>OX387360.1:3585000-4887500 GCA_947563465.1 Archips xylosteana
AGAAACTCCGAGCATAGAGCCCTTTCCATAGCACGTTGAGCAACTTTAAATTTGTGGACCAGCCCTACAGTGAGTGTCCATGTTTCGGCACCGTATGTCATGACGGGTAGGACGCACTGATTGAAGACTTTCGTCTTTAGACTCTGTGGAATCTCTCTCTCTCTCTCTGTGGATCTCTGTGTGTGTTTAAAAATAGCACATTATTGTGAAATAGATAAAAATATGGAAAATTATTTTTTAAGTTCGTTTTCCAAAAACTTTTTAATCCTTTGTTTCCACAAAAAATAGATAGTCCTAGTAAAACACAAACCGCCGGAAATCATTTAAACGATCCTTCCAAGAAAAATCGTCCAAGTACAACATAGACATAACTAATAAACATACATAATAATTGATCTGATATCATCAAATCAATGATAATTCGAACAATCAATAAATAATCAATCTACAAATATGATAAGTAGCGTGCGTGTGATATAAACAACGTCACGGATCACTCAATAATATCGCAAAAACAAACTAAACGCTTTCTTCACTTGAGTTAAAAATCAAGTAACTAAAAATTGCACTTATTACCTATTACATTACATTTAATTAGCATTTATAATAACAGTTCACAGCCAGATTTTCACTTGTTTTCGGAAATTCGACATGCGGTTTTTCGTTTGTTTCTTCGTTTTGTTTGTGTGCGTGTCAGGAGTGTTGTCTGTATATGATTATCATGCTAGAGCGGGGGTGCCGAAAGCTGCAATTTTGTTGCAATCTGAACAGGATGTAGGAGTGCTGGGCAGAATCGTGGGTGGTGCGCAAGCGGCGCAGTTTGCGTATCCCTATCAGGTGAGAAATAAATTTATTTACATACAAAATTAAAAGAAAATAACAAAAGAAAAAATATATCTTTGTTTACAAAAATTACCTTCATCGCTGCTATTGCTCATCAATCAGGTGAGATGATTTTGATATTCAATTTTATTATCCTGTGTGTAAATGTGCATGTGTTTTTTTTTATAATACCTACGTTATTTAAATCATTTTTAAGTTTGTACAGAGCTAAATGTATCCGTATTTGTGTATTGTAATCTTGTGCGACAAAGTGCAATGACTTGAATATAATCCGTATTATTTTATTGTAGATACGTTAATTATCGAATTTCATTGTTATATTCGAACGAAGTAATTTTTGAGGTGATAACGTCTAATAAATCGATGAACGCCGGCTGCACCCACGCTATAGGATGACGCAATGTAACGTACATGTACGTACATGTCCCGTACAATTTGGGGTGCAGGGGGGGAGGGGGGTTGCGGTGTGGGTGCGTGCGCGGGGGGAGGTGCGGCGGTACTAAAGGGGGTTTCATTTTAGTTTTTGTTATGACGTCACGTTAAACTATCGTCCGTAAACCGATTTTACAGACAAAAGGTTTTTTTGTCTTAGTTCATTTAGTTGATTCCAGGCCTTATTTGTATGTTTCGAAATTGTGCAATGAAGTGTATTGTCGGTAGGCCTTCAATTTGATTAAGGTCGCGGGAACGCGTTGGATGCGGATGGTGCAGAACCGGTCTGTTTGGGAACCTTGGGGTCTATGTACAGCAGTGGACGTCTTTCGGCTGAAATGACAATCATCATCATCATCATCCTAGCCTATATACGTCCCACTGCAGGGCACAGGCCTCCTCTCAGAATGAGAGGGCTTGGGCCATAGTTCCCACGCGGGCCCAGTGCGGATTGGGAACTTCACACACACCATTAAATTTTTTGACCACCATTGTTTGGCCTAAGGCCTTTCAAGCAGAGGGTCGTGGGTTCCCGGCTCGCACCTCTGAGTTTTCGGATTTTATGTGCGAAATTACATTTGAAATTTACCATGAGCTTTACGGTGAAGGAAAACATCGTGGGGAAACCTGCATACACCTGCAAAGAAATGACAATGATGAATTGTAAATATTTTAAATCATAAAAAAATGTCATATCCCCGTAAATACAAGTTAAAAATCCAATTGCATAGAAAAGTTCTCTTTAACTTTTTTCCTAGAGCGCTAAACTCTGAATGCGCTCTGAACTGAACTTGCCAACAAACTTTCAACCCAGTTGCCAAACTATCTATTCTACAAAATTTCTGGCTCAATATTTCAACTTGCTTCGGGAACTTGAACCCTATGTTACAATAATATTAGGTAAGAAATATAAGACCCGAAACACGAATTACCCAAAACTTATTTCACAAAAGAGTCTTTTAGCGTAGGTCAATAAATAAAGAAAAAAAATATTGAAAGTAAAAGTTACAAAGAATACAACTACCATGAGTTACAGTATAGTAGGCTGAGCCGTCCAGTGGCAACTGGTTTCTGGATGACTAATATGATGATGATGATGATGAGTATACCTAGAGATTTTCTTGCCACGAACGGCGTGTGGTTAGTTTTTGACATAATTATAACATCGATTCGGTTTAGTATTATTGTTGATATATTTGAAACATAACTTTAGTTCTTGCGCGGATCTGATCATTTCTAATGCGATCCCGCAGAGAAACTCCAAGCATAGCCCTCTCCATCGCCCTCTGAGTGACTTTGTGCTTTCTTATAAGGCCCATTGTTAGCGGCCACGTCTCAGTGCCATAAGTCATCACTGGCAACACATACTGGTCAAAGACTTTTGACTTGAGACACTGCGGTATATTGGATGACAAGCTATTGTGTAAGGTTCTCGAGTGGCGTCCGCGGACCGGAAGACGCAGTGTAGGTTGGCCTCCAACTAGATGGAGCGACAACCTGGTGAAGGTAGCGGGAACGCATTGGATGCGGATGGCGCAGGGCCGATCTGTTTGGCGAGCTTCGGGGGAGGCCTTAGTTCAGCAGTGGACGTCTTTGGCTGAAATGATGATGATGATGATTTTCAAACGTGTCACATTGAAATAATGCCACTTATAAGATATTGATAAACTAAGTACCAGGAAGTTACTAGTGTTGCATCGTTCATGCCAGGAATATGTCTAGGTATAGATCTACTATATAAAAATAAGTCGGGTTTTCCTTCCTGACGCTATAACTCCAGAACGCACGAACCGATTTCCACGGTTTTGCATTCGTTGGAAAGGTCTCGGGCTCCGTGAGGTTTGTAGCAAAGAAAATTCAGGAAAAATTTTAACAGAAAAGCGGGAAAATCTTTTTTCACATACTGCGCCATCTCTGATACATAGCATGTACTACAAACCAATATACAGCGCCATCTCTGATACATAGCACGTACTACAAACCAATACTATTCTCCGCGGACGGAGTCGCGGGCAACAGCTAGTGACTAATAAAGAAATTTCTAGATCACTAAATTAATTCGGACCGGCAACGCACCTGTGACACCCTTAGTCCTGCGGGTCTCCATGTGTGGCTGTGATTGTTTCCCATGGTTACAACGCCTGACATCATGCTGAGTTGGAACCATTTCGTGACAATATTATAGTCCGACAATCTCATGCGCGACAGTCCGCGGAACCCTGTCTCAATCAGCGTTTGCCGCACTTATTAAAAACAATCTTGTTAAGGACAGCAGAGGCTCCCTGCGACAGGGTTCCGCCGAGCGCCGCGCAAGAGCTTGTCAAGGTATAGTCTCACTTTCCATTTACTTGTTTTTATAAAAATGTCACGAATAACTGTTTTCTTTCTTTCTTTCTTCTTTTTAGGGTTCCGTACCTTAAAAGGAAAAAATGGAACCCGTATTGGATCACTTTGTTGTCCGTCTGTCTGTCTATGAAGACCCTTTTTCTCAGGAACGCGTGGAGAGTATCAAGCTGAAATTCATATCAAATACTCAGGTCTACAGTCCCTTGGAGCTGTGAAAGAATCAAACTTCTAATCCAACGCAATCAAAAGATACAGCCGTTTATGACGAAAATTTTCGACACTCGCAAGGGAATCAAAACCTACAGGACTCAACACAGAACACAGACAGAATACACAACACAGAATCACAATCTTTAGAACTCAGAATCTTAAAATTTGGTACGAAGCAACATCTTATAGCACAGATAAAGGAAAAATTGCAAAAAGCATAAATTTTTAGTTACATCATAATTAGTACCTGGGCGACCGAGCTCTGCTCGGGCAGAAATTCGGTACCAAGCGTTTTCCCAGAGATAAGACCAAGCTAGATCAATTTTTCATCCCCGAAAACCCCCAAATACCAAATTTCATCGAAATCGTTGGAACCGTTTCCGAGATCCTGATTATATACACCGGTGGGGTGGGGGGGGGGGTGAGAGGGGGGAGGGGATGCGGGGGAGGGAGCGCGGGGGTATTAAAGGGGGGATGAAAATTTCATTGATTTTGCCGTAGGATGCACCGTTTTCAAGATATTTGACAAAAACACCGGAGGGGGGGGGGGGTGAGTCACGTTAAACTATCGTCCGTAAACCGACTTTACAGACAATCGGCTTTTCCTGTTCTGTGCTCCCAATAGGGAACGTGCACATAGACGGTGCTGCCAACTGGTGCCATAAGGGTGCCATCAATTTGAATGTTTTACCTTGATAAGTTTGTTTTACTGTCCGCATAGTGTATCTTCTGTCGCATTAGTGCTGCCGCCTATAGTTACTGCACGTTCCCTATAATACTTTTTCTAACAAAAAAGTAACTTTTTCTCACAAAAAAGTAACTTTTTCTCACAAAAAAGTAACTTTTTCTCACAAAAGAAGAAACTTGATGTTTTCTCATAAAAAATAAACTTAAAAAAAAAAACGAAAAATCTTGAAAAATAACGTGGTATCGAACCGAGGTCGGCTGGATCCGCGACCACCCGATTTCTAATGTGCCATTATGATCTGCTCGAAGTGGGCGAAATTTAGCTTTATATTCTAATGCAAACAAAAATAGCCGGAAAACACGAGTAAAAGCGATTTTCTGAAAATGAAACATAGCTAGATCAGTTATTCATCCCCGAAAACCCCCACATACCAAATTTCATCGAAATCGTTGGAGCCGTTTCCGAGATCCTGATTATATATATATATACATATATACAAGAATTGCTCGTTTAAAGGTATTAGATAATCCCGACTAACCAATCTAAAATGATTCCACATGCGTACATTTTACTTGGAGGCGGGGCTCTGCTATCACTGGATTATTTTTATTATAGTTACAACTGTTTACCTAAAAATTAGTATGGAACCCTCAGTGCGCGAGCCCGACTCGCACTTGTCTGGTTTTTTCCCATCAGGTGACCTCCTTTCATATAATAAATGGGAAAAGCACAGGTAACGTTAAATCAATCTTATCGTTTCCAGGCCGGAATCGTGGTAACCTTAACATCAGGATGGACCTCAGTATGCGGCGGTTCCCTCATATCCAACACCAGGGTCCTCTCGGCTGCCCACTGTTGGTGGGATGGGCAAGCCCAGGCACGTTCCTTCCAAATCGTCCTGGGTTCCCTTACCCTCTTCTCCGGCGGCACCAGGATTGATACCACTGATGTTGCGGCCCATGGGTCTTGGAACCCGCCAAATGTCATGTTTGACATCGCCATGATCAAGATCACAAATGTGAACTATGACAGTAAGTTTTTGAGTTTAAAAAAGCAGTTGCGATTGTTTAAAAAACTATCAATGTTTTGAAGAAGAGTGGACTATTATTTTTTCAAAAATCAAAAAATCAAAACGTTTATTCTGCAAGTAAAGGGCACTTTCACATGTCGCTTTTTTTTAACTATCAGCGCTTTCGGAAGTACCATCATTGCCAAGAAGAATGCGCCGCAAGAAACTTGGCAGAAAGTCATCTTTTCGAACTTATGATGAATAACAAACAAAGCAAAAACACAAAAATTACAATAAAAAACTAAAGTTTTTAATGGTTCATTGATGTGGTGTGGTTTATGTAGTGGTAGAGCCATGTTGTAGCTAGCCGCTGCATCACGAATGAGCCCGCTGGTTCGGGGCAGTACCACTCTCTCACAGAACACCGGCGTGAACCAAGCAGTACTCCTGTGCTGCGTTACGTACGGTCATGAGAGCGCTGGGGCCCAATACCTCTCACCCTCCCTCTCCTTTTGTAAAGGCTGGCAATTGATCAGTGATTATCTTTGAGTTGTTGATATTTATGGGCGGTTGATATTAATCATTTTCCATCAGATGACTGCTTGCTCGTTTTCTTCCCTGTCAAAAAAAAAACTTCCCCAAAGTTACGCCTGAATCAATCAATTTTTCGAAGTAAATTAAAAATAGTTTACTATGCAAATTTATTTAAACGTAAACAGTTGTATTCGGTCCTAATTTTGTTAAGCCCTGTCAAATACAAGGATGGCTGGGTTGTTATTTAGTTTGTATTAAACCTTTCTAAAGAAAAGTTAGGTGTCTTCTTCGTATGGCATCGGATTCCACGCAAATTTCGTTACCCTTTACCCACCTACACCGAACTATACCATGACCGTAATCGTCCGACACAACAATTAAAAAAATATCCCTCACACCGATGTAGACATAATTAAAAAATATTGTCTATAGACCCTTACCTTTTGCCATGTCCACTAATGTCCACAGAGTAGACCGCAAACAAAAAAAATGTGTATGACCCAATAATAATTAAGCCAAGACTCGAAAACAAACATTGATATATTTTATATGTAATATCTAACTCGCGACCTCTCACCAATGTATATAGAGTCAAGAAAACTGAATCACGTACCAGTCTGAACCCTTTCCATTCCAAATGTCATGTTGACATTCCATACACCTGCCAAAGAAATGATCGTGAAATTGGCTGTGAAAAAGTTCCACCCTGGTACCCACGCGACTCAGTTTCCTTGACTTTAATTACAAGACATTTTCCATTTCAAAAATGTAACATAAAAAAATCACATTACCAGCAGCCAAAACTGCGGCATTCCCTTTGCGTAGGACTTCAAAAATGCCCTTCAAATATGAAGGCAATAAATAGGTCGAAATATTTTTCTTCCGACATTGCTGACGTTTGCCCTTTAAATTGTTTCGGTCACAGGGCAGGCGATGACGGTCGGCATCCCAGGCTCGCGCTGCCATACCGTCATTCCGATATGATTTATATATTCCGACATGAATTCCTGTGGGCTATTCGAAAATATTCTTTTAGAGGTGTTCTCGAACAAAAAGTTGTAGGTGAAAGACTAGAAAAAACCCTTCTGTGTGTGAAATGGCCGTATAGACAAGTGGCGTGCCTATTTAGGTTTCATGCTAGTTCTTAACAAACTAACTACCTTAATAACTTTTTTTTGTTTTTTTTTTATAGCCTATAATATATCCCACTGCTGAGCAAAGGCTTCCCCTTTCCTCCGCCATTCTTCCCTATCTTGGGCATGCACCTGCCAATCGAGCTGAAAAGCGCTCAGGTCGTCCCGCCATCTCCTCTTGGGTCTGCCTCTGCTCCTTTGGCCATCCCTCGGAACCCATTCGGTAACGATTCGCGCCCATCGGTCCGGATGCATTCGGCAGACATGTCCGGCCCAATCCCACTTCAGCTTGGCGGTTTTGACACCCACATCTTGACTTTTTTACTTTTTGTTTACTAACTTTTCATCGTTTACTTTTACATCGTCATCATAATTTCAGCCGAAAGACTTCCACTGCTGAATGTAGGCCTCCCCCAAGGCTCTCCAAACAGATCGGTCCTGCGCCATCCGCATCCAACGCTATCCAGCAACTTTAATCAGGTCGTCGCTCTATCTTGTTGGAGGCCTACCTACACCGCGTCTTCACTCGAGAACCTTTTTTTCTACGAGCGATGTGCCCTGCCCCCTGCCAATTGAGTCTGGCGATTCTTCGAGCTATGTCGGTGACTTTAGTTATTGCGCGGATTTCATCGTTTCTAATGCGATCCCGCAGAGAAAGTCCGAGCATAGCCCTCTCCATCGCCCTCTGAGCGACTTCGAGCTTTCTTATGAGGCCCATCATTAGCGGCCACGTCTCAATGCCAACTTTTACATGGAGAAAAGGAACTTTTCTTAATTTTTTTACGAAGAGAAGCTTCACCACGAAATAGACTTTGGTTACACGTTAATTATGGCGTCAGTTCAGTCTTCAATAATTTAACTATTTCATTTTCATCAGGACCTCAGTCCGAGAAGATTACACGATAATTCTCTCGTCATTCTGACCAATTATTATTATTAATGGAGTGAAATATCCCCAGAAATATCGTGTGACCGATGTCTTATATTATAATACTGCACCGACGAAGTTATGGACAATACGTATAGCTAGTCTCTTATAAATTCATAGCCGCTCAGACTAATGTACAACGTTACAATGTAACTAAACTGGCTCGATATTTCTCTCAAATATATTTTATCAATGAAAAAGAAAGAAAGAAAAGGATACAATAAAATCATATCCGCAGCGTAGGCTTCGTCAAAAAAAAGACATTTTGTTATCCGCAACAAGCTTCGTCATAGCAACAGATTGAGATCCGCAACAGGCTTCGTCAGCTAAACAAAAATATAAAATCCGCTACAAGCTGCAAAAACAAACTCATAACCCATAAACTATCCGTCAAGACCATCTAAATTAAGCTTTTTTTTAGCTTTACATTTATATCAATCAGTCAAATATTACATAGAACAAATACAATTTAGAATTTAATCTCAAAGTAACATCTTATTTTGACGCGAAGTGTGGCTGCTTGTTTCATAATTTAAAGCGTCGTCAAAATAATAAACTGAATAGTCCCGCCAGGCTCTTGGAATTTATAATTAAGGACGAAATAGTCATTTGCATTTTGGAGATTGTTTTGTTGAGAACGCTGTTAATAAAACACTAACCTTTGATTTACTAATTTGCGTCTAGAAACTGAACGAATATTTATATAACGCAGCGAAACAACATTATCAATCATCATAAATCATTTATTTTCAAGAATGTAGTATTTCAATGTCAGCTGGTAAAATTAGTATACATATACTTAAATGAAATGCATTCTGCTTGACTAACTAAGCATGCAAAAAATACATAATATGATGGGTTAGTTTCGGGTGATATAGAAATAATTGAATTAAATGTAATTTTGCACTAACACAGCATTAAAAAATGAAGAATACAAAATTATAATAATTATCTATATGGTATGCTATTAACGGTTGCAGTGTTCCATCCTGCGGAGACGCTTTTTACTACCATACTACTGCTATTGTCACTAAACTAACTAAAGTATGCAAAATTCCAGCTCAATTGGATGGTATCCTAATATCTTGCCTCATTCTGTATTCGTCACTCATTCTTTATTCGTCTTGTTCGCTTTCCGTCATTATCTTATTTGGTCAAATTCTGTAATTCGTCTCTCGCTCAATAAGTCTTATTCGTTTTTAGTCATGGTCTTCCTTAAACTCATTTGTCGTTCTTCCCTTTCGTTTTTTGTCTCATTTACTTACGAACCAGCACCGAACGTATCGAAATAATTTTGGCGAATAAGTAAATGAGACAAAAAACGAAAGGGAAGAACGACGAGTGAGTCCAAGGAAGATCGTGACGAAAAACGAATTAGACGTATTAAGAGATAGACAAGTTGCAGAATTTGACCAAAAAAGATAATGACGGATAGTGAACAAGACTGAGACGAAATAAGAACTAAGCGAAAAACGAATGAGGCGAGATAATAGGATACCTCCGAAGTGATCGAAAAATTGTTTTCAAATTTTGAAATCAATTACCTTTCATACACACATTCCAAAATAACAAACAGCTTGTAGCAATGAACAACTTATTCAAATGTGATTTACGTCGATATCGAAATTATACAATTAAGTTTGTTTTACTCAAAATTCATTGAAACGTTGGCAACATCAAACAAACAGAAAACAGTGCACATAAATTTCACGTTTATTTGTGCTCGTAAATTAACAACTAACGCAATATTTAACTAGTCTCCCGGCATAAGCTTTTGAGCACTCGCGAAACATTTAAACGAATGCTGAGTATACTGTGTTCGCTGCTTCTGTTGCCGGAACAAAGACCTTTTGCTTATTAGAATTCATATCAATACGTATACATTTTTACAACCCTTTGTTTAGCTTTCCATGTTTGAGTTTTAAAAAAAATAAATAAATATATCATGGGGCGACTGACACCAATTGACCTAGTCAACTAAGCAAAGCTTGTACTCTGGAAACTAGATAACGGAGAAACATACTTATATACAAATACGTACTTAAATACGACCGGGAATTAAATCTGGGACCTCAAACTTCGTAGTCAGGTTCTCTAACCATTAGTCTATCCGGTCGTCGGTCGGTTTATGTGAGTAAAATGTAGTAATCGTAATTTTATCCGCTTCCTATTGATAGATTGATCTAAAATTTAATATGGACAATTTCGATCGCAACAATTAACATTGACGGAACAACAGTTTTGGCAATTTTTATTTTATTATAACAAATCTTATAATGAAAAAAATGAAAATGTTTATTTCGTTATAAAATCGTTTAGCAAAAAATAGTAGGTATTGGACATACCTGTGACTGGAGGTCCCGCTCCTCCATAACTATTACGTATATGTTGTTTATAACAAAACAAAGTTATTTTAACTTTACACAAAAATATCTTAAAGAAAAAAGAATAAAAAAATAAATGTAGAAAAATGACAATTTGTTTTTGTTAATGCGCTCTTGGCACATAGATATCAAAATCAAAGACAGAGAAGAAAGCATGAGTGTGTGTGTGTGTGTGTGTGTGTGTGTGTGTGCGTGTGTGTGTGTGTGTGTGTGTGTGTGTGTGTGCGTGTGTGTGTGTGTGTGTGCGTGTATGTGTCTGTGTATGAGTGTTTTACGCGCTCGCGTGTATGTGTGCGTGTGTGAGTGTATACAATATGGGTGTGTGAGTACGAATCCTAATTATGAAAATAAAGAATCTATCGGTGCGGGGCGGAGCGTGGCCATTCTGTACGTTAGTACTATATATTATATACACACAGACACTTTTATTAGCACAGATGCTAATATCTAAAAATCTCGTGTCACGGTGTTTGTTATCGAACTCCTCCGAAACGGCTTGGCCGATTTAAGAAACGAAAGAGTTTTACATACATACAATACAAAAGTTGCAAATATCTCAATGGTCATTCACTAACAACGTCCCATTTCCAGACAGCATCCAGGCCATCCCGCTGCCGGCGATGGCGGACGTCAACCGGGACTTTGCCGGAGTAACGGCCGTCGCATCCGGTTATGGCAAAACCAGTGACGGTAAGTGAAACATTTGAAAATGTAATTTAACTAGGTAAACGCCTAAATCTAGTTGTTCCCCGCAATTTGTCTGCCACGAGAACTTTGTAGCCTAAGCAAAGCATACAGTAAGTAAAAAGTACGTAGAAATGAGAAAAAACCGGCCACGAGCGTGTCGGACACGCCCAGCATAGGGTTCCGCTGTCGCTACGAAAAAATCCTTGCATATGTTATTAATTTTACTGTTAATTATACTGTCCGTATTAAACAAGCAATATTTTATAGGTCAGGCTGCTATTTACTCTTAAACTAGGTACTAATAATTGTCAAGAAAACTTAGCCGTTATAGTTTTCCTTGTTAATTTGAGATATTTCCTCCCATCTTGATTTTTTTCAATACCCCACACTATAAAGTTAGACGAGAAAAAAAATCACCCCCACTTTACGTCTATGCATAGGAACCCTAAAAAAAATTATTTATTTATTTAGTCATTAAAATAGTAACAATAATTACAGTAGAGGTTTCTTACAAATATTCACATTGAGGTTGCTTCCAATGTAGGTGAAACGATGGTTCCCACACTAGGTCTAGCCTGTATCGTGGGGACCAAACATTCATTGCTTTAACAAAATAGCATTAAAATAGAGGGACGCGTGAACAGCAGACAACAAAATAACTAGTTTTACATTTTTTTTTACATTTTATTTCACTTTGTCGGGGTAATTGCTATCCATGCATAATTACAGCTTTCTAACACTAATAACCACTGCGCTAAACCGCGGACAGACAAACAGACAGATGGACGGACAGACAGACATGACATGACGAATCTATAAGGGTTCCGTTTTTGCCATTTTGGATCCGGAACCCTAAAAACTGGCTGGGTTGAAATCCAGACACTTTTTTATTATTTATTTCTTTTTGATTTACGAATTCTTCTTCTTATGGTGCTTCTCCAATTACTGAAGGTTGGCCATCATCTCTGAATATTTCTTCTTGTTACTTGGGAGTTTGAACAGCTCAGCAGCGCTAGTAACTCCGGTCCATTCTTGTATTTACGAATCACGGTAATTTAATTATAATTTTTAATGTTTCCGGTAACTTTCCAGAACTTTCCCGCTTGTTTGAGAATGTTCTGCAACTTTTAATTAACAAAAAAGTGACACGATTATAGAAAACTATAAAATCTTAACCTTAACTCAAATACAAACGGAATTTTCAAAAACTTAAAACTAAATAATTACAAATAACACTTCAACTTTAAATCTTTCTTTTCGCGGAATTGGTATAGCTATTTATTAATTAACAATTCCAGTTAATTTTGCCTGCAAAGAAACGTCTTTAATCTAACGAACGTTACCAACTCAATAGAATACATTATCCAGACCACCACTTAGCTAGACTTTGCTAATTTACATCCTAGATTATAGTACAAAGTGAATAAATGACTATGCTTTTATCCAATTATTTTAAACTGTTTAAAAAAGGAGGATTAGTGAAAGTTACATGTTTTGTCTGACGAAACGGTTTAATTATTTTTTTATGCAAATGATCATCAGGAAAGATGCACTCTTTGACCCTTGACACTGAAGCACGGTCCTGTTGTTGATAAGTTAGACCAGAGGCTGTATTGCTTAAGTCTATGGTCTCATATAAACGCCATCGGCTGCTTACAGCGTCACGTCGTACGCAGCGTCACAACGCTTACTATAGAAATGTACTGTTGCGGTCGCCTTCACACGTCGACGTTGGCGTCTTAACACCGTGCTCGGCATTAAAACGTTATGCGAAGAGTCTCTAGTTATTTCGACGACGGCGACGTATTGGCCGTTGACGCTCTGCTTGGTAGTAGGAGAGCCCAAGAGGGGATTTTTGAAGTTACTCTAGCGCGGCAGATTAATATACGGGGGGATACCTTATACCTTCTAGAGTACCCCCATTGAATATGAGCACTTTATGTGGGGGTGGGGGGGGGTTTGCCTGGGGCACGCCGTCAAAAAACTTAGTAAAAAAACAGATTCTTTGAAATATTCGAGCTGACGATTTGATACTCCAGCGTGCCACTGATAATAAATTATGATAATCTGCCACTTTGCATGGTGGGGGTGGCCATACGGAAGGGCGCGCGTCATGTTTTCATAGGGGATGTTAATTCCAAAGACTGACAATTTGGAAGTGAAATGTGCATTGTTCTGCTAATAATTAACCCACCTTATTTTAATCTGACGCGCTCGAGTATTTTAAAGAATCAATTTTTTTTACTAAGTATTTTGTCGGGGTGCCCTAGGCAAACCCCCCCCCCCCCCCATCACTTGATGGGGGGCATTGAATATGAGCACTTGCTCATATTCAATGGGGGTACTCTAGAGGGTATAAGGTATCCTCCCCGTACCTATATTAATCTGCCGCGCTCGAGTAACTTCACAAATCCCCTCTTAGGGTCCCCTACTATTGCGTTCAGACGTCAATCGGACGTCAGATGCCGGGTAGCATAAAGCGACTGCGACGCGCGCGCTGCATAACACTGAATCATCATAGTTATGATATCGCGTTATGTGTCTATACTCAGTCATGTTGGCTAGAAGAATCTTTCCTCCTTTACTTCAATTTCAACTGTATCTATATTTCAGCTCAAAACAATTTCCCAACCACCACATCTCTCCACCACGTAACTCTCCAAGTCATCACTAACGCAGTCTGTCAGCAGAGCTACAACGTCGCAGATGTGTCCATACACGGCAGCCATCTTTGCACCAGCGGTGCGAAGGGAGTTGGAACTTGTGATGGGGACTCCGGTGGGCCACTTACTGCTGTATGGAATAATCAGAGGATTTTGGTAAGTTATAATTGTATGAAGTACACCTGCACGTTTAAGACAGCTACGTGCGATATTTGTTTTCATGCACTTCCATATAAATCAACATGTGATACGAAAGCGTTTCGTATTCTATACGAACAACTAGCATTGCCAACCGTCCCACTGGACGCGGGACGCTCGTTTCTGGAGACCTAGAGGATGCGTCCCGTTTACAGCCTAGATTTTTTTGATTATAAGCTAAGCACTGAAATTAACGTTAATTTGGATACCACGATTACCTAATACGCGCGAACACCGTGCGCTCTCTCGCTCGCTCGACACTACCTGGTCCCTCTCTCCGTATATTGAACTAGATTTTCAATGTTTCCGTCATGAAACTAATGCCAATGTGCAATAAGAGTTGATCTGGTTTAATTTTTAGTAGTTTTCAATACGTTAAAGGCCAATATACGTAGCCAAATTAAACCGGGTGAAGTAGTCTCCCATTTTACAGACAAGTCCCGCAATTTGATTGAAAATGTACCGCAAATCTGTGCACTAAGGGTGGCAACCCTAACTACAACCTACAAATTCTTTTGTTCGAAATGAGTTAGTCTTGTAGAAAGTCGTGGTAGTTTAATGTCACTCACTACCTCTTTCTGTCACTCAGTATAATATGATGTTTACAGAAAAAGATGATGAATCGATTACGAGCGGCCGTTCACGAGAACACGGCCTCTTCTTTCCTTCTTTCGTACTTCGTTTATTCCATCTGTCATCTCTTTTTACAGATCGGTGTGGTATCCTTTGGGCCTGACGGTGGCTGCCAGTCCGGCATTCCTTCTGTCTTCACGCGCGTCACTAGCTATCTCACTTGGATCCAGGGGAACATGTAAACCTGATATAAATGCAATTTTATAAACTACGCTGATGTTTTATTTAAGGCTGAGTCAAATATAAAAAATTCAAAAGGACATCAAAAATAACTTGGTGTATAATGCACAGCATCGCACCAGTCGAATTGAGAAACAGAAACGTTTTTGTTACAGACTAAAAAGCAATTCATTTAACGCTGTCCCGCAGAAACTATGCGATTTTCCGGGATAAAAATAATCGTATGTCCTATCTAGGGTCTCAAACTAACCCCATACCAAATTTCATCTAAATCGTTTTAGTGGAAAGAAGGTCGTGGCGTGAAGAGGTGACGAACAGACAGACACACTTTCGCATTTATAATATTAGCATGGATATTTCACTGTAGTTAATGTGATATGGCCGGGCCTTCGGGCCGATGCAAACTTAACACAGCCTAAACCTACCTATGATTCTGTGTCTTTAAAAATTGAGAAAAAACGCGATTGTGGAAATAAGCTTCGGTAAAAAAACAATAGTGAGAAAAAATCATCTGGGGAAAAATGCGGATGGAAAGTTGCTACTAGAAAATAACTGATGGATAATGATGAAATATGTAATGTTTCAATAATGAAAATGGTCACATTTCTCCAGCCAGCCCTTAAAAAGGCTAGACAACTAAAAAAAACTGTTTAGTCCGTCAGTTAGATTATTAAAAAATATTGTACACATATTTTTTCTTTTGTTTGACAAACAAAAAATGAGGAGGATACAGTGCTTAGAAGTTTCGAGTGACGTCACTATATGGTACAATTTTTACCTAAGGGTGACGTCACAAGCCCCCACTCCGGAAGTTTGATGATCTATATCTTTGTCGTTTTTTAATAATTTGATAAACCAAAAAATACGTGTCCCATATTTTCCCATAATCTAAATGACGGACTAATTAGAATGACCAATTTTTAACCCAGTCGTCATCCCTAATCTAAGGTCAAGGATTACGTAACGAGGTAAATGATTTATCCAGTCATTAGTTGTGTCTAGTTAGCGCTGAGGGTGTTTGTTCAGGCCTTCCTTGCCTGAAGTGGATAAATGGGTCGCTTAGAAACACCTACAAGCACTAAAAGGCAGAACACCTAAAGTATCTAGTTCTAGTGTAGGTATCTCTATGTGGGGCATCCAAAATCGGCTTTTATTATGACTGGAAAAACCGGCTGTCTCCTTATTTATTTACCAGCCTTCCGTCCGCAGCTTCGCCCGCGATAAATTAATTTTCCCGTAGAAAAATGTATTTTCCCGCAGTAAAAAGTAGCTTATGTCACTCAGTGATAATTTAGCTTTCCAGCGGTAAAAGAATTTTTGAAATCGGTCCATTAGTTTTTAAGTTTATTCGTTACATACAAAAATACAAATCTTTCCTCTTTATAATATTAATGTAGATTCAATTCAATACAAAGTCAGGCTTACAGCTGGCCGGGCACACTTACATATATCATCACTTTTCATGCGACTACAGCGATCCCTGGTATTTGCTGAAGAACTAAATTAGCGGCCATCTTGGTTGACTTGTCAAACTTGTCACTTGTCATTCATCGGCCATGGCCATGGCGTACCAAATTGTACGGTCAAGGACTTTAATTGATAGGCCACTTGCTAATGTTCGTATTTTAGCCATCATGCGACTACAGCGATCCCTGGTGTTTGCTGAAGAACTAAATTAGCGGCCATCTTGGTTGAATTGTCAAACTTGTCACTTGTCATTCATCGGCCATGGCCATGGCGTACCAAATTGTACGGTCAAGGACTTTAATTGATAGGCCACTTGCTAATGTTCGAATTTTAGCCATCATCATCATCTCAGCTGAAAGACGTCCACTGCTGAACATAGGCCTCTCACAAGGCTCGACAAACAGATCGGCCCTGCGCCATCCGCATCCAATGCGTTCCCGCTACCTTCACCAGGTCGTCGCTCCATCTTGTTGGAGGCCTACCTACACTGCGTCTTCCGGTCCGCGGACGCCACTCAAGAACCTTTCGGCCCCATCGGCCGTCAGTTCTACGGGCGATGTGCCCTGCCCACTGCCACTTAAGTCTAGCGATTATTCGAGCTATGTCCGTGACTTTAGTTCTTGCGCGGATTTCATCATTTCTAATGCGATCCCGCAGAGAAACTCCAAGCATAGCCCTCTCCATCGCCCTCTGAGTGACCTTGAGCTTCCTTATAAGACCCATCGTTAGCGGCCACGTCTCAGTGCCATAAGTCATCACTGGCAACACACACTGGTCAAAGACTTTTGACTTGAGACACTGCGGTATATCGGATGACAAGATATTGCGGAGCTTCCCGAACGCTGCCCAGCCGAGTCTAATTCGTCGATTGACCTCTTTTCGAAGTTGAACCTACCCAATTGGATTGTATGTCCCAGATAGATATAGTCGTCAACAACTTCGAGCAAAGTATCTCCGACTGCCGACTCACAACATGGGGGTTCGACATGACCTTCGTCTTGTCCATGTTCAATTTAAGACCAACTCTCTCGGAGACTCTTCCGAGGTCAGCGAGCATCGCACTGAGGTCCTCCAAGGTCTCAGCCATAAGCACGACGTCGTCGGCAAATTGAAGGTGAGTGAAGTATTCGCCATTTTCATTGATGCCACTCCCTTCCCAGTTCAGAGTCTTGAACGCATCCTCTAGTGCAGCGGTGAACAGTTTCGGAGGGATAACATCTCCTTGTCTGACTCCCCGCTGCAATAGAATAGGCTTCGACATCTGGTCCTGAAGTCGGACGGACATTGTGGCGTTATTATACAGACACTTCAACACTTCGATGTACCGGTAGTCCACTTGGCACCGTTGGAGAGACTGCAGTACAGCCCAAGTCTCGATCGAATCGAAGGCCTTCTCGTAGTCCACAAATGCCAGGCAAAGGGGGCGGATAAACTCCTCGGTTTTCTGTATAACCTGCCGCAACGCATGAATGTAGTCCACGGTGCTAAAGACTTTTCGAAATCAGGCTTGTTCGGGAGGCTGGAAGTCGTCTAACCTGCGCGCGAGACGATTCGTGATGACTCTCGAAAACAGCTTGTAAACATGGCTCAGAAGTGAAATGGGTCTATAATTCTTCAATAAGGTATTATCGCCTTTTTTGAAGAACAGCACCACTACACTTCTGTTCCATGCTTTTGGTGTTTTCTCTTCACGGATGGCGGTATCCAATAGTTTCTGAAGGGCTTTGAGGATCGGTTTTCCACCCGCCTTCAGAAGTTCGGCTGTTATGCCGTCATCACCAGGGGTGTTGCCATTCCTTAGTTGTTTGAGAGCCATACTAATGGTATTTTAGCCGTATAATGCAAATCGGGTTTAGCCGCTTATACTTCGTATATGCTGATTTGAATTAGACGGCTGAAATACGAATAGTGGCAATTAGCCTATCAATTAAAATCCTTGACTGTACATTGCTATAGGTACGCGTATCTATTAGCTGGCAGTGGGTGGATGAGGGAAGCCCAGGATCGCGAATTTTGGCGCAATATGAGGGAGGCCTACGTTCAGCAGTGGACGGATAATGGCTGTAGATAGATAGACAGATAGATATAGATCTATTAGCTGTACACCACTACCAACATATACATATAGATAGGTATACATCTATAGATACGTCACATTAGTTCTTGAGCAGCCGTAGGGCGGCAGCACCTTCCATACATGCATATTTGACCATAGAGTTGCCACTCTTGTTAATATAATATTACAATACTCTTTGGCTTACGGTTTGAAAAAAAAAAGAAAAGAAAAAACATTTATTTAAACATTTTGTACCAAACATCCCACAAATATTCAATACTAGCTTATGCTCGCTTCGTCTGCACAGAATTCAAATGTGTGGTACCTAAAGCTTCTTCATCTATCTCATTGAATATAGCAAAAAACCTAAAATCCATCGTCATCATCATCATCGATATCAGTTAGTTATACATAAATGCCGTGTTTTCTTTATCCCCTGGGACTTTCAAAAATCCTTCAATAATTTTTTTGCTGTTATGATCACTTACATTTATACCAAATTTGAAGAGTCTAGTAATTATATTACGGATCCTTATCCCGTGGGATGTTCTGGATATACTTCAATTATTTTTTTACTTTTATAATGACGTACTTGCATGCCTGAAGTCTCTAATAATAACGGAGATAGGGTCACTGTTAAGCAAACATTATAACATAATCCGTCCGCAGCTTAGCGTAACGACTATTAGTGCTAGAAAGCGATACCGGACCGTTACGTATAATATAACTTGTCTTGTCTTCTTGCCCGGTATTACGATTTTTCCCAGATTTTTCAAGGTAACGGTTTAGCTTGTAGAAGTTGTCCCCCTTTGACTTGACTGTAACAAAAGTCACCACTTTAAAGATAAGTATTGTGCTACGCACTGTCCAAACCAGCTCTAAATTTCGTCCAGAGTTTCTTTTTAACAAATTTAAGGGGCGATGGGCCGTCCGGTTTTGGAAATTCAACCCAAAAATGCTGAAAAAGGATTGAAGAATTTTATGGAGAATCGAAACCGCTCTAGCTTTAGATGTCTTATTTTATAGCTTTCCAATTTACCTAAAACAGCATTCAAAACACGTCAAAGATATTGTAAATGCTCAGGTTATGAAAAAAAGCACAAATAAAAAATTCAAACCCTTGTTAAATTGATATGAAACCCTTAAAACTCCAAAAATAACCTTCCAACTTCATAATTCCGGAGACAAGGTTTGATAGCAATTATCTTGATTCTCGAACGATTTGGGGGCACCCTAAACGTCGGTAGGTCTTAAAGCATGTAAGCAAAAGAGGCGTCATATGCACTTATTTCCTTACAAACATTGTCTCTTAAAATGAAAGGGCGAAGCAACTTACAGTAAAGGTTATCCAAGATTTTATTTTTAATTTCAATACATTTGCATTTGTCCCTGTCGCTACGTACGCAGAAAATGGAATTAGCTAACACTATAAATAAATTCAACTCAATTCAAATTTAGGAAAGACTCCATCAACTTAAATTAAATTTCTGCCAATGTTGAAATTGACTTAATAATGTCTTAGTCAATTTAAAAGCCAGTATAGACATTTTCCATGTACGATCAAGTGCAAAAATAAGTATCGATTTAAGCCTCCCATCGTTATATCGTTATCGACCGCTTTAGCCTAGTTGGTAGTGACCCTGCCTACGAAGCAAGAGGTCCTGGGTTCAAAACCCGGTAAGGGCATTTATTTGTGTGATGAGCACGAATATTTGTTCCTGAGTTATGGATGTTTTCTATGTATTTAAGTATTTATTTATTTATATAAGTATGTTTATCGTCGTCTAGTACCCATAGTACAAGCTTTGTTTAGTTTGGGACTAGGTCGATTTGTGTAAGATTGTCCCCTAATATTTATTTTATTTATTTATTTTATATACCTATACCTTAATTCGACGACATAAGAGCTAAGGGACATATTTATAAGCAAGTTGTGTGCACCCATATTTTTACACTTGACTGTACCATAAATACAGCAAGTCATTATAAATATCAGTTGATATTTTATGTGCGGTGGCAATTATTCCCATCAGATGACACGCTTGCTCGCTTGCCTTCCTCTCATAATAATAATAAATTCAATTCAATTTTTAAAAATATAGCTCCATCGATGGGTACGTATCAAAATATATAAAGTTTAAAACAAATAATGGACGAAATACACAATGGTCATAATACATACTAAAATTTTCTATGAAACTATTGATTAAACGATTTTTTTAATCGTATAATCTACAGATTGGTTTAGGTTAGGTTAGGTTTATTTTATGAAAATCCTGTAAAGTTGAGAATTTCCAAGAAAATTGCATTATATCAAATGACCATTATGTATTTCGTCCATTATTTGTTTTAAACTTTATATATTTTGATACGTACCCCTTCGCATAATAATAAAAAATGCCTTTTTGACACTTGCAAAGACAGCTCTTGTCTCTACAAGTCAATAATGTTTTTTGATGGGAAATGGCTGTATTATGAAGGATACTTGCCGCAAAAAATTTTTTTCATCATCTTCATGTCAGCCAAAAAACGTCTAATGCTGAACGATTGGTCCTGGGCTGCCCGTATTCTATTGGTTAAGTGATCTTCACCAGATCGTACGTAGGTATTCAGCAGTGGTATAGGTATGGAAAGACTTTTCCAACTAATTTTTATCGCATTCCTAACGTACGCACTTCACACAAATACACACTTTGATGCTTTAATTTTTGGTATCTCCGGTCAATTTGATGCTCTAAGGGTAGTCGTCAATTACGCCACAATATCTTACCCGGTAATCGATACGGACGGGTAAAATGCCGCTTCTACTGAACATCACTTTGGATACAGAATGCCTTTGAAATAGGTAAATTTGTTTATAGGTAGGAGGCGACGGGAATGCTTTGACTGTTTAGGGATGTTTTGGAAATTCTGGTGAAAGATTTTGCGGAAACATGGAAGTGAGACAAGGGTATAACATTACGCGGCCGTAAAACGAACGTGATTGAAGTGGTCAATCGAACTCCGCAATGTAATGCAATTTGCACAATTTGTATTACAGGTCTAAACTGGGTTTTACGGGCCATAAAATTAGAAACGGAAGACCAGCGCAGGCCATATACTACGAAATTTGATTTTGGTACCATTAGAATGCGTTTGCTAACATTTGGTAGCATAGCGTACAGTTAGCATAGCGTATTTTTTGTGGTACCTACTCTGAATGTGAGATCTGGTTGAGTTCAAAACGCGTCAGTGTAGTTTAGTGGTGGTGATAGGTGGGTTTGTGTGATTTGTGTGTGTTCGTACAGTGTGGAGATGGAGGAACTGCATGAACACGTATTTCTTACATACTTAAACGTAACTATTCTAAGGTCGCGGGTGAGCAAAGTCATTGTTTCAGTTCATTAATATGGACCTCCGCAAAGTAACGCCTGATTCAATAAATTACTATAAAAGAACTCAAACTTCGTAGTTCCTAGTTATTTCTTTACAACTAAGTACACGAATCGGTTGCGGAGTAGGAAAATGAAAAGTTGTTTATTGATAATAATATCATTATTAACTTAAATTCTAGCAAATCGAGACCACGAGTTTACCCTTTGCTTTTTCAATCACAATGGCTTTTTGAAAGAAAACCAAGAACTTAATCGACAGTAAAATATTTATAATCATCGAAACTACTCACAACATTTCACGAGAATCTGTTTTGAAATACGGCCCGTTGGCGTCTTTATCCGTGTATTGTGATATTAATTCTTCTGAACTTCTGAACAAACAATACATTTCTTGCTTTGCTTGAGGCTCAATAAAGATGTAGGTAAGTAAATAATAAACTGAACTAAAAGAAAAACGATCGTAGGTATAATAAAAGGATATCAAAAATAATTAAGGTACAATAAATAGACATATAAATAAATAAATAAATAAATATCACGGGACAATTCACACCAATTGACCTAGTCCCAAAGTAAGCTTAGCAAAGCTTGTGTTATGGGTACTAGGCAACGGATAAACATACTAATATAGATAGATACATACTTAAATACATATTAAACACCCAAGACCCGAGAACAAACATTCGTATTTTTCATACAAATATCTGCCCCGACACGGGAATCGAACCCGGGACCTCAAGCTTCATAGTCAGGGTCTCTAACCACTAGGCCATCTGGTCGTCTAATTGAATCACACGTTATGGGTACTGGAGTGAATCAGAAGAGCTCTGTACGTGGCCGTGTCGCCAGAAGGAATGCGGCTCTGCTTCATGACCGGCCTTCTTGGCATTTCAAATTGTGCAGATGTGTCATCAGTATCATCACTTTTGCTAACGCACGGAACTGACCGCGGCGAGAGGGTAATGGTAATGGCCGCAACAGTACCATGGAAACTGTTTTATTTGTTTAAAACTAGCACACACAATCATCCCCACACTTCAAAACCCTATATAATATCGCACAGAGCTTGTAACAAACTATAAATTAATCAGAGAAAATCCAAAACGGGCTCCATATTACTACCCCTGAAGCAATAAAGTAGCTATCGTGCCCCAGTCACTTGACGTATAATATTAATTAATGTACAGTTTAATACTTCCCAACAATAACGGCTGTGATAAATTGAGCCCCGCTGATGTTATCAATTTAAACTTAAACGACACTGCGTTGACTGCTACGCGTTACCAATCAAAGCGAAATTTAGGGCTGAGTTATTAATAAAGCGGTTTTGCCCACAGCTTCGTTCGCATAAGTTAGAAACAGTTTCATTCAGGAGTGACAGAAAAAAAAATAGAAATGATTAAATCCGCGCAAGAACTAAAGTCAGCGACAGCTCGAAGAATCGCCAGACTCAAGAGGTGGGTACGGCACATCCGCTTGTGGAACTGTCCGGAAGACGCAGTGAAGATAGGCCTCCAACAAGATGGAGGGACGACCTGGTTAAGGTTGTGGAATCGCGTTGGATGCGGATGGCATGGAACCGATCTGTTTGGCGAGCCCTGGGAGAGGCCTATGTTCAGCAGTGGACGTCTTTCGGCTGAAATGACGATGAGAAAAAAAAGAAGCCGTGGTGGCTTAGTAGTTTGACCTATTGCCTCTCAAGCAGAGGGACGTGGGTTCGAATCCGTGCTCGCACCTTTGAGTGTGATTTAAATTGTACCATGTACCGTAAACGGTGAAGGAAAACATCGTGAGGAAACCTGCACACACCTGAGAAGAAATTCAATGATGAGTGTAAAGTTCCGGCCCCGCGTGGGAACTATGGCTCAAGCTCTTTCATGCTGACAAGAAGCCTGTGCCCTGCAGTGAGTATATGGGCTGGGATGAATACATTCCCAAACTTTCTAATTTATATTATTTGTGGGATTGTTTGCCCATTTCAATTTGTTTCTCAAAACAAACTGATTTAAATAAAAATACAATATACAGAAGCGGAATGACAATTAGTCCAAAGGCATGTGTGGCGTACAAGTTGACAAAGAAACTTGGCGAACTGGGCAAAGTTTCCGGCACAGAGTGCTGGAAACGGCAAAGTGCTAGCCTGCGGCTGCTTTGTATGCTACGGCTTTATACTTAATTTAAAATAATTAATAGCGCTGGATCTGTGAAATTAAGTGGTTAGAATTCACACTTATAACAGTAAAACCAAAAAAAAAGAGCACCAGCAAAAGAGCGTAGCTTCATGGCACTTATTTCCTTTAGCTTGGGCCGATGTACTGTGATGGCGTGTAGCTGAAAAAAAGTAACGTGTGGGGTAGCTGAAAATAACTCACTAACTTTAACTATTTAAACGAAAACTTGGAGTGGATGGATTTAATATAAAATAATGAAAAACCCAATGAAAAGGATTCACGTCTGTCATGCTGCTAGAGGTGGACTTTATCTGACATCATTTTCCTTATTTAATTGCTGGCCGCAAATAGTAGGTATACTAAAAAAAAATTACCTGTTATTTGCCTACCCTGCATTACTAGTCGATTTTCGTAACACACGGGCGTTTGAAACGCTTCGGAATCCCACCCACCGGCTGCCCTATTCTACAGTCTCCGTTACAAGGGATTTTCACGTGGAACATCTCACGTTATTATCCGTGTTGGTTTCACACAATCACCTAGTGAAAACAATGATAAAATTTATTACCTCACATAAAATATTAACGGGGCATGTATGTAAAATAGGATGTTATCTAGGTCGTGATTTAGGATTAGAACAGCTTAGTCACTTTGTTAAAATGAACGCTTTCTTTTCAGTATGAGTCTATTCATACTACAATTATTATACTCTATACTATCTGTATATCTTTGTCTATACTAATACCTTGTACCCACCAGGTCGATCGATGACATCACATTGTTGCTGTTTTTTTTTGCTGTTGCAGTTATTCTTATCCTTGTTGTTCTTATCTTTTGTAATGTAGAAGTCGTCCGGATGGGATTTTATTGAGTGGATAATAATGATGATGATGATTATAGAGGAAATTTTGTGGTTTTTTTTTGTATTTTGGGGGTACTCAGTTACTGCTACACTATCCCAAATTGAAATAGGTTACTTTTTATCCCGGGAACGCGTGAAATTCCCACTAAATATAGACGAAGCTGTGTGCGACATTAGTTTGGTAAAATTATCAACAACTTATTGATAAACTTAGATACAATCTCTATGACCAACTTGTAAAGTTTCATTACTCTCCAAGTTACTATAATTAAGCAAACCGCATCTGTGAAGTTTACCTGATAAATTACAAACTATGTCACATCTAAACAATAGACAAACAAAGTTGCATCAGACTAGCAAATTGATTGGAAATATTGATCAATATTGTAGGTAATTTGGGTTCCGGGAACGTAATAATTTTAAACAATATTCAAGAGTACCAGAGTTTACTAAAATAAATAATAAATAAAATAAAATAAATATTAGGAGACAATCTTACACAAATCGACCTAGTCCCAAACTAAGCAAAGCTTGTACTATGGGTACTAGACGACGATAAACATACTTATATAGATAAACAAATACTTAAATACATAGAAAACATCCATAACTCAGGAACAATAATATTCGTGCTCATCACACAAATAAATGCCCTTACCGGGATTTGAACCCAGGACCTCTTGCTTCATAGGCAGGGTCACTACCAACTAGGCTAAAGCGGTCGTTAATTACAGATTATTCTGGGTTCCGCCCCAAAAGGTGCTCATTGCAGCTGAAAGACGTCCATTTCTGAACAATAGAACATAAGCCAAGGTTTGCCAAGCAGACTTGCGTATCCGCATCTAAGGCGTTCCCGCAACTTTTCAATTCAATTCAATTATTTGTTGCAACCATGGTGTTTTGTACAGATCTTAAAATATAATTGTGTCACTAACGTTGCTATCTATCTTCTAATATATAAAAATCTCGTTTCACGGTGTTTCTTATCAAACTCCTCCGAAACGGCTTGACCGATTTTTATGAAAGTTTTTTCTCTGTATTCGGTAGGTCTGACAATATTTAAGTCGTAGGCTACTTTTTTATACCTACCCCTATTCTTCACAGACGGAGTTGCGGGCAACAGCTAGTAAATATAGAAGAATTTTTAAATTTGGGTTGACACAATTTAATGGATAATTGTATTCCAAACTGATTTAATTAAATTTAACTGATTCTGACATAATTTTGATTTTATTATTTTTATGATTCTATTTACTAAAAGTATTTTTTTTATTTTTAACTTTTTTTTAATATTTGCATGTCGTTTCCTGGTCGACTGAATACTGTATCTCACCACAACGTACTCTAACATTATGTATTCTGGCTAATAAAGCATTCTAATTCTAATGTTAGTACGGAACCCTACACTGTGCGTACCAGCTCCAAACACACAGACATCGGAGGCGTGGCTGTGCGTGGCGGTGACGGTTGTAATATTCTAACTTGTATGACCGGTTGTGCGGTACCGTACCGCGAACTCGCTCATACAAGTTAGAATATTACAACCGTCACCGCCACGCACAGCCACGCCAGGTGCGCTTGGAGCTTAAACCTGACATGCACACGGCCGATTTTTTTTAACAAACGCAGCGTTTTTAAACTCGCGCGGACTAGCTGATCTGCACTTTAAGCCCTTGACCTACCTAGTAGGCACGTCGGAAGCGACATAAAACGAATCGTCCACATTTGGCATCCATCCCGGCACAATCGGGTAATAAATCTACATTTTCCTGCGCCCTCATGCAATGTGACCTTTTTAATTTTATGATCTGGTGATGTTTTGATTATGCCCACCGAAAATTTTGAAGGGAAAGTAGATGTGTAAGGATTTTGTGTTTGATCCTTTGTATTACGGCAAGTTAAATGAGGGCGCCACTTCGTAGAGAGCTGTCACATTTAAGGCCACAACAAACCGGGAGCGCAAGGGGGCCGACGAAGCGTGCCCAGCGCGGTCAATAACACTGAATCAAATACGTGTGCCGCGCTGCTGGAGTGTGTCACCGTATATTTGATTCAGTGTTATATAGCGCGCTGGGCACGCTCCGTCGGCGCCCCGCGCTCCCGGTTTGTATTGGCCTTTAGACGTAAAAATCTTTTTTTTACTATATCGACTTAGATAAAGGCAAAGGTTCTTAACTATACAGTCGGTCAAGGAATAAACCAACGGGTAAAAACATAAAAGACCGACCTAAGCACCCCCCAGTGCCCAGCGGGAGAATGCATGCTCCTCTCCCGGCCTTCCAGCAAATGGCTGAGGCAGGACACTGTGGGTAGATTAAGTCCCCTCCCTACCCCTCCCCTCCTCAAAATATAAAGCACACGTTTTTTGTATTAATAATCAACAGAGAAGGGGACTTGTGACCGGGATTTTTAGTCCGTGCAAGTCGGACACTGTCTGGGCCCTCCATTCCCAGTTCGTCCGAAGGGATTTTTCCCGAGCACAAGTCACTCTTCCTACCCTAAACTTAAAAAACAGCAAAGACTGCATCTTTGGCCCCTCTGGCGACTCATTCAAAAAAAAAAAAAAAACTATTCAGCCAAGTTTTCTGACGTAAAATGCTCAAAAGTGGCAAAAGTTTAAAAATATTCCTTATTTTGTTCCTCTGATGTTGTGGATAAATGTAACTTTATGAAATTAAGTACGAATATTTTTATATGAGGAGTCTGCTACCGGCTAATATATAAAAGCGTGCGTGACGTGTATTAACTGTTTTCTTCAGTATCCTGAAAAAGGTACAGGACAGTTGAATTCCACTAAAAAAATTGCATCATAAGTGTCATGCTGCCAAGTTTGAAAATACTTAATTATGATTGCCATTTAAACTTTAAAAAAATAACTTTCGTTAAGTAAGTGTAGTAGTAAAATAAGTATTTTGTAAAAACCGTGTGCAGGGAATTTGAATATATTAACATTAGTGTACTTATTGCTTATTTTTTTACCCCCGACACAAAAAGAGGGGTGTTATAAGTTTGACCGCTATGTGTTTGTGTGTGTGTGTATGTGTCTGTCTGTCTGTGGCATCACAACTCTTAAACGGGTGAACCGATTTGCATGCATTTTTTTATTAAGTATGTTTCATCAAAATTGGTTTAGTTTTTTAAAAGTTATCAGCTGTTTTGTTAGCTGTGGGAGAAATCTTAGACGCATAATGGGCATTTACCTTATTTTCAGACATATTTGTTACCAAATTTACGTTGGGGGTTTTTAAATTTTTTAATTTATACTTATTTCTAGAACTGTTATAGTAACTTAGCCTCGTGCTCGGTACGGTCAAGTGCAAATACTTATATTACATTATATACCTTAACAAGGTGTCAAAAATATTTATACAACTTTATTTCATTAATCATAAGGTTGATGTTGTCATATTTCGACGCGATGATTGTATACATATTTATGCTTTCGACTGTACCAGGTTATCGTTGAGTTTTGAGACACCCTGTATAAACTAAGATGATGATGATGATGACATTTCTATTGCTTATTAGTAGTTATGTGAGAGAAGCCATGCACAACACCAACAACCAACCACCAAAGCACCAAACGGGGAATGAAACACTCCACAAAGGGAAATGCGTTTAACAACCTATCCCAATTATGATATTCACTAATTAATTTTAGCTGCCGACCCGGTCGTAAAGTACACAGTAAAACAAATAAAACCGGGCAAATAAGGAACAATCGCTCCCCAGGGACATGAAATCTCCCGTTCCTTTAATTTTATGCCTAAACCAGTGAAATATTTCTGGGAATTTGCTACGCCTCAAATGTGACCTCGTTCTTTAAGATTATTTCTACTTGAGGCGCTCAAGAATTTAAACTCATGGTTTCCAACTAAGGGGTTTATCTCCAAATTTACGGGGTAAATAAGTGTGTTGGAATTTTTTTAGGGGTGTTCTAGGTTCTAGGTATATTTTTTTGATAAAAGAAATAAAAGTGTAAAAATATTGGGACTGGGGTAGCCCAGTGTAGCCAGTCATAAGTGTTTATTTGTTAATTTAGTGGCTTAGCGACATTTAACTCAGTATCTTATTACTAAGAATGCGGAGTAGAACGAAAAATAAATATCACCTATTGCCGGCCTTTAAAGTAAGTATAATAAACGTTGTGCGTCTCTCCTTAACCGCAGTCTTGGCAGCTCGAATAGCATCCTGAGTACGTTAGCCCTTCCGCTGGGATTCGCCGCTGCTGCAGCGTTACGTGCAGCTGCACGCGCCTGTAATGCCAGTGCCCAGGCGTCTTTAGTTTTTATTTAAGTTTAAGTTTAGTATACCTAATTATAAAATACTAACCATAGCAATAAGATTGTAATTTATAACTACTATACTAACACTACTAATACTATGGACTCAAAGTCCGAAATAAATTATTTGAATTTGAATTTGAATAAACCCTTTTCTTGAAAGCCCCGATGTCATAGTTGTCTGGAAACACTGCTGCGGAAGCTGGTTCCACAGTTTCACCGTACGTGGCAGGAAGTGCCAAAGAAAATGTACAGTGGTAGACTGCCATTCATCGAGATGGTGACGATGGAACTTAGACTTACGGCGGGAAGTGCGATGGTATTGCCTTGACATAAAGGTTCTTCGGATCGGCTGAAGCCGATTCCGTGCCGATAGATGTGGGAAGACTTTTACTCAGTCTGGTCCTTATATGGATTTTGGCATGGAGATAGTTTAAAACCCAGGTAAGGATATAGGACAGTTTTTTATGATGGAAAATTGCATAACCGCGGAATAGCGACAATGGACTCTTTGCAGTCGTGGCTTAGTCGTGGCTTAGGAGTCGTGGTGGCCTAGTGGTTTGGACAATGGCTTCTCAGGCAGAGGGCTTTAAATCCCGGCTCGCACCTCTGAGTGTTTCGAAATTTATGTGCGAAATTACATTTGAAATTTACCATGAGCTTTTTTTACGGTGAAGGAAAACATCTTGAGGAAACCTGCGTACACCTGCGAAGTAATTCAATGGTGTGTGTGAAGTTCCCAATCCACACTGGGCCCGCGTGAGCCACGGCCCAAGCCCTCTCGTTCTGAGAGGAGGCCTGTGTTTAGGCTGAGACGATGGTGATGAATTTATAGTAGGTAACTGTCGTGGGTCGATACAGCGCAGCTGTGGCATACAATACGTTTACTTTTAGTTTACCACTGACAGATGGCTTGCCTTCATTTCATTTCCAACTTTAACACCATACAAATAAAGTAGCTATTACAAAATCTGCAAACGTGGGTAACAGTATTCTAAAATTGGCTTTATTTGTAGGTCGTTAAAGTTGAATATGAAATGAAGGCAAACCATCTGTCAGTGGTAAACTTTATGTAATTTTACTGTACAATGCGTTGATTCGTTGCGATAACGCGACGCAACGCAAGGCACCAGTGAAGCCTCACCCTTATCGAAAATATTTAATTTCGAAGATCGCTCTTTGTTCAACATCATTTCGCAGACATTTCCCTGCGAAAACAATTACCCCATATTATTTTACTCTTTGACCGTCACGCAAGAACAAAAAGGTCCTTAATAAAGATGATTAAAACCCCGTTTTTAATTAAACCCACGCTTCTAAATTAACTCAAACAAATGATTTCATTCTAAAAGGATTAAAATTCTCTCAGCATTTTTAAGTTAAATACTCAATTATCATGATGTCATGCTCATAAATTTTAGTGTAGTGTTCGAAAAGTTGGACATCTTGACGTCGTAGTCAAAATTAATAATGAAAATTTTCCGTTGTGGCACGAAAATTTACCAAATAATAGGGATGACGACTGGGTTAAAAATATGTCATTCTATTTAGTCCGTCAGTTAGATTATGGGAAAATATGGGACACGTATTTTTTGGTTTATCAAATTATTAAAAATCTACAAAGATATAGATCATCAAACTTCCGGAGTGGGGGCTTGTGACGTCACCCTTAGGTAAAAATTGTACCATATGGTGACGTCACTCGAAACTTCTAAGCACTGTATCCTCGTCATTTTTTGTTTGTTAAACAAAAGAAAAAATACGTGTACAATATTTTTTAATAATCTAACTGACGGACTAAACAGTTTTTTTTAGTCGTCTAGCCTATTATACAGGTACCGTATTTTGACTTGACACCCCCGGGTATCTTTGCTCGTTGTGAAAAATCCATATAGAAACAACCGTGTATAATATGGCAATGCAAAATGTCAATGTAATAATCTACGTAATAATAAAACTTGCTTAACCAGTTGTGCGAAATTGCATTTGAAATTTACCATGAGCTTTACGGTGAAGGAACATCGAGAGGGAACCTGCGAGGAAATTCCATGGTGTGTGTGAAGTTCCCAATGCGCACTGGGCCCGCGTGGGAACTACCTACAGCCCAAGCTTTCATTCTGAGAGGAGGCCAGTGCCCTGCAGTGGGACGTATATAGACCGAGATAAATATTTCTAATCCTTTGATTACTATAGTTTTGTGCTTGCAAGGCTAAATATATTGTATCTAGAATGTAGTATATAATAATGCTTGGTAGAGATTAATTGAGAGATAATGAAGTATCCTAAATCTCATTTTGTGATTTATAAGGCTATTTATTTAGTATAAAAACCGGTCAAGTGCGAGCCATGCTCGCGCATCGAGGGCCCGTACAAATTCGTTTCATACAAATAATACCCCATACAAATAAAAAAGATCGAATACTATAAAATGGGTCCCACTCAGCATACCTATTACTGCGGCAAACCGCAACGCTGTTCAAAGCATACTGTCAGAGTTTTTACTCGAGCAGCCTATGGGTTCGGCATACTAAGCGGGCCTACAACGCCCTGAAAGTTCAATACAACAACATTTTCAGAATGCTGTTGGGGCTGCCTAGCAGGTGTAGCGCGTCTGGCATGTTCTGCGAGGCCCGTACGGACGGGTTTGCGGCGATCATGCGCAAGAAAATAGTCTCACTGCTGGACCGTATAAGACTGACAGTCTTCTGAGTGTGCTTGCTGTAAGGAACGTCTGCCCAATACTTGCACACTGGGTTGGGCAGATTAAAGGGGTGGCATGTGCAGCTAAATGAATGTTTGATGTATAATTTTAATTAATTAATTTTAAGTACTAACATTAGGAATAAGCTTTGTTACTAATCATCTATGGAGTCCTGTGTATTCCGAAATAAAGAATTTATTATTATTATTATTATTATTTTCAGTGGAACCCATTTAAAAACTTAACACAGATCGTAACACTGGGTCGACACGAACGCCTGCGGAAAGAGTTCACAACAAAACCTAAGTGTGAACCGGTAGCATGTGTATGGTAACACTTGAATAGAAATTCCTGTCATGTATAAAGTTCAGCCGTGTATCTATTACAATTTTTAACCCCCGACACAAAAAGAGGGGTGTTATAAGTTTGGCCGCTATGTGCGTGTGTGTGTGTGTGTCTCTCTGTCTGTCTGTCTGTGGCATCATAGCTCTTAAACGGGTGAACCGATTTGGTTGCCGTTTTTTTATTTGAATTCAGGTTTCTTGGCAATGGTTCGTAGACATGTTTCATCAAAATCGGTTCAGTCGTTTCAAAGTAATAAGCTCTTTTGTTAGCTGCTGAATGAATCGTAGGCGCATAATGGGCACTTACTTTTTTTAAATATGTGCGACCAAAGTTCGTTGGGGGTTTTTAATTTTGTTAATTTATAAACAAAGTTCTGTGACAGGCAGACGAACAGACGGCCATTATAGCGACATTCCGTTTGACACACTTTGAGTACGGAACCCTAAAAAACATAATTTACTCGTGGCCCTCGTTGACCATAATTTTATCGCGTTTATATCGGCGACAGTAAATTAATTTGTATAGTGCTCAAGAATATTTGAACACGTTGTTTCGATCCACAATACGGTCATATTAATATTACTTATATATTTATGATCACCTAGACAGCCACTCAGTTAGTGGTTTGACCTAATGGCCTCTCAAACAGAGGGTCGTGGGTACAAAAGCGGACTCACACTTTTCAGTTTTTCGGAATTTATATGCGAGATAGGTATGAAAGATAACCTGCCTTTAATATTATGTATGAGCCAAGGATTTTGACGATCTTTGGACTTTCGATGTTTGGATTGACGATCTTTTTTTGAATACTTTATATTTGTGACATTTCGAATGCTGAATATAATTGTAATTTTCAATCAGAAATAAATGAATCTATCTATCTATCTTTGGGTTGGGCCTGACGAGCCAGTCAGTGAGTGAGTTACTCAATTAGTCAGGATTTCTTGTAGGTATGTGTATGTATAGATTTTTGTCTTACAAATCAGTGCAATGACTGGCAAGAATTATATTCAAAGAGCACTAAAACATTGTGAGGACTAAAACAGTCGCTGGCGGCTCTTAGGCGCTTGGCAAGGGAGAGTGGTGGCCTGGCGGCGGGACAGAGCATAAGATTAAGGCGAGAATAAGTATAAACGAATCTTTGCCCAATGTATTTAGCAATGGCCCATCCAAAACGTAAACGTGAAAATGGCGACAACGTGGCAACTGAATGGTGAATATGCGTGGTTATCGACTTTGCCGACAAAGGAATTGAGGTCTACATTGGTACCAAGTTCTGTAGATAGGTAATCTTTAAAGTCAACGTAAATAACTTAGAACTTATTAACCTCCTGAGGCCCAACGTCCTATTTTTAGGACTGTAAAATGTAATCCTTTCAGCCCAAGTAAATGTTAAAATTCATCAAATAGCGTCCCAATGTCCCAAAATAAGGACACGCACTAATTTGCAATTACAATATTGTCTAAAATATATTAAAGTATATAATGATTTTGTAACAATTGAAGTCCTGGGCCACCAGTACAAGTGCCTATATATAGGACACTGGGTCGTATTACAAACATCCTAAAAATAGTTTGATAATGAGAGAACTAGGAGCTTCCTCGGACAAAAATGAACTTCAACAAATCTCTCGCGTTCTCCCATGCCGTCCACCAATCACAAACCCGTCACACTTGGACCCGCTCCAACGTTGACCGATTATAAAATTTATGAAACGTGTTTAAGTTCCGAAACCGGGCTATTTGGGCGGTAACTTCATTCAGCCATTTTGTTTTTGAATCGTGACTCAAAAACTGGAATAGATGCCAAGCTTTTGTTTGTTTTGTAGTTGGCTCGGGAGGCAGGTAGTTATCGCGATATAAAGAGTATTGTTTGTTCAAAGTGAAAATAAATACCGTAAAGTCGGGTTAATTCAAAATCAAAAGTATATTTCTGTAAGTAGTCCACTAAAGGCTCTTTTACATGTCTTTTTTTCAGTCTACCAGCGCTTTTGGAAAGATCATGATTGCCAACAAGAATGCGCCGCAAGAAATTTGGCACTAACTCATTTTTTTCTAAATAAAACCTCCTTCAAAAAACATCCAAAAAACTATGAAATAATAATTGAACCGAACCGACCACAATAAGCATGAAAATATCTTTCTTCTAATCTGTTTGAAGTCGGTGCCTCAGCTCGAGTCAGCAGGAGTGGACCTAGTAATCTAACTTACCTACATACCTACTATCTATAGGGCTTCTACACTCCTGCTGGCTCGTGCTGAGGCACCAACTTAAAACAGATTAGAAGAAAGATATTTTCATGCTTTTTCATCATGGTCGGTTCGGTTCAATTATTATTTCATAGTTTTTTGGATGTTTTTTGAAGGTTTTATTTTTTATTTAAAATTTTTTATTTTTTGCTTTTTAGTTGTTTCTGTATAAAATAGATGCGTAGGATAAAATCATCAGTTTGACTTCGAAATAAGTTTATGTTGAAAATTCTATTTTTAAAACTCAACAGGGTTATGTCGTTTCATTACAGAGTTCCATGATACTTTCTGAATGCAAATGCTCGACTTGTCACCGAAAATACTAAAATCGCTATACGTTTCTCTTGAATTTTTGAGGAGTTTCTTCAATTCCTCATGGATCCCATCATCAGAACTGGATTTTGGTAACAACGGGACCAACCTTGAAGCATGTGCTTTCAAACAACGAAAAAAATTTCCAAATTGGTTCATAAATGACGGAGTTCTGAGGTAACACACGTTAAAAAAAAAAAAAAAAAAAAAAGAACATACAACCGAATTGAGAACCTCCTCCTTTTTTTTTGAAGTCGGTTAAAAACAGATTACAATTCCATCATTATAAAAAACATAATATACATTTCATGCATTATACAAAGAAAAATCCCTAAACAACAGCACACAAGTTTGGCCTTGAATAGTATCTTTGGTCATTGGAATTAACTCAGTCCAGATTTTACATACTATCGATTTATCTATCTTTTTTGACGTGACAACATCTAATAAATCGATGAACGCCGGCTGCACGCACGAAAAAGGATGACGTAATGTAACGTACAAGAGAGAGCAGTGAACGCCAGGATGTTCAAGAGAGCAGCGCGCGCCAGGATGTACAATCTTAGTACTAGCGCTCGGGTCATTTTTAATGGGGGGTGCGGGGGGGGGGTTGAGGGGGTTGCAGGGGAGGGGGGCATAAAGGGGGTGAAAATTTCATTGATTTTGCCGTAGGATGCACCGTTTTCAAGATATTTGACATAACACCGGTTCTCGTCCGATCACCTAGGTTAAGCAACGTCGGGCGCGGTCAGTACTTGGATGTGTGACCGCCTGGTTTCATTTTTGTTTTTTGAATGTTTTGTTATGACGTTGTCACGATAAACTATCGTCCGTAAACCGACGAAATTGTAACGTGTCGTCACTTAACATAACGCTTAACGAGTTGTCACTTAACACCATCAGAATATCGAAAAACGTTAATAAAATTTTTGAAGAACAAACTGAACTATGTATTTAGTAAAAATCTTTAGCGACCATTTTCTTTGTGTTTGTGTGGGTTGACATGTTGTTGCTTAGCGTCCTATTTACAATACCAGATGATATGATATTTTTATTATGATTAATGACTTCAATTAATTCCGGATGAAAGCGTAATATCAATGAATGAAATTTCTGTTTACTATTCTTGGCAACTGAATGAAACTGAGTAGGCGTCACCGTTACGATATAACTAGCAATCATATAACACACATTACATCTCAACCTACATACGTCCCACTGCAGGGCACAGGCCTCCTCGCAGATTGAGAAGGCTTGGACTGTAGTTCCCGCGTGGATCCAGTGCTGATTAGAAACTACACACGCACTATTTAATTTTGGCGTCAATCGTCCCATGATGTATTTCTTTATAGACGGCTTCGATTTTTGTCTTACCGACTTACAATAGGTACTTCATTTAATTTTGAATTGAAAACCACAACATCATTATATTGCGGCTCGTCAACTATTTCTTACCTAGCAAATAGTACAGTACAATAGTCTGGGAGCCGCAAAATAAAATTGTTTTAATGTCACTTTATTTGCGTGTCGTCAATTGTTACTCTAGTACAAATTGTAAAGAGATTACAGTTCACGAGCCGCAATATAATGTTGTTGTGGTTTATAATTCTAAATTAAATGGAGTATAGGTATTCATTGCAATTACGAGGAACCCTATCCGGGGCGTCCAGTGGGCGTCAAGGTCAACGCTTCATGCGCCCGGAACGCCCACAGTCACTATGGACTCACACAACTCCCCTCATTGCTGTTGAGCCATACATTTTTGACATGTTTTAATGTATCTTTGACCATGAAACTACCATGAGACTCACTCATAGTGAAACATTATAGATCACTTACGTCTATAAACGAGTTTAACTCAACATATTTCGGGCTAATCCGTTGTCCTTCTCCCCGAAGAAACTGTGCGCGTTTGGCAGCGGCCGCCGTGGCGTGTGGCTACCATTTAACCCGAAACAGGTCAAGTTATACTCGTTTAAAAGCGTGAGTAAGTAATCCGTATTTTTTTCACTATGCTTTCATGTATACCGTACTGTATTCTGCTTATTAAGCCCGTTCAAGTGATAGCCATATTGGTAGGATTGAAAAAAAACGGCCAAGTGCAAGTCGGACTTGCGCACGAAGGGTTCCGTACCATTATCTATAAAAACGGCAAAAAAATCTCATTTGTTGTATGGGAGCCGCCCTTAAATTTTTGTTTTATTTTAATTTAATCATTTATTTTTAAAGCGAATATATAACTAAATATTCTGTAAATATTTCAAGCGCCTCTGTTGCCGTTATCAATATCGAGCAAAAAAATCACGTAAAATCCCCCTTAAATATTTATTTTATTCTGTTTTTTAGTATTTGTTGTTATAGCGGCAGCCAAAATGTCTAGCTATCACGGTTCATGAACAACCTGGTGTGACAGACGGACGGACAGCGGAGCCTCAGTATAGGGTACCTTTTTTACCCTTTGGGTACAGAACCCTAAAAAATTCTAATATTCTAAGCATGTAAGCTAAAATGAGTACCTAACTTGTACGCTTCAAAAACTTTTAATTCCGACATGCTGCTTCGTACCCATATTTAATTCAAGTGAACCAACATAAAGGTACAAACTACTTGGAAACTGTCTTTCGCCGCAACGTGTCAGAGGAAAACTTAACTCGGATTCCTGAATTTCAAGGCATTAAGAACGCCGCTCGCGGCGTAAAACGAATTCATTCAACTTAATTTGTCTGTGGGAGTACAAGGTAAGATTTCCTGTACACGAATGCCTTTGTCGCTATGTGCGTCCCTTTCTGGCTAAGTGAGGCAGAAAGTGCGGGAAGTGGTAAACGAATTGCAAGTCGTTTCTCGTTGATGTGCACGACACATGCAACGTGATGTGCATGAGATAGGAAACTGAAGGAGATCCTACGTAATCGGTAGTAATATAAAAATACAAAAGTTTCTCTTTCTGTCTGTCTGTTACCGTCACGCTTATACTGCTGAACGCTAGGGACATAAAATAGTTTTTTATCCGGGAAAAATGCATAGTTGCAACTGATAGACCTCGCAGACGGAGTCGCGGGCAAATGGGAAAGTTTGATGTGCGTGCCTAAGTGTATATATTATGTGTGCGTGTGTTTGTTGCAAAACTCTTTCACGCTTAACTAAGTGGATTAAATAGGATCTATAGGGGGAAAAAGAGCAGTTGAGGCACCTGATGGAATGCATTCACTACTATCTATGGGCACCCACAACACAAGTTGAGTTACGGATGCGTTGCCGGCCCTTTGAGAAAAGAGAAGGCTCGTGTTTTGAAGATCCCCAAGTTGTACCGGTCCGGAAATACTGCCGCTGCAAGCTGATTCCAAAGTTTCACTGTGCGTGGCAAAAAGTTCCGCGAGACATGGACTTTTAGTGGACTGCCAGCTTTAAACATAAAACTACCGTGAGACTCACTCATAGTGAAAAAAACCGACCAAGTGCGAGTCGGACTCGCGCACCGAGGGGTCCGTACGAATTTATATGTATCTATGAACATCCAGTCTTAGCAGAACCCTGCTCCTAAGCAAAATGTGCGCAGTGTGGGATCATTGTAGATTGGTTACTGATATAGACAGACAGACAAAAAAAATTATGCTATTCGCAATTTTTCCTATATTTGTGCTATAAGACCTTGCTTCGTATCAAATTTCAAGATTCAGAGTTCACGGGAAGTACCCTGTAGGTTTTGATTCCCATGCGAGTGTCGAAAATTTGCGGCATAAATAGATTGGTCAGTGATTCAGAGACAGACAAAAAAAATTATGCTTTTCGCAATTTTTCCTTTATTTGTGCTAAAAGACCTTGCTTCGTACCAAATTTCAAGATTCTGAGTTCACGGGAAGTACCCTGTAGGTTTTGATTCCCATGCGAATTTCGAAAATTTGCGGAAATTTGCGGCATAAACGGCTGTATCTTTTGATTGCGTTGGCTTAGAAGTTTAATTTTTTCACAGCTCCAAGGGACATCAATTTCAACTTGATACCTCCACGCGTTCCTGAGAAAAAGGGTCTTGACAGACGGACAACAAAGTTATCCTATAAGGGTTCCGTTTTTTCCTTTTGAGGTACGGAACCCTAAAAATACCGTAACTCATGTCTATGATCGAGTTTAGCTCGACATGTTGCGGGCTAATCCGTAGCCCTTCAGGAGCCTTACGTCGCGGCAGCTGCCAAACGCTCAGCTCGCGCGGCTGCTCGACCCAACTGACAGCGACACACAACTACCCCCGTTTTCATCGTTATTTTTACTGTCACTGTCAAATGTAGGGTAGCACACAACACTAACAACATCACTTTGTAAAGTTTCGCTCACACTCACCGTTGAAGCAGTAGGTACGAATATTCAATACTGTTTTCCAACTCGGGGGTGCCGACCAACCACTATGCCAGTTGAAGTTTGGATGACGACTAATCTCAAAATGACTTCACGCACACCACCATCACTATCAGCCACTTCTTCGTTTCCGTGCTCCATGGTTAACCTCTCGTAGTTGGATTATGGGGCTCTACGGAAATGAGAGAGCTTTCTTGCTACCAACCACATAGCATTGAAGAAACTAGTACATCGTTAGATAGCGATTTGTTCAGATCTCTACATCAAGGCGAATGCAAATTCAAATGCTTTATTGCAGACCGGGGACCATAGTTTATTAGTGTTAATTATTTTTAAAAATAAACGAAAAAGATTTTGGGGTTTCGTACTCGTATTCTCTTGCTATTTACGCCAAGTGTGCTACCAACTACACCACCAATTATCGATTTTTTATTTTATCCCGATTTTATGAGAAATAATATTAATATTAAATATTAAACATGCATGTATGTAGGTTGGATTGGCTGATATTAGTATTGGAGATAGTTTACCCTGAACTAACACACAGATTTCCTTTCATTCTAAAAAACTCCACGCGCACATAGTTGGAAACAGAAGCGAGTTACATTACAAGCAAAATGTTATTTACAAGTTCTAGTAAAAAAAAATGGAAAACTAGGTAACTCATGCCACAGGCCACGGAAATTAAGGCACCGGTTTTCGCATGACGACGTTAAAGATATCGCTAAGAGGATATTAGTTTTTGCGTCTTTTTTTCAATGTATCCAGCATGGTAAAGGAAAATAAATAATCTATACCAGCGTTTCCCAACCTTTTTCAGCCACGGACCCCTAGGTAATCAAGCACAGTTTTCACGGACCCCCTTAATAAAATAAACAGCAAAAAATTCAGATTAGGTATTTATTTTAGTTATTACAGATACAAAACTTATAACTGTTTATTATGAAAAAGTACCTGGGCGACCGAGCTCTGCTCGGGCAGAAACTTGGTACCAAGCGTTTTCCCAGAGATAAGGCCAAGCTAGATCAATTTTTCATCCCCGAAAACCCCCAAATACCAAATTTCATCGAAACCGTTGGAGCCATTTCCGAGATCAAAACACCGGAGGGGTGGGGGGAAGGGGGGGAGGGGATGCAGGGGAGGGAGCGCGGGGGTATTAAAGGGGGGATGAAAATTTCATTGATTTTGCCGTAGGATGCACCGTTTTCAAGGTATTTGACAAAAACACCGGAGGGTTTGTGAGTCACGTTAAACTATCGTCCGTAAACCGACTTTACAGACAACCGGCTTTTCCTGTTCTGTGCTCCCAATAGGGAACGTGCACATAGACGGTGCTGCCAACTGGTGCCATAAGGGTGCCATCAATTTGAATGTTTTACCTTGATAAGTTTGTTTTACTGTCCGCATAGTGTCTCTTCTGTCGCATTAGTGCTGCCACCTATAGTTACTGCACGTTCCCTATAATACTTTTTCTCACAAAAAAGTAACTTTTTCTCACAAAAGAAGAAACTTGATGTTTTCTCATGAAAAATAAACTTAAAAAAAAAACTAAAAATCTTGAAAAAAAACGTGGAATCGAACCGAGGTAGGCTGAATCCGCGACCACCCGATTTCTAATGTGCCATTATGATCTGCTCGAAGTCGGCGAAATTTAGCTTTATATTCTAATGCAAACAAAAATACCCGGAAAACACGAGTAAAAGCGATTTTCTGAAAATGAAACATAGCTAGATCAGTTTTTCATCCCCGAAAACCCCCACATACCAAATTTCATCGAAATCGTTGGAGCAGTTTCCGAGATCCTGATTATATATATACATATATATATATACATATATACAAGAATTGCTCGTTTAAAGGTATTAGATAGATTAGATATGAATATTTAGACTTAGACGTCTCGCCTCCAAAATTGCAGTTAAATATATTAAATCTAAATTACAGTCTCTTTTTGAACCTATACAACTCGGTTTCGGCGTAAAAGGAGGATGCGAGGCAGCCGTCCACGCCTTGCGTACATACCTCTCCAACGAACCATGTGATGCACTGGTCAAAGTTGATGTTAAAAAATAACGTCCCTGAGTTATACAATTACCTCCTTCATTGTTATGCAGATCCCACTAATCTTATATACCGTGACAATGTTTTATCTTCAGAAGTGGGCTGTCAGCAAGGTGATCCTCTCGGGCCGGCAATCTTCAGTTTGGCTATTAACCCTGTTATTCAAAATTTAAAATCAAAATTCAATGCCTGGTATCTAGACGACGGAACCCTAGGTGGTGATCTGGACACCTTACTGTCTGACCTTTCAACCATCAAATCCAAATTCCAAGCAATTGGCTTAGAAATAAATTTTAGCAAGTGCGAACTTTTTGTGCATAATCCTGCCTTAAATTTAATAGATTTAAAAACAAAATTTGATGCACTGACGCCCGACATTAAGATAGTAGACAGATATTCTCTTAGCCTCCTTGGGTCTCCTATATTCGAAGAATCCTTCCCGAATTACATTTTAGAATCTATATCTAAATTCAAAAGGTATGAAATTCGTTTGCTTGAAATTAGTCCTCATTTCGCATTGACAATTTTAAAATTTTGTCTTTTCGTTCCAAAATTTACTTATGTACTTCGCTGCTGTCCTTTCACTAAATTCAAAATTTCACTGACACAAATGGATGACTTGATCAAAGCAAACCTGGAATCAATTTTGAACATTCAGCTAAGCGAAGAATCCTGGACTCAAGCATCCCTTCCTATTCGCTTTGGTGGGATAGGGATTCGCAAAATTTCTTCTATTTCTGCACCAGCTTTTTTGTCCTCCGCTCATAGCTCGGCAGATCTCATAGGTAAAATTCTGAGGGCTTTCCCTTTAAACTATGAGACTGCGGGTTTGACAGAGGCTAAAAACGCTTGATCTATTGCCTGTCCGGGAAAGGATTTGCCAGAAAATTTTAAATTTCAAAGGTCCTGGGACGACATTCAGTCAAATTTGACATATGAAACCCTTCTGAGCCACAGCACGGGCTCTGATCGTGCCAGACTGTTGGCTGCAGGTACGAAGGAAGCTGGCTACTGGTTGCACGCCTTTCCATCAGCCAACACTGGTACTTTTCTAGAGCCCGACACTCTTAGAATTTCTATCTGCCTGCGCCTCGGAGTAGCAGTTTGCGCACCACATAAATGCCCCTGCGGCTTTGATGTCGACGCGCTGGGACACCACGGCCTTTCATGCCAGAAGAGTGCGGGCCGCTTCTCTAGACACTCTGCTCTCAATGACATTATCCGTCGCTCTCTTGCCACCGTCAATGTGCCTGCGTTACTGGAGCCATCGGGCATCGCCAGAGATGATGGCAAGAGACCAGACGGAATGTCACTGATTCCGTGGAAATTGGGTCGTGTGCTAGTGTGGGACGCTACTTGCGTAGACACACTAGCTCCTTCCCACGTCCGCGGAACAGCAAATCAAGCTGGTGCAGCAGCAGAGGCGGCGGAGAAACTCAAGGCAAATAAATACAAAGGTCTCGGCTCTGAATACTACTTTCTACCATTCGGGGTTGAGACCTTAGGTCCGTGGGGCCCCAGCGCAAAAATACTCTATAAAGAAATTTCGAAAAGGCTCTGTGATACCACAGGGGACCGAAGAGCTGGCAGCTTCCTCGCTCAACGTATCAGCATTGCTGTACTGCGAGGTAATGCTGCCAGTATCTTTGGGTCCATGCCGCGGGGGGAACCATTTATGAATTTTATTTAGTTTTTAGTTTAGTTAGTTTTGCTTTTTTTTTAATTATACTGTTAATTTATTTAAATTTAATTTGTAATTAGTATTTAGTTTTAATGTAAATTAATAATTTAATCCGTTTTCTAATTGAATAAATTTGTAAGTATATTTATGTATGGTCCAGAGATGACACCGCGGACCCCCATACATATACTGTTGGGAAACACTGATCTATACGAATAAGCCGTGAAATTGAAGCCGTGGCGGCCTAGTGGTTTGACCTATAGTCTCTCAAGCAGAGGGTCGTGGGTTCGAGTCCGGGCTCGCACCTCTGAGTTTTTCGGAATTTATGTGCAAAATTACATTATAGATTTAAAGCCCCACCGAGCATTTGACGCATTTATTGCATTCATTTAATCCCTTGCTGTACCTATCATTACTGGCAAAGCTTTAGCTCTGAAATTCGAGTAAGATATTTGAGGATTCACTCTAGTGGCCAGTGTTTTTCGAAACACGATTACTTGTAGTTTAGTCGAAAGAAAAAACAATCCAAAATCATCTCTAAAAAATAAAACAAATCCTTAGTATGGCGTAAATACTGCACGGCAGGTCATGAATGAAGTTTTTGAATGTTAATAAAACAAGATGTTTTCTAGGGCCTAGTATTGTTACCTTTTTAATATTATGTATCTGTTTAAGTAATGTGATGAAAATACCTAAATACACGCGCGGTCTGACCATCCTATCATGAGCCGTCGTGCTTCCCCCTTGTCCGCATAGTTAGTTGCTTAAGTTCTCTTTAGGCCATCAGGCGGGGAACTTATGTCGCTTGCGCTAACGCACGGCTTTGATTCTAGTCGCTCACACGCACACATACACGAGTGCATAGAATACCTAAAATCGATTAGCGCAAGAAGCTCGGTAGGGCCATAACGAAAGAGATGAAGAAGTTTTACCACAAATTAGAATTCTGCGACGAAAATCAAGGCCGTTTCATTGATGCTCGCGACTCCGTGAGAGTCACTAAATACGTGCTGACTGTTTTTAAAGACACTTTTTTTCCTTTTTAGGGTCCTTACCCAAAGGGTAAAAACGGGACCCAATCACTGAGGCTCCGCTGTCCGTCGGTCACCAGCACATCACCAGGCTGTATCTCATGAACCGTGATAGCTAGATAGTTGAAATTTACACAGATGATTTGTATTTCGGTTGTTGCTAGAACAACGAATACTAAAAAACAGAATAAAATAAATATTTAAGGGGGCTCCCATACAACAGACATGAGTTTTTTTGTCGTTTTTATAAAATAATGGTAAGGAAACCTTCGTGCGCGAGTCCGACTCGTACTTGGCCGGTTTTTTCCTTTTTTTTGTCGAAAACACCCGTGATCACTACCGAGAGATGTTAATTCCACAAAGCGTAGAGTAAAAAGTTGCGAAAAACAGATTTTTATATTCAACAAATTACTGGGTGTGGGTGGCCTGTCTAGGTTTAAATTTCTGATAACATTAATAGAAATTGTGAGACTAGATAGAAATTCAATTTACCTGACCTTTTACCACGACTGAGCTGAATTTGTTCGATAATCGAATATGTAGATGTTTTAAGTTTAGAAAATAAATATTAAAATGCATATGTTTACTTATTCACTACGAAATATTTAAGTTCGCTTGAGGACATTGTTTATGGGACATCATTGGTCTAGACCAATTCTAAACAAGTCAGATATGAAGTATCTTTTTTATTTATTTTTTCAACTACATTTTTTTATTACTTTTACGGTCATCCCATGAAACCATATATTTCAAACTAAATACAAACTGAAATATAGATGCACAGAAAAAACCTCAGAAAAAAGACCAATGCTGGGAACTTCATTTTTTTATTAAATAAAAAAATGAAGTTGAAAAAATAAATAAAAAAGATACTTCATATCTGACTTGTTTAAAGTTGCACAGTAGCGCCATCTCTTGGTCCAGGTGAGCGGTTAGCTCCGAAGGAGTGTTAAAGTCTCTCGGTAGAGGGCATAAACATAGATGAGTGCTTTATCACTGCATAAGGTGATTATAACAGACTGAAATGTACGATGTATGGGAAAGATTCGTCGCTAACCTCTAGACCAGTGATGGTGTAGGGGTAAGCACGCAGCACGGAACGCTGAGGACCTGGGTTCGATTCCCAGCATTGGTCTTTTTTCTGGGGTTTTTTCTGTGCATCTATATTTCAGTTTGTATTTAGTTTGAAATATAGACCAATTCTACTAAATAGTAGAAAAGGGGATTTTCTTAAAAGTTTCTTGTAGCGGCAAACCTAGGGCCTTTCAAACAGAGAATGGGGTTCAAATCTTTGAGTTTTTCGGAATTTCCAAACACACAGACATACAGACACACACACATAGCGGTTCAACTTATAACACCCCTCTTTTTATGTCGGGGATTAAAAATAGAGTCAGGTTATAACGTTGAGTGCTGCTGTAAAAACACAGTAAGTTATACGTTATATAGTTTTCTAAGCGCCTAGGTCGACCCGACGGCCCGAAGCCCGCTTAACTTAATCTAGGAAACCTAGCGAATATAAAATATAGCCTTAATGGTATTTTAAAGGAAGATAAAGCTGTCTGTTACTGAAGTTAGGACTTCGCCGAATGAAAAATGCTAGAGAAAATATTAAAAACGAGTTATGTACTTTTAGCGTTAAAACTAACCGCCTTATTCATGATGCTCGGACGTTATACAGAAAAAACCGGCTATACGCTCAAGACAGGGTCCCGTGGCGGGTACGAAAAAACTTTGCATACTTTATTAATGTGGTTGTTTTGGTCCCAACTACCACCGCGCGCTAGGGTTAACAGCGCGATGTAGAATTTCAACGTCGACGGTACAGCGCCATCTATCGGCGAATTGGGTAACTATAATCTAATCTGCAGTCTACTAGAACTAGTATGTATGTTGATGGTTTTTCAGATGTAATTCTTTATTATATTAACCGATTTAAATTTTTTTTTATTTGGTAGAAGTTACTGCTACCTTGATCTTATAGGTACCTACTTAAGCAAAAAAATGCTTGCAGTGGCGGTTAAATTACAATCTTAGTTTAGAAATATTAATTTATTTACAAAAACTTAAAAACTGCTCAACTGATTAAGTTCAAAATAATTTTCCTAGAAATTTTTGAATTAGTTTAACTTACGTGATTTTTTTCATATTTTTTGGACGTGCGGTTCAAAAGCTAGAGGGGGACACATTATTTTGAACTTTCGGAGTGAATATCTCCGAAAATATTCACTTTATCAAAAAATGGTAATAGAAAACCCGTATTTATTTTCAAATACCAATGATACTCCACACTAAAGGGTTAGTCAAGCAAAAAAAATCACCCCCACTTTACGTTTATGGGAGGTACAATAAAAAAAATTTTTTTGTTTTTTTTATTTAACCACTTTGTCGGCGTGACTGATATATATATTAATGCCAAATTACAGCTTTTTAGTACTAACAGTCTCTGAGCTTAGCCGCGGACGGACAGACATGGCGCAACTATAAGGGTTCCTAGTTGACTACAGAACCCTAAAAAGACGCGTTTGTACAGTTTTTTTTATTGAGGTACGATCATCTGCAGAGAAAAGGTGCCGGGCGTGGCTGCCGACGTTACAGAGGGGTACCTACCTTTTTTCTCCAGCCGACTGTAGTACATGCATACTCGGAATCAGTAATAAGAAACCTATCTACATCATTTTTAAGACCTATCTAATACCAGCCAGCCATTACATAAAACCCCTTAGGGGTTTTCAATAGTGGCTCGTATTTTTTCCACTCATTTGTACCACTTTGTTTAAATTAAATAAAAAAAAATAATCCCTCACACACTAAAGTTTTTTTTTTTAATCGCGAAGTTTTTTTTAATGTAAAATCCGAATCCAATATCTTTTTATTTATTTATTTATTTATTATTTAAGGAACAGTTACAACTTACAAACAGATAATTATTCTAATTGACATACTTATAACACAAAAATCCATGTTTGCAACTTAACTACAACTGTCCACAACAATCATAATGTGGCTAAAGGAGCATGCAAGATGGAATAAGTTTACCTATTACATTATTTTTACTAAAATAAATTAACTAAGTATTTAAAGCTATCGTCACAGTGGACTTAAATGTTTTTATTGACATTGAAAATATGTCACATTCTGAACATATCTCATTAAATGTACGACAAAGACGGGTGATTGGACAATTAGCAGATACCTTATTATTACTGAGCGGGCAAGAAAACAATTGAGGGTGCCGGACAGGCCGTGTACCACATTTAAACTTAAATTCATGGGTAATATTTGCGTCTACAATGTAATTTAAAATTTTAAATAAAAAAGTCATATCCGCAACTTTTCGTCTATGTTTTAAAGCGTATAATTTGAAAAAATCCAATCTGTCCTCATAGTTGGGAAGCGATTTACCTTTTCCCATTATCATACACGCCAACCTCAATGCACGAGCTTGGGCAGACTCAATTTTCTGAATATGTACTGAATAAATAGGGTACCATATGGAAGAATTGTACTCAAGAATACTTCTAACCAGGGATTCGTAAAGTAATATTAATGTTTTACCCTGCCTAAATGGTTTACTAACTCGGGTCACAAAACCAAGCATTCTATTTGCCCGAGTTATTATATGCTCATAGTGCTGTCTGAAGGATAGCTGACTGTCATAATAAACACCTAGATCTCTGACTACATCGACACGATCTAGCGACTGCTTGTCAATCTTATAATCGTAAGATATATTCTTTTTGTTTTTAGTAAAAGTTATGCATTGACATTTTTTAATATTGAGGGGCATGTGATTAGTTGTACACCACGCTTGTACAGTTTCAAGATCATCCTGTAAGCGATAACAGTCTTCCAAATTCCTGATTCTACGAAAAACCTTCAAATCGTCAGCATAAGCAAGGTACTTACCTCCGAAGATGTAAGATACAATAGATCATTAACAAATATTATAAATAACAGGGGGCCCAAATTAGACCCTTGGGGCACTCCAGATGGCGGTTGAAAAGGAACAGATTCATATCCATACAAAGCTACAATCTGGCTTCGGTTTTGCAGGTATGACCGGAACCACCGCAACAAACTGCCATGGATACCCATACATTCAAGTTTGCTTATTAAAAGTTCATGATTGACACGGTCGAAAGTTTTTGAAAAATCTGTATAGACTGCATCTACTTGCACTTTGTCATTAAAAGCCTTGCAGATATAATTTGTGTAGTGTAAAAGATTTGTAGCTGTAGATCTTCTAGAAACAAAACCGTGCTGATTGTTACTTAAAATCGGGTAAACGCTATAATATATACTCTCATACACTATCGATTCCAGAACTTTACTAAAACAGGAGAGTATATTGATAGGGCGGTAGGTACAGACATCATGTTTATTGCCAGATTTATGTACAGGTACTACTCTCCCAATTTTCCATAAGTCCGGAACTACACCCTCTGAAATTGACTTCGAGAATATAATTTGTAGCGGTTTGACTAGAGCTGGCGCGCACATCTTAATAAATATTGGATGTACTCCATCCGGACCAGCACCCTTATTAATATCTAGTCCCCTTAAACAATCAATCAATCAAGTCAATAACAATAGTGTTAATACATAAATCACGAGTGTTATGTGCAATTTTGTATGATGGTGTTGCAGTGGAACCCGGTGCGTTTGAGTAGACAGAGGCAAAAAACTTAGAAAATAAATTTACAATATCCTGTCCGTTAGATGCTGTCTGGTCCTCAAATTTCATACAATCTGGAATATCATTTGTTACTTTTTTATCCTTTGTATATCGCCAGAATGCTTTAATATTTGTTGCAATACAATCCTCAATGAAAAGAATATAATTCTTGTAACTATTTTCAATTTGTTTTTTACATACAGATCTTAATCGAGCAAATGTATCAAAATCACGTGGGTTCCCATACTTCTTATACCTCCGATGAAATTTAAACTTTATACATACTAAACTATATACATACTTATACCTATAAAGGTATCCTATGTCACCCGGAGCATAATAACGAATCGATACCCATACCCCCCTAACCCTACATACCTTATTTATTAAAATCGGGTGACTAGTCTCGACGCTACGGTGGAACACACATAAATACTAAACATACATAGACTGTTAAAATCCTTACACTTTCTTTTGGCTTTACCGTAGTCGTGTAAAAAAGACACCTCTGATTCTGCGCAGTTTTTTTTTCGAAATTAAGGTACAGTATGCATATTTTGAATCAGCAAACATGTGTACAGATTTTTTGCTAACAAAGAAGTGATCCTTAAAAAACCGGCCAAGTGCTAGTCGGACTCGCGCACGAAGGGTTCCGTACCATTATCTATAAAAACGGAAAAAAAAAACACTTTTTGTATGGGACGATATTTGTTTTATTTTAATTTAATTATTTATTTTTAAAGTGAATATAAACTGTAACATTAAGGGTTTAGTTAAGAAAAAACCCTTGGTTATGTCCACCACAGGGACCTAGATGGCGCTAGTGGACACTTAAAGTCTAATTCGAAACGTCTAACAAAGGTTATCTGTTAACTGTAACAATAACATTTGACGCGTACCATATTAATTAAGGCATTTTACAAGTTACTTTTACTGTTTCGAAGCCCAACTTGAGATATTATTGTCATAAAATGTAGTTGATTCGTAGTTTCACTGATGAGTCCACGAGAGGGCGTTGGCAACCCCGGTTTTCACCAGTTAACTAATGTAATTAACTAAATGTTCGTTTGTTAACTAATGTAAATATTGTATATTTGTACGTTTGGTCATCTAAGACGACTGTTATTGATTTTCATAGCCTAATGAAGATAATTAATGCCTAACTTCGTTCACATATAAATTAGTTACTGACAAATGCCGCTAGATGTCGCTAGTTGGAGGTTGAAACTAAGTATTGATGTGTTAACTTAAATCAATAAGATCTTTTATAACATTTTGTATCATTGGGCTGGGTAGCAAAGCATAAAGGCTTTATGCTCTGCTACCTAGCTCAATGATACAAAATATTATAAAAGATCTTATTGATTTAAGTTATCCTCAATTGGATTTTGCTTGGAGATTTATACTCGATTTAGGGAACCATTGATGATCCAGTGTAGCACGTTACATCCTCACTTGGATTCACGTTGCGAACTGCCATTGGGGGCTATTCCGTACCGTTGTGTTAGTTTAGTGTTTCTGTATACAGGATTATTTGTAATTCACTAGCATCCTTTTAACCCTAAACTCCAACTACTTAAACAAACATTTTTTGTTTTACGGCTTTTGTCATAACTTAATATTTTTGGTGTAATAACGTTTTGAAAATTTAAGATTTCCTCTTATTTTTACGATACTCTGTGTATTTGTATGGGAAAAAAAGTACTTCATTTTAAAAAGCCGTAAAACAAAAAACATTTGTTTGAGTGATAGGAATTCAGGGTTAAGAGGATGTCAGTGAATTACAAATAACCCTGTATCGTACACCGTTATTATCTGCGTCAATTTACGTCATCCAACAGCTAATCTTCGTGTTTCACTCTCTCCGCGTCCCACCATCACGAACCCCGTATTACAAAACTAAATATTCTGTGAATATTTCAAGCGTCTACCTGTTGCCATTATCAATATCGAGCAAAAACGAGCAAAAAAACCGGCCAAGTGCAAGGTGGACTCGCGCACGAAGGGTTCCGTACCATTATCTATATAAACGGCAAAAAAATATCACGTTTTTTGTATGGGAGCCCCCTCAAATATTTTTTTATTATAATTTAATTTATTGAATCAGGCGTTACTTTGCGGAGGTCCATATTAATGAACTAAAACAATTACTTTGCTCACCCGCGACCGCGAAGGTCGCGGGTGAGCAAAGTAATTGTTTTAGTTCATTTTATAATTTAATTATTTATTTTTAAAGTGAAGATATACCTACTTTATAAATATAAGTGAATATTTCAAGCGTCTACCTGTTGCTGTTATCAATATCAAGCAAAAACGAGCAAAAAAATCACGTTTGTTGTATGGGAGCCCCCTTAAATATTTATTTTATTCCGGTTTTTAGTATCTGTTGTTATAGCGTTAATTTCAACTGTCTAGCTATCACGGTTCGTGAGATACAGCCTGGTGACAGACGGACAGACGGACGGACAGCGGAGCCTCAGTAATAGGGTCCCGTTTTTACCCTTTGAGTATGGAACCCTAAAAAGTATATACAATACAGGGTGCACGTAAAGAAACACGTGTGCTCAAAATAACTACCAGCCGTCGCGCGAGCACTGGCTGGTAAATTCGAAATCGGAATCAAGTAACGCGGGAAATTAAAACGTCATGACCATTAACACACTTCACAACTCGTAAATTGTTTTAACTTTTCCCATTAAACTGGGAGTTTGCGAGCGCCATTATATGCCTTATTGCTTGAAAGATTGCGACTAAATTTGCGCAGTCAGTACGTAATTGAGTAGGTATTTTGAGTGAGTTCGACGTTGCCGATTTGACCTACATTTTGCTAAGTTGCCTGCCAAGTTTGAAATGAATTCGTGAAAAATTTGTGTGACTAGTTCGGACAATATGGTGCGAAACATTCTAAGTAAATACTACGGTAGAAACTACATATAATATTTTTATCTTTTCAAAGGTTCTCTGGAAGTTATCACTGCTTCACATTAAGATCACCACCTGAATACAATTATTTTTGATTTTAAAATTTTGTAGGTACTTCAGAAGGAAAAAGAAACGTCTATGGCATCACTTTACTGCTCGTCTGTTTGTCTGTCCGTCTGTCAAGACCCGTTTTCTCAGGAACACGTGAAAATATCAAGTTGATGGTGAAAATTGTTTGATGTGAAATATGACTATTAGAGATTTGCCGACTACTCGGTAAAGCCGACTATCCGGCCATTATCATAGTCGGCGACTATTCGGCAAAGAGCGCCGACTATCCGGCTTCTTACTTTGTATGTATTTTTCAGTAATATGTATGTAGGGGGATTTACATTAAATAAAAACCATAATTAATTCTACAGTCAATTACTTACGGAGTTATAAAGTAACACGAAAATACAATAGTATTGAGAAACTTCTCCCTATTTCTTAGTCAGTTGAACAGGGGATTAAAACACTAAAATTGACGCATTTACGTACCTATGTATTCAATATTCTCATGAATCCAGCGACGCTAATGAAAATGAATGCTGAGTGACTTTTACGTGACCGTGACCTTGGGAGTTTTCAAAGACACAACTTGTTCAGAGTTCAAGGTCAGCTCTTAATTTGCTGGTCTAAGTAAAACACCCTGTAGTGCTAAGATTTGTTACTACATTTTAAGACCTATTTCTTTCGTGTAAGGTTTAAATTACATCGAACCGTGGGTTTAAAATTAAACTGGCGGAGCTTTGATTAAAGTTATTGAATATTTTATGACTTTAATTTAATATTTTCATTGATCAAATTCATTATTTGAGGCATTTATAATTATAAGCATATAGTTCATTTTTACGTAGAATATATAATTATCATCATCATTTCGGACTACTGCTGGGTACAGGCATCCTCTCAGAATGTGGGGGCCTCGGGTTGTAGTTCTCACGTGGACCCAGTGCGAATCGGGAACTTAATACTCTTCATCGAATTGCTTCGGATTTCCCCCGATCCCGTGGGAATATCAATAGAAAAAAATAGGTAGCCTATATCATATTCTAGAAATCCAGCAATCAACGATATCAATATACCACATTTTCATTGTGAAAGAGTAACTAAAAAAGCGATCAAGTGGAAGAAGGACTCGTACATGGAGGGTTCCGTACTTCTATACAATGTATTTAAAACAGTTCAGTAAAAAAATCGCAGAAATGTTAGCACTTATAAATAGGTTTTCGAAGAACATTCAAACAGCAAAGGGTCGCTCGCTCCAATGCGCGCGGTCATGACTACGGCTGTTAATCGTTGCCTAGCAACTGTCAGCTGTTGCTTATCCACCAGCGCCGCAGTTAAAAACGCCGAAATAGACACGTTTCTTGAAATACCCCCTTTAATTTTAACTTTATTTTATTTTTAGTATTTTTTTGGTATAGCGGCAACAGTAATACACAATCGGAAAACATTTCAAATTTAAAACTATTACGTTTCAAGGGATAGAGGGTCCTATTGGCACCCTTTGGGTATAGGACTAGATAGAACCCTAAAAAACAGAAGCACGCTTAAACGCACGCACTCACACACTAAGTAAGTGATAACACACCTTCGTAGCATTTTGTGAGTATATATGACTATCTTTACATGTTTAGCAGCGCCGACTATTTCAGGCTAAACGTCTTAAATTCTTAGCAGTGTGCAGTGCAACGGATCTTACTCAAAAGATACCAGTTCAAAGGATATTCGATCGCGAGCATATTACCCTCTGCATTCCAGAGTTTACTTCTTGGAATATTTAATCCTGGTGCGGATATTGGCTGGCACAATCTGCAGTGTTCATAGAAACGGGATCGGCAAGAGTTGACGATGACGCTAAACATGGGCACAGAATATAATAGTACTAACGTACAGAATGGACTCGCTCCGCCCCGCACCAATTCGAGTTACCGCACCCCTCAAGGCGCCGATTGCCGGACCCCGCCGGAATCCAGAAGAGTGCGCGCGCGATGTATGTAGGCGTACGCGTGTACAGACGTCGTTGTGCTTATGTAGATTCAAGAACGCGTATTTGTACGTCGTGTCCGCCGCGTGACACGGGCGAAATTCAGGAACGGGCCTTCACGGGTTTGGTAGCGGTAATTCGGTTTGGGTTGGGTTTGGTTTGAACTGCTATTCAGGAACGCCAAAAATCACTGGTTTGCGAGAGGTTTGGGCTGAGTTTGGGATGAGCCTTATTTATTTGTTTATTTATTTTCACCTGACTAGCTCGGAAAGCCCTTTTTGTTTGTTTGACATCTATTGAGAAAATCGCTTTTTATCCACATGTGAAGAAAGAGTTTTGACATTTGAAGGCAGCTTACGTGATATTTATTTGACAGCTAACAAAACGTAAAACGTTAAAAGTGCTGAATTTTTAACATCACAATTAATGAATTGCATCGAATAAAAAACACTAAATACAGTCTTACAACTTTATTTTAATTCATAAATATCAGCATTCATCATAAACCTTCATTCTTGTTGCAAAAACGGATAAAATGTTCTGACAGTCCAAGTAAGTCGATGTGCGAACAAAACGCATCCGAAATAATAAAAAAAAACTTAAGTCAAAACTTTTCAATTAATTATTTTGAGTGAATAAATAAATAATAATTGATAGTACAAACCCTTTTTCTTATTTTCCTCGCTGTAGTGAGGTGAAAAGTTTTGTGTTATACACGGGTGAAAAGTTATTTTACGTCTCGTGTGTTGAAACACTCGCTATCGAAAGGATTCTATTTTTGAACCACTCGCTTCGCTCGTGGTCAATCATAGAATCCTTTCGATAGCTTGTGTTTCAAATGGACACTCGCAGGTAAAATACAAGTTTCCCCCCTTGTATAACAAATAACGATTATTCATTTATTTATTTACATAGCGAATTAACAGGAAAATAAGGCTCATCCCAAGGTCCATTCCTACCCTCTCCCAAACGATTGAATTACCACTCGCAAACCGTGTTGGGCCGTTCCTGAATTTAGCCCCTAGAAGTTAACCCCTTCTTGTTATTCATATTCGATACCCGACGATTATTACGACAAGTTAAGCTACAATCTTTTACCTTACATGTAACAACAAAATGTGTTTGTGCGCATTTTCCAAATAGATATCGACAGTGAAAAGGTAAAACCGCTTTAGCGCTTTATCGCTTTATGGCGCTTTAGCGATTTTACCTTGTTCGAGCGTATGTATTTATGTATGTATGTATCATTCTTATTGCGAGCTATGGAGAGGGCTATGCTTGGAGTTTCTCTACGGGAACGAAACAGAAACGAGGAGATCCGTAGAAGAACCGGGGTCACCGACATAGCCAAACGGATTAGCTCGTTGAAATGGCAATGGGCAGGCCATATAGCACGTAGAACAGATGGCCGTTGGGGGCCAAAAGTTCTGGAATGGAGACCACGGACTGGCAAGCGCAGCGTGGGACGTCCACCAACGAGATGGACGGACGATTTGGTGAAGGCCGCAGGTTCAGGGTGGATGCAAATTGCTTCCAATCGTAATGATTGGGCATCAATGAGGGAGGCCTATGTCCAGCAGTGGACGTCCTACGGCTGAAATGATGATGATGATGATGTATCATTCTTTGACACGCCCTGCAGCCTGAACAGCTCAATGGATTTTGAGGTGTGAGGTGTCATTAGATTCGTCTCAGTTGCGAGAGTGCAATGACATAGGGTATATATTGTTCTTGAATTCCCATGGGAACGGGAATTTTACAGGCTATTTTTTTCATCTAGTATTGATATTTTAAAAGTAAAATCGCTTTAGCACCACATGATTATTATATATGGCGCTTTAGCGATTTTACCTATCCACTTTTAATATAATGCTTCACAGAACGTAGCCATCTTGCACGTGTAATAACGGAGTAGCAAGGTAAAAGAATTGATTGTTATGGATCTCTAACGCCTCTAAATTGGGTGTGTAATGTTCCTCATAACAACGATTTGCGAATTTTCATTTCTCATAACACAAATATCAGAATTTCAATCTGTCGAAATATTGAGATCATACAAAAACAATATGCATATAAACAAACTGCCGAATTTCTCAAATCATAATTATTGCAATGTTGTTATAAAAATCGCTCGGTAAAAATCTGAAATCCGTTTTTATGCTAAATGAATATTATGATTTTTGAACGTAGTAAAATGAAATTATGCTAAAAGTTTGTATAACGATTGAACGGCACCCCTCTAAATTAATCAATGTTTTAGTTTACATAGATGATCCGATGACACAACATAAAGGTACAGTGGGGCCTTGAGCTACAATTTCAATTATATCGCTTATTTCAGATTTCTCGATGTTCGTATAAAATTTATCAAAGTACCTTTAATTTGATTGATTGTACTTGCAATTAACTTTACTTCGAACCGTAGTTGGAAGTTTGTTTTGAGATGAAATTGCTATCAAACATAAAGAAAAGTTTTGGAGTCAAGAACAAAGCTAAGCTTGCGAATTGAGTATTGTATCACGCCCAAAACAATAAGAATAATAATATTTTTGTAAAAAAAAAACATTCTCAATATAAGCTTTTTTTGCTGATTGTACTGAAATTGTCTTCTTAACTACATATCTGTGGTTTCAAGACAATGCCACTAACCATTGAAGAGTTCCGTCCTTTGAAGACGATCGCGGCCGGACGTTTTTCTTTTTTTCGGACTCTTTTATAATAATACATTACTACAAAGGCCGGGGAGTAAGGGGTTGCCGGCCGAGTAGGTTTGACGGCCAAGTGGTATTAGTGGCCAAGTGGTAGTGGTATATAGGCCGGCAAGATACGAGACCAGCAACCCCTGTTCCGGCCGAGGCTTGTAATAGTGCTTTTCTCAAACATGCAATGAAATAAATAAAAACCGGCCAAGAGCGTGTCGGACACGCCCAAGATAGGGTTCCGTAGCCATTAAGAAAAAATCAAGTAATATTTTTCTACGGATTTCGTATGTGTACGGAATCTTCCAAGTTAGGTATCGTCAATACTTTGAAAAAAGCTCGTATCTCAAAATCGTTAATCTGGCAAAGTGAACTTTATTACGCGCGCATCAAGGTTCAGTTTTGTTTACATGCAGATTTGAGGTACGAGTTTTCTAAGTAGTGACGGTATGTTTAATACCTTAGGCTACTATTTACTCTTAAACTACAAATAATTCCCAAGCAATCTTAGCCGCTATAATTTTCCTTGTAAATTTAATATATTTACTACCATTTTGATTTTTTTTTAATTTTTCCACCCAACAGTTTAGATTTTAGAGGGGGGGACCGTCGATTTTAATGAAAATTTTCACTTTAAAGTTGAATATTTCGCAAACAAATCACTGAATACAAAAATCATGTAAGCAACCCCCCAATGGTTTTAAAAGACCTATCCAACGATACCCCACAGTATAGGGTTAGTCGAGAAAAAAAATCACCCCCACTTAACGTCTATGGGAGGTACCCTAAAAAAAATTTTTTTACTTTATTTTATTTAACCACTTTGTCCGCATGAATGATATATATATTCATGTCAAATTACAGCTTTCTAGTACTAACAGTCTCTGAGCTTAGCCGCGGACAGACAGACAGACGGACAGACATGGCGAAACTATAAGGGTTCCTAGTTGACTACGGAACCCTAAAAAACTGCAAGAAATTAAAATAGTAAAGAAAGCAACTATTGCTTATGTTTTATTTTTATTAGGGTTGAATGCCATGATGCCATAAACCTATAAAAGTCATGATGCTGTGTCACATGAAACAATAGACGGTCGCTTTCCTGGCCTAAGCCTGCAATTTTGTATGAAAATCCATTACATAGCACTGGTCTAACCGCGCCCGCAACGTGATACCTCCCGGCCTATTATTTGGAACGTAAGAGAACGTAGAAAGTACAATAGTCTATTAAGTTTCATAAACGACATCGCCATTTTTGGCCTCAGTCAAAAAAACTGCGCTCACTTTTGTTCGCTCAACTAATTCATTCCCGCTTTAAAAAAGTACGTCTATCAATTTGTCGCTAGTAGTTTAACAATTGCCATTTCCAATTTACATAAAACGAAGACCGCAGGGGAGCCCAACCCCAAGGTAAATAAATAAATAAATAAATATTAGGGGACAATCTTACACAAATAGACCTAGTCCCAAACTAAGCAAAGCTTGTACTATGGGTACTAGACGACGATAAACATACTTATATAGATAAATAAACACTAAATACATAGAAAACATCCATAACTCAGGAACAAATATTCGTGCTCACCACACAAATAAATGCCCTTACCGGGATTTGAACCCAGGACCTCTTGCTTCGTAGGCAGGGTCACTACCAACTAGGCTAAAGCGGTCGTTAAAGAGGTAGTACGTAACATTTGTTTAAAATCATTAATGGTAACTAAAGTCGCTGACGTAGCACGAAAAATTGCCAGATTCAAGTCAAAAAGTTCTCGAATGGCCTCCACGGACCGGAAAATGCAGCTTAAGAACTCTCATTTCCAGTTCATAGAAATCGAAGACCGACATATTTACAGGAGCGCCCAACCCCGGGGCCGTACATTATTACGTGTATACAATACGTGTATGTATTTCGTAGTAATTAATGTATGTCATGGGACTCGTATAAACCCGAATACAGGCTTGTATCTTCTTTGTGAAGTAGGTATAGTGTATTTCAAATCACATTAGGTTTGGATTTGCTAGCAACTTTAGTCGCTACCTGTCAAATTTGGAGCTGCCAGCTGTCATCATCATCATCATTTCAGCCGAAAGACAATGACACTGCTGGGCATAGGCCTCCCCCCAAGGCTTGCCAAACAGATCGGCCTGCGCCATCCGCATCCAACGCGTTACCGCAACCTTAACCAGGTCGTCGCTCCATCTTGTAGGAGGCCTAATCTACACTTGCGTCTTCCGGTCCACGAATAGCTTGAAGAATCGCCAGACTTAAGTGGCAGTGGGCAGGGCACATCGCTCGTAGAATTGACCGCCGATGGGGCACAAAGGTAAGGATGGGGCGCCAGATAATCAATCACTGTGCGGCGAGCGTCTCGGCCGCCCAATGAACGGAGAAAACGCTCGCCGCTGCCGCCGGTCGTCCGAACTCGTCGTACGCTTAGTAAAAAAGTGGCTCAATACGAATTATTCTCATTTCTAAAATAAACTTCATGTAGAAAAAATTTAAGGTTTAATTATCAAATGAGAATAATTAGAATTGAGAATTGAGTCAGTTTTTCATTAAACGTGCGTCGTGGCCGTGCCATTAGGGTGATACCAGACGAGCGTAGCTTTGTGAGTCCTGTACCTCTACCATGAGTTACACTAGTTTACAGTGACCGTACTCGCTAGCGACGGCGTAAATGATTTGTATGGAGAATTGTACTTCCGTAAGTGACCGCTAGAGGCGCTGTATGCTTAGTATAAGTTTTACTTCACCAAAATACTTCTCGATCGCGTTTAGGTAAAAATTTCAATTCTATGGAAACATGGACGCGCGGCCGCGGAGCCGCTGTCCATGTTTCCCTAGTAATTGATTTTTTTACGTAAACGCGATCGAGAAGTATTTTGGTGAAGTAAAACTTATACTAAGCGTACAGTACACAATTCTCCATACAAATCATTTACGCCGTCGCTAGCGAGTACGGTCACTGTAAACTAGTGTAACTTATGGTAGAGGTACTGAGCGGCAGTATTTCGGTTGCGCCATACACTGTATGACCTGCATAATGGCGCGACCGAAATTCTGCCGCTCACGACTCACAAAACTACGCTCGTCTAGCTTCACTCTTAGTGTCAAAAAGCTGTCATTTTGCATGGATATACCTTTGTAGCAATTATGCCGATAAAGTGGTAAAATAAAATGGAGAGTAAAAAATGTTTAGGTTATCTGCCATAGACGTTGAATTACTTGATAAAATATGTTGTCCACGGGACTATCCATTACATGTAAGTGCTTACGTTGTCCACGAATAGAACAGGGCCAATACATTTTTATCCACTTTCCTTTACATTAAGGACAGCGTATAAATCATTTAAGTGGGCCTTGTGGATTCGTTATTTATTTATTGTGACTTAGTGGGGGATGACAATAAATCCAAAATTGGGGCACGCTTGTTTCCTCGTGTAGGAAAGCTTTTTATTCACTAACATTAATGCGGACTATACGTTAATGTTTGGGAACATTTTTTTATCTTTGAGCAGAAATGCTATACAAATAAAATAATTTTACATGTAAAATAAAAAAATAAATAAATATCACGGGACAATTCACACCAATTGACCTAGTCCCAAAGTAAGCTTAGCAAAGCTTGTGTTATGGGTAGTGGGCAACGGATAAACATACTTATATAGATAGATACATACTTAAATACATATTAAACACCCAAGACCCGAGAACAAACATTCGTATTTTTCATACAAATATCTGCCCCGACACGGGAATCGAACCCGGGACCTCAAGCTTCATAGTCAGGGTCTCTAACCACTAGGCCATCTGGTCGTCAAAAAAAATTTAAAAAATCAAATTTAACTTTTAAGTACTAACATTATTTTAAGGCTTATACTAACAAAAATGAGATCATTGTTATCTTAATGAAATAAATAAATAATAATAATAATAATGATGATGATGAACACAAAGCCAATTACAGGAACTCACAAATAATATACAGGGTGGAAAAATAAGTCGGGCCCTGGAGGGGAACTACCTTAAATCCTTTAGTTAGCTCATTTTGCTTAAAGGAAACATTCCTTTATTTTTAATAAGAAACAAAACTGCATTCAAAGATTTTCTAAAATTCGCTTGTCCCTCCCGGGAATCGAACCAGCTAAAATTAAAAAAAAAACACTCGCTATTTTATTATACTAATCGATAGGATTATTATTATTCAGAATAAAAATTCTCCAACAAACATTTTACGATTAGATTTCACGATCATTTTTATTTTTAAGACCAAATGTTACAAAAAGTTACAAAAATTTATATTCAAAGTAATTGTTCGAAGTGACGTGACGTCCTTGTTGTCTTTACTTACTAAAAAATAAATAGTATTGATTTCATTTTCTAATATATGTATATAAAATCTCGTGTCACGGTGTTTATAATTGAACTCCTCCGAAACGGCGGCTGGAACGATTTTTCCATTTTTTTTGTCTAGGTATATTTGGTAGGTGTGAGAATAGGTCGTAGCCTATTTTTTTATACTTACCCCTATTCTTCGCAGACAGAGTTGCGTGCAAGAACTAGTAAATATATTATATAGATAGTCAGTTGATTAGTGGCGACATCATCCCTGTTCTACTGTCCAATTTTCTGTATATACGGTGATTTTTAATCGGTGATCAGGAGTTGAAAAATATTAATCCCTAGTATTTCCCTAGCCAAAAAATGAAATTTATAATTATGTCCAATTCATGGGACCGCGACCCTATCTCAGTAACCATTCCCTTAGGATTACAGAGGTGCAGTAAAAAGGGATTTTTGGAATTTTTCGCGGGATAGAGATCGGGAGTTGCCCAGAAATCTTATTTGTACGCAGACGCAGTCGCGAAAAAAGCTAGTTATCAATATAACGGATCATTGACAAAGCAACTATGGTCAGTGAGATGTGTTAAAACAACTCAATATCTTCATAATCCCGAGTAATCACAACAAAAGCAAACTCTTGTATCACGAATATCAATACGAGAGATAAAATAAAGAGTAATATTTCACAATACGACATTTGTCTTTGCCTAACGACACAGTGTAAGGATACACAGTTGCAAAGCTCTTGCTAGACGCTTATGTTTCTACGCGTTTTTGTATTTTGAACGAGCACGCCATTATTTTCGCGGATTAATGACAGCCAACTACTCAGAAATTAATAAATATTTGAATAAACTAATGTAGCTGCCAGAATAATAACACTATAATAATAATAATAAGCATTTTATTTCGGACGGTTTCCATAGGGGTTAGTGTACAAAGGAAACAACTTTACCTAGTGTTAGTTCTTACGCATACACTAATACATTCATAATTTAACAAACAAACACACTTATTTTCTTCTTCTTCACTTCTTCTTCAGCGCGTTTTCGCCCACCGTTGGGCATACGCCTCTCCAATATTTTTCCATCTAGATCGACTATCTGTCTCTCTCTTCCAGACCGGTCCTGCTGTCTCCATAATGTCATCAGACCATCGGGCAGGCGGTCTTCGGCGGCGGTCGGTCAAATTTATTTTATATTCGTTTTATTATTACAGTATTTATATACAGACTCCCATTGTTTTATGCTTGAAAACCATTTCTTTTCTTTACGTAACGGACAGACAGACAGAAGGACGATTTATTTATTTTTGTATTATTATGTACTTGGTTGTTTTGTGAAATTGGATCACTTACGCAGACAATCACATACATTCGCGCACACACACACACACACACACACACACTCACTCACACACACTCTCACACACTCACTCGCACACTCACACGCGCACACACAAATAGTATGTTTAGGTTAAGTATACTAGTTTAGTTTCAGTAATAATGTTTAATTGTATGTAAGTTTTAGAAGAGCCAGGCCTCCTGACACAAGTTTATAACTTAATAGGAGGTCTCAACCTTTTTGTATGCTAAGCACTTTTGTTTAAGGAAAATAAACTATTATTATTATTATTATTATTATTATTCTGCCATCTTACGAGAAATATATTCACACTATGACTACAGTCTGTGTATATTCGTGCCCGCTAGATCCGCTGAGAAATTGTCGCATACGTCAAATGGACAGGATGTCGTGCCGACATTCGGTGGATATAAAATCTTTCTATGACTGCGCTGCGGAATATTATATTCTAAGGATTTCCTTACGAAATAGGGTAGCATAAATAATAGTTTAAAAAAACTAAAAATACGCTTTTATAGGAAATCCACCAAAAAAATAGAAAATAAATTTTAATAAATTTGAATTACGAATAGTGTAATTTTTTTTTATTAGTAAGCAATAATTATATTGTTATATCAAGATCAAAATTTGTAAACAATACTAAATATTGATAAAATAAAAATAGTTTAAAATATTTTATTTAAAAAAAGCGTGGGTTACATGTGTCAAAATATTAGAAATATTTTTTATTGACAGAAGATATGAGTAGAATGATTATCATTTTGATAATAAAAGTCAAAGCCATAGTCAAAATTCTTTATTCAATTTAGGCATCAATTGATGCTCCTATGAACGTCAAAAAATCTACCACCGGTTCGGAAAAAACCCTGTTCAGAAGAAACCGGCAGGAAACTCAACAAGGTATATCTTAAAAAGCACCCCGTTTCACTGACGGTGATAGCTGAAAATCAGCATAAACACACACACACACACACACACACACACACACACACACACACACACACACACACACACACACACACACACACACACACACACACACACACACACACACACACACACACACTATCTTTATCCTTCATGTTGTCTATTTGTAATAATATTGATGTATCTTGTTTTTCTCGCTCGTAGGATTGATATAGCGACGACCTGGTTAAGATTGCTGGAACGCGTTGGATGCGGGTGGCGCGGGACCGATCTTTTTAGCAAGCCTTGGGGGAGGCTTATTTGTGTTGTAAATTTAATAAAATTAAATGTATTTTCTTTCTTTCAAAAGGCTTCCGCCGTACTTCTCACGTGTGCCCAGTATAGTATAGAAATAACCTTTTTTCATGGATTTCTAAACACAGGCAAATCCGCGGAATAAAGCTAGTAATTTAAAATTAGTAAGATTAATAGAATCTCCAGTTTCTACCATAATTTTAAAAGCTCCGTGTTCTGTAATGCTATGAATAAGCTGGTAAATGGCAATCCCCGTTGAATGAGCAAGCAACCCCCTCCAATCGGTGCATTCGAAAATGAATTCCCATTCATTGCAAATAGCTCCAAGGCAATCTCTCAATTGCTGAAGAAATGTTCCTAGAATCTAGGTTCTCGAGTAATAACCCTGTACAAAGCGATAGCGAACAGGCTTTAGAATTGCTGGTTTTTTGTGGTGAATCGTACAAAAGATGGACTGTTATGGAAATAATTACGTGTATGCTCAAAAGGAAAGGGTACCCAACTGTCCGGCTCCGATTTGATTTATTTTGTTAGAGATAACTAAAATGTCTAAAATAACAAACCCATATTTTTTTTTTAGCTTTGGACTCGAAACCAAACTGCCCAAACTCCAAACCAAACTGCCAAACTCCAAGTCTCGACGTTGTAGCTACTAATAAATAGGAACTCCAAAGTGTATCTGAAAACTCAAATTAAAAAAGTTTTTTATTGACATTGCACACAATGTAAGATAGCCACCAATCTGCCCTTGATACACAGTATAAAAATAATAAAGGGTGCAAAAAAAACGACGAGAAAAGGTAGTAGAGCCCTTGCGAGCATTTTTGGATCTTGGTCAATAATTATCTTCTGTTCGTGTTTTCTATCATACAATAGGCTCTTAGGTTTTTGTGGCATCTAATTTTGTCTCTTGTTCATTATAACATGTTTACATTTTACTTAATAATAATACTGTCCGAGCCGATTTCGGCTACAGCGACTGCTGGACAGGCTCAGCAGCTGGCGCCTCATTGGTCCGCGCGTTGGTGTGCTCGCATGTGACTGTTGTAGCCAATTTTGGCCTTAAATGTTCTTGAGCATATCGGACAGGTGAGAACGCCGCCACTATAATTGTAAGTTAACGCCGTTGGTGGTCTGGCTTTTAGCTCGTCTCTTTTTGCGTCGAGCTCGTCTTTTCGTAGCTTTTCAAAGGCTTCGATGTTCTGCCTTAAAAGACGTCTCCATTCCGGGCGATTTGCAGCAGATGACTCCCATGTTAAGGGGTCAAAACTGCAGCTTTTCATATGCCTTTTGAGCACATCTTTGTATCGCAAGAGCTGTCCGCCGTGCTTGCGCTTGCCTTCTTGAAGCTCACTGTACAAGATGCACTTTGCGATCCTTTCATTTGGCATGCGGAACACATGACCACACCAGCGTAACTGACGCCGCATCAGATATGCTTCAATGCCGCAGATCTTAGCGCGTCGAAGAACTTCAGTGTTTCTGATGCGGTCCGTCCAGTGGATGCCCATGATATCCCGCAGACATTGGAGATGGAATTGATCTAATGTCTTTATGTGTTTTCGATAAAGGCACCAAGTCTCTGAGCCATACAGCAGACTTGGTAGGACAATGGCTCTGTATACTGCAATTTTTGTAGCCAGTTTTAGATTATGTGAGCGGAAGACCTTAGTTCTAAGTTTGCCGAAAGAGGCAGATGCAGCACCAATTCTGTGGTTTATTTCAGCATCAAGGTCACACTGCGATGTTATTGTGCTTCCCAGGTACTTGAACTTCTCCACACGCTTCAGGACATCTTGACCGAGGTAGATTTCCAGAGGTTCGTCTGTTGAAGCGCCTGTAGTCATGACTTCCGTTTTACTGACACTTATCTTAAGACCGAACTTGGCGCAGGCCTCGTCAAGACCAGTCATCAGCTGCTGTAGAGAAGTTGGGGAATCAGCTAAAAAGCATAAGTCATCCGCGTACACAATCTCGGTGATAACTTTGTAGGAAACTTTGGTGCGGGCCTTCAACCTAGCTAGATTGAAGAGCATTCCATCAGTTCGGAAGCGAATGTGGATGCCTGCAGGTACGTTTTGTAAGGTCTCATTGACTACAGCTGCAAAATAGATGGCAAACAGTGTGGGAGCAAGAACACAGCCTTGCTTAACACCACAACTGACGGGGAAGAATTTCGACTGCTCCCCATTCACAGACACACAGCATGTCATGCCGTCATGTAGTAGCCGAACCAAACGTACAAATTTCGCCGGGCAGCCCACTTTCTCCAGAACAATCCATAGGGCCTCCCGAGGAACACAGTCAAAAGCCTTTTCCAGGTCGACAAAACAAAGAAACAATGGCCGACCTTGTTCACGGCTTTTCTCCTGTAGCTGTCGAACGCAGAAAACAGCCTCACAGGTTCCTCTCTCGGGGCGGAAGCCAAATTGGGATTCCGGAAGTATTTCTTCCGAAACTGAGGTTAAACGTTTTTACTTACTTTTGATCGTAGTACATTTTGATAATGAGAAATTTTTAACCATTGTATTATATTATTTAGACCTGTTACCGAATTTCGGAATAACCTGCATTTTTATATCACGCTCTAAGGTTGGCTGACGTTAGTCCAATATTTGGCATAACAGACGGCTGTTCCCGTGTCATATTCAAATCGGCCACATACCCCGAAGCATACCTCGCAATCAGCCGTGGAAAGAATATTTGCCGATCGGGAATTACCAGTGATTGGCAAAAACAAAGGAGCAAGTGTCAAAGCGCTCATGAATGTGTAACGAGTCGATGGATCTATGCTTGCTGGATGCGGCTGGATGAGAAAGACTCGTAATGTTTTAAAGGTTTTGTAGTAAAAATGACAATACAGAATCCCTTCAGTTAGAATTATTTGTTATGGGGTCGTGATTATGTTGACGTATACGTAGCTTCACATCGCTCGTAGAACTGATGGCCTATGGGGCAAAAGGTTCTCGAGTGGCGTCCACGGACCGGAAGACGCAGTGTGGGTAGGCCTCCAACAAGATGGAGAGACGACCTGGTTAAGGTTGCGGGACCGCGTTGGATGCAGATGGCACGGTAGCGATCTGTTTGGCGAGCCTTGGGGGAGGCCTATGTTCAGCAAAGGAAGTCTTTCGGCTGAAATGATGATGATTAAGATGATGCACAGTTGCATTCATTGGTCTACCCGTATGATGCATGTAACTGCGTTGAAATATCGGGAACTCATTACATTAAAGATAATCATGGTCCACATCCCCTCCCAAATCTAATGTGAATCATTAAAAACTGGAACCCTTTAATTTCGTCGTGTCCTTCTCTTTATCTGTACGTACGAGGCTTAGCATAGTGCCATAAATTTGTCAACGTGATTATTACCTACACCCATTTACCAAATTTATTTTTATTCCCTCCCAATGTTTGAGAAAATCACTCACTACACTAGTATCAAACACGGCCTCACAAGCGCTCAGATTTCTCGAACGTCGGCGTCTTAAGCAATAAAAACGCCAATGACGTCTCTGCGTCGCTGCTTGAACGCTGCGTTGACGCTGCGCAAATTTTAGCAAAACGTCGACGCTCGAAAAACGTACCTACACGAACGTTTCGTTGACGGTGCACGGATACTTTATCAGCCTATGCTCGTCCACTGCTGGACATAGGCCTCTCCCATGGCACGCCACTGAGCACGATCCTCGGCCACTCTCATCCAGCTCTTGCCAGCCGCCTTGCGAAGATCATCGCTCCACCGAGTCTGTGGACGTCCTACGCTACGTTTGCCGATCCATGGTCTCCACTCAAGAACTCGTCTACCCCTACGGTTATCGGTTCTTCGGGTTATATGGCCGGCCCATTGCCACTTCAGCGTGCTGTGTGCACGGGTACTTACAAGACGACAATATTCGAAACGCGTGTGAGGGAGCTCTTGAAATTTTGGAACATAAGACTTTTTTAACTTTAACTTCATAATAGTCTGAGGAATCATCGTATTAATTCACTGTTTCTATATCAGAAAACACCAGGAATTATTCTAATCGTATTTATTTCACCAAATGCGTTCGAATATTTGTATAAAAAATACATAACACATCGTACTTAACAAAAAAAAAACTTCTGTAGCTGACGTTCAAAGCTGCCAATATGCCTTAAAATTTTATAAGCCTTTCCGCATATCAATATAGCCTTTAGACAGGTAGTATTGAATTGTTATCAGCGCAAAACTTTTATTTACTTACTTCATATTTTTATATTAAAAAGTTAGGTATAAGGACACAGTCAGTTTTATCATCATGATCATCATTTCAGCCGAAAGACGTCCACTGCTATGCGGAAAATGCGCGTTATTCATTCGTCTCCGTTCGGGGAAACAGAGGCTATGTGGGGCTCTTCCACAAGGCGCCTATACCCACATAAAACCGTACGGACATCTCGTTGCCATTGTGAACGCCACGGGAGCATGAAGAGACACCGCGACGCCCACTGGCCGCCCCGGGATGGGGCTCTTCTGTCGACACCGTGTTATGCGGGCTCGGCTTTACAAACAACCAGTCCTGCCTTGAGTTAGCCGCATCCAACGCTTTCCCGAAACCTTAACCTAACCTTCATGTAGTTTTCCGGTCCGTGGAAGCCATTGGAGAACCTTTTTGCCTCATCTGGCTCAGTTCTACGAGCGATGTGCCCTGCCCACTGCCACCTAGCTGGCGATTCTTCGAGCTATGTCAGTAACTTTAGTTCTTTCACCGATTTCATCATTTTTATTGTGACCCCGCAAAAAAACTCCGAGCGTAGCCTTCTCCACCGCCCTCTGAGTGACCTTGAGCTTTTTTATGAGACCAATCGTTAGCGGCTACGTCTCATTGCTATAAGTCGTGTCAGATTTTTATCTATCTAAATGCCAAGCTTCATCGAAATACGTCTCGTCTGTTATTGCTAGATTGACTTACAAATATCTAAATATTGGCTATTATTAAAAAATTTAAAAATGGTAACGCGTGTAGGCCTGATGACACACATAAATACAGCCATCCTTAAGAGTAATGTTGATATTCTATGCCCTTATGTCATATTTTCTAAATAAACATCCATCCATGCATCATTTGAAACATCTAAACACCCTCACAATTTTTCTCATTTATAATAGGTATAAGTAGTCACAGGATTATACACTGCTAGCTGATGACCGCGGCTTCGCCCCACTGAAGAAGATTTAAACGTGTTTTCCCGTGGGAATGAGATATTTTCCCGAGGTAAAAAGTAGCCTACGTCAATCTCCAGCCCTTCAACTATGTCCATACAAAAAATCACGGCAATCCGTCGCTCAGTTTCGACGTGAAAGAAATACAAACTAACACATTTTCTCATTAGAATATTTGTATGGATGTGAAATTTTATGTGTCTAGGTACTCATTACTCAGGCAACAGTTATTATGCCCTGTTGGACACCTTTTGAGGAACCCTTAAAATTAAAAAGTAATCAATAACACTTTGTGTAAACTTCCCATATTTCAAATCTCTAATTAAATTGAAAGATAATGGTGCAATTCAATCATTTAAAGCAATCAACCGGCATAATGGCTAAAAGCCACAGGGCGATCAATCAACTGAGTCAACTTGATATTGACTTTTGGCATGCCGTTGACACAGTGCCGTAACTTGTGTGTTTAGAACCATGATCTGTTTCCTGTTGCTATTTAAATTATTCACAAAAGTTATCTTTGAATTTGATTAAGTTTGTTCGGAGGTAAAGGGAATATAATAAAGGAGTATAATAAAGAGCAGGCTTTGTTTGATAAACTGCTATAAGACTCGTAAAATAATTATGCAACAAGATGTTTGGATTTTTAAATGTATATTTTGCAAGGAGAAAAAGGGTTACCGATTACTGACAGCCAAATTTAATAGCTTGTTGCAATGGCAATGGGCAGGCCGTATAGCACTCGGAAAAAATGGCCGAAAAGTTCTCGAATGGAGACCACGGAGTGGCAAGCGTAGCGTGGAGCGTCTACCAACGAGTTGGACGGATGATATGGTAAGGCCGCAGGTTCACGGTGGATACAAGCCGCTTCCAACTGTAACGATTGGGTGAATGAGGGAGGTCTATGTCCAGCAGTGGACGTCCTACGGCTGAAATGATGAACTAAAAATCTAATTTTGCAGTACACCACTGGAGACCAAAGGGCTGGCAGCTATATCTCTCAACGAATCACCATCGCCATTCAACGAGGGAATGCTGCCAGCCTTTTGGGTACGATGCTACGGGGGCCTTTTTTAGACTTAGTCTATGAGTCTAGTACTAGACTAGTACCTAGTTTTTAAATTAAATATTTAGTTTATATTTTGCAGTTAATTGAAAATTAATCTAGTTTTCAGGGCTAAAATAAAGTGGTTTTTTTTGTATACCTAATTGTGTTTTGGTATTCTTTTTTTATGATGTCATCATCCATATTCTTCATACAATATCGGACGAGAAGATATCACGAAGTTTTCCGAACGCTGCCCATCCGAGTTGGATTCTTCGGGCGTCCTGTTTTCCGAAATTGGACCGGAATAACTAGATAATATGTATTTTATCGCTTAGCATTGCTAACAATCTGCATTACTTGTCGCCCGTCATTCCAGAAAAGAAACCTTTTACCCAGCAGTGGGTGGACGACTGATTTATTTGATTGAGTTGAGAGCTAAAAACCGGGGTATTGAAATAACATTAATATGCTATAAAAATATCCAAGCACATGACGCACTGGCGTCCAATATTAAATCAAACGGGCAGATATTTCCATATTTGAACTCCAAAACACATTATACCGATTCGTATTCACATGCAGATTGGCGAATAAAGTTAACAACTATTGCTCGGACCCGAAACTTCCTAAACGAATAAACTTAGAAACAATCTACTAAAAACATTTTGGCAGCAGACTCATTTTATCAAGATCCTACACTACATTCAAGTAAAATGAAAAGCACACCTGTACACCTTTTGAAGGCCACACATCGTTTTTGTCACGTACAAAATTCATTGCGGTTTTTTTTTTTTCAGAACAGAGAGATTGGTTCTATCTAGAGGCCATATCGGGCTCACGCTAGGAAATAAGTATTTGTACCACAGAAATATATCGAGATAGAAGGAAAATGCTCGGCAATTTGTAGCGAGACCGAGCCTGTAACATCTTGCGTAGGTACTTTGACGTCACGAATGTAATTTAGTGATGGGAAACATAAGCCGCGCGAAATCAATTCAAAAGCATCGATTCACAGATCGATTAGGGAACCGATTCTTATGCACAGAGGAAATGATAATTATTTTCGACAGAGGAAATGAGAAAGGTCAGAATTTCAAATCGAAAAATATAAATGTAGGTAGGTACCTACCTAACCAATAAATTGCTTTACATTTGTCAGTACCTACTATGGGTATGTATTACAATACCGAAGAACGAAAGACCGAATGTATTAAAACATCGAATGGGTCAAAAGACCGACACGATTTTTTTCTGAAACCGTAAACCTTTCAGAATTTATTAAAACGTCATCATACAGAACCCATTAGGTTAGGTTAGGTTTGTTTTATAACAATCTTAAAAAGTTGACGGTTTCAGAAAAAAATCGTGTCGGTCTTTTGACCCATTCGATGTTTTAATACATTCGGTCTTTCGTACTTCGGTATTGTAATACATACCCCCTACTTTAGCCGCTGCAGTTATTCATCAACATCATCATCATTTCAGCCGTAGGACGTCCACTGCTGGACATAGACCTCCCTCATTGACGCCCAATCATTACGGTTGAAAGCAACTTGCATCCACCCTGAACCTGCGGCCTTCACCAAATCGTCCGTCCATCTCGTTGGTGGACGTCCCACGCTGTGCTAGCCAGTCTGTGGTCTCCATTCGAGAACTTTTGGGCTCTAACGACCATATGTTCTGCATGCTATATGGCCTGCCCATTGCTATTTCAACGAGCTAATCCGTTTGGCTACGTCAGTGACCCCGGTTCTTCTACGGATCTCCTCGCTTCTAATTCGATCCCGTAGAGAAACTCTGAGCACAGTCCTCTCCATAGCTCGTTATTACCTACCTACCTATAATCGTGTAAGTACTACACACACACACACACACACAAACACACGCACATTTTTTAAAATAATATTTAGCCTTATGTAAATGTGTACCTTTTCATCATATGACATCATCACTACATCAATAGTCGGATAAGCTGTACTGATTACTCGTCGGTACTTTGATGGGCCAGTAAAGGTGTCTTCGTGGAAATGTATAGAACAATTCTTGCTGTTTTTTGTAGGAAACCATTTTTTACGACCAGTTGTTTTCAATCCATTTATTTTTAATATGAGGATCATTCGGAAAACTAAAATAAAATTGCAATATAGAAGTAACCATAACCTGTTTGTTAATAATATTAGCTTTGCACTATGTACATTATATAGCTACATAATAATATAAAAACGTAATTATCATTTCCTCTGCTTTCAAAATCGATTTTAATCGAGTAAGAACTGCGATAGTGTACTTGTACATCACTATTCTTACTTTTGACAGAAAAAATGATAAATTGACCTTGGACGTGACTCGATAGTTTGAATAGCTTATTTTTACATTGCTGGTTTTGAACGCACGCCATGTCTGGCTCGTCAAATTAAAGCCGCAATGGAAAGCTAGCGTGGACACACTATCGCCCGCTACTGTTCTGATGAAAATAATAAAATAAATCGTTTTTTAATTAATAACAGATATTTTAGGACAAATAGTATTTACCAATGAAAGGAAATACCTCGACTAACAGCTCCAACTTTATCTGTAGTATTTGAACAGTTAATTACTGAACAACGAGTCATTTTATTTTTAAAACCTGACGTCGCACGCAGATCGCGGTCGGGAGCAGACTGAAGTTCGCGGCGAGCATTGGGGCTTATAAACTCCATTTGGCCAGTCGGCGTACGTAAACTCTTTCCTTCTATCTCGATATATTTCTGTGATTTGTACGTAAAATTTGTAAATATTTTTAAGACTTAAAATATTTTTTTTGATGTGGAGTCAGGATGTACGTCATCTTGATTATTATTTTTTCAGTGAAGCCTATGCGGGGCTGCTCATTCGGATTCATCCAATTATTGGAACAATTTTAGTGTTTTTAAAATGAACTATGACAAAACATAATATCTAAGAACCATCGCCAAGAAATCAGCTTTCAAATAGAAATCAGTTCACCCGTTTAAAGTTATGATGCCACAGACAGACACGCATAGCGGTCAAACTTATAACACCCCTCTTTTTAACCCCCTCTCGGGGGTTAAAAAACAAGCTTCGTCAGCACTGTCGAAAGTTTTCTTCCTCATGGGCAACCTCAGTGTCTCCTCTGTGCAAGCCTTCTGTGCCCCAATCCTCGTGGGCAGCTCATAAAAGCCATCTGCCTACAAATCGAACTGCTAACGGGACCCACCCTTGGGCTCCGGGACGGGGTTTTTATTGCGGCTTTAGGCTCCATTATGTTTGGACACTGCTAGGGTTAACGCGGAAAACAATAGATTATGGTTTACAGAAGTTAAAGGCTTTTGTTCGGACACGTTTTAGGATTTATGCTGCCCATGGTTCAAGGAGGTAGAGTAAAGGATTTTGATTTGAAATGAATGGGTCGGTCACTGACATGTCATGTATTAACAGCGGTGATTTTGTATTGTACCCATTGCGATGTTATCAGTGTTCGGCCATCTACCTATCGGCGATTGGGTACCTAACTAATCTAATTGCAGTCTACTAGAACTAGTATGTATGTTGATGGTTTTTCAGATGTAATTCTTAACCGATTTAAATTTTATTTTTTTTATTTGAAAGAAGATACTGTTAGGGTGATCTTATAGGTACATAAAGAAAAAAAATGCTTGCAATGGCGGTTAAATTACAATCTTAGTTTAGAAATATTTTTTTTACAAAAACTTAAAAACTGCTTAACTGATTAGGTTGAAAATAATTTTGCTAGAAAGTTTTTATTAAGTTTAACTTACGTGATTTTTTCATATTTTAACCGACTTCAAAAAAAGGAGGAGGTTCTCAATTCGGTTGTATGTTCTTTTTTTTTTTTTTTTTTTTTTTAACGTGTGTTACCTCAGAACTCCGTCATTTATGAACCGATTTGGAAAATTTTTTCGTTGTTTGAAAGCACATGCTTCAAGGTTGGTCCCGTTGTTACCAAAATCCAGTTCTGATGATGGGATCCATGAGGAATTGAAGAAACTCCTCAAAAATTCAAGAGAAACGTATAGCGATTTTAGTATTTTCGGTGACAAGTCGAGCATTTGCATTCAGAAAGTATCATGGAACTCTGTAATAAAACGACATAACCCTGTCGAGTTTTAAAAATAAAATTTTCAACATAAACTTATTTCGAAGTCAAACTGATGATTTTATCCTACGCATCTATTTTATACAGAAACAACTAAAAAGCAAAAAATAAAAAAATTTAAATAAAAAATAAAACCTTCTTCAAAAAACATCCAAAAAACTATGAAATAATAATTGAACCGAACCGACCACAATAAGCATGAAAATATCTTACTTCTAATCTGTTTTAAGTCGGTGCCTCAGCACGAGCCAGCAGGAGTGTAGAAGCCCTATAGATAGTAGGTATGTAGGTAAGTTAGATTACTAGGTCCACTCCTGCTGACTCGAGCTGAGGCACCGACTTCAAACAGATTAGAAGAAAGATATTTTCATGCTTATTGTGGTCGGTTCGGTTCAATTATTATTTCATAGTTTTTTGGATGTTTTTTGAAGGAGGTTTTATTTTTTATTTAAATTTTTTAGACTTGCTGTTCAAAAGTTAGAGGGGGGACACATTATTTTGAACTTTCGGAGTGAATATCTCCGAAAATATTCACTTTATCAAAAAATTGTTTTAGAGAACCCCTATTTATTTTCAAATACCTATCTAATGATACCCCACACTATAGGGTTTGTCGAGAAAAAAAAATCACCCCCACTTTACGTCTATGGGAGGTACCCTAAAAAAAATTTTTTTAGCTTTTTTATTTAACGACTTTGTCGGCGTGACTGATATATATATTCATGCCAAACTACAGCTTTCTAGTACCAACAGTCTCTGAGCTTAGCCGCGGACGGACAGACAGACAGACAGACATGGCGAAACTATAAGGGTTCCTAGTTGACTACGGAACCCTAAAAATATCATGATCATTCGAGCCTATATTATTCCCAATGCTGAGTACAGTCCTCTCAGAATGAGAGGGCTTGGGCCGTAGTTCCCACGAGGGCCTAGAGCCGATTACGAACTTCACACACAATTGAATTTCTAAGCAAGTGCGTCCACCCTCACGATGTTTTCCTTCGCCGCAAAGCTCATAGTAAATTTCAAATGCAATTTCGCACGTAAATTCTGAAAAACTCAGAGGTGCAAGTCCAGGTCTAACCCACGATACTCTGCTTGAGAGGCTATAGTCAAACCACTAGGTTACCACGCGAAAGTTTAAAACAATAATAAAATGATTCAGCTTTTTAGACAGAACAGAGAGCGTACGTGGGACAACAGAGAGCGTATGTGGGACAACAGAGAGCGTACGTGGGACAACAGAGAGCGTACGTGGGACAACAGAGAGCGTATGTGGGACAACAGAGAGCGTACGTGGGACAACAGAGAGCGTACGTGGGACAACAGAGAGCGTACGTGGGACGACTGACTGGTCGCCGCCTGGTTGGGCGACCCAGGTACCGCTGGGGGGACAGTGTCCAGGCGGATCTGCGAACGTCTTCAAATCGACGACTGGCAAGAGGCTGCGCATGATCGGGACAGATAGCTTGCTCTCGTTTCGGAGGCCAAGACCCTCTTTAGGTCCCTGGGCCAAATTATACTTCATTTAATTTAGAATTGAAAACCACAACATCATTATATTGCGGCTCGTCAACTATTTCTTACCTAGCAAATAGTACAGTACAATAGTCTGGGAGCCGCAAAATAAAATTGTTTTAATGTCACTTTATTTGCGTGTCGTCAATTGTTTACTTTAGTACAAATTGTAAAGAGATTACAGTTCACGAGCCGCAATATAATGTTGTTGTAGTTTATAATTCTAAATTAAATGGAGTATAGTTAGTTAGTTTACTTTTTTGAACTCCAACCAAGTAATTATTACCTTTTCTCCTCGTAAAGTTGACATCCACGTACGGTAAAGAAAATCCGCTTTAACTCGTAAAGTGAACACCCTAATTAATTCTTCACATTATGCCCTTTGATACCGAATCTTTGTTTATGATCCAATTTGCAAGAAACGCCCTTTGTTTAAATTTTAGTGATTTGAATCAAATTTTTACATTGTTCAAAAGTAAATTGGATTTCATGACCGGTTAATTATCTAGGTTATTGTGGGCGAAATGTTACTTAATTCAACAACAGTTGAACAAAAACAGTTGAACTTGGTTCGACAAAAAACGTTTTGTCGGGTTCATGTTGCTTTATTTATTCAAAAAGTGTGTTAAAAAAAACATGGGACGATTGTCACCAAACCGACCTAGTCCTATTGACCTAGTAGTAGAAGAATCGCCAGACTCAAGTGGCATTGGGCAGAGCACATCGCTCGTAGAACTGATGGCCAATGGAGCAAAAAAGTTCTCGAGTTACGTCCACGGACCGGAAGACGCAGTGTAAATAGGCCTCCAACAAGACGGAGCGACGACCTGGTTAAGGTTGTGGGATCGCGTTGGATGCGGATGGTACGGAACCGATTTGTTATCAGATCTGTAAGGTTATCTAACCACTCGGCCATTTGGTCCGTGGTTTTGGTCGTGGTTTGGCTATTCTGAAATTAACATCAATTACGTCTCGCCCTCTATCTAATGTGATTGTTTGATTCTAGATGTCTCCAGTCCGCCTAAATGAAAGCGTGCCCTTAGCCAATGTTCATTTTCGAATGCCCACTCCAAAATACTCGAATTATTATAACCTGCTATAAAAAGTCTTTATTAAAATCGGTGCCGGTTTTTATAATTAAGGTGGCTCGTTAAGTCGGGGTTGTCCTGTACGTGATAAATTACCTCATTAAAACACAAAAGTACATCAGATACTTTCAGAGTAGACTATGATACAGTTTAATAACAGTAAGATAGTTTGATATAATCTGTATAAATAATAACAAACAATAACAATAACATATACATATATTCCAGCTTAAGCCTGTAATGTGATATGCAATAACCGATTTTGACTTTGACTTTATAAAATTTCTTATTTATAATATTAACAGTAAAACTAACAGCAACAAGAAAAGAAGGTACACATAGGTACGTATTTTACGTTTTAAATCCATCTACTATCTACATAGACCAACCAAAGGTGCACCAAATTCACCTACCTTTTCCAACAGTTTCAACGAAATTTTCCCCCGCAAAGGTCTAGTTTGTAAACTAAACCTAACTCAGCAAAACGCTTGTTGGTAGTTACTCAAACTGTTTTATTTTTAGTCGCTTGTTTGGTTGGGTAGATAGTAGAACAAGTTTTATCTCAGTCAAGCTCCAGTTACAGTAGACATCAGTGTCGAGCCATAAATGATGCTATGCTTCTAAAGCATTAAAAACAGGACCTGGTATTAAAAAAGCTTTTTTTTTTGAAGTGAAACTTCTAATGTGACTTCCAACAAGGTTGCGTTAAACGTTTAACGCTACCATGGAGAGGGTATGAAAGCATTAGTACTGCCGAAGCAAGTACCTACACTTGGTACACAAACACATCTCGCATTGTATATAATACTAGCGGATGTTAAAAACTTCGATAGTGCGATGCAGAACTCATACTGTCTGTGCAAATGTATGAGACTTGATAAAAGCGCTATCTAGTAAGTAATTTAAACACATAGATGCATAAGTAAGTTAGTTCTTTAAGTTATTGCAATAAGGTTAATATTGATGTATAAATGCCTTTTTCATTTCCACATTACGAAGTTTCACTTCTTCCGCGCGGAGGAGCTGCACGCACTATTTTTCTCTTTCTTTTCCTTAGTAGTAGTTGGGAGTGGTAGAGCCATGTTGTAGCTAGCCGCTGCATCACGAATGGGAAGGCTCGTCCGGGACAGTACCTCCCTCTCACAGAACACCGGCGTGAAGCAGCAGTACTCCTGCTGCGTTTCGTACGGTCAGTTAGAGCGCCAGGGGCCCAGTACCTCTTCCCCTCCCCTATTCCCCCTCCTTTTTCCTAATCCTAAAAGGGTCGGCAACGCACCTGTGATTCCCCCCATGTTGCGGGTGTCCATGGGCGACGGTGATCGCTCTCCATCAGGTGTCCCATCTGCTCGTTTGCTCCCTCTTATATATAAAAAAAAAACTTGTAAACATCATAAGGAGAAACAGCTTTCTGTGACCAAGAGTTTGTCTCAAGTTTGTGTCAAAACGAGAGCCTCCCCCAAGATTCTCCCAAAAGACAGGTGTTGCGCTATCAGCTTCCTACGCATTCCCGCAAACGTCGTCGCTCCGCCTTGTTGGAGGCCTACTTACACTGCGTCTTTCAAAGTCAAAGTCAAAATTCTTTATTCAATTTAGGCATCAATTGATGCTCCTATGAACGTCGAAAAATCTACCACCGGTTCGGAAAAAACCCTGTTGAGAAGAAACCGGCTAGAAACTCAACGAGGTATATTTTTTTCAATCAGATCTACATTGTTATTAAATGACATACATATAAAGTATTTAATACAATTAAAAAATTTTAACACAGTAGGTACGCTATTAAAATTTGAGACTAGGGATCGCCAATGCGGATCGGAATTATTTCCAAACATCCCACTCCATGATATAGTCATTAATTTTATAGTACGCCTTAGATATTAATGTCTTCTTCACAATGGATTTGAATTTTGTATCAGTTTGTTCGTTTATCTTTTTCGGAATTTTATTATAAAAACGTATGCATCTTCCCAGAAACGACATCTTTCGATCTTTCGGTCCATGGGCCTCATTTGAGAACTTTAGGCATCATCGCATCGCGGCATTTGCTCGTAAAATTGATTCTGGCGATTCTTTGGGCTAAGTAGACTTTAGTTCTTGCCCGGATTTCATCACTTCTCATGTGATCCCGCATAAAAACTCCAAAGATAGCCCGCACCATCGCCCTCATCTCCTCTGAGTGACCTTGAGGAAAGCGACCACATCTCAGTGCCATAAGTCATCACTGATAACACACACTGTCCCAAAGAGTATTTGACTTGAGACAAAGTGGCATATTGAATGGTCAAGAATTTGTCCGGATGTTACTGGCTCAGTTAGGGATTTTCTTTGTGTATAGATTATGTAGATACATACTTGTATTTCCGGTGTTCATTGTACCAGCCTCCTAACTTGTTAAACCGCTGTTTAATTACAGAGATTACGTAGTTCGGCTTTCGAATAATTGTTACTTATGTGAGGATTAACTGAAGTGGGTTAGTTTGTCGGACGTAGTTACATGTTCTGATTATGCAATTCCGTTAGTTTTGTGAGGGTCAAACAGAAGCATTAATACGACAATTTTCGAGGCGTGTAGCGATCCACGCGGTATTTTCTTGGCTATGAATTAACAGAGTTGTGGAAACTAACTTCAGTTTAAAACAATTTTGAAGAAAATTAACATTATTATCATCATTTCATCAGAAAGACGTTCACTGCTGAACATAGCCTTCCCCAAGGTTTGCCAAATATGGTCCTGCGCCATTGGCATCCAATGCGTTCTCGCAACCTTAACCAGGTCGTCGCTCCACCTTTATTGGCATTCGTAAACCTTTTGGCCGTTTATACACAGCGTAAAAAAGTTGTCTCCCCTGTGGACAAAAAATTAGCGACTCCGAGTCAGCAAACTTAAGATTTATATAAATGGGCCGACAGTTGGCCAGGCGTCCCGCACGTCGATGTAGACTTGAGTAAAAAATATTGGCTATAGACTATTAAATTTTGCCATGTCCACATGTCAAGAGACATGAACAAAAAAATGTGTATGACCCTGACCCCAACTGCCATCAGTTATACGAGCGATGTGCCCTACCCACTAGTACCACTTGAGTTTGGCGATTCTTAGAGCCATGTCGGTGACTTTAGTTTTCCGCTGACCTTACCATTTCTAATGTGATCCCGCAGAGAAACTCCGAGCATCTGAAGAAAATACTGTTTTATAAATAAATTATTTTAGGACAAATAAAAGTCATGGTAAACGATTCATTATGGCTTATGAAATTCGGGGAAACGATGGAGTGCAGTGACAAGCACACAATCGTATTTATAATGTCAGTAGGATCACTCAGGCTATATAACACCATATAAGCTACATAAATGTACCAATAAGAGAAGCTTTGCATACCACATGCAATTAATCAAAGCGGGTGTATTTCATACCCCTAGCAATAGATTACCCTTTGATTACGCATTTCGTTTGAGGATGACGAAGCAGTTAATTAGAAAACTAGAAGCTTATGTAACATGAATTGGAAACGGCAACATCAAAGTCGTTAATATACTTGAAGGCAATGAAAACTGGTCAGATTTCATGCAACTTACAGAGTGAGCTGCACCAAAGTACTATAATTACAAGCAATGTTCTGGCCAAGAACTTTTTAGCCAACTCACTGGAGATATTTTTATTTATTATACACATATCGTTTTGCTTGCTGCTCGTGTGGTCGGCCGTGTCAGTTGTCAATGTCAACGCCATGTCAAAATATAACGCCCTTGTGTTGGTAGCGCTGCACGATCATATGGTTGCGTTCACAATTGGGAATGTCTAAAAAAAATTACCAGTGGTTTTTATATTTTTTTTGTATAGAAAAGTCAATTATAAGAAACTAATTTCAATATTTTGTCATTTAGTTCTCTACTTTTTTCAAAATTAATTATTGAAACTATTTTAGTTTATGACGTCAGATTATAATTGAGAGCTCCCACAATGCCAAATTTCTAAATCTATCTAAATGCGTACGATAAGGCAACCCCTTTAATTATTTTTTGCGTAATGGTACACTATACACTGTGTCACTTTACTGGCACTGACAAAGTGCTAGATGTCAGACAGCGGGTCCAAATCAAACTCCGTAGTATAATCCACGCGTAAATTGTGAAGAATTCTAACCACACAGAATAAAGTACGACTTCAACCGGTCACGCAATTTACACCAATGTCAAATGAAGGTCATTGCTTATTTGTTATATAATAAATTCATTACATAATATTAAAATTAAATAACTAGAGAAAACGATTTAAAAAGCATTTATCTCGAAATTGTTTTCGATTTTCTATACATTGCAAAAAAATAGACATCCCCAATTAGACACGGTCCGATCGTGTGTGCAGCGAGCAAATGACGGCCTCACGGTCCCACCCACCCACAGAAATAATAGTAGTCCCACCGGAAGACCAGCGCTGGCTCTCGAGCCGGCATTATGCTGAGGTGGGTCCGTTTCGTGATAGTTGCTTTATATTGCCTGTTGTATGTAGCTGTCACGAATAAATGTTTTTTCTTTCTTTCTTTCTTCTTTCTTTAGATATCTTTTCCAATGTAATAAATTTGATATCAAATTATTTTCATCCATTAAACAGATGGGTGATGGCCGCTTCTAGCACAGAATAAGTAATAGTACTAACGTACAGAAGGATCACTCTCGAACAAAAGTCAACTTTGGGTATAAAAACTTGCCTAATCTTACTGCTTGCACGCGAAATTAAAACTTATCGTGTGATACGAGCGTTCATATTCCGTTGGGCGCCGCTGATCCGAAACCAAGGGCACAGGGTTCCCACTCGCCGATATTTGGTAGGTATATAAATCAAGAAAGATAAGTGTGTATTAATTCAGTAAACTACCTTTAATAAGTATTATTTATAAGATCGTTTAGAAGTTGCAAAAATCACAGAAAAAAAGATGCTTAATTACGCGCGACGCGGCCAGCGTGCGAACTGAAGGCCGAGCGACAACCTACTGCCACATGAATAGATAAACGGAACAGAATAAAAGCTGTCGGACAGAGCTCGAAATTATTACCTATTATCATAGGGTTGTCACTCGGTAAAAAAAAAATAAAAATCAAAATATTTTATTCAAACAAGTACTTAAGTATCTAATATTTGTATATCTACAACACTACAACAGGTAGGCATCTTTAAAAACAACCGAACACCCGAACTATGTAGCTAAACGCGAAACGGTCGCGTCGTCGCTGGAACACACCAGAAATTTGCTTACTCACTGAGCTAGTTCAAACCGGTTTGTCTCGGAGCGGACGCCGGTGCACGCCCCCACCCCGTCCTGTCTGTGACAGGTCACGCACACATATGTTGTGCGTGTAGTAGTGTAATGCGTGCGCGGCGTTGTTTGAAGCATTTATTCTGTTCCGTTTATCTATTCATGTGCCACTGCCTTACTCCTCCCCGGGAGGAGCGCCGGCTGAACATACGTAAACTGCGGAGTGAAACCCCCCTGCCTCTAGCTGACTAGAGGCTGACCTCTAGTACGGATCTTAAACTATAAAATCAACCGTAAAAAAGTAACGCCTGATTCAATAAATTATATAAGTACAACAGGTCATTTACTTAAGCGAAGCCGTGGTGGCCTAGTGGCTTGACCTTTGGTCTCTCAAGCAGACGGTCGTGGGTTCAAATTCTGGCTCGCACCTCTGACTTTTTCGGAATTTATGTGCGAAATTATATTTTGTAATTTACCATGAGCTTTACGGTGAAGGAAAACATCGTGAGGAAACCTGCATACACTACTGGCACACGGCGGACACGACGCACAAAATACGCGTTCTTGAATCTTTCATAAGCACGACGACATCTGTACACGCGTCAATGTGTGCGTAAGATGCACAGCAGGCTTATTGCCTAACGTTTCTGACGCTTGCCTTTGCAATCACTATTTCTTTCTGTCAAACGGTATGAGATGATGACAGAAAGAGATGGTGAAAGCGAAGGCAAGCGTCAGAAGCGTTAGACAATACGGCCTCAGGGCTGACTATCGCAAAAAGAGATAGAAAGAGATAGCTGCGGAAAGTGAATGCCGCGCCGTTCGTTGAGCGCAAGCAACGTTGTAATGTAAAATAAAATGAGTAGGTAATCTAATTATCGTACTTAGTACTTATAATTAAACTTATCGTTAGTCTAAATTAAGTGTTTAAAAATAAGTGAATGAGTGTATACCTAATTCATTTTGTAAAGACAATTAGAGAATGTAATTGTAGTATTGATCTATTGATAGGAAATAATTAACAAATTAATTTTACAAATACCTATTATATAAGTACAAACCTAAGTATGTAAGTCCTGTAAAGTTTGTTACTTTATAGGTAACAAACTTTTAAACCTAGTTACCTACACTGTTCATGTTGCTAATTAAAGTTGGTTATCTACCTTCTTTCGTCCTTCGGAAATCGAAAAAAACTCCTTTCCTTATCTTTGGCTGTTGCCAAACACCCATACAATGCACAATATATTACCATTTTGCAAAAGTTTAGTGCCGTGCGGCCGACATGCATCGCGTTGCGCAGCCGACTGGTGAACAGCGGCGTCAAGCATTCGGTACCTTGGGGGGTGGGGTAACTCGAATCGGTGCGGGGCGGAGCGTGGCCATTCTGTACGTTAGTACTATTATACATTCTGTGCCACTGGGCCCGCCAGTTCTGTCTCATTCTGAGAGGAGGCCTGTGGCCTGCAGTGGGACGTATATACAGGCTGGGATGATGATGATGATGATGATTTTAAGTTTTTCACCTATATACATTATTTGATCTTTTTTGTGACAGCAAATAGTCTTTTTTTTCTTTACTTATAGGTCAAACCTACTATCAAGACTACGCAAAGTACAGCAAAACAAATGTTCACCAAAGAACTCTAATAAGCCAAAAAAGCTAAGCCCGACACCGACATTTTTCAATCAAGCCGTACAAGTACCGTGCGTTGGGACAAGAGTCTCCTGACAAAGCAAAATGAAGGTACCCGAGATAAGTCCTTTAGACATACTTATTCGGTAAACTGAGGCGAAAATTATATCAACTCTACTTCGCTATTGACTGAGCTGCCATTTTAAGCTATACTATAAAGCTTTAGGTACTCTACTAAATGTAAACAAACTCCATATTATGCGAATAAACTAAGAGTAGGGACGTAGAAAATGTGACGTGTGAAAGTCAATTACAAAAACTGCATTTGGCTGGCTGACCCGACGCCATAACTTTTGTCCGTGTTGGCAGCTCTGCTGATGTTTGTTTACGTTTAGTAAAGTACCTAAACATTTATGGTATACTTAGTCGCTTATTTCTCATTTCTAGGTGTTTCAAAAACGACGCACTGGGCTTATATTTTACAACGTTTAAAATCAAATGGTTTTTATTAGATTTGGTAACAAACAAAGAAGTGAGTCACTTTCAATTTCATTCATGGTATTTAAGCACCGCCTCCCATGGCACCCGCGCTTTGATGACATCCAAGAACTAACCAAAGTCACCGTCATAGCTCGAAAAACTGCCAGACTCTAGTGGCAGTAGTCAGGGCACGCCACTCGTAGAACTGAAAAGGTTCTCGAATAGCGTCCACGGACCGGAAGACGCAGCGCAGATCAAGATGTAGCGACGACCTGGTCAAGGTTGCGGTAACGCGATGGATATGGATAGCGCAGGTGCTGTTCGGCGAACCTTGGGGAGGCCTATGTTCAGGCAGTGGACGTCTTTCGGCTGAAATGATGATGATGATGATCAATTACTATCTCATTTACTTACATTGCGGCGTTTGATTGACCACCTCAATCTCGTTCGCCTAACTGCCTCGCAATCAATCCGCAAAAGACATAAACGAGGAGGAATGAAAGAAAGATATAGGATGCGGAATAAAAGTGCGAGAGGCAAACAAGCGAGAACTGGAGTGGAAGTAGTTTAAGCTTAGTAATGGCCTTGACCCTATGTCGAGGGTAGATTGTGAAAAAAAAACGGCCTCGCAATGTAATGCAACTTGCACGTTTTTTCTTGCAGGTCTAAACTCGGCTTTAGAGTTGAAAATAATTGAATAGCAAGATTTTTTGACCTTATCAGTACTACGAAAACTTTTTCGACGCTTCTAAAATGACAACTAATGAGTCTAAAACCGGTTTAATTGCAGCTTTGCCCAGAATAACCCTTTGGAAGGACTAATAAGACCCTGCCACAGGCACTAGAGGTGTGGCAAACACGCGCGATATTGCAGAAAGGCCTCATCAAGGATCCATTGACGGAATTAGGGCCATAAGGGCCTTGCGTGGGTCACACGGCTAATCCAGTTTCTTTATTGAAAAAATGTGATTTTGTCCAACATATGAACTATTTCGCTGCTAAACTGTGTTAAAGTGCGGTGTGTGGTGATTCAAAGATGGATTTTTGTATACTGGGTGGCCTTAACCTCTGGACAAATACTAATACTACTGGTTTAACAAGATATTTAAAATCAAACTGCAAAGTATCATAACAATCAGTCCAATATTTACCGACAAACTAACAGTTTTCAATGTATCACTTTGGAGGAGCCTGTTTATTTGGATGATATGATTTCATAGATTTTTTTTTTGTTTTCTTGTCTAATTAAGCAAATAACTATTTTACGATATTGCTAAGTATCAGTTCTTATCCATGGTTTCATTATTTGTCCAGAGGCTAAGGTCAACAAAAGAGGCTTTAGAGATTTAGTTATAGCTGTTATGAAACTTGATAAGTTTGTTTCATCATTCCAACCTATATACATCTCACTGCAGGGCTCAGGCTTCCTCTCACAATGTGAAGGCTTGCTGCGTAGCTCCCACGCGGGCCCTGTTCGGATTGGTAACTTCACACACACCATTGAATTTCTACGATGTTATCCTTCACCGTAAGTGCGAGCCCGGAGCTCTACTTGAGAGGTCCCAAACCACTATGCTATCGAGACTTATATCTTATCTCAAGGAATATGTCGATCAAATCCAGTGGTTTAGTCTGTACGTCGACTTTGTTCTACAAACTATACTTCATTTTATTTAGAACTAGCTTTGCCCGCAACTCCGTCCACGTAGAATTAGTAATTTGGGCAGTTTATTTTTTTTATCCAATTTGCTTTTTCATCAATTATGGCTCTCCTTAGTTCCTCGATATAAAAAAAATTAACCCCCCCCCCCCCCGCACACCCGCCTTCACATTCACCACCGTACTCCCAAGTCAAGCGTGCCTATAGAAGTTTTACTTCAAAAACCCCCGATTTTGAAACATTCCTCCACTCCGCTCCGCTCCTATTGGTGTTAGCGTGATGATATAGGTATAGCCTACGTCATTTCTCAGGCTCTATACTATCATCATCATCATCATCATTTCAGCCGAAAGACGTCCACTGCTGAACATAGGCCTCCCCCAAGGCTCGCCAAACAGATCGGCCCTGTGCCATCCGCATCCAATGCGTTCCCGCTACCTTCACCAGGTCGTCACACCATCTTGTTGGAGGCCTACCTACACTGCGTCTTCCGGTCCGCGGACGTCACTCGAGAACCTTTCGGCCCCATCGGCCGTCAGTTCTACGGGCGATGTGCCCTGCCCACTGCCACTTAAGTCTAGCGATTCTTCGAGCTATGTCCGTGACTTTAGTTCTCGCGCGGATTTCATCATTTCTAATGCGATCCCGCAGAGAAACTCCAAGCATAGCCCTCTCCATCGCCCTCTGAGTGACCTTGAGCTTCCTTATAAGACCCATCGTTAGCGGCCACGTCTCAGTGCCATAAGTCATCACTGGCAACACACACTGGTCAAAGACTATACTATCTGTGTACCAAATTTCATTTAAATCGGTTCAATAGTTTTAGCGTGAAAGCGTGACAGACAGACAAACAGACAGAGTTACTCTCGCATTTGTAATATTATATAGGATTAAAAACCACAATAACATTATATTGCGTCTGGTCAACTATTTCTTACCTAGCAAATAGTACAGTACAGTAGACTGGGAGCCGCAAAATAAAATTGTTTTAATGTCACTTTATTTGCGTGTCGTCAATTGTTACTCTAGTACAAATTGTAAAGGATTACAGTTCACGAGCTGCAATATAATTTTGTTGCGGTTTCTAATTCTAAATTAAATGGATTATAAACAGCCTGCAGCTAACTTTAAAATCAAACAGCGCTGCTTACCTAAGTCTGCTTGTCCACTGGAGCAGAGCGAGATAGCGGAGCGGATTCGCGGACTGTGTCAATTCTGTCCATAGACGCGGAGCTAGATAGCGGAGCGGAGAGAGGGGGTAGGGGAGAGGTGTCATGAAAGGGACACGTATTAAAAGGGACAAGTAATTTAAAAAAAAAGAAGTATTTAAGGGGGCTCCCATCCAACAGACGTGATTTTTTTGCCGTTTTTATAGATAATGGTACGGAACCCTTCGTGCGCGAGTCCGACGCGCACTTGGCCGGTTTTTTCTCGCTCACTGCTCAGTTACCTCGCTCCGGTCTAGTGGACAGCCAGCACAAGTATCCCCTTGTAGTTTCTATACACTACACTTCTAAAACTCCATCCGTATTGCAAACAACGGCTGGAAGCAATTTGTTTCAACGTCTCAAGTCCAATCCATTACACTCAGGCTATTCGCTCATTCGCTGGCAAGGATACACTATAAGTCTGGCTACACACTCTCGTGAACATGCCTCCAGCCGTAGCGAAGGAAGGCTGCAAGAATACTACGCATCCACACTCTCGTTTTATAATTCAGTGGTCTAGGTACCTTTTTCTGATGTTTTAGGTTGTCTTTTAATCCATCCCAGCCTGTATACGTCCCACTGCAGGGCACAGGCCTTCTCTCAGAATGAGAGGGCTTGGGCTGTAGTTCCCACGCAGGCCCAGTGTGGATTGGGAACTTTACACTCACCATTGACTTTCCTCGCAGGTGTAGGTTTCCTCACGATGTTTTCCTTCACCGTAAAGCTCATGGTAAATTACAAATGTAAATTCGAGCCGTGGTGGCCTAGTGGTTTGACCATAAGCAGAGGGTCGTTGGTTCAAATCCCGGCTCGCACCTCTGAGTTTTTCGGAATTTAATTTAACGACCGCTTTAGCCTAGTTGGTATTGACCCTGCCTACGAAGCAAGAGGTCCTGGGTTCAAATCCCGGTAAGGGCATTTACTTGTGTGATAAGCACGAATATTTGTTCCTGAGTTATGGATGTTTTCTATGTATTTAAGTATTTATTTATTTATATAAGTATGTTTATCGTCGTCTAGTACCCATAGTACAAGCTTTGCTTAGTTTGGGACTAGGTCGATTTGTGTAAGATTGTCTCCTAATATTTATTTATTTATTTATGTACGAACTAATTTACATTTGTTAGAGAACCTGACTACGAAGCTTGAGGTCCCGGGTTAGATTCCCGGTCGGGGTAGATATTTGTGTGAAAAATACGAATGTTTGTGCTCGAGTCTTGGATGTTTAATATGTATTTAAGTATGTATTTATCTATATAAGTATGTTTATCCGTTGTCTAGTACCCATAGTACAAGCTTTGCTTAGTTTGGGACTAGGTCAATTGGTGTGAAATTGTCCCGTGATATTTATTTATTTATTTATTTGTTTTTTAATTATCAATTAGATAGTTATTTAATTACTCTAGTCCTCACCAAGCTTCGCACAACAGTTGTGTCTCAACTCATTTCTCTATCCGAACGAGATTTAAACACTTATAAATTATTGTACAGGACAACAACAGCAATAAATACGAGTTTTAAATTATTTGGACGGTCGTTTTGTTCGGAAAATATGGTTAGTTTCGTCGTAAATCTGGGAGATTTTTGAACTACATGCCGTATGAAATTTAGAGGGCAATACACAATGGTCTTTTCCAGTGAATTTATTGCTACATGAAATTCTGGTTCCCTTCTAACCGATATCGATATTAAAAATGGAAGACTGGCCTATTTTTAAACCGTTTTAAACTTTCGTGATTTTCACTCATAATTATTATACTAAATGGGACTTATCACGCAAACAATATTTACCTCGACGTTTCGGCTATAATGCAGCAGCCGTGGTCACGAGTTGACTACCACGTGACCATCACCACCACGGCTGCTGTAATATGGCCGAAACGTCGAGTAAATATTGTTTGCATTATAAATTCCCTTTAATTATAATATTTTTATTATGGTCTATTTTTTGCTTGCTTTCCGTTTGCGGTATCATCATGACATAGGTACATACTTAGGTATTCCAAAGCTCAAATCCATTGTAAAATAAGAAATTTTAAATATAATTTTTCTACGCCCACAACGGCCAGAATGTGTTGAACATTTCCATTAATATTAAGCCAAAGCAGAGATTTTGAAACTGGAACCCTTTCACTGACATCTGACTTGATAGCCCTGTCAGCATATTTCAGCGCGTGGAGGCTTATTCCGAGTGCTAGCAAAACTGAAGTTTCCTGTTTCCATCTCTCCAACCAGATGGCTGGCCACCAACCAGCTGTACACCTGAACGGCAAGTTCCTTAAGTACAATCCTTGTCCGAAGTATTTGGGGGTGACGTTTACATTCCTGACATTTAGGGAACATCTGTCAAAACTGTCACAGAAGATCGCAACGGGGAATAATCTTCTTCACAAACTCTGCGGCACCAGTTGGGGAGCCTCTGCCGACTGCTTGCGCACATCGGGTATTGCGCTTGTCTACTCGGCGGCGGAGTAGGTACTGTGCACCAGTTTGGCTCGGAAGTGCTCACTCCAATAAGGTGGACGTTAAACTGAACGAGACCATGCGTTGCATCTCTGGCACCATCAAATCTACACCCACCCACTGGTTGCCGGTATTGAGTCACATTGCCCCGCCTCATCTGCGTCGCGAGCAAGCGTTGAAAAGAGAAGTCGAGAAGATTACGAGAAATCCCTCGTTGCCCGCTCATGCTGAATTCTGCTACCCCCCTCCACACCGACTGAAGTCTCGGAACCCGCCCTGTTCCACAGCTCAGACTCTGAACGGCTTTAGTCTCGCGGATAGGTGGAAGGCTGAATGGTCTTCTGCCATGGTGGGAAAATCCGCACTGCACATTGATCCCACAATAAAGCCAAGAGGTTTCGATCTGCCCCGCAAGCTCTGGTGTCGTTTGGGCGTTGTTATTTCCTGCAACATAAGTGGGGTTGGAGGGATTCTCCACTCTGCGATTGCGGTGACGAGGAGCAAACTATCGAGCACATCTTCCGGCGCTGTCCCCTTCATTCCTACCCCGGTCCTGCTGAAGACTTAGACAATCTGACTCCTGACGTAGCTGCCTGGCTTAGCAACCTCAAAGCTGTTCTCTGATTGCCCTCATATTTCTATTGCCATACGATTAATAATAATAATTTCCATTAATAATACATAATTCCAACAACTGTACCGCATCCGGAGAAATAAACTTATTCTATTCTAGTCTAATGATAACCTGTTACGGGGTGGGAGGTCAAGTTATACCAATTCTGGAAAAAAATAAGTATAAATAACATGTTACTTAATTAACAGTCTTGCACTTGTTTCAGTTTGGCGTGCTGCTTACGGGACACCCTGTATAATATCTATTCTAATATTTAATTTAAATGTACTCCATAAGATATTTCAACGTTCATTTTCTTTCGAATATACACTGTAATGTTAATGGCTATTGTTGATTGGGTAGCAAACAGGAAACCCCCGGCCTTTGAATAATTTATGTCGTCAAACAAATATTTGCGCCCTCTCAGACTTATCAAAGACATTTGCGAAGAATTTTCTGAAATTATTCAGCATCTTGCTTTATATAGCTAACGTTTTGACCTATAGCTGCTTTCTAGGCAATGTGACTTGTTAATAATTCCAATTGTTATCAAAAACTTGTCTAAAGTTATCTTTTCAAAATCGTTTCGTTGCTTTTCTGTTTGTGATTAAATGTGCAGTTACATTGTCTTTTGCTTTGTCTATCGAGATATTCGAGATAAATGCTAAGGTTATTTTTGTAAATTATCGGTGCATTTCTATAAAGTTTACAAAATAGTTCAGTTTGGAGGTTGTTTCGAAATGAGAGCAGGTATTTTTGACCGGATAATTTCATTCAAGTTAATGTCACGTCTATGACGCGTTATGCTTTGTACATTGGCAAAATGTTGGTAAAACATTTTCGATCTCAATTAAAAAATCGTGGGAAAAGCCCGGGCTCAAAGCGTTTTTATCAGTTGATCACCAATTCACGGGGGTACCGTGTTTTTGGCGCATTTATAGCATTCATTAAACTCGTGCTGTATCATTACTAGCAATGCTATAGTCCTGAAATTCATATGTAAGATATTTGAGGATTCACTCTAGCGCCCAGATTTTTTTGAAACACGATTACTTGTAGTTCATTTGATAGAAAAAAAATCCAAAGTCGTCTCTATAAAATAAATTAAACTCGTAGTACGACGCTAATACTGCACGGAAGGTCATGACTTTTTGAATGTTAATAAAACATGATGTTTTCTAGGGCGCAGTTACGCTACATTTTTAAAATATGTATTTGTTTTAGTAATAATGATGAAAATACCCAAAAACACGCGCAGTCCAACCAACCTATCTTGAGCCATCGTGCCTACCCCAAGCGTCCCCACGCCCGAAATCGCCCACTAAAATCGATTAGCGCGAAAAACTTGGTACCCCTTAAGAACCATTGCATGGTTTTAAAAAAATAGATCACAAAATGGGCAACGATAGAAAGAAGTCTGAACTGATAATAACTACCTATCGACACATCACTCGGCGGACTGCGGAACTATTTTAATTTTGCGTCTGCCGCGAGATCCGATGATGTTCTTATGTTTAAAAGTTGCTTCTATACCCCAGAGCGGACTCTAATATTGTCTCTTTTTTGAAATCTATACAATATTTTGTTGGCACTCATGTGATCATTTAAAATTATATATTTTTAATATAATTAATAATGTGCACTAAAAAAAGCAAAAAATAAATTTCATGTTAACTGTTCCGATAAGTAATAAGCAACTCAACTGTTTGTCAACGCAAAATGTTTCAGATTACCGAAAAGCAAGACGGATTCCTGTTAGAAGAATTTTCAATCTCGTCTTTCAATTGAGATACCAGAATAAAACAGAGTAACAAATAAAGAATGGAATACCAACTGTATGGTCCAATACTTAGCTAATCCGCGAGGTCTAAGAATGTTGGCCAAGTGTGAGGCGCACAATTTAGCGAAAGCTTGTGTAAAGCTCAAGGTGGTTTTGTTTTGTACCGGAATTAAGTCTACGAGCGCGCATCTGCAGTAATGTAAGTATTTAAGTAAGTACGGTATTTTCTAACATAGTTGGGCATTTTAATTTTTTCTTGTACCTTTTGACTTTTTTTTAATTCGGAAAGTTTTATGTGATTTCTGCTCAGAATCACGAGCTCTTTCGATCCTACTAGGAGAAAAAAAGTGTCCCAAAACTTTCATATAATTTTCGATTCCTCCATTCCGGTACGGTCATATGAAGTCTATGAAAAATGGTAACGGAACGGGAAAAAACTTTGGACACTTTTTTCTCCTAGTAGGATCGAAAGAGCGCGTGATTCTGAGCAGAAATCACATAAAACTTTCCGAATTAAAAAAAAAGTCAAAAGGTACAAGAAAAAATAAAAATGCCCAGTTATTTGCACCGGTAATTCACAGCAAAAATACGAAAAAACACGTGGCAGCCTAGTGGTTTGACCTATGGCCTCTCAAGCACAGAGTAGTGGGTTCAAGTCCGGGCTTACACTTAAATTACATTTGAAATTAACAATGAGCTTCGTGAGAAAATCTGGACATACCTAGATACCTACCTGCGAAGAAACTTAATAGTATCAATGTTCCAATCCGCACGCCCGCGTGGGAACTACGGCCAAGCCCTCTTGTTCTGAGAGGAGGCATGTGTCCTGTGATACGTACACTGGGATGTTGTTGATGTTGTTTCATTTGCGATGGAAGCCTAAGTTAGGAAGGGTGGCGTACAATAGTCAACTAAGTTGTTACATGCGCTCTCTATTAGTGAAAATACCGCTTCCATTAAACTTTTATTAACAAAATTGAATTTACGAAACCAAACTGGTTGACTTATATATGTAATTGAAACTAACCAGTTCCGAGAGTGGTTGGATGATATTGCTCTGCACAATTTTTAAAATGTTCTTTATTTTTGCGGATGCAATTCGATATAAGTAAGAGGTCAAAGACCAAGCAACTAGGCATATAATAGTTTAATTTCAGTATTTGATCACGATTATTCAGACCATCGAGTGGAATCTTCTGAATATATCATCATCATCATCCCAGCCTATATACGTCCCACTGCAGGGCGCAGGCCTCCTCTCAGAATATATTGGTACAATACAATCAATCAATTTGATTTCTAGGTCATCATAGAACTAATTGTAGCTTTGTCACAATTTAATCATCATCATCATCATTTCAGCCGAAAGACGTCCACTGCTGAACATAGGCCATCAATACACAATTTAGTACACTAATATAAAATGAAGTATGACTAAAACACACACACATAGTTTTAACTTCTGCTGCTGCTTCGTCTTTTCATTTCTGCGGGTGACATCGTTTTTTTAGGGTTCCGTAGTCAACTAGGAACCCTTATAGTTTCGCCATGTCTGTCTGTCTGTCTGTCTGTCTGTCTGTCCGTCCGCGGCTAAGCTCAGAGATCGTTAGTACTAGAAAGCTGTAATTTGAATGAATATACATATCAGTCACGCCAACAAAGTGGTAAAATAAAAAATATTTTTCTTTAGGTTACCTCCCATAGACGTAAAGGGGGGATGATTTTTTTTTCTCGACTAACCCTATAGTGTGGGGTATCGTTGGATAGGTCTTTTAAAACCATTGCGGGGTTGCTAACATTATTTTTCTATTCAGTGATCTGTTTGCGAAATATTCAACTTTAAAGTAAAAATTTCCATTAAAATCGACCGTCCCCCCCCCCCCCCCTCTAAAATCTAAACTGTTGGGTGGAAAATTTTGAAAAAATTCAGAATGATATCAATTTTACTAGGAAAATTATAGCGGCTAAGATTGCTTGGAAATTATTTTGTAGTTTAAGAGTAAATAGTAGCCTAAGGTATAAAACATACCTCAACGTTGCTCTAAATATAAAAATAGTATTAAGGACAGTCTGCACCTCCTCAGCTTCCCCATCTTCGAGGAGGCCATTCCTCTTATCTTAAGTAAGTCAACAACAAAATTCAGTAAGTATTCGGACCGCCTTGTCAAAATTAGTAGGCACTCAGCTTTATTCATTTTGAAATTCTGTTTGTTTGTCCCTAAATTCACTTACCTGCTTCGCTGTTGCCCCATTTGGAAATTCCCCCATTTGATCATACCTATTGACAGTCTCATGAAAACCCAAATTGAAAATATTTTGAACATTCATCTCAGCGAGCAGGCATGGACCCAAGCCGCTTTACCGATAAGGAACGGCGGCTTGGGAACCCGCAAAATTTCAAGTGTGGCTTTACCGGTATTCCTGTCTTCGATCCACAGCACGCTAGATCTCGCAGGTAGAATACTTAAAGCCCCAGCGGGCATTAACTGCGAGATTGCATGCTTGAACGAGGCCACGAATGCCTGGCTAGCTGGACCTAGTCCAAATCTCCCGTCCAAACCACATAGGCAAAGGGCCTGGGATACAATAGCCTCCGTCGCCACCTTACAGACATTAATAGAACCTTCAACAGGCAGGGACCGGTCCAGACTGTTAGTTGTATCCAAGCTAGAATCTGGTTACTGGCTCCATGCATACCCCTCGCCCAACACTGGAACTTTCATCAACCCAGACTCTCTACGCATAGCTGTGTTTCTTGTGGGGCTCCAGTGGACCGACTCGGCCACCATGGCCTCTCCTGCTCCTCGGGCGCCGGCCGCCTGTCCCGCCACGCCGCTCTCAACGACATTCTCAGAAGGGCGCTCGTTAGTGCCAACGTTCCCGCTGCTCTGGAGCCCCAGATTGTGCGGAGCGATGGCAAGCGCCCTGATGGAATGTCGTTGATACCCTGGAAGACTGGTCGTGCGCTGGTGTGGTTGCAGCAACTACCAAATGTTTCTTTCTTACGCTGTGTATGACCCATAATCAACGCATAACTTTATTATTTCAATTCATATATATCAAAATCCAACATCCACAATAAATGACATGGAGATATGATACTTATTTTCATCATTACAAGGATTCTCATGTAGAAGAACACTGGCAAATTATTCTCATTTCAAAACTAAACTCTTTTTCCTTTTAACATAAAGTTTAGTTTTGGAATGACAATAATTTGTACTAGTGTCAGTGTTCTTCTGCATGAGCGATATCTCCATGCAGTTTGATATTTATCAACTCAATTTTGCACAGCATTACAAACGGGTTTTAAGAACATTCCACGGGTTCGAATGTTCGGGGTCTAATGTTTTTTGTGTACATTGTTGGCAATTTTATCGTTAACTGTAAAATAAATCCATTCAAACCCAAGCTGTAACTGTTCAATTCGGAAGTAGAAAACCGAATTAATTGGCTAACTAACAAAGTATTCAATAGTTTTGTTGCAAAACTTCCGCAATCCTTGTGTTTTATGCCTTTTCTATGTCACAGAGCGAAAATAACATTGTATTTTCAATTTATTTCACTGTTCTCGTTTGAGATATGAAAAGCTTTTGAAACATTTGTTAACCTCGGAACAAGGTTGATTGAAAAAACTGGCTTTACTACCTCAGGGTTCATTCGATGCTACTAAATGCCATACTCGCAGAATTTGAAACGCGCTATAGGACCTTTTCAATAAAAAGTGGAGTACTTTTATAATGAGGAAATTTTTAGTTTTTTTTACTTAGAATCAAGAGCGCTTTTGATTTTGATAGACGACTCATATAAACTATAAAAAAACGTCACAAAACTGACTCAAAAAATAATGCTGAGGACCTGGGTTCGATTCCCAGCATTGGTCTTTTTTCTGGGGTTTTTCTGTCATCTATATTTCAGTTTGTATTTAGTATGAAATATATGATTTCACGGGATGAACGTAAAAGTAATAAAAAATGAATTTGAAATAATAAATACAAAACGATACTTCTTAGCTAACTTGTTCAAAAAATAAGGCGAATTTTCTTAAAGAAAATGAATTGATGACGTGAGTGGATGAAGGGGGTATGTCGCATTTTTTTCATTTTCGGTTTTATGCCATAAATGAAGGTTCTAAGTCATAATGCAACACCGGACGCTATCAGTTCTCATGTTTTTAGGCTATAACAGCTTTAATTAAACCCAGTGTATGAAGGACCTATGTACAAGAATAAGTTACGTTCTTCGTGAATGAAGGTGCTAAGGGCACATGACTCTAGAAGTGGTTACCAGTTTGCGAGTGAATGTAACAGAAGAAAGTGTCATGTACGCACTTAGCTCCTTCATCCATGTTATGAGACAAACTTTTATTTTCTCTTATTCTGACATATCCGATATCCAAAAAAAAAGAAAACATTAGGTATAGGGATCAGCTGAAATTTATAAACTCTGAATGCAGGTATTTTTACGAAGAAATTCTACTAAATCAATAAATTTTGTTACAATAAACACTTTCATTTATTTAACTTCTTTTCTTTGCAGAACAGCTTAAAGGAGAAAAAAGGGGTTATGTACTTTTTTTTATAAAAAAATGTTTTTTAAAAGCATTTATTAAAAAAATCAATAGATCAGGCTATTTGGTTGATTTTTATAAAAGTTACAATGCCCTGTTCAATTTAGAAACAAAATAACAACGTAAAAACCTTTAACTGCGATTTACTCAAAATAATGTTTTTGTGACATACCCTCTTCATCCACTCATGTCTTCAATTGTGTTCGTTATTTTGAATAAAAAAAAATAAGTAATGGGTATTTTTTTAAAATGCCCGTTATCATTTTATGTGGTACCTACCTACTCCACAAGTTGGATGTGTGTGACATGGGTATCATGTTGTTTTATGTAGAAGAAGGCGGGCGCTGTATTTTAACATTATATTTCATTTACGTTGGTCTAGCGAAGTTAAATATTCAGGATCATGTAGAGAAATTTTCCCTTCTATAGCCTCCTATAGATGTTGCGAGAAACAACGTGCGAGTAGCTGTACATTGCCGTCAATGAACTATCACTTTAAAATCCAAAACTGCGCGCTCCGCGATGTACCAACGAAAATTGCACGATTATCTTTGCACCGTCTAAATGAAGTTTTAGTATTATGTTTCTCTGAAATGTTCAACACATCTTCACAGCACGACGGCAGTTATACGCCGGAACTGGCACATTTGCTCGCAAACGACAATTTCACTAAATTCGTAAGAAAACGTAGCATTTTCACGGTTAAAGCTACAGTAGAATCGGCTTATAGTGACATTGAAGGAAAGTAAACACCCTCAACTACAGGAACTAGCTCACCATACCAGCCGAAAGACATCTACTGCAAAATAAAGGTACATTATTGTGAAAGCTTGGGACTTGTAATCGAATAGGAAACAAACAAAATAAATGAATATTATAATTGACTAAACAACAACAAAACAATCCGCTGAATTTTGTATAAATATCTTTTATTTTATTTTTTCGAGTCAAGACGTCTAAAGCTATAGCAGACACAGATAAAAACGTAGGCGTGCTACCTTTTTATTTTCGTTTTATAATGGTGTATTTTTTTTTAATAGTTGCTATTTTTTTTTTATGTTAGAGAGGCCAGACAAACGAACTAGTGGGTTACCTGATGTTAAATGATCACCACTGTCCATAGACACCCGCAGCGCTTTACGCGATGCCAGTGCGTTGTTGGCCCTAAAAGGGAGAGGAAAAGGAGAGGGAATAGAGGAGGGGGAGAGGTATTGGGCCCCCGGCGCTCTCACTGACCGTACGAAACGCAGCAGGAGCACTGCTGCTTCACGCCGGTGTTCTGTGAGAGGGTGGTGATGCCCCGGACGAGCCGGCCCATTCGTGATGCAGCGGCTAGCTACAACATGGCTCTACCACTCAAAAATCTCACTCTCACACACATCTCACTCTTGGCTCTATTTAGACAACAATGGAATTTGCATGCAACACTGCTGGAGAGTTCTGCGCTCTAGCATTTTATTTTTACAATTGATGATCGACATTGCACTTCGCCTTCTGAAGTGATTAAAAATTACGACATTTACGGACGTTTTTGAGAAAAACTTATTTCATTTAGTATTCTTATGTAGATAATATCAAAGAGCACTTCATCTTGCCACCCCAAGCTGTATAAGGTTCCTTGAAACCCCTGCAGCCCCATATCGACGTTTCCGCACATTAAATCCGCTCAAACTGCCGTATGAATCACTCGCATTGTATGCGATAAAGTATACACTAGTTTAAGAATGTTATCGAGCATGCTTTGAGAATGGGCCATTTGATACTGATCTTTTTTATTTGAAACTGACCAGCAGTTGACTAACTCTCTTCTTAGATTCTTCCTGCGATGTCTGCATCCAAGTAAAAGTAAAGTAAATTTTTACTAACCAAATACATACAAAAATAAATACCAATGACTCCACACTAAGCTAAGCCTGTATCGTGGCAGCCAAAAGACCATAATAATAATTACACATAGTAATGCGGTTCATACCTTAATTACAAAATAATGACGCCAGACGAGTTGTGGGCCAAGATAACCACCGAGTGGAAACCCAACAACTCAAAAAGCCGACCTGGCAGACCCAGACGGCGATGGCGGGATGAACTGGACTTCTTGGAGGACTGGCCCATATGCCGCTCGGACAGAGAGCAGTGGAAATGTTGGGAGGAGGCCTTTGCTCAGCAGTGGGACAGAATAGGCTTATAATAATAATGATTATAATCTAATGACATTTTCTAAACAAAGTGTGCAGGGAAATGAGGTATAGGATGCGCACTGGGAGAGGTGACCTCCGCTTGTACGCACAAGGACACTGGAAGCTATTGTAGCCTTTAGTAGGTAAACAACAACAAAAAAATCCGTCTAATTTAAACGGCCGGATAGCCTACTTGTTAGAGAACCTGACTACGAAGCTTGAGGTCCCAGGTTCGATTCCCGGTCAGGGCAGATATTTGTGTGAAAAATACGAATGTTTGTGCTCGAGTCTTGGATGTTTAATATGTATTTAAGTATGTATTTATCTATATACTTAAGTATGTTTATCCGTTGTCTAGTACCCACAGTACAAGCTTTGCTTAGTTTGGGACTAGGTCAATTGGTGCGAAATTGTCCCATGATATTATTTATAAGTCTTGCTACAACAAAGCTTCAACACTTCTTTCACAGCAAAGCTCCGGACACGGAAACTAAGTTACTTCGCGCCAGTCCTAAAGTTCTACAGGAAGCGCCTAAAAGAATTCGGTGACCGTTAATAAGTCCGCATTTATGCTCCGATAACCAGGACTGTACGAACTAAAAGTAATGGGATATCCGGATGGACTGAACTACAAGTGAACAAAGAAAGAGTGAAAGTTAAAGATGTTCAGTGGTGCGTATGAGTGATTAGCTATTTATACCATTATACTTAGCTAATTATACCAACAATTAAATACTCGTACACCGTGTTATTTTTGGTTTCTTTTAACTTAAAGGCAACATTCAACACTTTATAGGAAGTTTTTTTTTCTCTAAGATACTTCATACTAGTGTCCTAACTCTTATTGTGAAAAAGATAGTCAGGAATTTAATTTGCTTAATAAACTCTTTTATTACTGATGTGGGTGCCAAGGCTACCAAGCTGAAGTGGGACTGGGCAGGCCACGTTAGCCGCATGGTTCGGGGGGCTAAAATAGCCACGGACTGGATACCACAAGATCCATCCAACGCGATTCCACAACCTTAACCAGGTCGTCGCTCCATCTTGTTGGAGGCCTACCTACACTGCATCTTCCGGTCCGTAGACGCCACTCGAGAACCTTTTGGCCCGATCGGCCATCAGTTCTACGAGCGATGTGCCCTGCCCACTGCCACTTGAGTCTGGCGATCCTTCGAAATATGGCAGTGAATTTAGTTCTTGCGCGGATTTCATCATTTCTAATGCAAGTTAAATAATTGTACTAAATAAAACCGGTCAAGTACGAGTAGGACTCGTACATGGAGGGTTCCGACCCACCGTACAATTTTTTAAAAACAGTTCGGTAAAGAATCGCCGAAATTTACCTAAGCGCCAAAATCGCAAACTTATAGGTAGGTTTTCGAAAACATCCAGACAGCTTAGGGTCGCTGGAGCGTATGCGCGCGGCCATGGCTGTGGCTGTTAATCGTTGCCTATGCTACTAACTGTCGCCTAACCACTAGCGTCGCAGTTAAAAACGCTGAAAAAGACATTTTTCTTGTTTGACAACCCCATTTTATTTTACTTTATTTTATTTTTAGTGTTTGTTGGTGTAGCGGCCACAGTACTACCTACATAATTGGTGAAAATTTCAAGTGTCTAGCTATTATCGTTCAAGAAACAGAGCCCTGTGACAAATGGACGGACAGACAGACAGATAGCGGAGTCTCATTGTCAGTAATAGGATCCCGTTGACACCCTTTAGGTACGGAATTCTAAAAAGGTACAATTTTCAACATAAATACATATAATCTATTGAATCATGCTTTACTTTGCGGAGGTTCATATTAATGAACTGAAACAGATAAACCGATTGGGTTGGGTCCTGAAGGCCTTACTTGCATGCCTTGGCATTCAAAACGTCTCAGTAGTACACTGACCAAGTCTGCAAAATGACTTGTTTATTTAATGCCACGATTACAAAATTGTCTAAGTTTCAAGAAGACTTTCTTAGCAAAACGTCTAGGATGTGAAATGCACAAGTAGGCAGAATGACTCAATATTGTATAAGGTCTTGATGTCTTGATTGTATTATATTGGTAATGAAGGTTATCCAGACCATTTACCTATTGAAACATTATGACATTAAGTCGTTTTACAGCCAAGTCATTCAGTCTACTACGTCTTATAGCAATGAGGGCGTTTTACAGACCAAGACATTTTGAAACGCGGACAAATATACAACTAAGGTGCTCGCTCGCCAAGGCTAAATGCAAGTAAGGACTGCGGGATCCAACCCAACTGATTAAGATCGCGGGTGAACAAAATAATTGTTTCAGTTCATTTACCTACATAAATATAGACGCAAACGAAGGCAAAAGCTAGTTCGGAAAATCGGGAATTTAATTAATAAAGTTGCAAGTTCTATTTAATGATACTCACCAACTTAAATGCTTCTCCAGACATATGTATCACACAACTTTCTTGGCAAAAAAACTTGAAAGCATGACAAGATATTGACCAACAAACAATTACATTAGCCGCTGGCAGGCCGCCAGCGCTCCTTGGCATTCCTTGCCAGATTTCGGTAAAGATAATTCAACATATAACTAATTATGAAAATATTGCTTGTAATACGATATGGCTACTGGTAATGATGTTTGTTGTTTATTTATCTGTCTGCATCTGTTTGTTTTAGAGTACCGGAAGCGAATGAATGTTATGATTGGAAAACTGTAAATTAAAAACGGTTTTTACAATAGGAATGGGCACACTATCAATCAACTGATGTACTTTTATAAGCTGTTACAATACCATAAAAACCGGCCATTCGTACTCGCGCACAAAGGGTTCCGTACCATTATCTATAAAAACGGCAAAAAATCACGGTTTTTGTATGCGTTTAAATATTTGTTTTATTTTAATTTAATTATTTATTTTTAAAGTGAAAATATAACTAAATATTCTGTGAATATTTCAAGCGTCTACCTGTTGCCGTTATCAATATCGAGCAAAAACGAGCAATAAAAATCACGTTTGATGTATGAGAGCCCCCTTAAATATTTATTTTATTCTGGTTTTTAGTATTTCCTGTTATAACGGCAACCGAAACACATCATCTGTGAAAATTACAACTGTCTAGCTACCACGGTTCATGAGATCACTGAGATGCAATTTTAAACCAAGTCGGTTATCTTAGTCAGTACCGGGTGGTGTCCATATAAATCGTTTTCTATCGAGTTGCTTATTTTAAAACCATTAAACTATTATTAGATATCTTTATTTTTTTAGTACACGTAATGACTTGGCAATCGCACACAACGCTTTACTCATTCTCGTAGGTAGGTATGTGTATTGCTCAAACTGCATGGCATTAGGGCTAGTGCTATGTTCAATTAGGATTGTTATTAAATAGTTGACGTTGACGATTATTCTTACGCCATTAGGTAACCATGCGATTACCAAGTCATTTTGTGTACTAAAAAAATAAAGATATCTACCTAATACTAGCCTTCCGTCCGCAGCTTCACCCGCGATAAATTATTTTTTCCCGTAGGAAAAGGTATTTTCCTACGGTAAAAAGTAGCCTATGTCACTCAGTGATAACGTAGCTTTCTAACAGCAAAATAATTTTTGAAATCGGTCCAGTAGTTTCGGAGCCTATTCAATGCAAACAAACAAACAATCAAATCTTTCCTTTTTATAATATTAAGTATAGATTAATTAATGGTTTTAAAATAAGCAACTCGATGGAAAACGATTTCTATGGACACCACCCGGTACTGACTAAGATAACCGACTTGGTTTAAAATTGCATCTCAAAACTATTTTTCAGTATAAGAACTGCCTAGCGAGACTTGCATCTTTTTGCATGTAATGATTTTGATGGGATATACTCTGCCGCTAACTCTTTAATTACATAGCTGTGCTTCAAATCCAAAAACCTTACTACCACCGCTTCTCCTAGCATACTAAACTTCATCATCGCCGGAGCTCCGAAACAGGTGATTGCTTCTGCTCTTATTCCAAATTCCCTTTTGGCACCAGCGGGTTTCTGGCCTTCCGCAACCCATTAAAATTGGGTATACGCCATAACAATTCTTATGTCTACGTTTTTTTGTTGATGTATAAAAATATTGGAGACCGACAAAATCGGGTACTACAATATTATAGGAGTAAATACATTCCTAAGTTATAAATCGTCGCGGTCAAGCGTCAATATGGCTACATATTGCCGAATAAATCCAGAGGAATATCTTTCCATTTCCAGAAAAGCTACAGATCGCGGGTTATATGCTCGTAAAAAGCAACGTTTTACGGTTATATCTATTTTCCATTTGGAGTGCCAAAATACTGTTCCAGCGTTTTATGTTTATTGAAAACTTAGTTCGGTACGTGACATGTCGCGGTAACCTTGTTGCTTGCAGATCCGCTACATTGTTTATTGCTTTAGTTAGACAACGTTGAAAAGCTTAATTTTTTAGTAAAAACCGGCCAAGTTCTAGTTGTGATACCAGTATAGGGATCCAAATAGCACGACGAACAGAGGGCCGTTGGGGCCCAAAAGTTCTCGAGTGGAGACTACGGACTGGCAAGTGCAGCGTGGGACGTCCACCAACGAGATGGACGGACAATTTGGTGAAGGCCGCAGGTTCAGGGTGGATGCAAGTCTCTTCCAACCGTAATGATTGGGCGCCTATGAGGGAGACCTATGTCCAGCAGTGGACGTCCTACGGCTGAAATGATGATGATGAGGGATGCATGCTATTCGATAAATAAAAATAATTCCCGAATAACTAAGTATAAGTTCAGAACGACTACTTCATAGCCGTAGGTTAGCTAATTCTTTTTGCTGTTGTTTGTATGCGTCAGAACAAGGGTCGCACGTAATAAAATGTTTAAAAATTATACATAAAAATAAACATTTCTGGATAAACAATCTCCATATAAAAAGTTTGTGTGAGGGACAGAAAACTATGGCGACATCTTTAAAAATATCGACGAATTCACTAGGTACTCGTCAATTTGTAAAGTAATCAATATCACATAATTTAGTTTGATACAACTAGCCTCTGAGCAAAGCCGCGAATAGATAAACGTGACTCTACTAGGCAATCGTGCGATGCAGCACGCTTGCCTAGTAAATGCTCATTCACCCTAGACTTGAAAGTGGCCAAATTGTAGTTCCTACAAACAATCCCGTGTCATAGGTTGATCAGGATGACTACTACAAAACGCATCCCTCAAAAAAAAAATGAATTCGCCCTCATTTAGTTACCTAACTAAAACTATGAATACCGGATAAAGGGTATTCAAAGCCTATCTTGAAGCATCCATTAAAGGCTGCAGTGACAATGCGTGAGACAATGTGGCGACTTCAGTGCCTAATGGACTGCATAAATTATACCAGCACACTGTGCACAGCTGTACAGTACACCCAAAGGCCCCTATTTCACTAACGTGACAATTGTCAGTGACATATGTCGAGATACCATTGTACCACTAGGTGGGTTCTTGGCACTGAATGTACAATTGGCAATCGATGAAAATTTTAAATGTGCTTGAATATTTTTATACCGGTAGGAATAACGTTCCTTATTAACAGGAAAAAATTACAGATTTTTTGGTTGCGTCATATAATTATAAAAAATAAAAACAATTTATTAAATCTGGGACAGCTCAATACGGGCACGAACCTTAGTCCGTCGCATATTGAAAAAAAAACCAGATGTGACATTGACAGCTTGTCATAAACAAACGTACATAACCTTAGCTTGCGATTTCGCGCCCGCTAGTTTTCGGTATTTTCCCTGGATATCTTTTAATTTTTCGACTGCTTACCCACACCGGACCATTGATATTGCCTGCTACGACGATAACTCTTGCTTTGTACCCTGGACTTGACCTTTATAGCTGCTACGACGACTTGGAACTGATATACTGATTAACTCGAATTTGAAAACTGTGAAATATGAATAGAAACACTGATTTTGTTAGAGCGGACTCATCAAATCTTCCAAAAGTAGATAATGATTATGCTCATGGAGTTTATGAAGAGTAGTGACAAGTATAATGTCGCTGAAATATAGAGGTGCTAAAGCTTTAATTTAAGTACCTACTGTACTCAACCTAATCGCGTGTTTATCTCAGTTCGTCAATGTCACATCTGGTTTTTTTTTCAATATGCGACGGACTAAGGTTCGTGCCCGTATTAAGCTGTCCCAGATTTAATAAATTGTTTTTATTTTTTATAATTATATGACGCAACCAAAAAATCTGTAATTTTTTCCTGTTGATAAGGAACGTTATTCCTACCGGTATAAAAATATTCAAGCACATTTAAAATTTTCATCGATTGCCAATTATGTTGTGAAACAAGAATATTTTTTTCTGGTCGACATCTGTGTCGTTCCACTTTTTTGCCTTTCTCGCTGTCAATAAACATCACATTTTTAGGGTTCCCTATCTCAAAAGGAAAAAAACGGAACCCTTATAGGATCACTTTGTTGTCCGTCCGTCCGTCCGTCCATCCGTCTGACCGTCTGGCGTATACCTAGTGTTCGTCGTACAGGCGTATCGGGTTCGTGTATCGAGTTGAAATTAAAACCACAATAATAATCAGGTCTTCCCTCAAGCTGTGAAAAATGGCACACTTCTAAGTTAACGTAAAAAAAAATACGGGCGTTTATGCCGCAAAAACGTATCATATTTCAACATACTCTCAAGGGAATCAAAATTTATAGGGTACTTAGATCTAGACTAGAATCATGAAATTTGGCATGAAGGAATGTCTTACAGCACAAGTACAGGAAAAAAATCTGAAAATCGTAAAGTTGTAGAAAGTTCCGTCACAAAAAAAGATCAGATTTATCTATTAAAGAACTATTTCCATACAAGTTTGTACAGAACCCTCGGTGCGCGAGCCCGATTCGTATTTGACCTTTTTTGTTTTCATAGGTTTTAATGGAACTCGTGTGAGAGAGAAATAGTGAGGGAGAGTTACAATACGTTTACTTTTAGTTTACCACTGACAGATGGCTTGCCTTCATTTCATTTCCAACTTTAACAACATACAAATAAAGTAACTATTACAAAATGTGCAAATGTGCAAATGTGCAAACGGTGCTGGCTGAAAATCAGCTATAAACGCCTCAGCATTATGCTGAGCCAGTGTCCGATTTGCAACCGCAATGACACATTCTATCTTTAGCTTTCGTGTTGTCTTTTGTTTTGTAAATATTGATGATGTGTCTTGTGTTGTTGTAAATAAATGTATTTTCTTTCTTTCTTTCTTTCTTTCTTTCAAACGTGGGTAACAGTATTCTAAAATTGGCTTTATTTGTAGGTCATTAAAGTTGAATATGAAATGAAGGCAAACCATCTGTCAGTGGTAAACTTTATGTAATTTTATTGTATATTTATTTACACTTAACTATGTAGCTTTCCCGACAGTCTTCGTTCTGTCAAAGATTGTCCTAAATGCGCCTTTGTTTTGTTTTAATTTACTCTGTGATTTGTATGGGAAAAGAACAGATTTGTTTTTTACTATTTTACTCGCAATTATTTACGTAATTGTTTTAGAATTAGTCTTTTTTTCTGGGATAGCATAGATTAAAGCGTGAACAAATAGAGATGTTTATTCAATAGGTGCTTCTGTATTTTCTCAACTACGCCTTCTCTCTTAATGGACGACGGTACAAAAAACAGCGAATGTTTTATCTCAGTGCCACATCACTCGGTTCGCGTTAATTTATGGCCCAAATAGTGGAGGTAAAAAATGGCATTCTTACCGTATTCGTAAGATTGATCTATAAGGAGGTGATTTTGTAATAATAGTCACTAGCTTTTGCCCGCGGCTTCGCTAGCGCGAATCGTTATATCTATCATTGTGAGTAGAAAACTCGCTGTGCTAGATTTTCATGGGAATTCCCATGTACCTACAAATACCTCCTTAATGCCTGAATCAATTATATCAAAATTATTAAATTATATGTCAAAGATTTCTTTTAAAAAAAACTAAAATACAAAATTGTCTGCATTTGCGTAATACCGACTGACTCTAGTTACATACGCAAATACTATTTTGTTGCTAAGTTATTTTTAACACATTATACACATAATATTTGTGGTGTACCAATGTAGTAAAAATTAAGTAGTACTGATAATAATAATAGCTTACTAAAATTTCAAGACAAATAATCATATTTTTTTTAACTACACCAAAATTGCAACACATTGAAACACAAAGCTATGCTATGGAAGGAAACTAAAGAGTTTGCAGGGTAAAATAACGAGTTTAATATTTACTCGTGTAAATACAAGAATGAAGTGACGGCGATGGACTAATATAAGGAAATAATATTCAAAAATACAAAACATGTACAGTACCATCAATGGCCGGAATGTTTCATATTAAAAATATAAACAAAAAGTTTAACAGGTCTGGGAATCGAACCCAAATTCTCATAAATTTTAATCATTACACCGACCCGTACAATTCGCATACCTATACTATGATTTTTTTTAATGTGTTCTCAAAACAATTACTTTCACATTCAGAATAAACCGTACCTACAAAAAAAATCAAACGTCGAGAAGCAAAATTTCTGGGTTTGATAGCAAACAATAGTAACCAAAACTCTCCAGCATTTCTTTAACAAGCACTTTCAGATTCACAATAAGATTATCCCCACTTGACAGACAAACAAAATGATTCCGACGTCCCATAATAAATAACCTTGACGACCCAAACGTAAACCTTTGAATACAAGGATGCGATCAAATGAGGAAATAATGCTCAGCGAGACCAAAGACTTAGGCTCTTAGGTCGACGCATAAAAAGGGTCGGTTTGACGAGCCATCAGACCCGTGGGGCCTAAGACATGGGAGATCACGGGCTCAAGATCAAACTATTGGAATATAGGAATCATCATTCCTATTCTTTGCTGCCCTAGGGACCCGGGATGCCCTAAATCGGCTCTGCACGTAAGCAATTAATCCAAGGGCTCTGAATAACTCGCCCAGAGTGACCAATAAAGGGGTGGCTGTCTCGTTTTAACCCCGAATTTTTTTTATAGTATTAGGACTCGTTCCTCTTCAGCTATCGACTGTCTTAAGCTCGTCCCGTTCGTCAATGCCTCTCGCCATGGTGATTTTCTTCTGAGCTCCTGCATATCCCCTCCATCTGCTTTAATTTCTTCGACGTTTTTAGTGTTGCCATAATTATAGTGATTTAAATCAACCTTGAGGTTAACGGATGTTATTGATAATGTATAAGTGTTACCACATTTTCATTTTCAATGTTTTTATGGTTATTTTACTAGGATAAACTCCTAAAATCATGTCAAAAGATACTTGGTTATTTTTTTCTGGTGCAATAGGGTCACATTTTTTTATGAGCATTTTATAGCTTGTCTAATTTAAAATGTCGCGCCCCACCACCGCATTTACGGACAGGATTTGAAACTCAGTTTAAGCTACAATAGAGAAATATTTCTCTTGGTAGGTGTGCGTGAATGCGGTGGTTGGGCGCGCGTCACTTTAAATTCGACAGGCTCTACCTATGGACATGGGTAAAATTAAGGGTCTGTAGGCAATATTTTTAGTCAATTCTACATCGCCGTGCGGGACGCCTAGCCAACTTTTGGGCCATTTAAATAAATCGTAAGTTTCCTGACTCGGAGTCGCTAATTTTATGTCCACAGGAGAAACTTTCGTTTCTTCCGAAGCTTGAGGTCCCGGGTTCGATTCCCGGTCGGGGCAGACATTTGTGTGAATAATACGAATGTTTGTGCTCGAGTCTTGGGTGTTTAATATTATTTAAGTATGTATCTATCTTTATAAGTATGTTTATCCGTTGTCTAGTACCCATAGTACAAGCTTTGCTTAGTTTGGGATTAGGTCAATTGGTGTGAATTGTCCAGTGATATTTATTTATTTATTAATTTACGTTGTGTATTACCCAATTACCAAATTGGAATCGCTTAAAGCGTGTGAATTGCAACACAATTGTCATAGAACACGTCTTGAATAATTCAGAGGCTAACCCATACCCGATATTTCAGCCCGTATTCAAGTCAAGACCTTTTAAAGTCCGCTTCACGCATAAAAATATGTACTTGTTTATTTTTTATTCTATAAAAAGTAGGGTAGGTTCAGAATATTTTAAGCTGGACTTAAAATAGAGTGGGCTAAAGTGAAAGAAGTGATTCGAGTGCAAAATTTTAGCTTATTTCTGGGTTGCAGACAGCCATATGTATGTAAATGAAATACGTGACTTCTCTTGCTTCTATAGTAAGGTGCAGTGTAGGTAGGCCTCCAACAAGATGGAGCCACGTCCTGATTAAGGTAGCGGGATCGTGTTGGATGCGGATTGCACATGGTATGTTTGGCGAGCCTTGGGGGAGGCTTTTGTTCAGCAGTGGACGTCTTTTGCCTGAAATGATGATGATACCTAGTAAGGTGATACGACGTGGGACCTGAACGCGGTACTGGGCGAGTGGCTGGATAGGGGGATTTGGAGGTCAAGATGCCTTTGCCCAGCAGTAGGATACACGTATAGGCTTAATAATAATAATTTAGTTAGGTGCAGATCAAATAAAACTTTGGTGGCCGTCGTAGGTTTGAGCTCAGGCTGGCACCCACGGTACTCTCAGTTTTTCAAAATTTACGTGCGAAATTACATTTTGCAATTCGCCAAGGCCTTTGCTGTGAAGGAAAATAGAAACATAGGTAGGGAAACCTGCACCTGAGAAGAAATTCAATGTTGTATGTGAAGTTCCCAATCCGCATTGGGCCCGCGTGGGAACTACAGCCCAAGCCCTCTCATTCTGATAGGAGGCCTGTGCCCTGCAGTGGGACATTTATGGGCTGGGATAATGATGACGAAGGGAAGAGACAAGTGACCCCCCCCTCCTATGCAAGCGCGCATACTTAAGGGGGTACCGCGTTTTTCGCGCTAATCGATTTTGGGTGGGCGTTTTCGGGCATGGGGCCGCTTGAGGGAGGCACGATGGCTCAAGATAGGTTGGTTGAACTGCGCGTGATTTTGGGTATTTTCATCATATTACTAAAACAAATACATATTTTAAAAATGTAGCCAGACTACGCCCTAGAAATCATCTTGTTTTATTAACATTCAAAAAGTCATGACCTTCCGTGCAGTATTGGCGTCGTACTATGAGTTTAATTTATATTTTAGAGACGAATTTGGTTTTTTTTTATATCGAGCGAAGTACAAGTAATCATGTTTCAAAAAAGACTAGTCGCTAGAGTGAATCCTCAAATATCTTACATATGAATTTCAGGACTATAGCATTGCTAGTAATGATACAGCACGAGTTTAAATGAATGCAATTAATGCGCCAAAAACACGGTACCCCCTTAAGCTACTTATCCATCATAGCCATGCAAAGTAGCTGTGCGACCCTAGACCCCACTACAGGCAGACTCTATACAGTTAGGTATACACCCATGCCAAATTACAGCTTTCTAGTACTAAAAATAAGTAGGTCGGAGCACCTAAAGCCGCAGATAGGACATGGCGAAAGGAACGGTTCTTTTTTCGCAGAACCCTGAAATCAGCATAGTTAATCTTTTCTTTTTATGTCACCACTTTTAATGTCCGTACATTAGCCCATTCTCTAATTAACTTAGGGTCTGCGAGCATTTGACTTTCTGGCCAGGGCCATAAGATGTCGTAAGTCTATTAGGCTAGATATGACGCTCCACCGGTTTCACCTACGGGATAGACTGTGACCACAGTAGTTTTTATACAGTATGTCAATTAGATAGTTAACACACTTTATTCACAAACAACAACAACAAACAAGCGGTGGTCTAGCGGTTTGACCTATGGCCTCTCAAGCAGAGGGTCGTGGGTTCAAATTTTCGGAATTTATGTGCGAAATTACATTTATAATTTACCGTGAGCTTTACGATGAAGGAAAACGTCGTGAGGAAACCTACACCTGCGAAGAAATTCAATGGTGTGTGTGAAGCTCCCAATCCGCATTGGGCCCGCGTGGGAACTACGGCCCAAGCCCTCTCATTCTGAAAGGAGGCCTGTGCCCTGCAGTGTGACGTATATAGGCTGGGATGATGATGATTAGTGACAGTAGTCAAACAGTCAAGCCAGATATTTTGACTAAGGTGTAAAGTTTGTGAAGTTAGGGCGTGTAGAGTTAGAAAGCTTAACCACAGAATACAAAACCAAGCAGTAATTCGACTTCATACTAGAGCGCCAAAATCGACGCACGCACACAGCCAAGCGTCTTACACGGCCGCTAACCAATCTTCGCCAGACTAAACAATGCAGTCCCACGCCGAGTATGAAGTTGAATTACTGGTTACTATTACTTATTCTGTGGCTCAACTCTATATTATAAGAGCACTCTATATTATGACATTTTACATTAAAATGTTTTTGATGGGATGGACCTAGAACCCATATTTTGGCAAGAATTACTAGAGCCTCTGCGTACTGTTCCCCGCTTACTGTGGCCAAACGCCTATCTGTCATCTGAACAGATCAGTGGACCAGAAGTTGCTGCGCTATCTACCCCCACTAAAACCACTGTCTGAAGAAAGCTCCACTCAGATACGTATAAATTAAAGCTTTATATGTACGTACGTTAAGATACTTTGTACTATTGCATCAAAAGCGGGCTCACAAGTTTCGATAAAAATTTTCACATCCTGTCACAAAAAAATAATATATTTCAACACTAGCTTTTGCCCGCGACTCCGTCAGCGAAAAATAGGGGAGGGGTTTTAAAAATAGCCTACGACCTATTCTCAGACCTACCAAATATGGAGAAAAAAGTTCCAAAAAAATCGGACCGGAATCCCCCGGAAACCCGGAATCGGATCAGTCAAGCAGAGGAGTTCGATAACAAACACCGTGACGCGAGATGTTGACGACCGCTTTAGCCTAGTTGGTAGTAACCCTGCCTACGAAGCAAGAGGTCCTGGGTTCGAATCCCGGTAAGGGCATTCATTTGTGTGATGAGCACGAATATTTGTTCCTGAGTCATGGACGTTTTCTAAGTATTTATGTATTTATTTATCTATATAAGTTTGTTTATCGTCGTCTAGTGCCCATAGTACAAGCTTTGCTTAGTTTGGGACTAAGTCGATTTGTGTAAGATTGTCCCATAAAAGTTATAATAGTTATATTAGAAGATAATGTGAAAAGTTGAAAAATAGATGATTGCAAGTTCTAGCTAGAGATACATTTGAACTTTAAAAACGTAATGATGTTGCTAACACACAAATTATATTCAAGAACAACAAACAGACCGAAATAATTATAAAATCGTGTGTGAAATGCCTAGAGGCTCGCCGTTCATTTTATTCGACGGTATATAAAGCTAACTATACGCCGATAAAACTATTTATATGGTAATTTAAGAGCTCCGATATCTTCAATCCATTAATCAGGTTGACTTTTATTCCACCCTTTATTTTACGAGTCGCATAAAGTTCTTTCATTGGTGATAAATCATTTAAGTGAACAGGAACTCTTTCTCATAAAGGATTGGGAATTGGAAGCCTGCTGTCAGCAACGATAGTATATCCTACCAATATTAAAACCGGCCAAGTGCGACTCGTACTCGCCCACGAAGGGTTCCGTACCATTACCTATAAAAACGGCAAATCAAGTTTGTTGTATCGGAGCCCCCTTAAATATTTGTTTTATTTTAATTTAATTATTTATTTTTAAAGTGAATATATGGGTGGATCAACTATTTCTTGTTGTTATTCTGTCCCGTCAGCGAGGGGACAAAAGTAGTACAGTTTGTAGAAGGGGTTTAAAACTACCACAAAAATGCATGTTTGGCAAGTTTTAATCAGATAAACTTACGGTTTAAAGAGTTACTCAGGACACCGTCACTATAGCAACGAGTGACAAAGAAAAGTTGATCGACCCATATAACTAAATATTCTCTGAATATTTCAAGCGTCTACCTGTTGCCGTTATCAATATCGAGCAAAAACGAGCAAAAAAAATCACGTTTGTTGTATGGGAGCCCCCTTAAATATTTACTTTATTCTATTTTTTAGTATTTTTTGCTATAGCGGCAAGTGAAATACATCATCTCTGAAAATTTTAACTGTCTAGCTGTCTCGGTTCATGAGGTACAGCCTGGTGACAGACGGACAGACGGACGGACAGTGGAGCCTCAATAATAGGATCCCGTTTTTACCCTTTGGGTACGGAACCCTAAAAAACGTTAAAGTATTTTGTGACAGATAAACGTTCCTTATTTAATTTATTGAATCAGGGCACAGAATAAGTAATATGTAACCAGTAATCCAACTTCATACTAGAGCAAACGATCGACGCACGCACAAAGCCAAGCGTCTTACACGGCCGCTAACCAATCTTCGCTAGACAAAACAATGCAGTTCCCACGCTCGCGCCGTGTAAGACGCTTGGCTGTGTGCGTGCCGATTCGGGCGCTCTAGTATGAAGTTGGATTACTGGTTACATATTACTTATTCTGTGATCAGAGTTTACTTTGCGGAGGCCCATGCCAATGAACTGAAAAAATCCTGATTTAGATCCTGATCTAACGAGTGAATCCCGGAAAAATCGCACTCTTCAAATATTGTACGAACTTAAGTGATATCATCAATGAATAGGGGCTAAATTCAGGGACGGGACTTCACGGGTTTGGTAGCGGTATACTAGGTGCCAGATAACGCCGCCTAATCTGTCTAATCTTATAGTGAGAAAATGTTGACAATTTCTGCAATGACCGCAAGTGAACTCAACCCTGTACCACAATAACCGCGTAAAGTTGATTTAGCGATAATTTTAATACATTTAGCGACAGTCGTTTTTAAACTTGAGATAACATAATACTTGAGGAGTAATGCACTTTTAGGCAGCGTTATCTGGCACCTAGTATAATTCAATCATTTGGGTTGGGTTTGTTTTGAACTGCTATTCAGGAACGTGTCGTGTAGTATTAGACTTAGGTATATAGCTATAGCATTAAGCATATATAATCTCTCTCTAATGTATTTCGAAGCAGTAATAAATCACCTATCTAACAGCACACAGTGTTTTGACTTAAGCTCCTAGTCCTCACCCTACATGGCGACCCTGCCATATAGGTCGGCGCGAGGCTAGCTGAGTATCGGGTTATCGGTAAAATAAAATTAGTGACTAAAATTAAAAATGCAGTAGTGAAATGGCTCAAACGGACAATAGCAAAGTTTTGCAGCAATTTGAAGAACGCGCTTTAATGGCAATTACTATCCTCATCATTGCCACCTGCGGTATCATAATGGTGCTCTTGTGCAAATGTATCCGTCGCTGTCGCAATTAAAAACGGCAATAAGTCCAACGTCCTACAGCATGGGATCATCGAAGTCCAAAGAAGAGGTCATCATAGCCCAAACAGCAGCCGGAGGCGAGAACAAGGCTAGCGCGGCGAGCGACCTAATGTTCCACGCTAGTACGACCAATGTTTTGCTTGGGGTTATGTTAATAATCCTAACTATTGGCGCTGCATATTACATCTATCGAAAATGCAAGAAGACCCATAAGAAATGGATGCGGCAAGAAATTGCAATGAATGACTTGCAAAAATCCGCGCGCGCACGTCAAACCTTTTAAACTTTATTATAATCGTTTCGATTTTAAACCGGTGAAGTGGAAAAGTGCGGTCAGTGAGTATATGTGAAATGGTGAACTTACGTTTTACATGAACATTAGAAGATGAAATATAGAGGACATTAAGTATGCGTATTGTCTCTCCGTAGGTATGTACTCGTAGGTTAAAAATATGTAATCCTAGTAAAATATTTTAGATTAATTATATTGCAATTTAATGGCAAGCGAATTAAATCAGTACTATGACGAGTTGTTACGGATAAGAAAATACTTAATTAAAAAGGGAAAGTCAAGATTCAAGGGTAATACTATAAAAAATAATTTAGATAAAGCGAAAGCAATTTTTGATACATGTAATTCTATAATTCAAGAATGTAGTATAAGAACAGATATATCATCCAAAGAATTATTAACCATAAATGAAACTTTTAGTAGCATTAAAAGTTTATATTCAGAAATTTTAACATTGTGTACTAAGCCTGAGAAAGAAGATACCGATAGTGACTATAGTGACGCGTCAGAAATAGAGGCTATAAAAATGGATTTCGATCTTAAGACAGCATGCGGATTAATTCCATTGTTAGATGGTAGTGAGGACACCACTAAGAGATTGATCGACACAGTGGACATGTACTCGAATATGCTCAACGAAGAAGGGAAAAAAATGCTAATAAATTTCGTTTTAAAAGGTCGGCTATCGGAAAATGCAAAGTTGCGCATGTCGACTACATATCCCACTGTGAACTATCTCATAAAAGATTTAAAAAATACGCTCCTCCCCAAAAAGTCTTTTACAGCGATTCAATCGCAACTCCAAACCACAACACAAGGTTGGCGGTCTATAGACCAATTTGGGGCGGAAATTGAAAAGCTATTTTCAGAATTAACAATAGCTCAAGCGGATGGCAACGTGGATAACTATGGCGTCTTAAAGCCTCTCAATGAAAAAGTATCCATTAAAAGGTTTTCAGATGGACTTAAGGACCAGCGGCTGGGAACAATTATAGCAGCACGCAACTACACCAGCTTAAAAGACGCAGTGCAAGCGGCCAAGGACGAGGAGGTGTCGAGATCGTCCACATCTACAGCAGAAGTCATGGGTATGTACCACTCGCAAAGGCCCTTTAACAGGTACCACAGGGGACGCAGTTACGCTTCGCGAGGCCACAGGCCGAACTATTTTGCTAGAGGGCAACAGCAATATTCTTATCGCCGCGATATTTCATCACAGCATAGCACGCGAGGCAATAATCGCAGTCGTGGAAGTAGGCCTAGAGGAAATTTTAATGCATTTCGTGGTAGATATAATGTATATCGCAGCCGTAGTCATCACGCGCATCGCAACGTGAACGTGATGGCGCCAGAAAGTTCCGCGCAAACATCACCCAATACGGAATCGCTTAATCATTTTTTTCGTGACTGATTCCATATATGCCTTAAGCAATCTAAATCATGTCACTCTAAACATCGGCAACAACAAATATAGATGGCTAATTGACACCGGCGCATCGATATCGGTACTTAAGTATGAGCGCGCCCAAAGTCTCGGAATTCCATACCATAAAAAGCGGCTGAGTGTAAAAGGTATTGGCGGAGACGTTTATTCAGATGGCTTTGTTTACTTAACGTTAAAATATGAGGGTTATGAGTTTAAGCATATATTTTATATTTTTAAAAAACTACCATGCAAAACAGACGGTATTTTAGGACAAGATTTCCTGCAGAAATTTGGTGCAGTATTAAACTTTGAGAATAACTCCGTAAAGTTAAATACAAAACTTGGACAAACAGTAAAAATTAACTTCTCGTGTCCATCAAGCGATAATTCTTATTTGACAGTTCCTGCTCGTAGCGAATATGTGCACTATATAAACACAAATATTTCGGAAGACTGTGTAGTCAATAATCAACAATTATGCGAAGGGGTATTCATCGCGAATATGATAGTTAAACCAGAAAAAGGGAAAATACCTATAAAAATACTGAACACCCGTGATTGCGATGTAACTTTGAGTCAGTTTACAGTCAATAAATCAAAATTAAATGAATTTTATATCTGTCAGTTTAATAAGCCCGTAATGAATGCAGAGCGTGTAAAATCCTTACTTTCAGTACTAGATTTGAAAAATTTAAATACAGAGGAACAAATATCCATTGAAAATATTTGTGCGAAATATCCTGACATTTTCTATTTACCAGGGGATAAGTTGTCAACAACCTCGTTATATAAACAAACAATTGAATTAAAACCAGATAGCTCACCTATGTACACCAAACCATACAGGCTACCTCATGCTCATAAACAAGAAATTAACAAACAAATACAAAGTATGCTAGATGATGGTATAATAGAAGAGGCACGAAGTGCGTGGTCTAGTCCGTTATTATTAGTACCCAAAAAATCAGACTCTTCTAGTCAGAAAAAGTGGCGCATAGTTATAGATTATAGAAAATTAAATAACCAAATTAAAGACGACAAATTCCCGCTCCCCAATATTACCGAAGTCCTCGACTCTTTATCCGGTTCAGTTTACTTCTCTCACTTAGATTTATTTCAAGGATTCTATCAAATTGAACTAGACGAATTCAGCAGACCATATACAGCTTTTACAACAACAAAGAATCAGTATCAGATGACACGATTACCGATGGGGTTAAAGACAAGTCCCAGCGCTTTTTCGAGAATGATGACAATAGCAATGTCCGGTTTAAATTACGAAAAATGTTTAGTGTACCAAGATGACCTTGTTGTATTCGGAAGAAATTTGGCAGCTCATAATCAAAATTTACTTGATATATTTGGTAGATTACGAAACATTAATTTAAAACTTAATCCAGCGAAGTGTCAATTTTTGCAAAAACAAAGTCTGTACCTAGGGCACATAGTTTCAGAAAATGGCATACTACCCGACCCCGAAAAAACCAAAGTACTTCAGAATTATCCCCGACCGCAAAACGCGGACGAGGTCAAGCGATTCGTCGCGTTCGCAAGTTACTATCGTAAATTTATAACTAATTTCGCAGGCATAGCATACCCGTTAAATAAATTAAGTTGCAAAAATGTCCCATTCATATGGACTGATTCTTGTGAGCATGCTTTCCAAACATTAAAAAAGGCACTCATGGAACCACAAGTTCTACAGTATCCCGAATTTTCAAAAGAAAGCCAGTTCTTATTACAGACGGACGCGTCTGGGATAGCAATTGGCTCGGTATTATGTAATAGAGACGGTCGGCCTGTAGCTTATGCTAGTCGAAGTTTAAATAAGGCAGAAATGAACTATCCTACTATTGAAAAGGAACTCTTGGCAATAGTATGTAGTGTTAAGTATTTCCGACCATATTTATACGGCAGACAGTTTAAGATACAGACCGATCACCGACCACTTGTGTATTTGTTTAGTATGAAAGATCCGACAAGTAGGTTATTAAAGTTTAGGTTACAGTTAGAGGAATACAATTTCACCGTAGAATATTTGAAAGGATGCAATAATTCAGCTGCGGACGCATTGTCGCGCATTAGTATCACATCGGAAGATTTAAAAAGTATGAGTGAGAAAGTAATAAATGTCATGACGCGAGCTCAGAAAAGAAAGCAAGATTGTTTAGACAGAAGCAATAAGATAAGTTCTTCAGCTATTAATAATCCCACAAATTCGAGGCCTGATCACACGAGAATAGTGGAAATTATTAAAAAGCCACAAGACTTTACAGAATTATGTATTAAAACGCAAAAAGAATATAATAAAATAATAAAGGAAAATATAGTAACACACGCGTCTAAATATTTTAAATATGTGCCCAGCAAATCAATCGTCTATTTAAATCCAACATCCTTATCATTAATAACGCGAGACGGATTAGTGAAGGACTTGGATAAAATATGTAAGAAAATAAATATAAACGAAATATGCATAATAAGAAACGACATTACTAAAGAATTTATAGCTGGGATAATAAATGAAATAAATAATTATAAAAAATGGACGGGCCCAAAAATATGTATACTAAATAATGTCCAAAAAATTAACAATTTAGACGATAGACGCGTAATAATAAATGACTTTCACCTACTACCCACTAGCGGCCACGCGGGAATAAGAAGAATGCTAAATAATATAAAGAAATTTTATTTTTGGCCTAGCATGGAAAAAGATGTCCAAGAATTCGTCACAAAATGCACGCAATGTCAAAAACAAAAATATCACGTTAATACAAAACACCCCATGCAAATAACCAGTACATCAAACTATGCTTTCGAAAAAATATATCTAGATATAGTTGGTCCCTTACCGAAAGACGAGTATGGATATTGCTACGCGCTCACGTTGCAATGCGAGCTGACAAAATTCATCGAAACCTATCCACTAAAGTCAAAAGACGCAGTGAGCGTAGCTCGATCATTTGTCGAAAATTTCATTTTGCGATTTGGAATTCCCAAAGAAATAGCTACCGACCGAGGGACAGAGTTCATCTCAAGCACAATGAAACAGGTTTGTAATTTACTTAAAATAAATCAATTGTTTTCCACAGCGTACCACCATGAGTCAATCGGTGCTTTAGAGAATTCACACAAAAGTATGGGAGCTTATTTGAGAATAAATTGCGAAAATAAAATGAATTCTTGGAGCACCTGGTTGCCTTTTTGGAGCTTTGCCTATAACAACGCAGTACACACAGAGACAAGGTATACACCTCATGAACTCGTGTTTGGTAAAGTATGCATGATTCCATCTAATTTTAAAGATAATGTGATACATCCCTTATACAACCACGGCAGTTATCCGCTCGAGTTAAAATATAGATTAGAAGTAGCCCAAGCAGACGCTAAAAATAACTTGATTTTAAGTAAGCAAAAAAGAAAACAGAAATATGACACTAATGCAAAGCCAGTATATTATAATAAGAATAGCTATTTACTGTTACGGAATCCGTCATTAGATAAAACGCAATCCATTTATTTAGGACCCTATTTAGTGTTACAAGACTTAGGATGTAATGTAAAAATAATTAAGAATGGTAAAGAAGATGTTGTGCACAAAAACCGCACAAAACCTTTTATAGCCTAAAAAAAAAAAAAAAAATAAGGTTTTACTAAGTGTATAATAAAATATATACATGTACCTAGTTATTAAGTTTTATAGTTATATGAATATGCTTATCATATATTGTTTGTGTAACAATACAATTCATTGTTATGCGAATAAGATTACTCTGGTACCATAGTGATTATAATAAACATTTGCATTAAATAATACTATGTTGTATATCCTACATTTCCTATGAGCGCTCAAGTGTAGTAACATTAGATATGTAAGAAAAAAAAAACTTCACTTATGTTTGTTTTTTTTTTAATTCATGATGAATGATGTCGTGTAGTATTAGACTTAGGTATATAGCTATAGCATTAAGCATATATAATCTCTCTCTAATGTATTTCGAAGCAGTAATAAATCACCTATCTAACAGCACACAGTGTTTTGACTTAAGCTCCTAGTCCTCACCCTACAAACGCCAAAAATCACTGGTTTGCGAGAGGTTTGGGCTGAGTTTGGGATGAGCCTTATTTATTTGTTTATTTTTTTATTTACAAAGCAAACTAACAGGAAAATAAGGCTCATCCCAAGCTCAACCCATTCCTATCCTCTCCCAAACGATTGAATTACCGCTCGCAAACCGTTTTGGGCCGTTCCTGAATTTAGCCCCTGCAATACCACATAACCAACAACTGCTAATGCCGCGTAACTGACTTGTGGCAATTTTTACATAAAAGCATTTATAACTGAACATTTTTGTGGTTATTTTTTGTGGTTTAACGACCGCTTTAGCCTAGTTGGTAGTGACCCTGCCTCCGAAGCAATAGGTCCTGGGTTCAAATCCCGGTAAGGGCATTTATTTGTGTGATGAGCACGAATATTTGTTCCTGAGTTATGGATGTTTTCTATGTATTTAAGTATTTATTTATCTATATAAGTATGTTCATAGTCGTCTAGTACCCATAGTACAAGCTTTGCTTAGTTTGGGTTGGGACTAGGTCGATTTGTGTTAGATTGTCCCCTAATATTTATTTTTATTTTTATTTTATTTATTGATGCCAAGCTTACTCAAACTTAAATTTGGTCCATTTCGTTAGTTACGCGGTATTGCAGTTCCATCGACGATATGAGAATAATTTGTAATAACATATCAGTTGGAAGTGCCCACAGAAACATATTTTAGTTATTTTCGTGGTCTCGACCCGTTCCATTTTTTATGTATATATTTTTTGAGCTCATAGACAGCTCCAAATGTCCATGATCGCGACATTTGAGCATGCCTATTCTATGTCAAACACTTAGCCGCTGGTACAATTAGAATTTTTTCTTAATTTTTTACACAAACTATAAAGTAAAAAGCTATTTTGCATAAAAAAGTCATACAAGAGATAAGATGGCTATAGATTAATGTATTCATAACTCAACTCTGAAGCGAAGTATCGTGAACAAACTTCAGAATCCTGCATCGTAGCGCCAGTTTATTAGTCGAGTTTAAAACTAACTTCCTTTGCTCGTGTCTTGGAACTCTTAAGAAATACTTTGTATAAAAGTAAGGGCCACCTCTCGTTAGATAACCTTAACTCATTTACTCTGTGCTTTAAGTCATGGTAACCTAGTAGTTTGACCAATTGGTTCTCAAGCAGAGGGTCGTAGGTCTGAGCCTACCTCTGAGATTTTTGAAATCGACCATGAGGTATGCGCCGAATGAAATTAGTGGGTGAAGTTCTTAATCCACACTGGGCTTGCGTGTGAACTACAGCTCAAGCCCTCTCATTGTGATGAGATGATAAGGAACTGAAACAATTACTTTGCACACCCGCGAGCTTAAGGTCACGAGTGGGCAAAGTAATTGTTTCAGTTCATTAATATGGACCTCCGCAAAGTTTGCCTGATTCAGTAAATTAAATGAGATGATAAGGATTACCTTAGAAATAACGGATAACGATAATAGATTAAACATCATCAGTGAAAGCCGAGCCATCATAAGCAAATCATAAGCATCAAGCATCGTAAGCAGTTTTGCGGGGCATGGTTTAAAAGAAAGTGTAACTTTTTATGAATAAATATATTACATACATACATACATACATCTGAGCCTAATGTTATAGGAGAGACCAAGGCGTCCAGACTCCGGTGGTTAGGACACGTAGAAAGGTTGGGAGAGGATCGAGCCGTGAAGAGACCGTACTTGGGACGACCGAGTGGACGTAGGCCGGTTGGTCGTCCCAGGTACCGCTGGAGGGACGAGGTCCTGAAAGACCTTTTGGACCTCGGGGTCGAAGACTGGCAAGAGCTGGCTCAAGATCGCAAAGCGTGACGCAAGACCAACTTTGGGTCACTGCGCCCTGGTAGTAGTAGTAGTGAAAGATTGTTTATCAGTCACATGGCTGTATATTCTGAATAGGTAAGCACTTAATTAATTTTTTACAATTTTTTTTTTCTTTATAGAGTAGGTAGGTATCACTTTTCCGCCACTCATGTTAATAATTTGTAAATCAACGCTCAGTTTAGTACATAGTTTTAACATTAGTTGGTTATGTTATGATTAACAAATAGACAGCATACAGTGTTGCAGCGGAATATAATTAAGCGTGCTTACCGCAAACCCTAATTAGAACGTAAATAGTAGAGTAATGACTTGTTTTACATGAAACAAGATCAAAATTTTGACAGACGCGTTTATATGAGTTATTGTTTTATTTTACATTAAGTATACGAATTGCGTAATTTTGACCTGCAGAAATAATTATCGAGCATAAAAACAAAAAACACATAAGACGCAGTGTAGGTAGGCCTCCAACAAGATGGAGCGACGACCTAGTGAAGCCATTGGATGCGGTTGGTGCAGGGCCGATCTGTTTGGCGAGTCTTGGGGCAGGGATCTATATCTGAATCCCTAACGTTTTTTAACCTATTTTTGTATTCCCTAACGTTTTTTGTCCTAATGATCATTTATCCTAACACTCATATGCCCTATCTTTAGTAAAGTTTTCCTAACATCGTATGGATGTTTTTTTCCCCGTAATGTTTTATTTCCTAACGTCACTTGCCATGTTGATTATTCATCCTAACGTTATGTGCCATAACAGTCATGTATCATAATTATCAGTAAACCTAATGATTGTTAATCCTAATGATTATTTTTTTTAACTTTGTATGGCCTATTGTAGTTTGTCCTATATTTGTACTACCTAACATTATTCGTCCTCATGATTATTTTCCCTGATTGTGATTAACCTACTATTCTGCCTAACCTAAAACCTAACCTAACCTAACCTGATCACCTGCGTTTTGACGTCACTCCGCTTCGCGGGGTGCCTATTTCCGCTCTAAGGAACAGAAGATAACCCTAACCTACTAATAGTACTACAGGAGTAAGGAACATTTAGTTTTTTTCTGCGGGGGGCTTCGCCCCCGAATTCCCCTTGTGGGGAACTCTGCCCCCCACTCCCCCCTTTTGCTTAACTCCGTACACTAGTTGGTAGTGAGCCCGCCGCCTACGAAGCTGGAGATTCCGGGTTCAAATCCCGATAAGTAGTTATGGCAAATATGTATATTAGGTATACTGATATTTATAGTATACATATTTCGGACAAATGAGTTTTAGGGCAATCATTACACTATGGAAAATGATTGTTATGGCAATTGATCGTTAGGCCTAATGCCCATTAGGACAAAACAGTTCGGACAAGTGATTTTAGGACAAACCATGTTAGGGATCGCGAGGGAGACCCTTGGGGCAGGCCTATGTTCAGCAGTGGATACGTTTTTTGGCTGAAATGATGATGATGATGATGATAAAAACAAAATAAATGAAAATGAATTCCATAAGTAACTTCGAAAATTATCATAGTTTAGTTGCATAATAATGTATTTCGTTAATTTCATAATAAACGAGTAGTTTTGTAGTTACTTTGTATGTTGTCTTACTATTTAATATTATAGACGCGAAAGTTTTTATGGATGTATGTGTGTTTGTTGCTCTTTCACGCTAAAACGGTTTGACGGGTTCTGGTGAAATTTGGCACACAGATAGTTCATTACCAGTATTTAACATATATGATACTTTTTATCCCGGAAAATGGCAGCGATAAAACGAATTCTTTGCAAACGGGTCGCGGGCAACAGCTAGTAGTATACAAATTTATGATATTACTGGTAACTTACTTACCCAGCAGCAGTTCCGTTTCAATAGGGTCACAGTTTTTACCTAACCTACTTTACCAATAGCAGTTGGTTTCAGTGGGGTCGCAGTTCTAACCTAACCTTTGTCACAGAATATATAATAGTACTAACGTACAGAATGGGCACGCTCCGCCCCGCACCGATTCGAGTTACCCCACCCCTCAAGGCGCAGATTGCCGGACACCGCCCGAATCTAGAAGAGTGCGCGCGCGATGTATGTAGGCGTACGCGTGTACAGTCGTCGTCGTGCTTATAAATAAATAAATAAATATTAGGGGACAATCTTACACAAATCGACCTAGTCCCAAACTAAGCAAAGCTTGTACTATGGGTACTAGACGACGATAAACATACTTATATAAATAAATAAAAACTTAAATACATAGAAAACATCCATAACTCAGGAACAAATATTCGTGCTCATCACACAAATAAATGCCCTTACCGGGATTTGAACCCAGGACCTCTTACTTCGTAGGCAGGGTCACTACCAACTAGGCTAAAGCGGTCGTTAACGGTATGTAGATTCAAGAACGCGTATTTTGTACGTCGTGTCCGCTGTGTGCCTTTGCCTTGTCTATATTGAATCTGAGAGCTCTACGAAGCTATACGAATCTAACGCACGCTGCGCTCTACGAACCACCTACGAGTAATACAATCAATTAATCTAATCTAACGACCGCTTTAGCCTAGTTGGTAGTGACCCTGCCTACGAAGCAAGAGGTCCTGGGTTCAAATCCCGGTAAGGGCATTTATTTGTGTGATGAGCACGAATATTTGTTCCTGAGTTATGGATGTTTTCTAATTTAAGTATGTATTTATCTATATAAGTATGTTTATCGTCGTCTAGTACCCATAGTACAAGCTTTGCTTAGTTTGGGACTAGGTCGATTTGTGTAATATTGTCCCCTAGTATTTATTATTATTATTATTAATCCATACTTTAATATTATAAATATGAAAGTGTATGTATTTGTTTGTTCTTCTTTCACGTCGACACTGAGTGATGGATTGCCAAATTTTTTTGTATGGACATAAGAAGTAGAAGGACTGGAGAAAGACGTAGGCTACTTTTTAACTCGGGAAAATACCTCATTCCCATGGGAAAACACGTTTTAATCAACTTTAGCGGGGGTGAAACCGCGGGCATCAGCTAGTCACTATATAATATAAACTATTCAAACAGATTTTTATGAACTGAAACAATTAATTAACTCACTGGTCGCGGTTGCCACGGGTGAGCAAAGTAATTGTTTCAGTTCATTGATTCCTCCGCAAAGTAACGAATGATTTAATAAATCAGATTTTTATCTTCAAAATAACGTGAGTACGCTATGAAACTTGAGTATAGAGCCCATAATAAAGCCTAAATCGACCGATTCAAAAAACTAAGTATGATTAAAAAACCTAACAACGTTCGTAACGCCGGAGTGCGTAAATAAACTGCTTACGCTTCACGCATTTTACTGTCTTATTTTAAAGCACGCGTATATCTAATGGACAAGGAGGTAACGGGAAAAACACTGATCAATTTAGTTATGAGCAGTGATCGAAATTACGTGTGCTAAAATACTTATTAGTTTAGTTTAGTTTATAGTTAATTTATTTAAAAAATAAAATGACAAGGTTATACAGAGAACAGTATTATCCGGTAAGCGCCAAACTAGGCTGAGCCTGTATCTTGGCACTCACTGAGTCAGTTTACAAACATTATGATATAACTTTTAACATATTACATGGTTATTCTTCGCAAAAGGACATTAATAGAGTAGTTAGGTAGAAAGCGGTTATTTATTATATACCACAAAAATTGTTTCTACCTATGTCTGTAATGGACTTTAAAATCATCCAACCTATTTGGCCCAAACCGTTTCATTTGAAAGCTAATAATGCAAAGATGGTTTTAAATCACTGAATCCACAATGCATTAGGCATTATTCGGTCTAAATCGATGTTTTTTGAATAAATAATAATAATAATTATTATTATTATTCATGAGGCAACTGCACGGATGAAATCACCGGCAAAAGCTATTTGGTTACTTATAAAGTAGAATAATAGTACATTGTGCATCTAGGGCCGTAAGTAGGGGATTATTAATGAGAGTCTATTAGAAGCCCGACGCCGAAGGCGGAGGGCTTTTAATGACTCGAGTTTGTAATCCCCGTACTGCCCGTGATACACACAATGATTTTCATCACATTGCGAGAAAAAAAATCCAAAAATAAAATTAATTTGTCGCTAAACACTTAAATTGAATAAAATAATGGCTACCTGCCAATACAGATTGTCAATTTTTTCGAGTCACCTACCATAGATAATGTAAACTGTGTTTAGCTTAGAATTCGAAAGGTCATACGGCCAGATTCTGCCAACATGTTTAAAAAAATATTTTTACTAAAATTATTGCAAAACTATTTGATATAAATTTAAAATATAAAAATAACGAATTTTCATGAAGCTTAGATAAGTTTTGTGTTGTAAAATTTGGGTTATAGCTAAGTTTTAAAGATAATAAATTAAACGTTGGCTGTCTTGAAACCTCCTTAGTCTGAAATGACTTGTTTGCAAATTTTAAAACTAAAGTTAGAACTCCCTTGGGTAGAAAAACTGTACGTAAATCTATAACTCCCTTAAGAACAATTTAGACCATTGGCATTTAGTATACAAGCATGGAATAACACCATTGACGAGCAAGTGTGATGGAAAATAATTTTACGAACGTCTCCGCCAAACCGATTAATAACAAAATAAAATCATTCATAAATATCACAACCGACTCCCGTCTAAAAAAATCCAACTCTTGCACTTTTACATTGAAACATAAACAATGAAATAAATCGCAGAATGCGATAGCGGCGTAAAGACAAAACGCCGTAAAACGGGCACGAACATATTTTGTCAAAATCCACGGTTGCGCGCTTTACGACGGGGGCGTAAAGCGTGACAGCTGTCTTGTAAAAAGTTTATACAAATGTGCAGGGTTTATAGGGTCGCTGTTCGTAACCGTACGTAACCAGAGGTGATTCGGATTATATGTGACCGCGATATTGTTGGGGCCGGCTGGTTGTAACATATTGATATTTATGAGAATAGAATCGGATCAAATATAACGGTTTTGCTTACGTATTTTCTGTACACAGACTGATCTCAAGCTCTCGTGTTGTTATTGTATACTAAAAATGTTTTGGTATTTAACTAAATGTAAGCAAATATGAACAACCAACAGTTATGGCGTTATCTAATATATAAAAATCTCGTGTCACGGTGTTTGTTATCGAACTCCTCCGAAACAGCTTGACCGATTTTTATGTTTTTCTTTCTCCGCATTCGGTAGGTCTGAGAATAGGTCGTAGACTATTTTTTATGCCTACCCCTATTCTTCGCGGACGTAGTCGTGGGCAACAGTAAGTACTAAACTAAAGAATACGTCGATAATGCGACGCGTGAAAGTCAATTACAAATATTACATTCTGCTGGTTGACCCGACGCCATAACTGTTGGTTGTACGTGTTTGTTTACATTTAGTTAAGTACCTAAATATTAAAATCTAGTATAGGTTACTTTATTTTCTGAATGAGTTCTCTCAAAACAGCCTAGTGGCTTGACCTAATGGCCTCTAAAGCAGAGGGTAGTGAGTTCCTGGCTCGCACCTCTGAATTTTTCCGAATTTATGTGTGAAACTACATTTGAAATTTGCCCTAAGCTTTACAGTTAAGGAAAACATCCTGAAGAAACTGTATACACCTGCAAAGAAATTCAATGGTGCATGTGAAGTTCCCAATCCGCACTGGGCTCGTGGTGAACTACAGCTCAAGGCATCTCATTCGGAGAGAAGGCCTGCCTTTATAATCGTTATCTATGTATATTTAAGGAGAGATAACAGGTACTTTGTTTATGTTAGGTATTTGCAGCTACATTTTCTTTCTTTCCCAATTTTACCTTCAAATTTCAGCTGAAAACTGGAAACTATTCCTATTTGTTGCACGTTTTTAATTGCTCTAAACCTTTGCTCTAGGCTTTGTCGATGTATAATTTTATATTTCAATCCCAATTTTCGAGTTTTTGTGGGTTAACACATTATCGCTTAACTTATATACGTCCCACTGCAAGGCACAGACCTCCTCTCAAAGAAGAGCTGGGTTTACACGCGGGCGGGCCCAGTGCGGATTGGGAACTTCACACACACCATTGAATTTCTTCGCAGGTGTAAGGTACTAATATAGTTCTTAAGTCATTTTTGTTACTAACACTCTATGGACCTAAATGTTGTCTGAAAATAAAGATATTTTATTTTATTTTATTTTTTTTTTATTTTTTTTTTATGCGGTTTCCTCGCGATGTTTTCCTTCACCGTAAAGCTCGTGTATTAGCAGGTACTTTAAAACAAAAATCTCTTTGAAGGCTGGGATATTTTGTAAATTGTGACTTTGGCTCTTCCTCCTCAAAAGGCTACTGACCCCTGCTCTATGTAAACCAGCCCGCCGGAGCCAACTTTGACGAGGTTTGTTCTTGTTGCGCTGTTATGCTTTATTCTGCGGTCAAAAGTTTTCAAACAAAAGTGACAAGTGAATAGCGACTTTAGATGGGTCCAATTGGCTGTCAACAAATTGTTTATCCAAATATGTTTGCGAGAAGATTTGTTCTTATATGTAACGCTGTTATGGTACATACCGTGGTTAAAAGTTTGCAAACAAAAGTGACAAGTGAATAGCGACTTTAGATGGGTCCATATTGGCTCACAAGAAATTGCTTATACAAATATTTTTGCGAGAAGTTGTTAGTTCTTGTATGTAACAGCTGTTATGCCACAATGCCGTGGTTAAAAGTTTGCAAACGAAAGTGACAAGAGAATAGCGACTTTACATGGGTCCATATGTATTGGCTCACAAGAAATTGTTTATACAAATATTTTTGCGAGAAGGTTAATTCTTGTACCTATGTAATGCCGTTATGCCACAATGCCGTGGTTAAAAGTTTGCAAACGAAAGTGACAAGTAAATAACAACTTTAGATAGATCCATATTGGGCCAAGTAGAACTGTTTATCCGAATATTTTTGCGAGAAGATTTGAACTTGTATGTAAAACTGTTATGCTATATTCTGTGCTTAAAAGATTACAAACGAAAGTGACAAGTGAATAGCGACTTTACATGGGTCCATATTGGCTCACGTGAAATTAAATAAAAAAATAAAATAAATAAATATCACGGGACAATTCACACCAATCGACCTAGTCCCAAAGTATGCTAAGCAAAGCTTGTGTTATGGGTACCAAGCAACGGATAAATATACTTATATAGATAGATATATACTTAAATACATGATGGCGCGCTGCCAAAATAATGCTAGCTAGACCTAAATTTATTAACACGATTTGATTATGTGTTTCACTTGGCACTTTGTTTTGATTGTTAAACGTCAATGATTGATGCAGTTAATTGTAGTAATAGTAAGGCATTGAAACGAACGTTGACAGTTATAAAATTATAGAAGGTAGTGTAAAAGAAAAGAGCGGGTAACCCCGAATAGGGTAGCAGGTGGCCGCCAACTGACAGTTGGTCATTCTTTTGACAACCTCGCTCGGTGGTGCACGCGTGCTAACCTATTGGCTCTTTAATCCGGCTATATTTCATTAATCACTTGTGATTTTAATTTAAAGTGTTTTTGAATTAAATCGGTAGTGTTCGTATGTGACGTAAGTGCTTTTATTTCTGTTCTTCAATCATCTGTACGCCCCAATGGAAGGTGCAGTAGACTGTCCCGTCGAGCCTCCTGATGCTTCGATTTACATATTAAATACTTAAGACCCGGTCCCGAGAACAAACATTCGTATTTTTTCATACAAATTTTAATAATCTGCCCCGACACGGTAATCGAACCCGGCACCTCTTCGTAGTCAGGTTCTCTAACCACTAGGCCATTTGGTCGTCTAAATTGTTTATCCGAATATCTTTACGAGACGCTTCGTTCTTGTACTATGGTAGCCCTGTTATAATTTTTTTTGTTTAAGAGGCTGACAACACCTAATTTTGTTGAAATTGATGTCATTTAAACAGTTTTTTAAGAAAAACTGCTTGTTCTAGCACATCAAAAAAATTATATGTTAATATTCATCATATTTCAAAGACCGTGGACGGACTCGATACATAATTGGACGAAATCGGCTCGATAGAAAATAATTGCAAAGATAGGTCTTAAAATCATCATTAAACGGTTCTATGTCTTTATTTTTTTGGCGTATGCGTCTGCAATTAAAAACATGAAGTCAACATATTCATACCTAAACCGCTAACGAGTCATATTTCACAAATAATCCACAGTTTTTTTTTAAATTAAATATTTGCCCGATAAATTTCAATATACCCGGCTGCCCAGTAATAGCGGCATCTCGTTTACTCCGATACAAATAGACAGTGTGCGCCGACGTTGGTGTTGACAGCGTCTTAAGTAATAAAAACGCTTTTCGCTTGTTTTTTACTAACCCTCGGTTTCGCTACTGGCGTGAAGTTTGCATAAGCGTCATGCTCGAATCAACGGTGTGGCTAGCAAACACAAATGCAGAAATTCACTTTGTTTTTCTAATATTTCGAGGAGTTCCAAAAAAGCCTGTTCTACATATTTTGTGTAACACAGTGTCCACTTGAAACTTCGTACTATGTGGTAGTTTGGATGACAATCCAAGTATAAGTGTGTATGCGTACATTAAAATATTTGTATGTATTTTTATGTTGATATGTATTACTTTACTATATTCATTGTATATTATATTGAGCCGTGGTGGCCTAGCGGTTTGACCTATGGCCTCTTAAGCAGAGGGTCGTGGGTTCAAATCCCGGCTCGCACCTCTGAGTTTTTCGGAATTTATGTGCGAAATTACATTTGTAATTTACCATGAGCTTTACGGTGAAGTAAAACATCGTGAGGAAACCTGCATACACCTGAGAAGAAATTCAATGGTGTGTGTGAAGTTCCCAATCCGCACTGGGCCCGCGTGGGAACTACGGCCTAAGCCCTCTCATTCTAAGAGGAGGCCTGTGCCCTGCAGTGGGACGTATATAGGATGGGATGATGTATTAAATACATTAGTGTATTCTTACATGTATTTGGGTCTTTCGGCTGAAATGATGACACTACTACTACTACTACCAGGGCGCAGTGACCCAAAGTGGGTCTTGGCCTCCAAATGATGATTATTAAAATTCATTGCAACTACATTCCACTAAAATCTCCCACATTATGTCGATACAACACGTACTATCCGGTTTAGTAGGTGCTTCGTTGCGAAATAGCAAGGGTCGGATGAAAAAGTAGACATCTGATGTTACGATCAACTATAATTCTCGGATCGCAGGCCCTTTCGTTCGTTACCCTTTTTAGGTCGGAATATTCTTTTGGCAACAGAACACCTAATATTTTTTTATAAAATAAGGCCTTCGTGATGCGTGTTTGGCATAACATACATTGTTATAGTAACGTGCGAGTGTTAATACTGATTTTTAGTAGCGTTGTTTGGTCGAATTATAGTTTCGTATATTTTTTCTCAGGAATTGGTTTAGAGAATCTTTTTTACACGACTACAGCAAAGCCAAAAGGAAGTGTAATGGTTTTAGCAGTCTATGTATGTTTGTATACGTGTGTTCCACCGTGGCGTCGAGACTACTCATCCGATTGTAACAAATAAGGAATCAATCGATTCGTTATTATACTCCGGGTTACATAAAACACCTTTTTTATACCTTTATAAAAAAAATATTGGTCGGATTTAATTTGGAGCGATTAATTTCCACTAGCTATTTCAAATAGATTAAGTGTGTTAGATTTATTTCATATCCAAAACAAAAAAATGAAACAATTCCAAAAACAACACGAAAATATAACCAAGGTGCTATCTTATCATCAAAATCCGTCAAGCCGTTTTAGCGTCAAATACACACAGACACGCATACACGTGCTCACAAATATTTCATAGGATAACATAACTTCGATTTACTACATTGCAGAACAATATAGACAACCTCAATTTACATTGAGATTTTGCTTTGGCTCAAATTTATGATGGTAATTAGCTAATTAATGCTGCCAGCCAAACGGGAATGGATATTAACGATTGACGGTTTCATTATTTGACCACGTATTTATCTAATTCACGGGCGTGCATTATGGCAATGTGAAACAGAAGGTTCAAACAATGTTAGAGACAGATTATTGGTTACTACCATATCCCGCAACGGAGGTGGCAATCGTAGCATATGACAGTTTTTTGTTACGGTTGTCGATTATGATAAATCATTTACTTACTTTATTGTACGTATGATTAATAAAATTAATGGTAATCTTACTGCCACTTTTGATGTAACCTTGTTTATTTTCTATCAAAGATAAATTCGAAATTTTAAAAACCCCCAACGCAATTATGTCATACTTATGTTTGAACATAAAGTAAATGCCCATTATGCGTCTAAGATAACTTCGCCAGCTAACAAAAGAGCTGATAACTTTGGAACGGCTGAACCGATTTTGATGAAACATATCTAAAAACCATTTCCAAGAAACCTGCTTTCTAATAAAAAAACCGCATTCAAATCGGTGCTCCCGTTAAAGAGCTATGATGCCACAGACAGACACACACACATAGCGGTCAAACTTATAACACCCCTCTTTTTGTGTCGGGGGTTAAAAATAAATAAATACAAATTAAATTTAAATAAATTAACAGTATAATTAAAAATAAAGCAAAACTAACTAAACTAAAAACTAAATAAAATTCATAAATGGTTCCCCCCGCGGCATGGACCCAAAGATACTGGCAGCATTACCTCGCAGTACAGCAATGCTGATACGTTGAGCGAGGAAACTGCCAGCTCTTCGGTCCCCTGTGGTATCACAGAGCTTTTTCGAAAGTTCTTTATAGAGTATTTTTGCGCTGGGGCCCCACGGACCTAAAGTCTCAACCCCGAATGGTAGAAAGTAGTATTCAGAGCCGAGACCTTTGTATTTATTTGCCTTGAGTTTCTCCGCCGCCTCTGCTGCTGCACCAGCTTGATTTTCTGTTCCGCGGACGTAGGAAGGAGCTAGTGTGTCTACGCAAGTAGCGTCCCACACTAGCACACGACCCAATTTCCACGGAATCAGTGACATTCCGTCTGGTCTTTTGCCATCATCTCTGGCGATGCCCGATGGCTCCAGTAACGCAGGCACATTGACGGTGGCAAGAGAGCGACGGATAATGTCATTGAGAGCAGAGTGTCTAGAGAAGCGGCCCGCACTCTTCTGGCACGAAAGGCCGTTGTGTCCCAGCGCGTCGACATCAAAGCCGCAGGGGCATTTATGTGGTGCGCAAACTGCTACACCGAGGCGCAGGCAGATAGAAATTCTAAGAGTGTCGGGCTCTAGAAAAGTACCAGTGTTGGCTGATGGAAAGGCGTGCAACCAGTAGCCAGCTTCCTTCGTACCTGCAGCCAACAGTCTGGCACGATCAGAGCCCGTGCTGTGGCTCAGAAGGGATTCATATGTCAAATTTGACTGAATGTCGTCCCAGGACCTTTGAAATTTAAAATTTTCTGGCAAATCCTTTCCCGGACAGGCAATAGACCAAGCGTTTTTAGCCTCTGTCAAACCCGCTGTCTCATAGTTTAAAGGGAAAGCCCTCAGAATTTTACCTATGAGATCTGCCGAGCTATGAGCGGAGGACAAAAAAGCTGGTGCAGAAATAGAAGAAATTTTGCGAATCCCTATCCCACCAAAGCGAATAGGAAGGGATGCTTGAGTCCAGGATTCTTCGCTTAGCTGAATGTTCAAAATTGATTCCAGGTTTGCTTTGATTAAGTCATCCATTTGTGTCAGTGAAATTTTGAATTTAGTGAAAGGACAGCAGCGAAGTACATAAGTAAATTTTGGAATGAAAAGACAAAATTTTAAAATTGTCAATGCGAAATGAGGACTAATTTCAAGCAAACGAATTTCATACCTTTTGAATTTAGATATAGATTCTAAAATATAATTCGGGAAGGATTCTTCGAATATAGGAGACCCAAGGAGGCTAAGAGAATATCTGTCTACTATCTTAATGTCGGGCGTCAGTGCATCAAATTTTGTTTTTAAATCTATTAAATTTAAGGCAGGATTATGCACAAAAAGTTCGCACTTGCTAAAATTTATTTCTAAGCCAATTGCTTGGAATTTGGATTTGATGGTTGAAAGGTCAGACAGTAAGGTGTCCAGATCACCACCTAGGGTTCCGTCGTCTAGATACCAGACATTGAATTTTGATTTTAAATTTTGAATAACAGGGTTAATAGCCAAACTGAAGATTGCCGGCCCGAGAGGATCACCTTGCTGACAGCCCACTTCTGAAGATAAAACATTGTCACGGTATATAAGATTAGTGGGATCTGCATAACAATGAAGGAGGTAATTGTATAACTCAGGGACATTATTTTTTACTTCTGTCAGCATGGTTTCTCTATTTACAGAGTTGAAAGCATTTTTGACATCAATTTTGATCAGTGCATCACATGGTTCGTTGGAGAGGTATGTACGCAAGGCGTGGACGGCTGCCTCGCATCCTCCTTTTACGCCGAAACCGAGTTGTATAGGTTCAAAAAGAGACTGTAATTTAGATTTAATATATTTAACTGCAATTTTGGAGGTGAGACGTCTAAGTGTGGAACCAACGGCAATAGGTCTCACCCCTCCGCCTTTTTTGGTAAGGGCAATGAGGTTTGCGCCATATAAAATTGGAACAATGTCTGGGTTGATATTACCCGAGTACATGTGGTTCATTAGTTTTGTAATTGAATCAACTAGACGCTCGCCTGCATCGCCCACTAAATGACTGGTCAAGTCCTTCAAATGTTGGGGTGAGAGTCCGTCCAGGCCTGCGGCAGAACCAGTTTTGAATGATAAAATTGCATCATATACGTCTCTGTTTTTTATTTGTAGGCATGCCTGGTTTGCCATGGGTGGGTCGAAAAAGTAGGGAACAGAAGGTCCTGGAGGATGTTTTGTCCGTAGAGCCGAGAGGGTGTCAGGGGTATCCGGTGATAAATAAATTAAAATAAATTAAGATGTCGATGTCAATGTCAATGTTAAATGCGTTTCAATGTGTCTGTCATTTTGATTATTAAATCACGTATTTTCCGTATTTCATTTAAATATAATAATACCTACGGAATCTTTGATGCTTAAAAATATTGTGAGGAAACCTACACACCTGAAACGAAATTCAATGGTGTGTGTGAAGTTCCCAATCCGCACTGGGCCCGCGAGAAAATCGCGCTTTCTGAGTGAGACGTATATTGGCGAGGAAGATGAAGATGATTTAAATGAGATAAACAACACTTTTGCTTTTATTTGATAACCCCCTGGCGTCAAGAGCGCAGTTCAATCATAATCAAAACATCCCACTAACGCGCAAGATAAATTACCAGTTTTAAACCTAAATCTGTAACCTTAATGAAAGGATGATTCATCCCTAAGGATATCCCTCATGTAGTTTATAGCACCTATCGCCAAAACAAGACGTCGTAATAAGGTCATACGTATTTTAAAGACATTATACCTCGATAAGGCAGGATTCACACGTTGAATGGTGGCGCTGTCACCTGGGGGCGACAAAGAAAGATGGATGGCGTGTCACTCCGCACGTCGGTAACCGGGAATAGAGGTAATTTTGAACGTGTAAAGAATTTGTGGTTGGATGTGTACATTCAGGTATGTACCATATTTACATGCGCTTTCGCTCGTTGACTATTCTTCGAATAGAATAATCTTTTAATATATAAAAATCTCGTGTCACGGTGTTTGTTATCGAACTCCTCCGAAACGGCTTGACCGATTTTTATTAAACTTTTTCTCTGTATTCGGTAAGTCTGAGAATAGATCGTAGGCTTTAATTTATACGGCATAGCAACGTTTGCCGGGCGGGTCAGCTAGTAATAATAAATAATCAATATCAGGGGACAATTCACACCAATTGACCTAGTCCCAAAGTAAGGTAAGCAAAGCTTGTGTTATGGGTACTAGTCAACGGATAAACATACTTATATAGATTATTTACTTAAATACATATTAAACATCCAAGACCCGAGAGCAAATATTCGTATTTTTCATACAAATATCTGCCCCGACACGGGAATCGAACCCGGAATCTCAAGCTTCGTATTCAGGTTCTCTAACCACTAGGCAATCAGAATCTGGTCGTCGAATGAAATGAAATGAAATATGGTGATCGTCAAATGTGAAATTTTAACCCTTTACCTACGGGCACAATCTGAATAAATATGAATTCTCTACCCTAATGAGTGGCGTTTACTCCACCTAAGCTCTTAAATTAATGATGATGACCCTAATAACAGTGACAGAAAGTCTATTTTATACTAAACATACTGTAACTATAGTTGACACCCGTCGGTAAAGGGTAAGTGATAATAAAAGCAGTGGTGGCCTAGTGGTTTGACCTAAGGCCTCTTAAGCAAAGGGTCGTGGGTTCACCGTGCTTGCAATTCTGAGATTTTCGGAATTTATGTGCGAAATTACATTTCAGATCTCTCTCTCTGATAAGAAAACACCGAAATTTCCTTATTTAAAAAAGTATTCTGCGGCATTTAAAGTGACAATGCCCTTATTCCGAGAGCAAAATCTATCCCTTGTAGGAATCCGCTCGACATTAAAACAGATGAGCTGTAATAGTGACAGTGACGAATGGCCGTAATCCGGAATTACAAGAATAAGATTGATAATATTTGTTCGTAGCCCTATTTGGTGACTGTGTTTGAGATGCGACGATTCGAAAAGATCGATTTCTACCTCAGTTTCATTTCAGTCTATACTTCATTTAATTTACGGTTTGAATTAACGGTCAAATTCTAACACACGTTTCTCGGTATTTCGAACACAAATGGACCAAAAATACCTACATGTACATTTATTTATTAGCGGTATTTATTATGTTTTCATTATAGAAGTTAACACAATTTTAAATAGTTTCGTTGTTTCATTTAAAAATAAGTGAATAATATTAAATAAGCGGAGTATAAATAAAAAACCGATCAAGTGAAAACTTTTAAGTCATACGTGACCACTTTTGTACTCTGTCGCTTTCAGTCGTTACATAATTTCGTATGGCTTTTCAAACATGACGTTAAATTGACAAGGTACAAAAGTGTTCATTTATTTCTGACGTTGACCCTACATACATAAATAATTTCGTGCCTCCGCACAATGTTTTAAAAATAGTGCAGTAAATAACATATAAAGACCGAGTTAAACGCTGAAAAAAACACGTTTCTTGTATGACGACCACCTTTAATTTTGAACTTTATTGTGGCAGTGGGCAGGGCACATCGCTCGTAGAACTGACGGCCGCTGGGGCCGAAAGGTTCTCGAGTGGCGTCCGGCGGACTGGAAGACGCAGTGTTAGGTAGGCCTCCAACAAGATGGAGCGACCACCTGGTTAAGGTGGCGGGAACGCATTGGATGAGGATGACCCAGGGCCGATCTGTTCGGCGGTCCTTGGGGGGAGGCCTATGTTCAGCAGTGGACGTCTTTCGGCTGAAATGACGAAACAATATGTATCTTAACGGAGAGGCGATTCTTGAAACTTACCAAATCATCATCATCTTGACTTATACAGGTTTTCTCAAAACTTAACGACAACCTGATACTTATCGGGCGAGTAGCCAAATTATATCACCCGTAGTAAAAATAAATGTCCATGCCATGGTAGTTGTTCAGTTCTTGTAGAGGTCTCTTGTAGAGGGGCGGGACACTCAATTCTAGCAAAAACTAGCATTTCAAAGCTAAATATTTAAAAAAAAATAAAAAAAAAATGCATTTATTTCAGACTATTAAAATCCATAAATTATTAGTATTACAACTTAAAAAACTATGTTAGTACTTAAACTTAAATGATGAGATGACCAGTGTCTCATTATGCCACTGTCCCATCTCTCTGCCACGACGGTCAGGAGACTATGGCGGCTGCCGCGCACCCTGCAGAGCGCCGCGGCACAGCGCTTGCGCAAAATCGCGTGGAACCCATCCACGTGCGCGTCCGCGAACATGCCCGACGCGCTGCAGTATCGCGGCAGCCGCAACAGTACCCAGTACGCTTAGTATAAGTTTTCCTTCACTTCAATACTTTTCGATCGCGTTTACGTAAAAAAATCAATTACTAGGGAAACATGGACAGCGCCTCCGCGCGCGCGCGTCCATGTTTCCATAGAATTGTTCTTTTTACGTAAACGCGATCGAGAAGTATTGAAGTGAAGGAAAACTTATACTAAGCGTACTGAACGCGTCGTTGTACTGTACACTGCGTTCGCTGCGTGTACCGTGACCACAGACTGCAGGTATACAGCGACGTACAATACGCACGAAACAGGGTTATTTTGACTTGCGCTGTACATCGGCTGAACCTGCGAGCAATCATGTTGGCTCTGACGGCCAATGCCCTCCTCTCCCAAATTTTGCAAATGGGTCCAGCATTAACAGTTTTCTAGCATTTACATTCTCCAAGCTAACCCGCGGGCGGACAGACAGACACACAGATGGACTCGGCGAAACTATAAGGGTTCTTATAGGACTACATACCCCTAAAAACGAAAAGAAAGAGAGCAGTTTAATGACAAACACAAGATTGCCGAAAACCTGAGCAGGAATCGTAATAAGGGATTTATTAATATTGGGAATCTCCCTAATCCGGGAAAACCGCGGAAATCTATTTAGTTGTAGGTACACTAAAGGAAAATGATCAATAGCGAGAAAGCCAATGACTTACTAGAGGTAAATAGAACAGGTATTTCGGTGCCCCTTTTCTCCCATAGAATTTTAAGTCATAATGTATCATTAGTCATAATCAACGTTAGTCATACAGTGATTTATTTCTGAAACGGTATTTTTTTCAGGACTTTTTTAAATGCCATCTTATAGAATGCAGTAGGTTAGGTTAGGTTTGTTTTATAACAATTCCGAACAATAAATTGTTATAGACCCCAGGTATTTATTTCAATTTACGTAAGTCTGACGACACCATAAAAGAATAATGTCAAGACACGACTGTGATAAAAAAAAACACTTTATTTTAGCCTCGAAAACTAGATTCATTTACAATTAACGGCAAAATTATATTTGTAGTTCATTGTCATCATTATTTCAGCCGAAAGTCGTCCAGACCACTCCTGAACACTCCTGGGCAAAGGCCCGCCATACAGATCGTTGCTCCTTCTTGTTACAGGCCGAGCTACACTTTCCGCGTCTGTTTCTGGGACCATTGACGTTATTCGAGAATCTTTTGGCCCCTTCGGCCATCATTCCTACTCGCTCACTGCCACTTGAGTCTGGTGATTCTCCGAGCTATGTCTGTGACTTTAGTTCTTGCGCGGATTTCATTATTTCTAATTTGATCCCGCAGAAACTCCGACCACAGCGCTCAAGATCGCCTTCTGAGTAACCTTGAGTTTTCTCATGGGTGGATTGAGTTGGCGAATAAGCACCGTTATAGCCTATTTCTATAGAAAATCATGGAAGTATCTTGTTTTGACAGCTCATTTTGACAGCTCATAAAAAGTACGCCAAATGGTGGTGTCATTTACCTTTTCACCCTTAATGTTTTATACCCCACGACAAGGTCACGACATTTTATTGGTTGTCTATCATTTGTCCAAATTTCATATGCCATAATTTATCGTGTGCCATAATTTTCTTTTGTTATAAAGTAATTTATATCTGTAACAGTATTTTCGTCAGAATTATTATTAAACTAACCTAACCTACTGTATATTCTATAAAATTACATTTTAAAAATCCTGAAAACTGCACGCTTCTAAGTATATGTTTTATGGCAGACGTTGGTATGGCATGTGACTTATAGCAAACAAAAGGATCCGCATTTTATCACCAAAATTTAATCATAGCACTCCTGTTAATCACAAAAATAGACAAATTCAAACCCTTATTTCCACACGGAGCCTTCGAACTTGGCAACTTTTAATTAATGGAATCCCTTCAGGGATACAACCTTTGACTGATCAGGAACTTTGCCACACAAGTCGCGACTGGTAAACGAATTATTTCGGCTTTGTAGAACATTAATCGTTTTAACTGAAGATGCGGTTGGGGGATTCAATTATTCAAATTTCAACTTTAACTGTAATTCTATACCAATTTGATTATTCCCGCGTTTGATAGAGACCGTGTTTTAACTTGCGTAAGCGAATTTGCGTCGGTTAAATTGGCCTATGAGTTTGGAAATGGAGTTTAGTTTGAGTTGTTATTTTGGGAGTGTTATAAAAATTTTCGCTGATCAGGATAGACTCTCAGCCACTCGTGGGCATTAGTTGGGAGATCGATTATCGATTTGATTAATCGATAATCGATCGAAAACAATTAACGATAAGCACGAACTTTTCATTTACCTAATCCAACAAAGCCCGGTTTCGCACATCTGAATTTTTCGGAATCTACGTGCAATATTACGCAAGAGCTTTACGGTGAAGGAAAACATCCTGAGGAAACCTGGTCCCACCTGAGAAGAACTTAAATAGTATGTGTCAAGTTCCCGATCCATATTGGACCCACCATCATCTACCTATGTTGGAAGATCATGATGATAGAAGTAAAGAGTCGGTTTAAGTCCACACCCCTTCAGCCAGAACATTTTTTTACCGACTTCAAAAAGGAGGAGGTTACCAACTCGGCTAATTATAAATGTTTTTTCTTTAGGATTGTTACTTCAGAACTTCTTCGTTTATTGACTGTATAAAATAGGAAAAAACAATAATGGCATAAACGTAGAATAATCTAAGATAATTTCTGTGGTTTTTGGTGTCGATTCAAAATTTTTTTTTATTTAAATATCAAAAAGGAAGTTTTGGACAAGTTGTTATGCTGCCTTGAATACCCAAAACCTACACATTTAAATAGTGCATAATGATTTTCCATCGTATTTTATCGGAAAAGTTCGTATTTATCGTCCTCTCTCTATTAGCTTCAGTATCAGTACCCATTTTGACATAAGTCATTAAAAATTGTAACCAAGCCATAATCTCCAAATAAAATAGTCCTTGAAAATACAAAATTAAATGTTCGATTTTCGTCTGACAAATAGAAATAGGTACCTAGCTACATAACATTATTAATTGATTTGATTCTTTGAGTATTCAGCTAGATTTGATTAAAAGCGAAGACATAACGAATTTCAGATTGCCAATAACGAATATGATAGGTACTAAATAATAAAGTTCCATGTTAATGAATATGAAAATTTCACTCATTCAATCTTCGATCAATTGTTGATCGAAGCCTAATCGAAGCATTCAAAACTATACTCGTAATTGATTGACACTTCGGGTGCCGTCGCATTCCGAATGAGATCCGATTTTCCCCGATGAAAATACAATTATGCACTATATCTGTACTGTAATATTTACATCTACCAGCTCTCGGAATATAATAAAATATCCAAGGCACCCGGGTATCTTAATTATCGTTATTACGTTTTGAATTAGCATCACAAAAGAAAGTTCGCCTTTGTCAACATAATCTCTCGCTTTGGTAGGTGGTTTTTCCCTTCACTTTGCGAGACTATTCAAAGTAAATTATGGCACTAACATTATTTTATAACCAGACTATCTTTTGCCTGCGAATTCTGCCGCGTATAAATCAAACTTGTGGTAAAGCTCCTCCATCTCTTTCATTGAAAATAAAAAGCATAAATCCGGCGTAACACCATCCCAAAATTCGTCACTATCATTTGCATTCCAAAATTACTGAAATTAGGTTTTTTATTGTTTTTGTGTTGAAGTATCTGGTGTAGTTTTCTGGAGAAAAAGAAGCCTATATGTCAGTCAGGGATAGTTAGCTTTCTATTGGTAAAGAGAATTTTTAAAATTGGCTCAGTATTTTAAAGATTACCCCTACAAATAAAGAAATAAACAAGGTTTAGATATTTCTCTATCCCATGAAAATTTCGAAAAATCCTTCCTTAGTGCACTTCTATGATACTCTATACTTCATTTAATTTAAGGTTTGAATCAACGGTCAAATTGTAACACACGTTTCTCGGTATTTCCAACATAAATGGACTAAAAACACCTGCATGTAGGTAGGTACATTTATTAGCAGTATTTATTATGTTTTCACTATGGAAGTTAACACAATTTTAAATAGTTTCGTTGTTTCATTTAAAAACGGTTGCAAATTTTATCGTTAGGTTTCAAATGTTAAAATAAATGGATTATAGGTACCAGGTACCTGTATGCCAGATCTCAAGTCTCTAGCACCAGTAGTTTAGGGTGTCAGACTTTCAGTCAGTCAGCCAGTCAGTCACGGCACTGTCTTATAGGTATAGACAAGCTTTCACCCGCTGCTTCGCGCGCCTTGGATACCTTCACGAAAAACATTTACAATATTAGAATTTGGCCTCAAAAAAATAACGATAACATTTTTAAAGCACAGACAACCGTAACCTTTTTTCATGGATTTCTAAGATAGGCGAAGTCGCGAGATAAACCATAGTTAATAAATATAACGTTATTCTTTTTAAACTTATTTTGTTAGACATGTCTTAGAATAAAACACAAATTGTCTGAACATCATGTAGAGTGCATAATAAAGTAGACTGGCGACTGCTAGACAGTAACAGGCAGCAGACATGTCAATAAATGGAGGATGCAGTGAATTTAATCAAGCAGACTCACTTACAGACACAGTCGTACAATGATATCAGATGTACAGTCCAGAAAACTGAAACAAACTAAATATAGTACATTAAAACTTGCGATTTTTCATTGCCACTACCTAATGATTTAGGTTCGAAGTAACGCTTAGAAGCTTTTGAGATGTGGTTATACCGGCGCATGTTTTCAGTTAGCTGGACTCGGAAAGTCACGAATGTCGAAGCCTTAAGGCCTGTAGCCCAGGACCGCAAGTTCATGCAGACCACCAAACACAGGAAAGTTGTCCACGGACATGTTTTCCGCCATGAGAGTACGACTTACTGCAACTATTATGATGGGCAAAGTTGTGCGTTGGCCAAAGAAAAGTCTTGGTTAAGAAACATTCGAGAGCGGACCAGAGTCACGAGTGCTGCTGAGCTGTTCCATGTTGAGAGGGATAAGAAGAAGTTTTCGGAGTTGAATTGAAGTGTTCTTGTGGTAACAAGACGAAGAAGAATGATTTTCCATCGTCACAACCTTCCGATGTTCCATTGCCACTCCCTTATGATTTTCCAATATCACTACCTTGCTTTTTTCTTTTCCCACTAGTTGGCGATTTTCTTTTATAATTGAGCTTGAAACCATTGGTATTGATAGTCTGCTGTGGCTTACACAGCGGTATGAGTCCAGTTACTATCAACACTGAGTTGGTATAATATCAGTTTCACGCTAGACTAGAACGTCGCTATACTAACATAGCTGTGACTATCTAAATTGCATAGTGACCGTGCACGTATTTGATTAAATAATAGTTCAGTAACGTTTAAACAATATTCAATGCATTAAAAATTGCGTTTTCGAAGTAATGATCTGAGTTCGACGTATGGCATAAGCTTCTTTGGGGCAATTGGCAATTCTCCCTCTAGACGCGTAATGTTAGACTTTTTGCAATATATCGTCCTTGTAACCACCTGAGGTAGGGCAGCGATGTCCAAAGTTCTCGGAAGTGGCCGAAACTAATCATTAACAATATCGGCGGCAGCGTATTTCTCGTTTATTATAGCTAGACCGTTTAAATGAGTCTTCGCCCGCACGGTACAGGGGGTGCGTCCCACGAGATATAACTACAAAATATCTATTTTCATTTTAATAACGTTCAGAAGACATAATGAACGTTAGCTATAACAACAAAAATTATAATTTTTAAACGCTTAAATTATATAACGTTATTTTTATATAACTTCAATTTGTATAAGATTAATATGGACTAATTTCTTTTAACATAACAAACATTAGGTATAACAGTCATGATATATAATAATATGTGTAAATGTAAAATTAAGTGGCGCGAGCGAGCGCAGCGAGCGAGCAAGACTTTTCGGGGCAGAAGCGACTTGGATAGGTTAGGTTCAGATGTTAGGTTTTTTTTTGTAACAGAGCGGAAGAAATGAATGGATTGCTTGATTGTTTGCTTGCATAAGTTTTTTTTAACGTTTTAAATCTTAGGTGTTATGAACATTATACGCTTTGATCGTTATATCAATTGATATTATATATAAACAACGTTATACATTACAAAATTAGATATTTTATAATTATACTTTTCGTTCATTATATCCAGTGAACGTTATACTAAACGAGTTTATATAAAGTGAGCGTATATATTATGAATATTAGATAATAAGTTGTTATATCTCGTATTACACATCCCGGTACAGGGCCTGGGTGGTATGACGACAAAGGGGCCGAGAGAGGTGCGGGCGGCGAGCGCGCCTCGTGTGCCTCAGCCCCAGCTCCAGTACCGGGCGAGCGAGGACTCATTTAAACGGTTTTACTATAGACTGAGACTTAGGATACTTAATATCCAGGTAGGTATAGGTAATGAAAAAAAGGTATAGTTTGCGCTGTCCAAAAACGTTGAAGTACCTCGGCTGTCAAGATGACAACGACATCTATTGATTGCAGACGAATTCACTGGCATAGGAGTAATATTAAAAAAAAATATATATATGTATTCTTCATATCATACCCAGTGGATAGGATTTCGGGATTTTATCCAGATCACGTAGGAATATCGGAATAAAGAGTAGCCTGTGTTATTCCAGCTGTCCAGATATTTTTATGTCAAACTTCATCCTGATCCGTCCAGCCGTTTTAGCGTGAAGGAGTAACAAACGCGCGCGCACACGCACGCACACACACACACACACGCACGCACGCACGCACGCACGCACACACACAAACTTTCCCATTTATAATATTGGTGGGTTACTTACTACTAAGTTCAACAAACCATTAAAAGTACTTTTCAACTTGTTTAGTTTAAGCTTAAAACAAATTAAAAATTGGCATTTAAATTTTACCAGAGTAAATATATAAATAAATAAATAAATATTAGGGGACAATCTTACACAAATCGACCTAGTCCCAAACTAAGCAAAGCTTGTACTATGGGTACTAGACGACGATAAACATACTTATATAGATAATAAATACTTAAATACATAGAAAACATCCATAACTCAGGAACAAATATTCGTGCTCATCACACAAATAAATGCCCTTACCGGGATTCGAACCCAGGACCTCTTGCTTCGTAGGCAGGGTCACTACCAACTAGGCTAAAGCGGTCGTTTGCGGCAGATTTTTTACAATACGTTTACTTTTAGTTTACCACTGACAGATTGCCTTCATTTAATTTCCAACTTTAACACCATACAAATAAAGTAGCTATTACAAAATCTGCAAACGTGGGTTACAGTAGGTATTCTAAAATTGCCTTTATTAATTTTTTTAGGTCGTTAAAGTTGAATATGAAATGAAGGCAAACCATCTGTCAGTGGTAAACTTTATGTAATTTTACTGTATCAATGTGCAGTTTTCATAGCTAAGTATGGTTAGCAAAAAATATACACAAATATTTTTTTAATATTATACACATGAATACATTAAATTTAATGCACTTCAGATGCAAATGTAACTTATAGCCTATAGGCCTAGTTGTATTTCTATGGCGTGACATCAAAGCATGTTACTCGACGTGCTGACGTGTGACGTGATATTTTTTTAAGATAATGATATTATAAAGGGTCGAAAAAGGTCTGCTAATCTGAATAATTATATCCTGAAGTCAATATTTTGCCGTTAATAATAATATTTAATATTTACATGTATTGATTTTTCTGTCAACCATATACTTTGCTATGGATACTGCACGTTGATACCAATCACTATTTATAATGTTGGCAATCTTCTAACTAGCGCCATCTGCGAGCGTTGTGGTGCTTCCGGGATGACATCTGTCAAACGAAACGTCACAAAGAACGGCCGCGCCACCAGTTGCCAACCTCTCGAACTAAATAATCCTACCAATCAGCGTCGAGCCAGTCCCGCCTTTTTGGTGTGTTTAAAACTGACAGTTACCGGCGGGGCGCGCCGATTCTAATGATTTTTCTTGTGACGTAAGGTAGTTCTCGCATTGGTGAATCTAGATTGTTTCTTATATATTATTGAAGATATCCATATAGATTAAGAAAAAAACGGTTTGTGATAAATATTTAAATGTTAACAATAAATGAATCATTGTATCCTTTATTTCCTATTATCCTCCGTATCCTTCTTTCAGTACAAACTCTAATCTTGTGAAGGTATTTCTAACACGAGCAAAGCGGCGAGCTAAAGCTATTATCTAAATAAAACCCATAATCTACCTGCAGAATAATAAATTGTTAAAACGAAACACCGCTCCCAACCTTTTAAGTACAGAAGTTTGAGATTATTTCTTACCTGAGGGTTTCGCAGTAATTATAACAATAATCCAAGCCTTAATCATCGGTCCGTGTTGGTTTACACAAAGGTCCAACCTGCAGGCTTATTGTCTAACGTTTCTGACGCTTGCCTTCGCAATCACTATCTCTTTCTGTCAGACGGTATAAAAGGATGACAGAAAGAGATGGTGAAAGCGAAGGCAACCGCCAAAAGCGTTAGACAATACGGCCTCTGTAAATTTATATGCAATCTTCATGTTACTTTCGTCTACCAGTCTATTGGCTACGTGCACGACGGTGGCGCCGCGTAGCGTTGACAACATTTCCTCCGAATTTACTTCCAATTTTTGCCATGTTGTGCGCTGCGATCTTTGTCTGTACCCCCACCACCCGCTTCGCACATAGCCAATACACGTGCCACTTCTGACCACAGACCTACATTCAGATGGGTGCATTTCCATCAAAGATGTTCGAGGATGTAAAGGCTACGCAACGATCCGTTTCCACTATTATTAAGCTATGTATCCGTTCGAGGAAGATGCGTTATAAAGATGCGGGTCTAGGTCCCACTAGTTCCATTATTAGTTCCATTGATGGTACTAGTTGGACTTTTTTCCCCAGTAGTTACATTCAACGAAGAGAGTTTCCTTAATGAAACTAGTTCGCCTTTGTTTTCCCAGTAGTGACATTAATAATGCAGAGTAAATTTAACGCAACCAAAAGGAATGCACCGAGTTTCTTATACTAGCATGGTGTTGTCTCAATTGGACATAATATGGTATTATATTGTAAAATCATTAAAACCTCGTTCAATATACCACGGTAGTAATGGTACAGTCCATTTAATTGTGTTTAATTAAACCCTGCATTATTAATTTAACTACTTGGAAAAAAACCATGTAGTTCCATTAAGGAAACCCTCTTCGTTGAATGTAACTACTCGGAAAAAAGTCCAACTAGTTCCATCAATGGAACTAATAATGGAACTAATCGGGATAGGCCAAAATGCGAGGTATGCGTAAATCGAGCTATGCGATTTATCGCACGATACGAAATATAGTAGTTATTTGTGCAACAAGCGTCAGCGAGTGATTCTAAGTTAGAATCCTGAGTGCACGAGGGATTCAAATACACGAGATGCAAAATAACTTTGGTCTCGTGTGACACATACAACTTTTCACCTCAGCAGCGAGAACATGAATCGTATTTTGCTCACTGTTTTTTAATAGCAAAACCTGCCTGTTTGAGGTGCTGAGGTGAAAATAACATTACCAGATCATTCAGATATAGCTTAAAGTTTCCTATTTTAAAAATGTAATCATACAAGCTTAATGCCAGTATTTTTTGTCGCAATGGCGTCGCGAGAAAAAAGATGTGAAACTCTGCCCTAAAATTTAAATATTTTGTACAATGAGTGAAAGTTACTTAGAACGTCAGATAGGCGGTCTGTAATTTCGCGGCACTTCAACTCCATCCACTTAAAAGAAGCCTGCTACCTAGTTAACAAAGTCTTTAGCGACTTTAGGTTTCCAAGTCATTAAAACAAACTAATTTACGTTAAATTTAGCTAATCAGTTAGAAAGTTTAGTAGTTAGTCGCTGTATCATTTGCCGTGGAACTCTGTAAGACTAACGAGATAGCTCCTAATGAACTAAGCGAGACAAGATATCGCTTTCAAATAGCAAGTTTAGTTATTAATTAAAACGCTAGGTGATTTTGGTACTGGCAATATATTTAAGTGTTAGTTAAAAAGGTTCGAGAGTTCAAACTCTATGCTGTTTGAATGACAATAGAAGTACAATCAACAAAAAGTATAGAGTCCTTAAAGTCGGTATGATGAAAATTAGCTAATTAATGCTGCGATCCATACGGGAATGGATTAACATTTGTATTCTTGACTAGCTTTTGCCCGCGACTCCGTCCGCGTGGAATTAGTAATTTGTTTATTGAATCAGGCGTTACTTTGCGAAGGTCCATATTAATGAACTAAAACAATTACTTTGCTCACCCGCGACCTTACAATAGTTACGTTTATGCAAGAAATGTGTGTTCATGCAGTTCCTCCACCTCCACACTGTACGAACACACACAAATCACATAAACACAACTATCACCACCACCAAGCTACACTGACGCGTTTCGAACTCAACCAGAGCTCATCCTCGGAGTAACCACAACCGTATGCTATGCTACCAAATGTTAAACGTTAAGTGTTTATGTGTTAGTTTAACATTTGGTAGCATAGCATACGGTTGTGGTAACTCCGAGGATGAGCTCTGGTTGAGTTCGAAACGCGTCAGTGTAGCTTGGTGGTGGTGATAGTTGTGTTTATGTGATTTGTGTGTGTTCGTACAGTGTGGAGGTGGAGGAACTGCATGAACACACATTTCTTGCATAAACGTAACTATTGTAAGGTCGCGGGTGAGCAAAGTAATTGTTTTAGTTCATTAGTAATTTGTGTAGCTTATTTTTTTATCCAATTTGCTTTTTCATCAATTATGGCTCTCCTTAGTTCCTCGATATAAAAAAATTACCCCCCCCCCGCAACCCCCCCCCCCCCCCCCCCCCCCACCGACCCCCCACCGAACCCCCCCCCCCGCATACCCGCGTTCACATTCACCACCGTACCTACTCCCAAGTCACTACTTCTAAAAACTGTTCGATAAATTCTTAAAATAGACGTATCTTTCTTATTTGTGAACCGATTCAAATGAAATAAACACTAAATGTTAATCCAAGAAAATACCAACATATCAGTGAAAACCGCATCCTTCTAGGTTAAGCCGTTTCTGAGATTAGCGCGCACAAACGCACAGACAAACAGACAATAATTCTAAAAAACATTGTTTTGGGTTCTATTGCGCTAGTAAATAGTTTAGACGACCAGATGGCCTAGTGGTTAGAGAACCTGACTACGAAGCTTGAGGTCCCGGGTTCGATTCCCGTGTCGGGGCAGATATTTGTATGAAAAATACGAATGTTTGTTCTCGGGTCTTGGGTGTTTAATATGTATTTAAGTATGTATCTATCTATATAAGTAAGTTTATCCGTTGCCTAGTACCCATAACACAAGCTTTGCTGAGCTTACTTTGGGACTGGGTCAATTGGTGTGAATTGTCCCGTGATATTTATTTATTTATTTATTTATTTATTTTTAATAGCCCTAGTGACAGTTTTTCTCAAATATCTTCAATGTACAGACACCGACTTGTTACAGATTTATTATATGTATAGATGACAAGTATTCTTGCTATTTTTCGATGCATGCTGCCAGTTGATTTGATTTGACTTCTTGAAAAGTGCGGTTGATATTTGGCTGAAAGGAGACCCAATTCGCATTGCCTGGAAGCCCCAAAATTGTTAAACCGGCCCTGATTCAGGGCCTAAGTAACCCAGGTGGAGTCTACTCGTGACAACTGCCGCTACAATTTGGTTGATACGTCCTGGTATTTTTAACTGACTTCAAAAAAAGAGGAGACTATGTTCAACTGTATCTTTTTTCTAACGATAAATTTTAGCGAATTTGGGTGTAAATTTAATAATAGCTATAAAATTCAAACAGCAAAAAGCTTACATTACATCAAGATTTAAAAAAAAAACTATTTTGTGTAGAGATGGGCCGAGTACTCGTTTACTACTATACTCGGTGTACTCGGCAGTTTTTTTGATACTCGTACTCGGCCGAATAACTCGGTTCCAATGACGAGTATACTCGGTCTAAATAAAATTATTGTTTAAGAGGAATCATGTGTATTAAAATAAAACAGGCTCGTAAAACATCCAAATTCGTGATCTTTTGCGTATACATACTCATTGTGTCATCTATTCTATTTCTATGCACGAACAACAATGTTTTTCAAATATTTAAGCAATTAATGAGCGGACCAAATGAGATTCTAATTTGCGGGGGAGAAGGCGGGGATCCCCGCGACGTTCGTTCGCGGTGGCTGGTAGCGCCGTGCGAACTTGTCTAAACCTGTTTTCGCGCGCCAAAACTGAACCGAGTACACTCGATACTCGGTTACTCGGTAAAAGTTGTACTCGGCGCATCTCTAATTTTGTGCTAGGCTATTGACTACCAAAACTCCTTATGAGACTGCGGTAAAGTACCTTAGCAAAAGAAAAAAATAGGTAGTTTCGTGTTCGCATGTCACACTCCGAATCTTTGACTTCGAAACCCGAGCCTTCAGTAAATACCTAAAGCATTATAGCAAGATGTGACTCCCTCACACAATTTGCGAAGGATTATTCAAATACCCATATTTGCTTTTGTCATCACATTCTATTGGGATTCTGGGGCTCGTCAAACATTAGTAATGCGCTTTTTTGTCGAGCTAAGAATACGAATTTCAATTACGTTATTTGCATAAAATCACACAGTGAGCTCCAGGTGACAGAATAAATTTAATGGTCGGGCAGATTCCAAGCCACGAACTGTGTAGGGTTCCTACAGTACTCGTATGTATCATCATCCCAGCCCATATACGTCCCACTGCAGGGCACAGGCTTCCTCTCAGAATAAAAGGGGTTGGGCCGTAGTTCCCACGCGGGCCGTGCGGATTGGGAACTTCACAAACACCATTAGTCAGGTGTTTTAATCACTAGGCCTTTTGGTCGTCAAAAAGCTGTTAGAGTGAATTAGTATTTACTATTCAAGCGTGCTCCATCGTAGACCTCATCTTCGCTTTCCATCAGGCGTGATTGTGGACAAACTGTATAAAAAAATCTGGTCTTATCTTGGAATTATTGTTTTATAGTGTCATCACCGGGTAGCTATCATTTTATCGAAAAACGTTTTACAACTGATTCGTTTCGCAAAATTATCGTTTCAATTCACGCATTTTTTTTCTGAAACTGTATATATTTCAGGATTTTTATAAAACAAACCTAACCTAACCTATAGGGTTCTACACGATGGTCTTGAAATAAATCCTGAAATATTTAGTTTCAGAAAAAAATGCAGGTATTGAAACAATACTTTTGCGAAACGAATCAGTTGTGAAACGTTTTTCGATGAAATTATGAAATACCGTCATCACCATTGGCACTAATTGTCCTAGTTCCAAAGTAAGCAAAGGATGTGTTATGGGTGCTAGGCAACGGACCGACGTTTTCTTGTAGTCCCATTGATTTGTCCCATATAGTGGTCCCATTCTGTACAGTATGCATTTTATACAGGAGGTTCAAGATAACTCCAATTGAACTGAATGGGACCACGAGAAACAAGTCTCTCTCGTGGTTCCATTGATGGGACAAATCAATGAAAGAAAGGTGAAAACCGCAAGAGTTTCTAACAATCCGTTACATCCACGACTTCTAACTCGCCGATTCATTCATCCCCCGTGCTCGTAAAAGATAATGTGACAGGCTAAGTCCCAGTAATCCAAGAGATCTGGCGTTAGCGTATAATCCACGATTTGTTCGCCAAAGCGGCTTACCTGTCTAACCTGCTTAGTGCAAGCCAAGCAAGCTTAATAACGCGGCCGAAAGGAATTGTTCTTGTTTTAGGATTTGTTTTAAGGAATTTACAGCGCGGTTGGAGATAAACCCGTGAACACGGCACTCTCGCCACCCGGATCGCGTAGTATAGTCGGGGTAAGAAAAGGTTCGTCACTTTTCGACTCTATGTCAACGAATTAAGGTAAACGGAAAGAACATGTCTAGTCATCTGAGCAACTTTTTGAGTTATAGCCGTTTGGAAGTTAGTCATCAGTGTCATCACGAACAATTACTATGAAATTCATAAAATCTATAATTTAATTCAATGGCAACATAAAGTACTTTGCGCGCGTAATGATAATGATAATGATAATGATAATGATAATGATAATGATAATGATAATGATAATGATAATGATAATGATAATGATAATGATAATGATAATGATAATATATTTATTTACATAGAACATGGTACAAAATAACAGTTCTGAAAATATAAATAAAAGGCTCTCACATTCTGCCGCGATTGCGACGTGTAAAATTAACACATTAATTAATTCTTGTTAAATAATTCATACTTAATGGCAATCAATAATTTAAAAAAAAAATACAAATGTCAAAAAGTGTTAAATCATAAAGCAATAATAAAATTTAAGCAATAATAATATCAAAAAAATGTCAGAAAGTCAATAATAAATAAACAGAAAAACAATGTCAACATTACATTACAATATACCTACTACAATTTATTAAATACCTACTTTAACTATGATGTAATGTCAAAAATTCTCTAACTGAATAAAAACAATGCTTCAATAAATACGTGTCCAGTTTCCTTTTAAATTCGTGCACATTACTCAGCTTAAGGCTTTCGGGTAACTTATTGTAGATTTTAATGCAAGAAAAGTATGCATTCCTCTTGTAAACAGACAAGTTAGCTTTAGGTATGTAGAGGTTTTTCGACGCGAGTTAATAACATCAGCATTTGTGCGAAAGATGTTAGTGTGCTGCTGTAAAGCCCAGATTAGACCGGCAAGAAAAACCGTGTAAGTGAAATTGCTGTTTTTTGTTATATTTGCAAGTTTTGGATATACCGGGAGGGAAATATTATTATATAATATATTATGTGTATAATATATGCATCCTACGGCAAAATCAATGAATTTTCATCCCCCCTTAGAAACCCCTACACTCCCTACCCCCACAAACCACCCCGCAACCCCTCCCCCCCCTTCTTTCAGATAAAATCTAGTCTATCTAAGTCATTAAAGAAAACTGTAGATATCTCAAAATCTCCACGATGCCCCGATAGATTTGTCGATAGTTTAAATGCAAAATCTAACTTATGTAAAAAGTTCGCTAGAATAACAAAGATAACTATCAGATAGATTTCGAATTTATTCCTGGAAGTTCAGCTCCAGAACTAGCCTAATGATTAAACTTGGAGAGGAGGTTTGACTTAGTAACTGGATGAGCAACTGGAAAATGTCCGTTCATTATTACGACGTAACATAACTATAAAATGCTCCGCAGTATTTTGTCATCCAATATACCGTAGTGTCTCAAGTCAAAAGTCTTTGACCAGTGTGTGTTGCCAGTGATGACTTATGGCATTGAGACGTGGCCGCTAACGATGAGCCTCATAAGAAAGCTCAAAGTCACTCAGAGGGCGATGGAACGGGCTATGCTTGGAGTTTCTCTGCGGGATTGCATTAGAAATGATGAAATCCGCGCAAGAACTAAAGTCACGGAGATAGCTCGAAGAATCGTTACACTTAAGTGGCAGTGGGCAGGGCATATCGCTCGTAGGACTGACGGCCGATGGGGCCGAAAGGTTCTCGAGTGGCGTCCGCGGACCGGAAGACGCAGTGTAGGTAGGCCTCCAACAAGATGGAGTGACGACCTGGTGAAGGTGGCGGATGATGCGGATGGCGCAGGGCCGATCTGTTTGGCGAGCCTTGGGGAGGCCTGTTCAGCAGTGGACGTCTTTCGGCTGAAATAATGATGATGATGAACATAACTATATTCATACAGGTCGTTCCATATCTACAGACACCGAGCATTTCAGACGTGTGCCGTAGCAGACAAAATAATATTCTTCTATACAGTTTCTATTAAAGAATTCATATCAATCGTAACACGATCGCGAAGACACCGACAGATACGGGCTCTGCCGGGCCAGTATGCGCGGTTCATGGTATTTCATCATTTCATTGAAAAACGTTTCAAAACTGAATACCTGCATTTTTAAATAATTTATTGAATCAGGCGTTACTTTGCGGAGGTCCATATTAATGAACTAAAACAATTACTTTGCTCACCCGCGACCTTACAATAGTTACGTTTATGCAAGAAATGTGTGTTCATGCAGTTCCTCCACCTCCACACTGTACGAACACACACAAATCACATAAACACAACTATCACCACCACCAAGCTACACTGACGCGTTTCGAACTCAACCAGAGCTCATCTTCGGAGTTACCACAACCGTATGCTATGCTACCAAATGTTAAACCCATGTGTTTTCGGGTTACGCTGAAATTTTAAAAGATTATTTATAATTAAAAATAAATATTTCAAAAAAAACACAGATAATTTTGGATAGAGAATCGGTCTGACAATTAAAAATAACGAGGGAGCCAGGTCTGTGGTTCCGTGTTGGGGTATAATAGGAGAGGTATGTGACAATTTTTCAGCTTGCCTAAAATACCTACCCAAAAATTGGTGCCAACTTCCGGACTATGACGATGGTGAAGCTAATAAAAGAGTTTAAAAGCGACGCTTAAATCTGAATAATGATCGAAAAAAGAGACAGACAACTCAACAAAAAGAAACAACACGTGTTGTACTTCTTAATGATTTTGGTACTTCCGACTTTCTACGAACTGGACCAAAACGGTCCGCGTAATTGGTAAACGAAACGAGCGAAAACTGAGGCAACTGAATCAACTAGGTACATACAAACTAACAAATCTAGTTAGTGAAAGTTGCTATCAATCGTTGCTTTATCTGAAGGATAAACTTTGATGGTGATTTAGTTATCTCATAGATAAATCGTTTCCGGATTGTTTCCAATTAAGAAGGGGATATTAATTATTGATGGGCGCGGGATGGGATGGGGTTTGGGAACATGAGATATGAGTGTGTGTTTGGGATAATAATAATAATAATCATTTTATTCAGATTGCATCTTAAAAGCCGTGGTGGCTTAGTGGTTCGACCTATGGCCTAACAAGCGGAGGGTCGGAAGCGAAATTATATTTCTAATTTAGCATGAGCTTTACGGTGAAGATAAACATCGTGAGAAAACTTGCATACACCTGCGAAGAAATTCAATGGTGTGCGTGAAGTTCCCAACCGGCACTGGGTCCGCGTTCGAACTACGGCTCAAGCCCTCTCATTCTGAGAGGAGGCACGTGTGCCCTGCAGTGGGACGTACCCATATAGGCTGGGATGATGATGATGCGCCCATAATGCGTTAGTAACAATGACCCTTATTGACTATGTTAGTAACAATCAAAAATCAAAAAAATCAAAATCAAAAATCCCCTTCAGGTACGGTGGGCTGCAAAAGTGCATGGACATCTTGGGGCGATAATCGCGTGAGCGCGCGCGCGCGCGGGTATGTTAATAACATCAAACGATCAAACACTGCTCATGCAATTTTCGCCCCGAGATGTCCATGCACTTTTGCAGCCCATCGTACCTACGAGTCCGACTTGCACTTGGCCAGTTTTTTTTTCAAAATAGTGACGATCCAAACAAATGTCAACTTTTTCATTGATATTAAAAGTTCACGATGGGCCTCATAAGAAAGCTCAAAGTCACTCAGAAGGCAATGGAGAGGGCTATGCTCGGAGTTTATCTGCGGGATCGCATTAGAAATTATGAGATCCGCGCAAGAACTTAAGTCACCGACATAGCTCGAAGAATCGCCAGACTCAAGTGGCAGTGGGCAGGGCACATCGCTCGTAGAACTGATGGCCGGTGGGGCAAAAAGGTTCTCGTGTGGCGTCAACGGACCGGAAGCCGCAGAGTAGATAGCCCTCCAACAAGATGAGCGACGAGCTGGTTAAGGTTGCAGGGACGCATGCGGATGGCACGGGACCGATCTGTTTGGCGAGCCTTGGGGGAGGCCTATGTTCAGCAGTGGACGTCGATGATTAAAAATAAGCAGGTCTTGCTTTTCTAACGCTATGAACCTATCATACCTCTACATAGCCTACATAGGATATTTGACTTTATTGTTATCAACAGACGAGTTCATTTTGAACGATATCGAACAATTTTTGAGCACATCTGCGTCTTAATTTGTAAATACACTGCAGGACACTTTGAACGGTTGTCTATATTATTATATTTATTATCAACACAAAATCAAAGTAGCTAAGTTATATGTCTCTGATAACCACGCACCTTAATAATTCACGTGAATAAAACTTGAAGTAAAAAAGTTAAAGTAATTTTTATTCTAATATATAAAAAGATTACCGGCCATAAGTTTGTTTGCTTGTTTATTTTTGTTTGTTTTAGATCTAGTTTAGTTTTTAATTTAGTTTATAGTTAAGTTTTATTCATTGTTTTTTTTTTCTTAATTGTTTCAATTAATTTATACCAATAAATTGTGTATATATAAAAATCTCGTGGCACGGTGTTTGTTATCGAACTCCTCCGAAACAGCTTGACCGATTTTTATGAAACTTTTTCTCCACATTCGGTAGGTCTGAGAATAGGTCGTAGGCTATAATTTAATACGGCAAAACAACGGTTTGCTGGGTCAGCTAGTTCAACTATAATAACGATAACTTAAACTTGTAGTTACACGCTGCGTTCATTCAAGAATAGTAGGCACCTTTTAAAATGATGTTTAAACTATGATTTAATTAAGGTAAGAGGTTTTAGTAGTGAATTAAAAAATAAGGTAGGTGCTATTAAAAGAAACTTTTCCCCCTGTTTTGGCATAATTGTGTAAGTAAGTAATAGTCTTTGTGGCATGAAAGTTATGCCAAAACAGTAAAACAGTTTCGGAATATAAATGTTCCAAGTCAAACGATGTTATTTTTACCTCAAATCAAGTCATAGTCAATTTTTTTTTATTTAGTTTAGGCTTCAATATTATGAACATCGAAGAATCTGCCACCGGTTCGTAAAAACCCTGTTGAGAAGAAACCGGCAAGAAACTCAACCTAAAAATTTACAGATTTTTTATATACCTACCTCAATAACAGTAACAGTTAAAAGACTTTTTCACTACTTTCATTCGAAAAAGTAGATTTTGCTCCCTGACGACAGGGATCACAATGCTAATTTTCTGTTCAAGCTACTTTTTTTATTTATTCATTGGCATGTATCATTTACGCAATGTGCCAATGAACACAGACCTTAATAAAATAATCGATTGTAATTTCATGGTAATTGATTAAAAACGAACATATTAATTTCATGTTTTAACTTTATCAATGTTCTATGAAAATTGATGAATTTTTCGTAATAGTTAAAAAAAATGTCACAATAAATTATACGTTTTACTTAAATGAAAACAATCGATGATTGTTATTGTGATTTAATGAATATTGATATCCGATACCATTGTAATATTCAATTATTTTTTAACATTGTTAAAAGTAGCACAGGAATACTTTATCTGCGGTGACCTTTCTCTATCTATCACAACAATCCATTTTCCTCATAGTCGGTGTGAAAAATTGTATGTGTCACTCAGGAGCAAAATTATTTTCATCTTGGGCGTTAACACTTGAATCCTTCGTTACGCTCAGCATTCTAACTTGGGATCCCTCGCTGCGCTCAGGATGTGACACAAATAACTATTTTTATACGAGCTTATTACTGATTTTACTTACATTTCCATCCCCACCACATAACCACACCTAATTTCAAGTAAATCCAAGCACTGGAGGCGAGTAAAATTCGACGAGCAAGTTTTCACCTTACCAAGCTTAGAAGCAAACATTGCAAGTTAAATAAAAACATTTAAAAATATTGAGTCAGTTAAGAATCGACTATAAATTTAGATTACACCCATTTTAGTGTCCTCATTTGTAATGGAGTTTATTGGAAACCGCGTGTTCGAGCGGCAACGGAGCGCGCGTAATGCAAAAACTTTGGACAGTGCCGTCGCGTCGTCTGGCCTCACAGCATACGCGTTGGAAACAGTACGGTAAATTTTTTTTTATAATACAGCACTGATGTCTGATGTCTACACAACTCCTTGTCTTTTTACAAGCTTCTTTTTCATTTTTTTATTTATACAATACTAGCGGACCCGACATACGTTTTCCTGCATGAACCTAGGTACCGACTGCAGCCTCATCTACCGGGCTGATTTGTAAATCTAAACCATCCAGGGCGCCACCCAAACGCATACAAAAAAAATCATTCAAATCGGTCCAGCCGTTTAGGAGGAGTTCAGTGACAATGTAACATATGTTATGCTTCTGATTCAAAGTGCATGGCAATGTTGTCTGAAATACTTTGATTTCCTAATTTCTTTTACTCGTACCAAAAAAATACCAAACGCTAAAATGGTACAATGATTAAAAAATATAAGGAATGAATTTTCATCCGACGATAAACAAATACCGACAAACAAATACCGCCTACAGACCACAACGCCAAATGACGGTCTAGAGGGCAAGGATTAAATGCCACGTGTCCTAGTATTTTTGTTTGTACCCGACGTACGTCGGAAATGATCTCTGAAACTACTGAACCGATCTTTAACATACTCACAAATAAAATGCTATACCGTCCCAGTTTAATGTGAAATTTTTACCCGAAAAAATGCAAAGCTGATGAAGTTGCAAGCAACAGCTAGAAACTTAATAAAATTACGTTAACTTACTGCCCCGTATTGATTTACTGCGTGACCATTGACCATTTATAAACTTTCGGGCATGCAATGTTTGATGAAATCTGCGGTAACAAACTTCGTTCAACCAATTTATGCATCAGTATTTTTATATAATGACTCTTAGTTAAAGTTTTTCGGGTGCGCCGGTGGGATTCGAACCCACGTCTCCTGGGTATGCGCCCCAACGGGTGTTCTACCAATTGAACCACGTCGCATCCAACCGACTCCCCCGAAATTTTTAATCGCTCACATACGCCAACAGTGGCGTGTGGTAACATCCATCGCAACTATTAGAAGCTACGACTCCTACGTTCCAAATTACATTGGAAATGCGTAAGAAATGATGTACCACATCCATATATTCAAATATTATTTATTTTTAATTAGCAGTACGGTTGCTCACCGAATCTAAGATTATTTAAAAGCGAAAAAGTTTTTCGGGTGCGCCGGTGGGATTCGAACCCACGTCTCCTGACGTGGGTTCGAATCCCACCGGCGCACCCGAAAAACTTTTTCGTTTTTTTTTCGCTTTTAAATAATCTTAGACTCTTAGTTAATATTTAAGTGATAAGAAATAGCATGAGAACCAAAATTACTGACATAGCTCGAAGATGCCAGACTCGAGTAGCAGTGGGTAGGATACATTGCTCGTAGAACCAACGGCCAAAGGGGCAATAAGGTCCTAGAGTTAGTGGTGACCGAGAACAGCAGGCTTATTGTCTAACGCTTCTGACGCTTGCCTTCGCAATCACTATCTCTTTCTATCAAACGGTATAATATGATGACAGAAAGAGATGGTGAAAGCGAAGGCAAGCGTCAGAAGCGTTAGACAATACGGGCTCCGGAAGGCATGGGAAGACTTCCCTAACAAGATGGATTGGCGATCTGACAAAGGTCCCAGAAACCACTTGGATATTTACACTGCCGGACCGATCGTTGTGGAACTCTTTGGAGGAGGTTTTTGTCCAGCAGTGGACCACATCTTTTGACAAATTTATGATATGATAGGAACAGCAGTCACAATTCTAACATAAGGCCCCGTCGGCACAGCGATATTTCATCGCGCGGTTTTTTATTCGCAATTGACAACATTTCATATTTCTAAGACTATAATTTGATTCGTTCTCTGTATACTGTTTGAAAAGAGAAAGACGCTAATAGTTTTAAATTTTCACTAGGATTATTAATTAATTTATTACAATTTTTTAAAGATGTGCTTATTCTAAAAGGGCGCAACGATAGAATAGATCCATTACTTTTGTCTAGTCTTTATTAAAAACAAGTGATGACGTAAATTTGACGTTAAGTTTGTTATCAAATTTAAAATTATGACAGCTCTTTTTTCTAGTGAAAAGGGTAAAAGAAACATATCTATTCTGTGGCAATATTTGTAAGTACATTATGTTTTTAAATTTATTGTATTTTTTTAAATATGGAGTAATAAATTATAATTAATATTTTTCGTGTTCAGGAAGCGAAATTCAATCGATTCATGTAGTAATTTTCAGGTGTTAAAAAAATGAAAGGTTGTCAATTCTGTAACACATTGAATCTTATGGCTACGTCCATAAGAATGATAACTGAATGACTTCAGTTCAGTAATATTTAAATGACTTTGTTTAAAGAGGTAATAATCCTCATTAGGGTTGTTTCACACATACCACAACCACACAACGTCGCAGCGTTTAAATGTGGTCAAGCAGTGGTTACGTGTGAATAGTCGATACACATACGGTCGATAATGACGGCACAATGTGGTACATGCGAATTATACTATTCATTTTCAATATAAAATATGTTGTGGTTGTCGTGTGGTTGTGGTCCGTGTGAAACAACCCTTACCAATTTGTGCATGCGATATTATATTAAAAGACCAGCTTTTAAATAATAATAATAATAATAATAATAATAATCTTTATTGTTCAAAACACATGTATAATTACAATACGAACCCTGGAGACTGTGTTAGTTTTCACTGTGTTACAGTCTCCAGTGGATGCCCTTATCATGAACATAGATTAGATGTTAAGAACAAACAGACTATCAATTTAGAAAAGAGAAAAGTTACATATAAAATACTATTAGCTTAAAATAACCATCACCACCACTTTACATCATATTGTGTACGTGAGCGTGAATGTATGCACGTGTGTGCGTATGTGTATGAGTGTTTTTGTGTGTGTGAGTGTGTGTGCGTGTGTATGTGTGTGCGTACGTGCGTGTGTGAGTGTGTGTACGTGTGTGTGCAAGTTTGCAATTAAATTCAGTGAGCAGAAAGACTCCTAAAGAGATAGGAGGTTTTCAGTCTCATCATAACTTAACTTACTCAACCATATCCATACAGTCTTTTTGAAACCATGGTTAGAGAATGACTTAATAGCCATGACTTCTTTTTTAATTTTATTGTAGACTAAAGGGGCATTATAATTGATATGGCGCCGTGCAAATTTAGTTTTCAATTTGGGAAGCGGACATCGATCAGTGCGTTTATTTTTTACCGGTAATGTAGGTACAACTTTGCTATGATAACCTCTCAGGCAGTGCATTATATATAACTTGCGAACCGAGGGCACCATAGACAAGCTGTAGAGTTGGGTAGTGGGATAGCGAAAAGGTAGGCGCAGCATGACCTTTAAGAGGGCTCGTTGGGCCCTTTCTAGCTCAATCATATGCGTCTTGGCAGCACCGCCCCATGCACTGATACAATAGTTGACGATACACTCACCCAGTGCTTTATAAGTTTGAATTAACAAAGGCTTATCTACCACATCTCTCAGATTTCTGAAAGCATATATTAATTTACGCACTCTTGAAGCCACTACATGAATATGATGGTGCCAGTTGAGGTGGTCATCGATCAGGACACCTGAATATTTGATATGATCAGTGCGCGTTAGAAGAGTACAGTTGCAACTTACAGCGATACCACGGTTGCATGGATACGTGTGTATTTTTACATTGTAATCGTCTCCAGGTTTAGTGGCCACTGTTTTACTGAAACAAATATAGTTCGTTTTTTGAACATTAAGAGAAAGCAACGAGTCCTCCAGCCAAGTGGTAACCGTTTTAAGGCCGTTTTCTGCAAGCGTACGCACTCCATCCCAGCTCTTATCGTGAAACAATAAAACAGTGTCATCTGCGAACATAATTGTTTCGCAACCTACAATGCTGTTCTTGCAGAGATCATTCACGTAGATTAGGAAAAGAGTGGGGGCCAGCGTGCTACCCTGTGGAACGCCATATTCCACAGGATACCATTCGCTATTGGTTCTATTAACGCAGGTACACTGTAATCTACCTGTCAGATAGTCAGAGAAGAATTTCAGAGCAATACCCCTTACTCCAATATTTTCCAGACGAGCCAGCAATATTGGCATTGAAACGGTATCAAATGCCTTCTGCAGGTCGAGAAACACCCCCAAACATTTCATCCCCACATCCAAATACTTTATGATATTAGTTGTGAGATGAAGAACTGCATCTTCCGTCGAAGTTTTAGCTCTGAACCCGTATTGATTACTACTTAAAAGGGTGTTCTTCTCCAGATAGCTTATGAGTCGTTTATTCACGAGTTTCTCAATTATTTTAGATAAAGTAGATATCAACGCTATGGGTCTATAATTGCTGGGTAGTTTCTTGCTCCCGTGCAAATCTTTACGTGATGTGCATGTCTTTACGACAAAAAAAATGCCAAATAGCTCTATAAACTGCCTGTAACACCATGTTTGAGCAAATAAATGACTACGATTACTGATTACAGTCCCCCGTCTCGATCAAAGAGCCGAGAAGTGGAAGGTATACAAATCGGAAATATTTACTGTATACCCACCAGTTTTAAATTACGTAGCAACAGAATAAAAAGTTGCCACGTCAAATAAAAAAGACCCTGTTAATAATACCCTCACCGCACAATACCCGCAGAACAAACACCCAATCCAATTTGCAAATACGCGTTTAAAAATACCGTATTTAAATACGACCTCATATGTTCCCCCTTCACTTAATTGTACGCCCGTGCCTGTGGCATGTGGCTATGGCTTTCTGCAGTGTTGCCAAATGAGACGATTTCAGCCAAAATATGGGTATTTTTGCGTTGGCAAAAAGTGTGCGCATTTTTCGTTTTTAGCTTTAACCCGCCCTCTACTTCCAAGAGGCGTAATAGCTGCACAAGTCATGATGCAAAGTTTACGAGTTCCTGCATCATGGTGTTTCTGAAATACAGTGCACAAACTAAATACAAGTAGCTGAACATATAGTTGTTATGTAGGGCGTTAGAAGACAAGTTAATACCAAGGAGTTACGAGTAAATACTCTCTTTATTCTATATGCTTATCTACTATATAAAAATAAGTCGGGTTTTCCTTCCTGACGCTATAACTCCAGAACGCACGAACCGATTTCCACGGTTTTGCATTCGTTGGAAAGGTCTCGGGCTCCGTGAGGTTTATAGCAAAGAAAATTCACCATAAATTTCAACAGAAAAGCGGGAAAATCTTTTTACACATACAGCGCCATCTCTGATACATAGCATGTACTACAAACCAATACTATTCTCCGCGGACGGAGTCACGGGCAACAGCTAGTGAATATTATATACTACACATAATGGGAGAGTATGTGTGTGTGGCGCACCTCACACTATAAAATGTAGAAATGCAGCTAAGAATACAGTGAGTACAATACAATAGAATTTATTTTTATTGAACATTAATTTAGTTCAGTGAACAAAAGATAAATCAGGGTAAACAATAGGCGTACTTGGCACTTAAAATCGTTTTTTTTTTCAGACAGCCAGCAGCCAGCAGGGAGCATCGAAACAAGTATCTGGGTGACCAAGCTTCGCTCGGGCTAAAACTCGAAAACTCGCTTCCCAGAGAGAAGACCAAGCTAGATCGATTGTTTGCCCCACTTTCTTATTTACTTTATCGACTTTTTATTTATTCCTTTAGCTACTTTTTCCGTCATAGACCTGGCAACACTGCTCGGGATTGTGTTCACACTTTTGGCCTTTATTTTATTATCCGCAGCCATTCTCGCGATGATCCAATTTGATTTCAATTTAACGCGTGTTGTAAAAAAAAGATGAATCTGAGCAATATTAAGTATTTTGTTTGGTTCATACATTTAAAACTCATGATGTTAGGATGAATAGCAATCAGTGGCATGACTTCACAATAACTCGATTCCCATTGGATTACCTACGTTTATAGGGTTTCGTAACCAAAGAATGTCAATAGGACCCTTCTGGGACTATTAACGAGGACGATGTCGAGGCCACCAGCTAGTAGGTAGATATTTGATAAACAGAATTATTTGTCGGTCTTAACTATTCAATCATCATTCTAATGAATCCCCAGCCCATATAAGTCGCACTGCAGGGCACAGGCCTCCTCTCAGAGCGAGAGGGATTGGGCCGTAGTTCCCACGCGATCCCAGTGTGGATTGGGAACTTCACACACACTATTGAATTTCCTCGTAGTATGCAGGTTTCCTCACGATGTTTTCCTTCACCGCAAAGCTCATGGTAAATTTCAAATGTAATTTCGCACATAAATTCCGATAAACTCAGAGGTGCGAGCCGGGATTCGAACCCACGACCCTCTGCTTGAGAGGCCGTAGGTCAAACCACCAGGCCATCACGACTAAACCATTGTCTGACTCAAAAATCTGCTAAAAAAATAAAGAATACAATTGGTCCATTTTTTTTTATTGGAAAAATATTCCGAAACGTTTTAATGTATACCATTCCGGGGAAAGGTTGTAAATTCGGGGAAAAACACGTAAAAAAGATTGTGCGGTCAACTGGCAAGTCGAAGGGAATGGACGGGCGATAAAAAGGGCCGGTGACCGACGCGCCGATATATTGCAACCCTAACAGGGTTACCATTTTCGAATTTCAAAAGTCCTGACAAATTATCGAACGTTAAAATAAATAATCATCATCACAACCTATATGCGTCCCGCCGTTGGATAAGACGGTTTGGACCGGGGTTCCCACGCGGGCCCAGTGTGGATTGGGAACTTCACATTGCTTTGCAAGTGAGCGTTCCTTTTCCCACGATGAAGGAAAACCTTCACTGTAAAGCTAATAGGTTTTAAAAGTAAACGCAAGTTCAAGCAATCTCCAAGCGCAAGCGTGTTTATCATTTCGTGTGATGTGATAGTCGGATTTTGTCTTGATTTATACATATAGAAGTGGAACGCGATGGGTTCTATGAGTTATAATGTTTACATCAAAAAATTAAAATTTTTAAATACCCCCAACGCATATGTTAGAAAATATGTAATACATCATTCTGTGGTGGCGGCCATCTTAAAAATATGTAAACCGCCATTTCGTGGCGGCGGCCATTTTAGACCGATTTTCATCAAACATAGCTAACACTCCCAACTAATACACCATTAAAAAAAAAACAAATCAAAATCGGTTCATCCGCTTGGGAACTACGCTACACACACACGCACGCACACACCCACGCACGCACACAGAAACGTCAAACTTTTTTTAACACCCCGTCGTTTTGCGTCGCGGGTTAAAAACATACAATTGTATAATTGCAAAGTAAACGCTTGTAATTCATTGATATTGAACTTCGCAAAGCAACGCTCGACGTAATCAATTATGCATCGTCTTTACCGTGAACAATGGAGATGCCAAAATCTTAACGCGAATCTTAACCCTGGCAACATTTGTCCAGAATCGGAAAGACAAAAGTCCTACATGACTTCGGGAACTCGCACAGATAGTAACCATATCGGTGAAGAAAGGTTTACGGATGCTTTTAGCAAATGACAATTATTACGACGTACTTTGGATTCAGCGCTTCGGAATAATTCGAGAGCGATTGATTGGGCATTTCGTGCTTCCATTGGTTAGTGGAGGTTTGGATGAAATTTTGTATACAGATAGTTGAATCTGCCGTAATGAGTGGAAGTATTGTGGACAACAATCATCATCATCATCATCCCGGGCTATATCCTCCTGAGACCCAAATAAATATTGTGTATTTGATTTAGGAATCTTGTTGTTATTTAGTTAAAGTTCAAAGTCAATTTTGAAATTATGTATGTACAAAAAATTTTACGCGGGGTCTTAGGCGGATATACATCCTCAATGACGGGCACACTGGCCTCCTCTCAGAGTGAAAGGGGTTGGGCCGTAGTTCCCACGCGGACCCAGTGCGGATTCAGAACTTCACAAACACCATTGAATTTCTTCGCAGGTATGTTGCGCGATGTTTTCCTTCACCATAAAGCTCATGGTAAATTTCAAATGTAATTTCGCACGTAAATTCCGAAAAGCCTGAAGTGCGAGCCCAGGCTCAAACCCAAGAACCTCTGCTTGAGATGTTATAGGTCAAACCACGGGGCTCCAACGGCTTTTTGACGTAACAACGTCTAATAAATCGATGAACGCCGGCTGCACGCACGAAAAAGGATGACGCAATGTAACGTACATGTACTTACATGTTATTACGTCATCGCGCGTTATACCGCGCGTCAGGATGTACAAATCTTAGTACTAGCGCTCGGGTAATTTTTAATGGGGGGTTGAGGGGGGTGCGGGGAGGGGGTTGCGGCGGTATTAAAGGGGGGATGAAAATTTCATTGATTTTGCCGTAGGATGCACCGTTTTCAAGACATTTGATAAAACACCGGTTCTCGTCCGATCACCGAGGTTAAGCAACGTCGGGCGCGGTCAGTACTTGGATGGGTGATCGCCTGGTTTCATTTTTGTTCTTTGAATGTTTTGTTATGACGTTGTCACGTCATGTTAAACTATCGTCCGTAAACCGCGTTTACAGACAACCGGTTTTTTTTAGCAAAAAACCCTATTCCAATCAAAGGAATAGTGGTACCTATACATCTGCAATTTATCAAGGTTCCTCATGCCCTATTCACTCGCCGATCTCGATCCTTTCACAACTCAATATAAGCAAATTGAGTTAAATAGATTTTTTTTTAATCCAAATGAATATCGTCTATAGCTGCGAGTTTTACGTAAAGTGTCTAATTGAATAAGACTCTTGTACGCTCGCGGGAAAAAGTGGTTTCGAATGTAGCGATAGAAATGGAATATCATTTTGCGACATAAGACAGACATTATCCTGTTCAAACTTTTATTCAACTTAAATCTTTAGGTATATTTTTGTCATTTTATTTTTTACAAGAAACAGAACTCTTAAAAACTATGTTAGTGTATTTAAAATTGGTTCAGTAGTTCTGAAGATAAATCCTACATAGTAAAAAGACTTAATAAATTAAAGGGTTAGGTCAATAAAAATTGTTTTTTTAATGAGGTATTTTGATGGTTTTCTCATTCAAAATCACGACTACTTTTTCATAATTATTTATTAAAATCGAATGAGTAGTCTCAACGCTGGTGGACCTGGTGAAACACACATAAATGCAAACATACATAGCCTGCTAAACTTATTACACTTCCTTTTGGCTTTGCCGTAGTCGTGTAAAAAGGTCCTTATTTTTTATAATTAGTTTTGTGACTTTGTTTCATACAGTTTATATTATGGCTCGTCACGAAACCAAGACAAAAAAATTGTATGGAAAATAAGGGTCTTTTTTAATCGTCATATTCAATAGCGCTTTTGATTCTAAGGAACCCCAAAATTTCCGCATTTAAAAAGTAAAGGGTCTTTAAAATGAAAAAAAAATGCATTAATTTATTTTTATTACTTGTTTAAAGTTGCATTTTGAAAATGAAATATTGATGGTGTGTTTTGTGTTATTGTTAATAAATGTATTTCTTTTCTTTTACTTTTTCTTTTCTTGTAAAATGCCTTAGCCCAACCGTGGGACGCTTAATAGGCTATCATAAAACCATGTTATAAACATTGTTATGACCTACCTACCGACATAGCGTACGACATATATATAATATCCTTCCACATCCCTCACTGGGGAATGATATAAGATATAATTAATCCATCCTTTATACACTACGCGTACACCATGGCTTAAGCTCATAACTATCATTAATCGTGGATGTTTGTCATAACAAGATATGGGGAGCAGATGGATACATGGTTACACTGTATGAGTAGTTTTGTGACATAATTATACAACGTGACTCTACTAGACCGAAATCCCGAGTAAAGTTACTCCTCAGGAATGTTCTACTTTCGTAAAATTATTTGATTAGATAAATATGACGGAGCAACAACCAACAGTATGCTTAGTATAAGTTTTACTTCACCAAATACTTCTCGATTGCTCATCTTCGGAGTACCGCAATGTTCACTGTGCTATCAAATGTTAGACTCACATTAAGCAGCGTACGGACTGCGCGCACTGTACGCGTACCCGGACTTGCGTATCCTGGACGCCATGTCCGTACGCCATGTACGCGTACACTGTACACGTACACGTACACGTACTGTACACGTACACGTACACTGTACGCGTGCATGACGTACGGACATGGCGTTCCAGGACACGCGTACCCGGGTACGCATACAGTGCGTGCAGTCCGTACGCAGCTTTAGAGTCTCACATTAGAGTCTCAAATTAGACTTACATTAGAGTCTAACATTTGGTAGCACAGTGAACGGTTGCGGTACTCCGAAGATGAGCTCTGGTTGAGTTCGAAACGCGTCAGTGTAGTTTGGTGGTCGTGTTAGTTGGGTTAGTGTGAAGTGTGGAGGTGAAGAACCTGCATGCACACGCATTTTTTTACATAGACGTAGCTATCGTAAGGTCGCGGGTGAGCAAAGTAATGTTTCAGTTCATTAATAATTATGGACTTCCGCAAAGTAACGCCTGATTCAATAAATTGTTCTACGATGGATCAGAAATCATTGGTTTGACTGTACATGGCCTAATGATGGACCTTTAACGCAACTTGTTGAAATATCACCTGCAGAAATTGATTAGCATTTACACTTAATGCCTTTACTCTTAGGGCCTACGCTAGCTGACGCGGATTACCCGGAACGGATGCCCGTCGTGCGTGCGTCTAATAAGAAATTGTATGAACAGCGCTAAGTGGCGCGGGCGCGTGCGACGGATTTTCAGTACATTTTAGACCCGCGAGCGGGCGCACGCGGCGGGCGTCCGCGTCAGCTAGCGTAGGCCCTTATCAATTATTTCTTGGCAAGTGGCCTTTACATCTTCTAATATATAAAAATCTCGTGTCACGGCGTTTGTTACCGAACTCCTCCGAAACGGCTTGACCGATTTTTATGAAACTTTTTTCTCTATACTCGGTAGGCCTGAGAATAGGTCGTAGGCTATTTTTTATCTTCGCAGACGGAGTCGCGGGCAACAGCCAGTAATCTAATATTAATAACCTTTCTACTAAGCGATATTTTCAAAACCTAAATTCATTATCATCATCATTTCAGCCGAAAGACGTCGACTGTTGAATATAGGCTTCCCTAAGGTTCTCCAAACATCCGCATCCACGCGTTCCCGCAACTTTAATCAGGTCGTCGCACCATCTTGTTGGAGGCCTACCTACACCGCGTCTTCCGGTCCGTGGACGCCACTCGAGAACCTTTTGGCCCCATCGGCTATCAGTTCCGCGAGCGATGTGCCCTGCCCACTGCCACTTGAGTCTGACGATTCTTCGAGCTATGTGGTGACTTTAGTTCTTGCGCAGATTTCATCATTTCTAATGCGATCCCGCAAAGAAACTCTCAGCATAGCCCTCTCCACATCACCTTCTGAGTGACTGAGCTTTTTTATAAACCTGGATTAGTTGAAGTGTTTAGATAATTTGATTGATGAAGCACAGTGGGTTTTTAGGTTAGTATCCAATTTTTCCAACTCCAACGTTAATTTATTTTGGATCTAACTTTAACTAGCGCAGTTTCCTAATTAGCTTTTCCTTGCATTGCCTGTTACGGCTGCAATCCAAGCTATCTAATTCACGGGGCGTCCCTGGGGTCAGAGTACGCGGCGTGGCAGGAGCAAGGGGTTGCTTAACAACGCTCACGTCAAACCTCGTTTGTTTTCAGCACTGATGATGGAAAAAGACGAAGGAATAAAATTAAAACATTGACTATGAATACATGTCTTTGAATTAAAAGTAACATGTGAAACAGATATCCCGCTAATAAACGTAAAAGTTGTGTGGATGGATGACACATACCGTGTCTGAGCCTTTTGCCATATAATTTTGTATTTTTTTAACCCCCGACATAAAAAGAGGGGTGTTATAAGTTGGACCGCTATGTGTGTGTGTGTGTGTGTGTGTGTGTGTGTCTGTCTGTCTGTGGCATCATAACTCTTAAACGGATGAACCGATTCGGATGCGGTTTTTTTTTATTTGAAAGCAGGCTTCTTGACGATGGTTCTTAGACATGTTTCATCAAAATCGATTCAGCCGTTTCAAAGTTATAAACTCTTTTGTTAGCTGCGCAGAAGGGATCTTAGACGCATAATGGGCGTTTACTTTATTTTCAAACATATGGGTGACCCAATTGCGTTGGGGGTTTGTAAAAATTTTTAATTTTTATGGGCAATAAATGCTTTTTTATTTACTTATGTATCCGTGGGGGATTAATTTGAGCGTTTCAACCGCCTCATTTATCTGGTCATGTTTTAATGGCTGTAGATTTTGATGATGTTTTCGGTTATTATATTAGAGACTCGTACGTCTACCATAACTGGAAACTATCAAAATCTTCTGCCATTTTTTTCTGCCAAAATCTTTTCGGATAAATTATTTATTTATTTAAATGCCTCGTGGATGTTTGTTATTTTTTCGCGCTAAAACAGTTCGACAGATTCTGATGAAATCTGGCACACAGATAGTTTATAATTTGGATACATGGGAGTAACATACAGTGTCGCTAGCAGCAGCTAATTTTCTAATACATAAAAATCTCGTGTCACGGTCTTTGTTATCGACCTCCTCCAAAACTGCTTGACCGATTTTTATCATTTTTTTTATATTTGGTAGGTCTGAGAATAGGTCGTAGACTGTTTCTGTACCCCTATACTTCGCGGACGGAGTCGCCGGTAGCAGTTAGTAATCTTATAAATTTGAAAGTTTAGTTATTGATGAATCATTCCTATCGTTTACGTCTCACATCGTAACACCACCCTTGAATTTCAGCCTCGTCTTGTTCTACAGGATGCCTCGTAAATAAAGCCTAACTCGCTCTATGTTACACAGGCTGATCCTTGTAATGGTGACGGGCCGTAAACCCATGTAAGTCGTGGTCTCGTTAAACTTATACCAAAAGGTGTAAAAGAGATCGTAAAACATATAAGACAACATTACCCTTCTCGCACACTTAGCTGCCATGAGAGAATATATGCGTTGCTTTGAGATGAACTTTGAAAAAAATCTTTTTTAAAACAATATTAGGTTTACGTTTGACCACAATCACGCATGATGAAAAGCGAAGATGAGGCCTACGATGGAGCACGCTTGCCTAATGCTCATTCACCCTAGAGTTGAAAGCGGCCAGATTGTATTATTCAAGGAACACAGTCGCAGGTAGGGAATTCCACTCCTTAGCTGTACGATTGATGAAGGAAGAGCGAAAACGCTTTGGGAATACTGACAACGTAAGGGTGGAGACCCCGCCTACTTTTGGTCGACCTGTAGAAGAAAGGAGCACGTGGAATAAGGTCGTGCAGTTCCGAAGCACAGTCACCGAAATGTAGCCTGTACTCTTCAGCGATGACGAAGGCTCTGGCGACAAAAATCCGTATCACTGTTGACGCTGATGAACCTCTTCGCTCGCCGGTCCACCGAATCCAAAGCAGCTAGCCGATATTCAGCAGAACCGTCCCAAAGGTAGCAGCAATACAGGATCAGACTTGGATTCAGTAAAGACCAATGGGCAGCTCTGCACGCATACTACCACAATGCCCACATAGGTACACATTCGATCATAAATAACGCCCGCTCGCCTTCGTGACCTGCACCTGATACTTTAGCGATTCATTAGTTATTTTAAAACAAAACAATTACTTTTGCATGAAATTTTATCACAATTATCATCCCTTTGAGCCGCCGATAACACCTAAATGAAGCTGCAACGCCCTCGGGCCATTCCATTAATTGCGATCCTTTATCTACGGCGGTTAAGGCGAGCTATAGATTGAAGATGTACTGGTTTCTAGAGTAATAGGAATTTTCTTTGGGGAATGGTCCTCAAAAGGCAAAAAGAAGTGCTTGGACCCATAAATGAAGGGTTATGCACAACCGCACAATATTTTACAAAAATTCAAGTAAAAGAAATTATAAAGATTGAGTAAAATACAGTGCGCGTATGGCAGCCGCCGTGACGTGTGACTCCGGGAAGAAGGGCTACGGATTAGCGCGAAACATGTCGAGTTAAACTTTTTAAGACGTTAATGATCCGTATATTTTCACTATCAGTGAGTCTCACAGTAGTTTCATGCTTAAAAAACATTAATAATATCTGGCAAAATAAAACTGTGAATCAATAATTTGTAAATTTTTCATGCTTCCACCGATTTTTGCGCAAGCCCATACAGGCCTCCATTTACGAATAATTATAATAGAAGCAATAAAAAACCGTCCATGTGCAATTCGGACTCGCACGCCGAGGGTTCCATACAAAATTTACACTGGTTACAATAGTCCAATCAACTTACGAATATTTGCTGAACTATTCCGAACACTTCAAGGGTACTCGAACACTCTCTAGAAACTTGGTAACATCTTGGTAAAACAATTCGATTGAAATTCGCCGCCTCTACCGATTCTAATAGGAGTCGGTACCTACTTCAGTTAGTTTTATTCTAAGGCCGCGCTCAAATTTTCTAATTATCCACTACAAAAACCTAGGGCTCTTCAAAGCTAGAGTGAGTAGACTGTTACTGTACCAGTGAAATAAACATTTGGCCTTACCTGCACTTTACCAGGTAAGATAAGTATCAATATTTTTTAATCTGATATTGAATAAAAATATCAATACGATAATTTACAGGGTACAATATACAATAAATATAATTCATATTCATTCACAGTAAACTCATAAATAAGTGATCACTTTTCTACCTGCTTTCAGTCGTTACATAATTTCGTATAGTTTTTCAAACATGACGTTAAACTGACAAGGTACAAAAGTGATCCTTATTTATGTCATTGACCCCACCAGGACATCGCTGAGTTTTAGGACAGGTGTATCGCGATGGTTAAAAGGCAAATTGATCCAAGCGCCATCCTTTGCGATCTTGAACTCTATGGTGACTATGGTACTCTATCGTGAATTAATTTCTTAAAGTGAGGCGACTTGAAAGTCTTGAAATGTAATTGGAAGTCTGCAGTCCCAGCCTTGGCTTTACAATTAATATTCAATAAAAACGGAGCGTAAAGTTTTTAACGAGAAAACTACTAAAGTAGACAGTCGGTTAACTTTCTTTTGCACGAATTAGTCCAACTTCTGTATGTTATCTTTCTGGCAACTTTATTTTATTAACCCGTCGAACGTCCCGCGCGCCACAGTGGCGCGTAACTAACTGTTCATGATTTGCTAATTTTTGTTACTAAGTAGTTTCGTTCACCTTTTAACATAGCGTACTTAGAAAAAATTGCCCAAAAATGTCGTTGGTCGTGCGACGGGTCTTGCGACATCCGTATGATTGTGGCTTCCAAACTTGCAAAACGTTTTTGGACCACCTCATGTGTTTGTGTGTAATGTTGTCTTTTACGCTTAAAGGGCTGAACGGATTGGGATGAAATTTAGTATGCAAATAGGGTCGTGGGAATGAGACATAAGCTACTTTTTATCCTGATATTCTCACAGAATCAGGATCTCAACCCTAAGTCAAACTTGGATTATTCGATGTTTATGCCATTATTGTTTCTTGCTATTCATGATTCTGCACAATATTAATTCCACACAGCTGTAATTATTGATCACAATCGTTATTCATCACATACTATATTCTTTCTTCCAATTCGCTATTCTGCACAATATGGATTCCACACATTGAATACAGGTGGTATTTCTTATGTACCGTGAATCAGAGCTTAGCGATATAAATCATCATCATCCCAGCCTCTATACGTCCCACTGCAGGGCACAGGCCTCCTCTCAGAATGAGAGGGCTTGGACCTTAGCTCCCACGCGTGCCCAGTGCAGATCGGGAACTTCACACACACCATTGAATTTCTTCGCAGGTGTGTGCAGGTTTCCTCACGATGTTTTCCTTCACCGTAAAGCTCATGGTAAATTACAAATGTTATTTCGCACATAAATTCCGAAAAACTCAAAGGGATTCGAACCAACGACCCTCTGTTTGAGAGGCCATAGGTCAAACCACTAGGCCAACATGGGCCACGGCCGGTTATACCTTATTTAAAACTGGTATTAATAATACTGGTTACGATCCCTGGTTAAATATAAACGGGCAAGTTTGGTATGTAGTATCTTTTTGTATTTATTTTTTCAACTTCATTTTTTATTACTTTTATGGTCATCCCGTGAAACCATATTTTTCATACTAAATACAAACTGAAATATAGATGCACAAAAAAAACCCCAGAAAAAAGACCAATGCTGGGAATCGAACTCAGATCCTCAGCATTCCGTGCCGTGTGCCATACCCCTACATCACCACTGGTCTAGAGATTAGACACGAATCTTTTTTACACATCGTACATTTCAGTCTGTTAGATAATCACCTTATGCAGTGATAAACGCACATCTATGTTACACCCTCTATCGAGAGACTTTAACACTCCTTTGGAGCTAACCGCCCACCCGGACCAAGAGATGGCGATACAGGGCCAACTTTTACAAGTTTGGTATGAAGTATCTTTTAGTAAAAAAAATTTTAATAAAAAATGAAGTTGAAAAAATAAATACAAAAAGATACTTCATACCAAACTTGTAAAGGTTGGCCCTGTAGCGCCATCTCTTGGTCCGGGTGGACGGTTAGCTCCAAAGGAGTGTTAAAGTCTCTCGATAGAGGGTGTAACATAGATGTGCGTTTATCACTGCATAAGGTGATTATTTTTTAATAAAAAATGAAGTTGAAAAAATAAATACAAAAAGATACTTCATACCAAACTTGTAAAGGTTGGCCCTGTAGCGCCATCTCTTGGTCCGGGTGGGCGGTTAGCTCCAAAGGAGTGTTAAAGTCTCTCGATAGAGGGTGTAACATAGATGTGCGTTTATCACTGCATAAGGTGATTATCTAACAGACTGAAATGTACGATGTGTAGAAAAGATTCGTGTCTAATCTCTAGACCAGTGGTGGTGTAGGGGTATGGCACACGGCACGGAATCCTGTGGACCTGGGTTCGATTCCCAGCATTGGTCTTTTTTCTGGAGTTTTTTTGTGCATCTATATTTCAGTTTGTATTTAGTATGAAAAATAAACGGGCAGTTAACTGGACGCATCTAAGTATAGTCGGGGTAAGAAAAGGTTCGTCACTTTTCGACCTTAACTCGTTGACATAGAGTCGAAAAGTGACGAACCTTTACATACTACACACACTATACACACACCATACACACGTATGTACGTATGTGACTATACATCCTCACCTTAAGAGTCCGTAAGCGACATTCAAGTCTCCTTTATCTACACCGTAATGAACTTTGCTTAACTGCAGCTTGCACAAATGCAGTTACAGAGGTACTGGAAGGAATTGCTTTTGTGACATGAGCCTGCAAGGACTTAATTAAGAACTGACTATTATAGTCCATTTATGTATGTACAAGTATATTGTGTATCACTTATCTATGTGTGTTTTAGGATGTGTATTGTATGTTTTTAATTGTTTTAATAATAATTATATTGCACCACCTACTGAAATCCATACCTAGCTTTCTATTTTTTAAGGTTGCCTGGTAGAGATCGCTTCGAAGCGATAAGGTCACCTATTGCTTACCTTGTATATTTTTTCATGTACCTACTGGTTTTTCTGTATTGAATAATTTGTGGTGTACAATAAAAGAGTCATTGTAATGTATTGTACCTCAGTTTAGTTTTTTATACGAAACTGAAGAACCTAATTAGTCCACTCCATACTAAATATTATGAAGGCATGGTATACTTCATTTAATTTAGAATTGAAAACCACAACATCATTATATTGCGGCTCGTCAACTATTTCTTACCTAGCAAATAGTACAGTACAATAGTCTGGGAGCCGCAAAATAAAATTGTTTTAATGCCACTTTATTTGCGTGTCGTCAATTGTTTCTCTAGTACAAATTGTAAAGAGATTACAGTTCACGAGCCGCAATATAATCTTGTTGTGGTTTATAATTCTAAATTAAATGGAGTATAGGCGTGGTTGAACCTAAAACCACTCACGCAGAGGATCGTGAGTTTGAGCCCGGATTAGGTAAGTACATTAGAAATTTACCACAAGGTTTTTGGTTTTCTCAATCCGCTCTTAAACTACACTTCAAGCCCTCTCATTCTGAGATAAAACAAAGAAGCATTTGAATCCCAACAATTCTTTGTCTAAAGTCACCGACATAGCTCGAAGAATAGCCATTCATTGTCTAAAGTCACCGACATAGCTCGAAGAATCGCCATTCTCTGTCTAAAGTCGCCGACGTAGCTCGAAGAATCGCCATTCTTTGTCTAAAGTCACCGACATAACTCGAAGAATCGCCATTCTTTGTCTAAAGTCACCGAACTCGTAGAACTGATGGCCGATGGAGCAAAAAGGTTCTCGAGTGGCGTCCATGGACTGGAAGACGCAGTACACCCGCAACGTAATTCTAATGTGTGTGAAATTCCCAATCCGCTCTAAAACTATACATCCCAAGCCCTATCATTCTGAGACAAAATAAAAAAGCATTTGAATTCCAACGGTTCTTTGTCTTCTTCAGCCATTATGAAGGCATTTATGATTTACGACAACCATATTTTGAACAGACTGTAAAGCCATAACACTTAGTCTTAAGCACTGGCTTCAATGAAACTTAATTTCCTTCGTTACTTTGTAATTTATTTCGCTAAAGTTCTAGTCCAAGTAGATCTTGTTAGTGTTCCAGTTTTTTCCTATGGGACGTCAACGTCTGCAATTTGTTACTGACATCTAGATATTTATTTTCTTGGCACAATGAAATAGTATCTATTCCTACTAATATTTTAAGAGTCACGTTACGAGTCACTACCATCAGGCCAAAATACATCATCATCATCATCCCAGCCTATATACGTCCCACTGCAGGGCACAGGCCTCCTCTCAGAATGAGAGGGCTTGGCCCGTAGTTCCCACGCGGGCCCACTGCGGATTGGGAACTTCACTTACACCATTTAATTTCTTCTCAGGTGTATTAGTACAGCTCATGGTAAATTTACAAATGCAATTTCGCACCTAAATTCCGAAAAACAGGTGCGAGCCCGGTTTCGAACCCACGACCCTCTGCATGAGGCCAAAATTGGTGAAGCCAAATTTGGATAAATTTTCTGCCATGCGCAGGATCCAAACGCGGTACAACGAATATCAGAAAACATACAACCTTGATGTCTATGTAGTACTCCGATAGCATTGCTAGTTGGAGGCGTAAATTGTTTCTTTCTACCAATCAAAGCATCAGTTAACAATATTTAATAATCGTTTTATTTGTTTTATAGCCATTCTGGAGGAAGGGTCTGAGCAGTTGTGCAGCGCACCCCTTGTTACTCGTACATAACCGAGTTACATTACCAGCAATGTACAAGGAAAAAATATTCTTCGTACAAAACCGGGTAATGTATTAAGAAATATTTTTTCTTTGCACATTACCGATAACATTTCCAGTTTTGTACGAGGATGTAAATATTCTTCCTACATTACTTGGTTTTGCTCAAAGAAATCTTTATTCCGTGTACAAAACCAAGGAGGTTCTCCGAGTAAATAATAAATAAAAACCTAGCTACTGCTGCAGTTTAAAAACATTCACAAAACCTGAGCTATCGATGTGAAACTGTGGACGCACCATACGCTTATATGTATTGACAAAGCTAATTTAAGCTATTATACATATGTGTATGAGTGTGTGTGTGTGTGTGTGTGTGTGTGTGCGTGTGTGTGTGTATGAGTGTGTGTGCGTGTGTGTGTGTGTGTGTGTGTACGAGTAACAAGGGCAGCGCACGCGTACCGGTTACAGTACCTCGTATTTGTTACGCTGTTGCGATACGGTTTGTACTACTTGAGGCCCGCGCAACAACTCGCTCAACTGCCTTCTTTCGGCTTATTCCCCTAAATTCAAATCTAGGGTTAATGAGCATTTACCAGGCAAGCGTGCTCCATCGTAGGCCTAATCTTCGCTCTCCATCAGGCGTGATTGTGGTCAAACGCAAGCAATATTCTATAAAAAAAATCTAGTTAAGTGGTCTGTTCTTTGTTGGTGTGTATTAAATAAATAAATAAGATAAGACATTTTGTAACGATGTTTTGATTTTAGTCGTTCACGCAATAACGGCTGAACGGATTTATATGAAACTTGGCTAACAGGTGGACAAAGATCTGAATCAAGACATAGCATACTACCACGCGGTGGACACGACGTACAAATACGCGTTCTTGAATCTACATAAGCACGACGACGTCAGTACACGCGTACGCCTACATATACATCGCGCGCGCACTCTTCTGGATTCCGGCGGGGTCCGGCAATCTGCGCCGTGAGGGGTGGGGTAACTCGAATCGGTGCGGGGTGGAGCGTGTCCATTCTGTACGTTAGTACTATTATATACTTATTCTGTGATACTACTTAACATAACGGTGATCCTTATCAACGTGAAAACACTGCATTCATAATAATCATTCATTTCTGGCTATAAGCGTTGGACTTACAAATTCGTGTCATGGATTTTAATCGCGATCAGGCATAACAAAGCATTTTTATATTTTTTGTGATTATTTAGTTTTTAAGTTTCAAAATTTAATTTAAATACTAGATGAAAAAACCCGCCTGCATAATTCCCGTTCCCATGGGAATTTCGGGAAAATTATCTCACTCTCGGAACTGAGAGGAATCTGATGACACTTCACACTTCAAAATCCATTGAGCCGTTTAGGTTGCAGGGCGTGCCAAAGATTGATATACATACATACACACATACATACATAAATACATACGCTCGAAAAACATAACTCCTTTTAAAGTCGGGAGATTAGTAATGCAACATGAAATATCAATTCCTTTTTCTCTAAAAATATTGACCTTTAAAGAACAGACTTTTCTGGTCCAAGACCAACGGAATTGCTAACTAACTTCACTAAAATATTAAACAGAAATTCGCCGTAACACAGTTTCTTAGTTCCTTTACGACTCCGTAAAAACAAGGAGCTATACAAAAAAATAATAAGAACTCAATTAAAAAGTGAGAAATGAAAGGAAAAGAACTCGTCGTTAAAATTAATCCATTTACGTGACGAGATGAAAGAATACTTCGTTATTATATTGAAGGAGCGGTGTGCTTTAGGAATCGGCGGGGCCGGTTTATAACGACTTTTTAGACTTCTTAAGGTGAAAGCGCACGCTCTAGGCGCGAAATTCAAATTTTTTACAGGTTTTAATTTATTGTGGGTAAACGGTGTAACTGTTTAACATCATATGGTATTTGCGCTTGTAAAACAGTGTTCTTTATTTTATTGTGTAAAATTTTTTAAGAATAAAACTATTAGCTTGAAATAAAAGTTGTCAAAACGTTGAAAGTCCGAATTTCTATGTTTGACAACTTTTATATCAAGCTAACAGTTTTATTCTTAAAAAGCTTTACACAATAATTTAAAGAACACTGTTTTACAAGCGCAAATACCATATGAAGTTAAACAGTTACACCGTTTACCCACAAAAAATTAAAACCTGTAAAAATTTTGAATTTCGCGCTTAGAGCGTGCCGTTCCACCTTATAGCAAAGTGACCAACATAAAAAAAAACTCATAGTAGGGCACTGCATACTAACGATGGTCAAACGGAAAAATATATCGAATTTTTAGACAACATCAAATATCGAAGCGCGAATACCTGAAAATTTTTCAAAGTATTGGAACGTTTTTTTTATACAATAAAGGCTTGCGTTTGACCATAGTCACGCCTGATGGAAGGCGAAGATGAGGTCTACCGATGGAGATTGATTGTAGTGTTCAGGGAACACAGTCGCAGGTAGGGAATTCCACTCCTTAGCTGTACGGTTAATGAAGGAACATACAAATTAAAGAAAAAAGTTATGGTAATATTTTTAAAACACAACGGTCGTTCGAACAACGCCGTCTATAATATTGACTACAGACAATATTACCACGTCATCTTGAAGTTTTTTTTCTGATACCGTAAACTTTTTGGATTTATTAAAACGGCATCGAATAGAACCCATTAGGTTAGGTTATGTTAGTTTAACAAACATGAAATGAAAAAAAAACTTTTCGGTATTTAGACCCATTCGATATTTTAACATTGCTATTTCGTATTTCGGTATTAACCCGTAATTTGCTGAGAATTTTCACTTCAGCCCCTCTAATCGATCAAATACTTCCCGGCATAGAAAAGCCAACGCATAAATCTCCCGGGGTTAAAATTTAATTATATTTGCTTACCGTAACACGCGGCACTTGTTGGTAAATACGTTGTACTTGTGCAAGTAAATACTCGGTACTTGTACAAGTAAATACGCGGTAATTGGAAGTACGCGTAACTGTGATGTTTGATTTTCATCAAAGCGCGTTCGTGAGATCAAATGGGAGTTACTATGGGTACTCGCTCTAAAGTCGCTTACCTTTAAAGTGACCAAGGAATCGATTTTTTAACCGACTTCATTAGATTTTAATTCTACGAGGTCGTGGTGGCTAGCGGTTTGGCCTATGGACTTTCAAGCAGAGGGTCGTGGGTACAAATCCCGGCTCACACCTCTATGTTTTTCGGAATTTATGTGCGAATTTACATTTGTAATTTACCGTGAGCTTTACGGTGAAGGAAAACATCGTGAGGAAACCGTGGTTGGTGAATGTGTGAACGTGAATGGTGTGTGTGAAGTTCCCAATCCACACTGGGCCCGCGTGGGAACTACGGCCCAAGCCCTCTCATACTGAGAGGAGGCCTGTGCCCTACAGTGGGACGTATATAGGCTGGGATGATGACTTGATTACATATTAAACAACCAAGACTCGAGAAGAAACATTCGTATTTTTAACCCCCGACACAGAGGGGTGTTATAAGTTTGACCGCTATGTGTGTGTGTCTGTCTGTCTGTTTGTGTGTCTGTCTGTGGCATCATAGCTCTTAAACGGGTGGACCGATTCGGATGCGGTTTTTTTTATTTGAAAGCGTGTTAAGGCCATTAACATAATAATGGTAACAGCGCCATCTATACCGTACGTAAAGTACTATTTATTCTGTTCGATAACTTCGATACAAGTGTTTCTTCCTTACTTAATTAGCCAATGTAGTAGTTACACAAGGATTCCTTCAGTACCTCTACCATGAGTTACACTAGTTTACAGTGACCGTACTCGCTAGCGACGGCGTAAATGATTTGTATGGAGAATTCTATTTCCGTAAGTGACCGCTAGAGGCGCTGTACCCAATTCTCCATACAAATCATTTACGCCGTCGCTAGCGAGTACGGTCACTGTAAACTAGTGTAACTCATGGTAGAGGTACAGATGGCGCTATTACATACAGGTTATAAAAACGAATGCACTTTAGTTTTAAGACCTCTTGGACCTCTCGCTGTACTCATGGCAACATTATAGTTAAATAGTTAAATTTATTCTTTTATTTGGCCGCCATTTTCACCCTCACTTCAACAAAGCGTTTCTTGGCGATGGTTCTTTTAGACTTGTTTCATCAAAATTGGTTTAGTATTTTAGGCTCGGACCAAATTGAGTCGGGAGTTTTTAAAATTTTCAATTTATAGTTATTCATACATCTGCCCAGACGCGGGAATCGAACCTGGGACCACAAGCTTCGTAGTCGGGTGCTCTAACCACTAGACTATTTGAAGGGTAGGTACATGGAAAGAACATGTCTAGTCACCTTTTTTGAAAAATGAGATTTTAATCTCAAAAGGCCATATAAGGTCCAACTACTAGGCTAGCACGGCTTTTTAACCGACTTCAAAAAAAGGAGGAGGCTCTCAATTCGGTTGTATGTTTTTTTTTTTTTTAACGTGTGTTACCTCAGAACTCCGTCATTTATGAACCGATTTGGAAAATTTTTTCGTTGTTTGAAAGCACATGCTTCAAGGTTGGTCCCGTTGTTACCAAAATCTAGTTCTGGTGATGGGATCCATGAGGAATTGAAGAAACTCCTCAAAAATTCAAGATAAACTTATAGCGATTTTAGTATTTTCGGTGACAAGTCGAGCATTTGCATTCAGAAAGTATCATGGAACTTTGTAATAAAACGACATAACCCCATCGAGCATTAAAAATAGAATTTTCAACATGACCTTATTTCGAAATCAAACTGATGATTTTATCCTACGCATCTATTTTATACAGAAACAACTAAAAAGCAAAAAATAAAAATTTTTAAATAAATAATAAAACCTCCTTCAAAAAACATTCAAAAAACCATGAAATAATAATTGAACCGAACCGACTACAATAAGCATGAAAATATCTTTCTTCTAATCTGTTTTAAGTCGGTGCCTCAGCACGAGCTTGCAGGAGTGTAAGAAGCCCTATAGATAGTAAGGTATGTAGGTAAGTTAGATTACTAGGTCCACTACCTATATACCTATATAGCTGTTGCTCGCGACTCCGTCTGCGAAGAATAATAGGGGTATGAAAAATAGATGTTGACCGATTCTCAGACCTACCCGATATGCACACAAAATTTCATGAGAATCGGTCGAGTCATTTCGGAGGAGTTTGGTAACAAACACCGTGACACGAGATTTTTATATATTAGACTAGCTGACCCGGCGAACTTTGTTCCGCCTTAGAGTAGAGGCAAAAAAATGAAACCCCCTTGCAACGCGTTCGCCGCTCTCTTGCAACTGGCCTACGCGGCTCATGTACTTACATTGCGTCATCCTTTTTCGTGTATGCAGCCGGCGTTCATCGATTTATTAGACGTCGTCACGTCAAAAATTAAGGGGTGAACCACCCTTAACATTTAGGGGTATGAAAAATAGATGTCTGATTCTCAGACCTACCCGATATGCACACAAAATTTCATGAGAATCAGCGAGCCATTTCGGAGGAGTTTGGTAACAAACACGAGAATTTTATATATTAGATTACCTACCTATATTGCCTATAGCTAAACCGTTTCAATGAGACCCAGCCCCTGTACCGCGTCACTCATTTAAACGGTTTATAGCTAAAGTGCCTATAACACAAGCTTTGCTTACTTTGGTACTAAGTCAATTGGTGTGAATTGTCCCGTGATATTAATTTATTTATGTCCATCTTTTCCCAGTTACATCCAGAACTAACCAGTTACAAATACATTACCGTTACCTAAAGATTCTATAATGGAGTGAGCGATTGACCCTCGTCAGTGGCCTCGACTGTGAAATCAGACCTTTCTTTATGTCTTTCTCTTACTGGCGTGGGAAGTGACAGCTCGCCTATTATGTGCTGGGAGTGAATTAAAAGGACTCGAAGTGTTCGAGAAAATGTCACTTCATTGTGAAAATGCAGCGGGCAATATGTGTCAAAGTATGTATACTCCATTTAATTTAGAATTATAAACCACAACAACATTTATTGCGGCTCGTGAACTGTAATCTCTTTACAATTTGTACTAGAGTAACAATTGACGACACGCAAATAAAGTGACATTAAAACAATTTTATTTTGCGGCTCCCAGACTATTGCACTGTACTATTTGCTAGGTAAGAAATAGTTGACGAGCCGCAATATAATGATGTTGTGCTTTTCAATTCTAAATTAAATGAAGTATACCTACATAATTTTAGCCTTCTGAGTTCCGGCCTTTTCTAACCGAACTTAAGACCTAGACAAGAGTCATAATGTTTTGTAATTTTGTAACTTATTTAAGCGTCTTTGAAGTTTATTATTCATTGAATAATTTACACTTTATATAGTAGGTACATTCGGCCGTTATTTATTCATACAGGTGATTTGTTCTTTAGGCGCCATCTGCTTCGCTAACCAAGAATTCATACCATGATCGTCTAAGTAATGTAAAATAAAGTTTGAAGTAGGAAATGGTTCATTATTTACACCGTAAGAAACAAAAGTAGTCTCTCCAGTGGAATAACGATTATAAATGGGCTATGAATGTTGACCAGACGCCCCAAATGCTGATGTAGACTTGACTTAAAAAGACCCTATAGACCCTAACTTTTGCCATGTCCACAGTACCTAGTATTGAATCATGCGTTACTTTGCGGAGGTCCATATAATTAATGAACTGAAACAATTACAAAACATGAAACATAGCATTTGTCCAAAATTACAAGTTGTTAAGCACTGCGCGAGGTTGTCCGCTTGTTTAACAAACTAACTACCTACCTACTGAGCTGAAAACCATAACATGTCCTATGCTATTTAAAAAGAAATTAAAAGTATTCTTGTTGAGGGGATGTTTTTACACTGTAGACGAAATATTTAATAAGGATTGTTAATTTAGACCTGTATGTAATTTTCATTTTTTGTTTTTGTTTTAATTTCTGTTCTTTTTTTTATTGGTTGTAAGTGGGTTTGTTTTATCATTATGTTTAACCTGCTGCAACTGTATTTTCAAACACGATACTTGTATTGTTCTTGAATAAATACTTCTTGAATCTTGAATCTTGGACTTTGCTCATCCGCGACTCTTTCAACCTGTTTGGTCGCGGGAGAGCAAAGAATTGTTTCAATTCATAAAAAAATGTGTACGACCCAAATGTTTTTCAAGTAGCGGTAGACGCGATGGCTGTATATATCTATATCTATTTATAACCTCGATTATTCCTAGTGTCCCTATCCCAGTTGTTCACTGTTTTATGTTTATAGTCTACCTGAGGCAAACGTCTCCTATAATCCGCAATATCGGCTGAGCCGCGTATAGTTTTAGTAAGGGTTCCCGCCCACTATACCCTGTCCACGATAACGAGCTAGTATAGCAGTCTCTCTTTGGCACTTTATATCCAGATGAAAAACTCGAGAGTTGCGGACTCAAACCACATGAATAAAAAACGAACAGAATAAACGCTTCAAACAACGCCGCACACGCATTACACTACTACACGCGCAACATATGTGTGCGTGACCTGTCACAGACAGGACGGGGGGGGGCGTGCACCGGCACCCGCTCGGAGACAAACCAACCAGTTTGAACTTGCTCAGTGAGTAGACAAAGTTCAGGTGTGTCGCCAGCGACGACGCGACCATTTAGCGTTTAGCTACATAGTTCGGGTGTTCGGTTGTTTTAAAGATGCCTACCTGTTGTAGTGTTTGTAGATGTACAGGTATTAGATACTTAAGTACTTGTTTTAATAAAATAGTACCTGAGCGACCGAGCTCTGCTCGGGCAGAAACTCGGTACCAAGCGTTTTCCCAGAGATAAGACCAAGCTAGATCAATTTTTCATCCCCGAAAACCCCCAAATACCAAATTTCATCGAAATCGTTGGAACCGTTTCCGAGATCCTGATTATATACACCGGTGGGGTGGGGGGGGGGTGAGAGGGGGGAGGGGATGCGGGGGCGTGAGCGCGGGGGCATTAAAGGGGGGATGAAAATTTCATTGATTTTGCCGTAGGATGCACCGTTTTCAAGATATTTGGCAAAAACACCGGAGCTTGGGTGAGTCACGTTAAACTATCGTCCGTAAACCAACTTTACAGACAACCGGCTTTTCCTGTTCTGTGCTCCCAATAGGGAACGTGCACATAGACGGTGCTGCCAACTGGTGCCATAAGGGTGCCATCAATTTGAATGTTTTACCTTGATAAGTTTGTTTTACTGTCCGCATAGTGTCTCTTCTGTCGCATTAGTGCTGCCGCCTATAGTTACTGCACGTTCCCTATAATACTTTTTCTCACAAAAAAGTAACTTTTTCTCACAAAAGAAGAAACTTGACGTTTTCTCATGAAAAATAAACTTAAAAAAAAAAACTAAAAATGTTGAAAAAAAACGTGGATTCGAACCGAGGTCGGCTGGATCCGCGACCAACCGATTTCTAATGTGCCATTATGATCTGCTCGAAGTGGGCGAAATTTAGCTTTATATTCTAATGCAAACAAAAATAGCCGGAAAACACGAGTAAAAGCGATTTTCTGAAAATGAAACATAGCTAGATCAGTTTTTCATCCCCGAAAACCCCCACATACCAAATTTCATCGAAATCGTTGGAGCCGTTTCCGAGATCCTGATTATATATATACATATATATATACATATATACAAGAATTGCTCGTTTAAAGGTATTAGATAGATAGATAGATAGATGAGCTTTACAGTGAAGGAAAACATCGTGAGGAGGATGGTGTATACATGTGAAGGTTCCAATCCGCATTGGGCCCGCGTGGGAACTACGGCCCAAGCCCTCTCATTCTGAGAGCAGGCCTGTGCCCTCCAGTGGGTCGTATTTGTACAGGCTGGGATGATGATTCAAATGAAAGATACACATAAGTTAAGTAAAGGCAAGGTAGAGTTAAGATATAATTTAATTCTATGAAATGCGGTTGTAGTGGGCAGAAGCCTTTAGCACACGTTTCTTTTGAGTTACTGACAGTTATCCCGCAATTCCTGCAATTCTTGCAGTACCTTATATAGCAGAAATGCAGGTAATTGCAGTTATTTTGCTAAAAGAAAAATGGGTTTTAAAATTCTAGGTGTTTACGATTTTGTGCCAACGTCATAAATAAGTGATCACTTCTGTAACTTGTCGCTTTCAGTCGTTACATAATTTCGTACGGCTTTTCAAACAACAGCAAGGTACAAGGTACAAAACTGATCACATTTTATGACGTTGACCCTACCAAAGGAACCCTATTTATTTATATGAAAACTGACAAAAGGGCGTGTGGTTCACTGGGACTGCTGGAGTGTTTGCCGGCCTTGCGAGAAGAGGTACACTCGCCTTTTAAGGGTTATTTCTCACGTACCACAACCACACGACAAACCACAACCGCATATTTTGTATTGAAAATGAATTCACACATAAAAAAAATTCACACATACCACATTTTGCCGTCATTATCGACCGCGTTTGTATTTCCGTGTGTGTACCGACTATTCACACGTTTAACCACTGCTTAACCACATTTTAACGCTGCGACGTGGTGTGGTTGTAGTACGTGTGAAACAACCCTACAGCCCCGGATCTACGATTATTTCGAACCGGGGCAAAAACTTGATAGTGGCGCCCCCCCTTCACTTGTTCGATATTTCAAATTCATGCCTCAAGGAAACTGCCGCCCGGGGCGATACGGGGCTGCAACCCTAAAACGTTCGCAAACCCCATACAAAATTATTTGACAAACAAAAAAGTCCTGGCTGGTGTAAAAAAAATTGCTGCACGTTAAATCGATTCAATTAAAAAAAATAACAGAATTTTGCCGCGTATGAGCGAAACGTGACCTGATTGGCAACGAGTCACTTAGGCATCGAATTCCGAATTCGAAACAATAGTTATTTTTTTGTGAGTAAATTGAAAGTGGCCTGCAAATATGTGTGTGATTGTTTCATTTTTACACGCTTTTATTTAACTTCCAATATTCGTATGATTGTAAATTGCGGGGTGGGTGTCGTGGGTTCGAGCCCGGATTCGTACCTCTGAGTTTTTCGGAATTTATGTGCGAAATTACTCTATTGTAATACTGGGTCCGCGTGGGAACTACGACCCAAGCCCTCATAATTTGAGAGGACACCTGTACCCTGCAGTGGGACGTATATAACAAGCTCAGATGACGATGATGACATTATATACTCTACCGATATACCGTTGTCGTAAGGTTCAAATTACGCTAACAGTTCAGAAGTTATTACTTTTCGAATATAAGCTACGACTAATAATGGCCAAAATTTCAAAGTGGCGAAAACCAGGACTTATGACCTTTTATTCCGTAATTTTAAGCAAACAAAGGATATTAATTAAGCGTGATTGCACCAAAATACCCGACACATTGTAAACCTGGATAATGCTCCGTCCGGGAATGCCGCTGCACATCGATCAATTCATTCTGGATAACAGATGCGACACTTAATCACAATGCACATGTTCAGAATGTGCCTTCTAAATCGATTCATACCTACAGACACCGAGCGTATCAGACGCGTCGTGACAGACAAAATAATATTCTTCTACTTATACAGTTTCTATTAATAGTAGGGAAGCCCAAGAGGGGATTTTTGAAGTTAATCGAGCGCGGCAGATTAATATACAGGGAGATACCTCATACCTTCTAGAGTACCCCCATTGAATATGATCACTTCATGTGGGGGGTTTGCCTGGGGCACCCCGTCAAAAAACTTAGTAAAAAAATAGATTCTTTGAAATATTCGAGCGCGTCAAATTTTGATAATTTGATACTCCAGCGTGCCACTGATAATAAAATGTATGATAATCTGCCACTTTGCATGGTGGGAGTGGCCATACGGAAGGGCGCGCGTCAGGTTTTCATAGGGGATGTTAATTCCAAGGACTGACGATTTGGAAGTGAAATGTGCATTGTTCTGCTAAAATTAACCCACCTTATCTTAATCTGACGCGCTCGAGTATTTTAAAGAATCAATTTTTTTTAATAAATATTTTGACGGGGTGCCCTAGACAAACCCCCCACATGAAGTGCTCATATTCAATGGGGGTACTCTAGAGGGTAAGGTATCCCCCCCGTATATTAATCTGCCGCGCTCGAGTAATTTCACAAATCCCCTCTTGGGCCCCCCTACTATAACGCATTCTAGGTAGAGGTAACGCCACCAGAGTTGAGGCCACGCACACAACCACATCTCATGTAATGACAGCGGGATTTTGACGTTGTGCTGACGTTTAACGACAACACAACGTCAAAATCCCGCTGTCATTACATGAGATGTGGTTGTGTGCATGGCCTCAACTCTGGTGGCGTTACCTATACTATCTAACACGACAGCGCAGACTCCGAAAGACACGAGCAGTGCCCGGCCAGTACGCGCCGTACGCGCGGTTCATGTCAGTACATACCGCACCTTCGGTACAACAGTGTATCATCTCGAAATAATACACCATTTTAATTTAGACTTTACTTAATTTCCAGAAAGTCTAAATTAAAATGGTGTATTATTTCGAGATGATACTCTGTTGTACTGAAGGTGCGAACGTGTTTGTGGTGTGGCTACCTATCTGCCATAGGTATATACTTTAGTAGATATTAAACACACAAGAGTCAAGAACAAACATTAGTATTTTTCATACGTAATAATTATGTGCTCTGGGGAATTGAACCCTCGACCTCAAACTTCGCAGTCAGGTTCTTTATCCACTAAGCTATCCAGTCGTCCTACGCGCACCTGCAAAGAAATTCAATGGGAGTGTTCCAAAAAAAAATAATCAAAACGTTTATTCTGCAAGTAGGCCGCAAAGGGCTCTTTTACATGTCATTTTTTTAAACTACCAGCGCTTTCGTAAGGACCATCATTGCCAAGAAGAATGCGCCGCAAGAAACTTGGCAGAAAGTCATCTTTTCAAATCAAAATATAATAAATTACAAATTAAAAAAATTTACTTAATTCTATATTTGTAAATATAGAATTAAGTAAATAAAAAAAATAATTATATAAAAAAACAATACAGGGATGTATTGGGTCCCTTAGTTAAAAAACTAAAACAATACCTACATCTTAACTATATCTACGTTAAGTGGAAGTGTAGAATGCTTACACCGTCAAAAAAAAAATTAAAAAGGAAAAAATAAAAATATTGGAGATGTCTTCCAATGTCACAATAATTAAAAATGATTGTGTTAAAAACACATTTCAGGTCAAGTAACCATTAAACTTTTGGATTCCAAAGGCAAACGCTTACGCCTTTAAATCTTAGTAGGTAATATTATTAACGCGAAATTTTGTATGAATGGATCATAGCCGAGGATCCGCTAAACAACGACCTCCACCGAGCTGGTTAATGGATGAAAAGTATGTTATATGATATTAATTATGTTAATAAATATACAATTATACAAATATATATATTGTATTGCAAGTGGGTTGACTAAAAAATTTCAATTCAGTAAATTTTTTTTTTAACAGTTCAACGTTTCGGTTAATAGACAAATAGAATATGCAACTATTTTTTCCGGTCATAACTTTTGACCGGAACGTAACGAAATTTTTGAACTTTAACAGGTAAAAACAGGTAAATCGATATTTGCACTGGTCTGGTTAGTCAACCTAACGTTTGCATATTCTATAGGCTTTATACTTTTGATTGGTACGCCATTTGTCTATTAACCGAAAGGGTAAAATTGAAAAAAAAAAATTAATCATAATTCTGGACTGAAATTTTTTAGTCAACCCACTTGCAATATATTTATCAACATATTTAATTTCATATAAAATTCTTTTCTTTTCTTTTCTTTGCAGGCTGTACCACCCCCCCCCCCCCCCCTATCCTACCCCTCTTATATACTCTATACTATATATACTACCTGGATAGATCTACCTCCTATATATTTCTACCTGTATTTCTACATTACTTTATATATAACTAACTATATAACTCTAAGAAGACCTACCTAGGAAAACCTACCTATATAAGCAAACCTATAGCACCTAATTTTTTCCTAAAAATACCCTAAAATTACCTAGCTCCTAACTCAAGCTGATTTACCTTGTTTAAGTCACAGAATTGGCCAGTGATCGTTAGTGGTCTACATAATAAGGATCCTACATTGAGTCCGAAGAATAACCCGACAGTTCTTTCTTGTATGTATGGGTAGTAGTTAACTGCTATATAATTCAAGTTTATAATGAAGATATGGTTAGGATGGATAATTTTAAAGAAAGTAATTGCCTATAGTTAATAAAAGTCATTGAGGAAGATGAATAGTTGAAGTAGGATAATTAAGCTGTTTGTAGTTTCAAGTAATTGTATATAGTTTTAAGTAATTGTATATAGTTTTAAGTGATCGCATATAGTTAATAAAGCCTGTAGAGATATCAAAAGAAGAATGGTTGAAGAAAGATAATTGTCTGTAGTTTTATTAATGTCATATGTCCATAGTCTGTGTCATGTACTTGTAGGCAAGGAATTTTATATTGCGGCTATGGTTGAGAGCCCACTCCCCGCTCTCAACGGTGGTGTGCGGCACCATACATGGACTCCAAAACCTCCCCCGCATGAACTCTGAAGGAGTATACTACCTTTTCCTTGTTTAGGTAATGAATGCATTACCTTAAATAAATGAGAGGACATTTCAAAGGGGTATTAGTTACAGTCTGTGGCCGTTCTTGGGTCCAACCTGTGATCATATTGCCTCTGCAATAGCTAGCCGAAACTTCGGTAGTAATTGTAGACTTCGATGAATGATCATAATGACTATTGAGTAGCTACCAGATCCTTTGGTACCAGTAAGCCACTAACTTGCATCTGCCTCAGTTATAGTCAGAATGACGGATTGTAAAACAAGTATTTGGTAAGCTTTTACCATTTAGGTACAGTAAGTATAACTAGCCACCACAGGACCAGATAATCCAAGGTTATTTCACCAGGGACGACCGCCGACTTCAAAGGAGATTCTACTTTTCAGCAAATAAATATTCATAGTGAGTTTGTTGAGTTTTATTTTTACTCACTTAATTGAGTCTACTAGGGTTTACTAGATAGGACATATGGATGAAAGGGAAACCCTGAAATCTTTCATCCGTCGGAAGTCTAGAGCGTCGTAGTCAAAGTCAGTCAATGCCTCAGGCATTAGTAGTTATGTCATCAAATGTAGCCCTTTCCCACAACACAAAATAGCACAATGAAGAACTGTCATGTTTAGGTAGTAGTATTAAGTAAGTCAGAAGGCATAGCAATGCCCTCCAATATCAATTAGTATAATGACGAACAGCAGGTAGTATTTAGTTAATGGTAATAATATTAAGTATGTCAGATGGCATATCTCAGCCCTCCAACACACTATAGTATAATGAAGAACTGAAGATAGTTAATGATAATAACATCAAGTATGTCAGGTGGCATATTTCAACCCTCCGACACACTACAGTATAATGAAGAACTGAAGATAGTTAATGGTAATAACACCTATCCCCGAAGAACCTATCCTACCAGCTAAACTATCCATCTATTCTACACGGAATTGAAAAGCTAGGAATCCGGATTCCACATTTACAACTACCGCGGGGCCCCTCTCCAACTGATAAGAGAGGGCCTATCCTAAGCTAATGCCTACGTTGAGTGGGTTGGCTCAAGACTTACTTTCTATACCCGTGTGCTACTGGTACCCTTCTGAGGGGATTGGGATAGAAGAATACCAGTGTGTAATATATATATAAATAGATAAGCGGACTAGGTAGATGATGAGGTTGAAACACCGGTTATGGCGCTCCAAACCCTTCAACACCCAGGGAGAACTTAGGTCCGACTCTTGAGTTATAATACAGACCCCCACCCATCTCCAAGAGGTGGTAAATTTACACTAAAACGCCTCCGAGATGGGCTAATCGTTACGTTAACACCGCAAGGTTTCGGGACTATCCCTTCTCAGAGTCCAGCTATTACTTCAGCTGATGCTCGAATAGGTTCTCCAACACTAACACATCCTAGCCCCTACACTGACCCCACAAAATCCACTAAACCCCAATTTAACTATCTCACAGCTATGTAGTTATCCAAACGATGAGCATTCCATCGCCATGTTCTGGCAATAAATACGCAAAGCCAGATAACCACACTAAACCCCTCCCCATTAACTATCACAAGAAACTAACAAATAAACTCCCATACGAAATTCCCGCAAAATCCCGCTACCCCATCTTAACTAACAGCAACTATGTAATTATCCGACAATGAATATTCCATCACCATATTTGGCAATAAATACACAAAGCCGGGCAATCACACTAAACCCCTCCCCATTAACTATCACAAGAAACTAACAAATAAACTCCCATACGAAATTCCCGCAAAATCCCGCTACCCCATCTTAACTAACATCAACTATGTAATTATCCGACAATGAATATTCCATCACCATATTTGGCAATAAATACACAAAGCCGGGCAATCACAAAAACCCCCATTAACTAACACAAGAAACATTTAAACACCCAATAAAAGAAACACGATAAAAGAAAACACAAGAGAAAACACAATAAAGTAAGAGAAAATACGGTAAAAGTCACGATAAAAATGATACCTCAAACACACTGGGAGAACCGTTTCCGAGCCCGTGGCAAAGACGAAGAACCCGTTCTCTGTCCGCGCGTCGCTTTTTATACGCCATCTAACGTTCCAATAGCGAACTAAGCGCACTTAGCCCAAGCAATCCCATTGGAGCATTTGGAACACTTGGTCCATTCAAACCATATGGTGCACACGGAGCACTAGGTGCAAAAGGGGCCCGAATAACTGTGAAAAGGTCGTATCTCGAGCGCGTGCCTCCAGTCTACCCGACAATTCTCATTCCGAACTCGATACTGAAATAGCTTCTAAGCTTTTCACTTAAGGTGCAGATTTGCCTGTTTTACCTCTAAATTGGGTCAGCCAGTCTGTTGGCAAAATTACAGGTATGCCGTCTAGTAAGCGAAAGTGTTGCATCATCTTCATCATCATCATCATCATCTCAGGCCTTTCCTCAAGTAAAAAGGTTACAAATGAGGATTTTCCGAATGTAATTGTTAATTAGCCTTATTAACATCGTTGTCGTCAGTCCCACATTCCCAAATAAGCTTCATACAGGCCTATTCTTACAATAAAAGGTTCAGTATGCAAATAGGTAGTTTGTGATCAATGAATTAAAAATAACATCGCCCTATTGGCGTATGAAACAATTTTATTAGCTATTTTAATTATATATTATTAACTAATATACCTAAAACTATGTTTATATAAGATGGAACATTACAGGTGGATGTCTGTACTGTTACAAGGCGGTGTCACGGGCAACAGCTAGTATTTAAAATTCATCCCTTTTTAAACTGTTTGGAAATTCTGCCGCTTCTACACCTTTTATTCTAGAATTAATTAGTCTAATTCGAGAGCTCCATGGCACACGGGCATTGTTAAGTGCACTCGATATACAATCGCGTTAATTAACAAGCTGCCAGTTTTTGTTAATTAGGCAAACGGAATGATCCTGGTTTAAATTTACATTATTAATGTGATTGAGCCTTAATGGGAGTAAATACTATAAATGCTTTTCTTTTTTCTTTCAAAGCCGTGCGGTCAGGCACGTGGAGCGTTTCCACCCTTGTTGTTAATATTCGCTTAATAAGCGCTTCGCTTCATCTTTATTATGCGGACTACTAAAAGTTGTGGTAGCTCAGTGTTTTGACCAAGCAGAGGGTCGTGGGTTCAAGCCTGGGCTCGCACGTCTGAATTTTTCAGAATTCATGTGTGAGACTACATTTGAAATTTACCACAGGTTTCCTTGAAGGAAACACCGTGAGGTTGCATACGCCTGCAAATAAATTTAATGGTGCGCGTGTGAAGTTCCCAATACGCACTGGGCCTGAGTGGGAACTACGGCCCAAGCGCTCTCATTCTGAAGACATGTACGTACCCTACAGTGGGACATTTTAGGTGCCGTTTTTTTATGCGATGGTTCTGCCAAAAATTAACCAACAGGTAGACACTTGAAATATTCACAGAATATTTAATTATATATTGACTTTAAAAATAAATCATAAAATTAAAATAAAAATAATATTTAAGGGGGCAATACAACAAACGTGATTTTTATAGATAACTAGCTGTTGCCCGCGACTCCGTCCGCGAAGAATAGGGGTATGAAAAGTAGCGTACGACCTATTCTCAGACCTACCGAATATAGACAAAAAGGTATCATAAAAATCGGTCAAGCCGTTTCGGAGGAATTCGGTAACAAACACCGTGACACGTGATTTTTATATATTAGATTGTACGGAACCCTTCGTGCGCGAGTCCGACTCGCACTTGGCCGGTTTTTTCGTAATGGCTACGGAACCCTACCTTGGGCGCGTCTGACACGCTCTTGTTACCCTTTGGGTACGAAACCTTAAAAAGTAAGTCTCTAAAACATGACGCGGCATTTTGCTAATTTCGCTCATGGCATTCTTTAAAAGAATGAATCCATTCAATTCCCTGAAGTTCGTGAAGTGGAACACTTAATTTTACTAATCCACTGCATTAGTCAAATGAACATCTGTTTTAACCCTGGGAAGGTTTTAGGTACATTTAATTTGATGAAACACTTATATTATCGTCTCGGCCTGACGGTCCGTTGCATTGCACAGTACCTTTACCATGAGTTACACTAGTTTACAGTGACCGTACTCGCTAGCGACGGCGTAAATGATTTGTATGGAGAATTGTACTTCCGTAAGTGTCCGCTAGAGGCGCTGTACACGATTTTCCATACAAATCATTTACGCCGTCGCTAGCGAGTACGGTCACTGTGAACTAGTGTAACTCATGATAGAGGTACAGACCTCTGAAATGAGAGGGCTTGGAGCGTAGTTCCATCACAGGGCCAGTGCGGATTGGGAACTTCACACACACCATTGAATTTCATCACAGGCGTGTGCAACAATCCTCGCGATTTTTTAAGTTTTAAGTATAATTCCGCACATAAATTCTGAAAAACTCAGAGGTGCTAGGGGCTCAAATCCACGACACTCTGCTTTCATAATTCATAATTCATAATTTCTTTATTGTACATAAATATCTATTACAACAGAAATAACAATAATAAGATTTGTCACATTAGAAACCAGGCGATATAAATATACGTAACAATTTCACAATTTTGGTTGCACTGGCCCCTACACTAGGCTCAGCCTGTTTCGTAGGTAACCAATTCCGATGCGAGTTGACATAATTGATGCGAAAATCTAATAAGAAGAATCCCTTGGCTAAGAAACAAATGGATCTAAGTAAAAATTAAATACTATATCTAAGATTTAGAGTCATAATCAAACCACTAGGCTAACACGACTTCAATCATCATCATCATTTCAGCTGTAAGACGTCCACTGCTGTACATGGGCCTCCCTCATTGATGCCCAATCATTACGATTGGAAGCGATTTGCATCCACCCTGAACCTGCGGCCTTCACTAAATCGTCCGTCCATCTCGTTGGTCTCGTTGGTCTCGCTTCCATTCCAGAACTTTTGGGCCCCAACGGCCAACACACACGACAAAACAGACGACACGACTAAAAACACACACGACTACAACACGACACAGTGTTTGTGTCCACACGACTTACCTACATATACAATACAATACAATGACTCTTTATTCTACACCAGGAATAGTAAGCAATACAGAAACAGGTACACAGAAAGTTACAAGGTAAGCAATAGGCGGCCTTATCGCTTAAGAGCGACATTATTACGAGATATTATAGTTGGAATGACAATGCAAGACAGTGAACAAAAAATACAGTAAGCAAATAAAAACTTACTTTAAAGCCGTTTAAATATAGCAGCCTGAAATCTTAAATCAAACAATTTGGCTTCGTTTTATTTCTCTGCCTTTTACGACAAGTCGTGAACACTGAACAGTAAACGATTGATGCGATTCCAAATTTAATAAAGGGCAGAAACGGTTTGAGGAAATATCATCCATTACTAAATTTATAATCGAAAAACCTGGTGCTGATTGCTAAAAGAATATGAATATTTTCTTTTAAGTTGTTCAAGCAATAATGGCGTTTCGAAATTAAATTAATATTTATTCTGTAAGGGATTTTTTTACATATTATCTCTTTACAGTACGGTCGCGTGCTTTAATTTAAGACCCATTTCGAAAACATATCCTCTGAATACCTATACAATATGACAGGACTGTCAACCATAAGTGGGTCCCAAATTAAAGCTCGCGACTGTACCAACGCTTTCGAAAAGACCATATTTCGCATACTGTAACAATTTCATAACATATATTACAACTTTAATTTTAATACTAGATAGAAAAAAAACCGCTGTACAATTCCTATTTCCATGGGAATTCCAGGAAAATAACCCCCCTATACCCTTTGTCACTTTCGCAACTGAAACGAACCTAATAACACCTCACACTTCATAATCCATTTAGGCTGCAGGGCGTGCCAAAGAATGATACATACATACTTACATAAATGCTTACGCTCGAAAAACATAACCCTCCTCCTGATAGTCGGGTGAAAATTAAATAAGTTCAGGAAACAATTTAAAAAGCAATTTTCAATCGGTTTTTGATTTACTATACATTGCAAATAGACAACCCCAATTGTGGCTGATGTTTCCAGACATAGGTCGATATTCAAAGTGTACCACATCTAAGGCTGTCTTGCGCGGACCTGGGTTAGCTACTTAACTCCGAGTCAACTACCCACCCCACAGGATCCAGGGTTAACAAGAGTCAAATTGTGTGGAACTGTCATTTTTAACCCAGTGTTACCGATTTAATTTTTTAACCCTGAACTGTGCGTCACTTAAATCTTGAATTAATCATTCAATGAAAAACTTTCGTTTCGTAGTACAATTTCTATTGGCGACTACAGTACATAGATAATTACAGTGTCAGCGAGCGCCCCCTCCCCCCTCCGACCCCTCTAAGCCCGTCTAACGACCAGCAGACATTAATGAATGAAACAGAGACTGCAATTTCAACGTTCCCGTTTTATTTGCGTCATCATCATCATCCCAGCCTATATTAATGTAATTTACTAGCTGTTGCCCGCGACTCCGTCTGCAAAGAATAGGGGTATAGAAAATAGCCTACGACCTGTTCTCAGACCTACCGAGTGTAGACAAAAAAATTAACAAAAATCGGTCAAGCCGTTTCGAAGGAGTTCGATAACAAACACGACACGAGATTATTATATATTCATCATCATCATCATGATCAGCCTATGTTCGTCCACTGCTGGACAGAGGCCACTCCCATGGCACGCCACTGAGCACGATCCTCGGCCACTCTCATCCAGCTCTTGCCAGCCGCCTTGCGAAGATCATCGCTCCACCGAGTCTGAGGACGTCCCACGCTACGCCACTACGCTACGCTACGCTATTATATATTAGAAGATTAAAATTTAATTACTGGATGTTATCAATGTTGATTAAAAGAAGTAAATTTTATAAGCTTTGCTACTTGTAACTCCCAAGAGCCCAAATTATTTAATTTCTCAGCGCATTACTTGTTACTGTGCATACACACCCATACACCCTAGACTTGAATTTGAAGGCAGTTGAGCGAGGTGCTGCGCGCGCCTCCAAGCAGTGCAAACCGTACAACAATAAATACGGGGCACTGTAACCGGTACGCGCGCGCTGCACAACTGCTCAGACCCGACTCCAGAATGGCTACTATAGGCAACAGGCCGGAACACGTCGAGTCGCTTGGAGGCCTGGCTCAACCTATACCTATACCTACCTATGATGAGATGATGACGATGTTTTGAGATGCACGAAACCCTCGGTGCGCAAGTCCATCTCATACCTGGCTGATTTTTTTTTATTCAATCCTATGTACAGATTTTTAAAGTATTTGGACATTTCGGACACTAGTCGTATAGTGGTAAAATTTCAGACGTAACTGGAGAAATTCGTGTGGATATCAAACTAAGCGTGGACATCTCCCAGCCACAAAGCTCTTAGAAACGGAGTTGCCTTTAGTTTGTCTTTGCACTATATTTTTCTGCCAATTTTCGCGATTCAACCAGTATGTGTTGCCCATGATAACATATGGCTCTAAGACGTGGTCTTTGACTATTGGCCTTTTGGAGAGGATCAGAGTCACGCGACGAGCTGTGGCTATATTTATTTTAACGACCGCTTTTAGCCTAGTTGGTAGTGACCCTGCCTACGAAGCAAGAGGTCCTGGGTTCAAATCCCGGTAAGGGCATTTATTTGTGTGATGAGCACGAATATTTGTTCCTGAGTTATGGATGTTTTCTATGTATTTAAGTATTTATTTATCTATATAAGTATGTTTATCGTCGTCTAGTACCCATAGTACAAGCTTTGCTTAGTTTGGGACTAGGTCGATTTGTGTAAGATTGTCCCCTAATATTTATTTATTTTATTTATTTATTTGCGCAATTCGGAATACGGAAATTTACCGAAGAACTAAAGTCATCGACATAGCTCGAAGAACAGATAACCATTGGGGGATAAAGTTGCTCAAGTGGCGCCCACGAACTGGAACGCGAGCCTGAACCTCCCACGAGGTGGATTGATGACATCGCGAGAGACAACCGGTGAAGGCAATTGGCCAGTTGTCATTCATTATGACGTTCTAAGGGGAAAGCTTTTGTGCAACAGTGGATGGCCGCTAACTATACTCCATTTAATTTAGAATTGAAAACCACAACATCATTATATTGCGGCTCGTCAACTATTTCTTACCTAGCAAATATACAGTACAATAGTCTGGGAGCTGCAAAATAAAATTGTTTTAATGTCACTTTATTTACGTGTCGTCAATTGTTACTCTAGTACAAATTGTAAAGAGATTACAGTTCACGAGCCGCAATATAATGTTGTTGTGGTTTATAATTCTAAATTAAATGGAGTATAAGCAATCTTGTGTCGCTCCACTATCATATTTTAGGCTGAGAAGAAAAGGGTCACACGTGTAACACCACAGCGTAGAAACAAAAGCTGTCTCTCCTGTGGACATAAAATTAGCGATTCCGAGTCAGCAAAGTTATAGTATAAATCTTCCCAGGTGGATTTTTCGCTTCGAGCCATTACATTCAAATTGATCCTTAATACTATGACGATACCGTTTGTTAAAAATTCACCTGGGAAGATTTATACTATGTTTTGTTTTGTTTTTTTATTTGGGTGAATCAACCTTTTCGTGCTATGGTTACACAAATTTTGTCTCTTGGACAACCTAAGCATTTTTCTATGAAACAGTATGAAGATGTCACTTAGACAACTGGAGACTGAGTAAAAACACGAAAAAGTTCATTCACCCATTTATATAAATGGGCCGAAATTTAGCCAGTTAGCCAGCCGTCTGAATTTGTGCCATGTCCCAGACAGGAGAGACGCAAGTAAACAAGAAATGTGCATGAGCCAAAAGCTTGCGATACCATCTCTTGTAGTAGGTGCTACGTGCTGTCAGCGTATTCCGTATCGATTGAAACTCGGCGTGATTTATTAATACGACACTCTGCCCACCGCAGCACTGAGAGAATACTGTACGTACGCGTTTGAATTTCAAACGCGGTTATTTGGTCGTACACTTAAACGAAGTTGCTCTATATTTAGAAAGAACATTAGGAAATTTGGTGTAAGTGGAGCAGCTACAATTAACGTAAAATTCATCATCATCATCATCATCCCAGCCTATAAACGTCCCACTGCAGGGCACAGGCCTCCTCTCAGAATGAGAGGGCTTGAAAATTCATATGACATGTCTTGTTAACTAAACGGCCATTGTGATGTCATTTTCACACAGTCCCATTAATATTATTTAAACGCACTGTGTGGTGGTATTATCAAACCACAATAAGAACGGGACTGTCAGAACTGTCATTTCATACATATTTTGACGTAAGCATATAGAATTACTGTCAACTCCAATCCCTTTCTAAACTCGCCCTGATTATAGAAGATGATATATCTAGTTAAGATGTAGATATAATAGTTTTAGTTTCTTAACTAAGGGGCATACATCCCTGTATTTTTTTTATAAAATTTTCTTTAATTCTATAATGGTATGTTTTTTTTTGTTTGTAATTATTTTATATACCTACTAGCTGACCCGGCAAACGTTGTATTGCCTTATATCACCTAGGGGTATAAAAAATAGCCTACGACCTATCTCAGACCTACGGAGTATAGACAAAAAGGTTTCATAAAAATCGGTCAAGCCGTCTCGGAGGAGTTCGGTAACAAACACCGTGACACGAGAATTTTATATATTAGAATTTTATATATAATTACACGTGGACGGACGGACATGGCGAAACTATTAGGGTTCTTTGTACTACAGAGCTATAAAATTTGCTATATTTCAGGTTTGCTATGTTTCAGTTTGTATTTAGTATGAAATATAGGTATATTTCTGGTCTTTGAACCTGATTCCAAGAGGTCAAATGCCCCGCCTTTCCTCTGGAGAAAAGCTAAACTATATCCAAACTCAGAAGTCAAATAGACTCCGCCAACTTCCCATATTTCTCAATAAACTTTCGACTCGCTCGATCCTTCGATTTCTAATGAAATTTTCTGTTAGCTTTAAGTTAATTGAGAACTTGTTTATCATAAATATTTTAGCGTTTCGTTATTATGGAGTTTGTTGGTAAGTTTAAAACAAGGAGCTATTAGGGTTAAATCGTTCTAATATTTATAAATACGAAAATTTATATATTTGCGTGTGCGTGTATTTGTAGGTAGTACGGTAGTACTTAGATGTTTGTCAAGGTCAAAGTCAAAATTCTTTATTCAATTTAGGCATCAATTGATGCTCTTATGGCCGTCGAAGGATCTACTTCCGGTTCGGAAACGCCCTGAGGAGAAGAATCCGGCAAGAAACTCAACAAGGTATATTTTTTTTCAAACAGATCTGTTACATTGTTATTTAACAACATACATCACATCCGCACGCATTAGCACGCTGAAGTGGCATTGGACCGGCCATATAACCCGAAGAACCGATAACCGTTGGGGTAGACGAGTTCTTGAGTGTAGACCACGGATCGGCAAACGTAGCGTAGGAGGTCCTCAGACTCGGTGGAGCGATGATCTTCGCAAGGCGGCTGGCAAGAGCAGGATGAGAGTGGCCGAGGATCGTGCTCAGTGGCGTGCCATGGGAGAGGCCTATGTACAGCAGTGGACGAGCATAGGCTGATAATGATGATGATGATGAACATACATCTAGATAAAAAGTATTTTAATACAACTAAATTTTTTAACACAGTAGATACGCTAATTGAGACTACAGATCGCCGATGTGGATCAGAATCGTTTCCAAACATCCCTGTCCATGATATACTCATTATTTTTTGTGTAAATAAGATGTACTTAGTAGAGCGTAGGTAAGTAGATTATGTAGGTACCTATCACGGGAATAACACAAAAACTACTTTTCATCCCCGATATATATACGAGTGACCCAGAAATTAAATGAGAACACCAGTTTCTACGTAACTCACGCACGTAGTTCTTTGTATAAATATCGATACAATCATCACATCACATCGAATTATATTAATAATTTATTATTCAACGAGGAAACGCTACCAGCCTTTTCGACACACTGACAAGGTTTTATATTTAATTTAGTTTTCATTATTTCTAGAAGGTGTACCTAGACGTTCATGCTCAGTACTTAGGAGAAATAAAAAAATGAAGTCAACTGTCACTTCTGTCACTGTCAAATAAAATCAAACCGTTTGCGTTTCGTTTCTCTTCAAAAAAACTTTACTTAGCCAATTACAGAATTAACCGCCATAAACTTTGCTTGTGTGACGTACAAGCATTCGCTGAAGCATGGCCCTAAAAAAGTCGTATAAGAGTTCCATAATAAGCTCACACATTATCGTATAAAAGTCGTTTGAATCACCGCGGAATAAGAAAAACAAAGGTAACTGCGCCGTGACATACTTAAAGCGTCCAACCAACCGGAGGTGTCAATCCAATTCTACTATTATTTCTTACTTTCCAACTATTACTAAGTATATGTAATAAAAACTTTTTGAGTGTGTCTGTGTATTGTTTTACTAGTCTGGCTTGATTATATTACTTAATAGTTGATTACATTTTTGTTTTGAAAAATAATTTAGGTACACTGTCAAGTTTCTTGCGACGCATTCTTCTTGGCATTGGATAATCCATCCAAAAGGGCTGATAATACATACAACGTGCGCACCAGGTTTTCGCGAGAGTCTAACCACACATTCCTGAGGTCATATGGAGTGGGTTTTTAACTTTTTTATTATTTCATACATAATAAATACGCAATACTAGCACCTCCACCACTTTCATAGTAAAATTTAAACCTAAAAATGGAACTATCTCAAAAACTAAGCATATTTCGACCTAGGTTCAGATAACATTTATTACTCCACATGGCCTCAGGAATGCGTGGTTAGACTCTCGCGGAAACCTGGTGGACACGTTGTATAAAAGTGACACGTAAAAGAGCCTACCTACCAGCTATCTACTGGCTGTCGGGAATAAAACATAGGCTACTTTTTACTCTGATATTTTCACGGGATTGGTGTGCTACCTGTAAGCATGTAAAATCCCGAATAACCGAATAACCGAAGAATACCTTTGCAAAATGTCTAAATCTAGAGTTAGACATTTTGCAAAGGTATTTTTTATACAGCGAAAATTTACTAAAATACCTGAATTTCAATTCAATTGCCAGGCTATTAATTACAATACCTATGGGTCAATTAGGGTTGTAACGGAGGCCTTCTTAGCGGAGGCGGATGTGGAGGCGACGAGTTTCATCTCCGCGGACGCGGAGGTTAACGGAGGCGGAGGCGGAGGTAAAAGTGGATGTAGAAAAAATAATAATTTGTGGTTTCTGTCCTGTATCATTTGACAAATGCCATACGCCCGCCCCCATCCCAACTGCGTTCCCGCCGCGCACTCGTTGATTCTTGACCATTTCACGCACAATACGCGGCCGGACGGCTGTACACTTAGTATAAGTTTTACTTCACCAAAATACTTCTCGATCGCGTTTACGTAAAAATTTCAATTCTATGGAAACATGGACGCGCGCGCGCGGAGGCGCTATCCATGTTTCCATAGTAATTGATTTTTTTACGTAAACGCGATCGAGAAGTATTTTGGTGAAGTAAAACTTATACTAAGCGTACTGAGTCGTCGTCGAGCGTCGCTGCACGCGCGTTATTGTTCTATGATTCGTCGTAAATAAACCTCCGTTACAACTCCGCTAAAGTTGTACGGAGGCGGAGGCGGAAGCGAAGATACGATTTCTTGCGGAACTTCCGCAGTAACGGAGGTGCAGGCGAAGTTCCGTTACAATCTTAGTGTCAATTACCCCAAGATATTTATTTATTCTTTTATTTTTTCTGTTATTCTGTTATTCTTTCTGTTCCTTAAATATGGTTGCAAATAGCCGCTAATGTAATGTATTATTTTTGTAAACCGTAACATTTACCCCACGGGACAGGCTATGCCTAGTGTGGGGTTCAGTAAATATGTAACTGTGTTTTATTGTCATTTTTTGGAAATAAACTATTTGTATTTGTATTTGTATAAACAATTTTACGCACTCAAACACACTCCACACATAGGTATAAAAGAGTACCTATTCTAGACATATTTTCAAGGAGGGATAACCCGCCGTCTCCAGTCGGTTTAATGCTCTAAGAACCACGGTGATATACGGCTCCCTTCCGAGCTTCTTAGCAAATGTAATTTTACATGTTACTGATAAATGGGAGGTGGTATGGAATTGCGCGCTGGAAATTCCCTTTCTAAGTAACAATGCGGAGAGTTAAGTTGGAAGAAATTGGCTTTTTACGATTTTGACACTGACCTAACCTATTTAGCTGCCTAAATTATAATCACCATCTTACCTACCCAAAGCTACCTTAGGGCCTTTTTGGGCTAAGCATGGGCCCCGTTGGAAAGTGTTACAGCGAATGGCATAGGGTAAGCGTACCAGTGAATGAACAGTACCCAGTGAATGAACAAAACGATAATTTTTTGAAATAATAAGAATTTGGTACGTTTCTACCACGCCTCGTATTTTTTTTTCGACTAGCACCTTTACTTGTCAGGTTCTGGTAAATTTGCTTCGACTCCTAAGCAACAGTTTTGAAATGGCGACGATGTAAAGTGGACGTACGTATGTTGTACATTTTTTCTATGGAGCAGTATTAAGGAAGAACGAATGCTACTATACTTCTGATGTGTTACTGCATTTGTTCCCGCCATCTATCATTCATTGGGTATGGTTTTTTTAAGCTTTAAAGACCTGTTAGTGCTATTCATACATAGTTTAATGTAATGTATTTACAAACAATACTTACCTTTTAATCCAGTGTTTTTTTACTGGAACCCAAAATCGCCTAAATCCAGTGAATGAACGGGGGTGTTCATTCACTGGGACTGCAGGATTTTCTATTTATGCAATATCTTTCCTTCTAGTAAAGAATATTAAGATTTCGTTTTCAGTGACATTGATCCAAATACATTATCTACCGAAAGGCCAGTATTGGAACAAACGTAAAATATAGGTTCATTAACTGGTTCAAGTTTTCCAGTGAATGAACTATGTCACTTATAGCTAGTTCATTTACTGGTTTCCAAGATCTAGTGAATGAACAATACTCTTATTTTTGTATTTTAATTGTTTTAGAACATGGAATCGACCAAATAAGTATATTGAATGTATTTGTGTTAACATAAATTCGCCTGCTTAAAATTAATTTTCAAAGTCGAAAATTTCCTTAAGTGTTCATTCACTGGTACACTTACCCTAGTTTGAATGGCAAGAATCGGTTATTTGTTCTTGCGATAAAGCTTAGTCTGTGGTATCGTGGCTCGAGTCAGTGCGAGAAGGTCCCATTTGTTCTATAGGAGTGATAATCTGATAATATTTGGTACGATTTTGAACTGTCTGAATTCACGATTTTACAGTTCTATGGAAACAATGAGACATACCCGTCAGTTACTTTTTGTGGGACGTTTCCAAGTGTTGCCTTGTTAAAGTAGTTAAGTATATGACGCGATGAGTAACATTCAACAAATATTAACAAGTAGCTACAAAGGTTACAGATAGTTAACTGGCTAATTATTCGAGCGTTTCAACCGCTATCATTACCAGGACCCATATATCAAAGAAATGAGCTATTGTTTGCATGGGATTTCAATGAATTTTTATTTTACAGCGAGCGCACTGTAAGAATTCATTGAAAACCCATGCAAACAATAGCTCATTTTTAGGGTTCCGTAGTCAACTAGGAACCCTTATAGTTTCGCCATGTCTGTCCGTCTGTCTGTCTGTCCGCGGCTAAGCTCAGAGACTGTTAGTAGTAGAAAGCTGTAATTTGGCATGAATATGCCGACAAAGTGATTATATAAAAAAAACTAAAAAATTTTTTTTTAGGGTACCTCCCATAGACGTAAAGTGGGGGTGTTTTTTTTCCCGACTAACCCCATAGTGTGGGGTATCGTTGGATAGGTCTTTTAAAACCATTGGGGATTTGCTAACATGATTTTTGTATTCAGTGATTTGTTTGCGAAATATTCAACTTTAAAGTAAAAATTTTCATTTAAATCGACCGTCGTCCCCCCCCCCTTCTAAAATCTAAACTGTTGGGTGGAAAAATTTTAAAGAATTCAAAATGGTAGTAAATATATTAAATTTACAAGGAAAGTTATAGCGGCTAAGATTGCTTGGGAATTATTTGAGTAAACAGTAGCCTAAGGTATAAAAAATACCGTCACTACTTTGAAAAACTCGTATCTCAAATCAGCATGTAAATAAAACTGAACCTTGATACGCGCGTAATAAAGTTCACTTTGCCAGATTATCGATTTTGAGATACGAGCTTTTTTCAAAGTATTGACGATACCTAACTTAACTTAACTAGAAAAATATTACTTGATTTTTTCGTAATGGCTACGGAACCCTATCTTGGGCGTGTCCGACACGCTCTTTGCCGGTTTTTTGATATAAGGGTCCTGGTAATGATAGCGGTAGAAACGCTCGAATAATTAGCAAACTGTTGTTTTGCATAATGTTGTTCAGCAAAAAGCAACTGGGGGTGGATGAACCTTAAAGAAACTGTTTTTGGTTTTGACACGAAACCGTTACCTACTTCATTTACCGTTTCTCGAAACAATTTCAGAAAAAAACTGCCTTTAGACTACAAAACCTGAGTTGTTTGTTTACATTCAGTTAAGTACCTAAGCATTTCTAGTATAGACATTGTCAGACTACATAAAATTACCTACCTACTAGATAACTGATCCGTTTCTCACATTTGACAGGGTCGCTGTTGCCTAATAGTAATAGGTATCTGATTTGGTAGCTTAGACTAGATAACAACCAATCGTCATGATAGCTTAGTCGTGGGTTCAGAGTCTTTAGTCTTATGCAATAATTACCTTTGAAATTTACCACTCTACAGTGCTACTGGCCCCTTTAAATAAATCTCAAGTCTGCTGGCTCAAAGTCGCTAATTTTATGTCCACAGAAGAGACAACTTTTTATTACGATTGACCTATATCGCAATATCTTGTTATCCGATATACCGCAGTGTCTCAAGTCAAAAGTCTTTGACCAGTGTGTGTTGCCAGTGATGACTTATGGCACTGAGACGTGGCCGCTAACGATGGGTCTTATAAGGAAGCTCAAGGTCACTCAGAGGGCGATGGAGAGGGCTATGCTTGGAGTTTCTCTGCGGGATCGCATTAGAAATGATGAAATCCGCGCGAGAACTAAAGTCACGGACATAGCTCGAAGAATCGCTAGACTTAAGTGGCAGTGGGCAGGGCACATCGCCCGTAGAACTGACGGCCGATGGGGCCGAAAGGTTCTCGAGTGGCGTCCGCGGACCGGAAGACGCAGTGTAGGTAGGCCTCCAACAAGATGGAGCGACGACCTGGTGAAGGTAGCGGGAACGCATTGGATGCGGATGGCACAGGGCCGATCTGTTTGGAGAGCCTTGGGGGAGGCCTATGTTCAGCAGTGGACGTCTTTCGGCTGAAATGATGATGATGAATGATATCGCCGGTATCATCGGGTTTTAATTGACATTATCATTACAATACGATTAAGTCCTCGGAGTGCTAGAGAACCATTCTATAAGACGTCAAGTAAAACACTGAAACAGATTTTTAAATCCCTGCAAAAGACCGTCAAACACATTCCAAAAAGCATGTTAATCAACCTTTTAAATTCTTTAGTCCTCGAATAAAACCGAGGGGAAAAGGTCCTAATTTTAGGGTTCCGTATTCAAGTGGAACGGGATCGTATAACAGAGGTTCCGCACTACGTCCGAGTCGTCTGTCCGTCACAGGACTGTCTCACAAGGATTGTAATAGGTAGACAGCTGGATCCAATGTGTATCTATATTGCTGCTACAACAAATCAGGCGTTACTTTGCGGAGGTCCATATTAATGAACTGAAACAATTACTTTGCTCACCTGCGACCTTACGATAGTTACGTTTATGTAAGAATTGCGTACCTCCAAACTGTACGAACACACACAAAACGCGTCAGTGTAGTTTGGCGGTGGTGATAGTTGGGTTCGTGTGATTTGTGAGTGTTCGTACTTCGTACAGTGTGTAGGTGGAAGAACTGCATGAACACGCTTTTTTACATACTTCAGTTCATTAAATAACAATTGATTAAAATCAAAAATTATACGGGCCCTAATCAACCAATAAAAAACTACCTCACACTGCGTACGTTGTGCTTAGAATCAGGACTCTGCTAAGTATAAGATACGGCCGTTTATAACGCAATTTTGAAATAGGTAGGTACTACAAATGTTTACGGAACACTCGTCGCGCGAGTCAGTCTCGCGCTTGCCCAGTTTTTTTTTATTTAAAACTGCAGATTTCAATACACATTAATTCACAATTTTAAATAGGGTTTGTAGATTGCCCAGCCTGGGACTTTAAAGGGCAGGTTGGCTCCATTTGGAGACGCCGGGGACAGCGGTGTTTCAGGGTAATCCGCGCTCGGCACAATTGGCGGGAAATCCACAGACCCCGGATTAACACTTAACCCTTTTTCCCATTATGCCACTTCTAAATTTGTGGACATGAAGCGTATTACTCCGGCGGAATTGGTCTCAATTTACGAACGTGTAGCCTATTTATTTGTTTTTTTTGGCATAATGGCTACCCTTTTTACGAGCGATAAAATGATTTCGTTTGCTGAAACGAGTTTAAATCACAATTAATTTGCCAATTTGCAGGTTGTATTGAAATAAAAGATTATTGAGTTTGAATTTATTTATTTGTATTAGTTAGATACATTTTGGATGTTCCTACAGTCGACTGTAAAGAGATGTATCCGCTTTTCACATTACAATGAAGTAAAGTTAAAAAAAATACATCTTTTTATAGTACATAGTACCTACTTGGGAAAACCAAACTAAATAATACTTATTTTAAAACTATTATTTTATTGTAAGCATTGGCAATAATACATTATACTAAATAGCTTAAACATAAACATTAAAAACTTAGTTACAAATTAATAATTAATTCAGTTCACTAATTAACGGTTGAAATCTGACGCTCAGCAAAATTGACTCCGAGGCTGTTAGTATGCCTGTTTCACCCGCGTTATCTGTGCTACAGTCTCTGTTTATTCGATGAAAACGGAATAAGTCGCATAAAATATCGGGAACGTGTATTGGTAAAAAAAGCCCAAGTTTTTTGCACAAAAATAAATTCCCTAACGTTTTAGTGTTATAGTGTCAATACTATGAAGAAAGTTTGTTGCTGATACCACAGATTACGCAACAGTTAAGTACTATTAGGCTAGAGACAAACCGACGATCAATTAAATACCTACTAGCATTATTACTATGATTATTACTAATTCTGAGCTATATAGGAAACTAATCCAGCATCGTGTACTTAAAAATATTGTAGTAAATATTAAACATAACTAGGGTAGAGGTAACGCCACCAGAGTTGAGGCCACGCACACAACCACATCTCATGTAATGACAGCGGGATTTTGACGTTGTGTTGACGTTTAACGACAACACAACGTCAAAATACCGCTGTCATTACATGAGATGTGGTTGTGTGCATGGCCTCAACTCTGGTGGCGTTACCTATACATACCGTTGTTTTACCGGTATTGTGGGAGCAGAGCTTGAAACTAGTACCGATAATACCGGTATTAAGGCGATATGTGCCTGTATTTACGGTACCGTCTTCAAGCACTGAACATAACTTACTTAAATATGCCAAGACATATCTACAAAAAGCATAATTATAACCTTAGGAACATGATCCATATCATAATTATTATATCATCGTACATAGGTACTAAGTTATCATATTTATTTATAATTACAAATAACTTAAATTAATAATTAATGTTTAATTAGAACGTAATTTAGGAACAATTAAATGTAACCAGTGCGAAAAATATATTTTAGAGCAAGTATATTTTTATTCAAAAATTAACTATAGGTAAGTAAATATAGCATGTTTGAATCTAACAAATGCCAACGCAACATTAACTTAGTGTGTTGTTAACAATGTTTACAGGCATATAGGATATTTTTATTAATTTTTCGCGTTTTTTTTTTAATCCCGAATAAAAGTATCCTATGCCCGCCTTTGTCATATTCTATCTTTTAACTTATGTAGAATTCATATCAGTCACAAATAAACATGCAAACTTTAAAATTAAAGTTAATTTTAATTTATTTATTTTATTTATTTAATAAAATTAAAAATAATTACAATTAAAACTGTGCACGAATAGCACGTACATTATTTCATTACTTTGATTATTTCCTAGATTAAAACTAAGCATTACGTAATGTCAAAAAACAAAGCGTATGGTAACAAAGACGTCAATAGTTCAGATAAGTAAATATTTTTTTTTTTTTTTGGCACAATTTCATCGTTTAGTAAGTTATTTAGTCGCTTAATAAGAATGAGAGGAAAAACCATTGAATTGTAGATTTGTAAAGTTTCGATTAAAAATAGCAACATTTTGCTACTCATAAAATACATAGAGAAGTTTTAGTTTATTTCTTAACACAAACACGGAACGATCTTTGAAAACACACACCAATTTTTTTTGTTAATATAATAAATTGATTTAAAATAAAACTATCTATTTTTGCGCAACTTAATAAAATAAATTAAATTAAAAGTCTTTTTAACGTGTAATCGACCAAGTGATTTACCATTGCGACAGTAAGTACCATCATTTATTAAAATGAGGCGTTACTTTCCGGAGGTCCATATCAATGAACTGAAACAATTACTTTGCTCACCCGCGACCTAAATTAAAGTAAGTAAGTAGGTCGCGGGTGAGCAAAGTAATTGTTCAGTTCATTAGTAAGTAGTATTAGAAAAACTTGTAAAAAACAATAAAGGATTGTCACAACGACTTGTAAGCGACCGTAGACTTTAATTATTATCATTACGGTGGTTAATCAATATCTTGGTCGACTACACTTAGGTACTAGCAGCGCCGAACATTCCAGATCAATGGTTCCTAACCTCTTTTTGGAAAAAAAAAGTGCGACTTTTACCCATAGGATCTTTTAGTCGCCCCTCGTCTACAGTTTCACCCCTTGGGGGAGGGGATAATCAGTAATCACCCCCAAATTCGGAACCAATGATTTAAGTTTACGCGTAACCGGTTTACCCCCTTAAGGATGTACATACTTAATAAAAAAAACCGCTGAAAATTTTTCAGTCATTAATCATTCCAATATTGAAAATCAAAGAAGAAAAGTTTTTAGATACAGTTATCTATCATGTTGTAATACGGCGGATAGAAAATTAGAACAAAGAAATGAAAATGAATGAAACTGTATCAAACAAGATTCTATAAAGCGACATAAAAACTACTTAAAACTAACGCTACTTAACAATCAGATTAGTAAAATCACATTATTAATTTCGCACCATTTTTCGCATTCGCATTTCGATCATCGAGTCTCTGTCGCTCACGTGAAAACTAAAGTGAACGTCTCTTTTCTTCAGAGGAAAGGCGAATACGGAGAAACGAAATATTTTTAAGTGGAATAAAGTAACCAGTTACTTACGTTTTTTTATTAGATAAATCTCACGTCGATTAAGTTTCCATCCAGACAGGTCTTGTCGAATTGCTCTGATTAGTGAGTTAAGGATCCATTATACTTGATAATAGCATTCAGATAATTATTTTGTCTAAGTATCAACGTCCTAAATGCGAAGGTACGAATTACTACCAGTTTTTTTTTTTTTTATATCTTGCTACACAGCCACCAATCTTCCAAACAAACCTTCCTTTTTCAAATTATTTCTTCTTTTTCTTCCTTAATGGCGGAGTAGCAAAGAAAAATTAAAAAGTCCTGTGGCCATGTTGTCTAATCTAACGCACGGCCGCTTGCCATCGCTTTCACCATCTCTTTGTGTCACCGTCGTATACCGTTTGACAGAAAGAAACAGTCAATGCGATAGCTGCGTTCGCGCGTTAGTCAATACGGCCTCAGAATTAAAGGCCACCACAGACCGCAGTGCGGGGCGTGCGCGCGACGCCGTCGGAGCGGGCACAGTGCGCTGTATAACACTGAATCATATCTACGGTGACAGCCTCCGGTAGTGCGGCGCAGCGTTTATGATTCATTGTTATACAACGCGCTGGGCCCGTTCCGTCGGAATCGCGCGCACATCCCGTGCTGCGGCTGTGGTGGCCTAAAACGATTAAATCTTGTTATTTCACGTCTTTTTTAGGGTTCCGCACTTTGAAAGGAAAAAGCGGAACCCTTATAGGATCACTTTGTTGTCCGTCCGTCCGTCCGTCCGTCTGTCAAGACCCTTTTTCTCAGGAACGCGTGGAGGTATCAAGCTGAAATTTATATCAAACACTCAGTACGCTTAGTATAAGTTTTTACTTCACGAAATACTTCTCGATCGCGTTTTCGTAAAAAAATCAATTACTATGGAAACATGGACAGCGCCTCCGCGCGCGCGCGTCCATGTTTCCATAGAATTGAAATTTTTACGTAAACGCGATCGAGAAGTATTTTGGTGAAGTAAAACTTATACTAAGCGTACTGGTCTACTGTCCCTTGGAGCTGTGAAAAAATCAAACTTCTAAGCCAACGCAATCAAAAGATACAGCCATTTATGCCGCAAATTTTCGACACTCGCAAGGAAATCAAAACCTACAGGATACTACCCGTGAACTCGGAATCTTGAAATTTGGTACGAAGCAAGGTCTTATAGCACAGATACAGGAAAAAATTGCAAAAAGCATACATTTTTTGTCAGTCTGTCTCACAGAAATAATAATAAAGAGGATAGAAGTGCCTTAGACGCGTGACCTTGGCGCCGCGCTTGTGACTCATAGGTCACAAGCGCGCGACTTGTGGCTCAGTGCTATTTGAAACGTGGGTGGGTCGTTCCGTGATTTCGTGCCATTTTGAGACATTCCGCGAAATAAAAAAAAGTTTGTATTTAGATTTAGATTTTTTATAATCTTGATAAGGTATCTAAATACTACTTATTTTTAAGAAAGGCACCTCAAGCAATTTTCCGGTTTCCCTATAAAGACAAAGATGGTAATGCTGCTCAGGATGGTAAGGAAATTTGACAAGTTGGTAATGAACATCTAAAGAAGGTAATGAAATTTTTCTGGATGGTAATTTATGATTAGGTAGGTAATGAAACAATTTGTTGTTAAATTATTTTAATCAGTCTCTTTATTACGAGCAGTCTTTAATTTGACATTCTATAAAATATTAACAGTATGTTTTAACGTTAACTACATATAAGAGATGCAATGGACTATAAAATCACTGTTTAACGTAAGTTAAACAGTGATTTTACAGTCCATTGCAACTCCTATATGTAGTTAACGTTTAAACATAATGACTATTCATTTAGTTGTGACAAACAAATAATAAGGAATTATAAACTTTAAAAAAATCTTTAGTCAGACCCGGACTAAAAATTAAAAAAAAAAAAAACATTATTTAACAAAAAATAACCCACTTCGGAGGATAAATAGCTTCACTGCGTCATAATAGTCATGTTAATATTCCTACATTATTCATTTATAATACCAAGTTATTTACTATTTCAAATACATGCCGCAGTGACAACATTCATAAAATAAAATCGTTATTAAAAATCTTTAAAATAAAATAAAACATTTATGAGATCAACAAATAAAAATTATTATAACTATGAGGTACCACACCCCGGGACTAATCACGCTAACAAACGATAATTACCTCGACGTTTTGGCCAAATTGCAGTGGCCGTGGTCACGAGTAGACTGAAGTGTACGGTATCATATTTACTCAGCCGCGCGATTTTTGTGATGGGGTGACGTTAAAAAATTACGACCAAGTGCAGGTAGTTCGAGATACGAATTTTAATCAAGTGCGGGTAGTTTGAAGGACTCGCACGGCTGAGGAAATAATGATACCCTACACTTCAGTCTACTCGTCACCACAGCCACTGCAATGTGACTGAAACGTCAAGATAATTATCGTTTGTTATTGTGTTAAGTCTAATGAGTGAGAATCATAAAAGTTTGAAACAAAAATTATTACTTAATTAAAGTATGATCACAAGCACAACTTAAACATCGTGATAAGGTAGTCTTATTTATATTCGTAGTTGGGCAGATTTTTAAATTCAAACTGCCCCCTTCTATTAATAGTAGGATTTTCAAGTAATTTTAAAATACGGCTTTCAGTGACACTGTCTTCATCTTTAACGTCTGGCCAGTTAAATTTAAGTGATTTTCCTTGCACTTTTTTCAAGAAGTTAATTTTATGCATATTATTACAGGATTTCGTAATTTTTCCAATATAAGAGTATATTTTAGAGTGTATTTGGTACTGAACAATAACCCAGTCATTTTTACCAAATTTAGTATTAACACCATCGACTTCCATTGAGGAATCTTGACTAGGCTGATTTACGTCCGGATTGTTATTTTCTTTTAAATCTTGATCGTCCTCGATGTTTACCGGGGTAGAAGTTTGCACATTCAGAGTATCTGGCTCTTCTGCCCTTGCTTGAATAAATTTCATAAAATCACGCTGTTCAAATGGATTGAAGACGCTGGTTGGTTTCTTATAAAAACTGGAATTTTGCCAATCTAATTTTATATTAGATAGTATCTTAACTGCAGGAGATTGGGGCCTTTTATTTGGATCATGCCCTGCCGGGATGGGAATTGGAAGAACGTCAAAATTAATTTCATCCTCCACTGTAGCTAGATTATGTATATTATTAGCCAAAGTTGGTGTGTCAATACGCAAACTATCAACATCATTTCTATCATTTGCATGTGATACAGCATAATGCAAAGTGCCAAGATGATAATGGCTGCATGGTACATCGTCTTGGCAAGTAAAGCAACTAAGGCTACGAAGTGCTACTCTGTCTGGCACTGATAAACTCCAAACAACCTGAAATAAAATAATATAATTAAATATAGTATAACTACTTGTAACGTACAAATTGGAATTTAATAAAGAAGAGCAATATTTAGATTTAAAATACCTGATGTACTTTCATTGTTCCTTTGAAAGAAGGGATTTTATCAGGCCACCTTTTTTTGGTTACTTCCTCTTCACTGATGACATCAAAATGGATGCTTTCGATTTTTTGGCTAATGACTTTAACAAATTCCTCGAATGAACCAACGTCACCGCCAAATTTTACAAAATTATCTGCTGTTCGCTTGACAACAGCCCCAATTCCGTCTGGTGCTCCTTTTCCATGTCCTGCTTCTTGATAATTCCAAGTGACTTTTTCTAAGCCTTCAATCTGTTCAATCAGTTTCGTAGTCATGAAAAAAATATATCGGTTGCGATATTGGCTACTAGGGGAATCGGACAGAAAATGAATGGTTTTAACAGATGGTACCAGTTCCTGAACTACTTTAAGCATAGGTATCAAATGGGCCCAAATTGAACCAGCATCGTGGTTTAAATTTTCACTAAGAGTGCAAAAAGATTTTGTTGCGAGGGTTTGCGTTAGTCTATCTAAGTAATAAATAACTCCAGTATGCAGTGATGCTTGTCCTCGACTGCCGCCAAAATGAAATGATTGAATTTCCTGATTATATTTAAATGCATAGTTTTCACTAAAGTCTATGTGTATTAATATCTCGTCACATTTCAAATTATCTTTCAGATGCTTTATTTCAGAATATTGCTTAACAATATTATGACAATGTTGAAGGTAAGTGTCTTGTAAATCATGCAATTTTAAAATAATGTTTCGTGGATGATCTCTTTTTTGTTGAGATTGTTTTTGTTTTTTCTTGGCCTTTTCTATCTTTGTATTTTTCCTTTTCCACTATCCACTGATGGTAGGTTATTTTATCTTCGTTATTAAACTCCATGTAATCTAAAACTCTATTTCTGCAAATCTCACACTCTCTTTTGACGCATTTATCATTTGAAGAATCGCAACACATTTTTTTTATCATCTCTGTTCCTGAACCTTCTTTTAAAACCTTTCCTGTTTTCAAAGCCTTCATTATAAGATCTACATTACAGTGTAATTTACAAAGGCAAGTGTCTCTTTTATTGTTAGGAAATACTACCCAATATGGCCTATATTTGCAAAAGGACGAGTAGCTTACATAGTAATGTTCTTTTAAGAATTTATCGTGGAGATTCTTGAGATTATCCATTATGTACCTTTTTTGTTTTTTTATTCCCTTGCGTTTTACATACTCGCTTTTTCCGGCTGCCACACTACTGTTAGTATCTTCTTCAAAAAAAAGTACAATGTCATGTTTCAATTTATTTGGTGTTCTTTGCGGTAAATTTTTTCTAAGTCGAAAAGGCATGTTTTTAAGCACTTTGTACTTTTTCAATTTGTCTTTATCTGGCATAATATTCTTCGCAAAAATTTTTTTTTCCTTTTTTTGTAGAGTATCATACCCGTGTTTCATCTCACGCGTCACTGTTTCTGCGAAAAGTAATGTCTTTTTTACAACTTCCACTTTATCGCTTCTAATTAAATCGTTTACTTTTTTTTCTATGCTATCCTCCATGCTCTTTGTTTGTTTCATCTGAACTGTTAATTTCCGGCTTAAAATTTTCTTCTCCTTCATTAATTTTTCGTTTTCTAGTTTAAGTTTTTTTACTAATTGTTGATGTCTGTAACGAATTTTTCGCAATGTAGTTGAAGACCGAGCAGGTTGATGTTTTACATTAGGCGGAGTTAATACTTTTTTCATGTTTGGGTTTTCGACTACTTCTAATGGATCTGGACCCTGTACCTCATTTACTTGATCCTCGGCATCACTTATAGGGGGTGAATTTTCGATAAGAATTTGGTCAATTCTCCTTTTTTCTTCCTTTCTCTTTAAATAATTTTTGGCATTTCTGCGCCATCTCTTTCTTTGTTCCCTTTGATCCCGAGGGTTCAACTCTTTGATACTACAAATTTTATTTTTTTCTTTCCTTAGAAGGTACCTTTTTCTCTCTTTTTCCTTTTGGATAGCATATAGTTCTGGATTTTTTTTTATTTCTGAATATTTTTGTTTTTTACGAATTCTATCTTTGGCAAGTTTCTCCTCTTTAGTTAACGATTTCTTGTGTCTCGCCATATCGAAAACTTTACCTTATCTGAAACATTTGATTCGAATAAGTTTTTGTTGAATTAAAAATTAACTAGAGGTTTTTTTGTACAAAATACTTTATTATACTTTTTCATTAAATCTACGTACCCATGTCATATTTTAAGACAATCGGATTATAGTAAATAGAGCCTGACTAACAAATGTAGAACCAAGTACATGTTTAAATGGCAACATAAAAATAAGATTTCAAAATCTATGATTTAATTCTTTCTTTACAAAATGCAAATTTTGCCACGTTTGTTTTTGTTGGTTCTGCTTTCGTTAGCCAGACCCGAATCAAATCAAAAATTTACAATCATTATTATGATCACCTGATGTTCATCAACAAGGCTTATTTATCATTTAATCAAAACGGGACTTAATTGAATTATAATTATCTTTTATTTACCTCAAACGTGGGGGGTAATAAGGTTTGTTTATTTCAGAAATGGTATCTACCTCTACCTACATAAAATTTCATAAAACATCTACTCTACCCATATTTAACGTTTTTATTTCAGGTGATATACCTACATCCGTATTCAATACTAACTATATACTACTTTATATTAACTTTACTGAAAAAATATTTAATGTTTCGTAATTTGTTCATTACCATCCAACGGCTTTCATTACCATCCTCTACAAATGTGGAAGGAATGGACGGTAATGCAAAGGAAAGGAATGAAAAATAGAGACTATTTCATTAATTATACTTAAACCAGATGTCCTTGAATTTTTAAATTAAAACTGTAAGTAAATCCGCCCAAAAGGGATACTTTCTTAATGTATAAACAAATTCAAAACCATTACTTACTTGTGAAATGTCCGGAAGGTAATTATAAACACACTGTACCAAACCTCTTCGTGGTCGCGGAGATCGCAAATATTTTTTTTAAATTTCACGTACGTCCACCCCGTTCGAACCGTGCCGGTCGACTGATTATTGCGTCGTGCGATGGAGCAATATAAAGTTACCAGAGACGAATTTAGGAGGTGTAATTTGTTGTAACGTATTGTTGGAAGTGAATGATTTTTTTTGTTTGACAAAAATATAGTTACGAAATTTTATTATAAAATTGTTTTCAAAAAAATTGAAATTTATACCATTACATAAGGAGTATTTAAGGATTCTACTAACATAAACAAGTTGGGCTTTTTTATGATGAGATTGTAGAAAAAAAAAATTCCAACTATGAACTTGTGTTGGAACATTGGAGATGAATGAATTATTTGCAAGTTTTCGTGTCTTTATAAATTAAAATATTGTCATAATAGTTTATTAGTTAAATGCACTTTATTAAAGTTCTAAATACATATCGTTTTGCATTAACAGAATTTAAGTTGACTTGAATATTTTTATCGAGAAGTACAAGAACATGTCGTCGTATCCTAGGAAAAGGGGCGTAATCGCCATTAATACTGTTTTCCTCTTCTTTGATATTCGAATTCTACGATTTTTTTTACATCTACTGACCTAAAAAATAAGACCCTATCATTTCATTTGGAAAAGTTATTCAAGTTTTTCAAATTAGCCACAATTGCAGTGGCTCCAATTCCTTCATCGAATAACGCCGCTATAGCCGTAAGAGCCGTATTCCGCGGAGAGTTGAAGCGCGGGGAGCTTACGCCGCCGGCCGCGGGCGCCATTGCGCCCTTTACACACGGAGCGTTTGCGCAATAGCAATGGTGTATGTTTTAGCAAAAATTAATAGTGTTAGCCGTAAATTGTGTGTTAAATTGGTTAAATCAAGATTTTAAATTACATAAGCAAACTCCGTGGAAACAAGCCACAAGTTAACGTTAGGTCCCGCTTCTACGGACATTTGGCTGGTGTCGCTATGATCGTTACGCCTGTTTTCGATGGAAATAATTTTAAAACGAGATAATTTAGTCAAATATGTAAAAAAAGAAGAGTATTAAGCAAAAAACAAGTTTTATAAATGTAATATTAAACGAATAACATCAAATGATACCGTCAATAATGCCTCACATCAAAATACATTACGGTTCTTTGTACATGTAAAAAGCCTTAACAGACGTTATGCCCGTTTAAAAAGTGAACAAATAATTAGCTTTTACAATATTTTGTCATTTTCAGCCCGACCAGATTCACCAATTCCACAAGGGTTGGAGAGCGAAATTACATATTTAATGGAATATGTGGATATAATGACAAGTTTATACCGACTCATTCCTAAAAAATAGCTTCAGTAATTTTTACATCATTTTACTAACATAATTACCTTGATGACCTTAGGAGGACAGCTGGCAGTGGGTGGATGAGGGAAGCCCAGGATCGCGAATTTTGGCGCAATATGAGGGAGGCCTACGTCCAGCAGTGGACGGACAATGGCTGTAGATAGATATAGATAGAATTATTTTATTCTAATACGTAAAAATCTCGTGTCACGGTGTTTTTTATCGAACTCCTACGAAACGGCTTGACCGATTTTTATGAAACCTTTTTTTTCCTGTATTCGGTAGGTTTGAGAGTAGGTCGTAGGTTATTTTTTATAAGTACCCCTATTCTTCGCGGACGGAGTCGCGGGCAACAGCTAGTTTTACTATAAAATTATTTTTACTTCGTTTTAAAATTACATTTTAATGTACAGGAAGGAAATATACCAATTTTTTGAAATTATGGCAAAGAGAGGGAGGAAGGAAATTGGAATATACTTAGGGAGAACTTCTGGCGTTATAGCACAAATTCATGCTGATTCATCAAGCTCTGCAATCTGCAGACGCAGCATCTGTGACGATCTTTGCAGCCATTACTACCAGAACAATTTTCTTTACAATCCATCCAGAAATTTCAGGATACTTCGTTGGCATTGCAAGATAATTTGCCTAGCAACCATGTCTCTCAAGTTGCTGTCCATTAATTTTTGATTTATCGGTACAAAAAGATATGAAGGCACAAAGCAATAAAGCAGTAATTAATAGAGTATAATTTTTCGACCACAAGCCATATTAAACAAGTGTCGCCAGCAAAAAGACCAACCACTTTTATCATTGATTCATCAATTGTTGACAGCAGCGAAATACTGAAAAATTATTCTGATGACACATTGTCGTTGAAAGCCCTAAGTAATTTCAGTTTTCTAATTTCTTCGGTTCCTTAAACAGTTCAGTTGGATGCCAGTTTTAGTGAAAGTCAACATTTATCTCGAAGAAATTATGAATATAAAAGGAAAAAAAAATAGTAATATATATACGAGAAATCGCCTTTAAGTGCCTGGAACAGAAAGGACTAGATATCAACGTCAACGGCGAACACATCACTCACTTCAATTTGCTGACAATATTGATGGAGAAAGTCAGTATGATACTCAAAGGCCTCAACCGAGTCTCCCTACGGATAGGCCTCAGAATGAATATGAACACGATGAAAGTCATGTTTTATGTCCATGTGGCTCCCTAACCACGTTATGGTTGAGAGTTCGATTCGACCTAAGACAAACTGTCCAATTTGGAAGGTTAAACTTCGAAAATGAGGACAAAATCGTCGAATTCAACTCGGATGGACAGCTTTCGGATAACTCCGCAATGTCTTTTCGTCAGAACTACCACAGTGCTCAAGAATAAAAGTCTTTAACCAGTGTGTGGGTGAATAGGCTCATATCAGAGTCGCTCAACGAGCTATGGAGAGGGATATACGCGAGGTTGCTCTAGGTAATCGAATCAGGAATGAGGAGATTCGTAGAAGGACAAGGGTCATCGACATAACCCAACGGATTAGCTCGTTGAAATGGCAATGGACAGGTCATATAGCACGCAGAACCGATAGTCGTTGGGATCGAAAAGTTCACGAATAGAAACCATGAACTAGCAAGCGCGGCGTTGGATGTCCACCAACGAGATGTACGGATGATCTGGTAAAGACCGCAGGTTCAAGGTGGATGCAAGCCGCTTCCAACTGTAATGATCGGGTATCAATGAGGGAGGCCTATGTCTAGCTGTGCACGTCTTTCGGCTAAAATGATGATGGTGATGAAAATCATGTTAATATTTATTAAAGTGATCAACGCAAATTTTATTTTACAAGTATAAGCATTTATGTCAGCTCATATATTTTATACTAGCTGTTGCCCGCGACTCCGTCTGCGAAGAATACGTTTATCGCTATCCCATGGGAAGTATGCAATTTTCCGGTATAAAAACTATCCTATGATAACATTAATCCTAAGGCCTCAAATTATCTCCTTTCCAAATTTCATGTAAATACGTTCAGCCGTTATTGCGTGATTGAGTAACAAACATCCAAACATCTTCATAAATTTTCATATTAGTAATAGTACTAGGATTAAATTCGACTAAAAACATATCAGACATAATTGAAGAAAGCCCTAAATGCGTTTAAGACCCTCTTTTTCACGACGATCAAAGACATTATGGTGCTTACGCCCTTATTCCTTGTGAAAAAATAAACGTTTGGTTTAAATTAGCGTGGAAAAAAGAATTAAGGGACATATTTTATACAAATAACTTGAATAATAAAAATAATATTTATCTATATCAATTGTAAGGTATTAAGTATTCTTAGTTTTTAGTTTCAGTTCATAAGCTTCTACGCTGATTTTTTTAAACAGTTTAAACCGTCTCCTGTAAAATCAACTTTTCGTAATTACGCCCCTTTTCGTAGGATACGACGATGTGATTGGCACGAAATGACGGAACGACCCGGGTATGATAACAAGTGCTTTAAAATGGTGTTTTGCAGCATTAGCAATTGCGGAAACTCGTCCACACTGTGTAATTACACTAATAAGGGGATTACATTTCATTGGTATGTATTAATTTAATGTAATAATGCGGTTTATATTAAAATACAACTTGAGAAAATATTTCATTATGAAATATTGGTATACACGTTATTAACACGAAACTTCATGTACCATTGCTGCTCATATCCTTAAAAACACAGATTGCTTTGAAGTATACGCAGCAATGTAATGTAATTTTTGATAAACCTTCTGCCTCGCACATATGTTCATGGTACGAACACAAGACAGGTTACGACTACACCGGTGTACACTACAACCATATTGCCGACGCGGCCAATGAAGAACGCCGTTGTGTAAGTGTGGGTATGACTTACGGTGAGTGTTATTCAACGCTGTCTCTAAGTGGTTAGGTTCATAATTGTTTGTAAGCAAAAATTATTAGTAATTGTGTGCGTGATTGCGTAGTACGGTTCCGGTCTTTTGCGTGTGTGCATTAATAGTAAGTAGAGGGGACAAACTAGCGCCACTGGTCCCGGAACAAAATAGGAACTAAGGCATTTCTATCCTCTTTATTATTATTTCTGTGGTCTGTCTATATCAGTAACCAATCTACAATGATCCCACACTGCGCACAGTTTGCTTAGGAGCAGGGGTCTGCTAAGACTGGATGTTCATAGATAGATATAAAGTACGGAAACCTCGGTGCGCGAGTCCAACTCGCACTTGGCCGGTTCTTTTTAAAAGGATACTAATACATTGTTCGGCGTGGGACCTATGAGCGTACTTGGCCACCACACACCCTGGAACAGTGAACTGGATCGACACCAGCTGCCCGATCTGAGCCAGTTTGTCGCTCAGCAGTGCAAACGTCGTCGATGGGGGGAGCTGAGGACATTAAAAACCATGGGTATGGGTTCGTAGTGTGGAGGTGGAGGAACTGCAAGAACACAAGTTTCTTCCATAAACGTATCTATCGACCGCTTTAGCCTAATTGCTAGTGACCCTGCCTACGAAGCAAGAGTTCCTGGGTTCAAATCCCGGTAAGGGCATTTATTTCTGTGATGAGTACGATTATTTGTTCCTGAGTTATGGATGTTTTCTATGTATTTAAGTATTTATTTATCTATATAAGTATGTTTATCGTCGTCTAGTACCCATAGTACAAGCTTTGCTTAGTTTGGGACTAGGTCGATTTGTGTAAGATTGTCCCCTAATCTATACATATAATAAATCTGTAACAAGTCGGTGTCTGTACGTACATTGAAGATATTTGTGAAAAACTGTCACTAGGGCTATTAACTAGCGCAATAGAACCCAAAACAATGTTTTTTAGAATTATTGTCTGTTTGTCTGTGCGTTTGTGTGCGCTAATCTCAGAAACGGCTTAACCTATAAGGATGCGGTTTTCACTGATATGTTGGTATTTTCTTGGATTAACATTTAGTGTTTGTTTCATTTGAATCGGTTCACAAATAAGAAAGATACGTCTATTTTAAGAATTTATAGAACAGTTTTTAGAAGTAGTGACTTGGGAGTAGGTACGGTGGTGAATGTGAACGCGGGTGTGTGGGGGGGGTTGGTGGGGGGTCGGTGAGGGGGGGGGGGCTGCGGGGGGGTTTTAATTTTTTATATTGAGGAACTAAGGAGAATTATAATTGGCTAAGTAAAGTTTTTTGAAGAGGTGCTAATAGGGATGACGACTGGGTTAAAAATTGGTCATTCTAATTAGTCCGTCATTTAGATTATGGGAAAATATAGGACACGTATTTTTTGGTTTATCAAATTATTAAAAAACGACAAAGATATAGATCATCAAACTTCCGGAGTGGGGGCTTGTGACGTCACCCTTAGGTAAAAATTGTACCATATAGTGACGTCACTCGAAACTTCTAAGCACTGTATCCTCCTCATTTTTTGTTTGTCAAACAAAAGAAAAAATACGTGTACAATATTTTTTAATAATCTAACTGACGGACTAAACAGTTTTTTTTCGTCGTCTAGCCTATTATATTTTTTTTCGACAGTCGGCGTTCTGGAGATCGAGAAACTGCAGCTGTTTTATTTTTATCTCCTATTGTTTACTGGAAATATTTTTTTAAGTGTTCGAGATGACATTTGTGAGATTTTACGGCTGACAAGCCGTTCGTGCTCAGTACTAAGAAGAAATAGAAAAAAAAACGAAGTCAACTGTCACTTCTGTCAATGTCAAATCGTTTGCGTTTCGTTTGCTTTGCGTTTTGGTGTGCTCAGTATGATTTTTGAACTATTTTTATCGACCTCCGCATAAAATCCGGACTTTCAATTTTATCGCATTTCTCCACGACCTATGCACGTTAATTGGATAACGATTGAATACTTTCGATCACTATTTTGGAACTGCTTCTTGGACAACGCAAAGCAAACGAAACGCAAACGGTTAGATTTCATTTGACATTGACAGAAGCGACAGTTGACTTCGTTTTTTTTTCTATTTCTTCTTAGTACTGAGCACGAACCGCTTGTCAGCCGTAAAATCTCACAAATGTCATCTCGAACACTTAAAAAAATATTTCCAATAAATAAAAGGAGATAAAAATAAAACACCTGCAGTTTCTTAGTGTTGAAGTCGACCACTGTCGAAAAAAAATATAATTAGCACCTCTTCAAAAAACTTTACTTAGAGGTAACGCCACCAGAGTTGAGGCCACGCACACAACCACATCTCATGTAATGACAGCGGGATTTTGACGTTGTGTTGTCGTTAATAGCCAATTGACGAAAAAGCAAATTGGATAAAAAAATAAGCTGCCCAAAATACTAATTCCACGCGGACGGAGTTGCGGGCAAAAGCTAGTATTTAATATTTATCATTCATAAGGTCGCGAGTGAGCAAAGCAATTGTTTCAGTTCATTGATGGTCGTGCAACCAAGAGCGTCGCCAAAGGGAATAAGGGAGATAACTGTCCTCCCCCTAGATATTAGAACTGTTTATGAATTGTAAGCAAAAGGGCGGCTTTAGAAAAAAAAATCAGAGGTAGCGGTGGCCCATACAAAGTTGAGAATTTAAGATTTAACCTATTAACCGCCGTTCTGTCCAAGTACTAGGTCTGTACAAGTACTAGCCTTCACCCGCGGCATTCCTCGCGTAAACCATTAGGTCTGGCTTCGATTTAAAATCCGGTATTTCACTATATTCCCAGGGGAATTCACGGAAATAAAATTGTAGTCACATTGACGTTGCATGAAGAACGCCCGTGCCAAATTTCATGTCTCTAGAATGGTTGAGATTTCGAGATTTTACATGCGCACTTCCCGATCCCGTGGATAAAAAGTAGCCTGATCCAGAGTTCCACATATTTACGTATAGTCAACCAAAAATATCCTTGAACAGCCTAAGATTCAATATCAAAGCCATGGTTTAATACATCAAAGGCTACTTCTCTTACAAAAGTCAATGTGACAGTCAGCTTTAATGATTTTATTCTGATGTAGGGAACTGTCATTAAAATTATGAATAGACATCGGTGACTCGTGGCAATTTGGTGGCACTAGTGATGAGACACTGTTTTCAAGTGTCTTTTCAGATAAGATAAAATAAGTCTTTAAAATTGAAAGGTCACATTTATTACCGAGACTGCATCCAAAAGGTAAACTTGCTTATCAAAAGCTAAAAATAGCATTATCAAAAATCCAGGATATCTTACAATAACATTTTTTATAGCTTATTACAAAATAAAGAAGTTGTAATCAAAGAGAACACCAACAAAAATACGAAAGAATGTTTTTTTAACCATCACATCAGTCGAAATCGAAATAAATCATTTTCTTACACCAAGTGGTTTTTCTGGGTACGTATCAAATATATAAAGTTTAAAACAAATAAAGGATGAAATACATAATGATCATAATACATACTAAAATTTTCTATGAAACTATTGATTAAACGAATTTTTTTAATCGTTGACAGATTGGTTTAGGTTAGGTTTATTTTATGAAAATCCTGTAAAGTTGAGAATTTCCAAGAAAATTGCATTATATCAAATGAGCATTATGTATTTCGTCCATTATTTGTATTAAACTTTATATATTTTGATACGTACCCGGTTTTTCTCAAATAGAAGAATAGATCCTAAAAATTTTGAACAAATATTTTATGTCTATCACGAAAGTCAAATATTAAATGGTTGAAAAGATTTTGTCTAACTGGTTCCTTTTGCTCGACTCATACAGAGAAACATAGTCACTTCACTAGTCTGTCAGAAACGTCAAATGCTACCTAAATGCTACGAGTCGCCGATGTATAATTATGGAGCACTTACTTGGCCGACTATACCAAATTTCATCCAAATCCAAAGTCATAAAATTTACATTAGGATGGCAATATACCACTTACATTGCTAAACTGCAGTGTAGCTCCTGTCCCAGCAGTGGGATGCACGGTAGGTCCAAAGGGAGGATGAGTGTTGGGACCAGGCATCGCGAAATTAGGACTAGACATTGGACCGCCATGACCAGACATCATCCTTCCCGGTCCAGACATTGGTCCACCCGGCCCACTCATTGGACCGGACATTTGTCCAGACATCTGACCAGACATAGGTCCAGACATCGACCCACTCATGGGCCCAGGCAAACCGCCACCAGCTGACCTAGGTATTGGGTGTGCAAGTGGCCCATGCATCGGCACAAACCGACTCGAGCGAGACGTCATCGAATTTTGGCCAAACATTCGATTCATCGGCCTCGTTGGCATTGGGCTTCCAGTATTCGGGGGAAATATCTGACTGCAAGGATTCGATATCATAGGGTTAACGGAAGCCATTCCTGTTGAACCTGCGCTTCCAGAACTAGTTAGGGGACTAGAACCAATTGGTCTAACGGGATTTCCTGGTCTTCGTGGACGGGATGAAGAAGGGGAAGGAGTAGACCGGGCCGAAAAAGCATTCGAGCTAGGAAACGTTGGAATAGACGTCGAATCTGAAGATGGCAGTGAAACTGAGCTAGCTATCTGCACAGTTTTAGACTTAGGGTTCGGTATCAATGTATTTTCTGTATCCTTTTCCGATGCATTATCGTTTCCTTCGCTGTTCAAACGAATGACGACCACGTTTTCATCACTACGATTCGTATTACGGGCGTCATCTTCAAAAACATTGAGCTCTGTAATAAGATGTTCTTTTTCTTCTTCTTTGTGTTCAGCTATTATTTCCTTTAACGCTAGCACTAAATCTTTGATATCTATCCCTTCAGATACTAAATTCTCCATAGCAATTTTTGCTCGTCTTTTGCTATCTTCACCTTCAGTTATATTCTCTGCTTCCTCGGTGGCTTGCTCTTCTGGGGTCCGAAACAAATTTGTATTTAAAGCGCTCGCTTGGCCTTTTACAAATCGTTCGTAATGTCTCACGACGTCTCTCAAAGGCTTCCCGTATTTGGCTAGGCCAGGACCTAAGTTAGTAAGCCCTTTGGGAAGGATGGCACCATTGGATTTCAACATTTTAACAGTCAAAGGTCTCCCGTATAACATTTGGCCGTTTAACATGGATATTGCCTGAAAAAATGGTCGAAAGGAATAAAATGAATTCAGAATATACACAAAGAAGATAAGATGGGTCAATAAAGACACCTAGTATAAAATGGTTTCAGGAGACTGTCGCAATCTCCTTGAGTTATATTTTTAAACAATAAAATAGAGAACGTTATTTTTTTCGTAGAAAAAACACACACAAGCATATCGTCGGGTGACAAGCAAAAGTCACTAAGTACCAAATACCAACTTAAAACAAAGCTCGTATCTCAGTATGAAATTACTAACTAGATACGACTTTTTGAAGAGCAGCGACAGAAATTTTAGTGAGTTTTGCTTGTCATCCGGCGATATTAGAATTAAAAGGGCGTGTCTACCCCAAACTAGGTTGATCTGATATCGATACTAGAAATGCGAAAGTAACTTTGTTTGTCTGTCTGTTATCTCTTCAGGCTCAAACCGCTAACCCGATTTAGATAAAGGTACGGAGCTAGTTTGAGACCCTAGTAATAAATAAATTGACTGTTAATAAGTCTTTTGCTAAAAAAAACAAATCATTTTATTTGACACAATATTTTCATCAGTGCTTTATACAAATACCAAAACTATTCGATACTTAACTGCAAATAATTAGTACCTACCCCTATAGACAGCTAAAAAAACGAGTGAAGATGTCTGTTCCATTTTTTACATAGTTCGAGACAACACAACTATCTTTTTAGTGCCACAACGTATAATTTCTTTTTAATTTTTTGGCATACCAGAAAAATATTACGCTTGAAAAAAAGTTTTTTTGATAATGTTGTGCTGTCAAGTCACCGTGTGGTTTTTTGTTGTGTTCGTAATGTTTATGAAAAAAAAAACTTCAGCAGGGACGAAGACGCGAGCATCACCTATACTTCATTTAATTTAGAATGAGAAACCACAACAACATTATATTGCGGCTCGTGAACTGTAATCTCTTTACAATTTGTTTGTACTAGAGTAACAATTGACGACACGCAAATAAAGTGACATTAAAACAATTTTATTTGCTAGGTAAGTAATAGTTGACCAGACGCAATATAATGTTATTGTGGTTTCTAATTCTAAACAAAATGAAGTATAGTTGGAAATAAGCCCCGTTTTCAGAGCTAAAAAAAAGTATTTTTTACTAGAATCGCGTCCTGAAGTCGCGTAGTTTTATGGTGTATGTCATACACGTCGGGCCTTACGAGGTTAAAGATCACAAGAAAAGAACCTGTAGCGCTTCCAACGGGTGGCTGTACATGACATTGGCGTTGTGGCTCGACCGTCGGTTGTGCACGGAGCACACCAGCACAGTCCCTGCTAACTCCATCACCTCCCTTAGATCTTCTTTGCCACATCTGAACTGTAAATAAACGAAATTATAACAAAAACCAGCCAAGTGCGAGTCGGAGTCGCGCACGAAGGGTTCCGTGCCATTATCTATAAAAACGGCAAAAAAATCACGTTTGTTGTAATGGGAGCCCCCTTGAATATTAGTTTTATTTTAATTTAATTATTTATTTTTAAAGTGAATATATAACTGAATATTCTGTGAATATTTCAAGCGTCTACCTGTAGCCGCTATCAATATCGAGCAAAAACGAGCAAAATAATCACGTTTGTTGTATGGGAGCCACCCCCAAATGTTTTTGTTGTTATAGCGGCAACCGAAATACATCATCTGTGAAAATTTCAACTGTCTAGCTATCACGGTTCATGAGATACAGCCTGGTGACGGACGGACGGACGGACAGCGAAGTCTCAGTGATAGGGTCCCGTTATTATCATTTGGGTACGTTACCCTAAAAAGAGGTAGGGTAAACTACCCAGTTAAATATATGTAAATATAAAAAAATAAAAAGCCTTTTTTATTTAAGCTTAAATAACTAAGTTCTTAAACTAATGTAAGTATACTGAGGAAATATTCCACATCTGCAAAACAATTACGTACCTAAATGATGGAAATAATCAATATCTCTCATTGGAAAAGAAACCTCCGTGCCCAAAAGTGGGATGTATATGAAAGCACATTGTTAAACTGTAACTTTTAGTTCCGATGTTTTGCGATAGATGGCACTGTCTCGCCTACCGAAAATTGTGAATCGCGCTTTCGAGAGTTTTCCGGCAGCCTATAAAAGGGCTGTCATACTTAAGAAATTTGTCATTACCAAAACAACCGTTCCGACCGATAACCGTTGGGGTAGACGAGTTTTCGAGTGGAGATCACGTATCGGCAAACGTAGCGTGGGACGTCCTCAGACTCGGTGGAGCGATGATCTTCGCAAGACGGCTGGCAAAGAGCTGGATGAGAGTGGCCGAGGATCGTGCTCAGTGGCGTGCCATGGGAGAGGCCTATGTCCAGCAGTGGACGAACATAGGCTGATGATGATGATGAAACAACCTTGTTTGAGTAACAAGTGCGTTCTACGTTCAAACATGGTCCTTCGAACCGGATATGAATTAGTGACCTATGGATATCGGATACCATGCTTCTTTTTGTTACTGGAACCTTAAGAGGAGGCAGCTGTCCAGAGTACTCAAACTCGTCACTACTCCGATTCCAAGTAAGTCCCAAATTCGTCAATACCAAAGCAACCATTGTTCGAGTAACAAGTGCGTACTACGTTCAAACACACATAATAATAATAAGTTACTTACATTAAGAACTAGCACCCAGTTTCTTAGCGTATCGTTTACCCCCAATGTGTTGAGGTACTCTGGTTTGACCCCGTATAGCCCCTTGGGGTCTGTCCGCCATACATCCGAGTCCAGGCCCCATGGTCCTTCATCTTCTTCTTCCCTTTTCCTGTAAGTTTTTACTATGATACACATTGACGTAGTGATTTATTTGCACAAGTTAGTCGCCATAGTACGGATCGGCCGCGGTTTTTGTAGTTGGATTATTAAATCTAGATGGCGCTGAAATACAGCCAGAGGCTTATCTGTAGTCTTATTGTTTTGCCTTCAAAGCCTCTGGTTATATTTCAGCACCATCTAGATTTAATAATCGAACTACAAAAACCGCGGCCGATCCGTACTATGGCGACTGCCAATCCAGTCTACATCATCCTTGATCCATGGCTGCTATTAGTTTAAGAACAACCTTTCTATTGTGTATATCGTATGTGACACTATCAACCGATTGTATGAGTTGTCTAAACGCAATTCCCCATAGACTTGTACGGCAATAGCAAACTGTGTCATCACTTAAGTAGGTACTTAATTATCAACATTGTAAAATGGTATCGATAAAAAAAAACATATTCATTATCTTCCAAATTAACAGCTGAAAATAACAACATCCCAAAATGCCTAAAATCTAAACAAAGAAAAGCTTATAAAGGTAAGTTGCCAGATCCAAAAAAAATGTCATGAAGCCACAGACAGCGTCGAATTTGTTTGACCTACCTTTATCCTTAAATGGGCAGTAAGAAATAAATAACATAACAGCTTTAACCCTTAAATCGATACCGGAAATATATTCGCCGTCAAGCAGAAATCAAAGCCGATTCAAATTAGCAACATTTACGGTCCAAAATCGAATGTCTTGACAGGGTTGCCAATTAGTTTAAGGGTCAAAAGCAGTGGCGATGCAGGACCTAAATTTGGCGTGGACAAGATATATTTTGCGAGGCCCTAAGGAGTACCACACTACGTAAGATGACGGATTTGAAATGGGCAAAAACGGGAAACTTTCCAGGCGCAAGGCCCCTCAGACCGCGAAACTGCAGGCGGTGGCCCACGGACGCCTTGCGCCACCTCTAGTTATAACTATAAATTTAAAAATTTAAAAACCCCCAACGCAATTATGTCAATGTCACTCGTATGTTTGAACATTAAGTGAAAGCCCATTATACGTCTAAGATCCCTTCCGCAGCTAACAAAAGAGCTGATAACTTTAAAACCGCTGAACCCATTTTGATGAAACATATCTAAGAACCATCGCCAAGAAACCTGCTTTCTATTAAAAAAAACCGCATCCAAATCGGTTCACCCCTTTAAGAGCTATGATGCCACAGACAGACAGACACACACACGTAGCGGTCAAACTTATAACACCCCTCTTTTTGTGTCGGGCTCGGGGGTTAAAAAGAATGATAAACTAGTTCCTTATTAATTGTTTTTAAAGAACCGTCTATACATTACGTCACACATTTTGTCATTTTAAACCACGGACACAAAAAGAGGAGTGTTATAAGTTTGACCGCTATGTGTGTATGCGTGTGTGTCTCTGAGGGCATTATAACTCTTAAACGGGTGAACTGATTCGGATTCGGTTTTTTTTATTTGAAAGCAGGTTTCTTGGCGATGGACTGGTAAGACGACCGGCGACGCGATGCGACGGCGACTAAATCAAACATAGTTCGAGTTATGTGAGCGGTCGCATCGCGTCGCCGGTCGCCTTACCTGTGCGGCCCCGGCCTTAGACACGTTTCATCAAAATTGGTTTAGTCGTTGCAAAGATATCAGCACTTTTGTTAGCTGCGGAAGGAATCTTAGGCGCAGGCAGTATGGGCATTTACTTCATTTTCAAAATACCATGTGAACAAATTACGTCGCGGGTTTTTAAATTTTTTAATTTGTAATTACATATTCCCTTAGTGGCGGCCTTGAGGCTTGAGCCAATGTAGGTAAGTTACAATGACAGGTTTGCGGTTACTTTACGACTAGGTCAATTAATCTCATTTGACGTCAATTAACAGAACAGATGGCCGTTGGGGCCCAAAAGTTCTGGAATGGAGACCACGGACTGGCAAGCGCAGCGTGGGACGTCCACCAACGAGATGGACGGACGATTTGGTGAAGGCCGCAGGTTCAGGGTGGATGCAAATCGCTTCCAATCGTAATGATTGGGCGTCAATGAGGGAGGCCTATATGTATGTCCAGCAGTGGACGTCCTACGGCTGAAATGATGATGATGATGACGTCAATTAGTGTCAATCGTCAAATTTATCTTCTAATATATAAAAATCTCGTGTCACGGTGTTTGCTATCGAACTCCTCCGAAACGGCTTGACCGATTTTTGTGAAACTTTTTTATCAACGAAATCTTGACGCACTGAATTTACTCACATAAAAAAACTTTTCTATTACCTCGAAAATTCTTCACTTTGGTCCATGTCCATTATGTTTCTTAATCCTAGCCCACTGAAGCTACTACACAATGCAAGCATCCCGCGGATTTTTACAACTACCCGCAATCAAAAATCTATGCTAAAGTGACGAGCTACCCTCGGTAGCAAAAACCGGCCAAGTGCGAGTCGGACTCGAGCACGAAAGGTTCCGTACCATAATCTTTATTATATTTATTAGTATCGATAGTTATACTAACAGTATAGTGAAATGTTCGACTATCGATAGAGCAAAACTATCGATACTATCGAAACTATTGATCTTTAGCAATAGTATTAATTATTTATTTTCATCAATCGATAGTATCGATAGTATCGATAGTATCGATAGTATCGATACTATCGATAGCCGATAGTATCGACACTGTCCTACCTGAAATTGTTGTCAGTTGTCAGTTATCATGTCAATATAAAAAGAGGTTAGAAAACTTACCAAAATCCTAGTAACAAAATTTCCATTAGCATTTTTTCACAACTTTTTTTCTCACTATGGTTTTTTACTTAAGCTTATTTTCACAATCACGTTTTTTCCCAACTTTAATCGACACAGACACCTAGGTAAGTTTTGGTTTATGTTAAGTTTGTATCGGCCTGAAGGGCCAAAAACACACAGAAGAAGGAGCTCCGCAACACTGCTTATGTGTCATTTCAAATTGAGAAAAAACGCTACTGTGAATATAAGCTTCAGTAAAAAACTATAGTGAGAAAAAAGAATTTTACTTCATCATTTTATTTGTATACCGACAAAGCTCTTCATCAAATCGCCTTTACTAGAATTTTGGTTCATAGTAAGTTTCAGTTCCTAAAATTCTTATAACACAGAAAATCATTTCACTTGTGTTACTACACTAGATAATACGTTTCTATGACAACACATTTCATCGAGATGCTGTAGTTTGACAGGTCGCCGGCTGCCAACGGGGGTACGGGGGGCGCTGACCCCGCCATATAAGAAGCTTAGGTCTATCGAGATTAATAGGTCAGGTTAGTATGCATCAAGGCGCGAAACACCTTAACTACGCGAAATAGGAGCTCTGTAGACTCTGTCACATGATAGTAGTCTACAATTTTTTTTTATTCTTATCTTCGTTCCATGAAACGTTACGGTAATGAAACATTGTTCATGGCAATAATAACATAATAGGATGTACCGTCTGGAAATCATGTTTCCATAATTTGACTTAATTTGTTTGATTTGATTTGATTTAATAACTGATTATTCTATGAAAGGTAATTTCGAGGAATCGTTACGCTACGATTTGTGACAAATTCGAAACAATTTACGATGAAAAGTTGACCGATTATACAGGGTTATTTTTAATTCAATGACATCCTCTTAACCCTGAATTCCTATCACTCAATCAAATATTTTTTGTTTTACGACTTTTTAAAATGAAGCACTTTTTTTCCCATACAAATACACAGAGTACCGTAAAAATAAGAGGAAATTTCAAATTTTCAAAACGTTATTACACCAAAAATATTAAGTTATGACAAAAGCCGTAAAACAAAAAACATTTGTTTAAGTGGTAGGAGTTTAGGGTTAAAAGGATGCTAGTGAATTACAAATAACCCTGTATAAAAAATAATGAATTGAAGATTATGTGATTAGAAAAAAAAAGTAATGAAGTTCGTGGAATAGTTTTCGATGAAATGAAAATCGGCGTAACGAATTTCGACATAATCATAGCTACTCAAGTTTTTCTACTAGGAAATAACGATTTTGGAAAATTTATCTAACCAGTCCTTATAGAATACAGTAGGTTAGGTTAGTTTAATAGTAATAATTCTGAAGAAGATACTTACTGTTTTAGAAAAAAATCACTTTATCACTAGCCGTAACTACATTTTGAAACAAAAATTCTGATGAACTTTTTTTATGTTGGTGTCCAGTCAAACTATCCCAACCATCTGATGAAATATTCCAGATAAATTCTGAAACATTATGTATATTATTAAATTTTACCTTTTAACTGGTGGTTTTTCATCTTGTTCCATAGACATATCATCAGCATCTAGATAGAAAAAATTAAACTTTTTAATTCTTTGTCAGACACACAGAAAACTTTCTGCACGCAGAAAAGTACAAAAGAATAAAATTACACTGAGAAACGGATCTAGTTCTAAGGTTGGTGCACCCTGGGCAACAATGGTTGACTAATATAAGACAGGACTGTAGTTTGTTTAAGTACAACTGAATAACTGAATAGAACTTGTAAGTGACATTTACAACCTCAACTTAGGAGAATTAAATGATTGTGTAGATAGATGGATCTATATGTCAATTATTTAAACAAACAAAAAACAACTTTAAAGAAAATTGGACATAGTTATGTTATGCCATATTGTTCCAACCCACAGGGCCATCATTTTGAGATACCTAAATGTAACATAAAATTTCAGTGGTACACTTTTTTTGCTGTAACCAGTGTATATTTTTTTAACCATACAAATTGTGTATATTTTTTTGTAGAAATATATACATATTAGTTAATTGATTTTCATGTATTTTTTTTTCAATATACTAAATTAATTAATTAAAAACTAAATTAATTATGTAAACCACATACAGAAAGAACCAAATTTGGAAGTTCTTATCCAATGTTGTCTAAAAATAGAATAATTTTCAAACCTGTAACAATAAGGTTGGTTCCATCAATTGTTTCAGAATTCAAGATCTTTTTGGCAGCCACCATCTGCTGTACATTATTGAAAATAACCCTGACAGCTTTACTGTCATCCTTGTTTATTAAATCTCCAATCTCACAAGGTCCACACTGAAAAACAAGATTTGGGGTTATTGTGTAAGGGGCACTTATTAATTATGTAAGGGCATATAAAATTCCTCCTCCTCCTAACGTAAGTACGGTCAACAACTTTAATTGTTGAGCATCTCGCCACTCTTCATATTTTAGCTGTGTAATGCAAATCCGGATATACAAGTATAAGCAGCTAAACCCGATTTACATTACATGACTAAAATACGAACAGTGAAAGAAAGAAAGAAAACATTTATTTGTGATAGCAAACCATTTCAAAAATAACAAAGGAATAAAAATGGGTCAATCAACTTTTTTGTGTTGTTTACTCTGTCCCCCGTTGTCCAAGTGCCACTTCATACTGTTTCATAGAAAATTCTAGGTTGTCCAAGGAACGTAACCATAGCAACGGGTGTCACTAAAAAGCTGATTCACCCAAATATTAAAAAAAATATGCATATCAGGAAAGATATCAGTGGCCCGTTGCTTAACAATTAAAATTGTTGGCAATTACTAAAGTAAAAAAAAATATTACAGATATTACACATCTCAGCAGCCCCCCCTCCAAATATGTATAAGGACATGTACAAATTTTGAGAACCCCCCATCCCCTCCAGGCCCTTAAATAATTAAGGAATGATTCCTAACACTCCGAGCCTCTATTGTGACACAGGAAGTTCAATTGTTTACTAATGGCATATGCAATTGATTGAGATTTCCACAGGTGCTTATTGGTGGAATTTGACATTATGGTTTGTGAGTATAACATGCCTAGATCTCTAGGCTCCATCCCAATTTGGTTACCATATTACAACAAGGCCCTAACTAAATGCAAGAAAAACATGTTAGTTTGTATTTTAAAACATATAGATTTAGGACAGCCCTGTGACAGTGAGACAGACGGAGAGATGAGCAAAAACATTATATGCTATTCAATGTTTTTTGGGTGTAGAAGCTCAAAAGAGCGCAAAAATGGCTTTTTTCTATATGATATAATAATCCTAATTTATTTATAACTTCCAACTGCAGTACCACAATTGCTTACCAGTTTTTCCAAATATTCTCTGATCTGTTGAGACGAGAAATGCTTTGGTAATCTAGAAGCCAAAAGAGCTGCCGTCTTGCTTCTTTTTACTGCGGCGTTGGATTTCCCGCAGTCTAAATCATTATCTAAAACCAAAGTCGATGCCTCGGATATGTTAGAACCCAATGTAACTTCCTGCTTTAATTTTACGTCCTCTATAGAAAAATCATTTTGATTATTTGATGGTTCTCGCTTTGTTTTCGTAGGGCTGCTTCTTCCACTTGTTTGATTAGTTTCTTCATCCATTTTTGCTACACAGCGAAAGCTACACTCGGTCAATAAGCAGCTTTAGCAGTACGTTTTATTTTCTACCATATACCACTGAATTAACTGATTTATGAAAACTGTATAAGAATAAAAATAATCAACAACTCAAACCCGACCCGCGGATTATTATTAAATTAATTCCCGTAGCGGCTTGGTTTGGTTGTTTTTTTAATTGACAGTGACATTTGAGTTGAGTGACAGACATTTGACGTTTGAAAGATGTTTTTCGGTTTTAACCCTTTATTTGGTTTGTATGCTGCATGTAGGTATGCTGTGATATACACGGCAAAAAAAAAAAACTAAGGAAAAGGCCAAAACAAACTGGGAGCGTGGAGCGTCAACAAAGCGTGCCCAGCAAGGTGCCCAGCGCAGACAATAACACTGTGTACAGCGCTGCCGTTGTGTGTCATAGTTTATTTGATTCAGTGTTATAGAGCGCGCTGGGCACGCTCCGTCGGCGCTCCACGCTCCCGGTTTGTGATGGCACTGATGGCCTTTAAACTTTTACAAAAGACATTTTGTTTTCGAAATGTGGTCACATAACCTACCATAAATTATTAGAAAATTAGTTATTAGCCCCAGTACCACTTGATTATGTAATTCTAATACCAAATCACTGAAACCACTGTATTTTCCTGTCTTGGCAATTTCTGCCGTTTCTGCTGTTGCCGCTGACCTTACAGATGTTCGGTGAAGAAGTGACGGGGCCAGTGTGCCAACACAATTTGCATCCCACACTAACACCCGTCCCATTCTCCACGGAATCAGGGACATCCCGTCCGGTTTCTTGCCGTCCTTTCGTGATATGTCCGTCGGCTCCAAAATAGCTGGCACATTGATCGAAGCAAGAGACTGGCGGATGATATCATTAAGACCAGCATGCCTTGAAAAACGACCCGCACTTCCCAGGCAGGATAGACTGTGGTCCCTAGCCGGTTCACGTCGCTTCCGCAGTGACACCGATGTGGGGCGCAGATCGGGACCCCGAGACAGTCGGAGGGTAGCTATTTGTTTCCAGGAAGGTGCCTGTGTTTCGGGAGGGGTGCGCGTGAAGCCAGTAGCCGACTTCCTTCGTTCCTGAAGCTAATAATCTGGCTCGTCCAGCAGTGCAGCTTTGGCGGAGTAGAGAGTCTTGGGTCAATTTAGTTAGATATAGTGTCATCCCAGCTCCCTTGCGACTTTGGATTTTTTGGAAAAATTTGACACGGGCAAGCAATTGACCAAGCGTTTTTTGCGTCTTCCAAGCCCAAAGTCTCATAGTTTGTGCGTAGGATTTTTCTTATGAGACTGATCGAGCTATGGGCTATGGGCTATGGACTGACGACAAAAAGTTCGTGGGTTTGAGACCGGGCTTGCACCTCAAGAGTTTTTCCGAATTCATATGCTAAATTAAGTTTGAAGTTTACCATGAGCTTTCAAGTGAAGGAAAACATCGCAAGGAAAGCTGCACAAGTATTAGGTATAACATTTAAGTTCTATTAAGTAATGCATCCTGTGGATAGGATTAATCTTTTTTTTTATTAAGTAATTTTAATTTATTATAATAGGTACTTGATAATACTTATTTCCCTTTAGACAGCTTCCATGACAACTTAATGAAATCGGAATAGATAGGTATGTTTCAACGCTTCCGGCGTCCTCGAGTAAGTAATTTATTACTTTCAAACGACAGATTTGTCAAAAATCCTCTTACTCAATTTATTTCGATCGTGATTGCGAAGGGAATCGGAGAATTAATCAGTACCTGGGCGACCGAGCTCTGCTCGGGCAGAAACTCGGTACCAAGCGTTTTCCCAGAGATAAGACCAAGCTAGATCAATTTTTCATCCCCGAAAACCCCCAAATACCAAATTTCATCGAAATCGTTGGAACCGTTTCCGAGATCCTGATTATATACACCGGAGGGGTGGGGGGTGGGGGGGTGAGAGGGGGGGAGGGGATGCGGGGGAGGGAGCGCGGGGGTATTAAAGGGGGGATGAAAATTTCATTGATTTTGCCGTAGGATGCACCGTTTTCAAGATATTTGACAAAAACACCGGAGGGGGGGGGGGGGGTGAGTTACGTTAAACTATCGTCCGTAAACCGACTTTACAGACAACCGGCTTTTCCTGTTCTGTGCTCCCAATAGGGAACGTGCACATAGACGGTGCTGCCATCTGGTGCCATAAGGGTGCCATCAATTTGAATGTTTTACCCACAGAAATATATCGAGATAGAAGGAAAATGCTCGGCAATTTGTAGCGAGACCGAGCCTGTAACATCTTGCGTAGGTACTTTGACGTCACGAGTGTAATTTAGTGATGGGAAACATAAGCCGCGCGAAATCAATTCAAAAGCATCGATTCACAGATCGATTAGGGAACCGATTCTTATGCACAGAGGAAATGATAATTATTTTCGACAGAGGACATGAGAAAGGTCAGAATTTCAAATCGAAAAATATAAATGTAGGTAGGTACCTACCTAACCAATAAATTGCTTTACATTTGTCAGTACCTACTATAGCCGCTGCAGTTATTCATCATCATCATCATCATTTCAGCCGTAGGACGTCCACTGCTGGACATAGACCTCCCTCATTGACGCCCAATCATTACGGTTGAAAGTGACTTGCATCCTCCCTGAACCTGCGGCCTTCACCAAATCGTCCGTCCATCTCGTTGGTGGACGTCCCACGCTGGGCTAGCCAGTCTGTGGTCTCCATTCGAGAACTTTTGGGCTCTAACGACCATATGTTCTGCATGCTATATGGCCTGTCCATTGCCATTTCAACGAGCTAATCCGTTTGGCTACGTCGGTGACCCCGGTTCTTCTACGGATCTCCTCGCTTCTGATTCGATCCCGTAGAGAAACTCTGAGCACAGTCCTCTCCATAGCTCGTTATTATAATCGTACCTATAATCGTGTAAGTACTACACACACACACACACACACACGCACATTTTTTAAAATAATATTTAGCCTTATGTAAATGTGTTCCTTTTCATCATATGACATCATCACTACATCAATAGTCGGATAAGCTGTACTGATTACTCGTCGGTACTAAAGCCAGTAAAGGTGTCTTCGTGGAAATGTATAGAACAATTCTTGCTGTTTTTTGTAGGAAACCATTTTTTACGACCAGTTGTTTTCAATCCATTTATTTTTAATATGAGGATCATTCGGAAAACTAAAATAAAATTGCAATATAGAAGTAACCATAACCTGTTTGTTAATAATATTTGCTTTGCACTACGTACATTATATAGCTACATAATAATATAAAAACGTAATTATCATTTCCTCTGCTTTCAAAATCGATTTTAATCGAGTAAGAACTGCGATAGTGTACTTGTACATCACTATTCTTACTTTTGACAGAAAAAATGATAAATTGACCTTGGACGCGACTCGATAGTTTGAATAGCTTATTTTTACATTGCTGGTTTTGAACGCACGCCATGTCTGGCTCGTCAAATTAAAGCCGCAATGGAAAGCTAGCGTGGACACACTATCGCCCGCTACTGTTCTGATGAAAATAATAAAATAAATCGTTTTTTAATTAATAACAGATATTTTAGGACAAATAGTAGTTACCAATGAAAGGAAATACCTCGACTAACAGCTCCAACTTTATCTGTAGTATTTGAACTGTTAATTACTGAACAACGAGTCATTTTATTTTTAAAACCTGACGTCGCACGCAGACCGCGGTCGAGAGCAGACTGAAGTTCGCGGCGAGCATTGGGGCTTATAAACTCCATTTGGCCAGTCGACGTACGTAAACTCTTTCCTTCTATCTCGATATATTTCTGTGGTTTTACCTTGATAAGTTTGTTTTACAGTCCGCATAGTGTCTCTTCTGTCGCATTAGTGCTGCCGCCTATAGTTACTGCACGTTCCCTATAATACTTTTTCTAACAAAAAAGTAACTTTTTCTCACAAAAAAGTAACTTTTTCTCACAAAAAAGTAACTTTTTCTCACAAAAGAAGAAACTTGACGTTTTCTCATAAAAAATAATCTTAAAAAAAAAAACTAAAAATCTTGAAAAAAAACGTGGTATCGAACCGAGGTCGGCTGGATCCGCGACCACCCGATTTCTAATGTGCCATTATGATCTGCTCGAAGTCGGCGAAATTTAGCTTTATATTCTAATGTAAACAAAAATAGCCGGAAAACACGAGTAAAAGCGATTTTCTGAAAATGAAACATAGCTAGATCAGTTTTTCATCCCCGAAAACCCCCACATACCAAATTTCATCGAAATCGTTGGAGCCGTTTCCGAGATCCTGATTATATATATATATACATATATACAAGAATTGCTCGTTTAAAGGTATTAGATAGATGTGCCCCCTCTTTTATGGTCCCAGCCACAGATGTAATATCGAGATAGAAAAAAATATACGCATCGACTTGAGTACCTCCTCCGTTTTTTGTCGGTTGAAAAGCAAATCCATACTTGTTGCCTAGACCCATAACACAAGCTTTGCTTAGCTTACTTTGGGACTAGGTTAATTGGTGTGAATTATCCCGTGATATTTATTATTATTATTATTACTTATACCTACTAATATTATACATGTGAAAGTGAGTTTGTTTGTTTTGCCGTGATTTTTTGTATGGACATAGTCGAAGCGCTGCAGAGTGACATAGGCTATACTTTTTACCACGGGAAAATATCTCATTCGCACGGGAAAACACGTTTCAATCTACTTCAGAGGGGGCGAAGTCGCGGGCATCAGCTAGTAAATTAAGTATAAATGGAACCAAATTTGAGTGCTGTAAAGCTTGGAAAGACTTAGGTATATTTTCACGCTACGCTGTCTCGGAATGCACGAGAAGGTATAGAATATGCATGAGAATAAGGTGCACTGTTAAAAAGTACACTTCCCAATGGTGCAGTTCTCTCGATTTCCCGACGATCCACTCATCAGAAAATAGCAAGAAACTAAAATAGTTAAGTACTTGCGACTACTACTATAATTATATTTTATCTATATATATAAAAGAAGAAACTGACTGACTGACTGACTGACTGACTGACTGACTGACTGACTGACTGACATATCAACGCACAGCCCAAACCACTGGGCCTAGAGATTCCAAATTTGGCATGTAGGTTCCTTATAAGGTCTAGGGGTGCACTAAGAAAGGATTTTTCAAAATTCACTCCCTAAGGGGGTGAAACGGGGGTCCAAAGTTTGTATGGGGAAACAAGATTCGTTCGACTATTTTATTCGAAACTTCACAGAAGTACTCCTAATGATAAATGAGTAAACACGTGTTTCAGGTTTTTTGAGAATTGAACCCCTAAAAGGGGGAAAAGGGGTAACAAAGTCTGAAAATCAACATGGGTGTTGTTTCTATGGTTTATCGGGTCGCAGGTTATGAAAACAACAACGGTTTTAAAATTTGACGTGGCGGACGTAAAATACCATCTCCCTGGATGGGGTGCGATGGGGTTGAAATGTCTAATTAAACTAAATGACTGTTGATATATCAACGCACAGCCCAAACCACTGGACCTAGAGACTTGAAATTTTGCACATAGATACCTTATACAATGTAGGCATCCACTAAGGAAGGATTTTTGGGAATTCCCACGGGGACGGGAAAAAACGGGATTTATATATTCGATTCCGAGTGATCCTATCTCAGTAACTATAATAACTAGACTCTTCAAACTTGATACACAAGTAGGTATTACATTAGTTAAAACATTAATTTCAGGATTTTTCTAAATTCCCACGGGATAAGGAAAAAACGGGATTTATATATTCAGTTCCACGGGATCCTATGAACTATAATTACTAGACTCTTGAAATTTGGCATAGAAGTAGGTAATTATAATAGTAAAAAACCGTTTTAAGGATTTTTGGAAATTCCCACGGGGTAAGGAAAAAACGAGATTTTTCGTTTTACTGGTCGTAGAAAGCTAAAATTCGGCATCTAGGTTGCTTGGAAAGTATAGAGGATTGTGAGAGGACTTTCCAAAATTCCCACGGGAACGGGAAAAAACGGGATTTTTCGTTTTACTGGTCGAAGAAAGCTGAAATTCGGCATCTAGGTTGCATGGAGAGTGTAGAGGAGGATTAAAAGAGGACTTTTCAAAATTCCCATGGGAACGAGAAAAAACGGGATTTTTCGTTTTACTGGTCGTAGAAAGCTGAAATTCGGCATGTTGGTTGCTTGGGGAGTGTAGAGGAGCATTGCCACTCTCCAAAATTCCCACGGGAACGGGAAAAAAACGGGAGTTTTCGTTTTACTGGTCGTAGAAAGCTGGAATTTGGCATGTAGATTGTTTGGGGAGTGTAGAGAAGTATTGAGAGAGGACTTTCCAAAATTCCCACGGGAACGGGAAAAAACGGGATTTTTCATTTTACTGGTCGTAGAAAGCTGGAATTCGGCATGTAGATTGTTTGAGGAGTGTAGGGGAGCATTGAGAGAGGACTTTCCAAAATTCCCACGGGAACGGGAAAAACGGAATTTTTCGTTTTACTGGTCATAGAAAGCTGAAATTTGGCAAATGGGTTCCTTGGGGAGTGTAGGGGAGCATTAAGAAAGCATTTCCCGAAATTCTTACGGGAACGGGAAAAAACGGGATTTTGCGTTTTATTGGTTGTAGAAAGTTAAAATTTCAAAATTCATAAATTTATACTGTAAGTAGGCCGCTAAGGGCTCTTTAACCAACTTCAAAAAAAGGAGGAGGTTATGCATTCCACTTTATGTATTTTTTTATGTAGGTATGTTCACCGATTTCTCGGTCAATTGTGGACCGATTTTAAAAAAAAAAATTTTTTCTAAAGAATACAATATACTCCTGAGATGCTCCCATTGTCACCAAATCAGGATCTGATGACGGAATCTCAGGGAAATCGAGGGCAAACCTCAAATTTTGTAGGCACGCATTACGTTTTTCGCTTACTTGCACGCTTTCTTGCACGCTTGCTTGCTTCCTTGCATGCGTGCTTGCTTGCATCTTGCTTGCATGCTTGCTTGCATGCTTGCTTGCTTGCCTGTATGCTTGCTTGCTTGATATCTTGGTTCTTTGGAATACTCATGGTACACGCGAGCGAAGCCGCGGGCAAAAGCTAGTTATATTATATTTATATTTATTTCATTTATCTTATCTGACTTAAGTCGCGCAGTATGCTGTCCCGCACACCTCGCTGGCTCCGCAGAAAACCAGCGCCGTTGACAACGCTAGTCGTGCCAACGGCATTGCTGAGTGGAGACCATTTCGGCTTCACATCTTTATTTGTTTGTTTTTGTATTCTTTCTCATTTTGTAAATTATTTTTGTTGTGATGTGTTGTCTGAATAAAAGTTTTTCTATTCTATTCTACTTAATTGCAAGTGCAAAAAGTGTTTTTTTTGCAAGTTCCAACAAAAAAAAAACAAATCGGTGTAAAAAGCGGAGTTCTAAGAGGCAACAAACAAAAAGAACCGAATTTATAACCTTCTAAGTACTTACCTATATTTTAAGACAGTCAATAGGATAAAAATAAATTCAAATCACATTCGTAACCGAATAAAACTCGGCACAAACAAAACCTTATAGTTTTACGGCGGCATTATCGCTTTATTTTTCCCTTCGAACATTTAGGAAGCCATCTTGCAAGCATATTCAGAGTATCAGTTAATGTTCCTGAGGGTAGTAAAACGTAATGAGATCTTTATTACGAACGTGTGGCAACATCTATAGCTAGCGGGTAAAGCCGGGTTTCCACAGTCGGAGTATATAATCCAGGGGCTAAATTCAGGAACGGACCTTCACGGGTTTGGTAGCGGTAATTCAATCGTTTTTTTTTTTTTTTGAATGAGTCGCCAGAGGGGCCAAAGACGCGAAGTCTTTGCTGTTTTTGAACTTTAGGGTAGGAAGAGTGACTTGTGCTCGGGAAAAATCCCTTCGGACGAACTGGGAATGGAGGGCCCAGACAGTGTCCGACTTGCACGGACTAAAAAACCCGGTCACAAGTCCCCTTCTCTATTGATTATTAATACAAAAAACGTGTGCTTTATATTTTGAGGAGGGGAGGGGTAGGGAGGGGACTTAATCTACCCACAGTGTCCTGCCTCAGCCATTTGCTGGAAGGCCGGGAGAGGAGCATGCATTCTCCCGCTGGGCACTGGGGGGTGCTTAGGTCGGTCTTTTATGTTTTTACCCGTTGGTTTATTCGTTGACCGACCCTCGCCCGTTTCTATACAATTACTTTAGAGCTATTGGTTGGGTTGGTGGGATTTCCTGTCATATGCATTTTTCTATAACTACGGGCTTCCTTTCTTTTGCCCTGCGTTGGAAGGGTGGGTCGGGGATCTTTTGGGCAAAAAAAAATTTTTGAATCGTTTGGGTTGGGTTTGGTTTGAACTGCTATTCAGGAACGCCAAAAATCACTGGTTTGCGAGAGGTTGGGCTCAGTTTGGGATGAGCCTTATTTATTTGTTTATTTATTTATTTATTTACAAAGCGAATTAACACGAAAATAAGGCTCATCCCATTCCTATCCTCTCCCAAACGATTGAATTACCGCTCGCAAACCGCGCGTGTCGGGCAGTTCCTGAATTTAGACCCAGATAGCTAAGGCGGTTGTCACACTGCTCCGCACATCGCAGCGGCGTCCGGTGTTACGGTTTTTAACTTAACTTCAGAATTTTAATTTTTATTCATAAACCGCAAACACACTAAAAGTCACGGACATAGCTCGAAGAATCGCCAGACTTAAGCGGCAGTAGGCAGGGCACATCGCTCGTAGAACTGACGGCCGATGGGGGTGAAAGGTTTTCGAGTGGCGTCCGCGGACCGGGAAACGCAGTGTAGGCAGGCCTCCAACAAGATGGAGCGACGACCTGGTTAAGGTTGCAGGAACGTGTTGGATGTGGATGCCGCCTATGTTCAGCAGTGAACGTCTTTCGGCGGAAATGATGATGATGATGATAACACACTGACTTCGCTTCTGTACGGAGGCGTAAAACGCAACGACCTTTCGCGCTCTCCGACGGAGATACTGTGCGGGACGGGACGGAGAGTGGCATACTTTACTGGTTAATTTTTGAAGCCAAAACGAGCACACAACCTTTCCAAAACTTTAATGACGTATATGATATACGGACCTCCACAAAGTAACAACACATTGTATCAGACTAAAACTGCATTAAGGCCCATACTACACGGGCGGTTCTCCCGCCGCGGAAAACCGCTTCTGAACCGCACTAGACACAATTTTATATGGAAGTTGTATGCTGCATACTACACTGCGCGGTTTCCCGCCGCGGTTCACGGGCGGGAGAAATTCGACCGCCGCATGCAGCGTTAATCCGCCGCTGATAACCGCCGCTTCAAACTACACGGGCGGTTTCCCGCTATTGCGTCATTCTGCGCGGCGCGGGGCTTTGCGCGAGGGCGCTCGTTCGTCGTGCGTATTTCGTTTTTTTAGCATTAGAAATAAGGTAAACAATCTTGACGTGTCTTTTTTATAGAAAAACGCTTTTAACTAGGTATTTTATGGAACCAAAAGCGTGCAAATTAACATATTTCCTTTCAAATTGTTACATTATTAATTAAGCGCAGTTATCATTGGCGGATCCATGTTGAAATGAACAAAAGACAGCGGTAAACCGCGTTCCGTGTAGTTTGACGGTCTGCGGCAGCTCCGTCGAGCGGTTTCCCGCGGCGGGAAAACCGCCCGTGTAGTATGGGCCTAAGTAACTCGCTTCCACTAGGTCACAAGATTAACAATAAAATATCGTCACGACCCTGTATTACTATACGGTAAGGAATGAATGCTTTCTTCTTGCCCGTTAGCGATGTGATTGAAACCGATTTGTTCCGTGTTTCCCGGCATTTCATGAGTTCATGACATACATTTTGAGTTTAAGTTGATTTACATGAAATTGAAATTGACAACATTTCATATTTCTAAGACTATAATTTGATTCGTTCTCTGTATTCTGTTTGGAAAGAGAAAGACGCTGATAGTTTTAAATTTTCACTAGGATTATTAATTAATTTGTTACAATTTTTTAAAGATGTGCTTATTCTAAAAGAGCGCAACGATAGAATAGATCCATTACTTTTGTCTAGTCTCTATTAAAAAAAACTGATGACGTAAATTTGACGTTAAGGTTGTTATCAAATTTAAAATTATGACAGCTCTTTTTTCTAGTGAAAAGGGTAAAGGAAACATATCTATTCTGTGGAACTATTTGTAAGTACATTATAATGTTTTTAAATTTGTTGTATTTTTTTAAATATGGAGGAATAAATTATAATAAATATTTTTCCGTATTCAGGAGGCGAAACTCTTTCGATTCCTGCAGCAATTTTCAGGTGTTAAAAAAATGAAAGGTTGTCAATTACGCACGTTAATCTTATTGACCTACAAAATACAGACTGTTGCTTTGACGGGTAGGTTAGGTAAACGTCCCTATAGGAGGGTGTCGAGACACTGACTCAATACATGGCACCTTCAATCTTATGTCATAGTAATCTCTTACTTGGTGACAGATGGGTGTCATCTACTGGGCGTTGAGGTGTCGAGCATTGCGGTACGTTTCCCTTAGTCACAGAATATATAATAGTACTAACGTACAGAATGGACACGCTCCAGCCCGCACCGATTCGAGTTACCCCACCCCTCAAGGCGCAGATTGCCGGACCCCGCCGGAATCCAGAAGAGTGCGCGCGCGATGTATGTAGGCGTACGCGTGTACAGACGTCGTCGTGCTTATGTAGATTCAAGAACGCGTATTTGTACGTCGTGTCCGCCCTTTGCCTTAGTAGAATTAGGTAGGTAGGGCGTAGTCATGGGTTGGTAGGGCGTAGATCCATACACAAACGTATGCACTATTGCTACACCATAAGTCAAACAAATACAGAGGAATTAACCAAGAGTTGAAAAATGGGGGTCGATGAAAAAAAATGGTCAAGTGCGAGTCGGACTCGCGCACCAGGGGTTCCGTACAATCTTGTATTAAATAGTTCGTTATTAATAGATTAATCGCATTTTTTTTGTAATAGTTCAAAATATTTTCAATTTTCAGATTTACTCCTTTACTTGCCATGCCAAATTTCATGATTTGAGGTCTGTGAAGTAATCTTTAATATAAAAATTAATCGCTGAATGTGTTGCTAAGCGCATAGCTTCCGATCGACTGCACCGAATTGGATAATTTTTTTTATTGCGTTTGTTATTGTCAGAAGGTTCTTATGAAAGAAATTAAAAAAAAATACAACGGGGGCGAAGCCGCGGTCATCAGCTAGTAGGTACCTTATAAATTTCGATTTTCTTGAAAGTGATAATAATTATACGTTTTTTGCGACATAAAGGCCCGTTACCTACCTTAAGTTTTTTTTTCACAGCTTCAGATGACTGTAGACCTGAATATTTTGACAGACAGACGGACGGACGGACAACAAAGTGATACTATAAGGGATCCGTTTTTTTCCTTTTGAGGTACGGATCCCTAAAACTGATGATCGTGATGATTGATGATGAATTGAGTATGCAATCTATATAGAGGAGAACAACTAGACATCCGATGGACAGACATACTACGAAATCATTTTTGCCCAAGTTGAAATGGGATCGCTTCGCTCGCTCATCATCCCAATCTATATACGTCCCACTGCAGGGCACAGGCCTCTTCTCAGAATGAGGGCTTGGGCCGTAGTACCCACGCGGGCCCAGTACGGATTGGGAACTTCACACACACGATTGAATTTCTTCGCAGGTGTATACAGGTTTCCTCACGATGTTTTCCTTCATAGTACATTTCAAATGTAATTTCGCACAAATTCTGAAAAACTCAGAGGTGCAAGCCGGGATTTGAACCCACGACCCTCTGCTTGAGAGACCGTAGGTCAAACCGCTTGGCTACCACGGCTATACGGCGGCTTCGCTCGCTCGGTCAATAATAATTAGTTCTGAGACCCCGATCAAAGGTTAGGACCGGCGCTAAGACTCCATACAATAACGAGCCTTACTCCATTAGCTCCATTACAAACTAAATAGTTCGGTAATGACACCATTTAGACTATATCCATCAACGCTATGGTTTTGTGTGGCTAACGGCAGCCATCCAAGGGTCGGCTCTGGTGCTAATGTGCGTATAAGGACAGACAGTCGTTTGATCGTTGCGATTAGATATCCGGAGGATCAGCTCAATGCTGATGTTTAATTACCTTACAATGGTGAAGAGCAAAAGCGTGATGTCAAGCCCAATCTAAGGCCCATACTACACGGGCGGTTCTCCCGCCGCGGGAAACCGCTTCTGAACCGCCACTAGACACAATTTTATATGGAAGTTGTATGGTGCAAACTACACTGCGCAGCTCCGTCGAGCGGGAAACCGCGGCGGGAAACCGCCCGTGTAGTATGGGCCTAAGTAGGTAGATGTATTACATTGTGAGGTTGTAAAACGAACGAGTTTGGAGTATGACTACTAGCGCCGCATTGTAATGCAAACTTTTACGATTTTTTGACGTGACAACGCCTAATAAATCGATGAACGCCGGCTGTACGCACTAAAAAGGACGACGCAATGTTCCGTACATGTCCCGTACAAGAGAGAGCAGTGAACGCCAGGATGTACAAGAGAGCAGCGCGCGCCAGGATGTACGATCTTGGTACTAGCGCTCGGGTAATTTTTAATGGGGGTGCGGTGCGGGGTGCAGGCGAGGGGGGGTCATTTAAGGGGATGAACATTTCATTGATTTTGCCGTAGGATGCACCGTTTTCAAGATATTTGACAAAATACCGGTTCTCGTCCGATCACCGAGGTTAAGCAACGTCGGGCGCGGTCAGTACTTGGATGGGTGACCGCCAGGTTTCATTTTTGTTTTTTGAATGTTTTGTTATAACGTTGTTACGTTAAACTACCTATCGTCCGTAAACCGACTTTACAGACAACCGGTTTTTTTTGTCTCGTCATTATCATTATCATCATTTAAGGCAAAAGACGTCCACTGCTGAACATAGGCCTCCCCCAAGGCTCACCAAACAGATCGGTCCCTCTGCTTTAGAGGCCATGGTCTAACCACTAGGCCACATCGGCTTAAAGTTACCTCGTCTCTATAGTTTTACGGAATCTTTGTGTAAAATTTCAAACCAGCGAAAGCTGATATTTCATCTTGCAATTTGATTTATATTTCCTGTTATCTCAAAGAATCTAGTCACGACTGAAACTTCGGAATGCGACCCAAAGTTTCAACACGTCATACGACAAGTTTGAAACTTCAGAAACGTGCGTCGTAGGCATGACACTCGTTAGTCCTGATTGTGAGACCTAGAACAAGTAGAGACCTAGTAAAACCTAAGTTTGCTTAGAGATCTTGGAATAAACAAGGATTGTGAAAGGTGTTGTTGTACTGCTTCAAATTAGTTTGCTACTTGTTCACTTGGTTTCTCTCCCGGATTTAATTCGTAAGGTAAATGTCCCATATTTCGGCATGTTAAGGCTCTTCAGAACTAGTTCTGTTTTCTGAATATTACTAAACATGATAGTACTCTGAAAGTTTTTCAGTGATGAATATTGATATTTTGGCAGTAATTTAATGCATGAATTATATAATTTTAGTTTGAACTTTTTTTTATATAAATTTATTTGTGGACCTCTTATTTGGCTCCTATTTCGTGATAAAATTTGGCTCTGCTCTTAAGTTCGTGAATTCGTGGCCCCTGGTTCGGTATAAAGTTTTGCATAGTAAATTATGATAATTTCTTGATAAAATAAAAAACAAATATTTACCGAGTTATTACAGATTTAAAAAGTAAGTAACTATTTAAATAAAAAAAGATTCACTTGAGAGTGAGATCGAGCTTTTATTGCTACTTATAGCTTATAAGTAGGTTCTTTATCATTAAAATGAAAAAATAAAACTCAATATAACTTTACCATTCAAAAAATAAAAATAATGAACCTCCTTTTCACAAACAAAACAAAATCTTTTTTCATCATCATCATTTCAGCCGAAAGACGTCCACTGCTCAACATAGGCCTCCCCCAAGGCTCGCCAAACAGATCGGTCCCGTGCCATCGTTTCAATAATTAATCAAAACTCAAAACTCTTAATCCATTAATTACAAAGTGCCCAAGTTAAAGGTTAAAGATTAAACAGATTATTAGACTTACAAACTTGCCCATTTCGGAATTTATTGTGAAGTTATAAATCTGATAATTTTAACAATGTTAAGGTACAAAAAAGCCGTGGTCGCCTGGCGGTTTGATCTATGGCCTCTCAAGCAGAGAGTCGTAGGTTCAAATCCCGGCTCGCACCTCTGAGTTTTTCGGAATTTATGTGCGAAATTACATTTGGAATTCACTACCACGGTGAAGGAAAACATCGTGAGGCAACCTGTATACACCTGCGAAGAAATTCAATGGTATGTGTGAAGTTCCTAATCCGCACTGGGCCTACGTGGGAACTACGGCCCAAGCCCTCTCATTCCGAGAGGAGGCTTGTGTCCTGCATTGGAACGTATGTAGGCTGGGATAATGATGATGATGATGACACGTTCAAGTGGAATCCACTTTGAAGTTGTGAACCCATAGTGGAAGCACGGACTCCTGAAAAAATCTTCATGACCTTATTGAGGAGGGAGGCCATGGTCAAACCACTAGGCCACCAGAGTGCCTCGATCAGTTCCCCAAACTTGTTTGTTCCGCGTAGCAAAATTCCCAGTCGCATTTTTCCCCACTTTTTTTTCTCACTATGGTTTTTTCCTGAAGCTTATTTTCACAATCGTCACAATCGCGTTCTTTCCTAACTTTAATCGACACAGAAACATAGATAGGTTTAGGCTTAGATTATTTGGGGTGCGAAGTCGGAAACCTCCTCGAGTGCTCGGGCGTTACCACTCCCTTCTATCCGAGGCGTAAGCCTCATGGGGTGGGGAAGGGTAACGCCTGGGACGGTGCACCCCGGGCAACAACGGTAAGCTAATGTATTCGTACATTATCTTACCGGTGGCTAATATCCGACTTGGGGTGGGGGGGGGGGGGGGTGGGTCAGCAATCTACACATGTGCCTGGGTCGGTACGGGAATACACGACCTGGACTCCACGACCGTTACGGTTCTCCCCTGTTAACCCTGGTGGTTAAGGGGGAGAAGAGTAGCGGCGGATGGGTCCATGACCTGTGGCGATTGACTGACATACTGGGGGGGTAGGGGTGGTGAGGTGAACCCGCAACTAGTTGCGGGGGATCCGAGCCAGCGGGACCACTCGTGGGTCCGCAGAGAGGACGGCGTCTCGCCCTTGGGCGGACGCCTTTGACGGAGGCGAACCCAAACCGAGTACCTGCTTTGCCACGGCGGACAGGGAAAGGCGAGGGGGAGCCTAGTGGGCGGAAGCGGCCGTGCCCTTGGTACCGCTCTGCTTCCAGAGCAGGACATGAGGGCGCGGAAGCTAACGTGAGGGCACGTAACCCCGGCTTGCCGGAAACGTGGGCATCTGCGGAAGCCACGAGGAGTAAACCTCTTTAAACAATCCTTCACCAGCGGGGGAGGCCGGGGAGTGCCGAGCCCGCATTGCACGGTGTCGACAGAGGAGCCCCATCCCGGGGCGGCCAGTGGGCGTTGCGGTGACTCCTTGTGCTCCCGTGACGTTCATAATGGCAACGAGGGAATCCGTGTGGTTTTTAGTGGGTAGGCCCCTTGGGGAGAGCCCCACATACCCTCCGTTTCCCCGAACGGAGACGATGCATAAGGTGCTTTTACACAACAAAAAAAAAAAAAAAGGCTTAGATTATTTACGGGTTTATAATAGGTTATGTTAAGTTTGCATCGGCCCGAAGGGCCAAAAGCACACAGAAGAAGGAGCTCCGCGCGGAGCTCCGTCGACACTGTTTCTGTGTCAATTCAAATTGGAAAAAACGCAACTGTGAAAATAAGCTCCAGGAAAAAACCGTAGGGGGCCATCCATACATTACGTCACACATTTAGGGGGAGGGGGGGGGGGTCAAGCGATCTGTGACACTAGAACAAAATAATGGCGATTTTCATAGGGGGGGGGGAGGGGTCCAAATTGATCGAAATTGGTGTGACGTAATTTATGGATGGCCCCTAGTGAGAAAAAAAAAAGTGGGAAAAAATGCGACTGGGAATTTGCTATGCGGAACAAACAAGTTTGGGGAACTGATCTAGCTACTCGGCCACCACGGCTATTGGACGTGTGACTTTGTCAAATCATTTTGTACGGGGACAATGAACGTGTTAACGGGCTAAGTATATCTTATTTGTTTTGTTTAATTGACAAAACAAAAATTAGCACTGCACGTCTCTGCAAATCAACGCGGAACTCACCAACCCCGTATCGTGGCCATCCATGCCGATTTGCATAAACCGGAATTATTCCGGCAACGAGAATCTTTATCTTTATCTTTAACGAGGCTATTAATGGATTTCCGGTATAATAGGCCCCTTGGATTGTAGCGACCCTTATTGTGTCATACCGTTTGTCCCTAAGTGGCTCCCTTTTGTAGGAATGCGTGTTTTTTTGCGACAAAGCAAACAAAACCATAATTTTTATAATTTCAGCCGAAAAACGTGTGGACCGAAAAACCATAAGGACAATTTGTACGCACCTAAACGAGTTGAATGTTGTATTTAAAAAATGGTAGTGATTTCAAGCTCCTACTAAAATAAATGAAAGGATATGAAAACAAGATGGAGCAACGACCTAAGCTGGTTAAGGTTGCGGGAACGCGTTAGATGCTGATGGTGATGGCACGGGACCGATCTGTTTGGCGAGCCTTGGAGGAGGCCTATGTTCAGAAGTGGACGTCTTTCGGCTGAAATGATGATGATGAGGTATGAAAACAATGCATTTTATTAATTTTAGACATCATGTTTCATAGTAACATTTGCTGCTTAACAATTACACAATCGATATCTAATAAATAGAAATAGTGTTAGTTTTATTTTTCAATACGTCCGGGTTCGATTCCCGAGTTGAGTAAAAGTTTTTTTTTTAAATGTATGGATGCAGTTTTTTTTGTTACTAAAATCGATGACATGGTTCCTGAGAACAGATAATATCTTCGTGTCTTATAGCTTCAGACTTTCCCATAGGGGTCGATTCACTAGAGTTGGCACGAATGGATCGAATGAGTGAATGAAAGTATCTATGTGTTATCTATTTGAATACACTCACACGGGTATGTATTACAATACCGAAGTACGAAAGACCGAATGTATTAAAACATCGAATGAGTCAAAAGACCGACACGATTTTTTTCTGAAACCGTTAACTTTTTAAGATTGTTATAAAACAAACCTAACCTATCCTAATGGGTTCTGTATGATGCCGTTTTAATAAATTCTGAAAAGTATACGGTTTCAGGAAAAAATCGTGTCGGTCTTTTGACCCATTCGATGTTTTAATACATTCGGTCTTTCGGTATTGTAATACAACCCTTACTGCATTTATGAATTTTTGAAAAATCGCTTGTCGTATAAAGAAGAGTCTCCTTTACATAAAATGTGCTATTTGTAATATTACAGGTAGGTGCCCCATATGTGGCGTTCATGCTTTCCACCCAGTATACAAAGTTTTTTTAACATTTAGATCGGTCAGAACGATCGATTCACAAGAGCTGGCACGGATGGATTGAACGAAAGCAATGTCACTTTGACATTTTTGTAGGAAAATGACAGATGCATGACATTTTCATATTTGTGTGAAGTGGGCAAGTGGGTATGTATTACAATACAGAAGTACGAAAGACCGAATGACCGACACGATTTTTTTCTGAAACCGTAAACTTTTCAGTATTTATTAAAACGGCATCATACAGAACCCATTAGGTTAGGTTAGGTTTGTTTTATAACAATCTTAAAAAGTTAACGGTTTCAGAAAAAAAACGTGTCGGTCTTTTGACCCATTCGATGTTTTAATACATTCGGTCTTTCGTACTTCGGTATTGTAATACATACCCATGCAAAAAGTATCTTTTGTTTATAAAAAATAAAGTCTTCTTTACATAGAATTTGCTGTTTCCAATATTTAAGGTAGTAGGGATCTACGTGGCGTTCTTTATTTCTACCCTGTATGTATACACCCTATTGACTAAATATTCAACCCAGCCCACATCCAGCCACTGCCGAGTAAACATCTGCTTCATATTCACATCGCCAACAGGGCAATATTATTGTTCAATTACTATCCTACTACATAAGTAACTAGGATATTATTGTTGTTTTACTAGAGCACTAGAGTGGCATCTGACAAACAGACAAGACAACTTGGTAAGATCATGGAAGTAATAAGTACTACGTACAACAGTAGGTCCATGGGTAAGATAGACCTCTAATTTTAGACTTTTTGCAAGGAAAACGTTGTGACAAGCAAATGAGGTAGGCAAGTGATGTTCAAGGATTTGCCACATTGAATGCGTTCTGCGGTCGCGGTCAGGTAAAATTGAACGCAGTCCGCATTATGTATGAACAACATTGTCGGTCTAATCATTATGCGATCTGACCGTGCGGTCACACGCGCAATATACTTTATACATAATATATATAGACCGACAATGTTGTTCATACATAATGCGGGCTGCGTTCAATTTGACCTGACCGCGACCTCAGAATGCATCCAGTGTGGCAAATCCTGCATCGACATCGACTAATTATTAATTCGGGGAACCTATGCATGCATCCCTTTTAGATTAAGAGCTTGTAAGTTTAATTTCCTTGCAACTGAAGTGAAAAGCAGAGTGTAAACTCGAGTATTAAACCCATGCGCTGCAGGCGTCTAACGCCTCAGCATAATGCTGAGTCAGCGACCGTTTCACTTTTGCGGGGACACACATGCAGAATTGTGTATGTACATATTTATTACTCCATTGTTTGTGTTCTTTGTTTATTTGTATGAAAAAGTGTGTAGGTACTTTCTTGCATTTGTGTGTCTTGTAAAAGTGAATAAATCTTCTTTCTTTCTTTCATTTTCCCCTCGACGTATCTGTCTACCCTCGCCGTACAGGCTCGGGTGGCTACATGAATGTCTCCGGTAATATGAATCATTCTATGCTCTTGTTGTACAATCTACTACCCATTTCATTTTCATTGTGACGAGACGACCTGACGAAACCTAGTTTTGAAATTGCCTCACCCGAAAATATCATTCAAAAGTGTTGTAACATCAAGTGAATGTGAAGCTAATAAAAGCATGTCTAAAACTACATTGTCCGACTAGACATCCCCAATTTCTTAAAAGCCAAGCGCTGTAATAATGAAATGGCTCCTCAAATGGATCTGACATTCTGAGATAGCACTGATATTAAATACCTATCCTTTGTGATTTTCTTTTGCGATATTTTCTTGTCATAGGCACAAGGGGATTCTATATCTTCCTATTACGGTGCAGGGCATACGTGGAGACAAAACAATAGGTACGATGTTTAAATACTTAGGTTTTAGGGTCTAGATGTATTGTTAGGAAGCGAGTCTTAGGAAGTTTCTTTTTTTTACCACAATATACTTACTTAGGCTTGCGTTTGACCACAACATGGCCGGATTTAGAGGCCTGGTGGTCTAGGGGCATAAAAGGAGTGGAGGACCCTTGGCCACAAATTATTTTCTAAATGAAATGACTTTTTCTCAAACATGCTATGTAATGTTTACGTTGTGTTCGTTAAAACAGGCTTCAAAATACACCGTTGCAGGCCTAGGCCGGCAATGCGATCGTCTATTGTTTCATGTCACACAGCACCATGATGTTTATAGGTCTATGGCATCATAACATTCAGCCATTTAAAAAAAAACTATAAGCAATATTTTGCGTTTTGGTTCATTATGACATTCTGCCACTACGCTTATTTAAGGTAAGGTAAGATGGTGATGGTAATGGTGATCTGCCTAGAGAAATATTTCACCATCAACATCATCATCACCATCATCTCCATCATCAACATCATCATCATCATCATCGTCATCATCATCATCATCATCATCATTCATCACCATCATCATCATCAATCACCATCATCATCATCATCATCATCACCATCATCATCACCATCATCACCATCATCATCATTCATCACCATCATCATCATCATCATCATCAATCACCATCATCATCATAATTATCATCATTCATCACCATCATTCATTCATCACCATCATCATTATCACCATCATCACCATTCATCACCATCATCATCACCATCATCATCATCAATCACCATCATCATCATCATCATCATCACCATCATCATCATCATCAATCACCATCATCATCATCATCATAATTATCATCACCATCACCATCATCATCATTCATCACCATCATCATCAACATCACCATCATCATCATCACCATCATCATCATTCATCACCATCATCATCATCAATCACCATCTTCATCATCATCATTCATCACCATCATCATCATCACCATCACCACCATCATAATCGTCATCATCATTATCACCATCATCATCATCACCATCACCACCATCACCATCACCATCATGATGATGACGACGATGTTGATGATGATGATCACTCGGCCGTCAACTTAGATACTCGGCCGGCAACCCCTTAAGTCCCGGCCTCTGCAGTAATGTACTATTTCAGACGAGATTTCATTAAACAATTTTTGGAAGTCTCTATTGTGGAGGGCCCTCTATTTTGGAGGCCCCGGAGTCGTGGCCACTAATGCCCTACCCAAAATCCGGCCCTGGACCACAATCACGCCTGATGGAAAGCGAAGATGAGGCCTACGATGGAGTATATTTGCCTAATATTAAATGCTCATTCGCCCTAGACTTGAATTTAGGGGAATAAGCAGGAAGAAGGCAGTTGAGCGCGGTGTTTCGCGCGCCCCCAAGCAGTGCTAACCGTACAACAAATACGGGGCACTACGGTGGTATGGTTCTGTCCCATACTACCCCCAGGGGTATGGTGGGTCTGATGGGACTTCTTATGACATCCATGGAAGAAATGGAAACGTGTAATTCTAAACCCGAGGTACGCGGGTAAATTGACCATAAGAACAAAAAAACAAGAAAAAACTAAAGGACATAAAACACAGTACCATATCAATAACTATATCTTTATTAATAATCTCAAGATAATATAATACTGACTATAATGAGTATAAGTGTGATGATTTAAATATCGTAGTCTGATTACTTTGGCCCTACAGGGTTTTGGCCGTTGATATTGACTCTGTCCAGATTAAAATCTGGACAATGCAATGATAAATCATTACATTGAAATTATGGTACATCGCAATATGGTTAGTTTTAACAGACCGCCCATGTTTTTTTCAAATAGGTATGTGTTTTCATTTAGCCAAAGTAAGACTCCATTGCGCCAAAGTATCCCGACTACCACTTAAAAAAAAGCTTAAAAACACAATTTTACCGTATCCAGCAGCAAAATAGAAATATAAATATGTTTTCGTCAGTTTTTTTCTGTTGGCTATATGTTTTCATTTCATTACCATTGGATAAACATAAATACAGTATTATAAATAAATCCGACATATAAAAAAATCAGTAATACCCAACAACACATGATTTTTTGTTTCTTACAAATGATTTTTATTAATAAAATATATGTATATTATGCAAATCAATATCTGTACTCACATTCAGAATTTGAGGATTTGTATTTTTCAAGATATAAAGTACAGATAAACTTGATATTATTATGCGGAACGAAAAATATATTACTTTACACGCGTGTGTAGACAGCTTTATACAGTCTAGTCTAACTAATCAAGGTCCACCGCTTAGCCTAATCCAGTCTTTTCTATTCGAATATGGTCCAAACCATCCCAGATGAATTAAAAGTTTTTTTTGTAGGAGAGTATTGGGGGATGTTTCAGTTTTAAACAATTCAAGTCAAAGATATTATTATACTAGGCTCAACTTCATTTCAAAACAAATCCAATATAGTCAAGTCTAGTGAAGTCCAGTCTACTCTAGTCAACTCAAGTCTAATCAAGTCCAATCTAATCAAGACAGGTCCAGCCTAATCAAGTACAATCTAGTCGAGTCAGGTCCAGTCTAGTCGAGTCAAGTCATGTCCAGTCTAAAATCGCTGTCAATTGAAATTGCGAACAATGTAAATAAACCATTTAATGAAATATCCATATTCTAGCACTTGTTTATTGTTTTAATGGTTTAGGATAGTGTTGTGGTAAGTATTGATTAAATAACACACGGATTTAGCAGTATTTGTTGAGGGAAAATGGAAATTAAAGACATTTTAAATACAAGGTTTGTTTACATTGTTTGCAATTTCAATTCACTGACAGTTTAGTCCAGCGGACGGCGTTTCCTAGCCCGGCTGACGTAAGGCGCGGGTTGTTTCAAATGCACAGTTCTAACGTGAAGTTTCCTACTGTTGGACTGACCAAACGCCTTGCCGCAAACTTCACACTCGTACGGCTTGACACCAGTATGACTCTGAAACCAAAAGATTGATTAAAAATTAAAATAAAAGAACCTACCTAGGGAACCGAGATTTTTTTTATATGATACGCGGAAAACGAGCAACAGGAAAGCAATTGGGGTTGTCTATTTTTTTGTAATAAATGATTTATTAAATCGTTTTATGTAGTTATTTTATTTAATTTTAATATAATGTAATGCATTTATTACATATCAAATAAGCAAGTCCAAGTTGTACTTTAATCGGTGTGGAATAGCGTTATTAAGAATTCTTCACAATTTACGCGTGGATCACTTTGACAGCGCCAGTAAAGTGACACTAGTTAGAGTATACCACTACACAAAAAATAATTAAAGGGGTTGCCTTATCGTACGCATTTAGATAGATTTAGAAATTTGGCTGTGTGGGAGCCCTCAATTAATCTGATACAAAAAATATAAAACCATTGGTAATTTTTTTTGGGTATGTATTACAATACCGAAGTACGAAAGACCGAATGTGAAACATCGAATGGGTCAAAAGACCGACACGATTTTTTTCTGAAACCGTAAACTTTTCAGAATTTATTAAAACGGCATCACACAGAACCCATTAGGTTAGGTTAGGTTTGTTTTATAACAATCATAAAAAGTTAACGGTTTCAGAAAAAAATCGTGTCGGTCTTTTGACCTATTCGATGTTTTAATACATTCGGTCTTTCGTACTTCGGTATTGTCATACATACCCATTTTTTTAGACATTCCCATTTACCGCCGCCCGTGGACAGTAATGGACACCCATTAATTTCAATACTATATGAAAAAAACCACCTGTATAATTCCCGTTCCCATGGGAATTCCGGGAAAAAATATAACCCATGTCACTAAGTACTCAGACGAATATAATGACGCCTCACACTTCAAAATCCATTGAGCCGTTAAGGCTGCAAGGCGTGCCAAGGAATGAAACATACATACATACATACATACATAGGCTCGAAAAACATAACCCTCCTTCAACAGTCGGGTGACAACATACAGGGTTATTTTTAATTCACTGACATCCTCTTAACCCTGAATTCCTATCACTCAAACAAATGTTTTTTGTTTTACGACTTTTTAAAATGAAGCACTTTTTTCCCATACAAATACACAGAGTATCGTAAAAATAAGAGGCAGAATCAAATTTTCAAAACGTTATTACACCAAAAATATTAAGTTATGACAAAAGCCGTAAAACAAAAAACATTCGTTCTAGTGGTAGGAGTTTAGCGTTAAAAGGATGCTAGTGAATTACAAATTTGCAAATTGATGAAATGATTTTACGGCGGAAAATCGCCGAAGAAAATCGCTTGTGTGATTCGGCCCTTACGCGATCACTTACCCTGAAGTGTCGATCAAGCGCGCCTTTGCATTTGAACGCCTTAAAGCATACGGTGCAGGGATACGGCCGCACGTCGGAATGCGTCTTCTCGTGCATTTGTAGGTTGGTCCGGTTGTGGAACGCTTTGGGACACTGAACGCACTTGTACGCGCGCTCCTCGAAGTGCGTCCGCTTGTGGTATACTAGGAACGCGTTGCCCTGGGGTACAGGACAAATAAATAAATAAATCAAAACGACCACGATAACGATAACGACCACTTTAGCCTAGTTGGTAGTGACCCTGCCTACGAAGCAAGAGGTCCTGGGTTCGAATCCCGGTAAGGGCATTTATTTGTGTGATGAGCACGAATATTTGTTCCTGAGTTATGGATGTTTTCTATGTATTTAAGTATTTATTTATCTATATAAGTATGTTTATCGTCGTCTAGTACCCATAATACAAGCTTTGCTTAGTTTGGGACTAGGTCGACTTGTGTAAGATTGTCCCCTAATATTTATTTATTTATTTATTTATTAAAGTCAAAGTCAAAGTCAAAATTCTTTATTAAATTTAGGCATCAATTGGTGCTCCTATGAACGTCGAAGAATCTACCACCGGTTCGGAAAAACCCTGTTGAGAAGAAACCGGCAAGAAACTCAACAAGTTATATTTTTTTCAATCATATCTACATTGTTATTAAATGACATACATCTAAAGTATTTAATACAATTAAATTTTTTACCACAGTAGACACACTATTTGAGACTAGGGATCGCCAATGCGGATCGGAATTATTTCCAAACATCCCTGTCCATGATATAGTCATTAATTTTATAGTACGCCTTAGATATTAATGTCTTCTTCACAATGGATTTGAATTTTGTATCAGTTTGTTCAAATATCACGGGACAATTCACACCAATTGACCCAGTCCCAAAGTAAGCTAAGCAAAGCTTGTGTTATGGGTACTAGGCAAAGGATAAACATACTTATATAGATAGATACATACTTAAATACATAATAAACACCCAAGACTCGAGAACATATTCGCATTTTTCATACAAATATCTGCCCGGACACGGGAATCGAACCCGGGACCTCAAGCTTCGTAGTCAGGTTCTCTATCCACTAGGCTCTTATTTTTCATTCGTTGCAATTTCTATAAATGTAATTTGTCTAGTTTATTAATTTCGTAATTTATAACACATCAAATTTATATGACGGATAAATGTGATGCCGTTTCTGTTTGTTTTGTTCGAATAGAAGGAGACGGCATCACATTTTATCCGTCAGTTAAAATTAATCAATGGGTGGTGAAACAGCCCCTTAATTTAATTTATACTTTTTGTGGTGTTTGCCTTCTTGGTCTTAGACGAAGATTTTACTTTATGCACAAGAGCATAAAAAGCTATTTTATGCAGCATTCTCTCGACATAAAGAACAACTTTACGAGCATGAGAAGTGAAAAAAGTTTTTATTCTATTTTTAATAGCAGCGACTTTGCTGACTGTTATTATCTGTACCAAATAACAAGTCAATCCAATCACTAGGAGTGGGAAAATTCTACCAAAAATTTCAAAGTCAATCCAATCACTAGGAGTGGGAAAATTCTACCAAAAATTTCAAAGTCAATCCAATCACTAGGAGTGGGAAAATTCTACCAAAAATTTGCCCTAACAAATATTAAGTTAAATAAAAGCTTGTAAAATAAATGTCAGGTAAGTCGTCGTAGATTATTGACCTATGGCCTCTCAAGCAGAGGGTAGTGGGTTCGAACACAGGCTCGCACCTCTGAGTTTTTCGAAATTTATGTGCGGAATCACATTTGATACTTTCCATAAGCTTTACGATGAAGAAAAACATCGCGAGGAAACCGGCACAAACCTGCAAAAAATTTCATTGTGAGAGGAGGCCTGTGCCCTCCAGTTAGGGTTGCCAGGTGGTCAGGATTTGGCGAGATTCTCCAGAAATATTGTATGTCCTCCCGACTCCCGAGAAAGTTCAAATATCTCCCGAACTTTAAATTTTGTTGTTCATTGATAAGAATGATAATATGGGAAATGAGAAAACCATTTTTTTTTTTTATGTTAGATAGGCCAGACAAACGAACTAGTGGGTCACCTGATGTTAAATGAACACCACTGTCCATAGACACCCGCAGCGCTTTACACGATGCCAGTGCGTTGTCGGCCCTAAAGGAGAGGGAATAGGGGAAGGGGGAGAGGGAGGGGGAGAGGGAAGGGGTGAGGTATTGGGCCCCCGGCACTCTCACTGACCGTACGAAACGCAAGCAGGATTACTGCTGCTTCACGCCGGTGTTCTGTGAGAGGGTGGCACTGCCCCGGACGAGCCGGCCCATTCGTGATGCAGCGGCTAGCTACAACATGGCTCTACCACTACAAAATTTGTTTATTTTTTTTTGTTATCTCTATCGGCAGCGGCCGTTGTAATAATTTAATAATAATAAATAACAATATTTTTTCTCTCAAACAAACTCCCAAAATCCCGAAATAAATATTCTCCCAAGAATAAGATCATTCGGTCTGGCAACCCTACACCTGCAGACTCTATAGCAGTGGTTCCCAACCAGTGGTCCGCAGAAGCCAAAATATGGTCCGCGAATGATTTTAAATTTTAATTTCCCATTGTGTTTTTTATTAAAGTTTCAGTTTGATTATTACAGTTTATTATTTTTATTAACCCGTCGCGCGATCGGCCACCGTTCACGCAAAATGCCCTACGCGACCAAAGATTTTTGGTTCAATCTATTTACGTACTACATGCTAGAAAAAACGAAATTGTGCTTTTATACGATAATTATATACTGAATGTTATATATCGTTAGAAAGTTGAGATTACACACCACTCACACTAGTTTTCTAAAATATCATTGCTATTTCTAACTCACCTGATAGTAACGAAAATTATGTATTATTGTTTTGTTTCAATTATTTTCACTCTAACCTCAAAACATTTTGCCACATAGCTAAATTTACTGACACATTCTACATTTCCACTACACTATTTTGAACATAATTAGTTTAAGAATCAATTACACACATTAGTTTACCATATTAATACTTTATCACTACACTAAAACAAATCCGCAAAACTCGCACCCGTCACAGATTGTATCGGACTGGTGCAAAATTTGTTCGCCGTTACATTTTTATTAATTCACCAAAAATCAACGGATGCTTGAATTTTGACCAATAAAAATTATTTTGAGGCAAAAAATGACAACAGACTGGGAAAAATATAGCCAATAGCCTCAAAGTTAAACGAAACTACTAAAATAAATTGGCCAATCACGAACAATTCGTTATGCGCCACTGCGGCGCGCGGGACGCTACCGGCCCGAAAAAGTTACGAGCCAGTGCGGCGCGCGGGACGTTCCACGGGTTAAGTATACACCTACATAGTGGTCCCTGCTAACAAGAATAATATAAAAGTGGTCCCTGACCAAGAAAAGGTTGGGAACCTCTGCTCTATAGCACGAGTTCCCAAACTTTTTTCTTATAGACCACTTTCAAAATTTAGCTGGTTCCGGTGGACCCCTTGCAGCTACATTTGTACCATATTCCCAAAACTCGACAAAAATGTGAAGATGGGACCACTAGACCACTTTGGGAATCAATGCTCTATAGCCTTAGTGATTCCCACTCGAAAAAACTCACCCGGAAACTCTTCCCGCATATATCGCAGATGTAGTTCTTCTGTATGGGATAAGTCTTGTCGGGATGCACGCGGCGGAAATGCGTCCAGTACTCGCGCGCGTTCGGGATCTCCTCGTTGCACTGGCGACAGGAAATGCCGGATTATGGTTAAGGGGGGTACGTATTAAAATACCGAAATACGAAAGACCGAATGGGTTAAAAGACCGAAAAGTCTAACCGTTATAAATTAATACTTACATCCGATCTTTTGTACTTCGGTATAATAATACATAATAATAAATAAATAATATTAGGGGACAATCTCACACAAATCGACCTAGTCCCAAACTAAGCAAAGCTTGTACTATGGGTACTAGACGACGATAGACATACTTATATAGATAAATAAATACTTAAATACATAGAAAACATCCATAACTCAGGAAGAAATATTCGTGCTCATCACACAAATAAATGCCCTTACCGGGATTTGAACCCAGGACCTCTTGCTTCGTAGGCAGGGTCACTACCAACTAGGCTAAAGCGGTCGTTGAACATACCCATACCGTGACCCTGCAAATTATAAAACGCAGTAAGAAGGTTTTTACGTTTGTTGAATATTGAACTATAACGAGCACAGCGTAATGAACATAATGGTCTAATCGCTTTTTTGTTGTTACTGCGTTTTAGGGCCTGCAGGGCAGAGTATTACGCGGACGGAACAAACTGTAGACAAAAAATTCATAAAAAACCGGTTTACCGACGACAGTTTAACGTGACAACGTCATAACAAAACATTCACACCCCCCCCCCCCCCCCCACGCATTGAAAATTACCCGAGCGCTAGTACTAAGATTGTACAGTGAAACCTGGTTAAGTGAGACATCAAGGGACCTGCAATGTCGTTTCACTTATAGAGGTATTCCACTTACCCAGTGTCTCAGATATACAGGTATAAATAAATATCTGTCTCATTTACAGAGGGTTCCATTAATAGAGGTGAGAATACAGGTTATTTCAGTTATACAGGTGCGGTCATTAAATAAAATAACGTGTTATGTATGTAAATGAGTTTTAATAAAAAAAAAATAGTACTTAAAGGTAATCATACAAATGTAATCAACATCTGTATGATAGTAAAGCGAAACTAAAACTGAAGGTAATTGAAAGCTCAAAATTACTTACGTACTTGGAATTACGTGTGGAATTTGTGGGTAGAATAAGAATGAGTAAACAAACAATGTTATCTCAGTTACAGAGGTTTATGCATATAAAATTTACTCGCTGTCTCAGTTATAGAGGTAACTATGATGATAAATCGAAAGAACAAATCCCAGATATAGAGGCTTACCTCGTCCCACTAACAGAGGTAATTCAGTGCCAAAGTGTTGGGACCTCAGCATGAGTTCCAGTTATGGAGGTTTCTCACTTATCCAGGTCCCACTTAACCAAGTTTCACTGTATTATGTTATCTTGCAACTGGCCTTCACTGCTCTGTAGGTACATGTAACTTTACGTAACGTTACATGTACGTAAGCCGTTTCGGAGGAGTTCGATAACAAACACTGTGACATAGATTTTTATTGGTATTTTTAGTAGCTGTTGCCCGCGACTCCGTCTGCGAAGTATAGGAATATAAAAAATAGCATACGACCTTGTCAATATGTATGACAGCGCCATCTACGAGACCTTATGCGAACTAACATGGCTTCTAGATTGATTGTAATGATTGATAGTTTGTTGTTCTCTGTGTGATTCACAGAAGGCGCTGAAACCAATGTACTTTATTCATGTTCAAAATTTACCTTTTACTTTTCTAATATACACCGAAGAAAGCACACCTAGTCTCATTTTTCCTTCCTGGCTTTTTACAAATTCACGCCCACGAGCCGACAGACCTAAAAATCGGTCTAGCCGTTTCGGAGGAGTTCGATAACAAATACCGTGAAACACAATTTTTATATATTAAAAGATTTCGCGTGCATAAAGTATTATGCGTTAGTTCATTAATTTGCCGAGGCTCAAGTGCACCTGTGTAACTATGCCAGCCTCATTGGGAGACTCAATGGCCAAATTCATCAAACACTTCTCCCGCTATGTCCAAATAATAATCTTTAGCGGCCATTTTCTCAAAACGAACGACATCAGGGTCGACATGTTATTCTTTATATTTCATACTAATCACAAACTGAAACATAGATGCACAGAAAAAAACCCCAGAAAAAAGACCAGCGCTGGGGGTAATTTTTCCTATGTATCATACATTTCAGCCTGCTATCATCACTTCTGCAGTGATACAGCGCCATCTATGTTCAGTTCTCATCGAGAAACGTCAAAACTCCTTCGGAACTAACCGCTCACCCGGACTAAGAGATGTCGCTACGAGGCCATACTAATAACAAGTATATGGCGGGATGACCGTAAAAGTAAAAAATGGAGTTGAAAAAATAAAAATACAAATAAAAAACCGGCCAAGAGCGTGTCAGACACGCCCAAGATAGGGAGGGTTCCGTAGCCATTACGAAAAAATCAAGTAATATTTTTCTAAGGATTTTGTATGTGTACGGAATCTTCCAAGTTAGGTATCGTCAATACTTTGAAAAAAGCTCGTATCTCAAAATCGTTAATCTGGCAAAGTGAACTTTATTACGCGCGTATCAAGGTTCAGTTTTGTTTACATGCTGATTTGAGATACGAGTTTTTCAAAGTAGTGACGGTATTTTTAATACCTTAGGCTACTATTTAATCTTAAACTACAAATAATTCCCAAGCAATCTTAGCCGCTATAATTTTCCTTGTAAATTTAATACATTTACTACCATTTTGAATTTTTTCAAATTTTTCCACCCAAAAGTTTAGATTTTAGAGGGGGGGGGGACGGTCGATTTTAATGAAATTTTTCACTTTAAAGTTGAATATTTCGCAAACAAAACACTGAATACAAAAATCATGTAAGCAACCCCCCAATGGTATTAAAAGACCTATCCAACGATACCCCACACTATAGGGTTAGTCGAGAAAAAAAAATCACCCCCACTTTACGTCTATGGGAGGTACCCTAAAAAAATTTTTTTTAGTTTTTTTTATTTAACCACTTTGTCGGCGTGACTAATAACATGCCAAATTACAGTTTTCTAGTACTAACAGTCTCTGAGCATAGCCGCGGACAGACAGACGGACAGACATGGCGAAACTATAAGGGTTCCTAGTTGACTACGGAACCCTAAAAAAAGATACTTCATACCAAACTTGTTATGTTATTCTTTATCAACATCCGGATATCTGTCACACAAGATGAGTAGTGTAATAAGGGTCTCACGTGTTCGCAGGCGGCCGGCCATGCGCCGTCCCGCTTCTTGCCGTAGTTCTTGGGTCGGCGACGCGCGTGCTCGGACCGGTGGTGTAAGCGGAGTTCCTCGGCGCTCGCGAATATGCTGCCGCACGCGCGACAACCATGCCTGCCGATATTAAGTATAATATTAAAAACAAATATTTATTAGCAGAACCTTCGTTGACGAACCTCGTCAAGCCCACGTCAAATTTTGACTGTCATAATTTGAAACTTATTACCAGTCGAGAAAAGTTGACATTTGCTTTGACGTATAAAATATGGCATTTCAAAAAAAAGTGTACCTACCCTTTTCGTAAAAAATGTTCCTAATTTTACATAAAAAAATTGTGACAAAAACGTCACAAAACTGCCAAAAAAAAATGGGACATTTTAGTGCTCTTGATTCTGAGTAAAAAAATCCCAAAATTTCATCAATGAAAAAAAATTAAGGAGTTTTCACTTTTTTTAAATACCCGCGCGCTGAATTTGGTACGATGGGCCTTACAAGGTTGTGATTACAAAAATGTACTAAAAGGGCGTGGTAGCCTAGCTAGTGGTTTGCAAGCCTCTCCAGCAGAGGATCGTGGGTTCGAGGGCTCGTTTATTGGAATTCATGTGCGAAATTACATATGGAATTTACCATGAACTGCGAAGAAATTCAAAGGTGTGTGTGAAGTTCCCAATCCGCACTGGGCCCGCGTGGGAACTACGGCCCAAGCCCTCTCATTCTGAGAGGCCTGTGCCCTGCAGTGGGACGTATATAGGCTGGGATGATGATGATGATGATCTATACTAATATTATAAAGCTGAAGAGTTTGTTTGTTTGTTTGAACGCGCTAATCTCAGGAACTACTGCTCCGATTTGAAAAATTCTTTCAGTGTCAGATAGCCCATTTATCGAGGATGGCTATAGGCTATATATCATCACGCTAACACCAAAGGGAGCGGAGCAACAATGAAGAAGGTTTCAAAATCGGGGGTTTTTGAAGTAAAACTTCTATAAGCACGCTTGACTTGGGACACGCGGCGGACACGACGTACAAATACGCGTTCTTGAATCTACACAAGCACGACGACGTCTGTACACGCGTACGCCTACATACATCGCGCGCGCACTCTTCTGGTTTCTGGCGGTTTCCGGCTATCTGCGCCTTGAGGGGTGGGGTAATTCGAATCGGTCCGGGGCGGAACGTTTCCATTCTGTACGTCAGTACTATTATATATTCTGTGCTTGGGAGTATGGTGGTGAATGTGAACGCGGGGGTACGCTAAAAGGGGTCAGGGAAGTCGCTGGCAGAAGCTAATGATAGTATAAATGCAAATAATCACTTGAAGTCGTTGACTGGCGCGTGCTTGGCGGAAGTGACCATGTGCCGTTTCCACGCCTCAGACGAAACGAACTGCACGTCGCACTCCTGGCAGTAAGGCCCGGGCTCTTGCTCGCCTTCTGGCTCCGTCTTTTCCTGTGTGTACAGTAAAATTACATAAAGTTTACCACTGACAGATGGTTTGCCTTCACTTCATATTCAACTTTAACGACCTACAAATAAAGCCAATTTTAGAATACTGTTTACCCACGTTTGCAGGTTTTGTAATAGCTACTTTATTTGTATGGTGTTAAAGTTGGAAATTAAATGAAGGCAAGCCATCTGTCTGTGGTAAACTAAAGGTAAACGTATTGTAAGACTGTAGAACAGCTATTTAAGTTGGCTATGGGCAGGACGAGAATTAAAGAGCTGACTGCCAACCTTTAATAATGAAGTGGCACTACCTATAAGTTGCCGTTACGTCCTAGTGGTTGGACCTATGGCCTGTCAAGCAGAGTCGTGGGTGGGTGCATACATAAAATCACGCCTGTATCCCCAAAGGGGGTAGGCAGAGCACACGAAACGTTACATTTACGTTTCGATGCCACTTTTAGCAATTTTAGGTTTATAGGTAAAAGTGGTACAGTCAACCAATTATAAACTCTTTACGTTTATTGCAAATTGTGTTCGGAAAGTTGGTAATCCTTTGACTCGCACTGACGTTGTAATTGGGCCAATCAACTTTTAAACCGACTATAATCTGTCCGCGACATTTTTCAAACAATTGCAGATTTTTGTAAGTAAACATGTTTTTTCTGTAATTTAATAGATGAATAGCATGAATACATGCCATCCTACGTAAGTTTAACCTATTAAACCGTGAAATATCTTGTTGGAAGTACGATTTTTTGGTAACGCCAGAGACAATTTTGGTAACGCAGGAGACGCCAAAAACGTCGGTTTAAAAGTTGATTGGCCCAATTGTCTAGTAGTTAATGCGACAAGGTTCTTTAGTGAGTGACAGGTGCCATCCTATCGCCTACATTATACCGTACTTAATCTAAGTCCTTAGTCGCTTCTTACGACGTCCACGGAAGTAATGGAGAAGTGTTATTCTAATCCCGACACCTCACGTGATTTATGTTTTCGCTGAGATATATACTCACTACAAGATCTTTATGCATCATAGTTTTGTGCATGGCAAGTCCCAATTTGCTGACGTAGGAGTACCCGCAAACCCCGCAAATGAACTCCGAAGGATGCTTGATTCGCACGTGGCTTAGGTAGGACGTCCATTTACTGGAAATATAAATAAAACATCACGAGACACTGGACACGGCTGAATTAGTCCCAAAGTAAAGCGCAATACATACCAAAGATGCCAACCCGCTGTTGTTTTTACAAGCTTTTTATTATTATTAACTTGCAATGTATGTATCTATCTATGTAACTATACCTAAACCGTTTAACTGAGTCCTATCGCCCGCGCTGTACAGGAGCTGGGGGGTATGACGATAAGGCTGCGTTTCCACCAGAGATGTGCGAGGATGCGTTGCGAGGGATGTGTCTGTCATGAACCAATAGAAACACTTAATTCACTTAGGACCTTTTAAATGAAGTGTTTCTATTGGTTCATGACAGACACACCCCTCGCAACGCATCCTCGCACAGCTCCGGTGGATACGCAGCCTAAAGGGGGCGAGAGAGGTGCTCACTCATTTAATCCTTTCAACGCCAACGACACATATAGGTGTTACAAAGTACAGTGTCAAAGTGATCTTAACACAATGACATAAGATTCAAAGCAGGTTTATGCTTTGTCGAGGCGTGGCGTTGAAAGGGCTTCTTCTAAGCTTCTTTTAAGCTATTGCATAGCTTTTATTTTTTTTTTTAAAATATCTGCATACAAATCAACAATAAGTAGGAACATACTGTGTCAGATGTTCGCAATGAGTTTTCGGTTCAGAGGTTGACCAAGTTGAAATACTCTTTAATTACCAAGTAGGATAGGTAACGCCACGAGAGTTGAGGTCACGCACACAACAACACGTCATGTAATGACAGCGGGATTTTGACATTTATTCGTACCGGTGGCAAGTTCAACAGACTCAACAGTGAATTACAAGACTGACTAAAAATTTCTTCAACCTATTTCGTTAAGAATTATTTAGGAAAATACATCTAGTTCAAACAAAACAGAAAATAAAATATATTGATCTATTTTATTTAAATCAGATAGGCATATTTTTCGCTATTTATAAAATATCGATTTTTTGTTGCGAATATTTCTTATCAGTTTCAAATTGTTTTTATTTCAAAAACGGATTATATGAAAAAAGAAAAAATATAATATGCATAGTGTTGCGTAGGTATTTCATCATAAGATCATATAACTCACATTTTCATTCATTCATTCACTACTTTTTTTTGTACTTTATGTAGCTGTGTGTGTAATTATTCGCTCCAAATCTCGTGCTGTTACCTATATTTACAGATATGGGTTGTTCCAAAGTATTAAATCGTAAATCAGTAACTTCTCCGTTAATTTATTTTATTTTATTTTATTTTATTTGTGACATTGTTAATGTAATGTAATCTAATGTCCTATTTTACTAACTGTAGTCTTAAGCAACCTTGTTACTAACAACTATGGACATGTTTTCTGAAATAAATTATCATTATTATTATTATTATAATACAGTGACGTTTGGTGCGAGACATTGTACAGAGCTTAGAAATACCCTAATCAACACGTCCTATTCGTCTATGTCCAGAGGGTAGAGACACGTTGTATAATATCGGTGGGTTGGTAAGTTCATAATTCATACTAACGTGGAGACCTCATCGCAATATTGGCACTTGTATGTTACTCCTTTGTGCCACCTCTGATGCTGTTTAGCTTGCGTTCTGAAAAGGAGACAAATATCAAATTAGAGCTATTATCTTAGGCATTATGTATTAGTTAAGTATTTCAACTAACATTATTAGAAGTAAGCTTTACTAACAATCTATGAGTGTACCTTACTTGAAATAAATGATTTATTATTATTATTTATTCACTATGCTAATTGTTACTAAATTAGAGGCCAGAGGTCTCATAATATTGGCTATGTGCAAAGTGGGTGGTGTGGAACGTCAAATCGATGGCAGCGCGCGATGTGGCAGAAATGTGAAGTAACTCCGGATGTCATGTGTCAAATTGCTATATTTTCATAGAATTTCCATACTAACATTATTAAGTATTTTAAGTAAAAAAGTTAAAATTCGCGATATGGGCCACAGAACATACTGTTTTTGTATGTGTATTGGAGTGTTTGCTTTGAGCATGCTTATTGCTAGCAAATATAAACAGTTCATAAGCATGCTCATATTAAGCATACTCATAGTGCGCTTTTTAGCATGCTATTCTAGAGTCTGTAACAGTAGCTTTAACCCTTTCAACGCCAACGACACATATAGGTGTCACAAAGTACAGTGTCAAAGTGATCTTGACACAATGACATAAGATTCAAAGCAGGTTTACGTTTTGTCGAGGCGCGGCGGTGAAAGGTTAATAAATTTATAGAAGTTATCTCACCGAGCGACCGAGCCGTGGTGGTCTACTGGTTTGACCTATGGCCTCTCAAGCAGTGTGTCGTGGGTTCAAATTCCGGCTCGCACCTCTGAGTTTTTCGGAATTGTAATTTATATTGTAATTTACATTTTACATTTGTATTGTAATTTACCATGAGCTTTACAGTGAAGGGGAACATCGTGAGAAAACCTGCATACACCTGCGAAGAAATTCAATGGTGTGTGTGAAGTTCCCAATCCGCACTGGGCCCGCGTGGGAACTACGGCCCGACCTCTCTCATTCTGAGAGGAGGCCTGTGCCCTGCAGTTGGACGTGTATAGGCTGGGATGATGATGATGTCGATGAACTCACGTGGTTTTAGAGATGTACGGGCAAGACTTGCAGGCGTATTTCTTCTCGTGATTGGCGGCGTGTTTTTGAAGCGCACGTTTCGACCGGAACCGGAATTTGCAGATTGGGCACTCGACCTCGCCTGCGCTCTGTAGAGTGGCAGTTTAAAAAATAACGCCGGCACACACTAGACCACTAGTAGCAGCCCTCATTGCGATTGTTTAAAAAAATAACACTGCTTTTTTTGTACAGAAAAGTCGATTAAAGCCTGACCAGAAATACAGGGTTATTTGTAATTCACTAGCATCCTTTTAACCCTAAACTCGTAGGAGTTTAGGGTTAACAAATGTTTTTTATTTTACGGCTTTTGTCATAACTTAATATTTTTGGTGTAATAACGTTTTGAAAATTTGAGATTTCCTCTTATTTTTACGATACTCTGTGTATTTGTATGGGAAAAAAGTGCTTCATTTTAAAAAGTCGTAAAACAAAAAACATTTGTTTGAGTGATAGGAATTCAGGGTTAAGAGGATGTCAGTGAATTAAAAATAACCCTGTATATGACTATTCGCCATGTTGCGGAATTTCATTGTAACTAATTTCTTACACTGGCAATAATTTTAATGATTGTCAGTGTCACTGTGGCGGTTTCTTTGAACAATAACAAAAATGCCCAAAACGATTTGTAGTCAACAACGGATCATTGTAAATAATGTTTATAATAAACTACTGGAAAAAAAACGCTTGGGGAATGAAACTATTTCGCTGCAAAACCTTTCCAAATTAACATCAGAGCTAACAGGTAGGTAAACATTGTAAAATCGCTATCAATTGGGATGTCCCAATTTTTGGCAACGTATAATAAATCGAAAACCGTTTGGAGAAATAGGCTTTGTGAAGCGTTTTCAGAAATCAGATTCCAAAAATATGATAATCTGAATTAAATAAACAAAATTTAAGTAATGTCCTTCATTTGACCCCTGCAGTGAATCGTCACAAAGGCAGATATAAAGCAGGTCTACACTCTAAAACAAATTAACAGTTTGAAATGTTGCTGTCCTGCTTATAATAGCAAAGAGTGACAAAGACAGAACTTTAATCACATGATGCACACCTGGCTTTAAACAGTTGTCATTTATCATAAAGTCCGAAATGTATACAATACTCGCAACGTATTTTTACAAATTTAATTATTAAATTACTACGTTACAAGTAAATATGAAAGAATTTAAATATCAGATTTTAATAAAAAATATCTATTTACTATCACACCATTAAACAAACAGGAATAATCGAAGCTAAAAGAAGAGAAATAAATAAAACTATTTTGTCATGGTTCATTTAGGACCCTAAGCCGTGCTTGTAATATTGACAGTGACAAGACAAATCAGGGGCACTACTACAAAAATCGAAGTTCGTATCGTATCATCCCTCTCACTCTCGTGTCAAATCATATTAGCGTGAGCGGGACGGCATGAAACGAAGTTCGAATTATGCACTTCGTAGTAGGGTCTCAGTAGTGCCGTGGTAGTGCCACAGATTATTTTATGTACGACTTGATTTTTTCTAGGCTATGGAACGTGGCTGTGACGTCATCCAACGTATTTCTAAAAAAAAATATAAAAAATTAAATACTCAACCAAATTCAAAATCGATGAAAATGGTGTCTTAAAATATCCTATTCTTTCCAAAAAAAATATAAAAACTATAGGTTATTTTTTTTGGTGCATCCCAATTGAAATTGCGAACAATGTAAATAAACCATTTAATGAAATATCCATGTTCTAGCACTTGTTTATTGTATTATTGGTTTAGGATAGTGTTGTGGTAAGTATTGATTAAATAACACACGGATTTAGCAGTATTTGATGAGAGAAAATGGAAATTAAAGACATTTTTAATACAAGGTTTGTTTACATTGTTTGCGATTTCAATTGACTGACAGTTTAGACAAGTCAAGATGTCATTGTTCCGACTATACTGAACTATTGCCATATAAATAAGAATAATAGCGCCCTCTTGACAATAGTCATATATTTTTGGTTTACCTTTACATGAAACTAATTTCAATATTTTTGACGTGACAACGTCTAATAAATCGATGAACGCCGGCTGCACGCACGAAAAAGGATGACGCAATGTCCCGTACATAGTGCGTACATAGCAGTGAACGCCAGGATGTACAAGAGACAGCGCGCGCCAGGATGTACAATCTTAGCAGTGGCGATCCTTACATAGAAGCCCAAAAGCCGGGCTTGCCTTATACATCTCAAATCAAGATTAAAAATAAAAACCAAACACCGTCCAAACGAAAAAAGTTCTAATAAAATCACATTCATAATAACGCGCTTTATTTTACGTAAAATACCAAGAATTGCATAACAAATCCGCTGCGCGGCCCAGCGGCGCTGAACGGCGATAGTAGCGACGTTATAAATAGCATGTCATCTCGCTCGCTCTTGTGGGCTTTTACGGGGCTTCCAAGCGCTCTCTTCATACTTAGGAAAACGTCAGTTTTGCAAATATCTATGCATAGCTGCATATATAGCACTTTCTTTGCAATTTTGAATCTGGCTTACGGTGTGAAGTTTGTTGCGTTTGGTTTGTTTGGAACGCGAGTGCGCGGGCGAGATGAATAACTTCACGATTGTTTATATCGAATCGTGGGCCATGCAAGGCGTTGTAAAATGCGTGATTTATGATGCAATTACAATAGTTATTTGTTATACAAGGGGGAAAGTTGTATTTTACCTGCGAGTGTCCATTTGAAACACAAGCTATCGAAAGGATTCTATGATTGACCACGAGCGAAGCGAGTGGTTCAAAAATAGAATCCTTTCGATAGCGAGTGTTTCAACACACGAGACGTAAAATAACTTTTCACCCGTGTATAACACAAAACTTTTCACCTCACTACAGCGAGGAAAATAAGAAAAAGGGTTTGTACTATCAATTATTATTTATTTATTCACTCAAAATAATTAATTGAAAAGTTTTGACTTAAGTTTTTTTTTTATTATTTCGGATGCGTTTTGTTCGCACATCGACTTACTTGGGCTGTCAGAACATTTTATCCGTTTTTGCAACAAGAATGAAGGTTAATGATGAATGCTGATATTTATGAATTAAAATAAAGTTGTAAGACTGTATTTAGTGTTTTTTATTCGATGCAATTCATTAATTGTGATGTTAAAAATTCAGCACTTTTAACGTTTTACGTTTTGTTAGCTGTCAAATAAATATCACGTAAGCTGCCTTCAAATGTCAAAACTCTTTCTTCACATGTGGATAAAAAGCGATTTTCTCAATAGATGTCAAACAAACAAAAAGGGCTTTCCGAGCTAGTGAGGTGAAAAATAAATAGGTATTCTTGTTTTAGTGCGGTGTACAGTGCGGTGCGTGTGAGAATGAGTCTGTTAAATTCTGTCTAGTAATAGAATGTTTAATGATTAATGTTTATTTGGGCAAAAAACGGCACAATATAATGAGAGATGATAAAAAAAAATTACAATGAAGTGTGCTTTGGTAAGCTTGTCCAAACTGAAGAGTAAAGCGGCAACAAGATGGATGTAAATATACATTAAATTATAAAAAAATAATAAAACATATCTCTCGGCTTGCCATAACTTGATACCCTAGGCACGCCACTGAATCTTAGCTAGCAAGCGCTCGGGAATTTTTTAATGGGGGGGGGGGTTGAGAAGGGCTATTAAAGGGGATGAAAATTTCATTGATTTTGCCGTAGGATGGACCGTTTTCAATATATTTGACAAAACACCGGTTCTCGTCCGATCACCGAGGTTAAGCAACGTCGGGCGCGGTCAGTACTTGGATGGGTGGCCTGGTTTCATTTTGTTTTTTGAATGTTTTGTTATGACGTTGTCACGTTAAACTATCGTCCGTAAACCGAATTTCCAGACAACCGGTTTTTTGTTACCTAAAATTGCCGTGTTTGGTAACACTATAATGTTTGCTGTTATTTCAATGGATGGATGACGTGATGGTCCCAAAGGAAGATCAGCGCCATTCGCAAGACCGGCACTTTGCTGATTTGGAACCATTTCGTGATATGCGTATTTTTTAGGGTTCCGTACCTCAAATGGAAAAAACGGAACCCTTATAGGATCACTTTGTTGTCCGTCCGTCCGTCCGTCTGTCTGTCAAGACCCTTTTTCTCAGGAACGCGTGGAGGTATCAAGCTGAAATTTATATCAAATACTCAAGTCTACTGTCCCTTGGAGCTGTGAAAAAATCAAACATCTAAGCCAACGCAATCAAAAGATACAGCCGTTTATGACGCAAATTTCCGCATATTTTCGAAACTCGCAAGGGAATCAAAACCTACAGGGTACTTCCCGTGAACTCAGAATCTTGAAATTTGGTACGAAGCTAGGTCTTATAGCACAGATAAAGGAAAAATTGCGAAAAGCATATTTTTTTTTGTCTGTCTGTCTATATCAGTAACCAACGCACATTTTCGACCCTCGCAAGAGAATCAAAACCTACAGGGTACTTCCCGTGAACTCAGAATCTTGAAATTTGGTACAAAGCAAGGCCTTATTGCACAGATAAAGGAAAAATTGCGAAAAGCATAAATTTTTTTGTCTCTCTATATCAGTGACCAATCTACAATGATCCCACACTGCGCACATTTTGCTTAGGAGCAGGGGTCTGCTAAGACTGGATGTTCATAGATACATATAAATTTGTATGGAACCCTCGGTGCGCGAGTCCGACTCGCACTTGGCCGGTTTTTTATTTTTACCTATCTTATTTTTGAAATGGCTTGATATCACAAATAAATGTTTTCTTTCTTTCTACCATCCGTTCCTCATCCGTATAGGTACTGACCAGGTCATGTTTCCCCACATGGTGCTTCCACGCATGCGTGTCTATGAACCCTTTGAAGCACAGGTTACACTGGAACGGGGCGTTCAGATAGTTTGACGACTGCTGACGCTTGTTTATTTCTTCTAACTGCTCTGCTGGCTGCAACAAAATAACAGTTCACAAGAAATCGGGAGCGCGGGGCGGTCAATAACACTGAATCAAATACGGTGTGCCACGCTGCCGGTGTGTCACCGTACATTTGATTCAGTGTTATAGACCGAGCTGGGCACGCTCCGTCGGCGCCCCGCGCTCCCGGTTTGTGTCGGCCTTAGTGATCGGACAATGGGCGTCATTGCTCGCAATAAGGTGGACATGACTCCAAAATTAAATAAATAATTAATCACTTAAGAGGATACGATGGCTGAGAGATTTTTGAGAAATAGGTATTTTAATGAAATGTCGCTGTCTCGCCCGAACCCCTCCGTGTCAGTCAGTACAGCGAGAGCGGGACAACTGCAGCTCAGACCGTTAATAGGCGCGTAAAATTGATCAAAACAGCATTTCGTAGTCCCCTGTTTTCTTCTCGAAACGTTAATTAGAGGACAGATTTAGCTATGCCCCTATGTTTTCCTTTTTTTGTCTATATGAGGGATTCTTTTCTGATGAGAGTCTGAAAATGACGTTGAAATTGGGCATTTTTTTCAGTTTTTGAAAGCTCATATTTCTTATGTTAATTGAAATATGGAAAAAAACGAAACATAGGGACATAACTGTGGTAGATACAGATTACATAGTAAAAAAAAATGGCTCTAAAGCCATTATCCAGGGAGGAAACAGGGGACTACGTTTGTATGGAGAAATGGTGCGCATCGTATCCTCTTAATTAATTTCTTACTTGAGATATAATTTTGATTCCTACTCAACAAATAAAACAAATATTTTTGCTGTGCGCTCGAGACGAAATCGTTGCATGCTCACCAAATCGCCAGTTTCGTAATAATTCGAAATTGCATGCTACTATAAAGTAAGCGCGAAAAGAATGCCCGAAACTATGTTGGCCTAGTGGATTGACCTATGGACTCTCAAGCAGAGGGTCGTGGGTTCAAATCCCAGCTCGCACCTCTTGAGTTTTTCGGAATTTATGTGCGAAATTACATTTGTAATTTTTACCATGAGCTTTACGGTGAAGGAAAACATCGTGAGGTGTATGTGAAGTTCCCAATCCGCACTGGGCCCGCGTGGGAACTACGGCTCAAGGCCTCTCATTCTGAGACTGTGCCCTGCGTAGGTATATAACAGTATATAAGCTGGAAAGATGATGATGAAAAGAATACTCGAAAATGTATTGTATTTTTAAAAAAACACTTTATGTTCCGTAAAACCACATAAGTAACTATAGTCCTAGCCTGCAACAATAGTCCAATTTTCGTCCTTATATTATCCTTAAAATATTATAGCAGGCCTCATGCATGCCATGTACTTACGCGCGATATTTACCTACCGCGGGGACGATCGCCTGCGATCGAAATTCCAGTAGGTTGTCACAAGCGCGCGCCGACGCACGTTCATTCGTGTTCCACGGAAAAAATATGCCGCCTGAACTTTTATAAGTGAATGGTGAAACAGGGGGCAAAGTTTAATATGACTATGCTAGAATTAATAGCTAATATAACAATTTGGAAGTTCGTATCGTGCTGTCCCTCTTACTCTTCTATAAAAAGCTATAAGCGGGATGGCACGATGCGAAGTTCGAAAGTTAACCTTCGTATTTAGTATAACGCTAGGGTACTATGAGCATGGCAATGTGTTCTAGGCATTACAATAAATATCCTTTTTTGTTAGGATTCCAGAGCTAAAATGGCAAAAACGGAACCCTTATAGTTTCGCCATGACCGTCTGTCTCTTTGTCCGTCCGTGGCTTAGCTTAAAGAATATTAGTGCTAGAAAGTTTGCATGGATATAATATATAGCAATTATCCCGACAAAATGGTAAAACAACATGTAGAAAAAAAAATTTTAATCCAAACTGCCAGCCCTTGTCACTGTCGGCACGCACACATTCTTAAGGAGACGGAGTAGTATAATCTGTGGCTACAATCGCGGTAAGCACCAAGATTTTGTACGGGATGCAGTATCTGTTACGAAGTAACTATTAAGTAATCTGTGATTATAGCTTACTGCTATTATTTCTGGGTATATAATTATGTTGTTAGGCCTAAAATAATTTGCTTTAGTCTAGCCATGTAGCTATCATATTTTAAGGATAATGTAAGGATGAAAATTTGACTATTGTTGCAGGCTAGGACTATAGTTACTTATGTGGCTTTACGGTGAGTAATTATTATTTTATTGTTTCTTTTAGTTTCGCTCAAAGTTACAATGTCAAAACGGGCTTCTTATTTTTTGACGACTTAACGAGTAGGTACGTACCGTCAATTTAACAATAGTGACGTACTCCTCCAAATCAATATCCTCAGCCACAACGCCTCCAGTATTCTTCGTGCGTCTGGTTTTCTGTTTGACTTCTGCCGCTTTCTGTGTGTCTTTCGTTATCGTCAGTCGCGGCCGTCCACGTTTTCGCTTTGGAGTTTTTTCTGGCATTTCTTCACTTACGGTTAGAGCTACTGCGTTGGGTAGTGACTGTGGACGAACAAGTAGATCATTGAATGAAGTGTTGTAATAATTAATAAATAAAATAAATGGAAAACCAAGATGCCCTTCGAAAACACCGAGTTTTTTAAACACATTTGTAAGAGAAAATCCAACGTTTCAGGAAATCCTAATGTAGGATGTAGCAGATTTATGATGTTTAAATAAGTCATGCCAGGCATTCCTTAAATACTTACAGAAATTATACATCATAATTAACATTGTTTTTAGGGTTCCGTAACCAAAGGGTAAAAACGGGACCCTATTACTGAGGCTCCGCTGTCCATCCGTCTGTCCGTCCGTCCGTCTGTCACCAGGCTGTATCTCATGAACCGTGATAGCTAGACAGTTGAAATTTTCACACATGAATGTATTTCGGTTGCCGCTATAACAACAAATACTAAAAACCAGATTAAAATAAATATTTAAAGGGGCTCCCATACAACAAACGTGATTTTTTTTGCTCGTTTTTGCTCGATATTGATAAGGGCAACAGATAGACGCTTGAAATATTCACAGAATATTAAATTATATATTCACTTTAAAAATAAAAAATTAAATTAAAATAAAACAAATATTTTAGGGGGCTCCCACACAAAAAACGTGATTTTTGCAGTTTTGATAGATAATGTTACGGAACCCTTCGCGCGCGAGTCCGATTCGCACTTGGCCGGTTTTTTTACTTCTTGTTCTACCCTCAGACAACACAAAATCTAAAAACAGAATTTTTATAAATTAACAAAACTACCTATTTAAACTGTACGCACTGTATGTGCAACTGTATGCACATTTTGAAATTTTGATTTTTTTTTTGAGGGGTAGTTTTCTTTTGGTCATTTGCAAAACTCTGTGTGGTCTGATATTCTACCTCGATTCCTTGCAACTCATCACAATCCAAGCTGGCTTCTTCCGAAGGAGCATCTTTCCCCTTCTTTCCTTTCTTCCCCTGTCTCTTATCAGATTTCTTCTTCTTCTCACTCTTGCACAGCGCCAGTGGCTCATCATCACTAGATACCGAGTCTAATCGAAAGTCATCACAATTTGCGTCTCCATAATCGTAATTACAATCTTCTTCTTTTATGCAACCTACTTCAATCATATAATTGGCGGGTACATCTGCTTTCGGTTCTTCTAACTTTACGTCGGATGTGTCATCTTCATTAATATCATATATTTTATTGTTTTGTTGTATAATCAAGTTGGAAGTTAGTTTTAACTGTTCACGGTTGACACGTTTCAAGGTTTCAAGTGTGATCTGAAAAATATATAATTAAATCTGTAAATAGGTAAATTAGCATTAGGCGCTATTAAGCAAGAGTATTGCCCGTGATGTTGATAGAGTGACATTGTACAGTGGGCCAAAAATATGGTCTACCACCCTACGGTTGAAGTTCATTTGCACGTCATGATACAACATGGTCGATTTTCCTTTACAATAATATGATGACAGTAACTAATGACTTCACTCAGTCAGAAACGTCAATCTTAGCGACATTTAGATCTCACAGAAACTTTTGTCAAAACACTGGTAGACCACTTTCTTGGCCGACCATACATACAGGGTAAATCGCCAATAACTGGCTCCCTCATACTGAAAATGAACTCTGTTCCCCTACAAACAGAATTCAATTTAGTGTAACGAGGCCAGTTATTGAAGGGTGGCCAGTAATCAGAAATATGCCATTTTCTGGGGTAAGAAGTGTTCTATATGTTAATCAAGGTTAACCACTTCAAAAAAAGGAGGAGGTTATATTATGTTCAACCGTATGTATCTTTTTTTTTTCTATGTATGTTCATCTATACCTCGGCCAATTGTGGACCGATTTTCAAAATTATTTGTTTATTTTAAACTATATTTGTGCCAAATTTCATCGGACCTTGTCAAACCATTTTAGCATGAAGGAGTAACAAACATCTATACACCCATTTATATAAACTTTATCGTTTATAATATTAGTAAGATATATCAATATCATCATTCATCATCATCATCATTTCAAATGAAAGACGTCCACTGCTGAACATAGGCCTCCCCCAAGGCTCGCCAAACTTGTCCCGTGCCATCCGCATCCAACAATATAAACTAGTTTCATATTAATTAACACCGTTGAGAATGGTTATTAGATGGGTATTGTCTATTTACTTTTCCCGTAGCTTGTAGTAGCGAACACAGCTCAGTCTGTCCAACGAGGCAGCGTTCCCGGAAGTGATACAGCTTGACCACCAATGCAGTGCACTCGTAACACCCATAAGGAGGCAACTCCATCATGCTTAGAGGCTGAAAACAAAATTATTGGCTGTTATTACACCAACGCTAACATAGTATTTGAGATAGAAGGAACACTCAATACTTTTTAAATAATATATTTTCAATTGTAGGTAAGTTTAAATTAGAGATGCGCCGAGTACAACTTTTACCGAGTAACCGAGTATACTCGGTACAAAGTTTCTCAAACCGAGTACTTGACCGAGTTACTCGGTTCAGTTTTGGAGCGCGAAAATAGGTTTAGACAGGTTCGCGCGGCGCTACCAGCCACCGCGAGCGGACGTCCCGGGGGACGCCCGCCTTCTCCCCCGCAAATTAGAATAGTATTTGGTCCGCACATTAATTTTGTGAATAGAAATAGATGATTGTATAAGTGGTAGAAATAGATGATTGTGTAAAGATCGCGAATTCGGATGTTTTACGAGCCTGTTTTATTTTAATACACATGATTCCTTTTAATTAATAATTTTATTTAAACCGAGTATACTCGTCATTGGAACCGAGTTATTTGGCCGAGTATGAGTATCAAAAAAACAGCCGAGTACACTGTGTACCGAGTAGTAAACGAGTACTCGGCTCATCTCTAGTTTAAATGTTTCAGAACATTTTTTTTACTCAATTCAAATAAGGTCCTTCTCAAGTTTGATGAAATTAAAATTTGTACAGAGAAATTTGAATGGGTATATTTTACATATTTATTAAATAAATGGTATTGAAAAAAAACATGAAAATGGGTTTTTTTTTTATTGTGAAGGAAAACATTTTGAGGAAACCTCCACACGCCTGCAAAAAAATAAATTTCATAAATTATTAAGTTCATAAATTAGCACTTGGCCTGGACTGGATGGGAAATACGGCCCAAGCACTCTCATTATGAGAGGAGGCCTGTGCTCTGCAGTAGGCCGTATATGTATAGGATTGGATAATGATAGAAAATAATATATATTGATCAATTTTGTATGAGCTATGTAATTTTATTAATTTATTATTATGTAGACGACGTTATACTTACATTGATTCCAATAAGAGCTTCAAAGTAACCATTCAATGGATATGAATGCAAGTTGTGCATCTTTACACCCACGACGAGGCATATACGACACACTCTCACGTCCTCCATAGCGATAAGCAAAGTTTAAAAACTATTAAAAATGTTTAAGAAACATTATTTACAAATCATTCGTAGTTCGCGGTCGCGGTTTGATAGAGTTATAAAATATTAGAACTCTCTCAAACAATCACCCTAGACGGTATAACCATCGTACGAGACAACTTAATACTACATGGTTGCAAACATTATTGTATTAATGTATCATTCTCTGTGTGAGTTAGTACACAGCAAGTATTCTTTCTTGAAATAATTAACTCAATCGAAAAGAATGTCTAATTTTACAAAAGACGCCAAGATGCTGCCATTTTTGTTGACTGACGTTTACGAGGTCGCTCAGTTCAGTGTTGCCAAGTAAAAAATATAATTTAAAATTTGACATGACCATGCACATGGGAGTATGGAAAACCTTATTAAGTTATCTGCTCCGTGGGTAAACTTAACGCCTAGATGATATTAAAAAGTAGTAATTCGTAAAAAAAGTAAATTTACCGTTTTTTTTATTTCAAGTACTTTATTCATAAAGTTGCCATTGTAGAAAACAAAATGTCTGTCTTGTCAATGTCAATGTCAAAAATAATAGCTTCAGCTGAGCGTGCCTGCAAACAACAAAAAAAAATCGTAAAATTAAAAGTGCTCAAGTAATCTGAGGAAACATCCAAATTTTAAAACGATGTCCACGAGCAAGGTTTTGTTTGAAAAAGGCAGGCGAATGATGGTTTGTTACTACACATTTTGCTTTAGAAACGTTTGGTTTAAATCCCAAATGTTTCTCGGAAGATTTTTGTAGCATTTCATTCTTTTCAGTCTGAATCGGATCTCGAAGTTGAAGTTGATGGCGACGACGACGTGTGGGATGATAGAAAACTTAATGACGCTTACGATAAAGCGTTGAAAATAGCTAGTGCTGAGGTCGCTAAAAGGGTCGCCATGACGACTAACACCCGGCCTGATAGCCGGGATGGTAAGTATACCCTATAAACAATATTAGGATAAGACCTATATATTTTTTTTAATCTATCATTGGATGTATATGAAGCTGTTGAGACTAGAATGCACGATTTTTTGTCACTTCCCGCATACAAGCGGTTAATGTAGTTTTCTGTGGCTTCCCTTGACGCTGACGTAGGTATACATTATACTTTGTTTTTTTAGCATTAAAAATAGGGTAACCAATCTTGACTAGTTTCTATTGAATAACACTTTAAAAATGATTATTACTTATGAAACCAAAATAATCTAAATTTTTTTTCCTTGCTAATTGCTAATATTGCTAATATTTGCTGTGATTTATTTTGTAAAAGTGTTTTTCAATAAAAAGACATGTCAAGATGTTACCTTCTTTTTTTAGTTTTGCATAGCTGCTGAATATAAACAGAGTGCATGGTGATCTATCTTGAGTCTCAACTTAGATAACTTACTAAGTACTGGCTTAATGAGATTTGAAGGGTACTTAATGCTTTGTATGGAGATTTTTTTCTTGTAAATATTTTTTTGACAAGCTATTTATCATTTTTGAATGTCCATTAAGTGGGCACTGTTCTAAGCTAGTAAGCTAAAGAGTGGTCATGTAATTTTTTTTCACTATGATAGATCAAAACTTTACCAAAATTCAGGAGAAGAGGCAAAATTTAAATTTAAACAAAAATAAATAAAAAACTGCAATAGATTTTTAAAAATGGTTTTTGCATCTGATAGATAACACAACTATTCAAGATTATTTTTCAATAAAAATAAATGCAAAAAATAATTAATTCCGAATATCAGAACTCAAAATCTTAGTGCGGGTGTACATTTTTCAAAAAATCGGAAAAATCGAAATTTCTCGGAAACGGTGCGACTTTTACTGAGGTTATTTTTTGATGTTTGGTGGACCTGCCCACCTATCTCCCATTTCAGTTTGTTGTACTACTTACGGGACACCCTGTATACTACTTTTAAAAAACTCATATCTTAAATCTACGTATAGATTAAAATGAAACCTAAAGTTAACTCAAGAAGATTATCAATTTCGAGATATGAGGTTTTTTTTTTAAGTAATGACAATATGTTTGCGGCATCTCAAGATGTCTCGAATTTGTCAGAAAGCAGTGAGTAGCATTATAAGAAAATTTCTCCATCAGATCACAAAAAACCGCGAAAAGAAAAGCCATCAAAGCCCAGTGGAACAAAGATCTCTAAGAAAAAAGAATGGAAACCAGGTATGGGCTGCCGAGCCTTGTACGAAGAGGATGGACAGGAATATGAGGCTTTTATCCTGCGGATAATTAATGATAAAGAGTGTGTCGTGAGATTTTTAGGTTAGTTTGAGTGTTCTTTTTATTATCAATATTAACTTTTGTGTAACTTATTTCTAACGTAATGTCTGTTGACTTTACCACTAAAAACTAAAATATGTTTTGCACATACTTTAGTCGTCTATAGGTATGTGTTCATTCACCCTTTTCAAGGCACCATCTAGATATGTATGCTACTACAAAATAAATCATTGTGTTGTTTACCTATGCAGATTTCATTTTAAAGCAAACCATACTTTATACAAATGCAATTGATTTTCTTCCATATTGCAAAGGGAGCAAGGTTGAATCTTCGTCTAGATTTATATGGTTGTTATATGCACTCATCATCCCAGTCTATACACGTCCCACTGCAGGGAACAGCCCTCCTCTCAGAATAAGAGGGCTTGGGTCATAGTTCCCACGCGGGCCGAGTGTGGATTGGGAACTTCGCACACACCATTGAATTTCTTCGCAGGTGTATGCAGATTTCCTCACTATGTATACCTTCAGCGTCAAGCTCATGGTAAATTTCAAATGTAATTTTGCACATAAATTCCTAAAAACTCAGAAGTGCGAGCCGGGATTTGAACCCACAACACACTGCTTGAGAGGCCATAGGGGGGGTTTTCAGAAAAAAATATACCCGTTTTGCCTTAATTATCCTTAATTTTCCATATAAAATTTATTAGTCAGTTTTGTGACGGTCCATACAACATGTATGGTTAACTGCGTCACAAAACTGACAATTAAAAGTGGGACACTTTTTTTTATTGCTTCAAACGATAGTGCTTGTGATTCTGAGTAGAAATAACCCAAAATTTGTTAGGTTTTTAAAAAAGTAAAAGTAGTTTTAAAGGTAATTAAAATCAATCACATAACTGAAGCTCCCCAAACTTGTAATAAGTACGCCTAAAGTAAACTGTTTTAAAAATAGACTGGACATTTATATAAAAAGACTTAAAACACAAGTGTAGTGATATGCACGCATCAGCTCAATGAGCTGCTATTGTATTATTTTAAATACTAATAATAATAACATAAGTGCCATAAAGTTTAAAGTTCATAGAACAAAAGATAAAGTGGTCTTTGTCAAACCTTTATTCTCTAACGTGCGGGCGAAGGGCTTTCCCATTCACTATTTCTTTCTGTCAAGTGCTATAAGATGATGACAGAAAGAGATGGCAAGCGCTCGCGCGTTAGACAATACGGCCTCTGGTAATTAGAAGCAGCTGCAATAACATTGGTAAAGACCACCCAAGTCTTTTCAGAACTATTACAGGTTTACTTTTACTATACTTTTTTTAAAGAAGTGGGGCCGTCTTCGTGAGATAGGTCTTGACCATCGCTCTGGGTCGTTTCTGGTGCAAAGGTTGTCCATCGCGGTTCAGAGAGGCAATGCGGCTAGTGTGTTGGGCACTTTTGCGCCTGGTGCGATCCGGGGCGGTTTATTTGACTGACTTGATATTTTTATTTTATTGTATTTTGTGAGTATTGACAACTTGTAAATTATTTATGACAGGTTATGATAACTGTGAAATAGTGCCCATCAACACATTAAAAGAAAGCCTTGGAAAGAAAGAGCGGCAGAGGCAGATTGAACAAGCCTCTGTGAAGACTGAAGAACAGACCAATAACATGGAGTGGAAGGAGGTGGAGAGTGACAGGGTCCCTAGTCCTGGTAGCACAGGTTAGCCATGTTGTTATCTGTTTTCGACAGCAGGTGGTTGCACTGCAGTATTCTCTTCGAAAACACATATATAAATTACTAGCTGTTGCCCATGACTCCGTTCGCGAAGAATAGGGGTATATAAAATAGCCTACAACCTATTCTCAGACCTACCGAATTTAGATAAAAAGTTTCATAGTAATTGGTCAAACCGTTTCGGAGAAGTTTTATAACAAAACAACGTGACACGAAATTTTTATATATTAAGAAGATAATTGAAAAAAAAACTGACTTTAAACAACTTCCTAAGCTATGGCATTTTTCTTTAAAAAAAAATGGGACTAACTTGGATGAAAAAAATAAAAATATAATTTTAGTAAATTATTTTTTTTAAGATGGTAAGGAACATAAATTATGCGTTCCAAAAGTTAGATTGAAGAGATATTACAAACAAGGCATACCCATGAAGATAAGTATGTACAACATGCTACCGTTGGCCTTAACAAGGTTGCCACTGATAGATTTTCAAAGAAAAATTAAAATGTTCTTCCAGAATAACGCTTTCTACTCCATCAATGAGTTCATAGACTGTGTAAAACTTCCTGCTGCTAAAAAATATTTAAGTATGTGATACTGCTGCTCTGGAAATTGTTGTTACTATGAGTTCTGTTTATAAATGTTATATTGACATATTATTGTTATGTGATTATATTTTTTTTTTTTTTTCCTCTTTTTTTTTTTTCGAGGCTTAAGTGCACCTGTGTGACTATGCCAGCCTCATTGGGAGACTCAATGGCCAAATTCATCAAACACTTCTCCCGCTATGTCCAGATTCTCTGGCTGCAAAGGAATGTTTGATGAACCTGTATACTCGTACTGCATCCTCCGACACAGGACAACTCAAAACAATATTTACTGCCCCATTAAAAAGGTCCAAATCAGTTGTGATTATATTTAAATGTAAAATAACCATTAAATGCATGTTAGTGGTAATACTCAATAATGTACTTAGTTATAATGACGTGCTAAAATGTAATGTTGATTACTTGGCCAATAAATAATCTGAATCTGAATCTGGTTAAAAATATTATAAAAAAAAATGATTTACTGAATGATATTCAAGCAAAGCTTACATAACCTATGTCTTACAACAAACAAATGTAAGGACTTCCTAACTGCTAATATCTACCGTAGTATTGTATTGCACAGTGGTCAATCAATTTATGTCTGTGACGGTACAAAACAATTAATTTATAAATAAAATAAAATAAATAAATATCACGGGACAATTCACACCAATTGACCTAGTCCCAAAGTAAGCTAAGGAAAGCTTGTGTTATGGGTACTAGGCAACGGATAAACATACTTATATAGATAGATACATACTTAAATACATATTAAACACCCAAGACCCGAGAACAAACATTCGTATTTTTCATACAAATATCTGCCCTGACGCGGGAATCGAACCCGGGACCTCAAGCTTCGTAGTCAGGTTCTCTAACCACTAGGCCATCTGGTAGTCAAAATTTGCTTGTCTATACTATGTTACAGAATTATCGTTCCAAAGAAAAAAGAAGTCACCGAAAAAAAAGAAAAACCAAAAGCCCACCAATGCCTTTGAGATGCCAGAAATGCCGTTCCAGATACCAAACATTGGCATGATGCCGAATGTAAGTTACCTTTCAGCTAAAATGTTATAGAGGCTCTACTCCTGACGCCGTATTGTAGAACGCTTTTGACGCTTGCCTTCGCTTTCACCATCTCTTTCTGTCATCATCTTATACCGTTTGACAGAAAGAAATAGTGATTGCGAAGGCAAGCGTCAGAAGCGTTAGACAATAAGCCGGCCGGTATCAGAGTAATTCGTCTTATTCGTTTTTCATACTGTCGCGATGTCGTCTTAATTTGAAATTAGAACGAATAAATATCAATAATAAATAAATATCACGGGACAATTCACACCAATTGACCTAGTCCCAAAGTAAGCTTAGCAAAGCTTGTGTTATGGGTACTAGGCAACGGATAAACATACTTATATAGATAGATACATACTTAAATACATATTAAACACCCAAGACCCGAGAACAAACACTCGTATTTTTCATACAAATATCTGCCCCGACACGGGAATCGAACCCGGGACCTCAAGCTTCATAGTCAGGGTCTCTAACCACTAGGCCATCTGGTCGTCTAAATATCTTCAATAAGTTCTAGATACAAAGACGTACAATACGTTTACTTTTAGTTTACCACTGACAGATGGCTTGCCTACATTTCATTTCCAACTTTAACACCATACAAATAAAGAGGCTATTACAAAATCTGCAAACGTGGGTAACAGTATTCTAAAATTGGCTTTATTTGTAGGTCGTTAAAGTTGAATATGAAATGAAGGCAAACCATCTGTCAGTGGTAAACTTTATGTAATTTTACTGTACTTCGCGTTCTATTATCACGAAGATAAGGACGACATTTTCTTGGATGTTAAAGAAAAATAATTTTATTATTAGATACCTATTATTATTTTAAGTAACGATGGCCACAGCTCTCGACAACTTCAAGCATCGTTGGCATTAAAAAAATGTTTATAAGGTTAAGTCACCCACACTATTTGTTCTTGGTCAACAGCTGGGCTCTCTGGATATGCCGATGCCGCCGCCGCCGCCGCCGATGGCGCTGCCGGACCAGGTAGACTCGGAAGACCAGGCCCTCTCCTCGATGCTGCTCAGCTGGTACATGAGCGGCTACTACACAGGACTCTATCAGGGGATGAAGAGGTATGCACTAACTACACTCACAGTCAAATAAATAAATAAATAAATAAATATTAGGGGACAATCTTACACAAATCGACCTAGTCCCAAACTAAGCAAAGCTTGTACTATGGGTACTAGACGACGATAAACATACTTATATAGATAAATAAATACTTAAATACATAGAAAACATCCATAACTCAGGAACAAATATTCGTGTTCATCACACAAATAAATGCCCTTACCGGGATTCGAACCCAGGACCTCTTGCTTCGTAGGCAGGGTCACTACCAACTAGGCTAAAGCGGACGTTAATATCACGGGACAATTCACACCAATTGACCTAGCCCCAAAGTAAGCTAAGAAAAGCTTGTGTTATGGGTACTAGACAACGGATAAACATACTTATATAGATAAATACATACTTAAATACATATTAAACACCCAAGACCCGAGAACAAACATTCGTATTTTTGAAACAAATATCTGCCCCGACACGGGAACCGAACCCGGGACCTCAAGCTTCGTAGTCAGGTTCTCTAACCACTAGGCCATCTGGTCGTCAAACAAAATAATTCGGCCCACAGTCCGCCTTTCATACAAACGAGGCCACTTTGATGAAAAAATGAATATGAAAATGAAAAAATTTTATTTTGCACACACAAAAATAAAAAAACACAAACAATTATTACTAAAGACAATACAATTTAAAAATATAAAAAAAAATAAAAAACAAGCAAACAAAAAAAATAAATAAAATAAAAAAATAATGTATTAAAAAGTGTATGAAAAAGGTCTCGCCTCAGCATAAATGCGGACTCCTGGGGTGGAGCCTTAGTTCTCCACCAGGGCGGTGCCCCTGTTGACATCTGATGATGGATATCCAGAGCATTGATAATAGAGTTCCAGTGTTTCCAACATACATAACTGATTCAACAAGCAGTTCATACCACAGCAAGAGAATTTATATCAGCACTTAGATTTTCATTCATTTTATTGCCATTTTAGATGTCTTTTTGAATATTTATAATTTCCGTGTTAAACGCAGAACTCTGAATGTCCTTTATCAATGCTCGGAGTACTGTAGCCATCATCAGATCACAGCCGAAGCACCACCTAGTGGAGGACCAAGGCATCAAAGTGACCTCGTTTGTATGAAAGGTGAACTGTGGGTCGAATTTTTTGACCGTGAATGTATGTACCTAGTAATCCAGCGATGTCAAAGTCACTGGTGTGCTAAAAGCATAGTGGCCGTAGAATACGTGGACCGCAAAACCTAATTTAAAAGTAGAAAAAGTACTGATATCACAGGAGAGGGTAGGGAATTTTAAATATAAAAAAACTGTCAGGCGTGATTGTGGTCAAACGCGATCCAGTTTTGCATAAAAATCTGTAGATAAATAATTAGGAACGCGACATAATTTGAATTTCGGACAATCGTACATCATCACATATCATACAATCATATTGCGTCATATTGCACACACAAAATTTAAGTCTTGCACCGCCACTGGCACTGATGACTTATGGCACTGAGACGTGGCCGCTAACGATGGGTCTTATAAGGAAGCTCAAGGTCACTCAGAGGGCGATGGAGAGGGCTATGCTTGGAGTTTCTCTGCGGGATCGCATTAGAAATGATGAAATCCGCGCAAGAACTAAAGTCACGGACATAGCTCGAAGAATCGCTAGACTTAAGTGGCAGTGGGCAGGGCACATCGCACGTAGAACTGACGGCCGATGGGGCCGAAAGGTTCTCGAGTGGCGTCCGCGGACCGGAAGACGCAGTGTAGGTAGGCCTCCAACAAGATGAAGCGACGACCTGGTTAAGGTAGCGGGAACCCATTGGATGCGGATGGCGCAGGGCCGATCTGTTTGGCGAGCCTTGGGGGAGGCCTATGTTCAGCACTGGACGTCTTTCGGCTGAAATGATGATGATGATGATGACCGCCACTGGGTAGATCTTGGGAACTAAAGAAAAGGGGCCTAGCTAATGCGTATGCCCTACCATGCTTTTGGCGCTAATCGATTTTAGGTATTTTATGCACTCGTGTATGTTTGCGAGAGAGCAGCTAGAATCAAAGCACTAAAGCAGCACTCACGCAGACATGGAGGAACCCGATCGCTCAAGATAGGTTGGTTAAACGGCGTGTGTATTTAGGTATTTTCATTGTATTACTAAAACAAATACACATTTTAAAAATGTAGCAAAACTACGCCCTAGAAAACATCTTTACATTATCACATTATTGGTTACATTATCTTTGGTATTTACGTCGTACTACGAATTTATTTTATTTTTTAGGGACGACTGGATTTTTTTTCGAGCGAACTAATCGTAATCGTGTTCCCATAAACACTTGTCATTAGAGTGAATCCTCAAATATCTTACACATGAATTTCAGGACTACAGCTTTGCTAGTAATGATACAGCACGAGATTAAATGAATGCAATAAATGCGCCAAAAACTCAGTAGGTCCCTAAGTCACGCTACACCACTGTTAACCAATAATTTTTTTTTCTTTTTTTCAGAGCACAACAATCCCGGAAACGTCTATAATTCAAGAACCAAACTCTCTTTACATTTGTAAGTTATCTTATCATTTATTAAAAGTAAAAGTCGACGCCACTTTCAAAAATATGTATATTTTTAGTTTCACATAACATGAGCTTAAAATAAAAAAATAGAAATGCCGTTACTAGTTAAAAATAAATTAAATTATGCCTCCAGTTTTACCTTTAATTATGTACAAAATTTACATGTTCCATAGGCTTTTTTAGTGTTACAAAAATATTTTCGCGTAATAAAATGTTATAGTTTTGGTGGGATTCTGAAATATAACCAATACTATATTAACTTGTTTTGGTTTACCTTAGAGTATTTTTTAAGAAGTATGCTAGGTTTTGTACCAGATAACATCTGTCTTTCTCACACTTGACTAGTTGGAAAAGGACAGATAGATGATTTTACATAATATTAAAATTCTCTGATTATTAAACCCTCTTCTATCGAAACAATATTGTTTTCATGACTTCAAAACCTACTAATTATAGCTTTTATTAGGCACTGCTTGGGTTCCTACTATTTGAAAAATGTGTGTAAAATATCTTTCTGTTGCATGCGTCTGAATATAAGAAAGAGGTTTGAACACAGAACAAAATAAAACAGTAGTAGTGCCATTCACGAAGACGCGTAAATTTGTCAAAATTAGGCATTAATGACATTGAAATAAGAACCACGGCAAATTTATGTGTATGTAAACCGTGCTCATTTTGCCGCAGAGGCATTTGGAAGACGGTTGTGCAAACTAAAACGAAATACCACTATAGGTGATGTTTTTGGTGCGGCTATCAGAATTGAACTCCAAAAACACCCGACCCAAAAGGAGGGGTTAAAAAGTTTGACCGCAATGTCTATGTATGTGTGTGTGTCTGTATGTCTGTTTGTGGCATCATAACACTTAAACGGGTAGGTAAACCGATTTGGATGCGGTTTTTTATTGGAAAGCAGGTTTCTTGGCGATAGTTCTTAGACGTGTTTCATCAAAATTGTTTCAGCCGTTTAGAAGTTATCAGCTCTTTTGTTAGCTGCAGAAGGTATCTTAGAAGCATAATGGACATTTATTTTATTTGTGACCAAAAAGCGTTGGGGATTTTGAAATTTTTTAATTATAGTTTTAGTTCGCAAAACCGTCCCCAGAGCACGGGTTGCGCGTAACTCCGCGTAACAGTGCCACACTCGATAAGACTGTATGACACTTCTACTGTTTTTTCTCTTCTATGGGTTGGAAGGGCACACATGCACGCTCACACATACTCACAAACTTTCGAGCTTATGTTATTAGTAGGATTCTCGATCATCTGTTTGGTAGTTCTAGGTCAGGCTAGGTAGGTATCCCAAAGCTTTTCCAACTTATTTCTTCTATTCTGTGACCGCACGGCTATGGATTACCATCGGACGAATCAAAAAAATTCTACCAAACATGCCGAAGTTTTTTTGAACGCGATTTGGATAAGAAATTAAAGTTCATGGTTTTCTCACAGACTTTATAGTCAACATTTTCAACTAAGTCAAATAAATTAGCAGGCTCTTTTTTATTGAGTTGTTTAACCTTATGAATCACGTTTTAAACAATGAAATTACAGAACTCCACAATATCTAGGGATCAAACTTCAGCAATGTGTTTCTAGAAACTTTTGATGTTCGCAAAAATGATCTAAGAAAATTAAGAATTGGCCACAAGTTCCTCGTTAAAACTTCTCGATGCTTGAACTAATGCTTAATATAATATATTATTAATAATAATCTCATCTAACACACGAAGCTCGAGTTTTCAGTCATTAAAAGCGACTAAAAGTAACTCGAAAACATGGCAAATCACTATGTTGTGAATTTGTGACGATATTTACAAAATGTAAAGTCCGACTGCAAAGGGTAGAAATTAAATGATGGCAACACTGTTTGTTACCTGTCACATTTTTGACGTAAATTGCTTGAACATAAAAAACAATTATAAGAACAGTTACAATTCTTTTCATCCGATTTCTACCCTTGTGGGTCTCTAGAGCTCTCTTTTACTGGTCGGTGGCGCTCTCGTCAGCAAAAATCCCTCAGTTTGTTTCTAAATTAAAATGTCGGACGTATCTCGACTCCAAGCGACCAGCAAGAGAGTGCCTAAAGCTTTGCCCCACTGCACACATGGCGCGTTTGAGCAGACCATACGAATCATGACGATTAGTCTTTTTGATACAGCATCACACGCCATGCCCACAATTTGACAAAGAGGTTATGCACACGACGTATTTTTATACATAGAGATGCGCTTAAAATTGTGAACAGTCCAACAGTATAAAATAGAAATTAAATGAGGGCGCCACTTTAGTAGCTGTCTGTAGGAATAATGTCACCAATCAACTGACGAACTTTTTATAACTATGACGATTGCTAATTATGACGTTACTTCTGTGCCAACTCAATCGACTAATTATTTGTTTTTTAGGTAATGCAGCTAAAAATCTAATTTTGCATATTGAAAAATAAATCTATTTTTCAGCGCGATAATAAAGTGATTTTATTTGAGTTGCGTAGTGTCATTATCCCTGTTCTCAGGTGAAATATTTGAATATGGCAATATGTACTTTATTTTCATTGTTTACTCTCATTCGTTTTCTACTTTTTACTGTCAAGGAATACGGAGGCTACTTCGAAATTTGAAGTTCGTATTGTAGTCTTGCTCACTCTCGTATTAAATATTATTAGAGTGCGAGCGGAGGACACGATACGAAGTTTCAATTTTGCGCGTTGCAAAAAAAAACCGTAGTGTTGGTATGCATAACTCTATGGCTCGTTTGGACACGACATGCCTCAGACTAAAGTGCTGAGCTCATGAGTGTCGTGACTTAAGTCGATCGTTGCGGCTGGAACGCCGGGCGTGACTGCGCCCTCGCCAGGCGGCGTGCTCGTCGGTGGCCTGAAATTAAAAAAAAAAACTTGATCACCTCTTGTCTTCTCTGTGCTCCCTGTTCTATTAGACCGGCCATACACGGGCTGCTTCAAGCAGTCAGTGCCAACAGCTACAAGCGGTCGCCGAAGGGTGATCTGAAGTTTCAATACAAAATGGTCATTCGCAATACACGAACCGCTCAAGCAGTTGCAACTGCTTCGGGCGGTTGGCAGCGCGGTGAAATTTCACCATGCGGTTGACTGCAAGAGTGGTCCATGTATGTTGATCACTGGGTTACTGCTCGAGCAGTCCATGTATGGTGGCCCTTACTGAGCTACCTACAAGTACTTGTGTGATTGTTTTGTACTAGAACTGTAACTAGGAGAACTGCTGTGCAATGCAATTTACATACTTCAAAATAAAATCTGGAAATCGCTAAAAAAGTTTGCTTCTTCGCACCGAGGATGGAAGAGTGGCTGCTGAAATGGCAGCCCTTAAAAAGAGCGAGAAATACTGGCCACTCGTAAACTACACTGACGAGCAAAAATAAAGGGTCGGTTACAAAAATGACGATAACTACAAAACCCGCTGTGATAGCTTCTTTGAGTAAAATGAGTTTAATAAAGAGTTTTATTCTTAACAAGAAAAAGTTTAATCTACGGTACTTATACTAATATTATAAAGAGGAAAGATTTGATTGTTTGTTTATTTGCATTGAATAGGCTCCGAAACTACTGGACCGATTTCAAAAATTCTTTTGCCGTTAGAGAGCCACATTATCACTGAGTGACATAGGCTACTTTTTACCGCGGGAAAATACCTTTTCCTACGGGAAAATTAATTTATCGTGGGCGAAGCTGCGGACGGAAGGCTAGTTGAGAATAAAACTCTTTACTAAACTCATTTTGCTCGAACAAGCTATCACAGCGAGTTTTGTAGTTATCGTCATTTTTGTAACCGACCCTTTATTTTGCTCGTCAGTGTATTTGTTTGTCCCAGTTGCGGTGGAGACGACTGGTTGTAGGGGTTCCAAGGCAAAACTTTATTTAATGAACTAAAACAATTACTTTGCTCACCCGCGACCTTAAAATAGTTACGTTTATGCAAGAAATGTGTGTTCATGCAGTTCCTCCACCTCCACACTGTACGAACACACACAAATCACATAAACCCAACCATCACCACCACCAAGCTACACTGACGCGTTTCGAACTCAACCAGAGCTCATCTTCAGAGTTACCACAACCGTATGCTATGCTACCAAATGTTAAAACTTGAACACACATTTCTTGCATAAACGTAACTATTGTAAGGTCGCGGGTGAGCAAAGTAATAGGGATGACGACTGGGTTAAAAATTGGTCATTCTAATTAGTCCGTTATTTAGATTATGGGAAAATATGGGACACGTATTTTTTGGTTTATCAAATTATTAAAAAACGACAAAGATATAGATCATCAAACTTCCGGAGTGGGGGCTTGTGACGTCACCCTTAGGTAAAAATTGTACCATATAGTGACGTCACTCGAAACTTCTAAGCACTGTATCCTCCTCATTTTTTGTTTGTCAAACAAAAGAAAAAATACGTGTACAATATTTTTTAATAATCTAACTGACGGACTAAACAGTTTTTTTTAGTCGTCTAGCCTATTGTTTTAGTTCATTAATATGGACCTCCGCAAAGTAACGCCACGCCTGATTCAATAAATTATTTAAAACTTTATTTATTAAAACTGGGGCGCCGTCGTCGTGAGAGAGGTCTTGACTCTCGCTCAGGGTTGTTTCCGATGAAAAGGTTGTTCAACAGGGCAATGCGGCAAGTATATTGGGTACCTTTGCGCCTGGTACGACACGGAGCGGTTTATTTGATCTTTTCTGACTAGTAAAAGAATATTTAGAAAACTCACCTAATAATATACGGTCCACCTTGCTGCAGAAGCGTAATCGGATGCGAATAAGGCGCCCCCATGCTGTGGAAGCTCAGATTCGCCGCTATCCCCGTATTGTTCCCTGTATTATTCAGGTGTCCATTCATAACCACACCGTTGCTATTCAGATTCTGCGACGCATTCATGTCTGTACGGAATGCTTTCACGAGATTTGTCTTCTCTCTCTGCCACACGAACACGTTGTGGACCATGGCGCAGCCGCAGAATATTATACCGACGCCTATGAAGACTGAGGTCACTATCGCCGGGGTTGAATGGAACTGGATGAACGTGTACAGGATTATGCCTGGAAAGAGATGATTAGGTCCATTAATGGATGCATAATACAAGACAAGGCCGTGGTGGCCTGGCCGTTTGACCTATGGCCTCTCGGGGTCTTTAGTTTTGCAGAGTTTATGTGCGAAATTACATTTGAAATTTACCATGAGATTTTCGGTATCCTATTATCTCGCCTCATTCGTTTTCGTTTAATTCTTATTTCGTCTCGTTCTGTATTCGTCTTCGTCTTATTCACTGTCCGTTACTATCTTTTTGGTCAAATTCTGCAACTTGTCTATCTCTTAATACGTCTCGTTTTTCGTCACGATCTTCCCTGGACTCATTCGTCGTTCTTCACTTTCGTTTTTTGTCTCATTTACATATTCGCCAAATGCTGGTAAATAAATGTTCGTAAGTAAATGAGACAAAAAACGAAAGGGAAGAACGACGAATGAGTCTAAGGAAGACCGTGGCGAAAAACGAATAAGACTTTTTAAGAGAGAGACAAGTTACAGAATTTGACCAAATAAGATAATGACGGATAGCGAACAAGACGAATGAAGAATGAGTGACGAATACAGAATGACGAGAATTAAACAAAAAACGATGTGGCGTGATAATAGGATACCAGATTTTCGGCGACGGAAAATATCGTGAAGGTACAGCCAATTTTCGTCTAAACCCGTCCAGTAACGATCAAACACTCAAAAGGGACACATACATACATACATTACACCATACCTGTATCCCTAAAGGGGGTAGGCAGAGCACACGAAACCCCAAATTTACGTTGCGGGGCTACTTCTAGTGATTACGCAAAATAGGCGCGTAGAAGACGTCGAGTTGCGGAAATTAGCCCGTTATTACCAATTACCAATTACTTTTAGGTTTAAAGTTAGATAAAAGTGACACGTACGGACACCCATTTCATTTACAATATCACTAGGATTTTATTACCTGTCAAAAACACTGGTATTGATATGAAGAAGCCTCCGACAGCGCATACTCTTGTGATCGCTGATTTCTGCAGGTATTTATTCGACCTGGAAAGCAAAAATACATTTTACTACAAATCAAGTCAATTTTTACTTATGTCGTGGAGAGGGGGCAAGGGGGCTCACTGGAACCGCGCTGTTTTCTGGATTTTTTTATGTCATCTTATAGAATACTTAAACAAAAAGCTACCTAACCTACATTCCATCTATAAAAGTGAAAACCTCACTTGCAAATTAGCAAGTGACGAAGCTTAGCAAATATATTTCGAAACGAACCAGCAAAAATAACTTTAGCAAATAGGTAGTAAACCCGTTATGAATGGTTTGTAATAGTTTGCATTTACTCGCTGCTTACAACATTCATGTTTATCTAAATATCTATTAATTGGATAAGTAACTGCAATGATTACTTTGGGTGTATAATGATTTGTATAACAACTGCTTTAGAAAAGTTTTCGCCATATTCGAGGCGAGCCTAAGAAGATGGCTAAAAGGAGTATTTTGGAACAAAGTGAGGCTGCCTATCCAGTCAAATGGAGAGGAGCGAGGCAGCGAAGAGGAGCTAGCGGGAATGCGGAGCGGAGTTGCGGATTATGTCTCTCCATAGAGGCGGAGCTAAAATAGCGGAGTGGAGCGAGAGATTAATGTAGAGCGGAGTTCTGCCCTGCGATCGATATAAGATATAGGTAAGTCTGAATTGTGATCGTTAGAAAAATCAAACTAAGGATATCAGCAGTACATTTTAAATATTTGGCAAAAAGACTAACAATCGATGGTAGCGGAAACGAAAAGAGGGCAGCGCTAGGAGACAAGCGCAAAAAACACAGAGCACACCAAAAAAACATCAGGCATAAATGGTATCCAAAGCCACACAATGGGTCCAAAAGATCTCCGACCCACCCTCCCATCGCAGGGCAAAAGATAGGAAGCCCGCAGTTATAGATAAATTCATATGACAGGAAATCCCCCAACCCAACCAATAGCTATCAGTTTAATATACAGACACGGTTGAGGGTCGGTCAAAGAAGAAACCAATGGGTAAAAACATAAAAGACCGACCTAAGCACCCCTCAGTGCCCAACGGGAGAATGCATGAGGAGCAAATGGCTGAGGCAAGACAGACACTGTGGGTAGATTAAGTCCCCTACCTACCCCTCCTCTCTTCAGAATTGAAAACACTTATATTTGTTTTTAACAATCTATAGAGAAGGGTACTTGGGGCCGGGTTTTTTAGTCCGTGCAAGTCGGACACTTTCGGGCCCTCCATATAGTTTAGAAGTCATTGTTTGTTGCAAAAATCACAGATATTGATTGATTTCAGATAAAATCGAAAAAAAAATTTTTTTTTCACACTATAAATCAATATTACCTACCTACAGTGCAAAAGGTCCCTTAGGGTTGCACAAATATTACTGTAAATTATGACAAAGTTTAAAAAAGAGTATGTAATGTCGAATCTTCCTCGACTGAAGGACTGACTTATTTGCACCGAAGGCCGCCCACGCCCGCGCGATCCGACGTTCGATCTCAGCCACTTGGTCCTCAGAACCAAGCGTAATCCTGTTCCCGAGATACACGTAGCTGCTGACGACCTCGAAAGGCAATGGACAGTCTCCGGCTCCCGGCGGTATGTTGGTCATGATTTTTGTTTTGGTGGCGTTCATCTTCAGACCAATTTTTAACGATTCTCGTTGTAGCTCATCAATCATGACCACCATGTCGCCGACGCTGTCCGCAATCAGTGCGATGTCATCCGCGAACCTTAGGTGACTTAATCTCTCTCTTCACCAGCACCTTAAAACCAAAATCTTCAACCAGTGTATCTTGCCCGTCTTCACTTATGGAATGGAAACCACCACACTGACAGAGAAGTCTGCAGAGAAACTCCGTGTTGCACAGAGAGCAATGGAGAGGTCAATGCTCGGGATAACTCTCATGCATCGAAGAAGGAATGAGTGGATCAGACGAGTCACAAAAGTTCGAGATGTGGTGGAAGAGATCGAGAGGAATAAGTGGAGATGGGCAGGGCACATTGCCAGGATGAATCACGATCGTTGGGCGAGGCGAACACTCGAGTGGAGACCTCGTGAAAACACTCGCAGTAGAGGAAGACCACCAATGAGGTGGAAGGACGACATCTGCCGACAGGCGGGTGGAGGATGGATGCATATGGCTGTCGATCGCCAGGCGTGGAGAAATGGAGAGGAGGCCTATGTCCGAAGACGGACGAACTAAGGGCTGCTATGGATGGATGGATGGATGTAATGTCGAACAAACTCTCCTCAATAATCTCCTTATAGCGAATAGCTATGAATAAAAAACTCTAACCTGACGAAATTTAAAAGATAAATAATAATAGGACGTAATGAAGGACCTTTTACACTGGTTCAGCCATTAATTACGTATATTTAATTTGAATACTTATCTCAAAAATAGTAAGAGTTAAAAGACACTACTTTCTTCGAGAATTTAACTCTATTTGACCAGAATAATCTTCCCTTGAAGATTATTATTATGCCCCAAGTGGACGATCTCCAAGGAATATTTTATTTGTAATTTTACTTTGTTTTTAAGTTTATAGTTAAGTTTTATACAGGGTTATTTTTAATACACTGACATCCTTAACCCTGAATTCCTAACACTCAAACAAATGTTTTTTGTTTTACGACTTTTTAAAATGAAGTACTTTTTTTTCCCATACAAATACACAGAGTATCGTAAAAATAAGAGGAAATCTCAACTTTTCAAAACGTTATTACACCAAAAATATTAAGTTATGACAAAAGCCGTAAAACAAAAAAAAAAATTTGTTTAAGTGGTAGGAGTTCAGGGTTAAAAGGATGCTAGTGAATTACAAATAACCCTGTATATGTTGATTGAAAAATAAAAATATTTAATAACACACGGATTTAGCAGTATATGATGAGGGAAAATCGAAATTAAAGACATTTCCCTTGAAGTTAACAGAAATATAAAATAAAAAACTTGGTGTATGGCTTGATCGAATGGCCTTATCTTCATGCTTAACGAGATTAACCATGGTTTTCATCAGTGGCGTAGCATGCCGTGGCGGGGCCCCGTATAAAAATTTGTTTGGGGGCCCTTAAGAAGGGTAAAGATTTCTCACAAAAGAAAAAAAAATGAACTAAAACAATTACTTTGCTCACCCGCGACCTAAAAAAATGTTTGCATAAAATTAAAAGAAATATTTATTTTCATCATAATTATCTATGTCACTTTTGACTTTTGTCATTTCTGAAATAAAAAAAAATTTGGGAAGTTTTTATTACTTAATTTTTGCTTACGCACGTCGGGGGCCCCCGTGGCCCGGGGGCCCCGTATAATTGATACGGCATATACGGCGGTAGCTATGCCCCTGGTTTTCATACGATAACGGTAACCGCCAAGGATGTAGTTATTTACTATGATAAACTGACCTATACATTAACATGCACAGGAAATCCGGTCACTCTACCGATTCATGGAATCAAGTTAGAATAGGATTTAGTTAGCTGGCCATTCAAGTATTTAGTAGTTAGAAAATCTTTGAGAATTGGGTTACAAAAAAAATATTTCACGGGATTTTAGGGTGAACGGATTTAGATGAAACTTGGCGTACAGATGGACAAAGACATGGATAGAGAGAATATCCCGGTAATAGAATAGACTATAATAGAATATCATTTATTGCCACAACGCAAAGTACAATATAGAAAACTTATTTTATATTACCTACTTATTTAATTAATATAAAAAACCGGTAGTCTGTAAAGCCGGTTTACGGACGATAGTTTAACGTGACAGCGTCATTACAAAACATTCAAAAAACAAAATTAAACCAGGCGGTCACCCATCCAACCAAGTACTGACCGCGCCTCGGTGAAAAAAAACCCTACATTGGCTGTGATTAATAACTCACTGATTATGATGATGATGATAACACGGGCGATGAAGTGGGATAAAGCTAGTTCGCTATTATTGACCACTGGTGACCCATATGTACCAAACGACTATACCACCTGCGTCCGGGCGCAACGGTTTTGCCAACGGCTCGACTCGCTCCGCTGATTATGGAGCGCTCTACTGAACCTCGGGAGTTGACATACTTTGACACAGAATAGTTACCTAAGTCAATCATCTCTCAAAGAATCTTGAGTTCAAAGAAGAAATTCAATGGTGTGTGTGAAGTTCCCAATCCGCTCTGGGCCCACGTGGGAACTACGGCCCAAACCCTCTCATTCTGAGAGGAGGCCTGTGCCCTGCGGTGGGACGTTTATAGGCTGGGATGATGATGATGAATACAGTCAGCTGCAGAGAAAGGTACCCCCCTGTAACGGCGGTACGATCAGCGTCAAAAGTAGCTGGTCACTTTTGTACTTTGTCGTAATAACACAATTGTAAATCAAGTATGGTATGACGTTTTGCACCGAACTATAGAGCGACAAGGTACAAAAGTGGCCAGCTTTTTTGATGCCGACTGTACCACTACCAGTTTACTCTGCAGCTGACTGTACATCTGAAACTTGATGACCAGGTGGCTTGGTGGTTAGAAAACCTGACTACAAAGTTTGATGTCCCGGGTTCGATTCCCGGTCGAGGCAGATATTACGTATGAAAAGACGAATGCTTGTTCTCAAGTCTTGAATGTTTAAATAATGTTTATCCGTTGCTTAGTACGTACCCACGTAGTTTTGCTTACGTCGGGGCTATGTCAATATTAATTCTGCTGTTTCATTTCATCGCAGTAGAAGCGAAAAACAGAGTGTATAACTTTTCCATAAAACCCATTAACTTAACTATCAACCTGGCGGCCCGGGTGAATATAAACACTCGGGCGTACCTATTGGCTCGTTTTATGCAATTGTTCTACAATCTACTATTTTTTGAAATCATGGACACTTGTTAACTTTGTCACTTGTTATTCAATTTCAACTGGCAACATCGTTATCAATTACATCACAAGTGCACCTAAACAAACGAATAAATTAAATAGTTTCGGATAAGATTACGTTATCAACTCGGGCGCAGCTGACGAGACCGGTTTCGCCGACGAATTCCTAACAACAGGTACTGAGCTTAACAAATTTATCGTATCCTTCAAGTGGCGCTAGTGTCTACATTCCCCTTCAGTTTTTATACGGAAAAGATTAGTTCCAGATTTCGCCACACGATCGGATAAGTTTGTGTAGCCATACATTCTTGCTTTTCAATGTTTTGTGCTATTTCTAAGGGATTTAACTTGCAAATTTTAATACAAAGGTTTGAGATGGTTTTAAAACTATTTATACTTCATATAATTTTGAATTGAAAACCACTACATCATTATATTGCGGCTCGTCAACTATTTCTTACCTAGCAAATAGTAACAGTACAATAGTCTGGGAGCCGCAAAATAAAATTGTTTTAATGTCACTTTATTTGCGTGTGTTGTGTATTTGCTCGTTCTTAGATGAAGTGTTTAATCGTTTTAGCATATAGTATCGATAGTAGATAATTGATCTTAACGTCAGTGATATGGCTACAGACCGATGCAAATCGAAAATAATAGGAAAAATCTATGTTATGTACGGAGAAAGGCGGCCAATAGATTATTGTTTCATGCTATTCTGTATACCTCAGTGCCTTAAGACGAAAGTCTTTTTCATCACACTTGCTCGTCAATGGTGTTATTCCATGCCTGTATACTAAATGACAATGGCCTAAATTGTTCTCAGGCCGGGGCCGCACTGGTAAGGCGACGGCGACGCGACAGCGATGTGACTAAATCAAACATAGGTAAAGTATAAATCTTCCCAGGTGAATTATCCACTTCGAGCCCTTATCTTTCAAAACAAACGGTATCGTCATAGTTTTAAGGTTCAAATTTAATGTAATGGCTCGAAGCGAAAAATTCACCTGGGAAGATTTATACGAGTTATGTGAGCGACCGCATTGAAACCCATTGCAATTCTGTGGGACACCACACCACGCGTGGAGCTGGTCATTGAGATTTTTAATTGACAGATATATTGGTCGATTTTCGTAACACACTTACTTAATTTATATTATTCGATTACAATGATATTAGGTATATAACAAGAATATCATTGATTCGATATTCTGTATTTGTATCTTTTCCTAATGCGTTGCCGCCACCTTCACCAGGTCGTCGCTCCATCTTGTTGGAGGCCTACCTACACTGCGTCTTCCGGTCCGCGGACGCCACTCGAGAACCTTTCGGCCCCATCGGCCGTCAGTTCTACGAGCGATGTGCCCTGCCCACTGCCACTTAAGTTAAGCGATTCTTCGAGCTATGTATGTCCGTTATTTTGGATGCAGGCAGATGGCGCAGGGCCGATCTGTTTGACGAGCCTGCAAATGATGATGATGATCTTTTCCTTCCAAATGAATTCTCATCTAATATTCTATATCGATGTCAAATATGCTTAAGTAAATGTCTCTCTCACTTGGCTCCACTAAATAAGCCAGTGGGTTGTATTTGATGAGACACTGTTACGAAATGCGAGACGGTTTAGTTGTGAATCGGTGGCGTAATAGTGTGTTTATACCTGCGCAGGCGTTCAAGGTCGCAAGGTGCAACATGGACCCGAAATAGCCGTCCGTGGCACACTAGCTTTAGGGTTCATACGGAAAGTTAAGGACCCGGGAGTGGACGAAAAAATGTTGGTATAAAAACACTTCAAATTTTTCTGAGGTAGTTCTGTCCTATCTTACTAATATTCTAAACGTGAAAGTATCTATGATGGGTGGATGGATATGTGGATGTAAGAGTATGATCACGATTGACTGTTTTGATCACGCTGAATTCTTCGACTAAACCACATAATTCCAGCCTACATAAGTCCCACTGCAGGGCACTCAGGGCTTGGGCGACTTAACCACGTTAAAAGTAATCCAATATTAAATAAATAAATAAATAAAATAAATATCACGGGACAATTCACACCAATTGACCTAGTCCCAAAGTAAGCTAAGCAAAGCTTGTGTTATGGGTACTAGGCAACGGATAAACATACTTATATAGATAGACATATACTTAAATACATATTAAACACCCAAACCCGAGAACAAACATTCGTATTTTTGATACAAATATCTGCCCCGACACGGGAATCGAACCCGGGACCTCAAGCTTCGTAGTCAGGATCTCTAACCACTAGGCCATCTGGTCGTTATATTGTGTTGAAGTTATTTTATATGAGCAACTAAACGCGCGCGACTAAAAGCTAAATATAATTAAGTGAACAAGATAGTTTAGAAGGGCCTACGGCCTACAGCCAAGACCTGTGTTACCGCTCGTACATACGCATAGGTACTAACATTACAACGAAACAAATTGCAGTTGTCGATTTCTCTAACCAACTCAGTGTATAGTGTGCGAATATACGCATACACACAAACCAGCACACGATCTTTAAGTGAAACTATCAAGCCAGTACCGTAAACCGGGGTGACTTTGAAATTGCGGGGCGACTTTAAAAAGTAGTTTGCCGACCAACTCACGCATTTTTGTTAGCATTTGCTATTCCTTTTCAATTTCTTCATCGAACTTCTATTTGTCCACATGTGCACCATTTATCTCATATAGACAATGTCGACTTTATAGCGATTTAAAAACTATCAAAGTCGCCCCAATTTGATCAAAGGCACCCCGTTTTTTTCATGCATCTAGGCGTTCTAGACCTCTTTGTTGTTCCTTGTGTAGTTGCCTAGCAATTAGACAGCTGCGATGTTCATGATATGATGGTTACTGCACCTATGGCTTCCCCGCACCTTACGTACTTCCCTTCAGAAAATAGTACCCCTATCCTACTATCCATTTCGGCTCTATACTTACCAAGTATTTCTAAGAGTTATTACATATACCTTAGGGTGTTTCATTTTTCAAAATTTTTGATTTTTCTTTGACTTTGCTCGAATTCTTGTTTCCACTCATATGTAAAGTTCATACGCCAAAAATCAGTAAAATCGATTATCATCTAAAGGTTGCACAGTTTGATGACTTTTATGTCAAGTAATTGATATCGGTGTATTAGAGGATAGCAAAATTTTCAAGTTTTTTATCTAAATTGGAGGGTTATAAGTGATTTAAGTGTGTCGTTTAAAAGATTGAAGCATATTTTAACGTAAATAATAAGTTTCCTTGTGATATTTTGTTAGGAGCTGGACTTCCTTCCAAGGAACAAGTGCTGTTGTTTATTTTACACCATCACAAAGAAAAAAAAACTCTTTCGGACGCCACTAAGTAGACAAGTATTAAACTGCAAGAAGTGTGGAAGAAGGCTAATATATATGTCAAGATAGTAACCGTTTCAGCTAAAATTTAATAACTTTATAAGGAACACTTACCGTAATTTTTTAACGTTTTCCTTAGAAATTATCCGAAAGCGTAAGAGACAAGACAAAGTGGATGCTTATAAAATGTAGCATTAAAATCGATTAAAGAAATCAACATGACAGTGACCTTGGACCAAGAATGCTCTTCATTAAGTAGTCATCAAGTCATGAAGAAGATGAAAATAATTCTATTCTCTGTACCACCAGCAAAAATGTCACGTCCTATTTATAAGTAAACTAAAATCTCTCGATTGGACACTCATAGCTGCATAGGACCGCGAACAACTCTCCACTCGGCAAGCTAGTACTTCGGTTATTACAATTATTAAAAGCCTTGGTCACGATGTCTCAGATGTTTCTATATCGCCGTCTACTATTCATCGAACTCGGGTGACCAAAAGAAGCGAAATGGCTCAAAAAATTTAAGCATCATAAACTTTTACTCTAAGATTGAAACTGTAAATTGTTGCCATCAATCGCAGCCTGTAAGATTCTAGAAGACAGAGTAACTATTCTTTATTTAATGATTCGATCAGAGACGAATAGCAGAAACAAGCATGCAACAGAAAATGCGTGGTCAAGCGAACCAAATATGAGGTTGTAACTTGTGTAGTCTAAGTAGTAAATTATTTATTGAGTAGTTAATGTTCTATTTTATGCTTAATTTCATTTTCTTTCACTTAAAAACGATGTGTGGCTACCATACTGTGCTATCTTTAAATAAAAGTAATTACTTCTTTTTTTCGATTCTTATTTAGAGCTGTTCATTCTGTGCAACCTCTAAACATCGTCCAATCAACTTGAAATTTGGAAAATATTCTATTAACATAAGCTAGAACCGGAAGCTGAGCAAAGTCAGAAAAAATATCACAAAAATTTTTTTCACCTACAAAAGTGAAACACCCTAATATACCTAATGGGCAGGCCATAAATATAACACGGAATGGAGAACAGATGATTGTTGGGACCGAAAAGTTCTCGCATGGAGACCACGGACTGGCAAGCGCAGCGTGGGACGTCCACCAACGAGATGGACGGATGATTTGGTTCAGGCAGGTTCACGGTCCAAGCCGCTTCCAACCGTAATTATTGGGTAACAGTGAGGTAGGCCTATGTCCAGTAGTGGACGTCCTACGGCTGAAATAATATTGATGATTTTTATTATACTGATATGTACTGCGAGTTAGAAGGTGATTCATATAGGTGCAGTAACAGGCTTACGCCAATATGGCTTCAAAGGATTTTATGCATTACCATTCAATAGAGTTAATAATCGGCCATGAAATTTCTTTGCCACACCAGGGTTCATTGTCAATTGTACCTATGGCTAAAAACATTTAAGATCTTCGATATATTGATTCGTTTACGAATGTAATCAACTTTAAAGTGCAATTAATTGTTAAATCGAGCGTCCCAATCACCCCTTAAAAAGCTAAACTGTTGGCATAAAAAATTTTGAAAAATCCGGATGTGAGGAAATATTTTTTATGTTAGATAGGCCAGACAAACGAACTAGTGGGTCACCTGATGTTAAATGAACACCACTGTCCATAGACACCCGCAGCGCTTTACACGATGCCAGTGCGTTGTCGGCCCTAAAGGAGAGGGAATAGGGGAAGGGGGAGAGGGAAGGGGTGAGGTATTGGGCCCCCGGCACTCTCACTGACCGTACGAAACGCAAGCAGGATTACTGCTGCTTCACGCCGGTGTTCTGTGAGAGGGTGGTACTGCCCCTGACGAGCCGGCCCATTCGTGATGCAGCGGCTAGCTACAACATGGCTCTACCACTACAAATATGTCAAATTAACAAGGAAAACTACCTATAACGGCTAAGTTTGCTTATGAATTATTAGTAGTTTAAGAGTAAATAACAGCCTGACCTATAAAATATTGCTTGTTTAATACGGGCAGTATGTATAATAAAATTAATAGTAAAATTAGTAAAATATGCAAGGATTTTTTCGTAACGGCTGCGGAACCCTATCCTGGGCGTATCCGACACGTTCTTGGCCGGTTTTTTAAAGAAACTCTTTGCTTTGGACATGAACATACTCGTATGTATATGACACCGCGAAGGGAGTGCCACTGTTATTTACGGAAGCTTTCGTATAAAGGGATTGAAGTAATTACAGAAACTGATTGCGATAAAAGTGATATGGCGAGGTGTCATAATTTAATTTTGGTCAAAGTACACCGAAATCCACGAAGCAGTAAACCAGTGCAGGGATTATATATAGACGTATTTGTCTGCTAAAGTAACTCTCTCCTTAGCCAACGCAAGGCGAATGATCAAACAGTTATGCTATATGCATAAAACTAAACAATTTACCGGAGACTATAAAATAACTCCAATTAAGGCCTTTTATAATACTTACAACTGTTCTGATGGCTTATCGCTAAATGTTTTTACTCCCTTAAAGAATATTTTAACAATGTAGGTATACTTAGATAAGTTAAATTGAGATACTTATGTTTATATAAAAATATGGATGTTTGAAAAAAATATAAATTGTATGTTTTTTAAACATGTTGAACTAAAATTAAGTATAACATCATCTGTTGTACCTGCAACATTTCATGCAAACAAAATAATTAATTTCAGAAATATGAGTTATGATTTTGAAGGAATAGTGATGTGCCATTCGGGCTTTGAAGTTTTATCGATATACCTATATATTCCGACCTTATAGAGCCCTGACGAGGAGAGAAAGAGAGGTTTTATATTCATTGTCGAAACCCGATAAATAAAAGTAAAATACATAGTAATTATATTCCAGTTCACTAGTATACACAGTGCAATATGGGTGAGACAGTCAAATCAATAATGAAAAATAATCTTTAATTTACACTATCATTATCAGAACCTTAAACTTTATTTTTTAATTTTTTAGTTTCTTATACTTACATAAGAATCCGCGTTGGACGCGGATGGCGCAGGACCAATCTGTTTGGCGAGCCTTGGGGGAGGCCTATGTTCAGCAGTGGACGTCTTTCGGGTGAAATGATGATGATGATGTAAGAAAGTATCGAACCCGGGACCTTAAGCTTCATAGTGAGGTTCTCTAACCACTTGGCTATCCAGTGGTTTATACAATTGTTTTAATTCTCTTTAGATTACGCAAAAGTGACTATTCTATTCTCTAAAACAATATTGAAACTATCCTCGATTACGAAGACTGGGCAAAGTTCTTTAAAAATTTCCACCCCATTAAAGCGTATGCTAAAATCATGTAGGAATGCTCCTTAATCAATTTGAGTTGAAACAACTACTACCTGTCCTTTTTCTGCGCCATATGCGAGAGCAGGACGGAAAATATGCGTGAGAAAAGTTTTTTCTCAATGGTCGACTAGCGAATGCTCAATCGGAAAGAGGGCAAAAACGCCACGGAATGCTATTGTAAAAAGCGAAAATGAATAAGCTAGGTGTGTATTTTTAAGAGTAAGATGCATCACGTTATTATACTTAACGATAACCAATGTCAAACCAGCTGGCAAATCTACGGCTAAATAATTCAGCAACCAGAAATTTAGTATATCGATTTAAAAATTGAAAATTCGTTAACTTATCGTAGATACTATTTAAGTAAATATCAAATTTTATCCAAATCATCTAGCCGGAAATCAAAATAGTGACACTTTTGTATTATATATGACATTAGTAGGATAGAGTTCTGAAAAAAATAATAGCGTAATAAAAAAAAGTTATTATTATTATTTATTTAAAAAATGGCTTCTGTCCTATTTCAGGACAATTTCGCCAGTGTCAAAGTAAGCTCTCTTTGGGAGCGACGTTGTACGGTGATTGTAGTTTTTGCAACTCGATAGTAAAATTCCAGAAACCACGTGGAGACAACTTGCACATTAAAAAATGTCAAACACAAGAGCAATATAGAATTTTGTGATCACTGTTAATTAAGGTTAATCGCCGCATAAAACACTATCAAAATTATACTTCAACTAGCCAAAGAAACAAGAAATACCAAAATTATATACTGTCTACATCCGCCATGTTCGTATGCTACAAACCGAATCTAAAAAAAAATGTTACAAAAATGTTGCAAATTAAAAACATTTGACACTGACCGCGAGTGACGTTGTCAGCAAATTAAATCCATATTTATCATTTGAAACGTATATTTAAGTAGTACTTACTGATAACCAAGTAAGTGCTATACCATTTTTGGGGTTCCGTAACCAAAATAGTAAAAACGGAACCCTTATAGTTTAAGTTAAAGAGTAAATAGCAGCCTTGGCTATAAAATATACAGACCTACCTACTTGAAAAATTCCATACCAAATACAAAATCCTTAGAAAAATATCACTTGTTTAATAAACGTATTAATAGTAAAATTAATAAGATATCAAGGATTATTTTGTAACGGCTGCGGAACCCTATCCTGGGCGTGTCCGACACGCTCTTGGCCGGTTTTTCTATCATATAATTAGGCTCTTAGGTTTTTGTGGCTTCTGATTCTTTTGTCTTTTGTTCATTATAACATGTTTACATATACACACTTTTTGACCGTTGTATCGATACTATTGGTTTTGTTTAACTATCGATAGACTGTCGATAGTTTATCGATATTGGACTATCGATAGGCAACACTACTAATACCATAAGTACACGCCTTTGTCGGCATCCAGAGCATAACCTATGTAAAACCACAAAGGCCATCACGTCGCGTCGACTGGTGGAACATGTCGTCACAGTAGTCGGCTCTTTTGTGCCACAGTATTAAGTTCTCGAGGTTTAGTTACACTTGTCAGAACGACGTTTGGAATTCTTCGGGCTTTTAAGCCCAGCGTCGATCTGTATGAAATATCGTGCAAGTTGCACATTGCGCGGTTGTAAAGTGAACCGTTTGAAGTGGTCAATGGAGTGCCGCAATGTAATGTATCTTACACGATTCTTCTTGCAGATCTAAAGGAGGATTTAGCGTGAGTTGCACCAAGTATTTGTATCGATAGGTAACCAATGTCAAACTAGTTGTCAAATCTCCGTTTAAATAATTTGCGACTACAAAAAAAAACTTTTAATGTAAAAACGTCTTATGTTGTCTGTATAACGTCATTAACACGCGTTATTTTATCAACCCCCGACACAAAAAAAGGGGTGTTATAAGTTTGACCGCTATGTGTGGCATTATAACTCTGAAATGGGTGAACCTATTTGGATGCGTTCTTTTTTATTTGAAAGCAGGTTTCTTGCCAATGGGTCTTAGACATATTTCATCGAAATTGGTCCAGCCGTTTCAAAGTTATCAGCTCTTTTGTATGCTGCGGAAGGGATCTTAGATTGAATTGCGTTGGGGGATTTTAAAATTTTTATCTCCGGGTTATTCCTCCCCCAAAATCAAAATTTCTTAAGCCGAACAATCTCCTTATGTGTGTCATGTCTTTACGTCGAGTCGACATTAGCAAAACACGCCTTGATAATAGTAAGAGTGAATGCCAAAGAAAAAAAATCTGGCTACGGTACATACATACCTACGTTCTTAAAAAAATTAAAATTTTGGCTTGCCGCAACATTATGTTGAGTCGGGCCCAATTTATACTACCTATTCTTTATTTTTATAATTTATATTATAGTTACGGCTGTTTACGGGCGTATAATTTGAAATATCTAAAAAATTGTACGGAACCCTTGGTGCGCAAGTCCGGCTCGCACACGGTCGGTTTTTTTTATAACCAACGCTTTCGGAAATACCATCATTGCCAAGAAGAACGCGCCTCAACAAACTCAGCAGAAAGTCATCTCTCATTGGAATGTGCGTCGTCGGGTCGCGTCTCTACTCTGTGTAAAGTGACCCTAAGGAGACAGAAGAAAAATATTGGACACAAACTCAATGACACAAACGTCAAGTCATCACTGACTTGACATACAGGTTTGCGTGGGAGGCTTGCGGGGTCAAACGACATAATCCCACGCAGTCGAACGGCCATGTAAAACGTTTAAACCTATATATGGTACCTAATAATGAAGATTACTGGCCTATGAAATCAGTAAAGTACCTAACTCATCTACGGCGGTGCTAGGCGTAGGCATCGTGGGCCTACGGCCTCGCCTCGCAATCTGAGGGGCCTCGCGCTTGGAAAGTTTATCGTTAGCCATAACGTCCGCCATCCAATGCGGCGTACGCATCAAAACCTCGCAAAATATAAGTATCATACTCACGTCAAATTTCGGACTAGCACCGCCTCTGCTAACATCAAATAAAATATAAAATCTGAATATTCTCAAAAACACTATTTTAGCAAAACTTAAATTCTATTGGTGAATGAAGCGTGCAAATTTTTATTAGGTATAGAGAAGGTAGAGTGTGCATCGTGGTCTGAAATTGAATGACGAACTTTCTATAGAGATGTTGATTTACGGAACAAGGTACAATTCGTTTACTTTTAGTTTACCACTGACAGATGGCTTGCCTTCATTTCATTTCCAACTTTAACACCATACAAGTAAAGTAGCTATTACAAAATCTGCAAATGTGTGTAACAGTATTCTAAAATTGGCTTTATTTGTAGGTCGTTAAAGTTGAATATGAAATGAAGGCAAACCATCTGTCAGTGGTAAACTTTGTGTAATTTTACTGTACAGTTAACCAATTTGATTCCTAGGCCACTAATAGAACCTTGTCGCATTAACTACTAGACAATTACAACGTCAGTGCGAGTCAAAGGATTACCAACTTTCCGAGCACAATTTGCAATAAACGTAAAGAGTTTATGAGATGGAAAATCTATTGTATTGTAAAACCTCTAAAGTCACCTATAAAAATAAAATTAAAAGTATATGTATTGTTGAATAGAATTAAGTAGTAATCTGATGATAGCGAGTAGGATAAAATAAATTGAGTAGGTACTATATAAAGTGAGTTAAAGTATATGATTCAGCGAATTTGAATGCCTTCTTGTATACAGGTGTAGGTATTATAGCTTAGTATGTAGTTTTCTTTTTTTTTTCTTTCTTTCTTTTTGTAAAGGATCTAGATTAAGATCAGAGTGTCAGAGAGTGAAATTTTTCTGCCAACAAACTGTCATGCAGTTTGGTAGATAATTAATCAAAAATGTATTCTGTTTATTACAGAAATAAATTAAAAATTAAAAACGTTTTGACATGAGAAGAAAAAGAAGTTTTGACACACGGCCAGTGACAATTCAAGTTATTAATACACAAGCAAACTCCTTTCCTATTCAATATCGTTGACACACGTTCGCAAAGATCGAGTTTGTCATCATGGCATCCATCACCCAATAATCACTGTCGAAGAAGATAAACAAATTGATTCATTTTGATATGGTTCTATAGTGGCCTAGGAATCAAATTGGTTGACTGTACTTTCCGAGCATTTTCTTTTCTGCACTAAGTAGGTATAAAAACATTAACGACTTTTTGACATCACTTTGTAAGATCTATCATTAATTCATTACATCCCAAATGTCATACAGAAACAGGCGCTACGAAAGATTTTTGTACTTTGTATTGTGCCATTTTGTTCATGATTTTATATTAGAGTAAAAGAGACGGCACGATACGAAATTCAAATTTCGAATTTAGTAGTAGCCCCCAACCCGTGCGTGCGTTGGATTGAAATCTACCTAACGCCATTACAAAGAGGTTTCAATGTTGCATGTTTTTGTCGAGGTAGACGGGCAGTCTATACAATATGTCGACGAGTATTTGTATTTGGGCCCATTAGTCTCTTTCAACCACAGGCAGGACAAAGAAGTCGATAGACGGATCCAAAATGCGTGGAAGAGCTATTGGTCTATGAAAGAGCTACTGAAGGGTGACCTTCCTTTGGCCCTTAAGCGAAGACTTGTCGATATGTGTATACTGCCTGTCCTAACTTACGGTGCCCAAACATGGTCACTTACAGAGTCCCAGAAAACCAAACTGAAGGTTTGCCAAAGAGCTATGGAGCGCAGCATGCTTGGAGTGGGAAGGATTGACCGAATCCGGAACACGGTGCTGCGCTCTAAAACACGCATTGTCGATGTCGGTGCAAAGACTGCCAGGTTGAAGTGGGACTGGACCGGCCACGTCAGCCGAATGCATCCACTGCGGTGGGCTAAAAATGCCACTGAGTGGGCGCCACAGGATGGATGGCGACGACGGGGTAGGCCCAGACGGCGGTGGCGGGACGACCTGGACATATTTCTCGACGACTGGCCTCAGGCTGCTTTGGATCGGGAGAAATGGAGGACATGGGGGGAGGCCTTTGCCCAGCAGTGGGACATCAATCCAGGCTAGATAATAATAATAATGTTTTTCTGAACACCCTTGTATCTAAAGAAAACTGTCCGAGGCTTACTATAATAACATGTTATTACTAAGAAACCCTAAAACTGCCGTAATGCATTAAAATCCATAAACAAGCTGACTCCGCTCCTGTTCACTTTAAGAAGTAAACGATACCCCGGAACCTTAACCTAAATACAAAATGAACTTTATGGGCATAGACTTAAGGCACGTGAAAAAAACTTAATGCCATGTTATCAAGAAAATCCAGCTAAGTTAAGTCATGTGAAGAAAACGTACAAATGAGGAATAGTTATGTGAAGCGGCAAATTCATATCGAAGTTAGAACGAAGAGTATTAGAAGACCAGCTAATAATATTAATAATATTATTATAAGTACTACTTATAGCTCAGAGTATAACGAACGCACTTTAAAGGCTAAAAACTTAACAATGAACTTGAATCGTTACTCCTACAGTCATTTGTTACTAGGAAAATAAAATTAGACTCACATGACTTGAACCCGACAAATCAGTTTTTGTAGCCTCAGGCAATAGAGTCGAAATTCACAGAAAACCATGCTCTACGCCTACGATATACAGTCGTTAATCTATTGCCAGTGGATTCCAAGAAAGTGTTGACCGGAAATAATTGGGATCCATTCAAGTCGACCTTGTACAAGGATTTTGATGTAATTCGGTTGGAGTTGGCTTGGTTTTTGAGGTTTTTCTTAACATCGTGTGTGGCGTAATTAGTTGCTACGAAGTTTAGAATTACGGTAATTGTAGTAAAATTTGTGCAGTCGCCATTAAACTTCGGTAGTTGGGTCATTTTTTATTTTGTTGTACCTACCTACCTTTTGTTTTTTTTTAATTCGGAAAGTTTTATGTGATTTCTGCTCAGAATCACGAGCTCTTTCAATCCTACTAGGAGAAAAAAAGTGTCCCAATACTTTTATATCATTTTCGATTCTTCCATTCCGTTAAGAGTCATAAAGTCTATGAAAAATGGTACCGGAACGGAAAAAAATTTGGGACATTTTTTTTCTCCTAGTAGGATCGAAAGTGCTTGTGATTCTGAGCAGAAATCACATAAAACTTTCCGAATTAAAAAAAAAAGACAAAGGGTTCAACAAAATAAAAAATAGCCCAGTTATCAGTTTCTAGGGTTCCGTACCAAAAGGGTGAGAAATGGAACTCTATACCACTAACCACCATCAAATTAACTATAGTACTTAACCCGAAAACGTACATTATAGTTTGTTTAAACTGAGACTTATCAGCGATCTTTATACGGCTTTTAAGAAACGAACATTTTACCTAAGGAATGCTGCCCATGGGCATGCGTGGACGCCGATAATCTGCGATTATTGCAACGGGACGTTATTTGAAGTTGGATTTCTCTTTTATGCGATTTTGGACAAAGTCAGCACATTATCGTACACTTATATTTTGTCGAAGACCAGTTACCAGCTTTTTGAAGCATTTTAAGTACACAGCTAAAAAATTCAACAACTTCATGACTTTACAACATTTGGGGATTCCGTGCAACAAAAAAAAAGTTTTTTTTTAATGTATTTATTTGCTTAAGACATCGTTTACTTACAACAGTGTCTCTCACATAGACGACCAAATGGCCTAGTGCTTAGAGAACTGACTACGTGGTCCCGGGTTCGATTCCCGCGTCGGGGCTGATACGAATACGAATGTTTATTCTCGAGTCTTGGGTGTTCAATTAAGTACGTATCTGTCTATATACCTAAGTATGTTTATCCGTTGCCTAGTACATACCGATAGGTAACACAAGTTTAGCGTACTTTGGGACTAGGTCAAAATAATGAGCAGCCCCCGCTCCCGTCCCGTCCGTCTGTATTTCCAGTATGCTTAGTATAAGTTTTACTTCACCAAATACTTCCGCGCGGAGACGCTGTCCATGTTTCCATAGTAATTGATTTTTTTACGTAAACGCGATCGAGAAGTATTTGGTGAAGTAAAACTTATACTAAGCATACTGATATCATAAAATAGCTCATTGAAATAACGACTTCATTATTTACATTAGAGAGTTCATTTTAATTGACACTTTGTTTGTTTCGGCTACGTCTACGTCTACGACGCATTCCATGTTGAAAAATATTATCTGCCAACAAAGTTTCATTGAAAATGAACTCTCTACTGTAAATAATAAAGTCGTTATTTCAATGAGTTATTTTATCTTATATTTCTGTTCATTTTAAACTGAGGATTGTGCACTTGAGGACATAATAAAATACAATGGCTTTGTTCAAAATGTGGGCTGCTAACGAGATCGGGACACCTCAAAAAATTCGTACTATGCCTATTAGAAGATTATTAGCTCTACTCTTGTCGAGCCCTAGGTTGTATCTATCTGGAAATATAGACGACGGACGGGACGGGAGCGAGGGCTGCTCCAAAATTCGAAGTTTGTATCGTTCCGTCCCTCTTACTCTCCTATTAAATACTATTACCATGAGCAGGATGGCACAACACGAAGTTTAAATTTCGCATTTCTTAGTAGGTGTACCTAATTTTATTAGGCTTGATGTCGTGTCGTAGAGCAGTAGAGATAGATGTATTCTGACGAGGCCAGTGGACACAGTATCTCGTAGGGCAGTAGCGCTAACAAAGCTACGATAAAAAGTAGAAAATTGTTTCTTTATTTTTGTGCCTTATTTTTCATAGTTTATATAGGAAAATGACACCAAAAAAATTGTATAAAAATCAGGGATTTTTCTTTAATCATCAAAATCAATAGCACTCCTTATTCTGAGTAAGAAAACCCCAAACTTATTGAACTAACTACTCGTAGACGCCACATCAGAATTCGTCACACCATTTTTGCGTGAAACACCCATACACCCATCCATACACACTTTCGCGTAAGCTAATCTTACTAATATTATAAAGAGGAAAGATTTGATTGTTTGTTTGCATTGAATAGGCTCCGAAACGACTGGACCGATTTCAAAAATTCTTTTGTCGTTAGAAAGCTACATTATCACTGAGTGACATAGGCTACTTTTTACCGCGGGAAAATACCTTTTCCTACGGGAAAATTAATTTTTCGCGGGCGAAGCTGCGGACGGAAGGCTAGTAAAATAATAGTGTCAGAAATAAAAACAAAAGCGAACCGTTAATTTTAAATTTGGATTTTTCTGTTCATCTTTAGCCGGCCCCAGTTGTGTGCCATAGAGGTTCGCTGTATATCACATCACAACCATAGTTACAATGACAGATATCAATGTCTCCAATAGTCTTCATATTAATTTTCACATGGTATGCGCACGATCACCACTGCGTCCCCGTATTCTATAGTAAACCGGTCTCGAATATTTGCCGGCGACCTCGTGGTTCATTCAACACGGACGGACCGACTCGAGTGTCGCTCACATTGTATAAAGTAAGTTTTTGAGCCCTTAGTTTTAAGTTTTTTTGTTGTAACAAACGTTGCAAACGCTTTCATGTTAGTATCAAATAATAAACGGACAGTTTGTACCCTATTAAAGATGCTGCCAATTTTTCGAGATGTTCTTGCATGAAAAATATGGATGTTCAACTAGGTAACCCCACTGTATTTATGTGATAGATGATAGCAAACTTGATACTTATATAAAGTACAAACTTTAAACTAATTGATTAGGTTTCGGATGAAACCTCCGTTTTTTACGGCAAAACCCTAAGTATTTTCCAAAGGCATAATAAAATTCACTTGTTACCTACTCAAACACAATCAAATTTCGGCAAGCATGAATCCCTTGACAAGCAATGCGATGTCGGTTTGACTTTTGTTGTGAATAGATTCTACAGGGGGTTACGATTGAGTTGGTTCGATAGGTCATCAAGTAGAACTTTGAAAATTTGAATTTTTCTTATTTCCTGTTTTCGTTTGATACGTATTTTACCGGATAAGTAGGTACGCGTTTTACTTTAATCTCAACCAAAAATATACATCTCCAAAGCATTTCATAATCTGTAAACAGTATGCAACTTGCTATCAGTTACTTGATCCAATGTTTACCTCGAAAACTAGGTTAAGCCAACTTTTATAATGCAATGTTAACCGCCTTCATTGAAAGTCTGGTAAAATTAAAATCGCTTTACGTAAATTTCGATTTCGCATAAAAATAACCGCCTTTGAAATCTGACCGCATTGTTTGTTGTTGAATTTTATTTTACCTTTATATTTACAGTTTCTGTGCAAAAATAGTAAAGTTTTCAAAAGGTATAACTTCTGCAAAAAAGGTCTATCTACTATGGGAAATTATCGATCGAAAGATTATTAAATTTAAGTATACTTAATTCAATTCCTATGCTAAGAAAGAAAGCTGAAAGAAAGAAAGGCTGTTTATAAAAATGTTTTTTAGTTGGCGTGGCAGATTAAGTTTGGTCCATTGCTTTATATTTTTATGCTCCAAAAGAACTTTCTCACGATCAAAGACGCGATTCTAATGGGGCGACAAAAATATACGAGTAGTTATAGAAAAAACTTCGAAAAGAACGTATCTAACAATTTATTTTCGATTAAGGGTGAGGAAGGTTTACATTATAAGTTATATTTCTTTAATGCACCAAAAAAATAGTTTAGATTGTTAAATAGTTAAGTCCAACGTTTTCTCAGAATATTTTTTTCTTTTAAATTACATACTTACTGTTAATCTCGTAAGTTTTGAGCTTTTATAACAAACCTACATAGTGCTTCAGACCGAGCAGAGAATTCTCAGTTTTGTGTTTTTGAAAATTATTTCAACAGTATTCTTATTTAATTGAAAAATAAAAATGTACTCTACATGGTACATTTAGCCAGTAACTATAATGACTTCTACTTTATTATGACTATAACCAAACGATATTAATTTAAATAGGTAGTTTTGTTGACTTACATTACAAACAATAATATGAAGTAAAAATTATGCCTATTTCTAGACCGCAAAGCTACCTGCAATACTGTATTCTTTGTTCTGTTAAAAATAACGATCTTTCCACGCTTCCATAGTTTTAAACCAGACAATACTCAAACAAAGAGATTGAAACACTTCCCATGATTCGTTACCTTGAAATAACAAGTTAGTTAAGATATTTAAGAGCAATTTTAACACTTACAATGAAGTAAAGATTCTTAATTTTAATTAAGAAGTATTAAACGTCCCTACCGCAATTACTGGGATTTGAGTCACTAAGCCAGTGGCTCCTAACCTTAATGGCTGACCTTATGATTTCATTATTGCAAGGAGGGACCACAAGGTTAAAAAGAAACTATACCTAACCATCAGTTCAAAAATAAACTTTAGTAAAAACATGTATTTAACTTAAGTAAGTATGTACAAAATTGAAAAAAAAATAATTAATTAGACAATTAAATTTTGTTCAATGATAATTTTGTATAATATTTCGCGGACCATAATTTTAGCCCTTGCAAACCACTGGCGGTCCGCAGACCACCGGTTGGGAACCACTGCTCTAAAAGAATCTTGTTTGCGTAGTCATCGTAAGACAATCATAACTTGACCCTTTTGGTCGTAGGCGTTTCATGTAGTTCGGTGTCTTGTCGTTGGTCGTCCGCTGACGCTGACATTGACCAGCGTAAAGACACCTGACTCTGTATAATAGCTGCGATCGAACGGATCAAGTTATGATTGTCTATCAAACAACGATAACTCCTCGAAAGATATTCGTTTAGATAATCACTCAGATAATAATGCACAGATTTTGTTCGTAATAAGTAGCTGGCAAGACGGTAGTCAATTACTAAAATTGAATGATGACTTTGACATTCAGGAAGATCTAGTTGCGAGCATAAATTGAATAAAAGAACCAATCATCATCCCAGGCTATACCTATACGTTCCACTGCAGGGCACAGGCCTCCTCTCAGAATAAGAGGGGTTGGACCGTAGTTCCCATGCGGGCCCAGCGCGAATTGGAACTTCAAACACACCATTGAATTTCTACACAGATATATGCAGGCTCCTCGCGATGATGACGATGAGGTTCCTTCACCGTAAAGCTCATGGTTAACAAATGTAATTTCTTTCATAAATTCCGAGACTCAGAGGTGCGAGCCGGGATTTGAACCCACGACCCTCTGCTTCAGAGGCCATACCACTAGGCCACCATGGCTAAAAAGAACCAATAAGAAAAAGTAGGTAATTGAACAAGTTAACTGAAATTGTGTGGTGTGATTGTTGAGTCTGTGACAATGTCAATTTATGTGGAAGTGAAGGAGGATCATTTCTTATAAAATAGGTATTTTGTCTTATAACATGTGTTGCTCAGACGTTATTGCTTTGTGCGTGTATCAAATTTCATCTAAGGACCTGTTGTTTGATCAATAGTTAAACAAACTTATAGTTAAAATGTATGGCAAAAATAACAATAGTTAACGCATTTCAAAGGAAATTTGACTATTAGTTAGTTTAACTATTGATCAAACAACGGGCCTTAAATCGGTGCAGCGGCTTAATCGTAAAGAGGTATAACAGACAGACAGGCCGAGTTACCAGCGCAATCATATTATAAGTCACGATTAAATAACTCGAAAACCACTTAATTTAGCTCCAAGTTGCCTGGACCAAAATTATCGCAAATAAAATTAGCTTTAGTATAACCTTTTTCAATGAACAGGTCGAATTATCAGTACTCTGTATGCTTAGCTCCTTGATAACTGGCTAGATTACTTTTATCCCGGCCAGAAATCCCGTGGGAAACACGGTGAACTTATTCCAAGAAGCAAAGCAACTATATAAAGGAGCACTTGTCCGGTCAGTGCAACAAAAATTAAAAATACCATTTCATAAAGAGAGACATCGCGTTGGGCTTTAGGGCTTATTTACACGGTGCGGGAAATGTCGTGTCAGTTTTATTAGTCACATTTCATAGATTTCTAAGTGATCAATCATTGATGGCAATGTGTTATGTATTTTAATTTGTAGGTATGTGTCTGTGTCTTAATCAGCAATGACTGCCCGAACAGCAACTATGAAAGTAGTGTTACATGTTGAGTTTCTTGCCGGATTGTTCTCAACAGGGTTTTTCCAAACCGGTGCTAGATTCCACATTCCCTCATCATCATCATGCTAGCCTTTATACTTCTCACTGTGACAAGCCTCCTTTCAGAATGAGAGGGCTTGGGCCGTAGTTCCCACGCGGGTCCAGTTCGGATTTGAAACTTCACACACGCCATTTAATTTATTCTCCGGTGTGTGCAGTTCATGGTAAATTTCAAATTTAATTTCACACACTTGTGACGCCATAGCTTAAACCACTAGGCCACCACGACTATTTTTTCCATGTTTCCTATCCCGTGGAATTTTCGAAAAATCCCTTGGAGCAACTCTACATAATACAATTTCTCTAGCTGCAATGATTTAGGCTGCGCCTGGTCTGTCAGACGTTACGCTACTCTTTTACAGTAGAAAATAAGCTCTTCGCCTATGTTTCATGTTTGACGTCTTCCGAACCCAACCGTGCCGTGTAAAAGGGGCTTAATGCTTCGTAAATGTTCCGTTACGTGCGGTGCGGAATTATAAAAAAAGCCAGTTTGTTTTGATACAAGTATTTTTAGCAGGTTATTTCAACATCATACGAAAGGCATCGAGAAATTGAAGTTAATTCCGTAATGAGGAACATGTTTGGGATAACTTTGACAGATAGTAGCGGTGGATCAAGATAATAATACCGGCCGATAGCCTATCGGTAGGGAAGCTGTAAAAATAAATAAATATCAAGGGACAATTCACATCAATAAAATTGATCTAGTCATGTCAGTCATGTACCCAACAAGCAACGTATAAACGGATAAATAAAAATAAAACAAAAAAGAAAAGCAAAGAAAAAAGAAGCTTAAAGTCCCGGGTTCGTACGGAGTCTTGTATGTTTATGTTTAATATGTATTTATCTATATAAGCTTTGATCAATTATAACTGTAGATCCACAGTCGCGCGCCCGAAAATGTCCGAGCCAAATGAGCGCCACTTTGATAAAAGTGGCCTTCTTTTTTCTCAGTACGTTGCGTGAAATTGTCAAGTTTAGCTGTCAAGTGTCAACCGAAATTCGACTGTAATGAAGTAAAGACTTGGTTCAAATTTCTGTGTAGGTGATGATTTTAATTGTTATGCAAACAAATAAAAAAGTTCGGACATTCTTTGAAGGGGATTTTGTTCGGCAATGTGTATCTTCAGTTATAATTGATCAAAGTATATAAGTATGTTTATCCGTTGTCTAGTACCCATAGTACAAGTTTTGCTTACCTATACTTCGTTTTTTTAGCATTAGAAAGAGGTAGGGTGGGGTAAGATGAAAAGCAGTGTAAGATGAAAAACACTTGGGTGCTACAAGTAGTTTTTCATCTTACACTGCTTTTCATCTTACCCCCACTCACTATAAGCGATTTTGACGTGTGTTTGTATTGAAAAACACCTTTGAAAAATAAGTCGCAGCAAATACCTATGTAACAATTAGCAAGGAAATATAGTCATTTACATTCTTTTGGTTTCATAAGTAACACTTAGTTACTATTTTTTTAAAAGAGTTTTTCGATAAAGACTCGTCAAGATCTAATTGCATGCTGTGTTTACCTGTAAGTGATTGTTACACTTTGCCCATATAAGCTAAGTGAATGTATTTATTGCCATTACTAGTGTAAACAATTGTTGGTGAACCAAATAAATAAATAAATAAATAAATAAATAAGATTGTTTACCCTATTTCTAAAGCTAAAAAAAAGTATAATTTGGGACTAGGTCAGTTGCAATTGATTATTATATGGTGTCAACTGTCAATCGTCTCATTATTTTATTTATTTATATTGAATGTGTCGATGCCTAGATCACAGAATATATAATAGTACTAACGTACAGAATGGACACGCTCGGCCCCGCACCGATTCGAGTTACCCCACCCCTCAAGGCGCAGATTGCCGGACACCGCCCGAATCCAGAAGAGAGTGCGCGCGCGATGTATGTAGGCGTACGCGTGTACAGACGTCGTTGTGCTTATGTAGATTCAAGAACGCGTATTTTGTACGTCGTGTCCGCCGTGTGGCCTAGATGGTCCCAAATTCGAACCCCGGTTAATCCTGGGATCCTTCCACAATCACAATGTTTAAAGAACTTTTTTGGTTTGGGCACGAAACGGTTATTCCGTTACTTAAAATCTATAAGAAACCGTTTCACGAGACAATTTCAAAAAAATTGACCAGCTGTATTTGGTACTAAGTCAATTGGTGTAAACTGTAAAAAAGCGTAAGTAGATGTGTATTAAGCCTGGCTAACTTTTATCCCAATCAAAGAAAAATTAGGTTCGATGACAGTCGTTAACTTTACATTAAAAAAAAATCTTATTATGTGAATAGGTCGATTCACAAAAGCTAGCATGAATTAATTAAATGAAAGTAATGCCACTTGTCATTATATGAATGGCGTTCTTATTCATGCACCTCCTAATATTTTGTAAACAAGCAAATAATAATAGAAGGTAGGTACATATTAAAAGAAAAATACTTCTAATCTGCCCATTATTAGGAGTAAGCAGGTAAAACATATTTGACGATATTTTTGCAGATAACATGTTTAGTGCATAGATAATATAGTTTAGTGTTATTTCTGACTGTACTTTTGCTACGTATTGCTACTTAGGATTTTATTACTGACTACAAATTTAATACTTAATACTACGGGGCATAATGTAAAACGTCAGCATTTTGCTAATATTTTTTTACAATGCATTTGGGCGGCTATGCGATGAGATTGTCTAAAAACACGATTCTCATTTATTTTATCTGCTGATAAGCAATAATATGTCAACCCACATGAGCATCATTATGAGAAAATGGCCGCTTAAGATTTTTATTAAGGTTGACCTATAGCATTCATGTCAATATTTTTTGCGGTTTTTTCGATATTGTAAAGGTATTAAATCACAACCACTGGTTTACATATTAAATTGTATTCAAATCTCAATTTACGAGTTTTTGTGGGTTAAGACATTATTATTAGCATCCACATTGACATTATCATTCACTTATTCAATTCATTCGTGCCAGCTTTTGTGAATCAACCTATATGCCTCCAACTGTCTCAAGTTACAGTAACTTGTCTGTCACTAGAGCATCCTCAAACAAACACAAGTCACGGAAACTACACAAATTAAATTCATAACGCGTGCCACTAAATCTTTTGAATAATTCGTCAGTATTTTAAAGAGCTAATACACAGACTAATATATAATTAAAAATAGAAGCGTCACGCGAGCTAAACGAGCCGTTTAAACCGTCGTATCCCACGTGTTACGAAAATCGACTAATACGTCCGTCAGTTAAAAATCCTAATGACCACCGCCATAGTGCGACGTTTTCATCATCGTAATCCTAGCATATTATACGTCCCACGGCAGGGCACAGGCCTTCTCTCAGAATGAGAGGGCTTGAGCCGTAGCTCCCAGATGGGCCCAGTGTGGATTGGGAAATTTACACACAGCATTTAATCGCAGGTGTGTGCAGGTTTGCTCAAGAAAAATTTCAAATTTAATTTCACACGTGAATTCTGGAAAACCAGAGGTGCAAGCCTGGGTTTGAACCCACGACCCTCTGCTTGAGAGTTCATAAGTCAAACCACTGGCTACCACGGCTTTTTGTGGTGTGCTCGCGGGATTGAAATTGGTTTTAGTTCATGAACATTAGGTATCCTTAGTTTTTCGCAACACGGGATACGGCGGTTAAAACGCTTCACAATCCCACCCAAAAATGGGACTGCGAAAGTGGCTAAAAAGCCATAATATTTATGTTCCTACCTAGCCTGGTAAAATATTATATCCTAGTCACTCACAGAACTGAGACGAATCTAATGACACCTCGCACTTTAAAATTCATTGAGCCGTTTAGGCTGCAGAGCGTGCCAAAGAATGATACATACATACATACTCAAATATCCTTCGACAGTCGGGTGAAAATTAAGTAAAAATATTGCAGTACTTAAATTGAAAATTGATCTGGTTTTCAGAGCTAAAGTAAAGTAAATAAAGTGTTTTACAGAGTCGCGTCTTAAAATTATTGTTTTATGGTGGCATTCCTATTTCTGATGAAATGATACTGAATAATCACGTTACAAAATACACAAACGGCATGTCTACTCTTTATTAACTCTGTGGTCGAATGCTTCTAGTAGGGCAGTGACCTTGTCTTATGCAACTGCAACTGCATAGATATTACGCTTTTTCCCACCGAGTAACTACATCATTACGAGGTGCTATGTATGTCTAGCCCATAGTACTATGTAAATGCCCATTATGCGTCTAACTAAGATATCTCCTACAGCTTACAAAAGAGCTGATAACTTTGAAACGGCTGGACCAATTTTGATGAAACAGTCTAAGAATCATTGCCAAAAAACCTGCTTTCAAAAAAAAAACTCATCCAAATGCCACATACATACACACATAGCGGTCAAACTTATAACACCCCTCGTTTTGTGTCGGGGGTTATAAAAACGGTGCTGATACGATTATCATACGATGCTTCGATCAATTATAACTGAAGATACACATTGCCGAACAAAATCCCCTTCAAAGAATGTCCGAACTTTTTTATTTGTTTGCATAATAATTAAAATCATCACCAACACAGAAATTTGGACCTAATCTTTACTTTATTACAGTCGAATTTCGGTTGACACTTGACAGCTAAACTTGACAATTTCACGCAACGTACTGAGAAAAAAGAAGGCCACTTTTATCAAAGTGGCGCTCATTTGGCTCGGACATTTTCGGGCGCGCGACTGTGGATCTACAGTTATAATTGATCAAAGATACGATGCGTCACTGCGATTCCGTACCGTGTCCGTATTTCAATCAGCAGTTTAGCCAAACTTTACGTCGCTTTTCTACCTCTTTTCCTGGTCTTTTCTGTCTATCCTTATCAGTGGCGAAGGGTAGGTACTAACAACCTGATTCTCTCCGGGTTGACTAAACTTTCCAAGTTACCAAACGCTTCTCTTCGAGCTCGTTCCACTATGTCGTGTGTCGGATTCCGATTTTAGTCGGGTTTCGGCGCCTCTGTTCACACTAGTCGGCTGTCGGCCACGACCGCACAGTCATTTCGAGGCTTCTGTACACGATTTCCGGACGAGAGCTGACAAAACACACGATATTTTTTGTCGGATCCGACACAAAATCGTTGCCGGACGAGTGTGAATAGCGTCATATAAAATGTTCTGCCACTGGAACGCCCGATTAAAAAATGGACCGACACACGACATAGTGCGGGAACGAGCTCTATTACTGCACTTTCAAAAAGAGAATAAATGGGGCTTTTAGTTTTTTTGCTCCGGCTTTACTTGCAAAAGTTTTCACGCCCCGCCACTGGTATATTCACACCTTGAAATACTAAGTATATCTCCCGATCAAATTGCATTATATAAATAAGCAAAACAAATCTAAAGTCATGTGAACCAGCAATGGTCAGACTCACTAAGTAAGTTTTTCCTAGCGCACCTGCCACTTGATTCCCATAAATAGTGGTTGCTAGGAAACAGGTTTTTAATGGCCATCTAATCCTGGCTTCAGACGTTTGATTATCATCATCATCATCTCGGCTGGCAGCCTGGCATACGGAGAGGGCTTGAGCTGCATTTTTCGCGCGAGTCCAATGCCAATTGAAATCTTCACACGTACTATCGCCCCAAGCGCCAGATATTAACCACCTTAAAGGCCCAGTTTGCGTGCAGTGGCTAGACATCTGTCCATAACAATCCATAGCAATAAACATCAACGGCTGCAAGCAAATTGTTATGAAAATGGGTATCTGACGTCTGGGGCGATGGTACCATTGAATTTCTTCGCAGGCATGTCCAGTTTTCCTTCACTGTAAAGCTCATCATCATCATCATCAGTCCATGCTCGTCCACTACTAGAAATGGGCCTCTCCCATGGCACGCCACTGAGCACGATCCTCGGCCACTCTCATCCAGCTCTTGCCAGCCGCCTTGCGAAGATCATCGCTACGTTTGCGGGTCCGTGGTCATTTATAGCTCTGGTAAACTTCAAATGTAATTTCGCATATAAATTCCGAAATGCTCAGAATTATGTCCAGCAGTGGACGTCCAACTGAAATGATGATGATAAAAAAAAATATATATTAGGGGACAATCTTACACAAATCAACCTAGTCCCAAACTAAGCAAAGCTTGTACTATGGGTACTAGACGACGATAAACATACTTATATAGATAAATAAATACTTAAATACATAGAAAACATCCATAACTCAGGAACAAATATTCGTGCTCATCACACAAATAAATGCCCTTACCGGGATTTGAACCCAAGACCTCTTGCTTCGTAGGCAGGGTCACTACCAACTAGGCTAAAGCGGTCGTTAAATGATGATTTCAGCAACTTTATGCTAAGCCAAAAGACGTCCACTGCTGGACAAAAGCCTCCCCCAATGAGGTCCACAACGATCGGCCCTACGCTGCTCGCATCCAAGTGGTAACCGCAACCTCTTCCACATCGTTGGTACATCTTGCGGGAACCTTCCCACACCACGTATTCTGGTTCACGGTCGCTCGAGAACCTTCCCGCCCCATCGTGCGTCGGTTCTACGAGCAATGTGCCAATCATCATCATTTCAGCCGAAAGACGTCCACTGCTGAACATAGGCCTCCCCCAAGGCTCGCCAAACAGATCGGCCCCGTGCCATCCGCATCCAACGCGATCCCGCAATCTTCTTCTTCTTCTTAGGTCGTTGCTCTATCTTGGGAGGCCTACCTACACTGCGTCCTCCGGTCCGTGGACGCCACTCGAGAACCTTTTTGCCCCATCGGCCATCAGTTCTACGAGCGATGTGCCCTGCCCACTGCCACTTGAGTCTAACGATTCTTCGAGCTATGTCGGTGACTTTAGTTCTTGCGCGGATTTCATCATTTCTAATGCGATCCCGCAGAGAAACTCCGAACATAGCCCTCTCCATCGCCCTCTGAGTGAGTCTGAGCTTCCTTATGAGGCCCATCGTTAGCGGCCACGTCTCAGTGCCATAAGTCATCACTGGCAACACACACTGGTCAAAGACTTTTGATTTTAGACAATGCAATGTGCCTACTGTCACTTTAAGTCTGGCAACTTTCCGAGCTGCGTTAGTAAATTTGATCAATGTTCATTACCTAAAACTATGTAAGACTAGCTGATGCCCGCGGCTTCGCCCCCGCTGAAGAAGAAAACTGCTGAAGATTAAAACGTGTTTTCCTGTGGGAATGACATATTTTCCCGTAGTAGCCTATGTTTCTCTCCAGCCCTTCAACTATTTCCATACAAAAAATCACGGCAATCCGTCGCACAGTTACGACGTGAAAAAAGGACAAATAAACAAACTTTCACGTTTATAATATTAGTATGGGTTTTCTCTTATCATCGCCTACCATTAGAAAATGAACTAAGTTCATTATCTAAGCTAACTGCTAAAAGAAGAACTTCGCATGGAAAAATGAACATTATAGCAACAGTGACAATGACCAATATGACCTTTCGAATTTGGTTTGTAATTTGCATAACTGCTCGGTTTCAAGGTCGGTTAGTCACTGTACGCGGAAGTTACAGATATTTTATGCATAATTAAACACAGATTATTTTTCCATTTAAATTCCTAATATAACTCTTAAGTGTTATAAGGTCAAGTAATCAAGTTACACCTATTATTTTTTTGAGTTTACGAGTATTTTAATGGTTTATTTTAGTTGTTTATCAAAAGGGTGCAAAGACCATCCATATTGCTAAGCACCGAGTCTGTCTGTCACAGAACTATATCTTTGAACTGTAACATAGCTAAACTAACTTTAAAGAGTAAATAGGCTGTTACTGATCCGTTGAGACATACTTTGGCCTCATTTATTTATGACAACTTAACATATAATTTTACAGCAAAAGCCAAGACGTTATAGCTAGTACAGATAAACATAATTTCCTTAAAATTACATTACAATATTTTCGATTGACTCATCTGCACTTTTCACCAGGTGAGATAGAGGTCATTTAGAGAGTTGAGTTTTATGTAAGCATAGAGCATGTATTATTAAGGCTGCTATAACGCAAATAACGACCAAAAATCTTTGATCAATTATAACTGAAGATACACATTGCCGAACAAAATCCCCTTCAAGGAATGTCCGAACTTTTTTATTTGGTTGCGTAACAAATAAAATCATCACCTACACAGAAATTTAAACCTAGTCTTTACTTCATTACAGTCGAATTTCGGTAGCGGCAAAACTCCACTTGACAGCTAAACTTGACAATTTCACGCAACGTTCTGAGAAAAAAGAAGGCCACTTTTATCAAAGTGGCGCTCATTTGGCTCGGACATTTTCGGGCGCGCGACTGTGGATCTACAGTTATAATTGATCAAAGCCAAAAATACAATTATTATTAGTGAGGTAGAGCTAATCAGTTATTTTATTTTTGTACTCGAAAACTTCCCTCTTCCTGCGCAATCAATCCGTATCTTGTCCAATCTACTGGTGACCATAGGACTGGCTTTTCTCGGACAACGAACCTACATAGCCATACAGTGAGGAAACGCAGCCAGTCTTATGGGCACTCTGACCATTAACAGTAATTTGGGAGACAATTGTAAATATAGTAGTGGTAGAGCCATGTTGTAGCTAGCCGCTGCATCACGAATGGGCCGGCTCGTCCGGGGCAGTACCACCCTCTCACAGAACACCGGCGTGAAGCAGCAGTACTCCTGCTGCGTTTCGTACGGTCAGTGAGAGCGCCGGGGGCCCAATACCTCTCCCCCTCCTCTATTCCCTCTCCTTTTTCCTCTCCCTTTTAGGGCCGACAACGCACTGGCATCGCGTAAAGCGCTGCGGGTGTCTATGGACAGTGGTGGTGTTTTTTTAGAGTAGGTTAGTCTTGTTTTTTTTTTCATTTTTATTTAATCTTTTTTGTCATTATGTGTACATAAAGCAAAGCTGACGATATGTAATAGGATTCACACTCACCCTTATAAACTTTAACCCTTCGATTATATTTGTTAAATCGATTGTTCACTTCAGTTTTGCTGGTTACTAAGCGCACCAAACGATGCATTTAACTATTCAACCGAAACTGCCCGTTAGACTAACTCTACTGCTAAATAACACCATACTTACCTAATTTAAACTTTAGATCTTTTGTCCAAGTTTTGGCTTTTTAATTTCTCGCTATTTAATTTTAAAATCCTTTGCTAACTTAACAACGTTTTTGCAAAAACCCCCGCTGTGACGCTTGTAATGCGCAATGTCCAGATCTTTTTCCTAATGTTCGGATTTGTCAGGACTTTTCGAATTTTTAAACGGTAACCCTAATCTTAATATACTTCTCTAACAAATAAGACCAACTAGATCTGTTCCAGTGCACTCCGAAGTATGCGGTCACAAACAGATATACATACAATACCGAACGTACTTATACCTCAGTCTATGTTGAATGCGGAAGGCAAGCCATTTCTAAGAGAATACATCTTGCGGGCTCGAATTTATAATCTTACTAGCCTCTAGCTTTACAATTTTACTTTTAGATGGGAATTCCCAAAATCTCATCGTACCTATTCTTTATTTACGTTGTACGAAGAATACTTATCCCTACAAAATTTCTTGTCTTTAGACTTATCGGTTGAGATTGCAGGATGTCACATGGGAATATTGGGATAGAAAAGATGCTTATATTCCCGAGATATGTACATTGCATTTCTAATATGATTATGTCGATTTAAAAAGAAGGAAACACGTGGTAGTAATTTGTGCACGTCTTTTATAAGTCACGTTACGAAAGCACTGTGAACGCCTTGAACTTTAAATAAATAAATAAATATCACTAGACAATTCACACCAATTGACCTAGTCCCAAACTAAGCAAAGCTTGTACTATGGGTACTAGACAACGGATAAACATGCTTATATAGATAAAATACATACTTAAATACATATTAAACATCCAAGACTCGAGCACAAAGATTCGTATTCTTCGCTGTATTGTTCACACAAATATCTGCCCCGACCAAGAATCGAACTATATTTTACTAGTCCCACCTACATTCTCTGATTCATTATTTTGCTTGATTAGATATTCTATTTTCGTTGATTGAAATTAACTCGTCATTATAATCATATTATGATGTAAAAGATTTCCTTATTTTAATAGAATATATGATATATTTAAAAGAGTTTGTGTTATTTATAAATTACCCAACCAAACGTCAGTAAAGATACAAAAGAGATTTGATTGGTAGAGCTTATAATTTCGTCAATATCATCAATAATTAACACTTAATATTGAATCACCTATCTTATAATTAGTAATAGGGGCCGGACGGAAACAGTTTGATGCTATTAATTAAAGAATTCTACAGCAATGTCGGCGTAAAAGGAGACCGGAAAAACAAGTTCAGCTAACCTAACGATGCTCTAACGGGTTACATTTCTCATGCAACATAATCATATTTAACCATCGATAAGTAAATGCCAAAAACGAAAAACACAGTATTTTTTCTGATCGTTTCAAGCCACGATTTTTGATGATGGCCAGGATTTTTTTTTAATAATGCTAATAATAATCACGAATCTGTCAAGGGTAATTGCCAAAAATAATATGAATTCACGCACTAACGCGTAGTCGTCCGTTTGAACTCAGTTTTTGTTAGTTCCATTCAATAACCGCCATGAGCGACCGTTAAACACCTGCTGGCTCGCGCTACACCATCAAATCGCCGGTAAAAAATATGAAGATAAAAAAACAGCAATTTTAAATATGAAGATTTTACCAAGAATCTGGCAACAGTTACGTCTAACGAACCTTACTTAATTATACGAAAAGCCAAGCGGCTATAAAGTCGAAAGGAACCACGTTTTCGTACAGTTATGCGTTGTGCAAGATAACCAGAATGAAGATAAGACTGTTTGCTTTTGGAGACCGTGTTGGTAAGCTAGCTCTAACACGCTGAGGTGAGTCTGAACGTAATCTTTATAAGCACGTATAAAATGCTTAACTTGATCAGTATAACCAGTTTTGAAGCATTAACGGTTAAGGCGCTCCCATGGCTTCAGCAACCACGAGTTGATTGATGAGTGAACATTTTTGTGACGCGAATCTCACCGTCCGTTCGGGGCCGAGGGGGAGTGCACCAGCTTCACGGCAAACAGGAACTGTATCGCACACACTAGGAGACAGCATAAGTTGAGCGAAAGCGTCAATGCACACAGAGCTAACGTCACTTCGTACACCACAGCGAATTCCTCGGGAGCACTGGTAGCAGGCGCTGATATCTTCAACAGAAATAGTAAGGCTAGGAGAGCTAATAGTAGACTGACGAGGCACAGGAGAGCGAGAGACGTCAACGCCTCTTCAGTCGCTGCTCTTAAGCTCCTCGATCTTCCAGGTGCAATCCTAGTTGGAGCTCCATTCGCGTTTCCATTGGCGATCTTCGGCGGTGATGCGACGGGTATAGGAGCCACGACAGAGACAGGAGCGTTGGCTGTTTGTTGTCCAGGGCTGACGCTCGCTGACGTTCCACCGACGGAATGTTTGGAGGAGTCCAATGTTGAGACGTTGAGGGGTAAATGATGGTGCGGCCGCCGTGGCATGTTTTGATAGCGTTGGTCGGCATCGTTCGCCGCCGGCGGCCGCGTCGCATGTTTCAACATGACGCGCTTACGCCGCGGCTCGCCATACCGCCGACCTGTTCCCTGGCATCGAGTATCTCTTGCGCCGTCCGACGCGACCGGCTGCCGCGAGCTTACTGAACTAAGGCTATGCCCCTCTCTTACCTGCCCGTAATTATGTCAATCATAAAAACAGGGTGTACTGTACAGTGCAGACTGCGCCCAACCACCACCGGAGCTCCTTTTTCGGCTTCCCTAACAATATACTTGTGTAACAAAACAAAATAACTTTCAATACGGATGTTTACAAAACAAACTTGTACTTTGTTTGGAATCAGAGGCGATTGTCTCATCGTTTAAGGTAATTGAATGCGTGAGTGTAATTTTAAACAGTCAGTGAATCAGCGCTCTTCATCAACGAAAGTATTTGAAGATGATAGCATATTATTTCATTTTTAAATTGTAACTGGCTTACGAATAAAAGGGGTGGAAACCCACATCCTCCTGATAATATTATTTGTAGACATCGGTAACTCGTGGCATTTAGGTAGCATTTGACATTTCTGACAGACTAGTGAAGTGACTATGTTTCTGTACGACTCGAGCAAAGAAACCAAATTACAAGAAATCTTTTCAACCATTTAATATTTGACTTTCGTGATAGGCAATAAATATTTGTTCAAAACTTTTAGAAGTTATCCTACGTCTCCTATTTGAGTGCGTTGGTTAAAAAAAAGTTTTTGTTAAAAATTTCATTTTTATTGCAAGCTTTTTTGTTAACTGTACTTGCACTGTCATCCAACCTACATAAAGTAGGTATACCAATTTCAAGCCAATCCGACCACTGGAAGTAGGTCAAAACCGACTTCCAAAATTTGACCCGTACACACCTACATACATACATACATTGCAAGTTAAATAAAAGCTTGTAAAAAGCATTCTTGCGTAAGTTTGTTGGTGCTCTTTGATTTCAACTTCTTTATTTTGTAACTAGCGACCCGCCCCGGCTTCGCACGGGTACAACTATATTATACATTGGTTAGCATTTTCATTAATGTTTAAAATGAAAAAAGTTGTTGTAGTGACATAACTACAATAGTTGGACATATGCTACCGCGGAGTTTTTTGTAGACATTATGATGTTCTTCAATATTGTTGTACATTATTTTGTTCTATCGCTAATAGTTTCGGCAGCGCATTCGACGAAAGACATTTTAAGACTCATTTTTCTACACCTTCGGTTACATTGTTCAAATTTTACCAAGGATCCCTAATTTTTTTCAAAATGAAATGTAGCCTGTGTCAAATTGGAAGAATGTAGCATTCTATTGGTGAAAGAATTTTTTAAATCGGCCCAGTACTTTTTGAGCCTATTCATTACAAACATACAAAAATAGGTACAAATTTTTCCTCTTTATAATATTAGTGTAGATAAGCTATTAATAATTACTATTGTAAGATATCCTGGATTTTTGATAATGCTATTTTTAGCTTTTGATAAACAAGTTTACCTTTTGGATGTTGTCTCGGTAATAAATGTGACCTTTCAATTTTAAAGAATTATTTTATCTTATCTTAAAAGACACTTGGAAAACGTGTCTCATCACTAGTGCTACCTAATTGCCACGAGTTACCGATGTCTAATTATTTGTCGATTCTGAACGTTTCCGCTCCTCTCCCTCTCTGCCTCAATGAAAACATATTTACGCTTAAAATCACGCTAAAGAATAAACATTCACGAAAAAAAAAGATTCAACGTCCTTAACTTTAAGGAAATACGTGGTAGTACTAGAGAATACTTAATTAGTGCTCTACCGTTTTCCACAATTTTCATTTAACATGAAGTAATTTATATCTGCAAAAGTATTTGTATTTTCTTTAGAATTGTTATTTAAACTTACTTAACCAAGACTTAACCTAACCAACTGCATTCATTAATACTAGACCCCGTTATTACACGCTTTATATTAGCTTCACCTGTATGTTTGTTTGTTTGTTTGTATTTATGTTTGTATGTATGTATGTATGTTTGTAACCGACTCCTTAGGGCGCGATTTTGACCCACTTCCCGGTTTCCGATTGAGCTGAAATTTTGCACGTATGTGTAAATTGGATGCCAATGCAATATTATGGTAACATGGAGCTGATCTGATGATGGAGCTGGATGGTAGCCATAGGAACTCTGTAATAAAACGACACAACCCCGTCGAGTTTGGGCTCTTTTGATTCGTCTTGTCGAGTACTTTGATCACAGATGGTAACCAGGGTCTGATGATGGAGCTGGAAGATGGCCAAAGGCACTCCACAATAAAACGACACAACCCCATCGAGTTTGGGCTTGTTTGATTTGTCTTGACGAGCACTTTGATTCCATATGGTAACCAGGGTCTGATGATGGAGCTGGAAGATGGCCAAAGGCACTCCACAATAAAATAAAACAACCCCATCGAGTTTGGGCTCGTTTGATTCGTTTTGACGAGTACTTTGGTCCTAGATGGTAACAAGGGTCTGATGATGGAGCTGGAAGGGGGTTAGGTGGCGGGGTGGGGGGGAATGGGGTCGGGGGTTTAGAGGGTTGGGGGTAAGGGTGTGGCGGTTGGGGTTAGGGGGTGGGGGGGGTAAGGGGGAAATAGGGTGGGGGCGTTGGGGGGTTTGGGGGTTAGGGATTTTGGGGGTTGTGGGAAATGAGGAGGGAGTAAGAGGCCTAGATGGTAATAAGGGTTTGATGATGGAGCTGGAAGGGGGGTAGGTGGAGGGGTGGGGGAGGGGGCTTGGGGGAAATGGGAGGGGAAGGGGGTTTAGGGGGTTGGGGTTAAGGGTGTGGGGTGTTGGGGGGGTTTGGGGGTAAGGGAGGTTGGGAGGGTTGTGGGAAATGGGGAGGGGGTAAGGGGTAAGGGGGGTTGGGGGTTGGGGTTTTAAGGGGTTGGGTTGGGGGGTAAGGGGTGTTGGGGTTAGGGGTTTGGGGGAAGTTTGAGGAAATGGGGTAGGGGTCCGGGGTTAGAGGGGTTGGGTTTAGGTGGTTGGGTTTTTTTACAATAAAATATTTTAAACTATTATTATTTATTTTATCAATATTTAGAATTGTTTACAAATTTTGATCTGGATATAACAATATAATAATTGCTTATTAAGATGTTTTACTGCACTATAAGAATAGTGAATTGAAATTTGTTTTTTTTTATTATTATTTTTTTTAAAGCGTGTTTTTTAGTTTTTTTCTAATGCTCAGTTAGGGGGCAAGTGATGGGGCTGTTTCGATAATCTGAATCGATAAAAAATTAAGTTCATTTACTCATTCACTAACATAATTATCAAAAAGATCCATACTTACCAGATCTCTTCTATAGTGATTTTTTAAATTATTATGAAAAGAAAGAAAAAAAAATATTTTTGTAAGTATGTTTCATGATAAATTAACAATATTTTTTCCAAATTATATGAAGTCAAATTTCGTCGTCTGCTTGTAAAAATCCATATTAAAAATGAAAATGGTTTTTCGTCCTCTACAGATGTAACTGGCAAAAACTGTAGTTTCTCTGTTTTTTCTGTGTGCTCTATGCAGCTTTTGTTTACAATACTTTTATCAATTTGAACTTCCTTATTTTCTAACAACTGATTAATATTTTTTACAGATTTAATGCCTGGATTTTTATCTAATGCGTTTGTTAATTCAATAATCGTCGCCCTCCTATCCGATCAAATAGGTGCAATGAATGAGTTATCTCGAGAACATTCACAAAAGAATAATTTCATTTTGACAAATAACTATTTATAAGTAAATGTGAAATCAAATAATTATGTGAAGCTACATCACTATTTTACATCACTATTTTAGCTTGCCCCCAAACTGAGCGTTAGATAACGGGGTATATTAATAACATATCAAAAAATCCTGAAAACACAACGATTCCATATACTTTATAGCAAACGTAGGTATGGCTAATGGAATTATCGGAAACGAAGTGATTCATAATAGTGTGTATGTAATTGTGATTTGTTTCTTCTGTATTTCTTTTCTAAGTAAAAACTTAAAATGAACCCTTACTTATTTCAAATAACAATAATGCTACCAACCATTATTTAGTTCAATCTTGATATTGGCTTTCCTACGCAGTAACATAACAATAAACCTCTTTTCACATTATTCTATTGTTTTCTTATACCGTTTGTTTTAAGTTACAATGACGTAAATAGTTTACTTGTAATAATTTAATACATTTTTATACTCTCTGAGATATACGCGTTGCTAGTTTTCGGAGTTTCTAAAATATGATATTTTTTTTAAATAAAAAAAAATCAAAATAAACGTTACGCTACGTTTACGTTTTCAATCCTAAAAACTCAATCAACAAAAATTACATGTAATTATTGAACTTGGTCACCAAAATCACAAGAATTTAAAGTACGAAAAAAACTTTTAGGTATAGATGGGTAGGTATTTGTTCTTGTACCTTTTGACTTTTTTTTAAATTCGGAAAGTTTTATGTGATTTCTGCTCAGAATCACGAGCTCTTTCGATCCTACTAGGAGACAAAAAGTGTCCCAAAATTTTCATATAATTTTCGATTCCTCCATTCCGTTACGGTCATATAAAGTCTATGAAAAATGGTAACGGAACGGGAAAAAAACTTTGGACACTTTTTTTCTCCTAGTAGGATCGAAAGAGTTCGTGATTCTGAGCAGAAATCACATAAAACTTTCCGAATTAAAAAATATACCTTAGGCTACTATTTACTCTAAAACTACAAATAATTTCCAAGCAATCTTAGCCGCTATAATTTTCCTAGTAAATTTGATATATTTACTACCATCCTGAATTTTTAAAAATTTTTCCACCCAACAGTTTAGATTTTAGAGGGGGGGGACGGTCGATTTTAATGAAAATTTTCACTTTAAAGTTGGATATTTCGCAAACAGATCACTGAATAGAAAAATCATGTTTGCAACCCCACAATGGTTTTAAAAGACCTATCCAACGGTACCCCACACTATAGGGTTAGTCGAGAAAAAAAAATCACCCCCCTTTACGTCTATGGGAGATACCCTAAAAAAAAATTATTTTTTATTTTTTATTTTACCACTTTGTTGGCGTGACTGATATGTATGTATATTCATGCCAAATTACAGCTTTCTAGTACTAACGATCTCTGAGCTTAGCCGCGGACGGACAGACAGACAGACAGACATGGCGAAACTATAAGGGTTCCTAGTTGACTACGGAACCCTAAAAAGTCAAAAGGTACAAGAAAAAATAAAAATGCCCAGGTTGGCTCGGTCAAAATTCGTTTATCCTGAGCAGCCATCGGATTTTAGGGAGCAAAATTTATTGGCAGATAGGAAGTTCCTACGTCGGTGAAGTCAATTATCGATGCTTTTCCCATGCTAATGACCACTCAAAGTTTTGTTTATAAAATTACAATTTCATAGAAAGTATAAAAATGAAACATACCAAACATAACATAACAGTAACTCTCTCTATATTCTCTCTCTGTATTCTCTTATTTATTGTTATTTAAGCTTAGTGCAGGTAAACTTTGTCAACATTTCCAAAATTATACCTACCTACAAAAAATAAAGACTTAACAAACAATGCTCGGGGAGATCACTGGTAGGTAAATGGGAAAAGCATGGATAGTTGAGTTTATCGATAAAGGAACTCCCTGCTTGTCATAAAAAAATTACCCTTAAATTCCTATGTCTGATCCTGTCTCAACGTGTAGTGCGGATGTCCTAAAAATGACGTCATTTTGTACACAGAAAAAACTTGCTACCGTAATGCACGATTATTTAATAATTTTGTGTTTAATCTATACACTGTCTTTGTAATGAACTGAAACAATTATAGTAAAATCTTCCCAGGTGAATTTTTCGCTTCGAGCCATTACAAAAATTTGAACCTTAATACTATGACGATACCGTTTGTTTTGAAAGATAAGGGCTCGAAGCGAAAAATTCACCTGGGAAGATTTATAATAAGTATACTTTGCTTTGGTCGCGGGTGAGCAAAGTAATTGTTCCAGTTCATTAGTAAGTAAGTAAGTAACGCCTGATTCATTAAATTACTGTCTTGTAACTATGATAAAAGTAGATGGTATAATAAAATTCATTTGACAATACAAGTACCTATATTTTCAAACTATGAACGCGCACCCAAAACTACTAACCCTAAGAAGAAAGACGAAAGCTGAAATTTTAAAACTGTTTTTTCATTTAGTAGTCTGATTTTGTATAATTAACCAGCGTGACTGCATTTGTTATGACAAAAGAAAATCTCCTAATATGCAAAAGGCCTAAGTGCGAGGTGTTGCCTTCGAAAGACATCCTACCTAACTCAAGCTTCTCTGTCACTCTCCGGATTACATAACGAAAATATTTAATTTACGCCACTGATACCTAACTACAAGGAAAAGTACTCAACTGTCCGACTCCGATTTGATTTATTTTAATAAAATAACAGATACGTATATTTTAGCTGCCTAAAAAAACACGTGCTCACTATTTTTTCTTGTTCTCAAACACCTTCCTTAAAAACTTTTTCTTAAAAGTTAGAGGGTTTAGTCACTTTCCAGTAGAGCTTTTTTTTCCTGTATCCTGTATGTCAAATGCGGTGGTGGGGCGCGTCATTTTAAATTAGACAAGCTATACTTTGGAGGACAATTTCTACAAATAGGTTGAGTTTGGGCCTTGAGCTGGCCAGCTATGAAATACCTACTTATCTGTTATTTTAGACTACACTCTAATATATCTTCATCATCATTCCAGCCTAAACAGGGTGGATTCAAATTGGTGATACAACATTAGTGAAGTTCCTAAGACGGTCCCATAAGGCTTATGGGAACGGAAGCGATACATGCCCTCGGTACCGCTCTGCTTTCAGAGCATGACATGAGTGCGTGTGAGCCAACTTTGGGGGCGGCAGGCGTAAGCGTTTGCCTTTGGAATCCAAAAGTTTAATGGTTACTTGACCTGAAATGTGTTTGTGACATTGGAAGACATCTCCAATATTTTTATTTTTTACTAGCTTTTGCCCGCGACTCCGTCCGCGTGGAATTAGTAATTTGGGCAGCTTATTTTTTTATCCAATTTGCTTTTTCATCAATTATGGCTCTCCTTAGTTCCTCGATATAAAAAAATTACCCCCCCCCCGCGCACCCCCCGCAACCCCCCCTCTCACCGAAACCCCCCCCCCCCCCCCCGCACACCCGCGTTTACATTCACCACCGTACCTACTCCCAAGTCACTACCTTAAGACGCTCAACACCAACGTCGGCGCACACTGTCTATTTGTATCGGAGTAAACGAGATGCCGCTATTACTGGGCAGCCGGGTATATTGAAATTTATCGGGCAAATATTGAATTAAAAAAAAACTGTGGATTATTTGTGAAATATGACTCGTTAGCGGTTTAGGTATGAATATGTTCACTTCATGTTTTTAATTGCAGACGCATACGCCAAAAAAATAAAGACATAGAACCGTTTAATGATGATTTTAAGACCTATCTTTGCAATTATTTTCTATCGAGCCGATTTCGTCCAATTATGTATCGAGTCCGTCCACGGTCTTTGAAATATGATGAATTATTAACATATAATTTTTTGATGTGCTAGAACAAACAGTTTTTCTTAAAAAACTGTTTAAATGACATCAATTTCAACAAAATTAGGTGTTGTCAGCCTCTTAAGAAAAGGTTACTCACTTTTCGACTCTTTGTCAACGAGTTAAGGTCGAAAAGTGACGAACCTTTTCTTACCCCGACTTTACTTTTCCTTGCTAGTATACATAGGTAGTATCGTAGCGCTGGACTAAGTATATAGCATTCCTTGATGCCATGCGTCAGCACTGAGCTATCTGCTCCATCCATCATGAGCCAGGAAGAGATAAACGGGGCAGGGCATTCAACTGTCAATTAGATAGGTAATGTTGTTTTGACGGGTGCATTCTTGCTGGTGACAATTTGCAACTAAAAAGTCGAAATTTGCGTTTATCCAGTCATCTGGTAGTTCTACCTAGAAAGTTTTCCGGGAGTTTTGAAAATAGGTATGTTTTTGGACACCATTCGAAAACCTTTTTGGCTTTTGGCGTCAGTTCTAAGAGCGATGTGCCCTGCCCGCCCACTGCCACTTGAGCAGCCGATTCTTCGAGCTATGTCGGTACATCTACGTAGGTACATTTACAAAACGGGTAAGCTAAAGAGAGGTTATAAAAATTAATAAGGATAAACCTCCTTAGCTATTCCATCTCAGACACACCACTTAAAATTAATGATCGAGTCCATAACGTAGGTATATCTGCATCCGCTTTGTTGTTTAACTCAGTATTTATGTGAAAACAAAACACCTGTCAGTCTGAGCTTCTCAAAATGATTAAAAGCTAACTGCACCCCTACTGAAATTTGTTTCCATAAAAACTTTATCCTGACAATTAGGTACGAACACAACAAAAAGACTTATCCAATTTGGCGCAATGGATCATTTTGATTGACGCTTTTAGTAGTATCTACGTAGCCATTTGAAGAAAGAAAGAAAGAAAACATTAATTCGTGCGTGATAGCATAAAAATTTAAATTAAGCAATAATTTATACCTACTACCTAATATTACACAGCTGATGAGTTTGTTTGCTTAAACGCGCTAATCTCAGGAACTACTGCTCCGATTTGAAAAAATCTTTCAGTGTTAGATAGCCCATTTATCGAGGAATATATCATCACGCTAACACCAATAGGAGCGGAGCACCAATCAAGAATGTTTCAAAATCGGGAGTTTTTGAAGTAAAACTTCTATAGGCACGTTTGTCTTGGGAGTTACGGTGGTGAATGTGAACGCGGGGAAGGTGCGGGGGGATGGGGTTGTGGGGGTGCGGGGGGGGGGGGTAACTATTCCACGCGGACGTAGTCGCTGGCAGAAGCTAGTAAATAATGCGCATATCACGAAATGATCCCAAATCAGCAAAGTGCCGGTCTGGCGAACAGCGCTGAGATTCCTTTAGGACCACCAGGGGCCTGTTGCATAACAAAGTACAACTAATATTACAAGCGGAACTCTCGCTTCAGTTATATTAACTAGAAAGGGAGTTCCGCTCGTAATAGATGAAAAAGACAACAAATTTGCGTGGTAACTTTTTCCGAGTGTGGCTAAAAAAAGGTGGCAATATTGTGCAGGATGTCCCGATGAACAAGTTGGCGCGTGCATTCTCCACCTGCTTATACAGTTGCCAGGTGCGATCGCATGATGCACACAAAAACTTATTCTAGCAGGTGGAGATGGGAAATTCCTGCGTCATATGTTGCGATATTAGTACGTAGTCTTGAATAGTCCTTGGGGGCTGTCGGGTTACCATTTCGGAATTCGGAAAGCGGACATACCGATGGGAAAAAAGCGCACCCATACCTTGTAGCATTACTAGTATTAAGCTAAGACATGGTCGAACGGACAGGCAGACAAATAGACGGATGGACGGACATGGCAAATTTGTAAGACTATACGGAGCCCTAAAACGGTCAAGGGCTAGTCGATTTCGCGCATTGAGGTTTCCGTACAAGTTAAAAAGCAAAAAAAAAATTACGTCAACAGGAATCTTACAAGTTTGGATCTCAGTTCCTCTATGAAAATACACTTTTGAAAAGTATCTTTTGACCATTTAAAATTAATAATACGGGCGCACGCTTCTCCACAGTTTTAATCAATCTTGTCAACCAGTAGAAAATTAATTTGAGCAAAATTTTTTGCCATTTTCGAGTGATTTGATTTTTAAAATTGATCCTGTGGGGCATTATTGCTTTTCATATTTTTGATAGAGGGAAAAGTCCACGATACCATCTCCTACATTAAATATGGTGCATTTGTTGTACTACCTAAGTTTATAAGGGAAGGAAGCCGCAAGACGTCTTACCCTACCGGTTATATTACAATTTGATACAAGGATGTCCCGTGTCCGTTGAAACCATGAAATTTAATACCTAATACTTGCCACATTCGAATACCTAACGTTTAATAGAAATAGAGTTGCCTAAAGGCAAAATTGAGATGACATTACGTATTTAGACGTAGTATTAGAGTCTGTAACTTAATTTTAACGCTTCGATTCTATAATCTCCAAACATATACAATCATACCTACATATATATACAAGATTTACTAGCTGGAGCCAGAAACACTGATTTTTGATATCACGTTCAAAATTTCATCTTGTATTTTTATATCGTCATTACTTTGAAAAAATCTCGTATCTCAAATCAATATGTGAACCAAACTGAACCTTATGGCACACTAAGTAAAGTTCAATCAGCCAGATTATTGATTTTGAGATACGTGCTTTTTTTCAAAGTAATGACGATATTTTGACACATGCTCTCTTCCCGTACCCATTATGACTCATTCAAATCCTTACTGTCAACAAACATTCGCTTCGAAGTTTTAACAATAACTTTATTTTTCACATTATCAGCGAAGCAAAGCTTGGAAGTCCCCATTAGTACAGCAGCTTTTCTAGTAGAGTTGTTGTCAAGCATGATTGAAAAAGTCGCATCTGCTTTAGGGTGACCATGGTTTAGTGATTATGCGTGCGTTTCCAAACCAAAGTATACATCAATTTTATTGAATCAGGCGTTACTTTGCGGAGGTCCATATTAATGAACTGAAACAATTAGGTACTTTGCTGACCCCCGCGACCTTACGATATTTACGTTTATATAAGAAATGCGTGTTCATGCAGTTCCTTCACCTTCACAATGTACAAACACACACAAATCACACAAACCCAATTATCACCACCACCAAAATACACTGACGCGTTTCGAACTTCTACAGAGTAGGTACTACCACAACCGTACGCTATGCTACCAGATGTTAGACTATAATAATGCACGAACACGCATTTCTTACATAAACGTAACTATCGTAAGGTCGCGGGTGAGCAAAGTTATTTATTCAATTCATTAAAGTTTACATCCCTAAGGGTCACTTTTTCGGGTTAAAAAACTAAATCGTTAACCCTTGCTTAGCAGTTATAAAGGTAACGCCACCAGAGTTGAGGCCACGCACACAACCACATCTCTTGTAATGACAGCGGGATTTTGACGTTGTGTTGTCGTTAAACGTCATTACAAGAGATGTGGTTGTGTGCGTGGCCTCAACAGCGGAATGAAAAGGTTTCGACCTTAACTCGTTGAAATAGAGTCGAAAAGTGACGAACCTTTTCATTCCGCGACTGTTCTTTGAAATTGATAGGTACCATAAAAATATTCAGACCAAACTCTAAGATAATAAATGTATTCAGAAAGGTATTTCTGACGAGAACCAAGCAGCGAGTTAAAGCTAGTTAATAATTAACAGGATTCTAGGAATTTATCAATAAAAATTATACATCGACGTTTAATATTTTCCGCGAGAGTAATCGACCTGTTTGTCCTGTTATAACCACCATCTTCTATTCATATATCCGCATTCATAAAACCTCAAAACAATCCGTTAATATCCGGCTGTCAGTCAGTGTTATGGTCACCCCAGGCCGTGTCGAGCCTCAAGAATGTTGCGGATCTAGTCAGGAGAGCTGAGCTCCATAGAGAAGGCTTAGGTCATAGACAACGCCTCTATGAAGGCTATAAATGTAGTTGACAGTAATTCTATATGCTTACGTCAGAATATGTATGAAATGACAGTTCTGACAGTCCCATTCTGATTGCGGTTTGATAATATACGAAGCCTCAGGTCCCGGGTTTGATTCCGCATCGGGGCAGGCAGATATTTGTATGAATAATACGAATGTTTGTTCTCGAGTCTAGGGTGTTTAAAAAAAATCATTCCCACTTTAAATGTAGGGTAGAGCCATGCTGTAGCTAGCTGATGCATCACGAATGGGCCGGCTCGTCCGGGGCAGTACCACCCTCTCACAGAACACCGGCGTGAAGCAGCAGTACTCCTGCTGCGTTTCGTACGGTCAGTGAGAGCGCCGGGGGCCCAATACCTCTCCCCCTCCTCTATTCCCTTTCCTTTTTCCTCTCCCTTTTAGGGCCGACTACGCACTGGCATCGCGTAAAGTGCTGCGGGTGTCTATGGACAGTGGTGATCATTTAACATCAGGTGACCCACTAGTTCGTTTGTCTGGCCTCTCTAACATAAAAAAAAGGGGAGGTACCTTAATATACTAAGCTTGGAGAATGAAATCGTATATTTAGTTAGAGGCGCGTTAGCATCTTTTGCAACGTTGAACGTCAAAAACGTCAGTGATAGGGTCTCAGTGACATTATTATATTTTTTCAAGATTTTTTATTACTTCAAGCATTTTACCTCAAAAATGTTCTAGTCACGAAGAAAGTGGCTCCCTCATTCGTTTTCTTGAACTTGATTGTTGAAATTCAACGTAATATCAGACCCACTATCAAAACTATTTGTTTTAACGCAGATAACTTTTAATAATTACGTAATTGACATAGGTCAAGTCAGATAAACCCAGATCAGACGTGTTTTGTCATTACAAGTGTCCGGTCCGTCTTCGATTTAACGAAGAATAATGTCGTGAGTATATTAACTATTCCCTTGTTATTTATATTTTTTTTATACCCGACTAGCTTCCGCGACTCCTCTGCTAAGAATTCGTTTATCGCTGTCCCGCGAGAACTATGTAATTTTTCGGGATAAAAACAATCCTATGTCCTTTCTAAGATCTCAAAATAACTCCACGCCAAAGTTCATCTAAATTGGTTGAGGTTATTGATTCCCCATACAAACTTCGACCCCACTTCTCACCCCCTTAAATTAATATTTGTAGGATAAAAACTTCTCTATATCCTTTCCCGGGACTCAAACTATCTCTATACGAAATTTCATCTTAATCGGTTCAGCGGTTTAAACGTGAACAGGTAACATACAGACAGACACACTTTCGCATTTACAATATTAGTATGGATTAGGTATAATAAAGACTATTGATATTATGGCTATGCACGCAAAAAGATCGTACTTATCTCTACAGGATGCGCCTCCAATACAGATCATCATTTCGGTCTACATACGTCCCACCGAAGTGCACAGGCCTCCTCTCAGAATGAGAGAGCTTTCCGCAGATCATTTCAGAAATATTTCAGCAGATGGTTCAGTTATTGATAAATGGGCCAATCAACTTTTAAACCGACTATAATCTGTCCGCGACATTTTTCAAACAATTGCAGATTTTTGTAAGTAAACATGTTTTTTCTGTAATTTAATAGATGAATAGCATGAATACATGCCATCCTACGTAAGTTTAACCTATTAAACCGTGAAATATCTTGTTGGAAGTACGATTTTTTGGTAACGCCAGAGACAATTTTGGTAACGCAGGAGACGACAAAAACGTCGGTTTAAAAGTTGATTGGCCCAAATACCCCTGTAAAGAGTTTTAAACTTTCGTGATTTCCACTCATAATTATTATACAAGGTTATTTTTAATTCACTGACATCCTCTTAACCCTGAATTCCTATCACTCAAACAAATGTTTTTTTGTTTTACGACTTTTTAAAATGAAGCACTTTTTTTCCCATACAAATACACAGAGTATCGTAAAAATAAGAGGAAATCTCAAATTTTCAAAACGTTATTACACCAAAAATATTAAGTTATGACAAAAGCCGTAGAACAAAAAACATTTGTATAAGTGGTGGGAGTTTAGGGTTAAAAGGATGCTAGTGAATTACAAATAACCCTGTATACTAAACGGGACTTATCACGCAAGCAATATTTACCTCGACGTTTCGGCCACATTTAGAGACACTACTCGTGACCCCGGCTGGCGCAATGTGGCCGAAACGTCGAGGTAAATTGTTTGCGCGATAAGTCCCGTTTAGTACTTACAATAAAATACCCCCGTTAAGGTTTTTCATTTTAATTGCTAATTAAAAATGTAGAGTCACGGCCTGAACGCGATACACTTTGTCGCATCGACCATTTCGACTAAAACATTTACGTAGGTCGTAGGTGTTCAGTCAATCTAACCTAACCATATGTTGAAATATTCCGAATTAATAAAAATTATTATTTTATAATGAATTCATTTTTAATATATTTAAATGATTAACAATAAAATAAGGTAGGTATAAAAACAGGGACTAAGTATAAAATTAACATAACTAAAACTAACTTAAAATAGCTAAACAGAAATTAAAAACTAAAAATTATTATCTAAATTTGGACCCTTAGGAAGGGTGCCCATCACGCAGGCAGCTTTCCCACGTTGAATTGCTATTGCTAAAGCTGCCTGCGCGAGGGTCACCTGTTGAATTAATGATATACAAGATATGGTATTTTTAGACATTTTCGCGAACATATAAAACGAAAGGGAACTCTGCTTTCAAATTATACCTCTTTTAAGATGTCAATCGACTGTAGCCATCTAAATTAGGCTACTGTAAGAGCCCTACGCCTAAAGATAAGATTCTAGTATTTACGTATGTCAAAGTCTAATGTTATCTTGAATGAAATAAAGTAGATATGGTGTTGTGTGTTTAGTGATGTGCCAGATCATTCCATTCAAAATGCATTTCGGCGGACACGGATTATTAGTATCTGATACGGAGATGTACATTTTTTTGCTAAGTGCCGACTCGTATGACCTTGAAATGACAATTGAAGATGTCAAATTACCTAATTTAATTGCTACATATTTAGTTAGTTTAGTTTTTAAAAATATGGCTCTGCCCATGAAGGGACAATTTTTTTGAGGTTATTTATTCAGTCAAAAATGTAGAAGACGAAATATATGACGCAATGGTGCATGAACGATGTCAAAAAAACTTGTCTATATTTTCTTCTATTCAATATTTGAATTTTAAGTACCATAACTGTGATAAAACAAGTTAAGTTCCAGTAAGAGTCTCGCACTGAGAGTACCGTACAAATCTAAAAAGCAAGTGAAAAATAGTTTAACAAAAAACATATTTCAATGAAAAACAAAGCGGTTCTTTTTTTCTTCTAACTGTTGTCTTATTTCTTGCCTATTATTATTTAAAAACGATTCCTTTTAAGATCTGCTAAAAATAAATTCGTTTCAGATTTTTCCTGTGGATATTTCGTTCTGAAAGGAGGCCTGTGCCCTGCAATAGGAGTAGGACGAGTTGGAATTTTATAAGCTGGGGGTTTAATGATGACATTGTTCTCGTTTGTTCTATTATGGACGCACTACAACGCCGACGATCCACCTGAGTATGTACCTACCGCTTACAATGACGAAAGGCCTTTCTTAATGAGTTAAGCTTTTGCACACGGCGGACACGACGCACAAAATACGCGTTCTTGAATCTACATAAGCACGACGACGTCTGTACACGCGTACGCCTACATACATCGCGCGCGCACCATACTGGTGAACAGCGGCGACAAGCAATGGCGCCTTGGGGGGAGGAGTAACTCGAATCGGTGCGGGGCGGAGCGTGGCCATTCTGTATGTTAGTACTATTATATATTCTGTGGCATTTGCAATTTCAACCTTGTAACTTAGAGGAGACGGTAGCTATTTGTTTGCATTTTTTGTTACTTGTTCTGATTTGTTATTAGTGGGTAGGCTTCAACAAACGAGAACAATGTTATCTTTACCAGATGAGTTCTGCAGTCCTAAACCCCCAGCTTATAAATAGTACATTACTGCAGCGGCCGCGAAATAGCCGGCCGAGTAGTTATAGATGGCCGAGTGTTAACGAGGCCATCTAGAGATACGAGGCCGGCAATCCCTGTTCGTGGCCAAGGCTTGTATAGAGTTTTTCTCAAACATGCATCACCATCACCACCATTATCATCATCACCATCATGATCATCATCAACATCATCATCAACATCATCGTCATCACCATCACCATCATCATCATAATCACTATCATCATCATCATCATCATCATCATCATCATCATCATCATCATCATCATCATCATCCTCACCATCATCATCATCATCATCATCATCATCATCATCATCATCATCATCTCATCATCATCATCAACATCATCATCACCATCTCATCATCACCATCATCATCATCATCATCTCATCATCACCATCATCATGATCATCATCATCATCACCATCATCATCATCATCATCATCATCACCATCATCATTATCATCATCATCACCATCATCATCACACCATCATCATCATCATCATCATCTTACCTTACCTTAAATAAGCGTAGTGGCAGAATGTCTTAATGAACCAAAACGCAAATATTGCTTATAGTTTTTTTTTAATGGCTAAATGCTATGATGCCATAGACCTATAAACGTCATGGTATGAAACAATAGACGATCACTTTGCTGGCCTTGGCCAGCAATGTTGTATGAAATTCTATTATTGACCTCTCGTCTAGGCGGTCCCCCACCACCGGCTGCACCTGCACCTGCATCGTGACACTTGGTGGCGTATTATAAGGAACATAACGTCAATATTTCATAGCATGTTTGAGAAAATTAAAATTACAAGGCTGGGATATGTGTTTGTGTGTGGGTATTCACGGATACGTATATCGGGCACATCACTAAGTGTATGTACCTATATTTATTTGTGTGATAGTTTAGTAGTCTGTGGCACGGCCTTGACTTTCGATCGACTCTTGCGCATAGCGTAACTCAGTTTGTTGGTGATATTTTTGGTTAGGTTAGTTTCGGATTTAGCTGAGTTAAAGCCGGTTGTTAAGATTTGTAAGTTGGTGGATTTTTATTATTTTGTTTTATTATTATTAGGGGATTTTTGTCTATAGAAAATACATTAAGTATCCATGTACTTTATTGCGATTTACTGAACCAATTAAGTTGAAATTTGGCTTTCTTATGCATTTATGTTGTCTTACTTATAAAATTATGAACGTCAAGTCGTGGTAGTCTAACGGTTTGACTATGGCCTCTCAAGTAGAGGATTGTAGGTTCGAGCTCCGGTTCGCGTCTTTGGATTTTTCGAAATTTAAGTATGTGCGAAATTACATTTGTACGGTGAAGGAAAACGTCGTGAGGAAACCTGCATATACCTGCAAAGAAATCAACAGTGCAAACAACAACTAGCAAATACAACAGTACAATAACCAATAAACAGTACAATAAATACAGTACAGTAAATAGTCTGGGAGCCGCAAAATAAAATAGTTTTAATGTCACTTTATTTGCGTGTCGTCAATTGTCACTCTAGTACAAATTGTAAAGAGATTACAGTTCACGAGCCGCAATATAATGTTGTTGTGGTTTATAATTCTAAATTAAATGGAGTATAATATTCTTTCTTTACGAGTCACACCATCATATTTCATGCCACAACGTTCTGTTATTAATTACTAGCTACTAGCTAATGTAGCTGCCAGGCTATATAGGCTGTAGATTAAAACGTATTTTCCCGTGGGAATGAGATATTTTCCCGTAGAAAAAGTAGCCTATGTCACTCTCCAGCCCTATAACTATGTCCATACAAAAAATCACGGCAATCCGGCGTTTCGACGTGTAAGAGTAAGAACGACAAACAAACACACTTTCATACTTATAATATTACTAGCTGTTGCCCGCGACTCCATCAGCGAAGAAGAGGGGTATAAAAAGTAGCCTACGATCTATTCTCAGACCTGCCAAACGTGGAGAAAAAATTTCATAAAAATCGGTCACGCCGTTTCGGAGGAGTTCGATAACAAACACCGTGACACGAGATTTTTATATATTAGAAAGTATGGATTATTGGATTGTTGGAATCTAGGTTTCTACTAATCCTAAAATCGTTAGTAGGTACCTACGCTTTAAATATGAATGTCACATGTAATCAAAGTTAATTTACAAGTTAAAATTGTAACTCTGTAACAGACTAATAAACAATGGTCAATTTAGGCACTTATGTTTTATCAGTTAATGCAAACACACATTATGGGCAGATAACTTGGAACACTAATGACCGGAGCGAGGCTCACGCATTTCAAAGTGACTAGGTTAAAATTAGAATAGGCTATTTGAAACCACCAATCAATGGACATGCCTTTTATACATACATACATACTTACATAAAATCACGTCTACATTCCCAAAGTAGGTGGAGCACACGAAACTTTACATTTACCTACGTCTCGAGGCCACTTTTAGCAATTTTAAGTTTAAAGGTGTAAAAATTGGTGTAATAGTGACAGGTTGCTAGCCTATCGCCTACATTGTCGCTTCTTACGACATCTACGGAAGAAATGGAAAGGTGTAAATCAGTGCCGGCGTTATGGGCGGGCGCGATGGGGCGACGGCTAGGGCGTGCAAAACCGGAAAGTTGTCAAAACCGGTTTTGAATTGCGGTTTTGAGGGCCCAAAACCGGAAACCGGTTTTTTCCCCGGTTTTGGCAATGTTCTTAAACATTTTTTTATTATGGTAGTAATGGTAGAATTCGAACAGTAAAATCATATCCTTAGATAGTTTATATACCCACAAAATCTACAAATAAAACAAATTGCATGAAATACTTTGTATATGTAGTTAGTCGATGGCAGTCGAAATAAAAAACAGATCATTTACTGTACCACATTAATAAACTAAACTCTCTTAGTTTGGTTAAAAACAATTTTAAAATGAACTTAAAATAATATTTATTCTAATGATTATTTAACTGAGATCAAAATCAAATCACGGAGCGGGAGAGCGGGAGCGCGACGCAGGAGTCGCGTTGCGTTGCGGGTGCATGCGAGGGCCGCGGGCGGAGAGAGGAGTGTACCTAAGTAGTATAGATAGGTTGCGTTCGGATTTCGGATATTATTCGATGACTCAAAATTAAATATTTCTTAGAGCGTTCGAAAAAAGTTGATTTAAATCAAAATGTACCTACGTCAATCAATAACGGAAAAACCGGAGGTAACACCGGTTTTGTCTTTCAAAACCGGTTTTGAAAAATCGGTAAATTTTGTCCGGTTTCCGGTTTTCAGCAAAACCGGAAAACCGGTTTTGCACGCCCTAGCGACGGCCCAGGGCGCCAAATTTCAGGGGGCGATCGGTGGGGGTGGGATGCTTCCCCGCTAAACTGTTACTCGATTTTGATTTCCTTATAAGTGCAGTTCCAGTAGTCGTAACGCCGGCACTGGGTGTAATTCTAAACCCGACATGTATCTGTGCCTAAATGCTAAAGTCAACTCCCCTCATAAGTGCTACATGGCGATAATAAAAGCACATTAATTAGATGGATTGAGTAGATATATGTTCGAGGCAGATTAGGTTAATGTTGCATTGAGAGTACGGCGTTGGTACGACAAGTTCACATGATCAAACTTTAAAGACGGGCACAGCACAGATAGCCCTATGCCAATACTGTGTTGTAGCACCAAGAATAAAGAAAATACCGAGTAAGTGGTCGATCGTTAAAATTGTGATTTTTTTTTAAAGTTTTTGTACGGTCAAGTCCAAAAATATGTACAGTCGGCCAAATATATGGTCTACCACCCAACGGTTGAAGTTCATTTGCACGCTTAGAGTATAAATAACTTATATATACTCTAAGTTTGCACGTCATGTCATGACAACGAGGTCGATTTTTCCCTTGCAATAATATGTATGAAGTAATGACTTCACTCAGTTAGAAAAGTCAACCTTAGCGATATTTAGATCTTACAGAAACTTTTGACAAAACTGGTAGACCACTTTCTAAGCCGACCGTAAGTATCTAAAAAACAAACCGGCCAAGTGCGAGTCGATGCCCATTCTTCGTCTAAGATCCCTTCCGCAGCTAACAAAAGAGCTAATAACTTTGAAACAGCCGAGCCAATTTTAATGAAACATGTCTAAAAACCATCGCCAAGAAACCTGCTTTCAAATAAAAAAAAACCGCAACCGAATCAGCTCACCCGTTTAAGAGCAATGATGCCACAGACAGACAGACACACACACACATAGTGGTCAAACTTATAACACCCCTCTTTTTGTGTCGGGGGTTAATAATTATGTACCGTAAAACCACATAACTATAGTCCTAGCCTGCAACAATAGTCCAATTTTCATCCTTACGTTATCCTTACAAATATGATAGCTATACATGGCTAATAATTTGCTTTAGTCTAGACTAAAGCAAATTATTTTAGGCCTAACAACATAATTATATACCCACAAATAATAGCAGTAAGCTATAATATTTTAAGGATAATATAAGGACGAAAATTGGACTATTGTTGCAGACTAGGACTATAGTTATGTGGTTTTACGGTACCTAACCTCGATATTTCTGTGTACCTAACCTACCGACCGATACCGCTGTATATGGGACACTAACTTTTGCCGGCTACTCCGTCCGCGTGGAATTAGTAATTTGGGCAGCTTATTTTTTTTATCTAATTTGCTTTTTTTTGAAACATTCTTCCGCTCTACTCCCCCCCCCCCGCATTGATACCCCCCGCACACCCGCGTTCAGATTCACCACCGTACTCCCAAGTCAAGCGTGCCTATAGAAGTTTTACTTCAAAAACCCCCGATTTTGAAACATTCCTCCACTCCGCTCCGCTCCTATTGGTGTTAGCGTGATGATGTATAGCCTATAGCCTTCCTCGATAAATGGGCTATCCAACACTGAAAGAATTTTTCAAATCGGAGTAGAAGCCCCACCGCACCTTTCTTAGGGGGGGGGGGGGGGGGGGTTATTAATTAATTAGTTATGGGGTTGGCTGTCAACTGGGAACTTCAACAGGGGTTCGTGGAGCCAAAAATTTGAGAAACCCTGACCTGTACCTACCTTTATTTGCAGACAAATCATGGACGTGGTGGTGGTAGGTTGTGGTGCATCCGGCATAGCTGCCATACGGCGTTTACACGACGCCGGCCTGAAGGTATTGGGGTTGGAAGCTGCAGACCGGATCGGAGGCAGGATACATACCGTGGACTTTGGAGCTGGGAAGGTGGACTTGGGAGCTGCTTGGTAGGTTGACTTCATTTTAGAAAGGAACCCTTAGGGAGACGATCTATTAACGTGGAATCAGCTCAAGCCGATCAAAAATGCTTTGAGTTGTTGTTGTACACATGCTTTCAAATAACACGCTAAAAGCGCGCTAGCATGCTTATGAACTATTTACATTTGCTAGCAATAAGCATGCTAGTTTTAAGAGGGTTTATACCTGCTGAGCTGGCAACGTTGCATTTTTATTAGTTTTTCTCTATTATTCCATAAAAATTGAATGAAAATTAAAAATGTTTTGTATACAAATTGTTCTAATATATAAGTTAATGTGTCTACTGCAATAATTATTCGTGATAAGACTTTTATTTTCTTTAAAAACCGTTAGGTAATAATTTGTTCGTTTTTAAAGAAAATAAGAGTCTATCACGAATTATTATTGCAGTAGACACATTAACTTATATATTAGAACAATTTTTATAAAAAAACATTTTTAATTTTCATTCAATTTTTATGGAATAGTCGAGAAAAACTAGCAAAAATGCAACGTTGCCAGCTCAGCAGGTATAAACGCTGCTCTTAAGGGCCTACCGTGTTTTTGGCGCATTTATTGCATTCATTTAATCTCGTGCTGTATCATTACAAGTAAAGCTATAGTCTTGAAATTCATGTGTAAGATATTTGAGGATTCACTCTAATGACAAGTGTTTATCGAAACACGATTACTTATAGTTCGCTCGATAGAAAAAAAATCCAAATTCGTTTCTAAAAAATAAAATAAATTCGTAGTTAGTACGACGCTAATACTTTTTGAATGTTAATAAAACAAGATGTTTTCTAGGGCGTAGTGTTGCTACATTTTTAAAATTTGTATTTGTTTTAGTAATAAGATGAAAATACCCAAAAACACGCGCAGTAGAACCAACCTATCTTGAGCCATCGTGCCTCCCCCATGCCCGAAATCGCCCACCCAAAATCGATTAGCGCGAAAAGCTCGGTAGGCCCTTAAGTATACTCCTGAATAAGCATGCTCAAAGCAAACACTCCAATACACATTCCATTTGATAGTTGATAGCGTGGTTTCTGCCAGTTCAAACAAAACCATGGAAAATCAAGCCAATCCTTCTGCTGGCGAAGCAATGCATCAAAAACTTCTCTCAGCTAGTAAAGAGGAAAAAGAGGAATAGAAAGATTTGCACCTAGCAAATAAGATAACGATGGGCCTCATAAGAAAGCTCAAAGTCACTCAGAGGGCTATGGAGAGAGCTATGCTTGGAGTTTCTATGCTGGATCGCATTAGAAATGATGAAATCCGCGCAAGAACTAAAGTCACGGACATAGCTCGAAGGTGGGCAGGGCACATCGCTCGTAGAACTGAAAGATTCTCGAGTGGCGTCCGCGGACCGGAAGACGCAGTGTAGGTAGGCCTCCAACAAGATGGAGCGACGACCTGGTGAAGGTGGCGGGAACGCATTGGATGCGGATGGCGCAGGGCCGATCTGTTTGGCGAGCCTTGGGGGAGGCCTATGTTCAGCAGTGGACGTCTTTCGGCTGAAATGATGATGATGATGAAACAAGATCGATACTAGCATGCTCTATAGCAAACGCGTTCACACTTGCTCTTACCTTTCTCCCTTTTACCCCCGCATCAACTAGCAAGCACAAAGATAGCTGGGCGAGCTATTTAGCCAGCATGCCACTAAAATGCATGCTTAGGGCCTAAGGACACAGCGTTTTTTGAACGCGCCGTCGACGCGCGTTTTAGGAACGCGCGTTCACAGCGCGTTTTTTATTCCATTAGAGCAGCCTTAAGGCCCCTAGCATAAGCGTTAAAAAACGCGCCGTCGACAAGCATTTGTATCGATGAAAACGCGCGTCGACGGCGCGTTAAAAATACGCCGTGTGCTTTAGGCCCTTAATTGTAGCATGTCCTATACACACGCTAGTAGGTAGCATTTGCTCGTCAGTATAAGGTAACGCCACCAGAGTTGAGGCCACGCACACAACCACATCTCATGTAATGACAGCGGGATTTTGACGTTGTGTTGTCGTTAAACGTCAACACAACGTCAAAATCCCGCTGTCTTTACATGAGATGTGGTTGTGTGCGTGGCCTCAACTCTGGTGGCGTTACCTATAGCATGCTTTCGTGATAGTACCGAGCATGTGTAACAGTCGCTTTACACACGCTAAGAGCTCATTAACGTTTCAGGGTGAATTCGGGTTCCACTATACTTCGTTTTTTTAGCATTAGGAAGAAGGTAAGCGATCTTGACTTGTCTTTTTATTGAAAAACACTTGAAAAATAAGTCACAGCTAATATCTAATACCTTTAAACGAGCAATTCTTGTATATATATATATAATCAGGATCTCGGAAACGGCTCCAACGATTTCGATGAAATTTGGTATGTGGGGGTTTTCGGGGATGAAAAACTGATCTAGCTATGTTTCATTTTCAGAAAATCGCTTTTACTCTTGTTTTCCGGCTATTTTTGTTTGCATTAGAATATAAAGCTAAATTTCGCCGACTTCGAGCAGATCATAATGGCACATTAGAAATCGGGTGGTCGCGGATCCAGCCGACCTCGGTTCGATTCCACGTTTTTTTCAACATTTTTAGTTTTTTTTTTAAGTTTATTTTTCATGAGAAAACGTCAAGTTTCTTCTTTTGTGAGAAAAAGTTACTTTTTTGTGAGAAAAATTTACTTTTTTGTTAGAAAAAGTATTATAGGGAACGTGCAATAACTATAGGCGGCAGCACTAATGCGACAGAAGAGACTATGCGGACAGTGAAACAAACTTATCAAGGTAAAACATTCAAATTGATGGCACCCTTATGGCACCAGTTGGCAGCACCGTCTATGTGCACGTTCCCTATTGGGAGCACAGAACAGGAAAAGCCGGTTGTCTGTAAAGTCGGTTTACGGACGATAGTTTAACGTGACTTAACTCCCCCCCCTCCGGTGTTTTTGTCAAATATCTTGAAAACGGTGCATCCTACGGCAAAATCAATGAAATTTTCATCCCCCCTTTAAAACCCCCGCGCTCCCTCCCCCGCATCCCCTCCCCCCTCTCACCCCCCCCCCCCCCCCCCCCACCCCTCCGGTGTTTTGATCTCGGAAACGGCTCCAACGATTTCGATGGAATTTGGTATTTGGGGGTTTTCGGGGATGAAAAATTGATCTAGCTTGGTCTTATCTCTGGGAAAACGCTTGGTACCGAGTTTCTGCCCGAGCAGAGCTCGGTCGCCCAGGTACTGTAACATTATGAAAGGAAATATGGGCATTTAGACTCCTTTGGTTTCATAAGCACACACACACACACACACACACACACACACACACACACACACACACACACGCTCGCACGAGCGCACTTACGCATGCACGCAACTTAAGTTTAAGAATTTGTATTAAATTAATTAATTATGTATAATGTCACTTATATACCTACATATAATTTTAAGTAACTGTACCTACTTTTAAGGAAGAGCTGCGGCTCTTATCACAGGTATATTTTTACCTAAAAAGAGGCTCCAGCCACTTGTCCATGTAAAAATGAAAATGGTTACTGAATAAAAATTTATTATTATTATTATTATTATAAGTAATAGCTAATTACTATTTTTTTAAAGCGGTTTTCACTAAAAAGACCTGTCAAGATTATTTACCTTATTTTTAATGCTAAAAAAAACGAAGTATACCTACTTAGTACCTACAGTGAGCAAATGGAGGAACAGCATGAACACGCATTTCTTACATAAACGTAATTATCGTAAAGTCGCGGGTGAACAAAGTGATTGTTTAAGTTCATTAGTATGGACCTCCGCAAAGTAACGCCTGATTCATTAAATTATTTTCCACTAGACGTAAAGGGACCGTGACGTTTTGCGTGACGCCCCTTTTGTTAAGCCACTGCTTCTTTCAGGTGTCACGGCGAGAAAGACAACGTGGTGTTCGAACTGGCCAACCCTCTCGGTCTTCTCGGTAGACCTGAGCAAGACAACAAATGGTTCGTTCTGTCCAATGGTGACCTGGTCCCCAACGATACTGGGGAAGCCATCATCAGTGCCTTCAATGACGAAGTCGGGAAAGCTGACAAGAATACCACGAGAAGTATCGATGAATGTGTGATTAATGCGTAAGTTTTTTCTACTTTTTTTATGTTGCAAAGGCTCTTGCATATCTTTTTACAAGTTTTTATTCAACGCAAGCAATCTTTGTACCTATGTTTGTTAAGGTCAAGTGTTGCAAGTTCATTTTCACCTAAACCTACTAGTGAAGTGTGTGTAGGTGTAGTGACTTGAAATTCGATGGACATAGGTAGGTATGTTAGTTTGGATGACAATGCAAATACAGGCTATTAGGTAAAAAGTTTGCACCAACATAATTTTTTTACAAAATCTTAGTTATTTAGTAGTATATCCGCGCCGTCGCAAAGACCATAATTGCAAGAAGATTGCGCCACAAGAGACTTCGCAGAATGCATTTTTTTTTCTAAAACTAGTTGGTAGTAAATTAATAACTAAGGTAATTCCTATATTAGTACTTAACCGCAAATTGAACATAAAATAGTCATTATTAAATAAAAAATAATAATTGAGCATAGACATCAAAAAGTTTGGGGAGGACCTTGCGTAGCATTGTCTCTAAAGACGCTATTTAATGTGTGTTTCAAGCGTGCTCCATCGTAGTGCTCATCTTCCCTTTCCATCAGGCGTGATTGTGATCAAACGCAAGCCTATATTGTATAAAAAAAACGTTTCAGTTGATTTGGCGTCGAAACTTTTTTTTTTAATTTTCCAACCACCCCTTTTCGCAGGACTCGAACAAACCCTGTTCTTAAAAAGGACTATAAATTGACCATGCCTTTCCTCGAATGGTACGAGAGGAACAACCACCTGGGAGGCCGGAGGGACCCACGAACTGGCAAGTCGCTTAAAGGGCTTATGGAGCATTGGAATTCCGAAGGAGACCCCATGCTCAATTGGAAGGGGAAGGGATTTGCCACCATCTTGGACCTGCTCTTGGCAAGTAGATTAAGTTCTTGATTTTTTTATTATTTATCATTGGTTGCTTACCATAAATACTGATATAACACAAAAAAATGGTTATATATCGATGTAGAATCCGCTTAAGCCAATAAAAAAACTTTCTGCCCTCACAACAGAGCGAAAAAGTTGCTCGACTCGGCGCTATTCGATCGACGACTTTTTTTTTATCAGTACGTTTAGTATAAGTTTTACTTCACCAAAATACTTCTCGATCGCGTTTACGTAAAAATTTCAATTCTATGGAAACATGGACGCGCGCGCGCGGAGGCGCTGTCCATGTTTCCATAGTAATTGATTTTTTTACGTAAACGCGATCGAGAAGTATTTTGGTTAAGTAAAACTTATACTAAGCGTACAGCTTAAGACCATTTCGCGCCGATCGATCTCAAACTCTTTAGTTATAATTCGTCTTCTTTCTCTAGAACAAAATCCCAGACCCGTCGAAAGCTATTAACGCCAACATCCTCCTGAACAAAGAAGTTGAGAGCATCAAATGGAGCAGTCAGAAGGTGGACCCTCAGAATCCGTTGGTCCACGTCAAGTGTAAGGATGGCAGTCTGTATGCAGCCAAGAGTGTCATCGTCACTGTGTCTGTTGGAGTGCTAAAAGAAAGGTGAGGGATAAGTACTTTTTGAAAGCCTAAAACGACGCCTAAAGTTGAGAACTCACCGTCCCTTGGTCGCCGGATCTAAAGCGTCCAAGCGATCAATTGGTTACGGTTTCTTATACGCGTTTGTTCCTGGGTGCAACCAACTTGCCTTATCCTTATTTTCCAGACACACGACTCTCTTCAACCCGTCATTGCCTTCAGAAAAAATCAACACAATCAACAACCTTGAATTATGCATCCTCGGGAAGATCTACATCGAGTTCGAAAGACCGTGGTGGCCGAAAGCACCAGCCAACTTCACTTTCCTTTGGCGGGATGAAGATAAAGCCAAATTCCCAGAAGAATACCAGTGGATAACCGAGGTGTTTGGGATGTGGTCGTTGCACCACCAGCCCAATGTTCTCTTGGCATGGACTCATGGAGAAGGCACGGAGAAAATGGAGAGGGTCAGCCTTGAAGGGATAAAGTGTGGAGTGGAGAAACTGCTGGACATGATGCGGGAGAACTTCGATGTAGCGCCGGTGAAGAATGTTATAAGGTAAGTTAGGCGATGAATAGGGAACAGGTGGAAATGCAGATTCTAGGTGGATTGAAAAGCAGTACGAATTTAAAATTAACACGTTTGAGCTAGGTATTAAAAATAGAATAAATACTTAAATATCACGGGACAATTAATTTCTTTTTTTTTTTTTTTTAGTAAAAATGGCCGTGTTTCACGATAGGCCAATTTTGTAAAGACTTCATGTGCTAGTAATTAAGTTGTTAATTATGTATAATATAAATATGTACGTTAGTCTTTAAGGTATTTTTATATGGGCCTATGCAGCCTGAAATAGAAATATTCTATTCTATTCTATTAACAGCTGATCTAGTCCCAAAGGCAAAGTAAGCAAAGCTTGTATTATGAATACTATGGCGTTTTGTTCATTTTTAGCCGCGCAGACACAAACTATTCCGATGATAGCCGAAGATACGATTCAAACTTTAAATCAGTCTTACGTCTAATAGTTACAAGGTGCAAATTACAGCGCACCTGTTATCAGTCTTATTCACTCGGAAGTATGGCGGCTGACTAATATGCCACGCGACGCGCACAAGCATGGCGGCAGCAACCCACCAATAGCGGCACAGGAAAAAGACACGCCGTGCGTGGAATATGCCGATTGGCAATTGCATTCCCCGCGCTTCTAAAACGCGTCTTCTACGCAGGTACATCAGTGAGTCATATCACTCATATCAGTTGTGTACCTACTACTGTACATACTTATACACAAACCCTTACATAATATCTGCCCCGACTGGAGATCGAACTTGGGACCCCAAGCTTAGTAGTGCAGGTTCTCTAACCACCCGGCTACCAGTTCTTCAAGCCCTAAGGAAGAGAGTTGGAACTTTGGAAGTTGTGTTTATGCACCAGAGTTGAGAAAACTCGACAGCCCGATGTAGAAGAATATGAGTGATGTGATGAAAGACTAAGGTGAAGAATGTAAGAAAGAAAAAGTATGTGCATAAGAGAAGTAGAAAATGCGAGAACTGCTATGAATGGATAGAACAAGTCAGAACAGGCTCTTATCATACTGGAAGTAGACGTCAAAAAAAAGTGACGTCACCAGCGCTGGCTACTCATGCGTCATAGCAGTTCCTCCATTTAATAACTGGGTGTCGCTACTATACAAGCGAAAAATAGTAAAAAAAAAACCCGATCACTCACGTCTTACGAGTTTAACTCGACATGTTTCGGGCTAATCCGTAGCCCTTCTTCTCGGAGTCACACGTCACGGCGGCTGCCAAACGCGCACATGATGACATGATGCAGCCGCCGTGACGTGTGACTCCGAGAAGGGCTACGGATTAGCCCGAAACATGTCAAGTTAAACTTGTTTGAAGACGTGAGTGATCCGTTTATTATCACTAGCGAGCCTCACGGTAGTTTCATGTTTAAAGTACAAACGAAAACTTTGATTTCAGGTCACAATGGGCTTCAGATCCCCTAGCAAGAGGCGCATACGCATACCGCAGTGTTGCCATAGAAGAAAGTGGCGGCAGCGCGGAAATTTTAAGCGATCCTCTTTATCATGGCAACCATTTCCCCATAGTATGCTTCGCGGGAGAAGCCACTTCGCACCATAGACACACCGCGGTACACGGAGCAGTTGAAGCTGGTTTCAGGGAGGCTGATAGACTCATTGCGAGTTTCAAGACTTTGGGATAGTCTGTGGTTTAAAAAAAGTAAAGCGTTTGTCATCATTTGTTTTTATTTTCTGTTAATGGCACTTGAAATGAAGAATTATCGTCACAAATGTTTTAGGTCGTAGTAACGGTTCCCTATCGCATTTAAAACATTTATGTATATGGGTGGATCAACTTTTTTGTGTTGTTTACTCTGTCCCCGGATATCCAGGTGACATCTTCATACTGTTTCATAGAAAAATGCTTAGGTTGTCCAGGAGACAAAAAAACTGTGTAACCATAGCAACGGGTGGCACAAAACAGTTGATTCACCTACATTTACTTACTATAAAATATTTATATTTCTAAAAACTAACAGATCACAAGTTTTTGAGTATCAAATATTGTTTTTATTAAACTAAATGGGTGGATCAACTATTTCTTGTTGTTATTCTGTCCCGTCAGCGAGGGGACAAAAGTGTACAGTTTAATTAGAAGAAATGTTGTGTCACATTAACTAACATGCTTATTAGATGACCAATTGTAGAAGGGGTTTAAAACTACCACAAAAATGCATGTTTGGCAAATTTTAATCAGATAAACTTACGGCACGCGGTGGACACGACGTACAAATACGCGTTCTTGAATCTACATAAGCACGACGACGTCTGTACACGCGTACGCCTACATACATCGCGCGCGCACTCTCCTGGATTCCGGCGGGGTCCGGCAATCTGCGCCTTGAGGGGTGGGGTAACTCGAATCGGTGCGGGGTGGAGCGTGTCCATTCTGTACGTTAGTACTATTATATATTCTGTGCTTACGGTTTAAAGAGTTACCCAGGGGACCGTCACTATAGCAACGAGTGACAAAAAAAGTTGATCGACCCAAATGACACTTACTATATTAACCCTTCGTATGCCTTGTACCGGATCCGTACCCAATTTAAGGCATTCTTTTTGTATTTATTTTTAAATCTGTATCATTGGATTTAAATGAAACTGTTGAGACTAGAATGCACGACTTTTTTTTTTTTTTACTTCCGGCATACGAAAGGTTAATCACCCCATAAATCACAAACTTAATGAAAAATGCTAATTTTGTGCCATAACATTTTTCTTTCTTTCGTTCCTACCTAATATAAATCACAATTTTTCTCCATATACCTATCTATATACTCTGTATTAAAAAACCATGCGTTCCATATCACCGTAGAATTCCCATTATTGAGATCGAAAAAAAAACAAAAAAAACCACGTTTCTTGGACCTAATAGAATAGGGATTTTGACGCCATGTGCATTAAAAAATGATTCGAAGACGCGACTCCAGTAAAAAAACGCTTTATTTTCAATTAACTGCAAAATTATATTTTTTGTTGCTTTAAAACAAACAAATAGTTTGTTGATTGAGTTAGCGAACAAGTGACGTCATAAGTTGCTATTGCCATTCAAACTCTGTGGGAGAATTGTGAAACAGCTCATAAAAAGTACGTCAGTTGATTGGTGGCGTCAACATCCCTATTTAATTTTTATTGTTTGTTTCTATATCGGCCGTTGTATTACATAACCCACATAGTTTTCTCAAACATACTGTCATGTGGGTAACCGTATAATAAAGACACATTCTTGTCATTGTGTGGGTGGTTCCTCAGTTTGAATTAAACAGCAGACAGATACGTTGTGTTTCCCTTCGATTATCCCTTAGTTAGTGCGCCTAGCATCTAGATTACTTCGATATACTACAGTGGCGACGAGATAGTGTTCTTACGTGTGAAAATTAAAAGGAACTATTTAAAATGCCGATTGGAAAGCTGCAGGAATTTAATGTGAAGAGCGGGGTGTGGTCGTCGTACGTTGACCGTTTAAATATGTATTTTTTAGTTAACCAGGTGGAAGATGACATGAAGCTACCTATACTAATAGCCACTATGGGTGATGAAGCCTACGAACTATTGGAGAACTTAGCCAGCCCCATTAAGCCAGCAAATTTAACGTTCGCGCGGGTAGATGAATTAATGCGCCAACATCTACAGCCGGCACCGTCTGTTTTGGCAGAACGATATCGCTTTAGACAAAGGCGACAAAACGTCGGTGAAAGCATATCGACTTATGTAGCGGAGCTAAAGAGGCTTTCCAAAAATTGTAAGTTTGGTGATCATTTGAACGAAGACCTACGTGATCAATTCATTTGCGGCATTTACAGTGACGTCATACGACAACGATTGTTCGCGGAGAACGATGCGGTCACTTTCATCGAGGCGATTAAACTGGCCACATCCTTAGAGGCGGCGGAAAGGGATGCTGCAACAGTGGAGCAAACACAACCGGTAGCGAGTTCGAGCGGAACGAGCGCAGGGGCAGTGCACACGATCCGAACAGCGGGCCGGGGCAGGCCGGGGGCATTCGGTCGGGGGCAATCACTCGAGGGCCATTCGCGGCCGGAGCGCCGTGCGACAGGCGGAGGCGGAGGGAACAACACATTTTGTGATGCATGTGGAGCACGGAGTCATAATAGTGTGAACTGTAGGTTCCGCGATTATGTGTGCAGCAAGTGTCAGCAGACGGGTCATTTGCGGCGCGTATGTCCAGAGTGGGGCACCGCGGAGGCGAGCGGCAGCGGGGGCAGCGCCGGGCCGCGCAGCCTTCCACTTCGGCGAAACTGAACGCGAGCAAAACGAGGAGTATGGCGGTGACATAGAGGAGGAGCTACATCATCTATGTCTAAATAATTATCAACCTGTAAGTTTATCGGTACAAATTGATAAAACTGTAATTAAAATGGAGATCGACACCGGTACAGCTATTTCATGTATAAGCAAAGTTACGTACGACAATTACTTTAATCATATACCCATAGAGAACCATAACACTGTGTTAAAGTTCTACGACGGGTCAAAGGTCAAGCCGTTAGGTATAATAAGACCGATTGTTTATTTTAACGGTCAGAGTAAACGGCTAGAATTGTTCATAATTAATGGGGGAACGACATCTCTGTTGGGAAGACAATGGTTAACGGAATTAAAAATTGAAGTGCCAAGTTTTAATTGTAATTTGTTACTGAACGAAAGTAATAATCAATTGAGTAATGAAGTTGTTATTCTAATCAACAGGCATAAAGAGTTGTTTAGCGGCGGACTGGGTCGGTACACGGGCGGAGCGGCGACGTTGCGGGTGCGCGAGGGTGCGGTGCCGGTGTTCCACCGCGCGCGGCCGCTGCCGTACGCGCTGCGCGAGCGCGTCGACGCCGAACTGGACGCCATGCTGCGCGCCGGCGTCATTGAGCCCGTCGACTGCTCGGACTGGGCGTCTCCGCTGGTACCCGTAAACAAACCTGATGGTTCACTTCGAATCTGTGCCGATTATAAAGTCACTTTAAACCCGTCTTTATTGGTCGATCGTTACCCCCTTCCGAAGATAGAAGATGTATTGGTTAATCTGAATGGCAGTAGGTATTTTAGCAAAATAGACCTTTCCCAGGCCTATAACCAGGTCGAACTGGATGAATCCAAGCGGTATACGGTGGTAAACACACACCGAGGTTTATTTAGGTACAATAGATTGGTATATGGCTTAGCATCCAGCGTAGGTATATTCCAGCGAATTATGATTAACTTATTGGGAAACATACCTAATGTTGAGATTTTTTTAGACGATGTTATTATTGGCGGGAAAACTAAACAAGAACATTTACAAGCATTGGAAACAGTGTTCCAACGATTGGTTGCGAATGGACTTAAGTTGAAAAAAAATAAATGTGTCTTTCTAGTGCAAGAGGTTGCTTATCTAGGATATGTAGTGTCTAGGGCAGGGATCAAACCAGACATATCGAAAATAAACGCAATCTTAAAAATGAAGCAACCACAAAACGTATCCGAATTAAGATCGTTCTTGGGTACTGTAAATTTTTTTGGTAGATTCATTATGAACTTAAGTGCAATATTGTCGCCTTTACATAGTTTATTACGTAAAAAGGTCGAATGGTGTTGGAGCGCGGAGTGTGACCGTACATTTAGACAGGTTAAAGAATTACTTTCGAGCACACCGGTATTAGCTCACTATGACCCGAGTAAGCGACTCATAGTGACATGTGATGCGAGTCCGCAGGGGGTGGGAGCGGTGCTAACGCAGGAGGGGCCGGGGGGAGAGCGGCCGGTCGCGTACGCATCTCGCACCTTGAATAGTGCAGAATCAAATTACTCACAAATCCACCGCGAGGCTTTAGCGATCATATTTTGTGTAAAAAAATTTCACCAATATCTATACGGCCGACACTTCACGCTGCGTACCGACCATAAACCTTTAGTTTCAATTTTTGGACCAAAAACAGGTATTCCCACTATGACTGCAAGTAGGATGCAAAGATGGTCTATAATTTTAGCAGCCTATGATTATGACATAGAATACGTGAGTACAAGTAATAACTGCGCGGATAGTCTGTCCAGGTTGCCTAGCAGTGTTGAGGTAAAGAACGAGTCATATGAGGTTATACCGGAACAAACCTATTTGCATTTCGCACAGGATGCCTTATTATTAGATTATAATCAAATAAAGAGACAAACAATGGCAGATCCTATGTTAGCTAGAGTATTAAGTTACATTCGGGACGGTTGGCCGGATAAATGTGACATTGTCAATTTAAAACCATATTTCAACAGAAAAACAGAGTTATATGAAGAGCTAGGCTGCATCATGTGGGGGCACAGGGTAGTGGTGCCAGAAGGATGCCGGGAGAAAGTTCTGAAAATTTTACATGAGCCACATATGGGGATAGTGAAAACAAAAGGCTTGGCTCGTAGCTATGTGTGGTGGGCCGGGATCGACGAGGCGGTGGAGGGGGTATGCCGCGCGTGTGCCACGTGCAGCGCGTTGGCCGCTGCCCCGCCGCAGCACGCGCCACGCGCCTGGCCCTGGGCCGGCCGTCCGTGGGCCCGTGTCCATCTCGATTTTTTGGGCCCCCTTTATGGAAGAACATATTTAGTAGTGGTGGACGCCATGTCGAAATGGGTAGAAGCGTTTCAGGTACCGAGTACGGCCGCCAGCACTACTATTGATAGATTAGATGAACTATGGGCCAGGTGGGGGGTGCCGAAACAAGTAGTCACCGACAACGGCCCGCCGTTTACGAGTAAGGAGTTCGAGACTTTCTTAGCGAGCGACGGGGTCGAACACTTATTTTCGGCACCATATCACCCTTCGTCAAACGGGGCGGCAGAAAATTCGGTAAAAACTATTAAACACACAATTAAAAAAGCAGTTATTGAAAATAACGATATTCAAAGGGCATTAAATAAATTTTTATTATACTACAGAAATACCGATCATTGTTCTACAGGAGAAAGTCCGGCAATGTTGCTTATGGGTCGGCGTTTGCGAACACGGTTAGATTTATTAAAACCAGACAGGGGATCCCGAGCGTTGAAGGAGCAAAAACGTCAAGCCAGCGCAGCTGGGGGAGCAGTTAGGACGTTAAGAGTAGGAGAAGACGTGTGGTATCGACAATTTTTGAAGGGTGACAAATGGCTCCCAGGGCAGATAACTAAATCGTTAGGAAATACTGACTATAATGTAACAGACGGAAGGGGTAACAAAATTCACCGTCACATCGACCAATTAAGACGTAGGACCCGAAATTCCATGGTTTGTCCAATGGGTAGCAGGCCGGAGACCTCGACCGGTTCAAATAGTGCCCCTCATCCATCTACTCCAAATAGAGAGAACGATATCTCGGTCTCGGGGCAGTCGACAAGGGACTCGCCGCCAGGGCCAGAGCTGACGCCGGCGCGCGGCGCGGTAGAAGGGGAGGCGGAGGACGAGGAGACCTTCTCCACGCCAGACAGGGCACCAGCCGAGATGGCTGACGCCGCGCCACCATCGCCAGTCGCCCTTGTACCGACTCGATCGCGCCCACTCCGTTTATGTCGGACTAATAAGCCTACCTATAAATATTAAGTGTGTACCTACTTTAAATTAGTTAGTAAGTTGTTTTTGTTCATATTATTGTTGTAGAGTAAGGGCCTTAAACTAAGTGTGGAGGAGTGTCATGTGGGTAACCGTATAATAAAGACACATTCTTGTCATTGTGTGGGTGGTTCCTCAGTTTGAATTAAACAGCAGACAGATACGTTGTGTTTCCCTTCGATTATCCCTTAGTTAGTGCGCCTAGCATCTAGATTACTTCGATATACTACACATACAATGAAATATAAAATTATGACACAGCATCATGGTTCAGCGAACAAAAAAACTATAAATATTTATGAATTATCTCTGTTTTCGATTAAATCCTAGTTGGAAATAGATCGAAATAAATATACGTGTTAGTTATATTTATTTATCTAGTTTACTTATAATTTCTCTAGAAATAAACCTTTGATTTTTTGGAGTTTTTTTTTTTAATTTATTTCATTGCATGTTTCAGAAAAGCATACATACCTACCTCGGCGGAGTATACATACCTCGGCGGGAAATGGGGTTGCCAGCCTCATAACTATCTGGCCTCGCCACGCTCGGCCGTCTATACGTATCCGGCTAGCAACCCCATACTTCCCGTCCTCTATAATATACTATTTATTTAACATTACGCAAATCGCTCATTACAACATCAGACTTAATAACCTCGGAGCTTATAATATTACCTTCTTCATCCACATCGCACATTGTTATCTCCACCGCATTGTCACTTAACTTATCACTTTTGGTATCACTCTCACTCCCTTTCAGAGTGATCTCGAAGCGAGTGGGGGTGGTTGCCGTAGCTTTGGACTTCTCTTCGACATTGAACTCGAACGTGGTGGGTAAAGAGTCCTTGGGGCCGCTGTAGCCGTCGACGATTTTCTTGGAGACCTCTAGGATCTCGTAACGAGTTGTGGTGAGGCGATACATGCCGTCTTCGCTTATTTGGTACCTGGAATGGTAACGTAGTGTTGTAAGAAACTCGAGTCTTGCAGTCTTATTTAATAAAACTTGAGCAATTTTTGAAGACTCGAGTCTTATTTAATGCCAAACGCCAATGACTGCAAATCAAGTCTATCTAAAACGTCAAAATGTAACTAAACTACGATTTTTAATTTCGTGGAATTCTGACAAATGCCAGATTTTGACGTTTCAGAGGCAACAAACCTTTTTTCATTTTAAATCTATTTATTATTTTAGAAACAATAAAATAGGCACATTACTAATTATAAATATAGTGAAGGAGAGCTTTTACTATAAGAAGTTATCAGTATTCATTTATTAGTCTATATTTATTTCATAGGTTTTTAAGAGATTTGTGCATTCATGGTTCGTGTGAGATAGTTCAAAATGATATTAGTCCTCTTTAAAAAACATAACACATAGCATGAAACAAAAACTTTTCAAGGAAATAATTAAATCAATCAACGAAAACGATAAAAATAAAACGGAAACAGGAGAGCGAGCACATTCGAACATTCAAGACAGAAGCCGAATGACTTTAATATTGTTTTGACAGAAGAATGATATTTGATGGTTTTTATAATTTAAGTATGTACCTTGTCTATGAAATTTTAAATTACAAACCTCTTGAAACAACGATTGAAACTAAATACGTAACTATTAATTATAATTTAAGTCCGAAAGTTTGCGATATATGTCAATCATCGCAATGATACCCGAGACAATTTATTTTTTACTCATAAAAGGGTTAAATATTTTATTACGTCTGAACAGTTAGATCAAAAAATATTCTAACTACGTATTAATTAATGATTTATTACATTATGCCCAATTTTTATGTGTATACTAAGGAATTTGTGCTATGTATTTCCTAGTTTTTGTTTTATCTCGTTTAAATTTTCGGGAAATATTTTTTGCCTAGTAACACTAAGAAATGTCAGAATTCCACGAAAATAAAAATCGTAGTTTAGTGTTGTACTATGGTAGCCCTGTACTTGCACTATAAATTAAGGGTTTTACTTTAAAATCTACACTAATATTATAAATGACAAAGCACGTCTCTGTCTGTCTGTCCGTCTGTTACCACATAAATTCCGAAAAACTCAGAGGAGCGAGCCGGGATTTGAAACCACGACCCCTCTGCTTGAGAGGCCATAGACCAAACCACGCCACCCCGACTCCCAATATTCCTTATTTTTAGGAATAATAAAATGGTCTTACCTAAACCTGCTATGTCCAAACGGCCATTGCGCCCCATGTACGTTCACCAGATGCGTGGTCAGTCTGTTCCCTCTGGCAAACACCTTCATCTGCTTCTCCGGGCACATATGGCACGCATACTTCCTCTTCTTCTTCGTTTTCCTCTTTAATTCTTGGTCCGAATCATAGGATACGTCGCTGTCTTCTGTTCTTTTCTGCTTTTTGCGAGTGTGTGTCTGTATGTGCTTGCGGAGGTCGGATTTTGTTATTGCTCTGAAAGACAAAGTTTGCTGTTAGGTCTCAAGGTGAAAAACAAATATATTGTTAAAACTTCCTCTGTTCACCGAATGCATGGTCATCCTACATTTGTTGAAGTTAAGTAGTTTCGTAAAGTGTCATCGTCGTCGCTTTCGCTAGGAATTTGAAGAGTTATTTAAGAAACTGACTTATCAAAAAGGTTTTAGGCTCATACACTAAAATGTGCAGGGTGACAATTATTTTAATTAAAAATATATATAAAAATGAATTGTCTGTATGTCCTTTATAGAATCGTAAACTATGCATTTGATCACGTGATGATCTTTAGCAAAGTTGTTGTGCATGAGCCAAAGACGGTTTCTGAGTTGGTACGACCAATTTTCGACAGATGGCGCTACTGGCATTCCAATGTAGTTCGACGTCTCCAATCGATACATTACTGTCTACGCGTACGAAGTCGCGGGCAAAAGCTAGTTAAAAATATATTTTCCAAATATTCATAATTTAAAAAATAAACCTTTTATTTCATATAAGTGCGACTTAAACGTGGGTACACCACGTGGCGTGGGTGCCACAGAATACTAATCTAGAAAGATTGGTTTCTGAACAGATTAAAAATTATCGTGTATTGGTAAATAATGATGATGAAAATATCATCTACTTAAAGCCCTACCGAGCTTTTGGCGCTAATCGATTTTAGGTATTCAATGCACTCGTGTATGTGTGCGTGAGAGCGTCCGATGGCCGAAGGAGAACTAACGCAAGTGACTATCGGACAAGGGGGAAGCACGATGGCTCAAGATAGGTTGGTTAGACTGCGCGTGTATTTAGGTATTTTCATCGTATTACTAAAACAAATACATATTTTAAAAATGTAGCAACAATACGCCCTAGAAAACATCTTGTTTTATTAATATTCAAAAAAGTCATGACCTGCCATAATGCAGTATTTACGTCGTACTACGAATTTATTTTATTTTTTTAGAGACGACTTTGGATTTTTTTTCTATCGAGCGAACTACAAGTAATCGTGTTTCGATAAACACTGGTCATTAGAGTGAATCCTCAAATATCTTACACATGAATTTCAGGACTAAAGCTTTGCTAGCAATGATACAGCACGAGATTAAATGAATGCAATAAATGCGCCAAAAGCTCGGTAGGGCCTTAAACAAAATCAAGTACAGTAAAATTACATAAAGTTTACCACTGACAGATGGTTTGCCTTCATTTCATATTCAACTTTAACGACCTACAAATAAAGCCAATTTTAGAATACTGTTATCCACGTTTGCAGATTTTGTAATAGCTACTTTATTTGTATGGTGTTAAAGTTGGAAATGAAATGAAGGCAAGCCATCTGTCAGTGGTAAACTAAAAGTAATCGTATTGTATCAACTCACTTGTGCTTGCAATGCGGACACGCGTGTATCCTACATTCGGGGCCCATGTGCCTGTAGCGCACATGTTGGGCCAACGTGGCCAATGTTGGCGCCGACATGTCGCACAGCGTACAGGCGTATTGGGAGACGTGTTGGCGAGCATGTTGGCGGAGCAAGTACTCTGTCGCGTAGGAGAAACCGCAGACTGAACACGTGTTTTCATTGGTTGGTTGAACGTTCTGTAAAAATAAGTTTGAAATATTTTTATACTAAATACAAACTGAAACATGGATACACAGAAAAAAACCAGAAAAAGAGACCAGCGCTGGAAATCGAACCCAGGTCCTCAGCATTCCGTGCTGCGTGCCATACCCCTACACCACCACTGGTCAGGTTTAGACACAAATTTTCCCTATATATCGACATTTTTAACAGACTTCAAAAAAGGAGGAGGTTCTATGTTCCACTGTTTATCCAGTTTGTTTTTCTATAGTCACTTTACGCAGCGACACTAGCGACATCTATGTTTAATGTTCTCATCATCGAGAAACGTCAACACTCCTTCGGAACTATCCGCTCACCCGGACAAGAGATGGCGCACGTAAGCAACTTATCAAGATTGGTTTTTTGGAGTCTTTAAAATAAGTGGAAAATAAGTTTTATTCTATGAAACGTTGGAATTAAAAGTGTGCGGTCATCCTATGGTAGTTATAATCCACCTATAACCCGTCTAGCTTCAAGCAGAGGGTAGTGGGTTCCAACCCGAGGTCGCACCTCTGAGTTTTCAATCAATTAATCAAAAGTATTAGTGTGTGCCACAGGTGCAATATACAGGTGTTATAAATAAATAAATAAATAAATATTAGGGGACAATCTTACACAAATCGACCTAGTCCCAAACTAAGCAAAGCTTGTACTATGGGTACTGGACGACGATAAACATACTTATATAGATAAATAAATACTTAAATACATAGAAAACATCCATAACTCAGGAACAAATATTTACCTTCATTTATATGTTTTAACATGCCAATTTGACATACAATTTATCTTATTTTTTTTTTTTTTTTTTTTTTTATTTATTTAATCAAACGGTACATGCTTTTACAACAAATTCTGTTATCGCCAAACTGTTACCAGTTTGTTGGCGATGAAGCACTCAACACTATAATTGAATCATGCACCAGATACACAAAACAGTTAACAACTAAATAAACTAACATGCACAACTACCTACTTACACTTTTTACATACTTTTCTAAAAGGTGTTTTTTCAATCTCTTTTTAAGGACCGGTTTACTAAACTTAGGTTTTTCTCTTAACCACCCCATTTCGTTAAATAGCCTCGGCACTAAATATTTATTTAACCTTTTCCCGTAATAATTGACTGCTGGAGGCTGTATTAATTTACCTTCTCGTACCCGCCTCGTGTTGTATTTATTAGTTACGGGGCATTTATATTCATCCAAATAATAGTTTTCTAAAGCAATCAGATACTTAATTTTCATCTCGACAGGCAAAATTTTACAAACTGGAAATAGCTCCATGTAATCTTCACACATATTTTTTATTTTCCTGTCCACTATTAATTTTACTATTCTGGTTTGCAAATTTCCTACATTCTTTATATAAGTACTAAAGGTGCGGCCGTAAACGTTTAACCCGTAATTAATTAAAGAATATATATTATGAACTAGTCATCAAAGGTAATAATAATAATCTTAATTATATAGGACAAATTGAGACTTTTAGAATCACCCATTATTATTGTTTGCTATTCTTACCAGTCTTTTCACCGTTAGTCAGCTTTTCAGCAAATAATAGTCAGTAGCTAACACTCTTTTCTTATCTGTCTCCTTATCGTCAGTCAGTTTTTCCGCAAATAGTCAGTCAGTACACACACTCTTTTCTTTATCATGTCTCCTTATCGTCAAGTCAGTTTTTCCCAAATAGTCAGCAGCTAACACTCCTCATGTCTGTAACCTTAACGTCAGTCAATAGCTAACACTCCTTTCTCACCTGCCTCCTCAGATGGTCAGTAAGCTTCCTATTGCATGCAAAGTGCGCTCCACAATGGTAGCACTATATGACACTCTCTCCTATATGGCAGCGAGCATGGACGGACAGCATTTCGCGTCTCGCGAAGGCAGCACCGCATCCGGCCCATGAGCACTGATGCTTCGGGGAAGCGTAGTGGATATAGTCAAATGGTCATTCAGTTTCTCATCAAATAATCAGTAGGTTACACTCCATTCTTATCGCCCTCCTTATCGTTAATCAGTTTTCCCTCAAATAGACAGCAGCTAACGCTCCGTTCTTACCAGTCTCCTCGCCGTTAGTCAGCTTTTCAGCAAATAGTCTGTAGCTAATACTCTTTTCTTATCTGCCTCCTTATCGTCAGTCAGTTTTTCCGCAAATAGTCAGCAGTTAACACTCTGTTCTTGTCTCTCTCCTTAGAGTCAGTCAGTTTTTCCCAAATAGTCAGCAGCTAACACTCCTCTTATCTGTAACCTTATCGTCAGTCAGTAGCTAACTTATCTCGTTTCTCACCTGTCTCCTCAAATGGTCAGTAAGCTTCCTATTGCATGCAAAGTGCGCCCCGCAGTGGTAGCACGCTATGACCCGCTCTCCCGTATGGGAGCGAGCATGGACGGACAGCATTTCGCGTCTCGCGAAGGCCGCACCGCATCCTGCCCACGAGCACTGATGCTTCGGGGAGGCGTAGTGGACATGGGCCTTCACGTGGTCGAGGAATATCTGGAAGAGAGGTCCATGTTAAATGAACAGTGAAATGTGAATAATTTACTCCAGAACAAGTCCATATGCCTATCTATTGTTACAAATGCCCAGCTAGCTATGTACTATTTTCATCCAAACAAGCGGTTTAAGCGTGAAGTGGTAGTGGAGACAAACAGACAGACACACTTTTGCATTTATAATATTAGTATGGATGAAGGAATAGTAGGTTTGATTAAGTTTAGTGCTTTACGGTGAAGGAAAGCATCATGATGAAACCTGCATACGCCTGCCAAGAAATTCAATGGTGTGTGTGTCCCAATCCACACTGGGCCCGCGTGGGAACTACAGCCCAAGCCCTCTCATTCTGAGAGGAGGCCTGTGTCCTGCAGCGGGACGTATATAGGCTGGGATGATGAGTTTTGATACATTGCATACAATACGTTTACTTTTAGTTTACCACTGACAGATGGCTTGCCTTCATTTCATTTCCAACTTTAACACCATACAATTAAAGTAGCTATTACAAAATCTGCAAACGTGGGTAACAGTATTCTAAAATTGGCTTTGTTTGTAGGTTGTTAAAGTTGAATATGAAATGAAGGCAAACCATCTGTCAGTGGTAAACTTTATGTAATTTTACTGTACCTGCATAGACTTAAACTTCTCTTCGCAGTCAACCCACATGCAACAATGATCCGTCACCAATAACGGCAATTTATTCCTGTTCCTAGAGTCTTTCTTGCATCTGACAAGATTGAGGGTAGCTCGAGCATTGAGCCCGATCGCTAGGAGCCGGGCGTGGTACGCGTGGTAATTCATGTGCCGGCATACTTCGTCGAAGTCCGAGTTCTTGTGCTTGCATATATCCCATAGGCAAGTGTAGTAAGCTGAAATATAGAGAACAGAAATTAATGTTTTGAAAAAAGTTGCTATGTAGGCATTTTATTAGTGCCACCCATTGATATGGTTACAGAAATTTTGTCCCTTGGACATTTGGACAAGCTAAACATTTTTCTATGATACAGTATGAAATGTCACTTGGTAAACCAGTGACAAACTAAACAACACAATAGTTATTTGTTATACAAGGGGGGAAAGTTGTATTTTACCTGCGAGTGTCCATTTGAAACACAAGCTATCGAAAGGACTCTATGATTGACCACGAGCGAAGCGAGTGGTTCAAAAATAGAATCCTTTCGATAGCAAGTGTTTCAACACACGAGACGTAAAATAACTTTTCACCCGTGTATAACACAAAACTTTTCACCTCACTACAGCGAGGAAAATAAGAAAAAGGGTTTGTACTATCAATTATTATTTATTTATTCACTCAAAATAATTAATTGAAAAGTTTTGACTTAAGTTTTTTTTTATTATTTCGGATGCGTTTTGTTCGCACATCGACTTACTTAGACTGTCAGAACATTTTATCCGTTTTTGCAACAAGAATGAAGGTTAATGATGAATGCTGATATTTATGAATTAAAATAAAGTTGTAAGACTGTATTTAGTGTTTTTTACTCGATGCAATTCATTAATTGTGATGTTAAAAATTCAGCACTTTTAACGTTTTACGTTTTGTTAGCTGTCAAATAAATATCACGTAAGCTGCCTTCAAATGTCAAAACTCTTTCTTCACATGTGGATAAAAAGCGATTTTCTCAATAGATGTTAAACAAACAAAAAGGGCTTTCCGAGCTAGTGAGGTGAAAAAAAAGTTGATTCACCCTGTTGCTAATCCATTTTACTGGCATAGACTTTGATCAATTATAACTGAAGATACACATTGCCGAACAAAATCCCCTTCAAAAAGTGTCCGAACTTTTTTATTTGTTTGCATAATAATTAAAATCATCACCTACACAGAAATTTGAAACTAGTCTTTACTTCATTACAGTCGAATTTCGGTTGACACTTGACAGCTAAACTTGACAATTTCACGCAACGTACTGAGAAAAAAGAAGGCCACTTTTATCAAAGTGACGCTCATTTGGCTCGGACATTTTCGGGCGCGCGACTGTGGATCTACAGTTATAATTGATCAAAGGGCATAGACATGCCAGAAATGCAACAAATATTTGGGTAATATCTAGTATTCGGCCACTGTGTTATATTCGGCCAAACACCGAATGTCAAATGATGTAAAAACACACACATGTAAACATAATTACTTACGTCATAAAGTATGCTAGGACTTATGACGATAAAACATATCAATTTAAGAGGGTTTATACCTGCTGAGCAGTCAACGTTGCATTTTTGTTAGTTTTTCTCGATTATTCCATAAAAATTGAATGAAAATAAAAATGTTTTGAATACAAATTGTTCTAATATATAAGTTAATGTGTCTACTGCAATAATAATTCGTGATAGACTTTTATTTTCTTTATAAACGAACAAATTATTACCTAACGGTTTTTAAAGAAAATAAAAGTCTTATTACGAATTATTATTGCAGTAGACACATTAACTTATATATTAGAACAATTTGTATTCAAAACATTTTTAATTTTCATTCAATTTTTATGGAATAATCGAGAAAAACTAACAAAAATGCAACGTTGCCAGCTCAGCAGGTATAAACCCTCTTAACAGATCTCAATACACACAAACAATTTACTTACTTGTTCCTTCTTCCTCGGAAACATGTAAGTCAGAAATATGGTTCCGGCAGTGCGTCTGGAACTCCATGTAGTCATCAAACAACTGGTTACAAGACTGCCATTCACACTCCATACGAACATCTTTCCGCAACCGGTGTAGAGGCTGAAATGTGACAATGATATTAACAATTAAAAAATATAATAGAGCAGTGTTATCCACATGTATATCAGCTCAATGGACTGATTTTTAAATAATAATACCTGCAACCACAGTTTGGATTTATTTTTGAACTGGCAAAACATAAGATGCATTTCGGTCAGGAGCCATTGGCCACTAACTTTGGTGACTAAGTTTGAATATTGTACAGCAAACTGTCACCATAAGAGCTAGCTACAATGTTGCTTTGACGTGTCGCATTTGACAATGCATTGCAAATGTTAAACAACATTTTTGAGATTCGATTTGTAGCATTCGAACATGGCGGACGTAGACAGTATCTAATCTTGGTATTTCTGTTTCTTTGGCTAGTTGAAGTATAATTTTGATAGTGTTTTATGCGGCGATTAACCTTAACATAACAGTGATCACAAAATTCTATATTGCTTGTGTCTGACATTTTTTAATGCGCAAGTTGTCTCCACATGGTTTCTGGAACTTTACTATCAAGTTGCAAAAACTACAATCACCATACAACGTCGCTCCCAAAGAGAGCTTACTTTGACACTGGCGAAATTGTCCTAAAATAGGACAGAAGCCAAATTTAAATAAATAAATAATAAATAAACAACATTTTTACGAAATGGGTAGGGAATTAAATTCTTTGACTGTACCTATACTTGATTTTTTTTAGCATTAGAAAGAAGGTATGTCATATTGACATGTCTTTTTAACACTTTTAAAAAATAATTCACAGCAAATATGTAACATTCAGCAAGGACATATGGACATTTACATTCTTTTGGTTTCATAATTAAGTTATTATTTTTTAGCATTTTTCGATAAAAAGACTCATCAAGATTGTTTACCCTATTTCCAATGCTTTAAAAAAACGAAGTACCTATAATGGTTGCTAACATAAAGCAACCAGAGGCGCTTTCACTATCTCTTTCTGTCAACGTTTTATACCGTTTGACAGAAAGAGATAGCGATTGCGAAGGCAAGCGTCAAAAACGTTAGACAATAAGCCTACAGTTGCCAAAAACAAAAAAAAATTAAGTTTAATTTCCTGCCGGTTTCTCTCAACAGAGTATATTTCGAACCAGCAGTGGAATAATAAGTGGTTGTTAAAGCCTAATTTTAGACTTTTTAATAATCAGTAGTTTTTAGCCACATTTTTGCTTACAATCAGGTGTAATTGTAGTTATAACTATACTTTGTTTTTTTTAGCATTAGAAATAAGGTAAACAATCTTGGTATGTCTTTTTATTGAAAAATGCTTTAAAAAAAATAACTATTACTTATGGAGCCAAAAAAATATAAATAAATAAATAAAAGCATAAACGTATAAATAAAAGCATAAGCATAACGTGGAAAAAAGTTCTGGTCATTGAAAGAGGTCCTTAAAGGCAGCTACAATATCAACCTTAAAAGGGTTGTGATGGATTCATGCCTATTACCAAGTCTTCTTTATTTCCTTGTTAATTGTTACATATTTACCATTTCTTTATTTTTCTAAAGTGTTTTGCCATAAAAAGACACGTCAACATTGCTTTCCTTCTTACTAATGCTATAAAAACGAAGTGTAAGGCTTTATGGCAATAGAAAAAACTACCTACACCTCAGCAGTTTTATGTAATAGGTTAATAGCAGGCTATTTTCTGTAACTCAACATCTATGTGAGTCTATTTTGCGTAGTGAGCAGTTTTCTCAAATTATTGCAGATACTTTGCGAGCTTAGATCTGTTATTCATGCGATGTAAATGAAAACTGCAATACAATTTTTAGGAAATCCCATCAATAAACAATGCCACACAAGTCAGAAACTGACCATGCAACGTTTTAACCCTATTCAGTAAGAATATTGTATTGTATTGAATTGTATTGTTGTTGTTGTGGTGTATGTGAAGTTCCCAATCCGCACTGGGTCTGCATGGGAACTACGGCCCAAGCTCTGAGAGGAGGCATGTGCCCGACAGCGGGACGTATATAGGCTGGGATGATGATGATTGTACAAAATGTCACATGGCCAATCTCAGACTTGAGCGCTACTATAGGTTAACCTTTCATATGCTGGTAAGGCTCTTACACTTTTACTCATGCTTGGTGCCATATCCGTCCCTATACCTGTTGGATCCCTTCGTTGGGGCCCGATCCTCAATTTTAACATGTAACAAAGAAATTTATTCATATAAATGTGCAAGCCTTTTTGGCATGTGACAGGTATAGGTATGGATACCGCACTAGGCATACAAAAGGTTATGTTTTAAACAATTTGAAAAAATTTAATTATTAAATTGAGTATTTAGCTTACCACAGCTTTAGGCTCCACGGAAGGTTCACCTACGCCGCCGGGTACGGTCGCTACATCCTCCGCAGAGGACAGCAAAAACTTCTTCCGATCAGCGTTAGTCTGAATTATGAACTGAATATCATTCTTATTCTGCTGGGACAACTTTCTGGCGTTATTCTGTTTCTCAACCCATTCTTTGCAAAAACTAAAGCGCAACTTTGTGTTCGAATGTGTATCGTCTTTATCTAAATCACTTGCTTCGGTCATTGTTGATGTTGTTGTTCGTCACAGCATAACAAACAAGGCGGGTAAATGATGTAAAAAGTCAATGAATTACATTAGGGTTGGTGTATTATTATTAAATATGTATGCTTTCTTGCATTATTTTATTTGAGCTGTTCACTTTGTACATCGAAAGATTCGTCAGAAAGATCAGAAACTCAGAAACAAACAGCGAAACGCATGCTATTATGAAATATGAATTGAATTTGAAATGTCAATGTCAAAAATGACGAATGACGTCAGGTATTTTTTTTCTTTTTGGGCCCGTTTTTTTTAATATTCTTGGGTTGGAGCATGTTTGGAGTTAAAAATTCTATTTATTGTTACGATTTATAATTATTTTAGTCCACAAATTCCCGAGTTAAGCAAAAAAATATAAAATAATAAAAGCAATTCAGCCTCATCATAAGCCCACGCGAGTCCAGTGCAAGTTGGAAACTTCACTTACGTCATTAAATTGAACTTTTTCGCAGAATTTTACTAAGCGAGTCCACTCGATTTTTTCTTTTACCATGTCCTTTAAAAATCAAAATGATATGAAAATTTAAAATTTATTCAACAGCACCTTGGTTATCAATTTGAATATTTGTATTAAAAATATTTAATTGCATTTAACATTAACGTGTCGGTTTTCTTTCCTTTATAAAAAAAAAACAACTTCCGGTATGGTAAAAAAGCTGGTCACACCACTTTTTCTGTCAAATTAATAAAAAAATCTTAAGAAACGAGCCAAGCGAGCGCGGGTGCGTGCTGCACGGCGTATTTACGGCACGGAGTGGCAAGTCCCCACGTTGCCTTAAACATCTCTTATCGTTAATTAATCGTTCATATATAGTTCATCTTGTTTTTCGCTTCGCACATATCACGAGTGACGGTCGAGGGGTCAATTCAGTCTAGTGCTGATGCCATCAACCGCTTCGGGTGAAGAACAATTAGTTAACAAGTTAAACAACCTTGTTTTACCTTTAACCACAAGAATGCCGAACATCAAAGTGTTCAGCGGGAGCTCGCATCCGGACCTGGCGCAGAAGATCGTCGACCGGCTAGGGATTGATCTAGGAAAAGTGGTAACCAAGAAATTTAGCAACATGGAAACGTGTGTGGAAATCGGGGAGTCCGTGCGAGGCGAAGACGTTTATATCGTGCAGAGTGGCAGCGGAGAAATCAACGACAACTTGATGGAATTATTAATTATGATCAACGCGTGCAAGATCGCTTCCGCGTCCCGCGTCACCGCCGTCATTCCGTGCTTCCCGTACGCTCGTCAGGACAAAAAAGACAAAAGCAGAGCGCCGATCACAGCGAAGCTCGTTGCCAACATTCTGTCGGTATCGGGCGCGGATCACATCATTACCATGGACCTCCATGCGTCACAAATCCAAGGGTTCTTTGACATTCCTGTAGATAACCTCTTTGCTGAGCCAGCTGTCTTGAAATGGATCAAGGAGAACATTCCTGACTGGAAGACCAGTATTGTAGTATCGCCAGATGCTGGTGGTGCTAAGAGAGTCACATCGATTGCTGATCGTTTGAATGTAGAGTTTGCTTTGATCCATAAGGAGAGGAAGAAGGCTAATGAAGTGGCTTCAATGGTTCTTGTTGGTGATGTTAAGGACCGTACAGCTATTTTAGTTGATGATATGGCCGACACTTGCGGGACAGTCTGTCATGCTGCCGAGAAGCTCATTGAAGCTGGAGCTATCAAGGTTTACGCCATACTTACGCATGGAATCTTCTCTGGCCCAGCGATTTCGAGGATCAACAACGCTTGCTTAGAAGCCGTGGTGGTCACAAACACCATACCACAGGACAGGCACATGCGGGATTGTCCCAAGATCCAATGTATTGACGTGTCCATGATGCTTGCTGAGGCTGTACGACGTACACACAATGGAGAGTCCGTGTCATACTTATTCTCCAACGTTCCATACTAGATTAATTTCTGTTAATTTTAAGTTACACCTCCAACAACTGAGTTTTAAGGTTTTATGTAAAGAAGCTTTTGTTAAACTGGTGATAATTTTATCAGTTTGTTGGAGGGTGTTTAGTTTGTATAATCTCATTAAGATTAAATAGGTCCTTCCAGTTTTATTATTGTACAATTTATTGCCTAGTAGTCTCAGTGATTTGTTATAGTAAAAGTTTGTACTTCTAGACTAGAGGTATTATATTCATAATAACGTGGTCACATTTAAAAAACATTTTACATAAATACAGATTTTAAAATTTTAAACAATTTCAATTCCATATGCATTTTAGTTGCCTGAAAAGTTGGTACTGCCATAACTTTGCCATCCAAACCAATCTGCATTTACATGTTTTAAAGTATTCAATAACACTATTTTCATTGTTAATTGTTTGGGAAGTTTATACATATTTAAAGACATTTAAGCTAAATCTTATTAGTTCTAACACTAAAGTTAAAGAATGTTCAATTTTTGCTAAATGTTTTTAATTTAGAAGTAGCTCTAAATGATTGTTCATGAAAAAGTTTTAAATGTTCTGTTAGAAAATATGAAACCTTGTGACAACAAAAAAGTGGCCATGATACCTTTATTTAAGAGAAAAGAAATAGAATGAGTTAAAAATGATTTGTCTTAACAGTTTGACAAAATTTCTCTATCAACATGTACATTTGATTTTGTTATCTTCTTTATGGAGGACAAATTTATTGTAATTCTGATTACTTGCTTATATTTTATATTCTTGCAACAAATTATAAATAGAGCATAAAATTATGTAAACTAATTGGCTTTGAAATTCAATGTACTTCATGGGTATTAATTGTGATGAAATATTTTTTCTGAATATAGACTTTGAATGTATATTTGGTCTGTATAACATCAAATTAGATAAGTTTACTATGCTATTAAGACATGAATAAAATACTTTATTAAAGTTTTGTATGTGTTATTGTTGTCATGGTGATTGAATTATAATCAAAATTTTGTGAAACAGCAGATGAGGCTAATTTATATTTGCATTAGAATCCTTTAGCCACAGTTAACTGCCATTTCTAAAGTGTGATATATAAAGTTCTTTCTAATGCAAGATATGTTTGAACAGATAAGATTCTATCTTATCTTACTAACAGGGTAAGGTACCCAACTGACAGGCTCCGATTTGATTCATTTTGATAATGTTAGAGAGTAGTCTCTGTAGTCTAAACTAACACAATTATACACCGTGAAATTTTAGTGGTTGTTTTCCCGAAACGAGGTGATTTAGTTTCGATTGTACAATCGATTTATAATTACTATTTTGAGTAGAGTCAAAAATCCAATTGTGAAAAACGAACGTCGAAAATGACCGCAAACCAATAGTAACGCTTCGTAGGTACCTAACCTATCGTACGATCGTACGCTACTTGTACCAACGAAGCGTTACTATTGGTTTGCGGTCATTTTCGACTTTCGTTTTTCACAATTGGATTTTTGACTCTAGTCAAAATAGTAATTATAAATCGATTGTACAATCGATACTAAATCACCTCGTTTCGGGAAAACAACCACTAAAATTTCACGGTGTATATTTTTTTAGCTGCCCAAACCCAAATATCGAGAAATTGGCCTCCAAAGTACTGAAAATTTAGAAAACCCTCTAACTTCTATAGAATTTTTTAGTTACTTATTACTTATTACTGATTTGTTTATATGTTTGAGAACACGAAAAAATTATGAGGACGTGTTTTTTGTTATATCGGCTCAAACTCGTATTTTACTAAAAAAAGCACCAACCAACAATGAGAAATATAAACAACTTTAAAGGGTGCTTTTTTAAGGAAAATTATGAGTTTGAGCCGATTTTAACAAAACACGAGCTCATTATTATTTCCTGTTCTCAAGCTCAAATCAGTAATAAAAAAGAAATTCTGTAGAAGTAATAGTGTTTGGTCAATTTTCAGTACCTACTTTGGAGGTCATTTCTCCAAATAGGTTGGGTTTGGGTAGCTAAAAAAATATGGGTCTGTTATTTTAGACTACTCTCTAACATATTATATCAAAATGAATCAAATCGGAGCCGGACAGTGGTACCTTTCTTTGTAAATAATACTAGATGTGCGAAAGTTTGTGGAGTGGACATAATGAATGCTACTTTTTATTTATTTTATGAAATTCGTCACTCACTTTATAATCATGAAAAATTGTGTGGTCGCCACGAGATTGAGATAAATCATAGCATGAATGCATTCATCGCAGACGAAGCCACGGGCAACAGCTAATTGCTTCCTAAACTTAGGTCCTTATCTATCTATCTATCTATCTATCTATCTAATACCTTTAAACGAGCAATTCTTGTATATATGTATATATATATATAATCAGGATCTCGGAAACGGCTCCAACGATTTCGATGAAATTTGGTATGTGGGGGTTTTCGGGGATGAAAAACTGATCTAGCTATGTTTCATTTTCAGAAAATCGCTTTTACTCGTGTTTTCCGGCTATTTTTGTTTGCATTAGAATATAGAGCTAAATTTCGCCAACTTCGAGCAGATCATAATGGCACATTAGGAATCGGGTGGTCGCGGATCCAGCCGACCTCGGTTCGATACCACATTTTTTTTCAAGATTTTTAGTTTTTTTTTTTTGAGTTTATTTTCATGAGAAAACGTCAAGTTTCTTCTTTTGTGAGAAAAAGTTACTTTTTTGTGAGAAAAAGTTATTTTTTTGTTAGAAAAAGTTACTTTTTTGTTAGAAAAAGTATTATAGGGAACGTGCAGTAACTATAGGCGGCAGCACTAATGCGGCAGAAGAGACACTATGCGGACAGTAAAACAAACTTATCAAGGTGAAACATTCAAATTGATGGCACCCTTATGGCACCAGTTGGCAGCACCGTCTATGTGCACGTTCCCTATTGGGAGCACAGAACAGGAAAAGCCGGTTGTCTGTAAAGTCGGTTTACGGACGATAGTTTAACGTGACTCACCCTCCCCCCCCACCCCCTCCGGTGTTTTTGTCAAATATCTTGAAAACGGTGCATCCTGCGGCAAAATCAATGAAATTTTCATCCCCCCTTTAATACCCCCGCGCTCCCTCCCCCCCCCTCTCCCCTCCCCCCCCTCTCCCCTCTCACCCCCCCCATCCCTCCGGTGTTTTGATCTCGGAAACGGCTCCAACGATTTCGATGAAATTTGGTATTTGGGGGTTTTCGGGGATGAAAAATTGATCTAGCTTGGTCTTATCTCTGGGAAAACGCTTGGTACCGAGTTTCTGCCCGAGCAGAGCTCGGTCGCCCAGGTACTAGTTATGAATTGAGATTTCTTGAGAACCATTGGTCAAGTAGCTTTGCCATCATATACCTGACCGACTGTGTTTTCACGTCTCCTATTACCGATTACCGAACGTATCACATTATTTCTCGGTAGCTAAGCACACAAACAACCTGTCAATATTTGCTTATGCATAGTTTTTGTTAGGATTAACAGACCGAAGATAAGACAGCAGATAAAATTTGAATCGGAAAAACTAGATAAAACAGCGATCTCCAATATTGTCTCCATGACCTGCATTATTTCATAATAATTGGTGCAACTGGATCGATTCGATTCGATTGGTGCTCGTCCACTCTTTGGTAAGCTGTAGACCCAGAAGACATTAGAGGCTGTCCGAAATTAAAGACCCTAAAATGTAGTAGTGATTCAGAATATACTGACACTTCGTGTTTGAGTGTTCGGCTCATTGCGTCTCCGTCGCTCACATGGAAAAATAAATAGTGCGTTTCTTTCCTTCACGCATATTCACGAACACGTGTTTTTGTGTTGTTTCGCTTTGTTTTCGCTCTATTTGTGTTAATTGTTCCAAATTATCTTTTTGTGCCATTTTTTTAATATTAACATTGTTTAATTAAACTAATAGACACACGATTTTTTCAATTGATTTCTCTATCTTTGATTATTTATTACTTAATCAAAGACTCTACTTCATTGGAACTGCACTGTCGAGCAAACACAACTGGTTACCTATATTTAAAAAATGTTAGATAATACATTTTATTGCTATATTTATCTCTGCTGATCATCATCATCATCATCATTTCAGCCGAAAGACGTCCACTGCTGAACATAGGCCTCCCCCAAGGCTCGCCAAACAGATCGGTCCCGTGCCATCGGCATCCAAACGTTCCCGCAACCTTGACCAGGTCGTCGCTCCATCTTGCGTTAGAGGCCTACCTACACAGCGTCTTCCGATCCGCGGACACCACTGTTCACGTCACATCACGTCTCTGCTGATTGTCCCACAAGACACGATTATTTAGCATAGGTCATAATCACATCTACTTTACTAGTAAAATACGTGATTTTCCGTCCCCAATGATCTCTCCAACAAAGTCATTACATCATGACCTCGGAGCAATCAAACGATATCAGAAAGCTGGGCCGCAGGGGTCAATCGACGAATATGATGTAAATTGTTTATGAACGAACACGCCTTCGTACTTGCTCTGTTTTCGCGTAAATAATTTTATGGAATAACAAAAACAATACGACGTAAGTAGGTGTATTTTCTCAACGAGTTCAAAAAACCGGCCAAGTGCGAGTCGGACTCGCGCACGAAGGGTTCCGTACAATTATCTATAAAAATCACGTTACGTTTGTTGTATGGGAGCCCCCTTAAATATTTTTTTATTTTAATTTAATGATTTATTTTTAAAGTCAATATGTAATTAAATATTTTGTGAATATTTCAAGTGTCTACCTGTTGCCGTCATCAATATCGAGCAAAAACGAGCAAAAAAATCATGTTTGTTGTATGGGAGCCCCCTTAAATATTTATCTAATTCCATTCTTTAGTATTTGTTGTTAAAGCGGCAACCGAAATACATCATCTGTGAAAATTTCAACTCTCTAGCTATCACGGTTCCCGAGATAGAGGTAACGCCACCAGAGTTGAGGCCACGCACACAACCACATCTCATGTAATGACAGCGGGATTTTGACGTTGTGTTGACGTTTAACTACAACACAACGTCAAATTCCCGCTGTCATTACATGAGATGTGGTTGTTTGCGTGGCCTCAACTCTGGTGGCGTTACCTGTATCTAGTTTATGCCGTTATAAAGATCGAGTAAAAACGCAGAAAAAACCGTTTCTTGTACGACGATTCCCTTTAATTTTTTGTAGTTACTTATTTGTTGTTGTTGCCACAGTAATCGTAATCGGTGAAAATTTCAAGTGTCTAGCTACGGTTCAAGAGATAAGAGCCCTGTACTGACCGTCAGACAGCGGAGTCTCAGTAATAGGGTCTTGTTGTAATTTTTTGGGTGGGTGCTTATAATATAATCCCCGATTGGTGCCATTCAAATTTGAAGAAAAAAACGTTAGGTGTTAGATACTTTAAAATTGTATATTTTTTTTTATTGTTGTTAAAATTGCCTATATTGTTAAGTAACACGTAACGTAATTAGCATTAAAACAAACTATATCAATTATTAGATACTATTTACATGGTTCTTTACGAAATAATGCATAGCTACAGGTATTTTAATGGCCGTTAGCGTACATGCAAATCACCTGAAGTTGCAAGCGTCCACAGGTAACCGCTTAGCTAGTGCTTACTTACCAGCAGGCGGGCCGTACGTTTGTTTGCCGCAAGGAAGTATTATAAAAAATAGCCTGTTTGTATACCACTGTTGGGTATATATGGTCCTTTCTCAAAAATTTAGCAAAATTCCAAAAAACGTAGATAGATAATATTAGATCGCTTAGAAACACTGGCAAAGTCACAATAACTAATTATAAATGATAATGGATGATAGGAGGCTCTTGACGCGTATAGATATATTATAACCTTTCTGTCGGACCCCCCGTTAACGAATTTACGTCACTGACGCGATCTTTTAAGAAAACATGAGCTGATATGCACTACCATTAATAATTATTTTTATTTTACTATGTACTTTATGAATTGAAACAATTAGGGTGACGGCACCAATACTACTTAGGTAATTGGCTAATTGCTATAATATGGCTATAATAGTTTGAATTATTCTTGATCATTCTAGGTCGTACGTATACAGTCAAATGTAAAAATATGAGTGCACACAGCTTGCTCATAAATATATCCCATAGCTCTTATGTCGTCGAATTCTGGTCGAATTAAGGTGTAGGTATATAACGATGGGAGGATTGAATCGATACTTATTTTTGCACTTGACCGTACACTAACCGCAAACATCGGTTCTAGACTCTAGTCATTTACTTATTACGGGACTATCTGAGCTAGCTGTCTTGATCATAGAACTGAACTGGCATATTTTTTCACTTAAGCTTTTGGTTGCCCCACAGTCGTGACAGTCGAAAAGGCTCTCAAGGCCAACAACGCAACGTCATAATACAATACTAACATTTAACTCGACTACTTTCCTGCTTCAAAGACGATTTGTTCCGCGGCTTACAGGACACGTATTTTCATTTATATTATAGAATTCTAGTATAGCAATCACTAATCACATTTTAAAGCTGGCTATGTGCGAAGCGGGTGGTGGGGGTACAGAAAACGATCGCAGCGCACATGGCAAAAATTGGAAGTAAATGTTGTCAACGCTACGCGGCGCCACCGTCGTGCACGGTCCCATATCCTTTCCTGACCAGTACGCTTAGTATAAGTTTTTTTCACCAAAATACTTCTCGATCGCGTTTACGTAAAAAGCTCAATTCTATGGAAACATGGACGCGCGGCCGTGGAGGCGCTGTCCATGTTTCCCTAGTAATTGATTTTTTTACGTAAACGCGATCGAGAAGTATTTTGGTAAAGTAAAACTTATACTAAGCGTACTGAGTGCTTAGTATACGTTTATACTTTTCGATCGCGTTTACGTAAAAATTTCAATTCTATGGAAACATGGGCGCGCGCGCGCGGAGACGCTGTCCATGATTCCATAGTAATTGATTTTTTTACGTAAACGCGATCGAGAAGTATTGAAGTGAAGGAAAACTTATACTAAGCGTACTGTCTAGTGACTAGAGTGCTTTTACTTTACATTCCCATATTTTCAACAGACTTCAAAAAAAAGAGAAGGTTCTCAAATCGTCTGTTTTTTTTTTGTAAATAGAACTACCACTAGAGCTGCGCTGATCGAGGATATGTAAATTAAGCGTTTCTATTGGTTCATATCAAACACTTTCCTCACACACTTTAGGTGGAAAAGCAGTCTTAGGACCTGTCCGCTCAGCGATATTTTATCGCGCGGTTTTTTATTCGTAATTCTGTAACACATTGAATCTCATGGACGTAGCCGCGCGGCTACGGCTTCGTCCATAAGATTTATAGAATTACCTAGAATTACGAACAAAAAACCGCGCGGTGAAATATCATGTCCCTATGCGGACAGGCCCTTAATCGTATGACTTAAGGTCGGCGCAGATCAGATGAGTGTGCGAGTTACGGACCAGTTTTAATAAATGCAACTGAAAGAAAGATGGCGCACTAGAAGCGTGCCATCTTTCTTACAGTTTCATTCATTACAACTGATGCTTGACTCGCAGACGCATCAGGTCTCCGGGCCTTTAGCACTGATCAGTCCCAATATCACAAGAGCAACATTTTATTGCAGTTTGATTTATTAAATCGCTCATTTAATTTAACTTATTAATAATTTTCTGGCACTGATCAGTGCTTTAGCATACAACATGGGTAGCGATGATCAGAGTTAAGGCCGGGGCCGCACTGGTAAGGCCATGTTCCATTCCAAAATTATATTAAAACACAATGTAGTTGAAACACCTAGTTTCTTATTCTGGTATTTTTTTGAATGGACCATGGTGAATTGAAAACAAGCTGTTGTGGCAATCCAATATAGAGAAAAATACGGTGACAGTAAAGTCTGGTATTCTGGGAATTTGGTATTTTAGAAATAGGGTGTCGGCGATCTAGTATTTTGCAATTCTGATTTTAGGGAACGAGCGGTGCCCTGTAGCTCGCTACATGGTGCATTCCAGTACAAATAGTACAATGTGTGTGGCCGTTTCTTCCGCCTCCATGCATGCTCTGCACAGGGGGTTGTCTGCTATTTTCACCGGAGCTGTCATGTGCGAGGGATGCGTTTGTCATGAACCAATAGAAACACTTCATTTACCTATCCTCGCTCAGCTCAGCGGAGCGAGGTTTTTGTACATACAAAAGAAGGGAAAGATGTGTGCGAGGAATGTGTTGCTAGGCGGCTCCGCTCCCGCCTCACCGCACCCCGCGCGCTTATTTGAAAAGAGCCCGCTACACATCCTCGCACATCTTTAATGGAAGGAAACATTCACACCGTTATGCCTTGATCACACGTACCGAGTAAACGGGCGAGACAGTAAAATGTTTTTCGGCCGAGACAGTGATATATGCAAGTGCCTGTTCACGTGTTTTGAAATTAGCACAGTTCTATTGAGTGAGACTACATGTGGCCGAGTAGCGAGACAGTGCACGTTCAGACCTGCCGAGTGAGCGAGCGAGACAGTGCCTAGTAGAGGTAACGCCACCAGAGTTGAGGCCATGCACACAACCACATCTCATGTAATGACAGCGCGATTTTGACGTTGTGTTGTCGTTAAACGTAAACACAACGTCAAAATCCCGCTGTCATTACATGAGATGTGGTTGTGTGCGTGGCCTCAACTCTGGTGGCGTTACCTCTACGTGCTCGGCCTAGTAGATAGAACGGGGGCAGAGCTACTGTCTCGCCGCTTCGTTCGGCCGAGCACTCGGCGCTATGTTTATACGCACCGAGTACTCGGCCGAGAGCACTGTCTCGCCCGTTTACTCGGTACGGTCGTACGTGTCGCACATCTCTGTTGGAAACGCAGCCTTATGCTCGGATACATAAATAAAACGCAGCATACTTTTACATTAATTATATTGTCGCCTAGTGGTGAGCGTGCGCGGCCTTCCTCATCTGAGTGAGCACGTTGCTGAGCTCTTCACGCTTCCTCTTGGCGCGGATGTGGGTGCCCAGGCGGCGCTTCAGGAACTTCAGGGCGCGCTTGTCCTTTGACACCTGGAAATGGCATTGCGTTGCATTTAATATTAACAGGTTTGTTTCCCGAAGCAATATAAATATATATGCAGCTTTCTTTCAACATGTCCCCTTAGTAATAAGGGGCCATCCATAAATTACGTCACACATTTAGGGGGAGGGGGGGGGGGGTCAAGCGATCTGTGACACTAGAACAAAATAATGGCGATTTTCATAGTAATAAGTGTGACAAGGGGGGGGGGGGGGGGGGTGACAATTTTTACAGTGTGCTCGCTGTAAAATAAAAATTCATTGAAATCCCATGCAAACAATAGCTCATTTCTTTGATATATGGGTCCTGGTAATGATAGCGGTTGAAACGCTCGAATAATTAGCCCAATTTGACCAATTATTAATTACCCTTCGGGCCACTTGCATTGTATACTCTCAGTTTGAAGGAAACAAGCACAGAAAGATATTAGCTTTAAACAATATATTTTACGATTTGAAATGTTTTTTTTATGTGCTGTTGCCATGTCTAAATATACCACAATCTCGCAAGTCAGCTAAAACAATGATGGTTAAAAGGGGAATTGATTCAAGCGCCATCCTGGTTGATATTCAATTATAATATACATTATGCTGATTCCAATTAGGGTTATAACTTCAATAGCGCCCAGGATGGCGCTTAAATCAAGTTGCCTTTTAACCATTGGATGTGTTTACAAACATTAAATGAAATCAAACTAAAGTAAATCACATAGAATAAAATGAACATCAACTCAACATTTCAACATTTACAAGCTGAATCTCTTTATTTGTATGAATTAACTCCCAGCTTGGCTCTTTACATAGCTTATTGCTTGACTCTGAGCCTCACCAAAAGGCCAAACAAATGTAAGTGAACGCAAGTGGAAAATTGTAATGGCATCTTCAAGTGGAGTCTTCTGTTCAACAGTGGATGTCTTCCAGATTTTGATAATTGTCAAGTCATTGTTAATATTAAGCCATATTAGCAATGTAATATTATTATATTTATAGATAACCTTTTTGTTCTTCATCTCAATACAATATTTTCTGGATTTCAAATCCAGAGCGGGTAGAATTCCAGTAATGCATTTCTGTGATAAATTTAACAAAAAAAAAATATACATAATTACCTTTAGCAACTCCATAGCTCTCTTCTCATACTGTGCGTGTCCGACGACTTCACGAACCAAATCGCGCACAAACTTTGAGTGCTTGGTCTGGAGCTGTAAACGGAATAACATTATTAATATAAAAAAAACTAAGGTTATAGTGTAAATTTAAAAGCAAAAAGAACTTGCACTTAAAAGAATTTCTATGAAAAACAAAGTAATTAGCTATTGCAAAAATTATGACTAGTATTCAGGGTAAATTGGATACGAATTTGCTTGTAGACAACTAATTGCATTCCTGCTTCCAAAACTTTCAGATGCCGAAATTGGTATTGACGTACCTAGTTTACATTAGCCTAACAAATATTTATTCGGCAAAAGCAAAACTTGCAGTATTAAACTTCGGAATCGAACTCAATTATTGGAGACTTCAAGAATAATCGTTGAATTGAAACACAAACATAACCTCGAGTATTATCAAATTATGCAAAGAACTTACCCCCTTTAGTCTGGCAGGACGGATTTTGATGGCTTTGTCTGTGATCCCTTTCCTACCAGCGGAGATTTTTGTGGTTTTGTGGCCTTTTCGTAGACCAACCGCAATTTCAAACCGGGGAGCCATGCTGAAAAACCAAAATACGTGAACTGTGAGCACCAAAATATGACACGACGTGTAACACTACGTAAATTAACAATCTAATTTCAGTGTGTAACACAGGAAATCTGTTAAGATTCAACGAATAAAAATAAATTTAATTTCACAAAAAATATTTACGTACATTACGGATTGACAGATCCGACGAAAGAATTGTATTTTGTTCAGAAACCTTTTACACAGATAACATAGACATTATTACTACTACGATTACGAGCTACGATTTTTGCAGATTACAAATGTTTGGATTTGTTATTTAGAATTCAAATCAAATTTTGAAAAATTTGCCAGCTAACAAGTTTTTTTGAAATTTGGTTGGTTCATTTGGTTGAAATATTTTATTGATGAAGATTATTTCTGAACGAAACTTGAAGCATTAACAACATCAAGAATCTTAGAAAAAAACCATATTGTTGTCTGATTATTGAATCCTAAATAAAAAGTTGGAAGATTAGTGACATAAAATAAAACAGATTTTTTTGTATTTCAAAATAATATTATTTCAAGCAAATAATGTTTATAGCATGTTCTTGAACAGTGCACTGTCAATCTTGTTGTCAAAATATCCGTCAAAAATGACATATTGCAAATTGCAATGTCAATGTGGTTTTTCGTAATTTGGGCCGTGTTGGATTGAAATATTTATCGCCACTTTTCAGTCCATTAATCTTGAATAGTTTGAATTAAAAGATATAGAGTTTTACTTATTTTCAAAGTTGAATTAACTACCGGGACGGTTTATTGCTCTCAATTGCTAGTCAACGTTGTTCTTTCAACATAACCTGTTATCGTTAATTTTTCCACATTTTGTGAGCGAAAATGGAGGTTGGGGCAGTCAAACAAGCTTTTAATAATGAGGTTAGTGTTCCGGGCTGTTATATCCTGATATTCTTTAGTATTTAGAAAAAATATTATCATAGTATCAGTGAACATTTCACATTGTTTTGGCTATATTTTGCTAACATGTATACTTTGGTGGTACATCCAGGTCAGAAAGAACGTTAATTTTGTATTAAAAATGGTATTTCCAGGTTATTCAAATGAAGAAAAATTTCAACCAAGCTAAAATACAGATTATACACAAGCTCACAAGAAAAGCTAAGACATTTACACAGAAAAAAGCTCCAGAAAAGTTACAATTAAAGTTAAAACGGAAAGCTGAATCTGCAGTCAATGAAGTCTTAATTATGAAGGTAGGTTATAATTATATTGTTACAACCCCATTGGGAAATGTTTGTCCAGTTAGTCATATATTTTTTTTTAAATTTCAGAAAATCAAACCAAAGGTCTTGGCAAAATTTGCTGTTACACATATTGGCAACCTTCAAGATTATTTGAACAAGCCAATAGTAGATCAAGATAAAGTCTGCGCCAGATTGCTGCTTCACAAGAGCTTGCAAGAAAAGTACAATTATATACGGAAAACATTTTCTAACATACCTATCAGTGACTTGCTTATGTCGAGATTGGAAAGGAGAAAGATGAAGAAGGAGGCTTTGGAGAAGCAGAAAATGAAGAGAGGTAACTCTTGCATACACTAAAAGTAGTACCTGGGCGACCGAGCTCCGCTCGGGCTGAAACTCGGTACCAAGCGTTTTCCCAGAAATAAGACCAAGCTAGATCAATTTTTCATCCCTGAAAACCCCCACATACCAAATTTCATCGAAATTGTTGCAGCCGTTTCCGAGATTCTATATATATATATATATATAGATAAAAATTCTATAGATAGGGCGTTTATTTGAGTGTTTCAACCGCCTCATTTATCTGATCACAATTTTTAAAAAATGGCTGTAGATTTTGATGTGGCTATCGGTTACATATTAGATCTCCTGTATGTCTACCATTTAACTGGAAACTATAAATGTGACCAAATAAATGAGGCAGTTGAAACACTTGTATAAACACCCAGTACCCCTTTTTAGATGTTAATTGGTGTTTCTGAGTGCATATTGGTCTCAATTGTGCTGCTTATCGCTTAGTTCATAATTTAATTGTTTATGTAACAAAGAAGGCTGTGTAACAAAAGGAAGCACCTTACGCTAAGCCTTAGTTCTCTTCATTTGCTAAGTTTTAAAAACAGTGTTACAGTTTTCTAAGATCATTTTTAAACCCAAGTAAAAATTGTGTTTGCTTTTCCAGATAAAAAACAGAAGGTAGTAAATGCTGAAGGTGAGTGGGAAGTTGAAAACCTGAAGGCTGATAACAACAGTGATGACAAAGCGCTAGAAAAAGATGTGGCATCTGGTGATGATGATGTGGAGTCTGAAGCAGAACTTGATTCTGAAGAAGAAAGACCACATTCTGATGATGAAGACATAAACGATGAGGAAAAATCGGGATCCGAAATTGAAGACCAAAATAATGACAGTGATGAAGAAATTGAGGGACAAATGGAAATTGATAAAGAAATGGATAGTGAAGATTTACATGAAGAAGAAAGTGATAATGATATGGATACAAATGTGGGAAAACTTGTACATCCTAGTCCTGTAAAAGAACATGTTAAACCTAAAACAGTAGAACTACCAAAAAATATAATTGCACAAGGGAAAAACAAAACCAAACCTGTAATCAAAAAGCCTGCAAAACCAAGAGATCCAAACAAGAACAAGAAATTAAATGAGAAATTAATTTCAAGAAATTTCAAGAAAGATTCAAGTGATACACCTGTTAAAGAAACAAAGGTAGTTGATCCTTTCTTTATAACATCAACAGGTGAGAATTACATGTCTGTTGCAGAACCAAGGCAGCCTGATGAAGTAAAAGAAATACATAAACAAGGTAATAGACAACTAAGAAGAGCTGTTATGTTTGGTCATGTCCCTAAAATCAAACCAAGACAAGATTTTAGAGAAGGTAACTATAATAGACAAAATGATTCCCAGGGATTTAGAAACAAATCTTATTCAGGTGATGGCAATTATAATAATAATAACAGAAATGATTCCAAATTTAATGATAGGAATAATTCGCAATTTAGAGGAAAGGATGATAGGCAATTTAAAGGTAGAAATGAACAATTTGGAGGTGGCAAAGAGTCACAGTTTAAAAGTAATAGAAATGATAGTAAATCCAAAAGCAAAAATGATATGTTTAATAGGAAAAATGATGTTGAACCTAAGGTTGAAAAACTCCATCCCTCATGGGAGGCTAAGAAAAAGAAATCTGGTTTGCTACCATTCCAAGGTAAAAAGATTGTTTTTGACGAAAGTTGATACTGAATAGTGACAAATAAACATATTTTAAATAAAAAGCTGATTCTACTTTTATTTTATTAACTTAGCTCTGAACACTTTGGTACCTTGTCACTTTCGCTAACATGACATATTTCAAACTGCACAGTATAACTGGTTATTGCGACAAAGTACTCAAGTGATCAGCGACTTCTGAGGCTGACTGTACACAGTACTTACAAGTTACAAACAACACTAGTGTCACATGCTCTTACAAATGCACCAAAACAAAAGCGTAAATAAAATCAAATCTCTGATTGAGTATATTGTTGCAAGCAATGATATAAATAAATAATAAATAAATATCACGGGACAATTCACACCTATCAACCAAGTCCCAAAGTAAGCTAAGCAAAGCTTGTGTTATAGGTACTAGGCAACGGATAAACATACTTTTATAGATAGATACATACTTAAAATACATATTAAACACCCAAGACCCGAGAGCAAATATTCGTATTTTTCATACAAATACCTGCCCCAACACGGGAATCGAACCCGGGACCTCAAGCTTCGTAGTCAGGTTCTCTAACCACTAGGATATACTTGACATGGGAATTCCGGCAAAATATATATCCTATGTCACTCGGAGAACTGAGACGAATCTAATGACGCCTCACATTTCAAAACCCATTGAGCCGTTTAGGCTGCAGGGCGTGCCAAAGAATGATACATACATAAATACATACGCTCGAAAAACATAACCCGCCTTTGACAGTCGGGTGGCCTAACCCTTTGACCGCCACAAAACAAACGAAGTGACATGCTCTGTACGCCACGGAACAAACCGTCTAGTCGATAAATAGGGCTTTGTTACCATTGCAGAAGGATTTTTTTCGAGTTGAATGTTGGCGTGTCAGGCATTTTATTGGCTGTCACGACTGGTTGACTCTGGCGTTCAAAGGGTTAATCAAAAATCAAAATCAAAACGTTTATTCTGCAAGTAGGCCGCAAAGGGCTCTTTTACATGTCATTTTTTTTAAACTACCAGCGCTTTCGTAAGGACCATCATTGCCAAGAAGAATGCGCCGCAAGAAACTTGGCAGAAAGTCATCTTTTCAAATTAAAATATAATAAATTACAAATTAAAAAAATCATACAAATATAGAATTAAGTAAATAAAAAGAATAATTATATAAAAAAAACAATGTTTGACACGTCTCTCAAGGGTCGTGGGTTCGAGTCCGGGCTCGCACCTCGTGAGTTTTCCGGAATATATGTGCGAAATTACATTTGTAATTTACCATGAGCTTTACGGTGAAAGAAAACTTTGTGAGGAAACCTGCAGCACCTGAGAAGAAATTTAAAGGTGTGTGTGAAGTTCCTAATCCGCACTGGGCCCGCGTGGGAACTACGGCCCAAGCCCTTTCATTCTGAGAGGAGGCCTGTGCCCTGCGGTGGGAGGTAGATAAGCTGCGATGATGGATGATAAAAGATAAGTATACTTAACCGGATCGTTACAGTAACTTGGTGCAACTCATTCTTGATGTTATTCAGTGTCAAAACAATAAAACACATATCCATAACCAGTGCATATAATCGCAAGATAACTATTACGATAAGTCGCCGTAGTCGCCGTAGTCGCCGCATGCATCCTTTTCTCGCACCGTTAGCTGTATAGGTAAGACAGAGATGTAGACGTGAAATGCCAAGTAATGTTAGACGTCCAGCCAAATTTATGGCTGCTAGCTACAAATTGTTCAGCAATAAGTTCCTGCACCGGAATAGGTATGCGGACGTGTATATTGCCAACAATTTAGATTGGATATCGCACTAGACGTCCTTATTACGTTTGTGACTGGTATGGTATTGCTTGCTAGCTGCTGGTGTTGCCAGAGGCTGTTAACACCTTCCCTGTCCGAGTGCCCCCAACGTGGGGGCATGAAGCTTTTTGAGGGTTCCGTAGCCAAATGGCAAAAACGGAACCATAAAGACTCGTCATATCTGTCTGTCTGTCTGTCTGTCCGTCCGTATGTCACAGCCACTTTTTTCCGAAACTATAAGAACAATGCTGTTGAAACTTGGTAAATACCTAACGCTCGGGCGCTTGTCATTGCTTTCACCATCTCTTACTGTCACCATTTTATACCGTTTGACAGTTATTATTATTATTATTATTTCCCTTAATCGCTTAAGGCTTGGGCAAATGTCGTACCGTTTGACGTTTCTAAGCCGCACCACAAATATAAATAAATCTCTCCGCATAGGCAGTGAATCAGTGGATCAAGTGGAAGTGACTAATTACACCACATAGAGAATAAGTACATGGACATAATATGTTCCTACTTACCTAACATACATAATAAGGGTTTCAACCAGGTAGCTATCATTTTATCGAAAAACGTTTCACAACTGATTCGTTTCGCGAAATTATCGTTTCAACGAATGCATTTTTTTCTGAAAATGTATATATTTCAGGATTTTTAAAAACAAACCTAACCTAAGCTATAGGGTTCTACACGATGGTCTTGAAATAAATCCTGAAATATTTAAAGTTTCAGAAAAAAATGCATTCGTTGAAACGATAATTTTGCGAAACGAATCAGTTGTGTTGTGAAACGTTTTTCGATAAAATGATGAAATACCGTTTCAACCGCCTTAATTTTGTCGTCACATTTGTACGAGTTTGCAGAAGATTCTGAAACAGTTTCCAGTTACCTGTTAGAAGTGCAGGACCTCTAATAAATAATCGAAAATGCCATCTAAATCTTCAGCAAATTCGTAAAGAATGTGACCACTCGTAACCAATTCGTAAATAGGGGTAGCGCTTCCGATCCGGGTAAGTTTTTTTTTTTACGAAAACGTATCGAAAGGAAACTCAATTTTCAAGAATCAAAAAGCAAATACCCCTTAAAGCACTAAATCATTCAACCACTCAACGCACGAAGGAGCACGTTTCCCAACCGTTCGCTCAAATTGCAACAGCTGGCCACACCGACGGCGGAAATGCATTCCTATGCGATTTACGGCCGCTGCCGAACTGCTTGCTGCGCCTGTTATTGCTGACATTTCAAGCCATATCGCGATTGTTAGATGAGATGGCGTAAATCTTAAGGGGGCAACAGACTCATAAGAGGAACATAAATTGAGGATCGAATAGCTTAAGTAGTTGTTAGAGAAACTGACAACGAAGCTTGAGATTCGATTCCCGGTTGGGGCAAATAGGTAATTGTGTTTTACGGCGGTTTAATTTTTTTGTTAAATAGTTTTTATTTTATACTTTTTTCCTACTCTCGGGGTAATTTTTTTTTTCCAAATTTATATAATACCAATTTCAAGGTATACCCTATCCAATAAAAAAAGAATTATGAAATCAGACCTGTAAAAGTTATGCCTGGTCATACAGTACAATCAGTGACTGAACAATCAAACATTCCCTGTTTTCCTACCCTTAGGATAAAAGGGACCACCTTCGGGATATAAGCTTGCCAATAAAAAAAGAATCATCAAAATCGGACTACTCTGTAAAAAGTTATGCGTGATCATACATATTGAAAAATACGAATGTTTTTGCTCGTGACTTTTACCCGACTTCAAAAAGTAGGAGGTTATATGTTCGGCTGTATGTATGATTTAAATGACTGTATCTATATACTATACGAGACCCGTTTTTCGCACTAGTACCTTCGAAGGAACTGCCAAAGGAACTACCGCGAGTAAACCAACGTCTTAATTTCCAACCCAATATTCATTAACTAACTCACGTTTTTTTGCCAAAATCAGTGTCAAGCCAAAGTTAGATGTAAAAATTAATATCGCCGGTCCCGGAGAACAAAATGATAACCACCATTATCTTAGTTTTATTTTTATGCCATATTTGGAATCCGTAGGTGCCAATGCACCAGCTCAATTTTTTTCGTAATTTTTGTACGGTAAATGACAAAATTGAAACATAATACAATACTATTCAATTTTTTTATTTATATACCTTGTAACTAGAATAAAAGTGTGCAATAATTTTATCATAAAATACTGAAAGCTCATCGCACGACAAACATCTATATTATTATGTTCTCGTCAAAATTAGATCGCTAAGTAATGATATGCGCAGTTATCTTTTTATTCTCGTCGCAAACCGCTAAATACTGTTCGTGCAATGGCGCTCACCAAAACTACGCATTTGAAACGGAACTCTAAAACGTCTTGCCATATCCTTTTGTCACATTGCACGGGTCGAATGTAAATTGCAATGGTCTATATCGACATGTCAAGTGCTAAGGGTACGTGGCAATGTTTATTTACAATAACAAACTGCCTCTCAATGTGATCTCAAACCGGCTCGCGAAAACATTGTGTCGGCTTTTTAGTGTTCGATTTCTAAAATTAAATAATTATTGGTGTGATTGGAGTATAAGTGAAGTGAGTGACAATGAACAAACAAAGGACATCGCGTTTGATGAATATTATGAATAAACTGCGACGGATAAAAATGTAGTAACTACGAATCATATATATGATTTAAGACAAATATCTAGAGAAAAAAAAATATTGCGATGAAAATGATTCTGAATTGAACCAAGATTTCTCACCAGATGTGTCTGAATATTTGCCTAGCCCAGAGAGATTTCAAAATTTACAGCGCAGTTAGAGTTCTTCAAGCATTGGAGGAGACTCAGATTATTTAGAAAAAGCCTCTCAAAATATAATAAGCACTCCATCAAATATATCGAACATTTCCCTCGTATTGAATTCTGTGAATTTTATAGCATCACCTTCAATCGTTTATCAACAACTTAAGGGAACTCCAGAAACAAACACTAATTGTTCTATTGATTTGACACCAACCTCAACACATGAATGTATAGGACCCTCTCATAAGAATTCAAAACGATGTCTGAGTCAAATATTCCCTAACGACGCTCAGCCGTCAACATCGTCTAATTCTATAGGTATTTTTGATAACCGAGAACAAGAACTAGCGTCGCCTTTTGACGGTAATGATTTAGATGAAACATTACAGAGGAATAGTAATTGTAGCAGTGTACTCTCAGATAAAACGATTATCGGTAATTCAAGCATGACGTATAGACCTGCCCACCAGAGTCCTGGCCCTCAGAGTCCTCCCTGTCACAGTTTTGGCAATGAGAGCCCGGTTCACCAAAGTCCTGTCCGTTGCAGTCCTGCCCATCAGAGTTCCGATCAGAGTTCAGCCCATCAAACTCTTGTCAATCATATTCCTGAGCAGTATACTCCCAACCATCAAAGTCCTAACCCTCAGAGATCTGCCCGTCACAGTCTTGACGGTGAGAGCTTGGTTCACCAAAGTCCTGTTCGTCGCAGTTCTGCCCATCAGAGTCCCGATCAGAGTCCAGTCCATCAAACTCCTGCCAGAGCAGTACTCTCCCAGCCACCAGTGTCCTAACCCTCAGACTCCTGCCTGTCACAGTATTGACAATGAGAGTCCGTTTCACCAAAGTCCTGTCCGTCGCAGTCCTGCCCATCAGAGTCCCGATTACAGTCCACATCAAACTCTTGCCCATCATAGTCTTGAGCAGTACACTCCCAGCCACCAAAGTCCTGACCTTCAGAGTCCTATCCATTACAGTCTTGACAACGATGGCCAGAGTGAGGGAGACTCTGTGCACGCCAACATTGAAAGAGAATTAAAAAATAGAGTCGTGTACACCCCGGACCAGATGTACGCAATCATTATGAACGCGAAAGTCAACGGAGAAAAGTACAACGTTAAAGAAATGCTTCAAAAGGAGTTTTATAACATAAAAGAACTAATAAATAATAAAAATTTGGTCAAAAATGAGGTAGGGCAAAAAGTATCATGGACACAGATAAAGGAAGTGAGAGTCGCTTGCTCACAGCCCTCAATTTTACAGTATAAAAATGATTTTGATTCTGGATATTCTCTAATGAACATAGAACCTGTCCAAAAAACAAAAAGCAAGCGCGGAACCAAGACAAACAGCAGTTCCTTAGTCAACCCAAATCCTGCCTCCGATTTTGAACATGCCACTCAGAATATATTGAGAACTCCGTCAACTATTTCAAATATTTCGCTTATTTTGAATGCAGCAGATTTCAGAGCATCACCTTCACCGACAGTCGGTGGAAATAACAAGATTAGTACTTCTGATTTGACACCAAATTCAAAGCATGCGTTGAATGAATCTTCATTGCAGCGGTCATCAAAACGATGTCTAAATCAAATATTCCAGAACTGCAACCAGCCCTCGACCTTTGATGCTTACGAAGGTGACAAGCACAAAGAACAAACAAGGACCCTTGATGCTACTGATTTGGACGTAACTCTACAACCAGAAAATAATACAGAAAGTATCTTAACTAACGAAACGATGATCAGCAATGAAAGCACAACAAAAATTCAAAGTTAACCGATAATAATAAATAATAAAATAATGAAAGTCAGTGTTTCTTCTGCAGAGCCGTCAATTTTAAAACACAAATTTTAATATAACGTCGATTCTGAATATTTCCGAATAAACACAGAGTCAATCCAAAAATTAAGAAGCATGCGAGGTACCAGACAAACACTTAAATCTATAGTCAGCCCAAGCCCTGTCCTTGAAACCGAACTACCAGACCAGTATTATACACCCAGCTCTTGCCAATTATATTATGCGACGACCTGATTAGCCTTTGTAAGGCAGGTGATATTCCAAGCTACTATCATGCTTTTTATGAGTCCTTGACTTATGTAAAGAACTCTGAAATGAATAATGATGATGAAGATGATGATCAAGAATAAGAATCAAGTAATAAGTACCTAATAAATTGTATTGTTTTAGTTTTTTTCGAGATTCTGTTAATTTTAACCTAATAATTGAAATAAAGCCAAAGTTGATTACCATGTTATTGTTTCATTGCAATACCAGATAAATTACATTATCATAAAACAAATTTCACAATATTAACGAGAATAAGATGATATGTAACTATTATTTTTACTAATCGAACCGTAAAAATTGTAGAATAAAATGATAAAACAACCATACAATACGTATTTTAAACCCTTGAAAAAGCGGGAATAAAATGATAATCGACTTTATAAATCACAGATGATGATCGATTTCCACTAACTTCTAATTTATTAAATAACTCCTTTATAATATGTATTATATAAGTGACATTAAAAAAAGAAGAATTCTTAAAAAATTAGCTTTCCGTAACGCTGACTATCATCAGTTTACGTCCACTTGTTTAGAAGTAATTGGCAAAAATGTGTTTTTTATTTTTCCTGAAAAGTTACGTTTTTGCGATTATCATTTTATTCGCCGGAGGCGGCGATATGTAGTTCCATACATATGGAACTATTGCGATCATTAATTGGACATTTTCATAATGTACCGCTTATTCCATACGTAACTAGAACTTTGGAACTTCTGGAATATGACCCACGATTGGGTCAGTTAGCTCGATAGTTCAGTCGACTAAAAAAGATCGTAACGGACCAAATTACAAAATTAAAAAAACTAAAAAACACGCTTTAAAAAAAAAAATAATATATTTCAATTTTATAGGTATTCTTATAGTGCAGTAAAAAATCTTAATAAGCAATTATTATATTGTTATATCCAGATCAAAATTTGTAAACAATTCTAAATATTGATAAAATAAATAATAATAGTTTAAAATATTTTATTGTAAAAAAAGCGTGGGGTGCATGGTGTCAATTGTCAAGGATTATCATTTTGATAACATCTTAAAAAGCACCCCACGCTTTTTTTACAATAAAATATTTTAAACTATTATTATTTATTTTATCAATATATAGAATTGTTTACAAATTTTGATCTGGATATAACAATATAATAATTGCTTATTAAGATTTTTTACTGCACTATAAGAATAGTGAATTGAAATTTATTAAAATTCTTTTTTTATTTTTATTTTTTTTAAAGCGTGTTTTTTAGTTTTTTTAAACTATTATTTATTTTCTATTTTTTAGTTGCATTTTTTTCACAGTGAGAGTTTCCATGTGCTAAAAAGAGACACAAAACGGTTTTTTGCTCGTCTTAAATAGAATCAGTCTATCTTAAACTTGGTCTTTGGTGCGCGCGCACTGCTCTACACTACTAAACGTAAACCTCTTGCTTTCCTTTATCCCCCTCACCTACAACCCCCCAACCCCCCCAAACACCTAACCCCAACCCCCACAACCTTACCCCCAACCCTCTAAACCCCCCTTACCCCCCTCCTCATTTTCCAAACCCCCAACCACCTAAACCCAACCCCCCCTAACCCCGGACCCCCACCCCGTTTCCTCAAACTTCCCCCAAACCCCCCCCCCCCACCCCCTAACCCCAACCGCCACACCCTTACCCCCAACCCTCTAAACCCCCGACCCCCTTACCCCCCATTCCCCCCCACCCCGCCACCTACCCCCCTTCCAGCTCCATCATCAGACCCTTGTTACTATCTAGGACCAAAGTACTCGTCAAAACGAATCAAACGAGCCCAAACTCGATGGGGTTGTGTCGTTTTATTGTGGAGTGCCTTTGGCTATCTTCCAGCTCCATCATCCGACCCTGGTTACCATCTGGGATCAAAGTACTCGACAAGACGAATCAAAAGAGCCCAAACTCGACGGGGTTGTGTCGTTTTATTACAGAGTTCCTATGGCCACCATCCAGCTCCATCATAAGATCAGCTCCATATTACCATAATATTGCATTGTCATCCAATTTACACATACGTGCAAAATTTCAGCTCAATCGGAAACCGGGAAGTGGGTCAAAATCGCGCCCTAAGGAGTCGGTTACAAACATACATATACATACATACAAACAAACAAACAAACATACAGGTGAAGCTAATATAAAGCGTGTAATATGTCTACATGACCTTAACGTAAAGTCAAACGTATACTTATACATAATTTTTTTAACTTTGGCCGTACATCGACCTTTTCGCAGTTGCAGTACTTGTAGTTTTTGTATTGTGTCCCTGAAAATCTGAATACTTACTGATCATTTAACCCATTCCCTGCCGGACGCTGCACACGTTATCAAATGCCACAAATCAAGCCCTCAAGTCATCCGTCACAGCATCCAATATGGCGGTCGTAAATCGGCGGAGTCATCTGTAAGTGCTGTAGTAATTAAGCATTCCCCGTGAATCAGGGCTCACGATTAATGGCGGCGACCGCGCGGGGTATTACGGATTCCATACGGCACCGGTAAATAAGTCTGCAGCAGGTGGAGGGTCGGACCGGTAACTGGTTAAAACCGGTTCCAGGATGCTATTCAGTATTGAGTTAACAGCTAGAGTTTGCATTTTACTAATAAAATATTTTCTTTTTTTAGTATCACGGGACAATTAACACCAATTGACCTAGTCCCAAAGTAAGCTAAGCAAAGCTTGTGTTATGAGTACACTAAGCAACGGATAAACATAGGTACTTATATTATATAGATACATTCTTAATTATATATTAAACATAAACAGTAATAAATATATATTTCATACAAATATCTGCCACGACAGGAGATTCGAACCCGAGACCTCAACTTCGTAGTCAGGTTCTCTAACCACTAGGCCACCGGTCATCGATTTCATCATCGTCATTTTGGCGCTCTATATGAATGAACTAATTGACTGTTAGCGGATAATATTTTTCATCCGATATATAAGTCCAGCAGATGGAGGGTTGGGTCGGTAACTGATTAAAACCGGTCTTTAGGATGGCCTAGTGGTTAGAGAACATGACTACGAAACTTGAGGTCCCGAGTTCGATTCCCGAGTTGGGACAGATATTTGTATGAAAAATATGAATGTTTGATTTCGAATCTTGGGTGTTTAATACGTATTTAAGTATGTATCTTTCTATATAAGTATGTTTATCCGTTGCCTAGTACCCATAACACAAGTTTTGCTTACTTTGGGACTACCTAGGTCAATTGCTGTGAATAAAATTGTCCTATGACATTTATTTATCAAGATCACACTTTGCATTGAGTTACAGCTACTAAGTTTTATTAACAAAATCTTTTCATGGCTTATCAATATTTCGTGCGTAGGTATAGGTAACGCCACCAGAGTTGAGGCCACGCACGCAACCACATCTCTTGTAATGACAGCGGGATTATGACGTTGTGTTGTAGTTAAACGTCAACACAACGTCAAAATCCCGCTGTCATTACATGAGATGTGGTTGTGTGCGTGGCCTCAACTCTGGTGGCGTTACCTCTATTGCCTGTGCACAACGCCTTTCATAGCTGATTAGCCCGACGCGAGAGCGACATTTTCATCCACACCACAAGCCAGACAAGAGAAGTCTGCGGAGATTGGTGCAGAACCACCTTGATGTCCTTATTGTGTCTTGACAGCAAGCGCCTTGAACCAGGCCTTAAACTTACTTAATACTTGCTTAATACTTGCGTCCGTCTAATACACGTAAACCGAAATTACGCAACCGAAAATACGTGACTAACGACACAACTGTGACCACAGCCAGTGAGTGCAATGTAGCCGAAACGTCGAGGAAATCATTAGGTACCTACTCGTTTCGTTTAGCGTGATAATTAGTTATGAGGTATGTGGTAATTAGTTATGAGTGAAAATCACTAAAGTACTAGGTATAGCAAGGTTGGTACAGTCTTTGATCAATTATAACTGTAGATCCACAGTCGCGCGCCCGAAAATGTCCGAGCCAAATGAGCGCCACTTTGATAAAACTGGCCTTCGATCAACTTGATCGAAGAAACTGGCCTTCTTTTTTTTCTCAGTACGTTGCGTGAAATTGTCAAGTTTAGCTGTCAAGTGTCAACCGAAATTCGACTGTAATGAAGTTAAGACTACGTTCAAATTTCGGTGTAGGTGATGATTTTAATTGTTATGCAAACAAATAAAAAAGTTCGGACATTTTTTGAAGGGGATTTTGTTCGGCAATGTGTATCTTCAGTTATAATTGATCAAAGGGTACAGTCGACAAAACCGAGGCCTGCCCAGTTTCAAAACAAATTTGCTTGCAGCCGTTGAAGTTCATTGGTATGGATTGGTATGGACAGATGTCTAGCCACTGCAAGCAAAATGGACATTTAAGGTGTCAAGGCGACCTTTTTGTCGATGGTACATTATATCGAAACTTCAGTTGAAGTTGAACACTACCGAAAATGTTAGATTCGAAACCAGATACCCAGATTTGGTACTCGCAATCCCTACTTGCAGTGTTTACGGCGCTATTCTGTGCAGTACGCGACAGCTCTTTCGGTACTCGCTCCGCATTGGACTAATCGCCCACGTTTGATTCTCTACGTGTGGCTGTTTCAATTTGCTGTTATAGGACTTAGGGGGCCGGCCGCAGTGGAAGTGTTAAGCTGATCACGAATAGTTGCCATTTTTAGGAAATTTTCAATTAAAAGTTTACCGTTTCATCATCATCATCCCAGCCCACGTCCCACTGCAGCGGACAGGCCTCCTCTCAGAATGAGAGGGCTTGGGCCGTAGCTCCCACGCGGGCCCAGTGCATATTGGGAACTTCACACACACCCATAAGCCGTAAGCCATAAGTCGTGGTGGCCTAGTGGTTTGACCTATGGCATCTCAAGCAGAGGGTTGTGGGTTCAAATCCCGGCTCACACCTCTGAGTTTTTCGTAATCTATGTGCGAAATTACATTTTTAATATTTACTTTGAGCTTTAGGGCGAAGGAAAACATCGTGAGGGTACCTGCATACACCTGCGAAGAAATCCTATTGTTATTTAGCTAAAATTCAAAGTCAATTTTGAAATATAAAATATAAAAAATTGTACGTGGGGTCTTAGGAGGTTAGAATCGCATCAGTATATATCTTATCCGATCCTAAATTAACATAAAAATCCTTTCCTTTTCGCGGAACGTTATTAAATCGAACGGGTGGGTCCAGTCAAAGGGTTAACGTGTAGTCAAAAACGTCAACATTTGAGACTCTCTTTAAGGGGTGAAGGCCCTTTACCCCTTAAGGCACCAGCTCTATGAGCCCTTTTGGCGCGAGGGACGTGAAACCATTGCAATTTCGCAACATTTTGTTCCAAGCAAAAGATGTCCTTTACTTTATCGTAACGTATTCATGTATTCAGCGGAAAGGATCTTGGGTTCCGTAGCAAAAATTTGCAAATTGTTTTTGTCAGGATAACGCCTGGTTTCAGCCTTGGGGTATTTTTTTTGTCACGTACAGTTTAGTGGCTTGTGTACTAGCATGAACGTTTTTGCCTTGATCGCACGTACCGATTAAACGGGCGAGACAGTGCTCTCGGCCGAGTACTCGGTGCGTATAAACATAGCGCCGAGTGCTCGGCCGAACGAAGCGGCGAGACAGTAGCTCCGCCCCCGTTCTATCTACTAGGCCGAGCACGTATTAGGCAGTATCTTGCTCGCTCACTCGGCAGGTCTGAACGTTCTTCACTGTCTCGCCACTCGGCCACATGAGAACTGAACTGACTGTCCTAATTTCAAAACACGTGTGAACAGCTACTCGCTTACATCACTGTCTCGGCCGAGAAACATTTTACTGTCTCGCCTGTTTGCTCGGTACGTGTGATCACGGCTTACGAGTAAACCTGGTATAGGGACTCCTAGCGCCATCTATCCTTCAAATAAAGAACTGCTTCATCCTGCAACGGGCTTTTGAAGTTTCTCAACTCTGCAAAAACACAACTCCCTACTCCCTTTCTCAGGCATAACATCTGTGGGTATTGGGCCCCCGGCGCTCTCACTGACCATACGAAACGCAGCACTCACCAGGAGGTACGCTGTAAGGTTGCTTCACGCCGGTATTCTATGAGACGGTGATACTACCCCAGACGAGCCGGCCCATTCGTGAAGAAAATGACTACGAATCTTGAGGTCCCGGTTTCGATTCCCGGTCGGTACAGATATTTGTTGGAAAAATAAGAATGTTTGTGCTCGAGTCTTGGATGTTTAATATGTATTTAAGTATGTATTTATCTATACAAGTATGTTTATCCGTTGTCTCGTACCCATAGCACAAGCTTTGCTTAGTTTGGGACTAGGACAATTGGTGTTAATTATCCCATGATTTTTTTATTATTTATTAAGTAGATAATTCAGAATTAAAGTAGGATCATTATAAATATCATTGATGATTCCCATAAGCATGCTAGCACCACTTGTCTGCGTTTAAATGATGGATATATTGCCTTCGTTTAGCCTTGCTCCCAGTACAGACAGGGTTTGAGAAAGGTTCACGGTACGGTTAAACCATGATTTTTCTACTTGATTTATGCGACTATGCCCAAGAGTTTGGATTTTGTAAATTCACTTACGGGTTTTTTTTACAAGAGGTGGCAAACTAGACACCCGCAACATTATGAGTATCAGAGGTATCGGGCTTATTGTCGGTCCCTATTGCTATGCTAAATGCTCCTTTCATCCACTCAAAGGTTGACTGGTAGAGATCTCTTAAAGGGATAAGTTTTCCTTTGTACAAAAATAATTATCTTATTTTTAATAAAAAGTTTACCTACATACTGCCCAGAGATATTATGTACCTACCTATCTCAATTGCAATAGGGAGATGTGGAGAACCCTGTTGTAGATTATACAGGGTTATTTTTAATTCACTGATATCCTCTTAACCCTGAATTCCTATCACTCAAACAAATGTTTTTTGTTTTACGACTTTTTAAAATGAAGCACTTTTTTTCCCATACAAATACACAGAGTATCGTAAAAATAAGAGGAAATTTCAAATTTTCAAAACGTTATTACACCAAAAATATTAAGTTATGACAAAAGCCGTAAAACAAAAAACATTTGTTTAAGTGGTAGGAGTTTAGGGTTAAAAGGATGCTAGTGAATTACAAATAACCCTGTATACACCGTGGCGACAAAAATTCGACAGATTTAAAACATAAATTCCTTAGGTTATTTGTAGCCAAAAATGTAGTATATTTCAGGTCGATTTGCCTCAGATAATTTATCGTTTAAAATAATTTAAATATTTCTGTAGTGCAAAACACCTTAATGATAAGCAACAGCACTCTTCAATCCGAAAAATACTTTTTTTAAAAAATACTATCATATAACTATTTAGAATGCGTTGTCAGCTCATTCTAAGGCCTCGTTTTATGTATTGAAGTTCGACACAAATCATTTTTTAATTTGAAAAAAAAAGGAAGTTAAAGTTAATTATCGTTTAGACCCCATCAATACCAGGCTAAAGAACGTTTTAACTTCTGAGCTGAACTTGATGACTCCGGCGCATTTGCCGTAGGTATCCACGGTGTAACGATGGCACAGTTAGGTAGTAAAATAAAAATCCTCCTCACAGACACTTACGTTTTTATTTATTTATAATATTAAGTCCACTCGGTCACGTGCGAGGAAATGGGATCACGTACCGAACGCGAACGAACTGAACTGTCGCGGGATACGGCTTAGGGATTCGCGGACTTAACACGTACGCCGGCGGCGCATATGGAAAGTTTAAAAAAAGTCGGTTTATGGACGATAGTTTAACGTGACAACGTCATAACAAAACATTCAAAAAACAAAAATGAAACCAGGCGGTCACCCATCCAAGTACTGGCCGCGCCCGACGTTGCTTAACCTCGGTGATCGGACGAGAACCGGTGTTTTGTCAAATATCTTGAAAACGGTGCATCCTACGGCAAAATCAATGAAATTTTCATCCCCGCTTTAATACCGCCGCACCGCCCCGCCCCCTTGCTGGTGCTGATGCTGGCGTACGCTGCTCTCTTGTACATACTGGCCTTCGCTGCTCTGTAAGTACTAACATGTAACGTTACATTGCGTCATCCTTTTTCGTGTATGCAGCCGGCGTTCATAGATTTATTAGACGTTGCCACGTCAAAAACTAAAATTTTCGTTTTTTAATTCAAGCTTTTTTTTCTTCACTATACCGAATTTGTCGTCAATCCGACAACTAGGAAGGTGTGGGTCTAATTTGACTAGAAGGATTTGATTACAAACATACAGACACTAGGGCAGATGAAACTAAGTAAAAGCTTGTAGAATGAAGTAGGTTATTTATAAATTTTGTATTATCTGTAATCAGATTTAAAAATACTACCGATTCTTTTACGAGAATACAGCTAATCTTGTTTCTATTGCGGCTACAAAATTAAGGAGGGTCACACACAGCCAATAATTTAATTGACCTCACACTGCGTATATTTTACATAGAAATAGGGCTCTGCTAATTCTGGATTTCTAAAAATCGACATACCCTACAAATTTGTACGGAACGGTGTGTAAGTCCAACACGCGTTTATTCTTTTTTAGGGTTCCGTAGTCAACTAGGAACCCTTATAGTTTCGCCATGTCTGTCCGTCTGTCTGTCTGTCCGCGGCTAAGCTCAGAGACTGTTAGTACTAGACAACTGTAATTTGGCATGAATATGTATATTAGTCAAGCCGACAAAGTGGTTAAATAAAAAAAACTAAAAAAATTTTTTTTAGGGTACCTCCCATAGACGTAAAGTGGGGGTGATTTTTTTTTCTCGACTAACCCTATAGTGTGGGGTATCGTTGGATAGGTCTTTTAAAACCATTGCGGGGTTGCTTACATGATTTTTGTATTCAGTGATTTGTTTGCGAAATATTCAACTTTAAAGTGAAAATTTTCATTAAAATCGACCGTCCTCCCCCTCTAAAATCTAAACTGTTGGGAGGAAAAATTAAAAAAAATTCAAAATGGTAGTAAATATATTAAATTTACAAGGATAATTATAGCGGCTAAGATTGCTTGGAAATTATTTGTAATTTAAGAGTAAATAGTAGTCTAAAGTATAAAACATATCTAATCTTGGATGATTCCGTACACATACGAAATCCTTAGAAAAATATTACTTGATTTTTTCGTAATGGCTACGGAACCGTACCTTGTGCGTGTCCGACACGCTCTTGGCTGGTTTATTAATTCTTTGCATACGTTCGTGAACTTCTTGGTCTTGATTCACTCTTTGGCGCTTATTGTATTTCGCAGAATTCCAGCGCGAGCAACAGACACGGACTTGACACTTTTTTAAAAAGTCACATTTTACGTTGACTTTTTTAATTTAAATTCGCACGTGACGCTTTAGAAACGCTTCGGGTTATGAAATATGCACACTGTGACGGATATATGGCGGTGTGCGGCAGTAAAACATTCGAGTGTTTTTTTTCTCGTCGTAGCGTGCACAGTGGAACAATCCTACTATTTAATGTTTAAAACTTTCGTGATTCTTTTTTGTGACAATATTTACATACATACAAACATACAATCACGCCTCCATCCCAGCAAAGGGGTAGGCAGAGACTTTTGTTTCCATCTGACCCATGACGACCGGAAGCCTAGTTGTTAGAGAACCTGACTGCGAAGCTTGAGGTCCTGGGTTCGATTCCCGGTCGGGGCAGATATTTGTGTGAAAAATACGAATGTTTGTGCTCGGGTCTTGGATGTTTAATACGTATTTAAGTATGTATTTATTTATATAAGTAAATTTATCCATTGTCTAGTACCCATAGTACAAGCTTTGCTTAGTTTGGGACTAGGTCAATTGGTGTGAATTTTCCCGTGATATTTATTTATTTTATTTACCTGCTACGATCTTTACATACCTACATCTTTCATTTCCACAACACTTATTAATTAGTCTTTAAGTCCTTATCTTTTTACGAACTCTCTTGTAAAAAATAATAGTCTAAGAGCCCACGACACTAAACCTAGTTCGATAAGACTACTAGATGATACATTTGAGACCGGATTATATTAAAAAAAAAAAAATAAAAATAATATTAGGGGACAATCTTACACAAATCGATCTAGTCCCAAACTAAGCAAAGCTTGTACTATGGGTACTAGACGACGATAAACATACTTATATAGATAAATAAATACTTAAATACATAGAAAACATCCATAACTCAGGAACAAATATTCGTGCTCATCACACAAATAAATGCCCTTACCGGGATTTGAACCCAGGACCTCTTGCTTCGTAGGCAGGGTCACTACCAACTAGGCTAAGCGGTCGTTCAAATAGCACGAAAACTGTCAAAATATGCACATTATATCAAAAATAAATAAAAGTTTTTATTTAAAAATCACATACAATTAGATATCAATAGTAAATTAAGAATTAGGTAGGTATTTAACATTTTGTATTGTAGACGATAACAATGAGGTTCTTTACATACACTCAAATCGTGCACTCAAAATATTTTTACAAGTGGAAAACGACCGTTTTTTATCCACTGAGGCAACCGGCCAGTATTCAAAATTAGGTGCTATGTTAGCACGTATCGGTTCTGGCAATGAATCCATAATGAATCACATACTTCACCCAGAAATATTGTAATTTACCTAGTGAAAATATGCATCATCACAAGATTTTAAGTAAAATATGCAATGATAATAGATAGAAGGATGGATTTAGACTTGGACACGCATATCGCATTCATAGATCTAGAAAAGGCTTTTGATAGGATAGACTGGGTAAAGATGATGAGAATTTTAAAAGAAATAGGCATAGACTACAGAGACAGGAAAATTATCTACGAACTGTATAAGGAACAGGAAACTATAATAGAAGTAGGACAGGAAAAGGGAAGAGCTAAGATAAGACAGGGTGTACGCCAGGGATGTCCACTTTCTCCTTTAATTTTCAACATTTTTATTGAAACTGCCATTAGAAAGTTGTTAGATTTTGGGAAGGGAGGTATCAAAATTAATGGAGAAAGTTTCCATTTCATACGGTTTGCTGATGACATCGCAGCTTTAGCAGAACTGGAACAACTTGTAACAGAAATGGACAACGTATTCAGACAATTTGGACTTAAAATTAATATTAAGAAAACAAAAACTATGATAACATCAAAGCATACCCAAGTCATAGATCAAATACATATAGGAAATTGTACCATTGAGCAGGTCAATAGTTTTAAATATTTAGGCAGCGTAATTACCTGTGACTCCAGATGCACCACGGATGTCAAAACAAGAATAGCCATGGCTAAGAAAGCATTCAATGATAAAAAACACATTTTTAAAGGCAAAATCTCAAGGAACATTCGGAAAAGATTTATTAAGACCTACATCTGGAGTATAGCATTATATGGGAGCGAGACTTGGACATTGACTCAGCGGGACCGAGACAGATTGAGTGCGTTTGAGATGTGGTGCTGGCGGAGAATGGAGGGGATTAGCTGGACTGAAAGGAGAACTAATGAGGAGGTTTTAGAGTTGGTGGAAGAGGAAAGGCGGCTGTTAAGGACGATTGAAAATAGGAGAGGGAATATGCTGGGGCATCTGATACGACATGACAGTTACATAAAAACTATTTTGGAAGGGCAAATAGAAGGCAGGCGAGGCAGGGGAAGACCGAGACGGTCATTTATAGACCAAGCCAAGGAAAAAGTCAATGTCATGTCGTATCAGGAGCTGAAAACGCTGGCAGAGAACCGAAAAGAGTGGCGTTTACTCCACCGACAAGAGCTAAGCTCTTAATTAATGATGATGATGCAATGATAGATGTAAATGGGCCAAACATGCATTTGCATATGCAAACATGCAATTGCATATAATCCGGTCTCTACATATATAATTAGTCACTTCATTAATGGGGGAACACGAAATGGCGATGCTGCAATGAAAAAAACCTGGCAAAGCCATAAAAAAAAAATAGTTAAAAAATCCGGTTTCTAGTATGATAAGACTCCCAAGTTTTGTTTGTTCCTCGAAACAGGGGAGGGATAGGACTAATCGATAATGCAGTGCTGCAAGCCCCCCTGATTATCTAGGTATCTAGTATGATCGATCTCCTCATAAAACCCAAGCTCATTCGTAAGATCATCGATTTCTGTGTAAGAAAAACCACTGCTGCATTTTCCAAACGGTGGAGAAAGTGCTTGCTGCAGCGATTGAAGGTCTCCCTCGGCGCAGACGCATTCGGCGTTTCAATTCCGTTTTTTCAGCAATCGCCCGGTTCCTTTCGATTTGTATAATTCTACGTGTCGTTGATTGTTTAAACATCGGCAATCGGCATATTTTATGTGATATTGTTCGATTTTTCAGCCATTTTCATTGTGTTGTTTTTAATTTTTTCTCAAAAGTATTTCGTAATATTTTAAAGTATTTTTTTTTGTAAAAAAGTACTAAATATCATTGTTTCAACGAATAACATTCTATTAATGACGTGACTAATAATACATAATACATATAATCATCTGGCAGTCTTATCGAACTAGGTTTAGGTCGTGGACTCTCCTACTATAAGGTACAGTCAAGTGTAAAAATATGGGTGCACACAACTTGCTCATAAATATGTCCCATAGCTCTTATGTCGTCGAATTAAGGTATAGGTATGTAACGATGGGAGTATATTTATTTTTTATTTATTTAAAAAAAAACATCCGTTTAGTTAGATTCCTAAGCAACGTTAAAGGATAACAGAATACCACATTAACTGGTTGCAAAATACTTGTAAATGTAAGTCAATATTGACGTAACAATTTAACTTTGCTAATACCTAGCAAAACTTGGACCATAGCAACACATGAGTAAGCAGCAAAAACCTGCTAAGTGCGAGTCGGAATATACGAACGGTTCCGCGGGTACAGTCAAGTGCAAAAATATGTATGGATTTAATCCTCTCATATTTATGTGCTGAAGGCTGAAACTCTAATTTGACGACATAAGAGCTATGGGACATATTTATGATCAAGTTGTATGCACCTATATTTTTACACTTGAATGCACCATTTATAAGGATGATGATACCACCTATCAATTGACGTACTTTTGATGAGCTGTTAAAATACGATTCTGCTATAAATTTTGTAATGGCAACCCAATCGATTAACTATTTATTTCTTTTAAAAGTCGTTTTCAAAAAATTTGTACATAGTTAGCGGCTTAATCAAAACAAAAATCACGATCGCTATTTTGCGTAACGATAGTTAGTCATACAAAGTATGTGTAACTCTGTTACACAAAAATAATTAATTAAATTTTGTTTTTAATTAATCCCTTAATTGTGTACAATTTTTTTGAAAACGACTGTTAAATCAGCTAAATAACTAAATTTGCACCTAGGTAACTTTTTTTTTTTTTTTTTTATGTTTTAGAGGCCAGACAAACGAACTAGTGGGTCACCTGATGTTAAATGAACACCAACTGTCCATAGACACTCGATAGAGAGTATTAAAAACGATCTGGTTGTCAGGGTTAAAATAATAGTACATTACTGCAGAGGCCGTGAAGTAAGGGATTGATGGACGAGATTTGGGGTATACGGCCGAGTCGTAGACGAGGCCGGATAAAACGAGTCCAGCAATCCCTCTTCCGGCCGAGGATTGTAAAGAGCTTTTCTCAAACATGCATCATCATCATCATCATCATCATCGTCCATCCATCCGTCCATCCATCCATCCATACATCCACCCATACATCTATCTATACATCCATCCATACATCCATCCATCCATCCATACATCCACCCATACATCCATCCATACATCTATCCATACATCCATCCATCCATACATACATCCATCCATCCATACATCCATCCATTCATACATCCATCCATACATCCATCCATCCATCCATCCATTCATACATCCATCCATCCATCCATCCATACATCCATCCGTACATCCATACATCCATCCATACATCCATATATCCATCCATACATCCATCCATCCGTCACCAGTAGTTTAGGTGGTTTTATAGAAATAAAAGAAGATAGATTTTTTTTTAATGTCGTAAGTTGGCTGTATGTAATTTTTCCTTTGTCAGTTTAGTGTTAGTAAGCAAATTTAAAAAGTTACAGCAGCGGACAATAATGGTTTTTCATACTTACTTTTATGGCCTAGGCCAAGAAGTAATGTAGGGAGCCATAAACAACAAACTTCATGGCTTCATTTCGTGACATTAACGCATACATTTCAAAGCATGTTTGAGAAAAGTGTTGTTACTAGTCTCGCCTTGGAATTATTGTTTTATAGTGACATCATCATAATTTTTCAAATAAATTTATTCTTTCCTTGTATGGGAACGCCGTTTAATTCTTAATTTTATTTTATTTACAAATTTTTAGAGGTAGGTACAGTCAAAACCGTTTATAGCGACACCAATTACAACGACATATTGGATGTAACGACCAAGAAAAAAAACCAACACGATCTTATATACCAAAGTAACACTGGTTACAATGACCAACCGTGTTTAACGACCAAATATTGCTGTCCCTTGAATGTCGTTATAAACGGTTTTTACTGTATTTAGGTTAAAAGATAAAGCCATATGACAAACAGAGGTCAGACAGCGGCACTGCTTGGGTTAGTACTCTTTATTATACTGTGGCACGCCGCGGACACGACGTACAAATACGCGTTCTTGAATCTACATAAGCACGACGACGTCTGTACACGCGTACGCCTACATACATCGCGCGCGCACTCTTCTGGTTTCTGGCGGTTTCCGGCTATCTGCGCCTTGAGGGGTGGGGTAATTCGAATCGGTGCGGGGCGGACCGTTTCCATTCTGTACGTCAGTACTATTATATATTCTGTGACTGTGGCTTGGGAGTTTGTTTGGGGTTAAAATCGCTCGCGTCCGTAGATTTACTCTCGAGACCCTACACGTGAATCCTGGGTGGTTCTATAGTCCGATAAGCTCGTGCGCGACCCTCCGCGGAACCCTGTCGCAGTGAGTATTTGCCGCACTTATTAAAAACAATCTTGTTAAGGACAGCAGAGGCTCCCTGCGACAGGGTTCCGCCGAGCGCCACGCACGAGCTTGTCAAGGTATAAACGAGCGATACAACTCCGGTGGTAGGCTTTGGCCGTGGCTGGCCCTATACTACGAAGCGCGAAATTCGAACTTCGTTTCATGCCGTTCCGCTCACGCTAATGATATTTATTACGAGAGTGAGAGGGACCGCACGATCCGAACTTCGAATTTCGTAGTAACCCCCCTGGTCACCACCCTATAGATTGAGGCCGCCAAGCGACTTTCGTCGTGTTCCAGCCTGATACCTATGTAGAAGCCATTCTGGAGGAAAGGTCTGAGCAGTTGTGCAGCGCGCGTACCGGTTACAGTGCCCCGTATTTGTTGTAAGGTTAGCACTGCTTGGGGGCGCGCAACACCGCGTTCAACTGCCTTCTTCCTGCTTGTTCTCCTCAATTCAAGTCTAGGGTGAATGAGCATTTACTAGGCAAGCGTGCTCCATCGCAGGCCTCATCTTCGCTTTCCATCAGGCGTGATTGTGGTCAAACGCAAGCCTAATGTATATAAAAAAACCTTAGTACTTAATAGGGTCCTGTAGGGTCCCGTTTTGGTATGGAACCCTAAAAATGTAATTTCACTAAGTCATACGGTCATTGTTTGCATGTGCATTTGCACGTCTATATAAGTAAGTTCAATGTAAGTACATTATATTATGTGAAGTTCTTTTTTATTTCAACCAATAGTAGCCTATAAAATCCGTGGAAGCCTAGTGGTTTGACCAGCGGAAGGCCGTTGGTTCGAGCCTAGGCTCGCACCTCTGAGTTTTTTTTCGGAATACGTACGAAATTATGTACATATGGAATTTACCACGAGCTTTACGGTGAAGGAACTTCAATCACTTGCCAAGAAATTCAATGGTGTGTGTGAAGTTTCCAATCCGCACTGGGCCCGCGTTAGAACTACGACCCAAGCTCTCTCATCAATCATCATCAACTTCAATCGATTTAAGAAACCGAAAACATGCAGGTTGGTGTATTATGAACTGTTTTAATTTGTTTTTCTTTCCTCGCAATAAAATGATCGAAAACTAGATAACAACCATTAAAAGAATATTTTCTGTCAATATTTTAGCGCGCAGGGAAACATTTCTGTTTCTGAATAACTAATCTTAAACACATGTTCAACGGTTGTCTAAGTGTTTGTGTTAAAACGGGAGAAGGTCACAATCTCCAGGTAAATATTTACACGTCTAGGTGCAATTTTATGAATATGGACAAAATAATACGAGTTTCATTCTGTTGTACTTATAATTGTATTACACTTATCAAAAGAATGTATTTCTGCTTATCTCCTAAGAGTCACACTGTTCAGTATAATAAAACTTACATAAAAATAACTACCTATACATTAAACACTTATGAATTTTAAACAGGGTGAAATCTAAATGTTGATATATGATGAAACATAATGCATTAACTAAATTGTTAAAATGAGTCTGATAAAATTTAGGATATTCAGTCGAAGGCAAAAATATCTAGATACAGTCATCGCGTCAAATATGTGCAACACCAACTTTATTGTTAGTGGCATAGAGTGTATATATATTTTTGACGCCTTGGTAACGTACATACATTATATTAACGTACATATACGTACTTCCGTTTGGCAAATTATTTTTCCCAAACTGATTCATTTGGCAAATGTTTCATTTCCCAAATATTTATTTTTTCTGAAACTGTAAACTATTATTATTTTTTTTTTATTTTTGGTTTGGTTAGGTTTGCTTTATAACAATCCTGAAAAGTTTACAGTTTCAGAAAAAATATAAAGTTGGGAAATGAAATATTTGCCAAATGAATCAGTGTGGGAAAAATAATTTGCGAAACATTAGTAAACCCACCATTTACTTAGATTTCACCCTGAATATTAAAGTTTGTGTTAAAATGCTGAAACACAAATATCTTATTCTAATTCACAGCTGTATTTCACTAAGTTTTTTATTAATATTCACACTTTTGGAAACTCCTTGTCGCTTAAATAATTCTCAACCTAGAGTGTTTACTAAAAAATACCATACCCATCATCAAGCTTGGCGATCTTAAGCAAGCTCACGTTATACCAGAATTATTAGAAAAAGACGGCAGAAAATTTGCATGTCAACATAAAATGAAAAGTTTTTTATTTAAGCATATTTGGAATATCTTGCCAGCTTGTTCTTTGGCCATTGTTATGTTGAAGTGTGAAATATTGAATATTTTTAGTTTGGAAATTTTGCCGATTAGCCGACTGCCAACATAGAGTGTTCATATTCTCCAGAGGCTCAGAATTTAATCTTATGATTCTGGCAGATTAGCCATACCCGCGATATACACGTTCAATCACGAGTATAGCCTGCTCGCCTTCGTGACTTGCAAGAACTGTACCGAGTATCACATTTGTAACGGACGCCATTCTAGTTTTTAATTGTACTAAAAAGTATAGCAATCATTCCATGGCTGTTCAGTAATACTAACCCAACTATTTGCTGAAAAGATTGGGATTAATTTCAATACTTTGTACGCATTCATTTACATACTAAGTTCACTTGAAAGTGTTCTTAATATTTTATCTGGGTACTGTCTTGACCTACTTACGTTGACTTTACTTCTATAATTGGCCATTATTTTCTTTCACTATTCCAGTTTGAAACTTATCTCAACATTATATTGTTACTCAACTGCGTTAGAAGGAGAGTTAAATTTTATTTTTGCAACAGCAATAATTTTCACAAATCCTAATATTCTCTAGGCTAGGAACATCATAATATGTCGCACGTAAAGAAACTGGAAAACTTTTGAGCTTGTGACTTTGGTGACTTGAAATTCTCCAGGTCCATCTTTATAAAACTTTTTTTTTTTACTTTTAAGGGGTTCAGAAGTCTGTGTTAGGATTCCAGCGCATTTGCCGTACTCACGGTGTATACAGTATACACGCCGGGTACAGTAAAACCCGTTCGCCTTCTTGACTCGCATGAACTGCACCTATTGTGCCGATAATTTCTCCTCGTCAGAACAGCAGTATAAGCTAGCTTGGCAGCAGAATTAGCGGATCAGACGATATCGTTCCAGAAATTTCTTTTGCCAACTTGACTTTTTTGTCTGACATAGCTCGGAGAGTCGCCAGAATTATGTAGCAGTGAGCAGGACACATTGCTCGTAGAACCGACGGCCGATGGGGTAGTAAGGTTCTAGAGTGGGGACCACGAAGCGGAAGACGTGGAGTAGGAAGCCCCCCAATGAGATGGACTAACGATCTGATAAAGGTAACAAGAACCACTTGGAAGCGGGCATGGCAAGACCAATCGTTGTGGAACTATTTGGGGAGGCCTTTTTCCAGGAGTAGACGTCTTTTGACTGATTTGTATTAGCTAAGTTTAAGGTTTATTTACTACCTACAAACTGCTGCGCGGCTTTGCCCCCGTTGCATTTTTTCTAAAATTTATTTCTTAAGAAACTTCTGACAATAACAAACGCGTTAAAACTGGCCAATTGCGAGTCATGAAGGGTATTTGTTGTTATAGCGGCAACCGAAATACATCATCTGTGAAAATTTCAACTGTTTAGCTAGCTATCACGGTTCATGAGATCATGAGATACAGCCTGGTAGACGGACGGACAGACAGACAGACAGACGGACGGACAGCGGAGTTTCAGTAATAGTGTCCCGTTTTTACCCTTCGGGTGGAACCTTAAAGAAGAGAATTAAAATCGGTCCAGCCGTTCACGCGTGATGTCGTGACAAAGGGAAATAGGCATTCATTTGTATATTATATTAGATTAGGTTATACTCTTGCAGTGCCCTTACAGGGTTTGATTCAGTATTTTGTACTGTATACACGAAAATAAATGAGTTTGAGTTTGAACAAACTCTTATTCTGTACCATTTTTGTCTATCTAAAGAATTCAGTACAAATGCTCTATAACCTAGTTTTACTGTCTACATGCTCTTCCTGGATCTCCACCTTCTTATCTAGGTCTTGGGCATCCTTGAGGGAATCCGGCAGCTTCAAGTTATTGGTTTCCGGTAACGTGAGGACCAGAACTCCTGATAACGATGCCATGACACCAAATACTATCGTTGGAAGATTTTCGTAGAGTCTTGCCTGAAACAAAAAGTATAAGTATAATACACGTAACTAAGCGTGGTAGCCTAGTGGTTTGTCCTATGGTTTCGACCAGAGGATCTTGGGTTCAAAGTCAGACTTCTCAGTGTTTTTCGGAATTCGTGTGCGAAATTACATTTGAATTTACCACGAGCTTTATCTAGACTGCACACTTCTGCGAGGTAATTCGATATGTGTCAGAAGTTCCTAATCCGCACTGGGTCCGCGAGAGCTACAGCGCAAGCCCTCTAATTCTTAGTGGAGGCCTGTGTCTCGCTGAATGATGACTTGATGAATATTGGAGATGAAATATACGCTGAACGTCCTAAGATTGAAGAAGCAAAGCCTTGTACCTAGTATCCATGTACACACAGATACACAAATATATATGGAATATAAGCCAGAGCACACGGCGGACACGACGCACAAAACACGCGTTCCTGAATCCACACAAGCACAGCGAGCAACGTTGTAATGTAAAATAAAATGAGTAGGTAATCTAATTATCGTAGTACTTATAATTAAACTTATCGTTTGTCTAAATTAAGTGTTTAAAAATAAGTGAATGAGTGTATACCTAATTCATTTTGTAAAGACAATTAGAGAACGTAATTGTAGATATTGATAGGAAATTATTAACAAATTAATTTTACTAATACCTACCTACTAATATAAGACGTCTCTTTATACATTATAGGTAACAAACTTTTAAACCTACTTTCCCTAGTTACTAATGTTACATGTTGCTAATTAAAGTTGGTTATCTACCTTCTTTCGTCCTTCGGAAATCGAAAAAAAACTCCTTTCCTTGTCTTTGGTTGATGCCAAACACCCATACAATGCACAATATATATATGCACGAATGGGCCGGCTCGTCCGGGGCAGTACCACCCTCTCACAGAACACCGGCGTGAAGCAGCAGTAATCCTGCTTGCGTTTCGTACGGTCAGTGAGAGTGCCGGGGGCCCAATACCTCACCCCTTCTCTCCCCCTCCCTCTCCCCCTTCCCCTATTCCCTCTCCTTTAGGGCCGACAACGCACTGGCATCGTGTAAAGCGCTGCGGGTGTCTATGGACAGTGGTGTTCATTTAACATCAGGTGACCCACTAGTTCGTTTGTCTGGCCCATCTAACATAAAACAATATATTCCCATTTCGCAAAAGTTTAGTGCCGTGCGGTCACGGACCAGTTGGTCCGTGCGTGCGGCCGACATGCATCGCGTCGCGCACCCGACTGGTGAACAGCGACTACATGCAACCGGCGCCTTGGGGGAGGGGTAACTCGAATCGGTGCGGGGCGGAACGTTTCCATTCTGTACGTTAGTACTATTATATATTCTGTGACCAGAGTGACCATATATGGACATGTGTTCGAAATAAATGATTATTATTATTATTTTCTTGTCGGTAACAACATCTCTCCTACTTAGGAGGTAAAATATTGCACGGGCCTAAGCCAAGTGCGTTTTTAAATGTTAATTTATGGCATGGATAAAATATACGTACTATTCGGCATGTGTTAAGGATGACTGCTTTCTGTAGGAGTATGTATGTGGATGGGTGTATGTCTAAAGTCCAGAGGCTTGTGTGGATTATTATAAACCTGTTTTAGTAAATTACCCTGAAATATTTAAACCACTTCCACTAGTCAGATTAACTTGAAATTAAGTATATGCATGTAATTCGGAGGATAATGCAAGGTGCAGTCAACAAAACCGGCCAAGAACGTGTCGGACACGCCCACAGGATAGGGTTCCGCAAACGGTACGAAAAAAAACCTTGCATAACAACCTCCTCCTCCTCCTCCTTCCTTGCCTTACAATACAAACAATATTTTATAGGTCAGGCTGTTATTTACTATTAAACTACTAATAATTCTCAAGCAAACTTAGTCGTTATAGTTTTCGTTGTTAATTTGTCATATTTCCTACCATCCTGTTTTCTTTCAAAGTTTTTATACGAACAGTTTAACTTTTAGAGCGGGAGACGCTCGATTTTAACAAAAATAGCACTTTAAAGTTGAATATTTCGCAAACGAATTACTATATCGAAAAATCGTCTTCACAACCAACATTATTTTAAAAGACCTATCCAACCATACCCCACACTATAAGGTTAGACGCTTTGATCAATTATAACTGAAGATACACATTGCCAAGCAAAATCCCCTTCAAAGAATGTCCGAACTTTTTTATTTGTTTGCATAACAATTAAAATCATCACCTACACAGAAATTTGAACCTAGTCTTTACTTCATTACAGTCGAATTTCGGTTGACACTTGACAGCTAAACATGACAATTTCACGCAACGTACTGAGAAAAAAGAAGGCCACTTTTATTAAAGTGGCGCTCATTTGGCTCGGACATTTTCGGGCGCGTGACTGTGGATCTACAGTTATAATTGATCAAAGGTTAGACGAGAAAAAAATCACCCCCTTTATGTCTATGGGAGTGGTAACCTAGAAATTTTTTATTACATTTTATTTTTCACTTTGTTGAATTGCTACACATGTCCGTGCAAAATTACAGCCGAGGACAGACGGACAGACATGGCGAAACTATAAGGGTTCCGTTTTTGCTATTTTGGCAAAAGTAGTCAGAAAAAGTCTCAATTTTTTTTTAGCAACAACATTTATTAGTATAAAAAAAGCAAAGTAGTAGCAAAATCAGTACTTACCTAGTGGTAAGTACTGATTTTGCTATGTTTTATAGTACAGGTAATGATAATTACTGGTTTATGTAAACAGTTAATCACAGCATCATCCTATTGCTTTGCACCTGCTATGCACTTAGTGTCGTGAGAACGAATGGTTAGTTCATCGGGTCAAGGAATATGCATTTTGATGTAAAGGGCGTCATTATCATTATTTCCCAACGCTTCATCATGTTGGGTAACAAGTAATAATGAAGTCATCGTAAATAAAAACACGTATTTGAATAAACGTTCAAGAATATCTTCTTTCTTCTAACCTAATATATAAAAATCGTGTCATGGAGCGTGTTATCGAACTCTTCCGAAACGGCTTGACCGATTTTTATTATTGTTTATGGGAGGTACCCGAAAAAAGTTATTTTTCTACATTTTATTTTTTCACTTTGTCCGGATAATTTCTACACTTATCCATATACAGTTACAGCTTTGTAGCCCTAATAGTCTCTGATTGAGCCAGCCGCGGACGAAAGGACGGACAGACAGACATGGCGAAACTATATGGGTTCCGATTTTGCCATTTTGGCTCTGGAACCCTAAAAAAGGATGGATTTAATCTTAATTCATTTAAATCTGACTGGAACTTCAGTATAAAGAGACAGCTGAAGAAAAATATTCCTAAATGCTCGGCATCTTAAGACATGATGATTACAGATGCAAAATTTGTTTGTTCCCAAATGTTGATGTTTCATCGAAATCTTGATATTTGTGTTCGAGTCGACTCCAGTTTGCTCCTAAAACTCGATTTAGCATTTTCCATTTGAATTTCAAGACGTCTTAGTTAAGCGTGTTTTTGATGTGATGTTTTAGTAGGAAGTTTGTGTAAATATGTTGATTCGAGTGTTTCAACTTCGATTTTGAGGAAGCTATTTAGCACGAAGTTTGAACGAGCAAACGAACAATTTTGTATATTGACTTTGGGGATTGCGACGTTTAATTACGTAGTTATTAACATTTACATGTATAACATGGTGATTTCTGAAGAGTGTAAAGGATAATAGTATTTTATGCAACTGTATCGTAATAGGGGTCCTTAAAACACGAGTATGGTATGGTTTCATTTCATTGATAAAAATCGGCCATGCCGTTTCGGAGGAGTTCGATAACAATCACCGTAACAAAAGATCTAATATATAGGTATAAAAATATCGTGTCACGGTGTTTGTTATCGAACTCCTCCGAGACGGCTTGACCGATTTTTATAAAACTTTTTTCTCCATATTCGGTAGGTCTGAGAATAGGTCGTAGGCTATTTTTTCTTCGCGGACGGAGTCGCGGGCAACAGCTAGTTTTCATATATTAGATTAGCTGTTGCCCGCGACTCCGTCCGCGAAGAATAGGGCTTTAAAAAGTAGCCTACGACCTATTCTCAGACCTACCGAAAACAGAGAAAAAATTTCATAAATATCAGTCGAGCCGTTTCGGAGGAGCTCGAGAACAAACACCGTGACACGAGATTTTTATATATCAGATTAAGTAGGATAAAGGGCTGCAACAAAAAAAATCGAAATTTTCATGGGCTAATTTTGGCCAAGGAGTGAAACCGCGCGATGAAGCTAAATTATTAAAAAAAGGAGTAAACTTATTACGTCTCAATTTCATTTCACCCTTTTACCAATACTCCTAGATTTCAAAATGACTTAGTGTCAAAATACCTAAGTTCCAGAATGCCTAACTTTTTTTCTTTGCCTTTGTGCAGTTTATTTTGAAATGTTGTATTGTGATTCGGTATTTTAAGGAAATGTACAGTACAGTCAAAGAATTTAATTTCCAACCCACTTAAGTTTGAATATCGTACAGCAAACTGTCACCATAAGAGCTAGCTACAATGTTACTTTGCTTTGACGTGTTGGATTTGACATTACGAATGCATGCAATGCATTGCGAATGATTAACGACATTTTTACGAAATGGGTAGGGAATTAAATTCCTTGACTGTAAGTACGTAATGTACGTAATGAGTACACATCGGTAACTCGTGGCATTTAGGTAGCACTTGACAGTTTCTAACAGACTAGTGATGGGACAATGTTCTTCCTGTACGAGTCGACAAAAAGAAACCAATAAGAATTTTAATCATTTAATATATGATATTCGTGATAAATAATTAATATTTGTTTTAAATTTTTACAAGTCAGCCTACGTCTTCTACCTGAAAAATTCACTTTGTGTAAGAAAATGATCTTTCAACCTCTACTGATGTAATGGGTAAAAAAAGCATTTTATTGTAATGTTGCAGCGTATTTTTATTGATATTCTCTTTGATTTCAACTTCTTTATTTTGTAATAAGCTATTGATATTTTTTGTTGTAAGATATACTGGATTTTTTGATAATACTATTTTCAGCTTTTGTTAAACAAGTTTACCTTTGTGGTGCAGTCTCAGTAATGAAAGTGACTTTTCAATTTTATATACGATCTCCAAAGACTCTTTTAGTTTAAGGCTTCTACCTTCCAATTCCTTGACTGACGTGGCCAGAATACCAAAATTTTGATCGATAAAACTTATGTCACTTAATAAATCACTCAGCGAAAATAATCGCTTCGCTTTTGCTATTGCAGCGGCCTCTGAGGAGTAGGTTGACTTGTAAAAATTTAGAACAAATATTAATTCTTTATCACGAATGTCATATATTAAATGATTAAAATTCTTACTGGTTTCTTTTTGTCGACTCGTACAGAAAGAACATTGTCCCATCACTAGTCTGTTAATAACTGTCAAGTGCTAACTAAATGCCACGAGTTACCGATGAGTAGTAATGAGAGGTTTTAGGTCAAAGTTATTATGACATTTTTGTTAACTTTAGGAATGAGACAATTTTGATATTTAGGTATTATGAGCCCATGGCAATTTGAAATTTAGACAGTTTAATGAATCGGGCATTATGCAAATTAGGTGGAATAAGCCTTACTCAGAAAAAGTGATGCAAGTGAAAAAAAAGTTCAACTATAGATTCATCAGGCGGTGTTTGTGGCAAAAAATAACCTTTTTGGACTGGACGGCATGGCAACAGTTTTTTGCATCCTGGACTGTTACTTCTATTTAAGGTCACAACGGTTCTTTTTTCTGTACAAGCTTAAAGTACGAGTTTGGTTAAGACTGGTTGCCTTTAAGATAAATAAAATTGATTGTTGGATCATGGTCATGACACCCTGATGGATGTAGAAATCGCACGATTGACGGAAGTATTTACAGCAGCTAAATTCCGGTTTGACATATACATACTATAAGTTTTTGCTTAAACTAAAATTTTTTAGAAAAGTTTTTTTGGAGACGTTACTTATGATTCCATTAGCATAAAGAAGTTTCGGAATTTATTTCTCACGATACTTACCTGATTCCGAAAAAGTCGGGTGGGAGCTTGAGGTCGGACTACTAGGCAACACTGCTATTCATCATCAGGCCTCCCCCAAGGCTCGCCAAACAGATCGGTCCCGTGCCATCCGCATCCAACGCGATCCCGCAACCTTAACCAAGTTGTCGCTACATCTTGTTGGAGGCCTACATACACTGCATCTTCCGGTCCGTGGACGCCACTCGAGAACTTTTTGCCCCATCGGCCATCAGTTCTACGAGCGATGTGCCCTGCCCACTGCCACTTGAGTCTGGCGATTCTTAGAGCTATGTCCACCACCACTGTTATTGATAAAGACTTATCATCATCCCAGCCTAATTCATCCCACTGCAGGGCACAGGTTTCCTCTTAGAATGAGAGGGCCGTAGTTCTCACGCGGGCCTAGTGCGGATGAAGAACTTCACACTGACACTGTTGAATTTCCTCTCAGGTGTGTGCAGGTAAATTTCAAATGTGATTCCGCACATAAATTCAGAAAAACTCAAGAGGTGCTATTGAGGTGCTATATATTGGTGCGCTGTTTGATTGGCCATAGGTAAATAAATAAATAATAAATAAATATCATGGGACAATTCACACCAATTGACCTAGTCCCAAAGTAAGCTAAGCAAAGCTTGTGTTATGGGTATTAAGCAACGGATAAACATACTTGTATAGATAGATACATACTTAAATACATATTAAACACCCAAGACCCGAGAACAAACATTCGTATTTTTCATACAAATATCTGCCCCGACACGGGAATCGAACCCGGGACCTCAAGCTTCGTAGTCAGGTTCTCTAACCACTAGGCCATCTGGCCGTCAAACTTAAAGACTCAAATAGATTAAAGTTTAATTTTATTGCGGATATTCTTACCAACAAGGGAGTCTGGGGCGCTACAGCCGACCCCACTCTGCCGAGCGTCGAGCACACAGCCAGCAGCGTTGTCCTATAGTTGGTAGGGAACACTTCAGCAGCGAACACGTAGAGTGAGTTGTATGCTAGTGTTATGAAGAACTTGCCACCAAGATAGAACACTAGAGACCAAGTGCCGGCTGAAATGGAAATAGTTGGATGGCTAATTATCTGTTTGAAATAAGTTTTTGATAAAAATTACATTTTTAAAGCAAGCTTTTTTTGCTGACTGTACTTTTTGCCCCTGGTTACCAAAGTAATCGTCAAAACGAAACAAAGGAGATCAAACTCGATGGAGTTACGTCATTTTATTACGGAGTTCCTATGGCCACCTTCCATCCAGCTCCATCGTCAAATCAGATCTGTCATGATAATGTTGCATTGTCATCCGACTTACACATGCATGCAAAATTTAAGATATCTTCTTCAAAATTGAGTTGAAAGATTCTACCCGAACAAACATACATACATTGCAAGTTAAACAAAAGCTTGTACCTAAAACAAAACCCGACGGCGTAAAAATATTTTCCTATTTACCCCCAAAAGTGGCCCCATTGTTTCAAATTCATTTATTTACGTTACACGCCCTTCTTTGGGTCACTAACATATAAAAAATCCGGGGAATTTGAGTTGAAATTTTGTCGGGACAAAGCCAAACGGATTAGCTCGTTGAAATGGCAATGGGCAGGCCCCATATAGCACGCAGAACAGATGGCCGGTGGGGCCCAAAAGTTCTCGAATGGAGACCACGGACTGGCAAGCGCAGCGTGGGACGTCCACCAACGAGATGGACGGACGATTTGGTGAAGGCCACATGACAGATTCAGGGTGGATGCAAGTCGCTTCCAACCATAATGATTGGGCGTCAATGAGGGAGGCCTATGTCCAGCAGTTGACGTCCTACGGCTGAGATGATGATGATGATGATGATGAACTCAAATTCAATAGGAAGTTTTGAAATTGTATGTATAAGAAGTATCGGAAATCCAAATGTGCTGTGTAATTCCCGCGCCCACGGCAATTCCGGGACAATATATACCCTATGTAATTCTCGCAACTGAGACGAATCTAATGACACCTCACACTTCGTTAAGTCGTTTTGGCTGCCGGGAAGGCCAAAGAATATTACACACATACAGACATACGCTCGAAAAAACGTAACCCTCCTACGGTAGTCGAGTAAAAACAAACTGCGATCATCATATTCAGAATGATTGATTAAGTACTTTTTGTGATGTTTTTTTGCAACGTTTTTGCCGCGCTGGAGTTGGTGTTGTTGCTCAGGTACATACTTTAAATATCTTTAAAATTTAATTTAAGGCTTCGTCCTGCAAATGGTGGTCAGTGGGAAGATAATTAGGTTCTTAATAAATTGAATGAGGATCATGTCAATGAACTACAATGTGACCCGGTGGATTAACCTTGTGATGTCCTTTTTTTAAGCTTGAACCTCCCAAAGATCTATCCATTTCAAATGCAAAGATTATTAATTGCAATTCGTAATCTAATGGATAATCTGAATTCATTATCATCATCATCATATCTGCCAAAAGACGTCCACTGCTGGACACAGGACTCCCCCATAAGGTTCCACAATGATTGATCCTGCGCTTCCTCCCACTTTTACCAGATCGTCGGTCCATCTTGTTGGGGGGCTTTCTACGCCTTGTCTTCCAGTTCCACTCTAGAAACAGTCACCACTCTAGAAACTACTGCCCCATCGTCAGTCGGTTCTACGAGCAATATGCGCCCACTTCCACTCAAGCCTGGAGACTCTCTCTCTTAGTCATAACTATGATTCTCCTGTGGATCTTTTCATATCTGATTCGGCTAATCTAAAACTGGAACTTCATTATCCTGTCGCTCAAACAATCAAACTTGATAACGTAACAACCTATGCGGCTTAGCAGCTGTTGTCTGATAATAAAAAGAAAATGAAGCCTGAAGACTTACCTGGAACGAATCCATAATTGATCAATATCAAAGCTGTCAAAAAGAAAGCTGACGATATGACCTTCTTTCTTCCAAATCTGTCCAGCAAAATCAATTTGCAAACATTAGCTGGTGCTTCAATCACAATCACTACAATGTAGTTCAAATAACTATTCCCTGATAGTTCAATGGCATTAATCGAGAGACCATAATAGACCAACGTTGAGCAAGTCCAGAGGAAAGATACGATGAGTATTCTCTTCCAGATCATAAGTGATTGTAGAATCTGTTTGAATGAGGATTGGTTGGTGGCCATGTTTTCGCATTTTCTAGCATCTCTTTGTTGGACAGCGTGTTTTTCGATCTGATCGTAATGCTCTTTTGGAACTACAACGTTGTTCATCCTTTCTGCTTTATTGAGGACGTTGAGACCTTCCTCGTAGCGTCCTTTGCTGAAGAACCACCTGGATGCAGATGAAGATTTGTTAGTTTTGAAAGTATCATCGGTGTACTTTGACCCAATGGAGGCTAACTTTAGCCTATAGATTGATTTTGATAAATCACATATAGAAGGGTCTAATATACAACAAAAACGTTGGGGGTCAGCTAAAACCAAATATATGGCGATGTGCCATAATTTCAATGTAATAATAAAATATGGAGTAACTACCTTTCAGGGTCAAAATTACCCGACTTTATGATACCTACAGTAAGTTTGACTTTTATAACACCCCAGCGCTGATTTTCAGCCAGCACCGTCAATGAAGCCGTGGTGGACTAGTAGTTTGACCTATTGCCTCTCAAGCAGAGGGTCGTGGCAGTTCATGTGCGAAATTACATTTTTGTAAATTTACCATGAGCTTTACGATGAAGAAAAACATCGTGAGGGAATTGGAAATCTGCAAAGAAATTCAATGGTGTTTGTGAAGTTCCCAATTAGCACTGGGGCCGCGTGGGAACTACGGCCCAAGGCCTCTTATTCTGAGAGACCTGTGTTCTGCAGTGGGACGTGCATAGAGATGAGAAGTAAATTAATTATCGATGCTATTTGGTTTCTACACAAAAATACAAAACAAACATGTAGTTCTTTTGCACGTGTGGTCACGTAGAAGCAAGATAATTCGTTCTACATTATGAATATGGATCACCGTAAAGTAAAAACTAATTCAATTAATGAATTCTTACCTAAAACTCTCAGTTAACATCCACATATAGACGAAAACGAAGACGGCAGGAGTGTAAATGATGAAGAGAAGATATCTCCAGTTCTGCAGCCAGAGGGAAAGGAGAGTGACTGTCACTCCACCAAGGATAAACATGGTGTTGAAGAGCAGACTCACGAAGACTCTTCCTTTTGGACCCACCAACTCCAAAGCTGAAAGAGATAAATAATAACGGATAAGAAAGAAACTGGATTTATACTGGGTGTCCCCAAACTCGACGATAATCTGGTACAGTTGCCACCATAAACATGGGATCATTAAAGGTAGTCAAAGATATAACACGATCGTATTGTCAATCGCGTACGTGGATGTTCAGATATTTCTCAGCAGATATTTGTCTGTCAAGATCCTGTTTGTGATGGCATCTGTACCGGATGAGAGGCCAAGTTATAAAAGTTCTGGAAAAAGGATTCCCAGAATTGCCTCGTGTTTTTTATTAACGTTGTATAAAGAACACTCGCGGCACAAGCCTCTAAACCTATCCACCTACCTTATCCTATCCTATCTACCTATTTAGACGGCCGGATAGCCTAGTTGTTAGAGAACCTGACTACGAAGCTTGAGGTCCCGGGTTCGATTCCCGGTCGGGGCAGATATTTGTGTCAAAAATACGAATGTTTGTGCTCGAGTCTTGGATGTTTAATATGTATTTAAGTATGTTTATCCGTTGTCTATAGTACCCATAGTACAAGCTTTGCTTAGTTTGGGACTAGGTCAATTGGTGTGAATTGTCCCGTGATATATATTTTTTTTTTTTAATATTATCGGATGAAAACTCGGCATTTTAACCCAATTCAGTGGGAATATCGGGATAGAAGTCACCTGTGTGTTATTCTAGACGTCTAGTTACCTACATACCATCATCATCATGATCATTTCAGCCGCAGGACGTCCACTGCTGGACATAGCCCTCCCTCATTGATACCCTGATTACGGTTGGAAGCGGGTCATTATTCGAGCGTTTCAACCGCCTCATTTTCTTAATCACGTTTTCTAAGAATCGGCTATAGATTTTGATGGCGTTTTCGGTTATTTATTAGAGGACCTGTACTTCTACCATAATAAAAAACTGTATCAGAATCTTTTGCCATTTCTACAAAAAGTGCCCACGAAAGTGATTCGAAACAAACACTCGAATAATGACCCAAGCAGCTTGCATCCACCTTGAACCTGCGGCGTTTACCAAATCGTCCGTCCATCTCGTTGGTGGACGTCCCACGCTGCGCTTGCCAGTCCGTGGTCTCCATTCAAGAACTGCGTGCTATATGGCCTGCCCATGGCTATTTCTATAACACGGTACTAACGGATAAAAGATGAAAGGACATAGTTTGCTCTCAAAAAATAAGACCCATATTTGCTTTCACGCACAGGTTTTTTGTTTTCTTAGGACCACTGCTCTATAATAGATTAAATTCAGCTTCGCATATTTATCCCCTAAATATTAATAAATGCAAAAAAAAATCTCCTAGAGACACTGCAAAATATGCCGTACGAAGATACAGAAAAATTATTATTATTTGTAAAGTAGGTAGATTGTGTTTGCTACCTTTATTTTTGTTAGATTTTAATTTTTAGGTTACTATTTTGGTTATTTATATTTGTATTGTATTTTGAGAGAAGTTTTTAATTGTGTTTTTCACTGTTTGATTGTTTATTTATTTAAAACTTATATTTTAGCTCTTACAGCCCGAAACACAGGATTTCCTAGTTCGGGCCCATGAGTTGCTTACTTAGGTTTAGTATAAGGAAACTTTGTACCTATTAAGTTATTCTGTAAAAATCAAATTTTCAATAAATTTATCTTTTATCTCTTTATCTTTATTTCAACGAGCTAATCCAATTGATTTTGTCGATGACTCATGTTCTTCTACAGATTTCCTCATTCCACATCATCATCATCTACATGCCAAGTACATATTCAAATATAAGATTTGACCTAGATGGTAAACGAGATGAATTGAAGGCTCGACCACCAGCAGCCAGCTCCTACGGCTATGAGGGCGGTGTCCTTACGTGCCCTAAGTGCGGGCGAATATTCACTGCCAAAATTGGCTACGTAAGCCATCTTATGGCTCGGCCACGACAACGCGCGGTCGGCGGCAGCGGCAAGCGTTTTCTCCGTTCATTGCGCGGCCAAGACGCTCGCCACACAGTGATTATCTGGCGGTACACGCAATGAACTGATTAAAAACTCGGCGCTGCCACCGATCGCGCGAAGTCGTGGCCGGGCTGTTAAGGCGCATCAGCGTCGTAATGAATAGGAGTTGAAGCGGTCGCCGTGACCGACATCGGTCGGACGGATTCATTCATTCAATCATTCAAATCCGTCCAGCCGTTATATATTTTTTTCAATTATTTATTTACTCAAATAGAGAAAAATCCAGTCAAGTGCGAGTAGGACTCGTACTATCGCCCCAAGCGCCAGATAACCACCTTAAAGGCCCAGTTTGCGTGCGCAGTGGCTAGACATCTGTCCATAACAATCCATAGCAATAAACATCAACGGCTGCAAGCAAATTTGTTATGAAAATGGGTATCTGACGTCTGGGGCGATGGTACATGGAGGGTTCCGTACCTCTGTACAATGTTTAAAAAACATATCAGTAAAGAATCGCCGAAATTTAAGCACTGAAATCGCAAACTTATAGGTAGGTTTCGAAAAACATCCAAACATCTTTGGGCCGCTGGTGCGTATGCGCATTGGCTACGGCTGTTAATCGTTGCCTAGCAACTCAGCTATCGTCTAACCTGGTTGTTAGACGATAGCTGACGCAGTTAAAAACGCTGACAGAGACACGTTTCTGGTATGACGACCCCCTTTAATTTACTTTTAATGTTTGTTGGTATAGCGGCCACAGTAATACAAAATCGGTGAAAATTTCAAGTTTCTAACTATTACCATTTAAGAGATAGAGCCCTGTGACAGACAGACGGACAGACAGACAGCAGAGTCTCAGTGATAGACTGCGTATCCACCGGAGCTGTGCGAGGATGCGTTGCGAGGGATGCGTTTGTCATGAACCAATAGAAACACTTCATTTAAAAGGTCCTAAGTGAATGAAGTGTTTCTATTGGTTCATCACAAACACATCCCTCGCAACGCATCCTCGCACATCTCTGGTGGAAACGCAGCCATAGAGTCCCGTTAAACACCCTTTGGGTACGGAACCAAGTATAGGATTACTTATCTCTATTATACCTCTGCCAGACTGCATTGCAGTTTGTTGGCTGAAAGTGTACATAGATCTAATAGCATGAAGAAGTCACAAAGACACGCACTCACACACAATACTCACAAAAGTTCCCTTTTATAATGTTAGTAGGATTATTCCCTGCGTATTTCGCCATTTTGCCATGTATTTTCATTAATCTAGCCTTGAGAAGACTATCTAAATATTATTTCAGTCAACATGACTGTATTCGAGAAAGGTCATTGACCATGAAACCAGTTAATTTTATTGCTGTCAAGGATTTCATTTGACCTCTAACTTCTAAGTAGAGTGGCGTAGATTATTTTATTGTATTAGGTAAGTACTAGCTAGTTTGTTTACCTAATTAATTGTAGTTTAGGTTTTAGGGAAGTAGGAAGATTATGTTTGGATATATTAATTAAGTATTTGAATGATAAAATAGTTACTTTTTTAATATTGTGTATCCGTTTTAACTTTTGACTTGTTGCAAAGAATAAAAATGAACAAATGTATAATATACTAAATATTTCACTGGCTTCGCTCGTTCGCTCGTTTGATTTTGCCATAGTTTGTCATAATTAAAGTTAATAGAAGAAAACACAAACTCAATTTACCTCATCTCGCACACACACACACAAAACACACACACACATTGTTTAAGTTAAGTAATGTTTAGTTATAGTGTTAGTAATAAACTTTATTTTAACTTTCCTTTATAAATAAATTACTTACTACTATGTACTATGTTTAAGTTTTTGGAAGAGCGAGGCCTTCTAACACAAGTTACGACTTAATGGGAGGTCTCAACCTTATTATATTCTTAGTTACGTAACATCTATAAAATCCCATGTAATAATATAAAGCGTGTAAAAAATAACAACCTCTGTTAAATGCTAATAAAGTTTATTTTATTTTTATTTTTATTTTATTTTTACCTCATGCATACTTTGGTCACTTTAGAGCGATTTTCTGCTAAACTATACAGAGTACAAAAAAATCCGGCCAAGTGCGAGTCGGACTCGCGCACGAAGGGTTCCGTACCATTACCTATAAAAACGGCAAAAAAGTCACGTTTGTTGTATGGGAGCCCCTTAAATATTTGTTTTATTTTAATTTAATTATTTATTTTTAAAGTGAATATATAACTAAATGGCGAATGTCCATTCTTCAATCGCACACGTAAACGCACACACACACACACACACACACACACACACACACACACACACACATTATGTCAAGAAATTATACCTATTTACAGACTAAAAAGAATAGAAATTAAAACGATATAGTTTTTATTATGTTGCGGCCCACCGAACCAATATCAGAGTATACTAAACCCTTGACTTCAAAAAGGTTGAAGACCCTAGGATTAAGTGTACCTACCAATTTATTGAAATGGATTAATGAATGGATTTTTTTCAGCCGATAGCAAAACCGGCCAAGCGACCATCGAACCACACGCAGTGTGATGTTATTTATTTATGCAGTAAGTAGGTATTCCATAGGTACTACCTGTTGCCTGCGATTCCGTCTGCAAAGTATTCGTTTATCGCTATCGTTTATCGCTTTGTGATCGCTTTAGACTGGTTGGTAGTGACCCTGCCTACGAAGCAAGAGGACCTGGGTTCGAATCCGGTAAGGGCATTTATTAGTGTGATGAGCACCAATATTTGTTCCTGAGCCATGGATGTTTTCTATGTATTTAAGTATTTATTTATCTAGGTATATAAGTATGTTTATCGTCGTCCAGTACCCATAGTACAAGCTTTGCTTAGTTTGGGACTAGGTCGATTTGTGTAAGATTGTCCTCTAATATTTATTTATTACTTCCGATCACCGAGGTTAAGCAACGTCGGGCGCGGTCAGTACTTGGATGGGTGACCGTCTGGTTACATTTTTGCTTTTTGAATATTTTGTTATGACGTTGTCACGTTAAACTATCGTCCGTAAACCGACCATACAGACAACCGGTTTTTTTTTGTTTAAAAGTCAAAGTACAAATCTCAGTAATACGAGCTGTCTCCATGAGGGTGAGAGGCACTAGAAGACTTATCAAGACCTTCGAATGCGAAGACGGAGCAGGAATTATGTTCTGAAAAAGAATTTGCACCCCCCTCCATTTTCCAGTACTAATTATGTTGTTGTCACTTTTTAACCGACTCCAAAAAATGGAGGGGATTCTCAATTCGGTTGTATGTTCTTTTTTTTAATGTGTGTTACCTCAGAACTCCGTCATTTATGAACCGATTTGGAAAAATTTTTCGTTGTTTGTAAGCACATGATTCAAGGTTGGTCCCTTTGTTACCAGAATCCAGTTCTGATGATGGGATCCATGAGGAATTGAAGTAACTCCTCAAAAATTCAAGAGAAATGTATAGCGATTTTAGTATTTTCGGTGACAAGTCGAGTATTGCATTCAGAAAGTATCATGGAACTCTGTAAAAAACGACACAACCCTGTCGAGCATTAAAAATAGAATTTTCAACATAACTTGTTTCGAAGTGAAACTGATGATTTTATCCTACGCATCTATTTTATACAGAAACAACTAAAAAGCAAAAATTTTTAAATAAAAAATAAAACCTCCAAAAAACATCCAAAATACTATGAACTAAATAAATAATTGAACCGACCATAATAAACATGAAAATATCTTTCTACTAATCTATTTGAAGTCGGTGCCTCAGCACGAGCCAGCAGGAGTGTAGAAGCCCTATAGATAGTAGGTATGTATGTAAGGTTAGATTACTAGGTCCACTTCTGCTGGCTCGAGCTGAGGCACTGACTTCAAACAAATTAGTAGAAAGATATTTTCATGCTTATTGTATGTATGTATGTAAACTCTTTATTGTACAAAAATAAGGAAAAAAGAAATAAATTATTGACAACCGTTTTACAAAGGCGAACTTATCCCTTTAAGGGATCTCTACCAGTCAACCTTTGAGTGGATGAAAGGAGCATGTAGTAAGGGACCGACAAAGAGTAAGTAAAAATAAGACAGTCGGACAAAGCAAAGGCAACAATACAACTTTTAGTAAATACAATACATAAACTCATATTATAAAGAAACCTAATAAAAATATACTACCATATACAACATATATATGCAAAAATATACAATAAATAAGCAGTGTTCTCAATATATTAAAGAGCTGGTGTGAGCCACATCTTCTTCAAAGCTTCCCTGAACGACACCACGGAGGGAGATTGCCCAATGGAGGTGGGTAATCGATTCCACAGTCTAGCAGATTGCACAGTAAAAGATTTTGAGTAAGTTTTGGAAGAAGTAGTAGGACAGGCCAAAAGGAGATTGGTACTCGACCGCAAACGATGCTGGCTTCCTTCAGCCAAGTAGCTGAAACGCTCGGAATGGTATAAAGGGGCGGAAGGATTAAAAAGAGTGTTGAAAAGCAATGACAGAACGGTCTATTATTGTGGTCGGTTATTGTGGTCGGTTCAATTATTATTTCATAGTTTTTTGGATGTTTTTTGAAGGAGGTTTTATATTTTATTTAAAATTGTTTATCTTTTATCATGTTTTGTGACAGCTGGATTTAATTGACAATGTTTACGTAAAACGTGTTACTTATGTAATGTTTCGAAATATACTTTGATCTATTATTTGTTTGTTTTCTTTTGTACAATTGACATTGCATCTGCATATAAGATGCGTTGCGGGATCTCCCGATCATTTCCAATTTGACTATTAATTACACACGTACGAACAGACAATTTTTCAGATCCTATATTAATAAGGAAGTAATTAATATTAAAGGTAAGTACTTAACTATAAAATTTCCTGCCACGGTTATATCAATACATAACCTCGCGTTTCGAAGGCTAGCCATATAATGTTTTGTAGAAAACAAGCTGATAGTTCTGTTATATTAGACGACCAAAATATTAGCCAAGTGGTTAGAGAACCTGACTACAAAGCTTGTCTCGGGTTCGATTCCCGCGTGTCGGCGCAGATATTTGTATGAAAAATATGAATGTTTATTCTCGAGTCTTGGTTGTTTAATATGTATCCAAGTATTTATCTGACTAGTACCCATAACACAAACTTTGCTTACTTTGGGATTAGGTCAATTGGTGCGAATTGTCCCGTTTGTTATTGTTATTTATTATTATTATTGCTATTTAGTGTTTTATATAACCAGTATTATACTGGTAAGTGTCGTTAAATAATCTAGACCAGAAAACAGATTCTGATATGTAGTTAAAACAAATAATAGTATAGCGTTTATACTTACTGTGTGCATCAGCAATAAATTTTTGTTGAATATAATTTTTAACCCCCGACACAAAAAGAGGGGTGTTATAAGTTTGACCGCTATGTGTGTGTGTCTGTCTGTGGCATCATAGCTCTTGAACGGGTGAACCGATTTGGATGCGGTTTTTTTTAATAGAAAGCAGGTTTTTTGGCGATGGTTCTTAGATATGTTTCATCAAAATCGGTTCAGCCGTTTCAAAGTTATCAGCTCTTTCGTTAGCTGCGGAAGGGATCTTAGACGCATAATGGGCATTGACTTAATGTTTAAACGTCATACGAGTGACATATGCGTTGGGGGTTTTTAAAATTTTCTGCCAATCTTAGGATCTTGTGCACAAGTCTTGGATATTTAATCTGTACTTATACGAGTAAGTGTGTTTATCCGTCGTCTAGTACACATAGTACAAGCCTTGCTTAGTTTGGGATTAGGTCAATAAAATTGGTGTCAATCGTCCCATAATTTATTATTTGTATTATTTCATTAAATAAATTCTTCATCCAAAGAGCATGTTTTATACTTTAAGCATTCGCTAAATGACTGTCCAAAAAGGGACTAGGTATAATGTTATTGCCTTTCCACGAACTGGATCCAAGGGCTTGACCAAAAAGTCAAGTTCATTGAACTTAAGTACATGCCTTAAACCAGATACGGACGCACATTATTACTCTGATTACAGGTACCTGTGCCTTTACCTTAGGCTTATATAGTACGCCTACTACGTGTAAGTACTAAAAACAATTGGTTCCTAGCATTGTACTAACTAGTATGAACAATTCCCGTCTCCTTCTTAGTAAATGTAGTATAGCTTGTCTAGTTTAAAATGACGCGCCCCACCACCGCACTCACGCACAGGATTTGAAACTTCAAGCTACAATAGACTCTATTGTAGCTCAAATTGAGCTCCAAATCCCGTGTGCAAACGCGGTGGTGGGGCGCGTCATTTCAAACTAGACAAGCTCTACAATATCTCGAGAGCGAGCTAAAGAACTGAATCGCTCCGAAGTACTCCGATTAACTCCGGTTGACGGACCAGCCAAGCGCCAACCGAATCAAACTGAACGGTGTAGAGTTAATGATTGACAGAGATCAACTACGATAACATGGCCCGCCCTCCACATTACTATTTCAATGTGTTCAGTCACATATTTACGAAATAATTTTTATTAACACGCTTTTATTAGCTTGGGTTGTAACTAACTATGTATGTATGTAACGGAATCTTTGAGCATAATTTTCACCCACTTCCCGGTTTCCGATTGAGCTGAAATTTTGCACATATGTGTAAATTGGATGACAATGCAATATTATTGTAACATGGAGCTGATCTGATGATGGAGCTGGATGGTGGCCATAGGAACTATGTAATAAAATAACACAATCCCGTCGAGTTAGGGCTCGTTTGATTCGTCTTGACGAGCACTTTGATCTCAGATGGTAACCAGGGTCTGATGATGGAGCTGGAAGATGGCCAAAGGCACTCCACAATAAAACGACACAACCCCATCGAGTTTGGGCTCGTTTGATTTGTCTTGACAAGCACTTTGATCCCATATGGTAACCAGGGTCTGATGATGGAGCTGGAAGATGGCCAAAGGCACTCCACAGTAAAACGACACAACCCCATCGAGTTTGGGCTCGTTTGATTCGTCTTGACGAGCACTTTGATCCCATATGGTAACCAGGGTCTGATGATGGAGCTGGAAGATGGCCAAAGGCACTCCACAATAAAACGACACAACCCCATCGAGTTGGGCTCGTTTGATTCGTCTTGACGAGCACTTTGATCCCAGATGGTAACCAGGGTCTGATGATGGAGCTGGAAGATGGCCAAAGGCACTCCACAATAAAACGACACAACCCCACCGAGTTTGGGCTCGTTTGATTCGTTTTGACGAGTACTTTGGTCCTAGATGGTAACAAGGGTCTGATGATGGAGCTGGAAGGGGGGAAGGTGGCGGGAGGGGGGGGGGGGGGGTAAGGGGGTCGGGGGTTTAGAGGGTTGAGGGTAAGGGTGTGGCGGTTGGGGTTAGGGGGTGGGGGGTTAGGGGGGGTTTGGGGAAAATAGGGTGGGGGTGTTTGGGGGTTCGGGGGTTAGGGATTTTGGGGGTTGTGGAAAATGGGGAGGGGGTAAGAGGCCTAGATGGTAACAAGGGTTTGATGATGGAGCTGGAAGGGGGGTAGGTGGAGGGGTGGGGGGTTGAAGGGAAATGGGAGGGGAAGGGGGTTTAAGGGGTTGGGGTTAAGGGTGTGGGGTGTTGGAGGGGTTCGTGGGTTAGGGAGGTTGGGGGGGTTGTGGGAAATGGGGAGGGGGTAAGGGGGGTTCGGGGTTGGGGTTTTAGGGGGTTGGGGTTGGGGGGTAAGGGGGGTTGGGGATAGGGGTTTGGGGGAAGTTTGAGGAAATGGGGTGGGGGTTGGGGTTAGGTGTTTGGGGGGGTTGGGGAAATGGGTTGGGGGATGTTGGGGGGTTGGGTTTAGGGGGTTGGGGGGTCTCTTTTTAGCACATGGAAACTGTCACTGTAAAAAAAATGCAACTAAAAAATAGAAAATAAATAATAGTTTAAAAAAACTAAAAAACACGCTTTAAAAAAATAAAAATAAAAAGTAAAAATAAATTAATAAATTTCAATTCACTATTCTTATAGTGCAGTAAAAAATCTTAATAAGCAATTATTATATTGTTATAACCAGATCAAAATTTGTAAACAATTCTAAATATTGATAAAATAAATAATAATAGTTTAAAATATTTTATTGTAAAAAAAGCGTGGGGTGCTTTTTAAGATGTTATCAAAATGATAATCCTTGACAATTGACACCATGCACCCCACGCTTTTTTTACAATAAAATATTTTAAACTATTATTATTTATTTTATCAATATTTAGAATTGTTTACAAATTTTGATCTGGTTATAACAATATAATAATTGCTTATTAAGATTTTTTACTGCACTATAAGAATAGTGAATTGAAATTTATTAATTTATTTTTACTTTTTATTTTTATTTTTTTAAAGCGTGTTTTTTAGTTTTTTTAAACTATTATTATTTAGTAGTATCTGCTTTTGTTTGACGCTGTCTCAACACGCACACATGCGTTGAAAGTTTTGGTGTGCTTTATAAATACATTGCAGACTTCTTGAATTGCCTTTGGTTAGAAAAAAAATGTATTTTTTTTATATTTTTTTCTTACAGATTAGGCCAATTTGAGAAACTAATTTGAATATTTTAAAATTTGGTCGCGTATTTTTTTTTAAATTTAATTTGTTAAATACCGGATATGGTTGACCGGACATACGTCATCAGTGGCACGAAAGTCTTGATTTCCTTTGCCCATCTGCTTAGAGAAAAAATACTGTCATCTGTCATTCGTACGTCGTCATGTTGTCAATAAGTTTCGAACTTTCTGGTTCTGAAAGTCTATTTTCCACGATATTTTTTGAAAAAAAATATGCTTACCAGTGGAAACTCCGCTGAAAACTTTGTCAAGGCTGACACGCTCAATCTACCCAAATTGCGAAATGTGTGTATTTTGGAGTTACATTGCTACCAGCGATATACAAAATATTGCCGAAATAAGGGGGGCTAAGAAATAAGAAATAAGAAACGTTTATTGTTTAAAACCGTGTACAAGTTGTGTTAACACTTATGCATCAAGAAGTCTCAACAGTTTGCCCATTTCGGACGTACAATTTAATTACTTAATATTATTTTACAAGAATTTTAATATTTGTTACAAAAGTATTCATTAAGATTATAAAAGCACTCACACACTAAAAATTGTTTTAGTTTATTTTTAAATTTCGCACCATCTAATGATTTTAAATATTCAGGTAAATGATTATAGACTTTTATTCCGTTTACGTAGGTGCTCTAAGATGCTCATTTGAGTATCTTATCTACCAGTTCAATCATCAACATTGAGTGCATACCTATATAAAATAGGCTTATCATGGAGTCATTTGAACAAATAAAACACTTTCTATAGTCCATTTTTTTTTTAGATTCAAAAATGAAAATAGCCTTTTTGTTTTGTTTCCTATATCCTATTGTCATCAGTTAAATTTAAATGACATTATGACAGACATTGACATTGTTTTTTTAAGTGAAGCGTGAGAGCAAAGGTAAAAGAAAAATGCCTTTGAACCTTTTTGACGTCATTTGAAGATCAAATGTAAGACATCAGTTTTTTTGGAATGTCTCCGCTATTAGCTGTTTATTTTTAAGTCCAACTACAGAAAATGGTTGTATAACATTATTCCTCAATGATAAAAATATAAAACAAATACAAAAAAAATATTTATCCAAAGGGAATTGTGGAGGGGCGGGCCATGTTATTGTAGATTATCTCTACCTTGAAAGTGTGAAGTTTGAGTGAGAGACAGCGAAAAGAAATGGAACGGATATTGGAACGGGAGTAAACCTCGCTATGACCCTAAGACTTGCTAGTATATTATAATAAGAGTCTATTAGAAATCCTAACATACTCCTAACATCCTAGTACTAGAGGTCCTAGTCTAACATTTGGTAGCTTAGTTAACGGTTGCGTAAGGTACTCCGAGGATGAGCTCTGGATGAGTTCGAAACGCGTCAGTGGACTTTGGTGGTGGTGATAGTTGGGTTTGTGTGTGTTGGTACAGTGTGGAGGTGGAGGAACTGCATGAACACACATTTATAGCATAAACGTACCTAACTAATTGTTTCAGTTCACTGGGAAAAATATTATCGGCGAATAGGCAGAGAACTCGTTTCACGAGATATCCAAGGCTGTCTTGTCGTTAGCCTAATTCTAGGTTTCACGATGACTTCCTGCAACTCTTTTTCTTAACGAAATCAACTCAGGCGCATGACGGACGTTAATAGTAAGAAAGTTTCAGTTAATTCAAATCCGGAAACGGCAAAAACGTTAACCGCGACGGTGCATCGAAGCGTTTATGTTTGAGGTTATTTTTGTGCCGCCATTACAAGTATCATCATCCCAGCCTATGTACGGTGGGCTGCAAAAGTACATGGGCATCTCGGGGCGATAATCGCGTGAGCGCGCGCGTGCGCCGGTCTGTTAAGACGCTGTCAACACCAACGTCGGCGCACACTGTCTATTTGTATCGGAGTAAACGAGATGCCGCTATTACTGGGCAGCCGGGTATATTGAAATTTATCGGGCAAATATTTAATTAAAAAAAAACTGTGGATTATTTGTGAAATATGACTCGTTAGCGGTTTAGGTATGAATATGTTGACTTCATGTTTTTAATTGCAGACGAATACGCCAAAAAAATAAAGACATAGAACCGTTTAATGATGATTTTAAGACCTATCTTTGCAATTATTTTCTATCGAGCCGATTTCGTCCAATTATGTTTCGAGTCCGTCCACGGTCTTTGAAATATGATGAATATTAACATATAATTTTTTTGATGTGCTAGAACAAGCAGTTTTTCTTAAAAAACTGTTTAAATGACATCAATTTCAACAAAATTAGGTGTTGTCAGCCTCTTAATAACATCAAACGATCAAACACTGCTCACGCGATTATCGCCCCGAGACGTCCATGCACTTTTGCAGCCCATCGTACGGAAGAAAAAAAGACAGAAAATACTTAAATTTATTTAACAACACAAGACACATCAATATTTTTAACTTTTTTGTCCGTATTCGGTAGGTCTGAGAATAGGTCGTAGGCTATTTTTTACCCCTATTCTTTGCAGACGGAGTCACGGGCAACAGCTACTTAATGTCTATAAAAATCTCGTGTCACAGTGTTTTGATATCGAACTCCTCCGAAACGGCTAGACATATTTTCATGAAATTTTTGTTAGTATTCGGTATGTCTGAGAATAGGTCGTAGGACTCGTAGGCTATTTTTTATATCCCTTGATGGCAAAACAACGATTGCCGGGTCAGCTAGTTATTATAAATGCGAAAGTTTGTCAGTCTGTTTGTCTATCTGTCTGTCTGTGTGTTACCTCTTCACGCTTAAACCGCTGAACCGATTTAGATGAAATGTGGTATACAAATAGTTCGAAACCCTGGAAAGGACAAAGGATAGTTTTTTTTTATTGTGAGAGGGAAACAAACGAGCAAACGGGTCATCAGTATGCTTAGTATAAGTTTTCCTTCACTTCAATACTTCTCGATCGCGTTTACGTAAAAATTTCAATTCTATGGAAACATGGAAGCGCGCGCGCGGAGACGCTGTCCATGTTTCCCTAGTAATTGAATTTTTTACGTAAACGCGATCGAGAAGTATTTTGGTGAGGTAAAACGTATACTAAGCGTACTGATGGAAAATGATCACCACCGCCCATAAATATCAACAACTCAAAGAGAGTCGCCAATCTGTTGCCGGCCTTTAAAGGAAGTATAAACCCTTTTCTTAAAAGACCCGATGTCATAGTTGTCTGGATACACTGCTGTCGGAAGCTGGTTCCACAGTTTCACCGTACGTGGCAGGAAGTGCCGAAGAAAACGTACAGTGGTAGACAGCCATTCATCAAGATGGTGACGGGTGGAACTTAGACTTACGGCGGGAAGAGCGATGGTGGAATTTTGCAGTAGGCATCAAATTAAACAATTTTCCAGAGCACTCGCCGTGGTAGATCCTATAGAACAAACAAAGAGAACCTACGTCCCTTCGCATGGACAAGGAATCCAAACGATCGGAAATCAATGACTGATCACTGACAAGTCGAGCTGCTCTATGTTGAATGAGTTTTTATCCCTGAAAATTGCATAGTTCCCGGGGGATAGTGATAAAGGAATTCCTTGTAGACGGAGTCGCTAGTTTTACTATATATAATCTAATCATTGTAAACTAACTTCATCAAAGTAGTTATATCTCATCTCAGTTACGAAAAGGGGCTAAGAAAGCCAAATCAAGTCGAAGAAACATACGTCGAAGCAGAACCGGTTTTAGTTAAAAATAAGAAAAACAAAAACCTTTAGGCGTGTCAACTACGTCAACCATTTTCCTGTTTAAATATCATTAAATCACACACCCATTTTTTAACCAATACTTAAACCGTGTTATGAACACATACCATAACATAAACATATAAAAAAGTGAAGACTGAGTCCTGCATGACGCATTCATTATGTCGATCCAATGGCATTGTGGTTATAATTTTATTTTTCTTTTTCATACTGTTTTTTAGTTATGATGACTAACCTTTGCTCGTGACTTCGCCCGGCCAGAATTCAAATTTGTGATAAAGTTTGTTCCTCTCTTTTACAACATACAAAAAACCATCTTTAGTATAGTTAATCCCATTTTTTCCTTATCTCGTGGGTATTTGCAAAATTCCCAAAATGGTTTTATTTTGTGTTATAATTAACTACTTGCCAACAAAATTTGAAGAGTCTTGTACCTAATCGGAGTTACGGAGATAGGGCACTCTGAATAGAACATGTAAATCTTTTTTATTCCCTATCCCGTGGGGATTCCAACAAATGCGTCCTTATTCCTTGCTTGTTAAAGGCAACCTGTATGCAGCGTGATCACGGACACAAGTGGACCAAAGTTCGAAAAGCAAACAGTTGAGCTACACACAGACAGGAGACAGAAGTAACTATTAAGTAATCTGTGCAGGAGGCGAGGCGATTACCCAGCTTCACTTGAAGGGTCCACGGAGAGACATGTCTAGTCACCTAAGCAACTTTTGTGTTATAGCGGTTTGAAAGTTAGTCACAATTATTATGATAACCATTTCTTTAAAAGTGGAAAAATATATATTGTTTTCGTATATCTTTATTTAATTCAATGTTAAGTAATAGTACTTTGCAAGCTCTACATTTTGGGATTAAAATCTCATTTTTCTAAAGAAGTGACTAGGACTAGACATTATGTTCTTTCCGCGTATCCTTCACTTTATGTCCGTTGAATTCTGTCTTTAATTTTATTTGGTCTGAGGTTGTATATAATAAATATTATTAGGTACCTATATTAGGAACCGGTTTCCAGCAGGCATCCGTATTCAATGGTATTCAACTTACGGCCTCTCTCATTTCCTATTTACAAATGGATTTGGCCTACCATCCTTCAGAACGATATAATGACGCTCTTTTGAAAGTCGTATTATATACCTGTTTGTAAAGAGTATTGCGCATCAAATCAAAAACCACAGAAGTAATAATAAGAGGAATAAAAATCATCATCATCCACCTCATGAAGTTCAGGGCCTGCTCCTTAGAAGGCCATAATAAGCGACAATTTGCCACCAGACCCCATATTTTACAAACATGACAACTGTCGATGACATACCTTTGGCGAGTGACAATTTTTTAATATAGTTTTTCTATAGAAACATTTTGTTACAATTTTGTTTATGATATTTATGTTTTGAATGATAATTATGTTGTATAACTATAAATTAAAAATTTAAAAAACCCCCAACGCAATTATGTCACTCATATGATTGACATTAAGGCAATGCCCATTATGCGTCTAAGATCCCTTCCGCAGCTAACGAATGAGCTGATAACTTTGAAACGGCTGAACCGATTTTGATGAAATATATCTAAGAAACCAAGCCAAGAAACCTGTTTTCTGTAAAAAAAACCGCATTCAAATCGGTGCACTCGTTAAAGAGCTATGATGCCACAGACAGACACACACACATAGCGGTCAAACTTATAACACCCCTTTTTTCGTGTCGGGGGTTAAAAATAAGAATTATTTTTCATAGTCGACATATATGTAGATATTCGTTATTCTTCAAACTAAGGCGGTGATTTTTTTGTATTCGGATTCTATCGAGCAAAGAAACATTTTGAAGAGGGCATCTAAAACCGGGTTTTATTGTATGAGGAACCTTTTCGTTTTTTTTCAAACCGGTTTTCCCCATACAATAAAAACCTACTTATGAAACACGGAACGCCAAGAATATGAAACTACTTACCAAGCACAAAGCAGGCCGTATACACGCCGCCACCGAACGCGGGTTCCAAAAATTCGAAGACGACGAACATGTTGTAGTTGACCGAAAGCGCCCGAATGAGCCCGAAGACGCCATTGGCCACGCAGGCGAAGACGACAGCCAATCGGCGGCCGAATTTGTCGGAGATGAGACCGGTGAGCGGGATAGAGATGAAGAAGCCAGCGTTGTGGACGGTGCCGACGAGAGTTCGCTTCCAGTCTTGGCAGGCGAGGTTGAACTGAAAAGGAAAATCAGATAAAGGTTGCTTTTTATCCCGATTTGCCCACGGGACGGCAAATGCAAACGCTAAATCTAGAGACATGGTTTTTGTACGGGTGTTCTTCTTACAACATAAGTGAAGACCACGATGCAATTTTTAATAATAATAATAATAAATCTTTATTTCAGACGTTTTTACATCCATATTGTGTTAGTAATTAAATCTTAATCTATGTTAGTACAGGTACAGTTACAATTACAATCACTTACATGTAAATTGTGCCACCCCCTTTATTTGGCTAACCCAGTGTGTCAGAATGGGGCAATCATATTTGTCAGCAATGACACACAGGACTCTGTTGGGACTCGCTCTAAGCCTCCCCAGCAACGAGACGATCTTCTTGCGCATAATCGCTTGAAAACCGTCCGTGCGGGCCTCCGCAAACATGAGCGAGGCACTACAATACCTAGGCAGTCCCAACAGCATCCTGAACGCATTGTTGTATTGAACACGCAGGGCGCCGTAGGCTTTCTTAGTGTACTTCACCCACAGGCTGCTCGAGTAAAATGATTGACAATACGCTTTAAACAGCGTGATTTTGACATCGGCGGAACATCGAGCAAACCTGCGGGCTATCATATTAGACCTTACAGCCAACGCCCTGCGCTCACGTTCAATATCGAGGTCATCGTTCAAGTCAGGTGTTATAATATGACCAAGATATCTAAATTTTTCAACAACAGAAAGGGGGGTCTCATGTATCATAATTGGAGGAACGAAAGTAGGTCTGTTCTTTCCCGCTTTAAAAACCATAACTTCGCTTTTTCTCGGGTTTTTTGATAATTCCCATGGGATTAAGTAGAATCCCGAAATTTCAATCAATTGCTAACGCTAGCAAAGGCTAGAATTGACTAAAGTCTTTTTTACCATCTGTCATTTTATGTCTTAGATTTTCATTTTCATCATCATCATTTCAGCCGAAAAATGTTTACTGCTGAACATAGGGGTCCCCCATGGTTCGCGTTCACGCAACCTTAACCAGGTCGTCGCTCTATCATGCTGGAGGCCTACCTACACTGCGTCTTCGTCTCCGTGGACGCAGGGTCTATAATGATTCCCATAAAATTTTAAGTCATAATGTATCATTAGTCATAATCAACGTTAGTCATACAGTGATTTATTTCTGAAACAATTAATTTTTCGGAATTGTTATAAAACAAACCTAACCTAACCTACTGCATTCTATAAGATGGCATTTAAAAAAGTCCTGAAAAAATACCGTTTCAGAAATAAATCAGTGTGTGACTAACCTTGATTATGACTAATGATACATTATGACTTAAAATTTTATGGGAGAAAAGGGGCACTGACATCGGTAACTTTGATTCTCCTGCGGATTTCGTAATTTTTGATTCGATCACGCAGGGAAACTCTGAGTGACTTTGAATTTACTTATGATGCTTACCACATCTCAATTCTGTATGTCATCACTGCCAATAGCCACTGGCCAATGATTTTCGTCTTGAGACACAGTCCTGTACTACTTTAGCTATCTTTTCCGATTATTCGCTCTATTTAGTTCTTTTAATGGATTTTCCCACGGGACGGGAAATTGCAACGGCGAAGTCTAGATCCATGGTTTTTGTTGGTCGTGGATTACGATTCCTTTTTGATTTTTGTTTCTTTACAAGTACCTTTCATATTCACTTGTAACGTAGTGCTAAAAAATCACAATAGCACCATTAATAGTACTACTAAAGAACTACTGCGAATAATCTGCCTTTTTTTAGTCTTAACCCGTAGATCAAGGTTAACGAAGTCTATAAGACCGTTAAGACCCGATGCGATAAACGTTAAAGGAAATATGTAGCCACCATTGAAGCGTGGAAGATTTGATTCGACAAGCTTCCGAGTTTAACTTGGCGAACACCCATTGTAGTTTAATCGATGATTTGGATAATTATTTGTCGTGACTATAGGTGAAAAACTTAAGAAGATGACCTGATGTATGTAGTAGTGCACAGAACTGATATGGAGCTTAAGACATGTTTTATCTGTTTTATGTATGTTTTATCTGTTTTATGTTGCATTTAATGTAAGTAAATCATTTTGTATTTATTTTCTTTTGTACTTATTTATTCATTTATTTTCTTTTTCTTTTGAGTATTTCTGTTTTTCTTTTTACCGCACGTAATTTTTAACTGTCTGCTTATCCATTATATATTAAATTGTCTTCTCTTAACTAGGTTAGCTGGAAGAGATCCCTTTTCAGGGACAAGCTCGCCTTTGTTCTCCTCTCTGTTTATTTGTATTTTTATTTTTATGTGCAATAAAGAGTTTACATACATAGATACATACATTTTTATAATTTGGAACGTCAAATTATTTATACGGACACGTTACTACTACATACAACAGGTCATCTTTAAAAGTTTTTCACCTGTACTTTAGCTTGTGTCACGTTCATCGAGGTGATTCGGTGAGCTGAAACCTCGCGAGGTTCTCTTTTACTTCATAACCCTCAAAATTACCATAAAAATTACGATGAAAACGTGGGTGTTGTGCGCCGGTATCAGTTTTGTCGAGCAGCCGCGCGAGCAGAGCGGTAGCACGTAGGGCGCGTTTGGCTCTTTTTTTATACTAACTAGTGGGTCACCTGATGTTAAATGATCACCACTGTTCATAGACACCCGCAGCACTTTACGCGATGTCAGTGCGTTGTCGGTCCTAAAAGGGAGAGGATAAAGGAAAGGGAATAGAGGAGAGGGAGACGTATTGGGGCCCCGGCGCTCTCACTGACCGTACGAAACGCAGCAGGAGTACTGCTGCTTCACGCCGGTGTTCTGTGAGAGGGTGGTACTGCCCCGGACGAGCCGGCCCATTCATGATGCAGCGGCTAGCTACATCATGCCTCTACCACTACAAAAAGCAGTAGCCGTATCGCGTAACTCCGAGAGGAAATGGCTACGGATTAGCCCGAACATATCCAGTTAAACTCGTTTTGAGACGTGATTAATCCGTATTATTTCACTATTTTATGTAATTATCGAAGTGACTTATTAATTCTTTTACTAAAAACTTCCTACAGTCACGGTTTTTATCCCTTTCGATGGATGTTAAAGGAACAACAGAGAGAAACAGTTATTGACCTGATTATTTTAAAGTTGGTAGGTACAATAGTCGACTTTCTATTTATTAGAAGAGTTTTACAAAGTTTGTCCAATAACTTCCTTTAGACGCAGTTTCATCAATTGCGGTGTTTTTTGACCTAATATTTCTTTTTAAAGTTGGTCATAATCAGAATCAGAGTTTTTTTTATTGTAGAACATAGGTAAGCTGTAGGATACAGAGTTGTTAGGTACGATGGACTGCAAAAGTGCATGGACACCTCGGGGCAATAATCACGTGAACAGTGTTAGTTTGATCGTTTGATAACGATTACATTAATTAATTACATTAATTGTGGTCTTCTATGTCTTGCCAATGGGCGAACAAAATATTAGTATAACCTTCATAAAAACTGTTCTATTAAATTGATCTTTGAATAGACATACCTCTACTTTTTAACCTTTACTAACCCTGATCATAGAAAATGTTTGCAGATAATTCATGAACTCATGAAAAAACTAGCCAAACACGCAACTGAACAAAAACGAAAAATGGTCAAGAGAAACCGAGTGCTACAAAATGTAAGTAACATCTTTCACAACGCATCTAACTTTACCACAATTTTGTAATAGAATCTGACAAACTGAAATCTAATTTTTTGCTAACACTCAAAATATGTTGTCATCTCACACAAATGCTTTTAGTTTAGGTACTTAATCTTATTAAGTATATCCTATCCATCCATAGCCTTTGTTCTATGCCTGCTTGCGGTACGCCTGTGTCGCGTTTTGCCTAAACTTCATTCCTTGGTAGCATTTAGGCTTTCGTCTATTTCGCTGTTGATCTATTGAGTATAATGTCTATTTCGGGAATGTACCTAATTCGCCATTATGCCTATTTCGCGTTTTGCCTAAACTTAATTTCTATGTAGGCTGTACCTAATTCGTCATTTGACTCTGCTGTAGTCCTATTGCGTTTAAGTCTTATTACGACGTAGCCCAAACAGATTTAGTCATAATGTGTTTTAGTACAACAGAGATTTAAGCATAGTGATAATTAGGAACGTCGCATTTTATACTAAACGCGTTTTAGGTTTAATTAGGAACATAGGCATAATGTGTTTTAGGCAGGCGTAGAACAAAGGTCCGCATTATGTATGAACAGCATTGTCGGACTCTATATATTTTGTATAGATATGCGATCTGACCGTGTGACCTGACCGGTAACTATACATATATAATAAATATATATAACCTAATTAGTCATATTATTACATAAAAATTTCGATTAAATAATAAGAATAATCGAGTTAATGACACTTAAACTAAAATTGCCGTTTCATTGAATGTCAGTTTGGTGAAATAAATAACTATTGACTGTTAAGTTAAGATCTTTTGTAACATCATAAACGTAAGGAAAACAGAATCTTAATACTAAATCCAACATGACAAACCAATAAAATTGCTTCAGGTTTTACCCGTCAATAGAATGATAAGGAAAACATTATGAGGTCTTTTTTGCATCAACTTAAAACAGTTCACCAACACGTATCTGTTTCGTTGATGCATGATCTAATAGTTTTATAAGTGCTATCAAGTCCTATATGTATAGAAAGCGGAAATGTGCACCGTCCACACACAAATCATACAAACCTAACTATCACCACCACCAAACTACACTGACGCGTTTCAAACTCAGAGCTCATCCTCAGAGTGTCACAACCGTTCACTATGTTATGTTAGGTGTTGAAATTAAATCACAAACTCAATGTTTGGACACCACAAATTGAATAAGACAGATTAAAACAAATGAGTTAGTGCATTATATTGCCCAGTATTAACTGAATTAGAATTAATTTTGTATTGATCACCATTTAAATTCGTCCAAAATACCTCAGTGTTTCATAACAAAAGTCTTTAATCAGTGTGTGTTGCCAGTGATGAGATAACATTATGGATCCGAAACGTGGTGCTTCACTATGGGCCTGATGAATAGGCTCAGAGTCACTTAACGAACTATGGAGAGGGTTATGCTCGGAGTTTCTCTACGGGATCGAATTAGGAACGAGGAGATCCGTAGAAGAAAGGGGGTCACCGACTTAGCCAAACGAATTAGCTCGTTGAAATGGCAATGGGCAGGCCATATAGCACGCAGAACAGATGGCCGTTGGGGCCCAAAGGTTCTCGAATGGAGACCAACGGACTAGCAAGCGCAGCGTGGGACGTCCACCAACGAGATGGACGGACGATTTGGTGAAGGCCGCAGGTTCAGGGTGGATGCAAGTCGCTTCCAACCGTAATAATTGGGCGTCAATGAGAGAGACCTATATCCAGCAGTGGACGTCCTACGGCTGAAATGATTATTTAAATTTCATCCTGTATACAAGACATCGCTACTAGTATTTAATTACCGTAGTGTGTTACCGTGGCGTAACGAAATAACTGAAGGATTGATCACACCTAATGCGAATGACACATAACAACATCGAATAAAAATATGGGATGTAGACATAACAAATTTCTGCACCTGACGGATTACGAACTGATTCATATTTTATAATTTATGTAAGGCATTGTACTTTTGTATAGATTACATAACTCTTTTAGAAAACAACATAAGTCATGTGAGAACCGCGCAATTAAGGAATGCGAGATCGTTGACGTGGATTTGTTTGGGATAGGTAACGCCACCAGAGTTGAGGCCACGCACACAACCACATCTCATGTAATGACAGCGGGATTTTGACGTTGTGTTGTCGTTAAACGTCAACACAACGTCAAAATCCCGCTGTCATTACATGAGATGTGGTTGTGTGCATGGCCTCAACTCTGATGGCGTTACCTAGAAAAAAACTCCAGTACCCGAGGCCGTATGGTCTAACGCGCGCCCTGACGATCGCGTTCACAGTTTCGTTCTACCCTCACCCTACACCGTGTGATAAAAGGAAATGGTGAAAATAATTGAGATAAGAGCAAGTTTGAGAATAAGCTTTCTGCAAGAAATCTTCCGCAAGTTGCTTTGTGGGGCCGCAGACCGAACGAGTTTGAAGTGGTCAATCGAATACCGCAATTTAATGAAATTTACACGATATTTATATGTACCCAATGAGATGTATAGTCGGGGTAAGAAAAGGTTCGTCACTTTTCGACTCTATGCCAACGAGTTAAGGTCGAAAAGTGACGAACCTTTTCTTACCCCGACTATACTACAAAAAAATAAGTAAGTAGAGCTTGTCTAAGCTAAAATGACGCGCGCCCCTCTACTGAATTAGTTGATTTGGACGAGTGCGTGCAAATATTAATTACAACTCTTCATCTATTTGGGAGCGTCAACTAATCCGTTAACTATGATCAGTATGCTTAGTATAAGTTTCACTTCACCAAATACTTCTCGATCGCGTATACGTTAAAATTTCAATTACTATGGAAAGTTTTCATAGTAATTGAAATTTTATTACTATATAATTAACTTAATTTTATTTTATACTTTTCGATCGCGGAAACTTTCCATAGTAATTAAAATTTTAACGTAAACGCGATCGAGAAGTATTTGGTGAAGTAAAACTTATACTAAAGCATACAGAGTGCAAAATCACGATCGACAAATCGCATGAAAAACACTGTGCGTAGATGCGGTGGTGGGCGCGTCATTTTAAAATAGACAAGCTATACTTGAATTTGGAATCGCACAATTGGGGATGTCTATTTTTTGCAATGTATACTGTATAGTAAATCGAAAACCATTTCGAGATAAATGCTTTTTAAGTCGTTTTCTGTAGTTATTTAATTTTAATATTATGTAATGATGACTTTCATTTGACATTGGTGTAAATTGCGTGACCGGTCCAAGTCGTACTTTATTCTGTGTGGTTAGAATTCTTCACAATTTACTCGTGGATTTTTTACGGAGTTTGACTTGGACCCGCTGTCTGATAGGTATCTACAGTGTACCACTACGTAAAAAATAATTAAAGGGGTTGCCTTATCGTACGCATTTAGATAGATTTAGAAATTTGGCAGTGTGGGAGCCCTCAATTATAATCTGACGTCATCAATCAACCAAAATAGATTCAATAATTAATTTTGAAAATATGGAAATTTGTTTCTTATAATTGATTTTTCTATACCAAAAAAATATAAAAACCACTGGTAATTTTTTTTAGACATTCCCAATTAGTGACTTGTTTATCAAAAGACTTGAGCTCCTAAAGCGTCCGTTAGCGTCTAAATTAGAATAAAATTATTCTAGGTAAGTAGATATTGTTGTGGTAGTTTAGCGGATTTTCCTATGGCCTTTCAAGCTGAGGGTCGTGGGTTTGAGTCCAGGCTCGCACATCTGAGTCTTTTTACCATAGCTCTGCGGGTAAACATCGCGAGGAAACCTGCACACACGCGAAGAACCTCAATAGTGTGTGAAGTACCCTATCCGCACTGGGTAATGCAGTGGGACATATAATAATTATGTATGCTGGGATAATGATATTATTATCTAAGTATTCTTTTACAGAATAAACACACTTATTCAGAAGCCATTCATTCAGTAAGTGCTGAATTGAATTTGTGGCGTGCATTCAGAGAAATTATCATCATCATCATAATCTCTGAATGATTTAATTTCATTACGCAATGAATTGCATTTTTATGTAAAATAATAATATGTAATTATCAAAATAATGATAATAATATCTCATTAATAAAATATAAATTAATAATAATAATCACTTAAATTGTAATAATAACTAAACTAACTTAATAATAATAATTGATAAATAATAGACGACCAGATGGCCTAGTGGTTAGAGACTCTGACTATGAAGCTTGAGGTCCCGGGTTCGATTCCCATGCCGGGGCAGATATTTGTATGAAAAATACGAATGTTTGTTCTCGGGTCTTGGGTGTTTAATATGTATTTAAGTATGTATCTATCTATATAAGTATGTTTATCCGTTGCCTAGTACCCATAACACAAGCTTTGCTAAGCTTACTTTGGGACTAGGTCAATTGGTGTGAATTGTCCCGTGATATTTATTTATTTATTTATTAATAACTAATTATTAATTTGATTTTGATGATGATGATAATATCTCTGAATGCACGCCACAAATTTATCCAAACGACTTTTTCCTATACCTATGTTTAAGCGTTTTTTTATAGGCGGGGCTAGCGTAGGAATATTTCCGGTTTCGCTCGTTTAAAAACCCAAAACCATTGTTTTAATCGTGGCTTCAAACTAATGGTACTTTTTGCGATTAACACTAAAGAAAACACGTGCGCATTACCGTGCGCAGTACAGGTAGTATACGTATAGCGAATCAGTTAAGGCTTTGATGGATGATTAAGTTCACGGACTGTGCCGATCTTGAACTTGAAACATAATCTTACTTCTGTAGAAGTCGTGTCATGTGGTATGTATGCCCTGTACTTATACTCCATTTAATTTAGAATTATAAACCACAACAACATTATATTGCGGCTCGTGAACTGTAATCTCTTTACAATTTGTACTAGAGTAACAAGTGACGGCACGCAAAGTGACATTAAAACAATTATATTTTGCGGCTCCCAGACTATTGTACTGTACTATTTGCTAGGTAAGAAATAGTTGATGAACCGCAATATAATGATGTTGTCAATTCTAAATTAAATGAAGTATATAAAGAGTAAGCGTTGTAGATATGTTTCTGTCAAGTGCGAGTAGGACTCGTACATGAAGGGGTTCCATACCTCCGTATAATGTTTTAAAAACAGTTCGGGAAAGAATTGCCGATGTGAGCACTAAAATCGCAAAGGTTTTCGAAAAACATCCAAACAGTATAGGGTCGCTGGCGCGTAACCGCGCGGTCATGGCTATGGCTGTCAATCTTTGACTAGCAACTGTCAGCTGTCGCCTAACAACTAGCGCCGCAGTTAAAAACGATAAAAATACTCGTTTCTTGTATGATTATGATAATACCCCCCTTAATTTTTTAAAATACAATACAATACAATTATTCTTTATTGAGCAACAAAAAAAAAGTACTGAAAAAATAATAATAACAATAAAAAATCAGGCAGACAATAGGCGGTCTTATCGCTCAAAAGCGATCTCTTCCAGACAACCAATACTGGATACATGTACAAATATGAACAGGTTTATGTAGGTGGCGGAAACAACAGACAGGAGAAATGAAGAGATATTAATCAATAAAATATTAAAAACAATACAAATATACAATATTTATATACATAAATAAACATATACATTAAATATAATACTTATACACTACATATACAGAATATCAATGAGAAAATGTCAAAAGGCCGCACGTGAGAAAAGGAACTCTGATTTTTTACTTTTTTATTATTAGTACTTTTTGTTATAATGACCACAGTAAAAATTTAAATTCAACGCTTGCCTTCGCAATCACTATTTCTTCTGTAAAACGGTATAAAATGACGACAGAAAGAGATGGTGAAAGCGAAGGCAAGCGTCAGAAGCGTTAGACAATACGACCTCAGATTTAACATATTGAATACTTTTTATCCCGGAAAATCGCATAGTACCCGCGGGATAGCGATAAATGAATTCTTCGCAGATGGAGTCGCGGGAACAGCTAGTTTTACTTTTTTAATATAGGCTTACAATATAGGCTTGCGTTTGACCTCAATCACGCGATGATGAGAAGCGAAAGATGGAAAGCGAAGATGAGGAAAGCGAAGATGAGGTCTTCGATGGAGCACGCTTGCCTAGTAAATGCTCATTCACCCTAGATTTAAAAACGGCTAAATTGTAGTGTTCAGGGAACACTGTCGCGGGCAGGGAATTCCTCTCCTCAGCTGTGCGGTTGACGAAATAAGAGCGAAAATGCTTTGCGCGCATTTTGGGAATACTGACAACGGTGGGGTGGAGACCCCGCCTACGTCTGGTCGACTTGTGGAAGAAAAGAGCAGGTGGGGTGGGATAAGGTTACTTTTTTATTTAAACTTCAAAACAAATAAATAGTCGACTAAGCTGGCATACGAATAGAAGTGACGTCATTATTTGCAATTACCCCACAAAATCTATGGGAGAGCCGTATTTTACCAATTCACAAAAAGTACGTCAGTAGATTGGTGGTATTGATCATCTCATCTCATCATCCCTATACTTATAATACTTGCAATATCACTAAAACTAAACATGGTCTACCCGTAAGTAGTTTTAAAATATCCAGGACCATTAAAATACGTTTTTACTATGATCATTATAACAAATCGTTGGATCATTTGCCATGGCGATTACTAAGCCCAAGCAAGCGCGGCGAAAATATTATTACTATTGTCAACATGATGGCTTTTATTGTTCTATTTTGACCTTTAGCAAAATCACAGTTTAAAAGTTTCGTCATCGTCACCAGGCGGAGGACCTCTATTAAAAACAGGCCTCCGTCTTAAACGAAGCAATGAACGACAACTTCACCTAATTCTCTGGTGTCGTGGGAATTTTGAATAGTCCTGAAATATATCCTGAATAGTTTACAGTTTCAGAAAAAATTAACATTTGGGAAATGAAACATTTTCCAAATGAATCAGTTTGCGAAAAATAATTCGCCGAAAAGGCAGTACACGCTAAAACAAGATGTTTTCTAGGGCCTAGGGTTGCTATATTTTTAAAACATGACTGTATTTGTTCTAGTAATACGATGAAAATATGTATTTAACACGCGCGGTCTGACCAAACTATCTTGAGCCGTCGTGCTTCTCCCTTGTCCGTATAGTTAGTTGCGTTAGTTCTCCTTCGGCCATCGGACACACGGCTTACACACGGCTTTGATTCTAGCCGCTCCCATGCACACATACACGAGTGCATAGAATACCTAAAATCGATTACTTAGCGCAAGAAGCTCGGCCTTAATGTCTAGCCGGGAATGCCCTTGCTTTACCGTTCGTGTCTTCGGCACACCTGGCCAGTCCAAGCTTTCAGCTTGGCGACTCTATCACCCACGAAGACCACTTTCTTGCGTTGTCTAATCAGCTCGTTCCAGATCCAATCGCACCGCGTTATGCCGAGCATTATCAAGGAATATGTCTGCCCAATTTCAAGCCAAATAAAACACCAAGATACCTACATCCAGAATCGTTAATTCAGAAAATAATAATACGTGTACCGACGTACAGGAATGATTATTAAATTCTACCGTCTCAATAATTTTTCTGCCAAACTCGTAAAATACTGTATTTTCTCGTAAAAACGACGAGATATGTAAGATATTGGAATGTTTCATATAATTAATATCAGATCAAGGAATGTCGGGTATTTTCCTTTCCGCTCTATTCGAGGAATATCATAAATGTAACATAAATAATGAATGATTCTTGTTATGGCTCTGATAATATAAATAAATAATAGGTAATACAATGAGAAATATTTACTTGTATGACATGACAACACTAGCTTTTACCCTCGATTTTGCCCGCGGATTTAAAACATTTCAATAGCCAGTCGAATTGTAATCACTACATCCACTACATAGTATAAAACAAAGTCGCTTCCCGCCGTCTGTCTGTTCCTATGTATGCTTAGATCTTTAAAACTACGCAACGGATTTTGATGCGGTTTTTTTTAATAGATAGAGTAATTCAAGAGGAAGGTTTAATTATGTATAATACATGCATTGCACTCGTGCGAAGCCGGGGCGGGTCGCTAGTTCCTAGATATTTGTAAATTGCCAAAAATTACGTCTTGGCCTTCATTTACTTATAAACACTCGTGCAAAATGTTATGTCTCTAACTAGACTTAGCTGTTAGGTAAGAGTTTGTAAGTTTAACTCAAACTCATTTATTATTGTTATCATAGGTACATATACATATTGCCACTATCAGAACTACTATAATCTGCCGGTCAGGCGTACAATAATTAATTTTCTTATGAACTACTTAACTAAATGGGATTATAATTATCGTTATTATTAGAAATCACCTTTAAAATTTAGGAATTCATTTACATCATAAAATATTTAATTTTTTAAGTGTTTTAACAGAGATGTTTTAAATTGAGCTGTTTTACACTATCGGGCAACTTGTTCTACCTTTGCGGCCATTACATACCTAAATGCTATTATTGTAGTAGGCTGACATAACACTGTTAATTGAGAGGACATCAAACTTGTTATGTAGCTTACGTGGCTTTTTCTTCTCAACTTACATGGATCTTGTGGGAATAACGGGATAAAAAGAACTGTACGTGTTATTCCGGATGCCCAGTTACGTATCAACTTTCGTCCAAATGCGGCTAGCTGTTTTAGCGTGAAGGAGTAAAAAACCTATAGGTATAACTTTCTTTTTTATTTGAAACTAGCGACTCGCCCCGGCTTCGCATGCTTGCTACAAAAGCCTCAGCATTATGCTAAGCCAGTCTCCAATTTGCAACCGCAATGACATACTCTATCTTTAGCCTTCGTATTATCCTTTTTGTAATAATGTTGATGTGGCTTTTGTTGTTGTAAATAAATGTATTGTCTTTCTTTTTCTTTTCTATCTTTGACACCATGTGTATAAACACGGACGTCCGCAAAAAAACAAGAGCTAGCGTAGCGCTTACCTCTCCCAGCGAATTTCTCTGGCTGTACAGAGAGGTAATGCCGCCAGTGTGTTGGGGTCTATGCCGCAGGAGGGCCTTCTAGATGGTGTTTTCTTTTTATAGTTAGGTATATTTGTGTAGTTTTTATTTAATTTGTTTCCTTTTTTTTATTTTAGTCATGTGTGAAAAATGTATTATACCATGTTTAATAAAAGTTTGTTAATAATATAAACGATTAGACCATACACATTAGCAGTACAAAGAATACTTGACTAAGGAACAGCTAGATACAGGCACCTATCAGTTGCCCTCAACTGTCTGCCTGATAATGTAAATAATAATAATAATATTTCAAATATAGGAAGCCGTGGTGGCCTAGTGGTATGACCTATTTGCCGCTCAAGCTTCGAGTCCAGACTCGCACCTCTGAGTTTTTCGGAATTTATGTGCAAAATTTATGAATATTTGCCATGAAGGAAAATATCGTGACAGGTTTCCTGACACACATGAAAAGAAATTCAGTGGTGGGTGTAAAATTTCCAATTTTCACTTTCACTGGGCTCGCGTGGGAACTAACCCAAGCCCTTACATTCTGAGAGAAGACCTGTGCCTGCAATGGGACGCAGACTGCAAAGATGATGAATATAACTCACCTCTTTAACAATAGAATGCTTCTCAAGATACACAAAAGAGTCGCATTCGATCTCAGATGAAGAGTCGAAGAGTTCCGCTGAGCAGCTGTCGTTGGTACTCGAGATGTTGCTGAAGGTACCGTAGCGGAGGCACTTGGCGAAGCTGCCATCTTCCAGACGAGGGATGGTGTGGTTCCATGCTGACGGGTCATCACCGCATTCCGGTACTGAGCATCTGGAAAAATTTAGGTATTTTAGGGCGGGTTGCCGTAAAAGCGGAGCGGAGCGGAGGATACGTCGGTATTCTTGGTGTGTGTCCTAAAACACAACGAGAAACTCGTACCGGGCAATGTTACCGCCATAGCTCGAAGAAACGCCAGACTCAAGTGGCAGTGGCAGGGCACATCGCTTGTAGAACTGATGGCTAATGGGGCAAAAAGGTTCTCGAGTGGCGTCCACGGACCTGAAGACGTAGTGTGGGTAGGCTTCCAACAAGATGGGTTTACGACCTGGTTAAGGTTGCGGGATCGCGTTGGATGCGGATGGCACGGGACTGATCTGTTTGGCGAGCCTTGGGGGAGGCCTATGTTCAGCAATGGACGTTTTTCGGCTGAAATAATGATGGTGATGTTGAGAAATGTCAACGTTATAAAATACTAGTGTTTAACCTACGAGTACTTCAGTTTCCTTGACCTTACAAGATGAAAGTTGGCCGGTAAAAAGAGGAAAATGTACTTTCAAATAGGCTTTAAATAACGATGTAGTAGAATAAATCGGTAAATGCGATTGGTAGGCATTCACGCCGTCGGTACTAGCGACAATGGATACAAAGCAAGGTCGATGTTACTGTTTTATTTGGCGTTACCAAAGGTCACTGTTTCTGAAGGACCATTACGTTAATATACATAACGATGTAGAGTAAATAAATAAAAGCGGCCAAGTGCGAGTTCTGTACAAATTAACTCCTCGTATGCTTAAGACAACTATCCGTGCCCAATTTAAGGCATACTTTTTGTATTTTTTTAATTTGTATCATTAGATTTATATGAAACAGTTGAAACTAGAATGCACGATTTTTTTTCACTTCCCACGAGGGGTTAAGGGTACGTAACTGAACGAAGGGCAAAGCTTATGACTGGTTGATGGCATAACGGAGTATGATGAAATGGCGAACTCTTTATTAACATTAAGATTTTTTAATTTGGTCATTCTAAAATTGGATTAAATATTAAATAACTTTATATTGACCGAACGAATAAAAAAAAATAAAAAATATAAATCTTTATTGTATGTGGAATTCAGGTAGTTACATATAACAGATACATTTGTCAGCATTATTGTTTCACTGAACCCTATCTTTACAGATGTACAATACATTAACAAGACATTAACAAGACAACTAGTAAGCCGAATTACAATAATTAAATATCAATATGTCACGCGTGGCGCGCCGCTGCCGCCGCGGAAATTTTCATTTTACGCCGCCGCCGTGAATTTGGTTATCGGCGCCCATATCTATTTGGTGTTGATTGTACAATAAATCATTTCTTATTTTATTTGAGACGACTCAAGCACAAACATTCGTATTTTTCATACAAATATCTGCCCCGAATGGGTTTATTCTCGGCACCTCAAGCTTAAGCTTCGTAGTCAGGTTCTCAAACCACTAGACTAACCGGTGTGGTAGTATTAGTTAGTTATTTAGATATTTTTAGGGTTCCGTACCTCAAAAGGAAAAACCGGAACCCTTATAGGATCACTTTGTTGTCCGTCCGTCCGTCTGTCTGTCAAGACCCTTTTTCTCAGGAACGCGTGGAGGTATCAAGCTGAAATTTATATCAAATACTCAAGTCTACTGTCCCTTGGAGCTGTGAAAAAATCAAACTTCTAAGCCAATGCAATCAAAAGATACAGCCGTTTATGACGCAAATTTCCGCATATTTTCGAAACTCGCAAGGGAATCAAAACCTAAAGGGTACTTCCCGTGAACTCAGAATCTTGAAATTTGGTACGAAGCAAGGTCTTATAGCACAGATAAAGGAAAAATTGCGAAAAGCATAAATTTTTTTGTCTGTCTGTCTATATCAGTAAACAACGCACATTTTCGACACTCGCAAGGGAATCAAAACCTACAGGGTACTTCCCGTGAACTCAGAACCTTGAAATTTGGTACGAAGCAAGGTCTTATAGCACAGATAAAGGAAAAATTGCGAAAAGCATAATTTTTTTTGTCTGTCTGTCTATATCAGTAACCACTGTACAATGATCCCACAATGCGCACATTTTGCTTAGGAGCAGGGGTCTGCTAAGACTGTATGTTCATAGATACATATAAATTTGTACGGAACCCTCGGTGCGCGAGTCCGACTCGCACTTGGCCGGTTTTTGTTTTAGAATCGTTATAGTTAATAAGCATAAGTTTTTTTTTGCGTAAAACTGACTTTTTAGTCTAGACTCGTCTTAGTTATAGTAGGTACTGACAAATGACGTAACCAGGCCTCATGGATGCCATGTACTTACGCTCGATATTTACCTACCGCGGGGACGATCTGCTAAGATCGAAATTCCAGTAGGTTGTCACAAGCGCGCGCCGACGCACGTTCATTCGTGTTCCACGGAAAAAATATGCCGCCTGGACTTTTATAAGTGAATGGTGAAACAGGGGGCAAATTTTAATATGACTATGCTAGAATTAATAGCTAATATAACAATTTGGAAGTTCGTATCGTGCTGTCCCTCTTACTCTTCTATAAAAAGCTATAAGCGTGAGCGGGATGGCACGATGCGAAGTTCGAAAGTTGACCTTCGTATTTAGTATAACGCTAGGGTACTGTGAGCATGGCAATGTGTTCTGCGCATTACAATAAATATCCTTTTTTGTTAGGATTCCAGAGCTAAAATGGCAACGGAACCCTTATAGTTTCGCCATGACAGTCTGTCCCTTTGTCCGTCCGTGGCTTAGCTTAGGGAATATTAATGCTAGAAAGTTTGCATATAGCAATTATCCCGACAAAATGGTAAAACATCATGTAGAAAAAAAAATTTAATCCAAACTGCCAGCCCTTGTCACTGTCGGCACGCACACATTCTTAAGGAGATGGAGTAGTATAATCTGTGGCTACAATCGCGGTAAGTACCAAGATTTTGTACGGGATGCAGTATCTGTTACGAAGTAACGACCGCTTTAGCCTAGTTGGTAGTGACCCTGCCTACGAAGCAAGAGGTCCTGGGTTCAAATCCCGGTAAGGGCATTTATTTGTGTGATGAGCACGAATATTTGTTCCTGAGTTATGGATGTTTTCTATGTATTTAAGTATTTATTTATCTATATAAGTATGTCTATCGTTGTCTAGTACCCATAGTACAAGCTTTGCTTAGTTTGGGACTAGGTCGATTTGTGTGAGATTGTCCCCTAATATTATTATTATTATTATTATTTATTAACTATTAAGTAATCTGTGACGTAACACTCTAATTTTAGTAAGGAATTTTCATCGTGGGGTTGATTTACTTAATAATCTTTTAGGGTCAAGCAAACTGATACCAAGCCATGAAAGAGATTGAACCCTGCTCATAGCTACGTAAACCTCATCATCAAAATCATCATCATCAGAATGAGAGGACTCGGGCCGTAGTTCCCACGCGGGCCCAGTGTGGATTGGGAACTTCACACACTCCATTGAAATTCTTTGCAGGTTTATGCAGGTTTCCTTCACCGTAAAGCTCATGGTAAATTCCTAATTTAATTTCCCACATAAATTCCGAATAACTCAGAGGTGCGAGCCGGGATTTGAACCCACAACCCGCTGCTTGAGAACCCATAGGTCAATCAACCTACTAGGCTACTACAGCTGATTATAATGGTGCGAATTGAGTCATCATTAGAACTCCATTGAGAATTGCCTTAAGCAAATGAATGAATGAATCGTCAGTTGCATGTTGCATTTGAGCGGATACATAACAATGCACAATATCGTTGATGGATGATGCAGGTGACCGAAGTCTGCTTTCATGCAGCTGCTATTTATGAAGTACATACTAGCTTTTGTCCGAGACTTGGTTCGGGCACAAATACACTTTATGGGCAACACCTGATCTCTGAGGGTCTCTAAGACACCATTAAATTGCTGCACAAGCGTGTGCAGGTTTTGTCATAAACTCATGATGTTTTCCTTCTTCTCGAATTAAGTAGGGTCCACGTCATAAATAAGTGATTACTTTTGTACCCTGCCACTTTAACGTCGTGTTTGAAAAGCCATACGAAATTATGTAACGACTAAAAGCGAGAAGGTACATAAATGATTACTCATTTATGACGTTGACTGTACCTACTTAATTATATTTGTAGCACCTACTATAAATATAAATTTCAAACTTAGATGTACGAGCCCAGGTTTCAACCACTCGGCTACTAACGATTTACAACATCAAAATAACAAAAGATTTTCTCAAATGGCAGTTTCAGTTTCGATTAAAGAAAAATTATACGAAATGATAATTAGGCATTTTGCTAGAACAAACAGTGCGAACAATTCTCACGGAGAGCGGCGGTCGTTATTTAATTTCCATAAGTTATCTGCGTCTGTTGGCCTCTTAGGGCCTACGCTAGCTGACGCGGATTACCCGGAACGGACGCCCGTCGTGCGCGCGTCTAGTAAGAAATTAAAAAAAAAAAAAAAACCGGCGGCGGCGGCGGGCGTCCGCGTCAGCTAGGGTAGGCCCTTAGGGTCCGTTTCCATAAAAACAGAGCTAAGGCATAATGGAACAATCACATTATTTCATTTATTTGTCTGTCTGTCTGTCCGTCCTTTTGTCACAGGGCTCCATCTCTTAAACCGTTAATAGACACTAGAAATTTTCACCGATTATGTATTACTATGACCGCAACAACTACAAATAATAAAAATATAATTGAACTAGCTGATGCCCGCGGCTTCGTCCCCGTTGAAGTAGATTAAAACGTGTTTTCCTGTGGGAATGAGATATATTCCCGTGGTAAAAAGTAGCCTATGATAGTCTCCAGCCCTTCAATCGGGTACATACAAAATGTCAAAGAAACTGAACCACGTACAGTCAGCATCAGCTGGTCACTTTCGTACTTTGTCGAATAACCCAATTGTCAATCATGTATGACATTTGCACCTGACTGTAAAGCAACAAGGCACAAAAGTGACCAGTTGCTGACTGTACCAGGGTGAACTCTTGTCATTCCAAATGTCATGATGACATTCCACGCATCTGCCAAATAAATTATCGTGAAATTGGTTGTGAAAAGGTTCCACCCTGATACGCGATTCAGTTTCCTTACTGGATGATTGTAAAAGTTACGGATGATAACCTCAATATATTTTCTTTAGAATTTCGTTAGAAACATCAAACATAAAAAAAAATTAAAAACATGCTGACTATTTTTCACAACTGTATCGCATTGTCATCCAAATAACGTATTAAATACATAGATCGGCCTGTTGGTATAAATTCGATTGTATCTCGGGAACGGATTCGGAAACCGTGGTAGCACCCCAAGGGACTTTTTATTAGGGCACTTAAATCTATAACATATCTAAATTTCATGAAAATTGACTGAAACCACATTTTCCTAACAACTTTTTGGGGGTTCTTTAAAATCAATCTGATCACTACAAGTGGATCCAATTTGACTTGCGATATTTTTGCCATAACAAATAGACAGTCTATTTATACGGAACCTTTTGTAGGCTCTTCCTACTCCCACTTGTTACATTTTTTGCATTAAACTTAGCGAGAGTATTCAAAACAGAAAAAATGTGTGGTCGCTCTTGCTGGCTGGTGGAGAAAACTCACGAAAAAAAAAACTACCGTTTGAAACAACTCAACAGTCCATTTGCCTCGTCGTAAATATCAGTTACTAAGGTGACCCCTATTAATCATTTCTCAACCTGCCTAAAGGTTTAAACAAAACGATATAAATAAAAATTTACCTGTAATCTAAATCCAGCACTTCAAAATTAAACACCGACGAATACATCCCAGCCAAAAATACCGGTATTAAAATCAAAAGATAATTATAGACATTAAAAGTTTTAAAAGGACCCAACTCTTGTAATATATCATCCACTGTCACTTCAGACTCTTTCTTTTCGGGATCCATTTTGATAAACAAAACACTGGCACTTTTAAACTATGCGTTCATTTGTTTTATTAAAAAGTAAAAGTTTTTTTTTAAATTATGGATAGGCACGATCACACCAGATTCTAATTTTAAAAAGTTCAATGGTTCGTTTAAATAATTATGAACGCAGTTTAAGTTTGTTATACCGCGATGCGGGCGCAGGGTCGCGCGCCGGTTCGAAAGTGCGCGCGCACTGATTTGTTCTTAGTTTTTATTATTGTAAAATTGCCGAGTTATCGATCGTGGAGTTAATCGCGCAGTTAAATGTGAGATTTAACTGTGCTAGTAAAATGGCTGGATCTAGGTTAGTTTAGCGATTACATCTTATTAAAACACTGTGATTTACTAAACAAAAAATTAAATTATAATTACAAATAATATGTACTTCACCTATCAAGCTAAATAATAATACTCAAAAGTTTAAGATAGTGTAATTCTCCTTTTCGAGTGCAGTTGGGTGAAATATCTGTTTCAGGATCAGTAAAAGTATGTTATGTTCATTCCTTTGTTTTATCTTAATGACGACTTTTTCAAAAAAATTAAAAACCCCCAACGCAATAAACAAAAAAAGAATTAGATCACTCGTATGTTTGATACCTATAAATTAAAAATTAAAAAACCCCAATGCAATTAATGGTCACATTATATGTTTGAAAATAAAGTAAATACCCACTATGCGTCTAAATCCCTTCCGCAGCTAACAAAAGAGCTGATAACTTTGAAACGGCTGAACCAATATTGATGAAACATGTCGAAAAACCATCGCCAAGAATCCTGCTTTCAAATAAAAAACCACATACATCCAAATCGGTTCACTCGTGATATGATGCCACAGACAGACACACAGACAGACAAGAGAGACAGACACACACACATAGCGGTCAAACTTGTGTTATAAGTCCATCTTTTTGTGTCGAGGGTTAAAAATAGTGCGGTTTTTTTTCTCTTCCACACAACGGTGCTTGAGTCTGGAGTTCGTAATTGTCAACGTAATTAAATACATTACGAGAGTACAGAATAGGTACTTACATTAAGAAGCCGTGGTGTCAGTAGTTTAACCTACGGCCTCTCGAGCAGAGGGTCGTGGGTTTGAGCCCCTCGCACCTCTGTGTTTTTCGGAGTTGATATGCGAAATTACATTTTTAATTTAACATATTCAGCAACGCATATATGCGTTTTCTTGACTTTCGCCCAGTGCCGCTATCATAATTTTGCAGGCAATTGAACGCACATGTGCGTTTGCGGCATTTGACAAAGTCCCGAGTTTGATAGCTGACAGCGAATGCGTTAATATGATCTTTGCAAAGAAAACATCGTGAGGATCTGCATAGAAGAAATTAGATAGTGTGTGTGTGAAGTTCCCATTCCGCATTGGGTCCACGTGGGGACTACAGCTCAAGCTCTTTCATTCTAAGAGGCCTGTGTCCTGCAGTGGGACGTACGATGATTGTTTATTGAAGTGAAACTTCTAATGCGACTTCCAACAAGGTCGCTTTAAACGTTTAACGCTACCATGGAGGGGTATGAAAGCATTAGTATATGTAGATACTGCCGAAGCAAGTAATCTCGCATTGTATATATACTAACGGATGTTAAAAACTTCGACAGTGCGATGCAGAACACATACTGTCCGTGCAAATTTGTATGAGACTTGATAAAAGCGCCATCTAGTGAGTAATTTAAACACATAGATGCATAAGTAAATTTAGTTCTTTAAGTTATTGCAATAAGGTTCATATTGATGTATAAGTGCCTTTTTCATTTCCACATTACGAAGTTTCACTTCTTCCGCGCGGAGGAGCTGCACGCACGGTTTTTTATTTATTAATCGTTAATCGATGATCAGGAAGCAATTTTTCATGTTTAGTATTCAGTGGCGATCACCTTTAAGTCTAGAAACAAAACGTCTATTTTTTTAATATGATTATTTAGATAGCTAATCACTTTTTAATTTAAATCACTCTAGACGTGTTTTAGTCTATGACAACCTCATTGACAAGTCAGTTTCTTGGCTTAAAGGTCTTGCAACCAAGCCATAATCTCCAAGTCAGTTTCTTAAACAAACTTTGACGCGAGACCTGTCAAATTCCCTGCCAAAGCGATGACACTTGACGAAACTACTTAACTTCAACAAATGTAGGATGACCAATTGACCATGCATTCGATGGATGGAGGAAGTTTTAACAATAAAGTTTGTTTAAATGAAACAGAGACTTATTGCTTTTAGACCTCGTCTATTAAATTCCATTTTGGCTAGGGTTAAATATTTTTCACCACTTAATCACCGATTAAAAATGAATGGAGATACGTGACCATCAAATCTCTAGGTTACCACGGCCTAGCACAGTATACAGCTTCCTTTACAATCAGCTCCGCCTGTCCATATAAATCACCGAATTCAACGTTTGCGCTCGGTCACAAAACATTTTACATTTAGAGCCACTAAATCTCGTATGCCTGTTTATTCTGCGACAGGGTGACCGCGCGAATGTAATTGCACATTCTACGTTCGCATTCTACACAGTACACACACATTCGTATGTCGCATTCTCTTACGCATCGAACTACTCGTATAGTCGACAGGATAAAGTTGCATTATCCAGCCATATCAAATGTAAATTCGCACATACATTCCGAAAAACTCAGAGGTGCGAGCCGGGATTTGAACCCACGACCCTCTGCTTGAGAGGCCATAGGTGAAACTGCTAGGCCACCACCGTTTTTCTTATTATTATATATTTAATTATTTTCATTTGAAATTTACCATGAATGAAGGAAAAAATCGTGAGGAAACCTGCATACACCTGCGAAGAAATTCAGTGGTATGTATGAAGTTCCCAACCCTCACTGGGCCCGCGTGGGAACTACGGCCCTACTCTCAGCATATAAGCTGAGAAATATGGGAATACTGAGAATAATATCCAGGACTTAAGCGAAACTCGTTTTTTCAGGAACGCTGTTTATTATCTGACTTATGTCATAGACAAACTAGATACCACATATTCACATTATACCTATTGTTTGACAAGGTCCACCGCTGATGTACTTGTAGTGTAGGCATCCCCAACATTCGCCAAAGAGACCGCAATCTTAACCAGGTTGTCGCTCTATCATGTTGAAGGCGTCTGCCGACTGCGTCTTCCGGTCCGTGGACGCCATTCGAGAAATTTTGGCCCTATCGGTCATCAGTACTGCGTGTTCCCTGCCCACTGCCACTTGAGTCTGGCGATTCGTCGAGTTATGTTAGTGACTTTAGCTCTTGCGCGGATTCCATCATTTCTAATAAGATCCCGCAGAGAAGCTCAGATTCGAGCTGACTGTACACCGCAAATTCACGCACGCTTGGTTAGATTGCAACATTGGTGATTTATCGTGTAACCTAATGAAATACAGACAGATCAGAGACTACTACTTAGCCACTTCTGATATGTATGTATGTCAAAAGATGGTAAACTATTCCCTTAGACAAAGATGAAAGACGATATGACCACATGACAGTGGTCATTGAATGTTTTTACAAGCTTTAATTTTAAACTTTTGTTTATATATTTCGAAGGTTAAATCTTTGATCCAGTCTACATTATGTAATAATTAAATAATTTAGAAGTGTGAATATCTGTTCTATTATATAAAATTTTCGCGTCACGGTGTTTGTTATCGAACTCCTCCGAAACGGCTTGACCGATTTTTATCAAATTTTTTGTCTCCATCTGGTTGGTCTGAAAATGGGTCGTAGGCTATTTTTTATACCTCTATTCTTCGCAGACGGAGTCATTTAAAAATAATCACTTTGTGGGGGTAATTGCTACATATATCCATGCAAAATTAAAGCTTTCTAGCACTGATAGTATCTACGCTAAGCTGCGAACGGACGGATAGACGGACGGAAGGACAGACGGACAGACAGACATGACGAAACTATAATGGTTCCGTTTTGCCATTTCGACTTCGGACCCCTAATTACATGCCTACTAAAGCACAAAATTGCTGCTTTAGAATCTAGAGCATTTTGTACGTATTTACCGTTTTTGCTAAACCCATTTTCAGTAATAAGGATTTTATTCCTTTGTTGATAGATTTGGTTTTAAATTTCCCTCAGTATCTCCTTACTTGAAGCATCAGTGCCGATATCAAACTATCAAAAGTGTATCAAGTAAATCTGTTTCTAATGCCATCGGATAGCCATTTGGCTGTAAGTTCATTGAAGCCAAGTTTTGCTCTCGCTCCGGTGCAAGAAAAATATCTTGGATATTGCAATCTCGGGGAGATTGAAAAACTCCACGAGTCCCAGATGTGCACGTTCGACAATTCTATGTTTAACTAGCTTAAATGCCTTTACTTTGCCCCCATCATCATCATCATCATTTCTGCCGAAAGACGTCCACTGCTGAACATAGGCCTCCCCTAAGACTCGCCAAACAGATCAGTCCCATGCCATCCGCATCCAACGCGATCCCGCAATCTTATCCAGATCGTCAATCCATCTTGTTGGAGACCTACCGACACTGCGACTTCCGGTCCGTGGACGCCACTTGAGAACCTTTTTACCCCATCGGCCATCAGTTCTACGAGCGATGTGCCTGCCCACTGCCATTTGAGTCTGGCGATTTTTCGAGCTATGTCGGTGACTTTAGTTCTTGCGCGGATTTCATCATTTCTAATGCGATCCCACAGAGAAACTCCGAGCATAGCCCTCTCCATCGCCCTCTGAGTGACTTTGAGCTTTCTTATGAGGCCCATTGTTAGCGATCACGTCTCAATGCCATCACTGATAGCAACATTGTATAAAAATTGCGGTATTACATACTAGTCAGATATGAAGTATCTTTTTTATTTATTTTTCAACTTCATTTTTTATTACTTTTACGGTCATCCCATGAAACCATATATTTCAAACTATTACATACTATTGGATGACAAGATATTGCGAAACTTCCCGAATGCTGCCCGCTCAGCCCCCGTGGAACTATCAAAAGCTAAGCTAATTCCATCTGATGAGAATTCCTAAACATTGCTTCTTAGTGCCCTTTACGAGTAACAAACTGTCATAAGTTTGCGGCGCTTGCTTTTGAGACAATGGTACCTACCTACCATGGCTTAGCACCTACCTGGTCAGAACACACTTAACCTTTTTTTAAAGACGTTTCATCACGTTTGGTTATGGCTTCAAAGATTAGGAATAGCATAGTGAGAAAATACGGATATCTCACGTCTATGATCGAGTTAAGCTCGACTGTTTCGGGCTAATCCGTAGACCTTCATCTCGGAGCACAAGCCACAGCAGATGCTGCCAAACGCGCACTATGTTATCCGTATTTTTTCACTATGTGTAAGTCTCACGGTAGTTTCTTGTCCCAATTAGAAATAGCAATTCAGAAAGGTATGCGGCCAATGCCAGTGGTAGAGAATGTAGGCATACCTACTAGGTTTTGAAGTGGTCAAGCCAGTTGTTTTGTCTACTTACTAGGTTTGGAGGTACTCGTATGTGTGAAATTGAGCGAGATAGGTCTCTAAATGTTTTTGAATCCTGTAGGCACTTACTAGAAACCACGTTAAGTATATGCAAAAATCGTAAAATTGATTTTTTGAGAGTTACTAGGTTTTGAAATGGTGCAGCCGTGAGATATACGAGTACTAAAAATTATGTTTAAGTAATTTTGTTATTATTATTAGCTTTTATAATCCACAAATTATTTATTTACGCATGTAGTCTTATGTAGCTATTAGTGTGCAGTTTATTTATCTATCTAAACAGCGATCCGGGTGTCATCAACGGTACCTACTGGCTGAAAATCAGCGCTGGGGTGCTATAAGCGCCTCAGCATTATGCTGAGCCAGTGTCTGTTTTGCAACCGCAATGACACATTCTATCTTTAGCTTTCGTGTTGTCTTTTGTTTTATAAAAATATTAATGACGTGTCTTGTGATCTCACTACATAATATAAAACAAAGTCGCTTCCCGCTGTCTATCTGATTCTGTCCATCTCTGTCCCTATGTATGCTTAGATCTTTAAAACTACGCAACGGATTTGATGCGATTTTTTTAATAGATAGAGTGATTCAAGAGGAAGGTTTATATGTATAATAAAGTACCTGAGCCATTGATGGCCCAGCGCCTAAAATGGCCCACTTTCAAAATTTCGTACTTATAACCGTTCGAATGATTTCAAATTTCGTGCCCATGTTCGGTTAGTGGCATAGACATAACTGCAAGTTCAAATCAAATGGTGGAAGCAGCCATCTTTGTAGTGGTGGACAGTTTGTCAGTGACGTTGCAAATGGCTTACGATTTCTAACCTCACAATCACAAACTTTTAATTATTTCTTTAAAATAACAAACTGTTTTCGTATTTCTTTTAAGTACAGAGTTACTTAATTTCAAGGGCATTTCTATGAAGGTAAGTGTTTTTTTTATATTTTCGTTAATTTTTAATTTATGAAAATAATCCTCGATGCCGAGAATAGGGCCTATAAAGGCCCACCACACGGGCACCCAAGATGGCCCGTTGGTATGGGCCTTATTAGGACTATAGATTTCATATTTTCTTATCTTAAAATTGCAGTTTGATTTGTTTTTAGATACAATAAATGGAAACAATAGAAGCGATGTGGTGTAGGAACTGGACAACAACTTCAATCAGCCATTGAAGCTGTAAAAAAGCACTATATGACATAATGTAAAGCAGCAGCTAAGATTAGTATCCGCAGGATTTTTTTCTATACTTCTAATAAGGCCCACTGAAATTGTAAAAAAAAGTTTATGACTTCTAACGTTATTCTTTATTTATGTTTACAAAAATACTAGAATAATCACAGGAAAAACGTTGTTTTTATTATATTTTATGTAGAGTTTTTGTTTTTTTTGGTACATTAAGTTTTGCTAAGCCCAAGATGGCCCAATGTCCATTTGTGACCAAAAAATACATTGTAAGAGACTGATTACCTGAGAAACTCATATTATGCGTGAAGTTAAATGTATAAATATATTTTTTGTTTCGATAGCATTTAAAAATTACCTATTTAAAATCGGGCTATGATAAGTGCCTATATTCCTAATAAAGCCCACATCAAGGGTTTTTAAAAATGATTATTTTCTTTAAGAAATTTCATCTCAGTTGTTGTTTTTTATGTTGGTTTTCTTCTCAAATAAATGAAGAATACTTTAATAAAGTTTGATTTCAAAAAGTTTTTTTTATTTTTGATTTATTGAAGTTTTGCATAACATGGGCCCATAGGGACCTTACATGCATTGCACCCGTGCGAAGCCGGGGCGGGTCGCTAGTTGTAAATAAATGTGTTTTCTTTCTTTCTTCTTTAGTGTGGGAAGTCCTGCAAAACGTTGGACTGATGACCTTACTTCAGCTAGTCTGTCAATAATTACATCTAATTCTCAACGGAAACTTTTTTAGATAATCCAGCATTTCCGAGACTATCTCGACACTAAAACATGCTTAGAATACGATTACCTCAAACCGCAAGGCGTTGCAAGATGCCTTATGAATAGAAATTGCAGTCAAGTGCAGTAAAATGCACAGTTACTTTAGTTGCAATAATGGAGCAGCTTAATGTCGACTTGTAGGATCTTATAGGCCTTTGTTTGTGGAGACTGTGGTTTTTGTATAGTCGACCAAGTATTTTACCATTTTTCGAGGGTTCCTACACCAGAATATCTTCATTTCCTCTTCTTCTTCTTCTGTATATATATAAAAGGCAACCATTACTGACTGATCTATCAACGCACAGCTCAAACGAATGATCAGATTGCGTTGAAATTTGGCACGCAGATATAGCTATTAGGTGTTACGTATACATCTGCTAAAGAATTTTTCGAAATTCCCACGGGATAGGGAATAAATGAGATTTGTATTTTCTTATAATTAGAGACTTAAATTTTACCATGCATGTAGGTGATTATGATAACTAAAAAACTAATTATAAAATAATGGGAAAAACTCTAAAACTCTCGAATGACTAATGGGAAAAAGTGCGATTTTTCTTTAAGAGGCCATGAGTGCCGCCCGGCAATATGGCTTTGCCGTGGCGCAAGCCTTTACTCATCAAAAAAAAAATACAAATAAAATTCTTACAATAAAATTACGATGCATATTTGAAAAATGAAGCAATGGGCACGATCTTTACGTTTTGTTTGTAAATCAGACTTAGTAATTTGATTTAGTACCATAATAAATAACGGAGTATTTTCAGATTCAAAATCAAAGTAAGAGCTCACTTTGGTATTAAAATCTATCGAGCCAAATTTGTTTAATCGTTTTTCAGAAGTAAACACGAATTAAGGAATACGATCAAGATTATCCTAATATTTTTTTACTTCCATAAAATAAACCAATTTTATACAAAGCCTTTTTAAAAATAGCTCTGAACCTTAGATTATTTATGCACTAGATAAATAAGTGTCAGTAGCAAACATTGCGATACAAAACGTCCAAAAATTCCATTTGACAGCTTCATATTACGATCGCGTTACGTCATTCAAACTGAAGGGAGGCAAATGACATATAAGCCAACTGTTGGCTTATATTTTTATGGGACGTTTTCATGCCGCCTAAGCTCCATCTAGTGTATAAATAATCTAAGCTCTGAACGGCATTGGCGGATTCTTAAACTTAAAATATAATATCATTAGAAAAGATGTTTAGTTATCAAATTGTTTTCATAAAAACTTGAATAAGTAATGAATGCAACATAGTTATAATTTCACATGTCCACTCTACCCAATTCAAATAACAATAGTTCAAACTGGAAATTTCCGTTAAAAGGCTGACTACTGGTGCGGTTACACTACTTGCTTGTGGTGTTCAGTGAATAATATTTATATTGTATTGTATTTTAACATCCATATAATACCATAAAATATGTGAAAGTATGTCTGTCTGTCTATTAACTCTTCACGCTAAACCTATTTAGATGAAAATAAATTTGGTATGGAGATAGTTTGAGATCCTGGAAAGGACATTAGGTAGTTTTTATCCCGGAAAAATTGTATAGTTCCCGCGGGATAGCGATAAACGAATTCTTTGCAGACAGAGTCGCGGGTAACGGCTGGTCTAGTGATAAATTGAAGTAATTATCATCATCATCACTTCAGCTGAAAGACGTCCACTGCTGAACATAGTCCTCCCCCAAGGCTCACTAAATAGATCGGCCCTGCGCCATCCGTATCCAATGCTTAACCAGGTCGTCGCTCCATCTCGTTGGAGGCCTACCTACACTGTATCCCCCCCCCATCGGCCGTCAGTTCTACGAGCGATGTACCTTGCCCACTGCCACTTAAGTCTAGCGATTCTTCGAAATAACTGAAGTAAAACAATTTGGTTACAACCTGTCTGTAACTTTTTATGAACAGGGGGAAAAGTCTCTACGCCATCTTTAATCCGTGACAGCACTCCGTTTCGCACAATATAACGTATCACGTAAAACTTTTCATGTATCGAAAAGATTCCGGTTTCCTGGTAGAATTCAGAGATTTACCTCGTCTGTTTTGAGGTAAGCGCATATAGCTACTTTGCGGATAACAATTCTTCAGAGTCAAAAAGTTTCAATCCCACAAAGAGGTTTCTTGACTAGAGAGGGGAAGGTGTCGATAGAAATTAAATTTATAAAGATGAAATAAAAAATACACGTGAACTTTTTGGCTTCGCAATGACGAGTTATAATTTTTTTATAAATGTTCCATTATTTACGCCACTAGGGAAAAAAAATTCAGAACGACAGAATTAAAGATGACATACATTTTTTCACTCACTTAATTTAACGAACAAGAAAAAAAAAATCCTAAGTTAACAATGTGTAAAATAAAAAAACAACAACGAAAAATTCATATAAATAAACACAATGTTTTGACATAAAATTAAAATTAAGGAAAACTAGCTATTTAATCTAAATCTTACCCCGCAACAAATTTTAGCAAAAAATCAAACACCCCTCTTTTTCGTCGGAGGTTAAAAAGGACGTTATACATCGATATTAGTCAAAATCAAAATCGCGAACGGTTAGTTACACGTGAGACACAGGGTGACGCGCACTATGTCAAGTGACACACTACTTAAGTAAAAACCGTCCAAGTGCGAGTCGGATTCGTGCACCGAGGGTTCCGTACAAAATTGTAGGTATGTCAAAATATAATGACGTAAACTGCTCTATCTATTATAATCCAGTTTTAGCAGAGCCGTACTTTTAAGCAAAATTTATATTTTATATTGATAAGTCGGGGACTCCCTTACAAAATTACAAATATATAAAGTTTTCAGATTTTTCTCTATTCTAGTAGTACAAGACGGCATTACTTGCCAAATTTCATTGTTCTAGGTGAACGGAAAATACCCTATTAATTTTGATTCCCTTGAGAGTGTCGAAATACACGTTTTTTGTGGCAAAAACGGCCCTATCTTTTTTTACGTAAACTCAGAAGTTTAATTTTTTCACAGGTTCAAGGAACTGTAGACTTGAATATGAGGGTTTATTTTTAACTCGATAGCTGCACGCGTTCCCGAGACAAAGGGTTTTGGCAGATAAACGGATGCACGGCCAACAAAGTGATCCTAAAAGGGATCCGTTTTTTTTACTTTTGAGGTACGGAACCCTACTACATTTTCGAATGACGTTCTCACACTAAGAGTACTACATACATAGAAACTAAAATTATCGATATGTAAAGTTCCCCTCATCACTAAAGCGCACGTAGAGCAATATCGGATATCTGGACAGATCACATCACCGGTAAAACATGGTAACACTGCTTTTGTGGTGGACGGGACACATAATACTGTTGAGCTAGTGCAGTTGTTAAAAAACCGGCCAAGTGCGAGCCGGACTTGCGCACCGACAGTTCCGTACAAATTTTTAGGTATTTCAAGCTATATACGCCGTAAACAGCCGTAACTATAATGATTCAGTGTTAGCAGAGCCCTGCTTCTAAGTAAAATGTAAGCAGTGTGGAATCATTTTATAATGGATATTCTGAACCCCCTTTAATGTTCAATTTAATTATATTTTTATTATTTGTAGGCGTAGGGATGTGACGACTCCTTTATTTTTCTTAATGAAGACAAATTAACCCCAAGGGCAGTGCTGGTCAGTGACTTGTGAAATTATGTGCGTGATACATGAAGGCGCACTTAGTCTGTGGTTTATAGCATGGGTTTAAAGCATACTCAACCTTTTTTTCTGTGTGGGCCACAAATTGTAGCAAGGTTCAAAATGTTGCCAGATTAATATTGTGCGACATGATAGTGATAGGTAGTTATGCTGGCTATGCGATGATGCCAAAGTATTGGAAATATTTTTTTAGTTGTTCGAGATGACATTTGTGAGATTTTATGGCTGACGTGTCGTTCCTGCTTAGTACTTAGTAGAAACAGAAAAAAAATTAACTCAACTGTCACTTCTGTCATTGTCAAATAAAATACAGTGTGGTTTTGGAGTTAAGGCGAATCTTAACACAGCGTTAAGTTTAGGTCCGAAAGAGTTAATTAAGGTACCTGTTTTTAAAAAATAAGACGAAAAAAAAACCATACAAAATTATTCAGCACGCAATGTACAGTAAACAATGCAGCTAAGCGTTAAGATAATGACATTTTAACGTCGATTATTTCTTATCCTTTTCTTAGAGTTTGTGAAAGTAATTTATTACTTGATTAACTAATAATTTAATCGATTAATAATGATAATCAAATACTGAAGATCGTAGTTTATTTACAGGCGTAGAACTTACACGAAAACACACTTAAAATAAAATAAAAAACACATTTAATCTCATCACTGTACACATCGCAGGTAACCGTTTTCTACATGCCAGTCTTCCTTCCACGTCTTCCACGGTTTCCGTTCTGCCAGTCACGAGTAACTCTTCGCGAACTCGCTGTACTGCGTTCATAATTACTCGAGCGTTTCGTGGCACTACACGAGTTGCAATGCAAACCGCTCTCTGTATTATACAGAGAAAACGCTAACGCTCTTAGACCATTTTGTTGGGCTTCACCATAGGCTAAAATAATATCTACCAATTCTGACTGTTCATGTCAAAACCATAAAAAACTACCTAAGTATATAGTAAGTGCGTAGTTCTTGTATATATGTATATCTATCTAATACCTTTAAACGAGCAATTCTTGTATATATATATATAATCAGGATCTCGGAAACGGCTCCAACGATTTCGATGAAATTTGGTATGTGGGGGTTTTCGGGGATGAAAAACTGATCTAGCTATGTTTCATTTTCAGAAAATCGCTTTTACTCGTGTTTTCCGGCTATTTTTGTTTGAATTAGAATATAAAGCTAAATTTGGCCGACTTCGAGCAGATCATAATGGCACATTAGAAATCGGGTGGTCGCGGATCCAGCCGACCTCGGTTCGATTCCACGTTTTTTTTCAAGATTTTTAGTTTTTTTTTTTAAGTTTATTTTTCATGAGAAAACGTCAAATTTCTTCTTTTGTGAGAAAAAGTTACTTTTTTGTGAGAAAAAGTTACTTTTTTGTTAGAAAAAGTATTATAGGGAACGTGCAGTAACTATAGGCGGCAGCACTAATGCGACAGAAGAGACATTATGCGGACAGTAAAACAAACTTATCAAGGTAAAACATTCAAATTGATGGCACCCTTATGGCACCAGTTGGCAGCACCGTCTATGTGCACGTTCCCTATTGGGAACACAGAACAGGAAAAGCCGGTTGTCTGTAAAGTCGGTTTACAGACGATAGTTTAACGTGACTCACCCCCCCCCCCCCACCCCCTCCGGTGTTTTTGTCAAATATCTTGAAAACGGTGCATCCTACGGCAAAATCAATGAAATTTTCATCCCCCTTTAATACCCCCGCGAACCCTCCCCGGCCCCCGCATCCCCTCCCCACCCTCCTCCCCCACCCCTCCGGTGTTTTGATCTCGGAAACGGCTCCAACGATTTCGATGAAATTTGGTATTTGGGGGTTTTCGGGGATGAAAAATTGATCTAGCTTGGTCTTATCTCTGGGAAAACGCTTGGTACCGAGTTTCTGCCCGAGCAGAGCTCGGTCGCCCAGGTACTATTGGTAATAAATAATAGGAGATAAAAATAAACAGCTGCAGTACCTCGATCTTTAAGACGATTGAAGAATAAAAAATTAGCAACTCTTCAAAAAATTTTACTTAGCCAATCGGTCATTATTCGACTCGCATTTACTAAAACAACGCTCGATGAACATAACCGTTGGCGGAGGAAGGTTCTCTAGTGGCGACCACAACGCTAAAGCGTTGGCAAGCCTCCCAGTTGGTGGACTGACGACATCACGAGAATTGCTGGCAATCAGTGGACGCAGGTGGCGAGGTTGTCTCTCCTGTGGACATAAAATTAGCGACTCCGAGTCTGCAAAATTAAGATTTATTTAAATGTTCCAAAAGTTGGCCAGGCGGAAAACGCTGATGTAAACTTGACTAATTTATTGAATCATGCGTTACTTTGCGAAGTTCAATATCTATGAACTGAAACAATTACTTGGCGCACCCGCGACGCACCTTGCGACGTTTATGCAAGAAATGTGTATTCATGCATACACAAATCACACAAACCTATCTATCACCACCACCACGCGGCGGACACGACGTACAAATACGCGTTCTTGAATCTACATAAGCACGACGACGACGTCTGTACACGCGTACGCCTACATACATCGCGCGCGCACTCTTCTGGTTTCTGGCGGTTTCCGGCTATCTGCGCCTTGAGGGGTGGGGTTATTCGAATCGGTGCGGGGCGGACCGTTTCCATTCTGTACGTCAGTACTATTATATATTCTGTGCCACCACCACATTACCTAACTGACGCGTATCGAACTCAACCAGAACCATTCACAACCATTCACCCCATTCGCCATGGTACCACCAGAGATGCCAGAACCACCACCAGATTTAGACTGCATGAACACACATTTCTTGCATAAACGTAGCTATCATAATTAAGGTCGGGTGAGCAAATTAATTGTCATCAATCATCATCATCGTTTCAACCGAAAGTCGTCCACTGCTGAACATAGGCCTCCCCCAAGTCTCGCCAAACAGATCGGTCCCGTGCCATCCGCATCCAAAGCGATTCTGCAACCTTCACCAGGTCGTCGCTCCATCTTGTAGGATGGCCTACCTACACTGCGTCTTCCGGACCCCGGACGCCACTCGAGAACCTTAAAGAAAGTACCTAATTGTAAATGAGCTGAAACTATTACTTTGCTCACCCGCGACCTTCAGTTCATGAATATGGACCTCCGCAAAGTAACGCCCGATTCAATAAATTATACAAAATAATTGTTTCAGTTCTTTGTAGACTTGACTGTTATGTCCACAGTCCACTCGTAACAACTCGTAGCCTAGGTTCTACCTTTGCTACAATAATACCTTGGCTACAATAGAGAGATCTCTCTCCAGACAGATGTTATGCCTGGGGACCGAAGTCCAATGGATGAAAGTTGGAAGTTGTATTTATGCAGCCGAGTTGAGAAACTTCGATAGCGCGATGCAGGATTGTAGAAATTAGTTTCTTATGTGATGACTAGCTGGCGCTAGTAGTCGCTACATCAGCCCCCCTTTTAGACCGGAGGTCGATACGAATTGCAGTGGAGTGCAGTCTGTGCGTCATGTGGGCGCTTGCAAGGGCCGGTCGCTCAGAGCCTCGTCGGCGAGCATTGTTGTTCCTCTGCTACTTGTGGATGCATGCCTGTTGCGTGATTGCTCGGAGCCTTGTTGGCGAGCGTTGGTTGATTGATTGGCCAGTGGAATTAGTGAGAGGAGGATTTGCGAACTGTAGACACCAGGCAGATAATAGACACATGCTAATGGTGCACAGTGCGGTGAGTATGGCTTGCTGTGAGACTGCGTCATCGTATCGACCTAGTATGGCGCTAGTAGTCGCTACATACCCATTAAAAACTATTCCAGCCTCTTTCCGCAGGCCATGTCTTTATTCCTAGTCCAAATTCCCCAAACAAAGCATGTTTAACCTATACAAGTAGACGTTTAATCTGGGCCCCGCGTAATTATTCCTTTGTGAGATCTTTCTCAGCGCCCATTTGAGCTCGGAGCCGCGCTGTTTTTTGGAGTGTGAAAGCGGCCCCAAGAACTTTATACCAAATGTGTGCCGTGGAGGGACGAAGGGAACTACCGGTGTTTGCAGTAGTTTAAATGTATGGATATGGAAATAACAGTTTTTAATGGTTCTCGGTTTGTTTATCATCATCCCAGCCTATAAACGTCCCACTGCAGGGCAGAATGAGAGGGGTTGGGCCGTAGTTCCCACGCGGGCCCAATACGGATTGGGAACTTCACACACACCATTGATTTTCTTCGCAGGTGTATGCAGGCTTCCTCACGATATTTTCCTTCACCGTAAAGCTCATGGTAAATTTCAAATGTAATTTCGTCCATAAATTCCGAAAAACTCAGAGGTGTGAGCGGATTTGAACTACTTGAGAGGCTTTTTACGGTTTATTACTTTAGACATACTTATATTGATTTTGTAACTATTAGGTACTTTAAACGGGACTTAATACGCAAACAATAATAGGGATGTTGACGCCATTAAAAAAGAATTCGAGGACACGACTCAAGTAAAAAAACGCTTTATTTTAGCGCTGAAAACCAGATTAATTTTCGATTAAATGCAAAATTAGAGTTTTTGTTGCTTTAAAACAAATAAATAGTTAGTTGATTGAGTATGCGAACAATGACGTCATATGTCGCTATTGCCATTCAAACTCTATAGGAGATTTTGTTTTGACAGCTCATAAAAAGAACGTCAGTTGATTGGTGGTGTCAACATCCCTATTACCTCGACGTTTCAACTGGTGAGTAGGTACGGCCACAGCAATGTGGCTGAAATGTCGAGGTAATTATTGTTTGCGTATTAACTCACGTTTAGAATAATAGTTATGAATTATGACATGAGTGAAAAACACGACAGTTTAAAACAGTATATATTGAGTTTAGTCTAAAATAAGTCGTGGTGGCCTACTTTGAATTATGGCCTCTCAAGCTGAGGGTCATGGGTTCGACCCAGGCTTGCACCCGAGTTTTGCGCAATTTATGTGCGAAATTACATTTAAAATTTACCATGAGCTTTACGGTGAAGGAAAACATCGTAAAGAAACCGGCAAACACCTGCGCAGAAATTCAAAGGTGAGCGTGAAACTCCTAATTCTCACAGGGTCCGCGTGTGAACTACGGCTCAAGACATTCTGAGATTCTGAGGGGTTCTGAAAGGCCTGTACCCTGTAGTGGGACGTACCTATATAGGCTGGGATGATGATGATGATGAATATTAGTAAGATGTCCGTGTGTCAGTGTTTTCAATGCAAAAATCTTTTTGAAGTGAAACTTCTTATGCGACTTCCAACAAGGTCGCGTTAAACGTTTAACGCTACCATGGAGGGGGTGTGAAAGCATTAGTATATGTACTGCCGTAGCAAGTAATCTCGCATTGTATATATACTAACGGATGTTAAAAACTTCGACAGAGCAGAACTCATACTGTCTGTGCAAATTTGTATGAGACTTGATAAAAGCGCCATCTAGTGAGTAATTTAAACACATAGATGTATAAGTAAATTTAGTTCTTTAAGTTATTGCAATAAGGTTCATATTGATGTATAAGTGCCTTTTTCATTTCCACATTACGAAGTTTCACTTCTTCCGCGCGGAGGAGCTGCACGCACGATTTTTTATTTATATAGTAGGGGCTCCAATTTGGTTTAATCATGTATTGTGTGACGCCCTGCAAGGGCACAGCACCATAGGAGAGGTTAGGTACTATATTAACACAATATTAAATACATCAAAATCAATATTCCATGTATTTACAGACTAAATACTTAGAGCTATTGTCCCATTTTATCCAATAAGTCCATATCAGACGCGAAGTAGACATCTAAATCTTCTTACATCCCAACAACAGTGGTATCGCGAATGCAGCTTGGCCCCTTTGTCCGTCGGCGCGGTCGAAAATATTGCACTTCTCTAAATCGTACGCTAGTGCGGGGAAAAGTCGATTTGAGTGTCGACGCAAACTGCGGCAGTTTATATCAGACCTTAGTCTCGCATGTAGCAGTAAGACCCGTAGGGTTACTGATGGAAATAAAAACAATGTTGGTATGATTAATTAACTGACGACCGGATCAGAATAACAAGTAACCCATGTGTATTCCCAATATTCAGCTATCTATTTACCGAATTCCTTCCGAATCTCGCAATTTTTTTTGCATAATTTGTAATATTAGTAGTATTAGTAATATAATTTTTATTTTCCAAATAAATTATTTATATCAAAAATAACGGTACTTTTGCAACCGGAAAAATATAAAAACTTCAAAATTCAATCATAATTTTTACATTTGCACTTAAGCCCCAATGCACGAGTCTGAATCTCATAACTCATTTGGCCAGCTTAAAAACCAACACAGAAATAAAAAATGGGATGACCTAACCACGTATTGCATCATCCTAAAACATTAATATTGAATACGGAATATTCCACTTCATTGAACCCTGCAAAGTCATGACCAAAAGAATTATAAAAAGTTCGATGATTCTTGGTGCTAAAACGCCACACGAATTTAAAGCATAAATCTTAACGTCGACTGGCCCTCATTTATTACTGTGATATTTATGTGGCATTTGGATTTATTTTTATTGTTACCTTAAATATCAATATTCCATGGGGTCGCTGCTCGGTAAAATGCTTGGCATGAATTTGTTTACGCGCTTAATAACTTTAAATTCAATACTAGACGAAAAACCCGCCTGTATAATTCCCGTTCCCGTAGGAATTCCAGGAAAATAAGTATATACCCGAAGAACCGATTAACCGATAACCGTTAAGGTAGACGAGTTCTTGAGTGGAGACCACGGATCGGCAAACGTAGCGTGGGACGTCCTCAGTCTCGGTGGAGCGATGATCTTCGCAAGGCGGCTGGCAAGAGCTGGATGAGAGTGGCCGAGGATCGTGCTCAGTGGCGTGCCACGGGAGAGGCATATGTCCAGCAGTGGACAAACATAGGCTGATGATGATGATGATGAAGTATATACCCTATGTCACTCGCGGAACTGAGACGAATTTAATGACACCTCATACTTCAAAATCCTTTGAGCGTGCATCGCGAGCCAAATAACATAACCCTCCTTCGACTGTCGGATGAAAAGCACGCTTGGCCACGTAGACGTCAACGTCCAGTTAGAAGGTCCATAGACGGACTGCTTAAAGCAGTCGAGACCAACGGTACGAGAGTAGTCGTGTTGTGGTTGGAGTCGACTTCAACCCGATTGCTCTGAATTTTGTAGTGAACCACCGGATCACCCAACCGCTTGAAGCTGTTGGCACTGACTGCTCTAAGCAGTCTGTCTATGGAGGCCCTTAGGTTGTTGTGGGGGTATTTGCAATAGAGTTCTCTCTCCAGGCAGATGTTATGCCTGGGGACCGAAGTCCAACAGATGAAAGTTGGAAGTTGTATTTATGCAGCTGAGTTGAGAAACTTCGATAGTGCGATGTAGGATGTAGTAATTAGTTTCTTATGTAATGACTAGATCACTTACGACCCTTGTTTATCAATCTACTATTAAAATAAGTGCAACGTCGTCATTTTCCCATCACTACAAGTTGACACTGCAAGCTGCATAGGGCTCTTTGTGTGATTGAAACTCAACGGTTAAGGATCGTACTACTCTATAATGTCACTCTGCTTGATATATGTTGACACTAACAGAACTCTGTCTTTACTTTTTGTTAGAACAAAGAAGTTCAGCAGGTCCGATTTTGACATTTTATTTAGAGGTATTACGAACGGGTCGCTTGCCCTCTGTCCCACCCAAACTTCAACTCCAAAACGCCTCTAAAAACTGAACACTGTCGTTCAAACCATAGCATTTTGATACATTTTTGAATATAATAATTATTCCTTTTCACAAGCATTTTATATCTTGGTAAGTTCATACTTATGCAAGTTGCGGTTTCAGAATTTGCAAACCGTTTTTGGACCACTTCATGGTATCCAAATTGAGCTCAAATTTGGCATATTCTAAGTTTGGTGACAAGACAATAATCTGCTTGTGATATTCTGGTGATGGGCTGCCAAGATTGTCTCCGCAGGACGAAACTCTTCAACGGTTCATGGCATCTAAGTACTTGAACAATACTTACTTCGTTTTTTTTTAGCATTAGAATTAGGGTAAACAATCCTGATGAGTCTTTTTATTGAAATCACTTTAAAAAAAACACGCTTTAAAAAAATAAAAAAAAAATAATAAATTTCAATTCACTATTCTTATAGTGCAGTAAAAAATCTTAATAAGCAATTATTATATTGTTATATCCAGATCAAAATTTGTAAACAATTCTAAATATTGATAAAATAAATAATAATAGTTTAAAATATTTTATTGTGAAAAAAGCGTGGGGTGCTTATTAAGATGTTATCAAAATGATAATCCATGAAACCAAGCACCCCACGCTTTTTTTACAATAAAATATTTTAAACTATTATTATTTATTTTATCAATATTTAGAATTGTTTACAAATTTTGATCTGGATATAACAATATAATAATTGCTTATTAAGATTTTTTACTGCACTATAAGAATAGTGAATTGAAATTTATTAATTATTTTTTTATTTTTTATTTTGATATTTTTTTAAAGCGTGTTTTTTAGTTTTTTAAACTATTATTTATTTTCTATTTTTTAGTTGGACTTTTTTCACAGTGAGAGTTTCCAAGTGCTAAAAAGAGACACAAAACGGTTTTTTGCTCGTCTTAAAACAAATCAGTCTATCTTATACTTGGTCTTTGGTGCGCGCGCACTGCTCTACACTACTAAACGTAAACCTCTTTCTTTCTAACTTTACCCCCCTCACCTACAACCCCCCAACTCCCCCAACCCCCTAAACCCAACCCCTAACATCCCCCAACCCCCCCAAACACCTAACCTCAACCCCCACAACCTTACCCCCAACCCTCTAAACCCCCCTTTCCCCCTCCTAATTTTCCAAACCCCCAACCACCTAAACCCAACCCCCCTAACCCCAGACCCCCACCCCATTTCCTCCTAAAACCCCTAACCCCCCTCACCCCCTCCCCATTTTGCACAACCTCCCCAACCTCCCTAACCCCCGGACCCCCCCAACTTCCCACACCCTTAACCCCAACCCCCTTCCCCTCTTATTTCCCCCCAACCCCCCCCCCCCCCCCACCCCTCCACCTACCACCCCCTTCCAGCTCCATCATCAAACCCTTGTTACCATCTAGGCCTCTTACCCCCTCCCCATTTCCCACAACCCCCCCAAATCCCTAACCCCTGAACCCCCCAACACCCCCACCCTATTTCCCTCAAACCCCCCCCACCCTCTAACCCCAACCGCCACACCCTTACCCCCAACCCTCTAACCCCCCGACCCCCTCACCCCCACACCATTCCCCCCCCACCGCGCCACCTACCCCCCTTCCAGCTCCATCATCAGACACTTGTTACCATCTAGGACCAAAGTACTCGTCAAAACGAATCAAACGAGCCCAAACTCGATGGGGTTGTTTCGTTTTATTGTGGAGTGCCTTTGGCCATCTTCCAGCTCCATCATCAGACCCTGGTTACCATATGGGATCAAAGTGCTCGTCAAGACGAATCAAACGAGCCCAAACTCGATGGGGATGTGTCGTTTTATTGTGGAGTGCCTTTGGCCATCTTCCAGCTCCATCATCAGACCCTGGTTATCATCTGGGATCAAAGTACTCGATAAGACGAATCAAAAAAGCCCAAACTCGACGGGGTTGTGTCGTTTTATTACAGAGTTCCTGTGGCCACCATCCAGCTCCATCATCAGATCAGCTCCATGTTACCATAATATTGCATTGTCATCCAATTTACACATACGTGCAAAATTTCAGCTCAATCGGAAACCGGGAAGTGGGTCAAAATCGCGCCCTAAGGAATCGGTTACAAACATACATACAAACATACATACATACATACATGCAAACAAACAAACAAACATACAGGTGAAGCTAATATAAAGCGTGTAAAAAGCACTTCTGAATGTCGAAGAATCTAGTACTGGTTCGCAAAAACCCTGCTGAGAAAAATGCGGCAAGAAACTCAACAAGGTATTTTTTTTCAAGACAGATTAATGTTATCGATTACTTACATCGAATAGGTATGTACAGCTATTTATTTACTACAGTAAACACGCTATTTGAAGCTAGAGATTGCCAAAGCCATAGTCATTAGTTTTATAATACGCCTCAAATATAGTGTCTTCTTGAAAATGGATTTCAATTTTGTATCAATTTGTTTGATTTTATTTGGAATATTGTTTAATTTATTAAATCAGGCGTTGCTTTGTTTTTTTACATAAACGTAGCTATCGTAAGGTCGCGGATGAGCAAAGTAATCGTTTCAGTTTTTTGGAATTTTGTTATAAAAACGTAGGTATGCAATATCTCAGAAACGATTATGCTTCCAAAAACAAAAACCATTGAGTGATGCGCTATCGAAAAAAGGCTTCGCTCGGCAATATTTCCAACTCCAACAATAAATGATTTAAGATACAGAAAACTCAGCCACAAAAACTTGCAACGATGCTGCAAGTTTGCGGAAAAAATAAATAAAAGTACGAAGTTGAACGCTGCGCTATAACTAATGGATTTATAGCCCAGGATAGTTCTCAGTGGACGAGGAAACACACTTTAGCCGGGGTAAGTTATCCGCATTTTTTGTTGCTGTTTCAAGGATTCCGTTTGCTCTGATTTGCGGAATAGGGCAATGAGCTGATGACTATGAGTACAGCAAGCGAGTCCTGACTCAATCTAAATCAAGCCTTGTTTTGGCATCTCTAAAAATTAATCCATCAAGCAGCAATGTAAAGTTGAGTGGGTATTCACTTTCGCACGAACTTGCGAATCAACGAGAGATATTGTAAAACATCTCCTAATCAAACCAAATAGACTTAAGTACATGTTATGTTGCTAGGTAGGTACTATTCGTCAATCAAAAATCGAACACAACAGATTTGGCATCTTCAACGACGCTTTATCGACGTTTGAGTTTGACGTAAGTATATTGAAGCGCAAGAATTTCGAACTTTAGATGACGCGTCCGATTTGATCCGATGGGTGCTGAGTTGTGTGAGGAGTTGTACAACGTATGAATGACAGGTGGCACCGATGGATTCACAGTGGGCAGGGCCCGTGTTCGTAGAACAGACGGCCGATGGGCAGTGAGGCTCTAGAGCAGGGGTGGCTAACCGGTCGATTGCGAACGCCGTCAACGTGGCTATTAGTCCAGTCGATCGTGGCAAGGTAAAAAATATAAATACATCGAACAGACTGTAGATCGCCCAGGGTTTCGTCAGTGAACAGTAGATCTTGGATCCAATCAAGTTGGCCACCCCTGCTCTGGAGTAGCTACCGCAAACCGGGAGACGTAGCGTGGGAAGGGCCCGAAGAAGATGGACCGACTTTCTGGTAAAAGTAGCAGGAACTACTTTGAATGCGTTCAGCACATGATCGATCGTTGTGTAATTCTTTGGGGGAGCCCCTTGTCCATCAGTGAACGTCTTTTGGCAGATATGATGGTCATCATCATCATCATTTCAGCCGAAAGACGTCCACTGCTGAACATAGGCCTCCCCCAAGGCTCGCCAAACAAATCGGTCCCGTTCCATCCGCATCCAACGCGATGCAACCTTAACCAGAACGTCGCTCCACCTTGTTGGAGGCCTACCTAAACTGCGTCTTCCGGTCCGAAGGCGCCACTCGAGATATGATAATAGGTATTGCTCAGAATTCCATCTGCGTTCTGTGCAAAGTTTACACGTTGTTAAAATAAAGTCGATAAAATAGGGCAAGAAAAATACTCAAATTTATTTAAAAAAGTTTATTGTAAAAATTGTGAGTTTCCATAATGCGTTCGTTTGTACTGCATAACTAACAGAGATTAAGTAAGAAGCTCTGAGGGAGTTTTGAACATGGAATAAACAAAAAGTGCTGGGGAAAATCGATTAAGACTAAGGTACTCGGTGATTTTCAAAGACCTATAAAAATTATGTATAAACATAAGCCTCGCTGCAGGCAGAGCCAGAGCTACGCTGTAATTTAATCGAACACACAAATATTATATTAATTATCTAGTTTTTTTAGCCTCGTCCTGCCCACCATTCAAGCAAAAGCGCCAGTGAAATATGAATCAACTGCTAGTAGGAAAAGGTTCAAATTTCTTTTCTTTTCAAATTGAACGAAACAAAACAAATGCAACTCTTGTTCCAATTTAGAATCTCAGATCAAATAAAAAGTAAAGATGCGAACATTCGAGTGAAGCCGGTTTTATAAAAATGTGTGCGTAGGCCGGTGTTGCCATAATAATACTTAATACCCCGATACTTCGTTGCGTGTCACGTTGATACCGTTACTACAGTAAAAAACGTTGATAAACTTTTACAAGATACAAACAACTTTACGTTGCGTGTCACGTTCTCACGTTTTAAGCCATGCTAATAAAGAATAGAATTTAAAATTAAAAAAGAAAAGGTTGCAATAACAGGGTAACTACAACATTATAATGGCAACACTAGTGTTGACGTTTTGGGTTCTAAGCAAAATTTGGTGCAGTTTGGTTGCAAGTGTGTGCGTGCCATTGTGTAAGCACACGGTTTGGTGTAGTTTGACCGGCCTCACTTCGTTGTTTGCAGCGCTCTATCTTTACTTTTTATTTGATCTGAGTTTAGAATGTTATAAATTCCTTTGAAATGGGGGTGTCCTTAATTAAGCACATTGGGCAGGACAAGGTTAGAAGCTGCAAACAAAATTAATACCAACCAGCATGTTCATTACAAACTACTATTTTTAATTTATTGATTTAAGAACTGAAGTGTCATAAGATTTGTTCTACCGCTGTGGTTTGATAGTGTTTTTTTTGTTACGGATTTACCCCATGTTACTGATTGACCACATGTTACAAATTACCCCAAAGGCCCATGTGTTCATGTTATGTTTCTGATCAAAAATGCAAACAATCTTTTTTAAAGTTTCATTGGTCCCTTTGAAATCTTATTGCTAATTCTACACAAAAACATGCAAGAAGTTTACAAAACTAAAATACTGTCAATCGCATTGCGATACTTTACGCATAAGTTTAATTAAAATATGTCACAATGAAGGCTTATTTTTAAATTTACATCTATTTCTTTCAACCAATGTTTCGATGTTTTATTAGAATGATATTAGACAACGAATTTAACTGATATTTACGTCAAAACGTATATGAAAAGATAAATCTTTCAATTTTATTCACATCGGGGTCTAAGAAAAAAATGGCTGTAGTCTACAGTTTGAACGCTCATTTGCGTCATCAGTTATTTATTTAAAGCTTGTTTTAACATAGTTGATGTAGTTCGAATGCGTCTATCTGAACATAGAGTGTTCGTCGATTGACACAGAAATGTAAAAGTAAGAGAGTCTTAACTATTTTTTAAGTCATGTCTCGGTGAATGAAAATGCAAATACAAAACAAATCAGCGGTTACGCTATTTATTAGTTATTGTTTAAATTCTGTTTAAACAATAACTAATAAATAGCGCCAAGCTGAGTAGCTTGGCGCTGTAATAAGTATTTTGTTACTGAAGAATGTCACAAATGGTAATTGTTCATAAATAAGTAATTCGATAATTAAATGAGTAGGTACTTTAAATGTTTTTCAAAACATTGCGGTAGAATACAGCATATTTAATAATAAGCTGTAAGCCACAATACTATGTAAAATGTATTTTTTTTAATTTTGTTATTAATTGCCCTCATTGCGACTACATTTAACATAGAATTACTTAAGTGCATAAATAAGTTGAAGTGACACAAACACTCAAATAAACAGGTAAATTAAGTGTAATTGCAATAAATAACTGTACGTGTGGAATAAAATATACTAGAACATAAGTATTCGAGTTTTCTTAAGTAAAATTATAATAAGTAATTGATTCAAATGCAATTAACAACTAATAGGTTTTCAGCGCATCAGAGCAGTGTATCCAGCAGCCTTATTGTCTAACGCACTTGGTTTGTCTCCAAATGTCATTTTTGACAGTTGAAGCCAAGGTTGGTATCAAAATGACAGATTTCGTTTCGCGTAACGTTGACGTATTTGAAATATTAAGGTATGTATATATATATTATGATTACTAATACAGTACACTTACATCCATTTAAATTTCAATAACATTAAAACACATATGTCCATCCAATAAATCATAATTTAAGTAGGTAATAAAAAAAATAGCAAACTCTTTTTATGTATCTTAAGTAACTGGGTATTCAATATAACTCAAACTAAATACAAACTGAAATATAGATGCACAGAAAAAACCCCAGAAAAAAGACCAATACGCAACAATGCGATGCAACAATATTCTACGTCTACTTCAGGTGTAGTTAAATTACAAGAATATGTATCATACTGTATCAGCATTAAAATTAAGTATCGTATGTGTAGGTATGTACCAAAATTTAGAAATAAATTCAAATAAAGCTGAATTTAAAATAATTTAAAGCGCGGAAGTTTTTGTCTTTTAATATAAAAAATTAAGTATATCACATACCACGTATTTAAGTTTACAATAATCACAACTTTTCTTGTAACATAGAAATGTGACATCAATAAGCTTCTACAAAATAGCTTAAGCGACATGAACAGTTTTTCACTATTTTGGCTGAAAAGTTGTATTTTAAGAAACAGAATTATTTGTACAGCATTTGAAACTTTTCAAGTCATCTTTTATGACGGGTACTTAAAGCAACAATGTTAGACAATAAGACATCGTACAATGTATTTTCAATAGCGTATTGTGAAGATTCAGCCAACTGAAGTGATGAAGCTGTAAAAAACTTCTCAATGCCTATTTACGGTTTACGATTGGAGGGAAACTTTTACTGTAATGCCCTATACATACAAATTGGCTGAATAGTCCTTTCCTTTGTACAGGTAAAATGGAAGAACTTTTGTAGTCCGGTTAAAGAAATAGAACTTTTTTCTTACAAATGAATACAGAAGTTTTTAAATACTTAAATACTTACGTAACTTAAAGTCCGTGACACAAATCAAGAGAGACTTTGTTTCTTTTTTTTTTATATCATAACAGATTAAAGTAGACCGGCATAAAATATACAAAATGGCAGATACTTTAAAAGTCAAAAGATTTACATTTAAAAATCGTGTAACTACTGTAAAAAAAGTGCAGAGAGCTCACTAAACTGAGAGTTAAAGAAATTAGTACAAAGCACATAAATTTGGACAAATCTGGCCCTTGGCATAATTTTCAAATATCTTTAGAATAATTCGTGCTATTTTTGACTGTCCAATTGAGATAAAAAAAGTATAAACGCCGCTATGATACCTTAATCTGTTCACAATTTACAGCCAAGCTCCCACGTGTCGATTTCTCTAAGTACTAAGAATTAGTGATGTCACTTTTTCTTTTTGTCCCAGAGAGTGCCTCTGCTTCTTCGATTGTGTCAGGAAGACGCACATTCCTCGTCTCTGGTAGCATCAGGACCAGCAGGCTGGAGATTATGCACATCGCGCCAAATATCACCGTCGGCATGCATTTGTGGTAGAACGACTGGAAGAAAGAAGAAAAAATTTTGATGCTTTTTAAATTAAATGTACTAAGAAAATGTAAATGTAGAAAGCATCAAATGATCGTATTAACGTTGTAGGGATAGATAGAAGAAAATCATCAAAGTAAAAGGCCCTCGTAGCTTGTAGATGCACTGTTTTCAAACGATGAAAATAATAATAGTGTTATAGAGAAAATACGTAAGCGACACACAAAACACCTTTGTTCTAATGACAACAAACAAGACCAAGAGGTCTTGTAACAATGACTTCTCTAGGGATATATGCACATTAAGTTATTGACATAGGCGAGCTTCATGGTAAGCTAATGTTTAACAGAACCCCTAGGGGGGTAATGTAATGACACCTTGGGGAAATTACGTACGTGTACATAATTAACACGAGATCGTCATTTTTATTTCGTGATTCATGATTTCGCAGAATAGGTTGGACAGTTAGACGTTTTTGCAATATGTGAATTAAGACGACATAATTTAAAAACCGAGACTGTAGGTTATTATAAAACTCAGGCTCTAGTAAACGACTGTCGACACGACAGAGGTTTTTATGAAATGTAAATTGGTAAAATAACATCATCATCATATATTTAAGAGCTAGGCTCTTGTCGGTGGAGTAATATGAAGCTTATTCTACATTCCGCTGTTTCCTTCACTTTTGTATATAATGAAACATTTATTTTTCTTTTATCTGCTCCATATAATGTCCTTCTTGGTCTTGCCCTTTTCCTTTTCCCTTTTTTTTTTTTTCTATCTTTCCTGTTGGAATATTTGATGGTAAGAGCTAGAAGAGCATTTAATAAAATTATTTGTAAATTGAGAATTAGTAAAAAGATGTTGATTGTCAAGAGTGTTTATTTGAAGTAACTAAGGAGCATCTAAAGAAAAAGAATAATATTATAAGCAAGTCTGCACAACAGAGGTTACTATCTACAACAGCCGCCCTTAATCGAAGTTGTGCAAGACAAACACACAAACAATAAAACATAAATATAAAATTAAGTTACCAGACCTAAGCTAATTGTACATCGTTTGTGTACTATAGGCCCTAGTGGCTTTGTTAGCACATCAGCAGGCATATCACTAGTTTTCACATAATCCAACATTATAACATTATCGCATAATTTTTCCCTAATAAAGTGAAAACGGGTATCAATATGCTTCGTCCTGCTGTGGTGTACGGGATTTCGAACGAGATTAATGGCACTCTGACTGTCAGAAGCTAAGTTAACTGATGAAAGTTTACCTGTTATCTCATAGATAAATCGACGCAAGTAACACGCTTCCTTTGTGGCAGACGCTAGTGCCATATACTCTGCTTCCGCCGAGGATAAGGCAACAGTAGGTTGCTTTTTCGACTCCCAAGATACAAGCCCTCCACTCAACTTGAAGGCGTACCCAGTGTATGACCTTCTATCTATCGTGCAGTTCGCCCAGTCAGCGTCACAATAACCTTCTAAGGGTTTTCCGCTTTTCCTGTAAACCAATGAATAGTTTAGAGTACCCTTTAAGTACTGCAGAACCCTTTTAGCAGCATTCCAGTGTTCCTTCGTATAACACGTATTATACTGACTTAAGTAGCTAGTGGCGTAGGCGATATCGGGCCTAGAGTTTACCGAAAGGTACATTAGTCCTCCTATTAAGTTTTGGTAAGGATAAGACTCACCAACTTGTCCTTCGGTTCTCCTTTCCATATTCTTTTTAACTAAAGGAGTGTCCACTGTCTTGCAATCTTTCATATTAAACTTATCCAGTAACGATAAGATATAATTTCTCTGGTTTATTCTTACACTATCGGAATCATATTCAATTTGCAAACCTAAATAACATTTCAAGATTCCGAGATCTTTCAGAGAAAAATATTTCGACAAATCCTTTTTGACAATGTCAAATGTCAATTCGGATTTATAGAAGACTATTATGTCATCGACAAATATTCCTAAGATTATGAGTTCTTCACCAAAAAGTTTCGTATATACGCAAGGCTCAGATGGAGTTCCTGTAAAACCTATTTTTATAAGCGTTTCGTTTAACTTTTTATTCCAAGCTCTCGGCGCCTGTTTAAGGCCGTACAAGGATTTATGCAACAAACAAACCTTGTTTTCCTTGCCTTTTTCTATGAACCCAAGGGGTTGCTCCATAAAAACTTCTTCTTCTAAGTTTCCATTAAGGAACGCGGTATCAACGTCTAAGTGTTTCATTCTTAAACTCATCTCTGCAGCTAATGCAAACAAAGTGCGGAGAGAAGAGTGACGAATCACTGGTGCAAACGTCTCGTCATAGTCTACGCCTTTAACTTGATTAAAACCTTTGACGACAAGTCTGGCTTTATATTTTGTGACATTACCATAAGCGTCCTTTTTAAGTTTGTAAACCCATTTACATGGTATGACCTTTTTGTTTGGTCTATCTACTAGATCCCATGTTTGGAGTTTTATTAGAGAGTTGTACTCATCAGCCATTGCATGGTGCCACTTATCAGCATCATCAGCATGAGTAGCTTCATAATATGTCGTAGGTTCATTGGCATCAACCGTCGGCACATTGTAAGTAAGAAAATCTGGTGGATTTCTGTTTCTTGCGGGATACCTCCGCTCCGAAACTGATTGTTCCACTTTCAAACTTGGTGGCCTTTCATCGACACTAGGAAGTCTCAGCTCATAGAATGATTCTGATTCTCTCATATTTGCTGATTCTTCAGCACTTTCTACATTTACTTGTGAAGTTGTCTCAGCTATGGTGTCGATACTGTCAACACAATCGAAGAATTGACCATCTTCATGTTCAGGTTCGTGATCTTCGAATAACAATATGGAATCTGACTGTACCCCAAGTTCAGACTGTCTCTGCTCCTTCAATCCTGTAAAACAATTCTCAAAAAAGGTTGCATCTCTGGACGTAATCACTTTTCGTGGGTTAGCAGGATCCCTAAATATATAAGTATTTGGATTTTCTGAATAACCGACAAAAATCGCTTCCTTTGCCTTTACGTCTAACTTTTTCCTGTGACATGAAGGTATGTATACAAGTGCTCTGCATCCAAACACTTTCAAATGACTAAGGTCATTTCTACTACCACACCACCTGTCCTCCGGAATTTGACCACCTAAGGCTCTGTGAGGAGACCTATTCTTTAGGTACACGGCAACTTGAAAAGCATCTTCCCAGTATGCTTTTGGCAGTAAGCTTTCTGCTAGCAACGTCCTCGCCTTCTCGGTTATTGAGCGTTGAGTTCGTTCAGCAGCCCCCACTTGTTGAGGACTGTAAGGCGTCGTCGTTTGATGTTCGATACCTTTAGAGGCAAGATAATCAACGAATTCCCTATTAACAAACTCCTTACCCCCGTCAGTCCTAACCGCTTTAATTTTCTTATCTAATTGGTTCTCAACAAAGGATTGGAAAATACTGAATTTCTCTTTAACCTGTGTCTTGGAAGAAATAAAGTAAGCAAATACCTTTCTTGTAAAGTCGTCAACTATGGTTAACATATACCTGTTACCCTGAAAAGAGTTAGTTGACAAAGGTCCCAATAAATCCATATGGATCAGTTGTAAAGGAGAAGTAGCTCTATTATATGATACCTTCTTAAAAGGTTTTCTTGCCTGTTTTCCTTCCACGCAAGCGATGCAATTGCTTTTATCTACTACTGTAAACTTTACACCTACCTCGTGATTCTTGAGTTGGGTCATGCCTATACGACACAGGTGTCCTAGCCTCTTGTGCCAGAGTTTGTAACTAATATTCTGACAGTCAGAGTGCACATCCTGCGTCAAATGATTACTTGCCACATTCTCGGGAACATTAACAGTACCATCTACAACGTACAGTCCACCACAGGGCGAGGCATGAAGTACCGAATCACCTGTAAAATGAAAATTATCAGATTTATAAAAGTTACATCCATTTTTATCAAAAGTACAAACAAAACCCTTATCAACAGCTTTCTGCACAGACAGTAAGTTGGCTTTTAAATCAGGGACAAAAGCAACATCGCTGATCTTGTTGATTACGTTATCGGGTGTGTTTATTGAAATGTCTCCTATGCCGCAGCATTTAATCTGCTCTCCGTTTGCGACAGTAACACTACCTTTATTTTGTATCGTAATGTTCTGAAACCAATCTTGTCTGAAACTCATGTGTTTAGTACAACCAGAATCTACATAAAAAACCTCCTTGCTTGAGTTGCCAAAAGTATTGAGAGCTGTAAAATGTGGTGTTCTTAGCATTCTCCGTATTGGCTTTCTCCTTCTTGTTTCGCAATGGACAGTCGGGTCTCTTATGACCAGGTACTTTACACTCGTAGCAGACTATTTCCTTCTTCTTAGATTTAGGTTTCTTCTTCGCATGAAAGACGGAATCTATGGATATAGCTGCATCTTTAGACATTTCGTTCAGCAGTTTTCTCTTTACTAAGTCACTAGTCACGTCTATATTGCAATTTTCCAAAGCCATAATGAGAGGTTCATATTTTGGGGTGAGACCTCCCAAAAGTATAGCAGCAACAGACCTGTCCTCTATGACTACATCAATATCCGCAAGATCCTGTGCGGTTGATATCACTGCATTTATGTACAGTTCAATATTTTCAAAATCTGACAGACTCAACCTGTACAGTTTTCGCTCTAAAGCAAGTCTTCTTCCCATTCCCTTATCCTCAAAAGCCTGTTGCAAAAATTTCCACGCTTCGGCTGCAGTTTTCGCACATCTGACGTGAGTAATAGCTGCACCGTCTATTGTTAAGCATATTTTTGCTAGAGCTTTCTCGTCGTTGCGTACCTTGATCGAAGCAGGGGTCGTGTCATCTTCCGAATAACCACTTATTGTTACCCACAAATCCTCGTGTAAAAGGTAATTTCTCATCTTAAACTTCCAAGTAGGATATCCATCTTTATTCCTCAGACAAAATGATGGAATCGAAGATGAATTCGACGTAGAGGGATTCGACTTATTAACACTCGAAGCATCTCCAGTTTCTTGTGACATTTCGACTAGTCAAAATTATTAATCACGCAAAAAAAAACAGATTCAACTAATTTACAAATTCAATTTTAAACTCTTCTGCATTTCGTGCTGATAACGTGTTGGAATATTTGATGGTAAGAGCTAGAAGAGCATTTAATAAAATTATTTGTAAATTGAGAATTAGTAAAAAGATGTTGATTGTCAAGAGTGTTTATTTGAAGTAACTAAGGAGCATCTAAAGAAAAAGAATAATATTATAAGCAAGTCTGCACAACAGAGGTTACTATCTACAACATTTCCTTCTCCTGTTCTCAATTGCTTTCAATCTTTTTTGGTCAACTATATTTAAAACTTCCTCATTACTTTTCTTTTCTGTCTAAAATTACATTTATGATTAAAAGTTACACTAGATACACTTATCGTCGGGACAGTGCAAATACGCTTATCAACCATACGTAAATACTGCGTATCTGTACTACACGTAGTTTTACAGTAGTTTTATTTGTCTTATTCTAAAGTTTTTGGAGTAAATATTGGAAATATGTGCTAATGGTTAAATTTTTCAGATACGCGGAATTATCCAATGCCAGTTAAGCGGATTTACACTATCCCCGACGAAATCAAAAGTTATAGACATACTAGCTATTGCCCGGGTCTACGTGAGCGAAGAATTTATTTATCGCTATCTCGAGGGGACTATGCCGTTTTCGGATATAAAAAGTATTCTATGGCGACAACACTAGTAACGGACAAGAACCAATTATGGTTTTTTTCCGTAAACCCAAATTTTAAGAAACGGCCACACTACATTTTTAAACTATCAACACTACGTTCAGATAACTGATGGTCATAACTGGTAATGCCCATGAAAGATGGGCTTAAGGCATTGAATCTTTGCTGTCCATTACTCGGTACTACTGTGCTTAACATGTCTATGATTAGTGCCGTCACCCTGTTAATCCAGGTTACAAACTGTGTGCTAAATTTTATCACAATCCGTCAAACCGTTTTAGCGCGAAATAGTAACAAACGTCCACACATCTATACCCATCCATCCAGCAATACATCCGTCCATACAAACGTTTGTAATATTAGTGGGATACACAAAAGGCTATTTGGCAAGGGTCCCTAAGCAGAAGGTAAGAATGCAATGCACTCTAGGACAGAAGGTGAGAAAGCAATGGTAGATATCTTACCAGTAAAGGCGTAAGAGGCGCTATCAGCGAGCCGATCCTTCCCGCAGTGGAGCACACACTGATCAGTGTCTGTCGCATGTTGGTCGGGAACACTTCCGATACGTAGATGTAGACGGAGCTATACGCCAGCGTCACGCTCCACTTCCCGATGAGGTACAGCGCCGTCGACCACCAGTCCGCTGTACAACGAATCTGCTATGAAATATAGTTTATGCGGTTTGCGCCTACTGAGAGGCTATTCATTTCTAGTTAGATGCTGTTGCTACTTCTAAGAATAAAGTAAGAAAACAAGGACTGTGAGGCTATGAGGGTATTGGCTTGGTGGCATTGGGTGGACATTCGTTTAACCACGTTTTTGGTACTGTTGCAACTGTTAAGTTATTTATTATTATTGCTATTTAAATACTAGGTATCCAGCTCGGTTCAGCGATTATAATTGCAATTACATTTGAAGTCAAAAAAGTTCCAAAGTAACTCAAAGAGCGATGGGGAGACCTATTGCATAATCAAACCAGAAATGAGGAGATCCGATACCGTATTTGTATGGACATCCAGTACCGGGAGCAAGCCTTAGTGGCGTGGGAAGGTAACCAACAAGATGTAGTACGGGCGATCTACTGATCTAGCTAAACAGTAAAAATGAGTCCTCACCCGCACGGTACAGGGGTTGGGTATGACGACAAAGGCAACCGGGAGAGCTGCGGGCGGCGAGCGCGCCTCGTATGCCTGCTGCCCGCACCTTTCTCGGCCCCTTTGTCGTTTTTTCCTGTTAATTCGCTTTATAAATAAATAAATGAATAAATAAATAAATAAGTCTCATCCCAAGCTCAGCCCAAACCTCTCGCGAACCAGTGATTTTTGGCGTTCCTGAATAGCACTTCATCTCTATCCTCTCGCAAACGATTGAATTACTGCTTGCAAACCGTGTTGGGCCGTTCCTGAATTTAGCCCTTAGTACTCTCATACTAGACAAGACAGTAAACGTAACATGTTTACAATAGTGATTAAATAACATCTAAACACGGGAAATAAATATTTCTATCTTTAGTCCCGATATGATAAATACAAGTTAACTACAACACGTGTACATATGTAAATGTAGGGTAATTGCTTTTATCTACATCTGCTGGTAATCATTACAAACGCTAGTACCTAATCATTATAATCAACATCTGTGACTCATGCCATAAATTAAATTCGTCAGCTTGCCTGTTTAATAGTAAGCACGCGGCGGACACGACGTACAAATACGCGTTCTTGAATCTACATAAGCACGACGACGTCTGTACACGCGTACGCCTACATACATCGCGCGCGCACTCTTCTGGTTTCTGGCAGTTTCCGGCTATCTGCGCCTTGAGGGGTGGGATAATTCGAATCGGTGCGGGGCGGACCGTTTCCATTCTGTACGCCAGTACTATTATATATTCTGTGATAGTGAGGTAATTTTTTAGACTTAATTTTTTACGTCAGTTCGGTGGACCGTTTTTAAGTCTCATCGCTTTTAGTATAAGCTCCTATGACGCCTTAGAAATAATTGAAATCCTAAAATAGATCTAAAAAAATCACAACCAAATTATGAAAAAAAAAGTCGCCACTAAAATTACTACAAGGTGGCGTACACAAGGGTACGTTCTAAGTCTGAATTCCCGGAAAAGACAGCAGCGTTGACAAAGACAATTATGTTATTAAAAGAGGGTGGTGGGGTTAGGGAAATTCTCCAAAAGCTTGTAATGAAACATGGTGAATCAGATGGTGAGTAATCATCGCCCCTCATGACACCTACATCACAATTGGGACTGCAAGTGCGTTGCCGGTCTTGCAAGAAACAGTACAGATGCTTTTAAAGGCACTTGTTTCTTGCCTATTATTATCATAAAATTATTTAACTTTAGAGGTTTAACGATTTAGACTAAGACTGATAAAACAGGCAGCATTTCTTTTAAATATTAAATGAGCTACTCCTATTTAAATTTAATCACGATTGGATGAACATGAAAATCGGTTTTTAAATAGAAAAGTTATGAAAAAGTTACAATTATGTGGATCTTTATTCTGTTGTAAATCTTATTGATAACTAATATTAACTAATCAAGATCTAAAAATTTATTGCTAAGATTACCTCGACTTTTACAGTAAATCTTATTGTCCAGTTAGTTCTGTGGTTCATAACCTGTATTGGAATTTACCGCTGATAATTGAACATACATAGTTGTCATTTGCCCGTGACGATTGAAGATAATAGTATCGTTTACCCCTAACAATTGAAGATAATCTTGACTGAATCAGATGTAATTACCCCCAAGTTCATAAGCAATGATTTAGTTTAACTAACCATAGTAAAATTATGACATAAATAATACATTATACAATATACTCTTGGACTTTTATGACTCAATACATAATGGTAAAGGGTAAATCTAATACCATTGTAACTATCGTATGACTATATTTTATTTAAAAATTATTGGTTATGTCTATGTCGTAAACATAAACGAGATTTTAACACAATGTTCCATCTCACCAAGGTCTCTTTGTTGTTGTATGTACTTTAATAGCAGAGAAGTAGCACGAGTGGCCCTAGACATCTACGTTACATATATACTATCTATTATATATACTCCATTTAATTTAGAATTATAAACCACAACAACATTATATTGCGGCTCGTGAACTGTAATCTCTTAACAATTTGTACTAGAGTAACAATTGACGACACGCAAATAAAGTGACATTTTAAAACAATTTTATTTTTCGGCACCCAGACTATTGTACTGTACTATTTGCTAGGTAAGAAATAGTTGACGAGCCGCAATATAATGATGTTGTGGTTTTTAATTCTAACTTAAATGAAGTATAGGCATCTATCACTCCTGCGGGGTCGTGCTAAGGCACCGACTTCAAATTGATCCGAAGAAAATAATTTTCTTGGTTTTTTGGAGTCCGCTGGTCTTATATTGTTTTATTTTTCCCTTTTTAGTGTAACGGATGTAAATTACAATAGCTAAATGTCAACTGCTCGTCGTCTTTTACAAAATGTCGCTTTTCCTGATTCAGTGACTTTATTTATTGAGGAGTTCTCTTGGTGCTTGACCATCAGTTCCACTTCGCCATATGAATCGAAACAAGAATAGCTTAGCAACTGTAATAATCCGAAATACTTGTTATCGAGTAGTTCCGTTGGCCAACTGTGGTCTTTTTCATCAGTTCCAATTCACCAAATGATGATTTCCAAAAGCAAATGCACGTGCTACTATAAAATATCCAAAAATAACTAGAATTTTATGGATACACAATATTTGAAGAGTTCCCGCGATTTCATCAGGATCTACTCATCAGATCCTGACTTTGGAGACAACAAGACCTAAACTATTCCCTGTCCAACCAAGTTTTTTATTTATGTTATGTTAAATTGGCCAGACAAACGAACTAGTGGGTCACCTGATGTTAAATGAACACCACTGTCCATAGACACCCGCAGCGCTTTACACGATGCCAGTGCGTTGTCGGCCCTAAAGGAGAGGGAGTAGGGGAAGGGGGAGAGGGAGGGGAGAGGGAAGGGGTGGGGTATTGGGCCCCCGGCACTCTCACTGACCGTACGAAACGCAAGCAGGATTACTGCTGCTTCACGCCGGTGTTCTGTGAGAGGGTGGTACTGCCCCGGACGAGCCGGCCCATTCGTGATGCAGCGGCAAGCTACAACATGGCTCTACCACTACAAAAAGTATCTTTCTAAAATCGGTTTATAATTAACGGAGTTCTGAACTATCAAATAAAAATATACAACCGAATTGATAACCTCTTCCTTTATTTGAAATTGGTTAGAAATGGTTATTACATTATTTCGAGTGGACACGCCGTTGTTCTGTTAGAGACATAAATCCGATTAAAATGATTTTATTATTTTCTTTTCTTTTTTTTTTCTAATAGAAAACCATTTATTTTCTTCAATATACAAAATATCTAATATATACTAAATTAATAAAAACATATACTTAAAGGTGTAAATACAAGACTAAAACTACTATTAAATTAAAATAACAAAAACTAAACTTAATTAAAAAAGAGAGGTGGGCCTCTTGGCATGGTGCCCATCACGCAGGCAGCATTCCCGCGCTGAACAGCGATTGCGATTCTTTGCGCGAGAAAGCTGCCGGCGCGAGGGTTGCCTGTTGCCTCTCTCAACCTATTGCTGAGCTCCCTGTGTAGCTCCAGTGCACCCTTACCCCAAGGACCTAGAGTCTCGACGCCGAAAGGAAAGAAATGATATTGGACGCCGAGACAGCTATATTTGGTGACCTTGAGGCGTTCCCGGGCGTCTGCCGCCGCCCCAGCACGTTTGGTAGTTGCTGGAAGGTAGGACGCCGCCAGGGTGTCTGTACAGGTGGCGTCCCACACCAGCGCACGGCCAGTCTTCCAGGGTATCAACGACATTCTTTCTTTTCTTATTTGTGAGTAATTTTTAATCAGAAAGGACTTATGTTTACCTCAGTGAGATTTAAAAGTATGACCCTACGAGCTGGCTGATAGTTTTCATCAAGTCTTCTTCTCTCTGTCTGTATATTATATAAAAGGCAACCATTAGGTTACTGACTAATCTATCAACGCGCAGCCCAAACCACTGAAACGATTATTATGTTAAAATTTGGCATACCGTTTGTTATTATGACCGCTATGAAATCTCTATCCGTTATGAAAGGATTTTTGGAAAGCCCACGGGATAGGTAATAAATGGGATTTATATTCTCCTTCCAAAGTAGCCCTATATCCATAGCTATAATTATCAAATAGAAACTTCAAATTTGGCATGCAAGTGGGTAATTATAACAGTAAAAACAAATTTTTTGGATTCTGGAAAATCGCACGGGTCAAGGAAAGAACGGGATTTTATACTCAATTCAATAAATAAATAAATAAATATCACGGGACAATTCACACCAATTGACCCAATCCCAAAACAAGCTAAGCAAAGCTTGTGTTATGGGTACTAGGCAACGGATAAACATACTTATATGTATAATAAATAAAATAATAAATAAATAAATATCACGGGACAATTCACACCAATTGACCCAATCCCAAAGTAAGCTAAGCAAAGCTTGTGTTATGGGTACTACAACGGATAAACATACTTATATAGATAGATACATACTTAAATACATATTAAACACCCAAGACACGGGACAGATATCAATGGGACCCTAAGTATTTCTCAGTAACCGTCCATTGAGGATTAATATTAATGGAGACAAAACCTTTTTAAAACTGAACTAAAACAATTACTTTGCTCACCCGCGACCTTACAATAGTTACGTTTATGCAAGAAATGTGCGTTCATGCAGTTCCTCCACCTCCACACTGTACGAACACACACAAATCACATAAACACAACTATCACCACCACCAAGCTACACTGACGCGTTTCGAACTCAACCAGAGCTCATCTTCGGAGTTACCACAACCGTATGCTATGCTACCAAATGTTAAACTAACAAACCAAAACAAATGTTTTAACTTGTCACTGTAACTTCACAAGTACCCACTTAATTTTTCTTATTCTCAAACTACCCCACAAAAATTAACTTTTATTGACATATTATAAAACTACCTTGAATTTTTGTTTATTTATTTATAAGGCATATTTTAATAATACTAACTGTTCAAATTAGACCCAAGCCGCAGTAAAGGAGAAGATACTAAATTTACCTGTTCATTAATAATAGACCCCATAGTGTTGTACCTAATTATTTCCATGCATTCCAGAGCATCCAGACGCAACCCCTTGCCGCAATAATGTAACACTTCATAAGAATCTGAATCTAACAATGAATGATTTGATTCCAACAAATGTTTTGCAAAATTCGATCTATCTGGATGCTCATTCCTATATGCCGAAACATGCTCTTTAAATCTAGTATTAAAACTTCGGCCTGTCTGTCCTACGTATATCCCATTGCAGTCATTACAAGTAAGCTTGTATACCCCCGATCTACGGATCTAGTTCCCTTATCTACCTGTTCTTTGTGGTTAGATAGCCTAGAGTACAAAGAGTTGTTAGTCTTAAAGGCAACATTAATATTGTTTGATTTTAAAATGCCATAAATCTTATCAGACAAACCCCCAACGTAAGAGATGCTAGATCTATATTTGTTAGTAGACTGAGAAGGTAACGCAGCGTAAAGCATGCTATTTACTAACCGTGCCTGCTTCTTTTGAACTAAACTATCCACCATTGATTTTGTATAACCATTTGAGATCGCTATCTGATAAATAGTACTCAACTCTAAATCAAAATGTTCCTTAGAAAGAGGCACAGTCAGCAATCTATTAACATAACAATGGAAAGCAGCCAGTTTATGCTACCACGGATGATTAGAAGATGCTGGTATAACAGCATCTGTGTACGTGGGCTTACGGTATATTTTAATCAGAATCAGAATCAGAAATATTTAAATTGATGTTTACCATTTAATTTTGAAATCGTTAAATCCAAAAAGTTCGGAATTCGGTTTCATACAAAAAAATCCCGTTTTGCGTCAACTCATTTTGAATGGCGTAACTATTGTAAGGTCGCGGGTGAGCAAAGTAATTGTTTTAGTTCATTAATATGGACCTCCGCAAAGTAACGCCTGATTCAATAAACTTTTTAAAACTGACCGTGATTTTATTATCCTTATAGATGTAAAATAAATAAAAAGTAACAGGAAAACAACGTGAAAAATAATCTAAGGTTGTTTGCAAATATATGCTTTATATGTTTAAACAGAAGACCAGAATAAAACTATAAATTAAACTGTGTTTCTTTGTTTGTTATAATTTTAGTTTTAGATCTGTTTCCCAGATCAGAGGAAAGAACTGGTTTTATTTAGTTTAATCGGGTTATGATTGGGTTGTTGTTGTTTGTTGTTTTTGTTTCTTTAGTGTTCCGTGTTCCGCTAGGAAGAGGCAAAGGTCTCAGGAACATACAGTAAATTCTTTTAGGGCCACCACAAACCGAAGCGTTTTCGTTGCCGACGCGCGCGCGCCCCGCGCTTCGGTCTGTGGTAGCCTTGAATGTTTGAATGTTTAGTTTTCAGGGTTCCGTAGTCAGATAGTTTTTTTGTTAGAATGATAAGTTTCTCTTTTTTTAATAATAATTATATAATTTGTGTGTTTTGTGTGGCCTTCCGTGATGTTGCTGTACTGTGGCCCGGCGGAAGACCAGTGCTGGTTTTTAACTAGCGACATGCTGAGCCGGGTCCCTTTTTGTAGAAGCACTAATATGTACCTACATTCTTATGTCTATGTCTATGTTTGTACTCTTATTTTTGCCTGTGTATGTGTTATTGTTGTTATAAAATAAATGTTTTTCTTTATTTACTTTCTTTCTTTTCTTTAAATTAAAAATTTTAAAAACCTCCAACTCAATTATGTCACTCGTGCCAAAGTTTCACCGTACGTGCCGAAGAAAACGTACAGTGGTAGACTAGACTGCCATTCATCGAGATGGTGACGATGGAACTTAGACTTTTGGCGGGAAGTACGATGATGGAATTTTTGTAGCAGGCATCAAATTAAATAATTCAAAATGAATCATCATCGTCTCAGTTTATATACGCCCTACTGTAGGGCACAGGCTTACTCTCTGAATGAGAGGGCTGAGGCCGTAATTCTTACGCGGGCCCAGTGCGGATTGGGCACTTGTAACTGTAATCTTATTTAATGGATAAAGTTAGTGAGTCATACATGAATTTACGAAAATATATTCAGTACCGTAATAATGTAGAAGCGTAATCTGTATCACGTCGGTAGTTAACGGCCACTTTATTATTGGTAATTGGAGCTCGTGTGTCCATCGGCTTTGTATGAACACAATTATGTTTGTAGCAAACACTCTGACACGTTGTATTTAATATTGACACATGCCTTTTGTGTGTAGCAACCTTTGATCAATTATAACTGGTAGCAACTATTGTTGCCAGGCGTGAATGGAATGATATTTACGGATCAAATTATTTTGTACCAATGAGCCCATAGAGGATATTTCATTGTTGAAATTTCGGAAGCCGGTCAAGCAAATTTGTTTGGTGAAATTGAATTCCAAATTGTTTCAAAGCCTTGAAACTTTTTTTTGTATAATATATTTCGAAAGAAACGTGTAATATTGAGCGTAGTTTTGAAAAAGGTAGCGTTAAATTTAGACGCCTGCGATAGAAAATAGACTGAAGCCAAATAAGGACAACTTTTTCAGTTGTATAATTCGGTTTCATACAAAAAAATCCCGTTTTGCGTCAACTCATTTTGAATGGCAGTACATTAACTTAAACGTGACGCGATTTATAACTCAAAAACATACTTCTAAACTAAACAATCTTAAAAACGGTAAGATTAAGAAATGTTTCAATTATACTTACATCTTGGCAAGAAAGCGAACAGCAAGCTAGTCACGGCACACGTCGTATAATTCACCACTAAGGTCTTCTTTCTCCCATATTTGTCCAACACAATTGCCACCACAATATACGCTGGTATCTCTACTAATGTCACCAACATAAAACTCAAATACTTATTAGAACTCAACGACACGGAGTTGATCGACAGCCCATAATACACTAGCGAGCATGTCATCCACAAAAACGAGCAGATCAGAAGTCGCTTCCAAATAATACTCGAACGTATCGCTTTATAGAATTGCGACTTTTTATCCACTGTTTGATTCTCTGGCTTCAAAAGTGGATCACCAAGGTTGTCTAATTCTAGTTTTCTTGGGTCTAATCTGTTGATTTTAGCTGCCGATTTTAGTATTCTAACTGCTTCGTCTCTTCGTCCTTTGCTGAGGAGCCAGCGGGCGCTTTCGTTCATGAACCACACATAGAAAGCGACAATGATGGCTGGTGAGTACAGGATGAAGATGTATGTTCTCCAGTTGTCGACGAACCAGGCTAGGATGGCTAGTAAAACAACGCCGACGACGAACGCCATATTGCACATCGCTGAGACAATGACCCGCTGTTTAAGGCCAACCAGCTCCACAACTGCGAACAAATTTGAATTGAATAGACGCTTATGGGTGTAATGATTACTGAGTCATTGTATAATTGGATTTATTTACAGATTAACTTTAAATATTGTTTGTGTGCCTGGGTTCAATTTGTGATGTTGTTTGTTAAATAAGATGTTGTTTTCAAATTTTTTTTCAAAAGCTGAAACTGTCTAAACTTAAAATTGATGTTTTTACCATCAAGAGTTAACTCCTTAAAAAGTCGGTTTTGAATATTTATGATTTGAAATGTAATAGAATAGTAACCGTTATTTCTTTCCTCATTTCCTATGAAAAATGACTATTGAAACCACGAAATAGAATAAAAAAGTTGGTAGGGACCTCAAGCCCTCGTACCCAGTTTGAACTAGACTAGAACGTGTGACTAGTTCCTCGCTTCGCGTTATTCACTTTGAGTGTGTGACTGCATCCACGAGGCCATTCCAACTTCTTTTCTCTATTCCGTGATTAGAACCAAAGAACTTAAAGTCCCTTCCTCTTTTCTTGAGCTCCCATCTTCGTCTCTCATCAGGTCTATAAAAAGTTTAAGCAAAGTATACTCACTCAGAACATAGGCCGAAGGGTACAGTCCACCGCCAAACCCGGCTTCAAAGAAGTGCATGATGACGTACATGGTGTAATTCGGCGAAAAGGCCCGAAGAATTCCGAAGATGAACGAAGCAGCCGAGGCGAGACCGACGGCGATTTTCCTCCCGTAACGGTCAGAGATGGCGCCAGTGAAGAGCATGGCAGCGAACATGCCAGAATTGTGGATCGTGCCGACCAAGGCGCGCTTCCACTCCTGGCAGCCTAGATCGAACTGAAGCAAGAACAATTAAAAATTTATGATAGCTAACAATACAATACAATGATTCTTTATTGTGCACCACAAAGAATACAATACAGAAAAAAGTACGTCGAAAAAATATACAAGGTAAGTGGTGAGACTAATGAGCTTGGAGTTTTTTTCAAAAGCTGACCATAAAAGTTGCTATGGTAAAGGTGGTCACGCTGTACTTTTGGCCAACTTCATTACTTCCATTTATTTCTGAAGACAGGTGCACACAAAAATGGAATTGCAAGTATTCTACGCATTCTAGGCTGTTATATCGCAGATTTTTCAGAAAACTAAACTGACTCAACATAATCGTCCACAGCCATAAGAACCCAAAGGTCTGCATAGATCTGGTCTCGACGAGGAGACGAGAGAAGTAATGGGATGTAAATGTTGGGAGGTAATAACATATTAAGTAACGCATCTTGTGTCTGCTGAGCCATAGTAGACACATCCTAGATGCTAAGTATATGGATGGAGTCCAAAAAATTGAACCGTGTTAAATAGTAGTTAACTATAATAAAACGACTATAGTGAAAATGTTCCGCTGTGACACGAAAATTATCCAAATAATCATCATCTTTTCAGCCAAAGGACGTTCACTGGTGGACATAGGCCTCTTTCATTGATACTCAATCATTCAGTTGGAAGCGCATTGCATCCACCGTGAACCTGTCATCATCATCATCATCATTTCAGCCGAAAGACGTCCACTGCTGAACATAGGCCTCCCCCAAGGCTCGCCAAACAGATCGGCCCTGCGCCATCCGCATCCAATGCGTTCCAGCTACCTTAACCAGGTCGTCGCTCCATCTTGTTGGAGGCCTACCTACACTGCGTCTTCCGGTCCGCGGACGCCACTCGAGAACCTTTCGGCCCCATCGGCCGTCAGTTCTACGGGCGATGTGCCCTGCCCACTGCCACTTAAGTCTAGCGATTCTTCGAGCTATGTCCGTGACTTTAGTTCTTGCGCGGATTTCATCATTTCTAATGCGATCCCGCAGAGAAACTCCAAGCATAGCCCTCTCCATCGCCCTCTGAGTGACCTTGAGCTTCCTTATAAGACCCATCGTTAGCGGCCACGTCTCAGTGCCATAAGTCATCACTGGCAACACACACTGGTCAAAGACTTTTGACTTGAGACACTGCGGTAAATAAAACCGTGAACCTGTGTCCTTTACCAAATCGTCCGTCCATCTCGTTGGTGGACGTCCCTCGCTACGCTTGCCAGTCTATGGTCCCCATGCGAGAACTTTTCGCCTCCAACTGCCATCTGTTCTGCGTGCTATATGGCCTAGACATTGTCCTTTCAACGACCCTTATAATATTTAGTATGGTAGAATTTCATGTCACAACGGATTTCTTTCATAGGTACTACTATTTTTAACAATCAGCGTTAAGATGCCCAACTTTTTGAACTCTACACATCTCTTCTTCTCTTTACGTCTGTTTTGTCTCTATTTTGACTATCTGGTCGTTACGCTAAGAAGCTAAGTTGGATATACATACCTCTTGTACAAGCGACTTGTCAATTTCATAGACATATTTTTCGCACTCAATGGTCTTGTTGCTGGAAAACTCTGCAGCAGAACACTCCATCGTTTCACCAATCGGAGCGTAGCGTCTGCAGGACTCTGATTGGTTCTTCTCATGGTCTGTTGGGATGGCATAGGTCATCCAGGAGGTGTCGTTGAACCTTTGTTCGCAGCCTGGTACTTCGCACCTGTGGTGAAATAAATATACATGTAAATCATTGATTTAGACGCTACTTTGAATGATAGAAGTGGTAGAAGAGTAGCAAGACATTAGATTGTAATTTATTGTAAATCATAGTGGAAACTACATAATTATATGGGATGGATGGGAAGACGTTATCTATCATCATCTCAGCCTATACTTATATATATATATATGTCCCACTGCAGGTCACAGGCCTCCTCTCAGAATCAGAGGGCTTAGGCCGTAGTTCCCACGCGGGCCCAATGCGGATTGGGAACTTGACATACAGTATTGAATTTCTTGATGCAGGTTTCCTCACTATATTTTCCTTCACCGTAAAGCTCATGGTAAATTACAGATGTAATTTCGCACATAAAATCCGAAAAAATCAGAGGTGCGAGCCGGGATTTGAACCCACGACCTTCTGCTTGAGAGGCGATAGGTCAAACCAATAAGCCACTACGGCTTATCTATATTTGGACTTAAATTAATCGTTAGTATTTTATGAAATGGCTTTTGTTGTTACATTCCTGTGGTAGGTAGGCGCCAGTCAAAAATATCGGTCATAAAGGAGATTTTTATGGACACTTATCTGTTTCAATGTTCATGTGATAAGATAGCGATGGATAAGCCTAATACCTATCGTTTACGCGCATGTGGTCGTTTTTGGGGTTTCGTATCCAAAGAGTGTCTACAGAAAACTGTAGGAAATTCTGTATAATTAGTGTTGGCAATACCAACAATAAACATGGTAATAATTTTTATATATTTAAGACTGGCAACACCGAATGCCTTTCTCTTGGTCGGCTCCATTAAACTTTCTAACATATCGTTCCGAAATTAAAATTATTTACGAATTCTTTGCAGATCCGCGGACAACAGACAGATGAGCTATGTCTTGAAGATTGAATAAAATTATCATTAAGTATATAAAATTACGCAGTTAAGTAATAAAATGGCATTCTAGTCGACCTACATGCCGCTTCTCGAAGGCGCCAAGACGTATAAGGGCATGCTCTATAGTAGCAAATGAGATACCACCACGACATAAATATTAACCAAACGACTCTATTCTGAGAACAGATTTAAAATCTTGACACGTCTGGTAAGCTAACAGCGGCATTTTGATCAAAAAGCCGGCCAAGTGCATCTTAGGGCACACAGTGTAGGATTCCATGGCATGAAGAGGACACATATTGAAAGGATCAATTCAAAAATAATAGTACAATACATTACTGCAGCGGCCGCGAAATAGGGGATTGCCGGCCGAGTAGTTATAGATGGCCGAGTGTTAACGAGGCCATCTAGAGATACGAGGCCGGCAATCCCTGTTCGTGGCCAAGGCTTGTATAGAGTTTTTCTCAAACATGCATCATCATCATCATCGTCATCGATCCATCGATCGATCCATCGATCCATCCATCCATCGATCCATCCATCCATCCATCCATCCATCCATCCATCCATCCATCCGTCCGTCCGTCCGTCCGTCCGTCCGTCCGTCCGTCCGTCCGTCCGTCCGTCCGTCCGTCCGTCCGTCCGTCCAGCAATGTTGTATGAAATTCCATTATTGACCTCTCGTCTAGGCGCACCTGCAACGTGACAGTTTGTGGCGAGGCCGTATTGTCTAACGCTTCTGACGCTTGCCAGCGCTTTCACCGTCTCTTTCTGTCATCCTTTTATACCGTTTGACAGAAAGAAATAGTGATTGCGAAGGCAAGCGTCAGAAACGTTAGACAATAAGCCTGCCGGACTCGAACCCACGTCCTTCTCCTTGAGATACCATAGGTCAAACTACTAGGCCACCACGGCTTTTTTAGGGTTAAAACGGGACCATATTTCTGAGACTCCGCTGTCCGTTCGTCTGTCTATTTATCCATGTGTCACCAGGCTGTATCTCATGAACCGTGATAGCTAGACAGTTGAAATTTTCACAGATGATGTATTTCAGTTGCTGCCATAACAACAAATAATAATAGAAATAAAATAAATTTGAAAATTAAAGTGGGTCGTCATACTAGAAACGTGTTTTTTCGGCATTTTTAACTCGATCTTTATAATGACGTTAACTAGACACTTGAAATTTTCATCGATTATGTATTATTGTGGCCAGTACAATAACAAATAATAAAAATCTAATTAAATATTAAGGGGTCCTACCAAACCAATATAAAATGATCTCATACTGCGTACATTTTACTTAGAAGTAGGGTTATGCTAACACTGGATTATAATATTACAGTTACGGCTGTTTATGGCATATGTTTTGACATAAGTACCTAAAAATTTGTACGGAACCTTCGGTGCGTGAGTCCGACTCGCGCTCGGCCGGTTTTAACAATAATAACGAAAATAACTTCGGATTAAACGCTGGTCCGCAGACCGCTTCACTGGCAGCAGAAACCGCCTTATGCCAACTTAACCTACAAAGCCAAGTAAATTAGAAAACTCACGCTTTTAACTCACCTGTAAAATTGCTGCTGTGCTTCAAAAATGAACCCGCATTCGAAGAAAGCGCTCAGCAATATCGGGAAGAGGAGTAGTGCAAAATTGAGGATATTGTATCGTCCGTAAGGACCCAGGCTCTCCAGGATGGAGTCCAAGTTGATTGCTTTCTTCACCTCCATGTTTGATAGGTTTGTCCAAGAGTTTCTCAAATGATCTGGAAAATAGGAGTTACATTAATTTTGGGAGATCGCAATAAAAACTAAGCTAAACTTGAGAAAAAAAGAATCGAGACGCCAGTCTATGTCGGTTAGTCGAATCTTTTTAGGGTTCTGTACCCAAAGTGATTATTACAGTAAAATTACATAAAGTTTACCACTGACAGATGGTTTGCCTTCATTTCATATTCAACTTTAACGACCTACAAATAAAGCCAATTTTAGAATACTGTTACCCACGTTTGCAGATTTTGTAATAGCTACTTTATTTGTATGGTGTTAAAGTTGAAAATGAAATGGAGGCAAGCCATCTGTCAGTGGTAAACTAAAAGTAAACGTATTGTACTGAGACTCCGCTGTCTGTCTGTCTGTCATGCAAACGCGACAATAGTGAAAGTCAATCAAGTGAAATTTTTTTAGGGTTCCGTACCCAGATGGTAAAAACGGGACCCTATTACTGAAGCTCCGCTGTATCTCATGAACCGTGATAGCTAGATAGTTGAAATTTTCACAGATGATGTATTTCGGTGGGTATGTATTACAATACCGAAGTACGAAAGACCGAAAGTATTAAAACATCGAATGGGTCAAAAGACCGACACGATTTTTTTCTGAAACCGTAAACTTCTTAGAATTTATTAAAACGGCATTATTCAGAACCCATTAGGTTAGGTTAGGTTTGTTTTAAAACAATCTTAAAAAGTTAACGGTTTCAGAAAAAAATCGTGTCGGTCTTTTGACCCATTCGATGTATTAATACATTCGGTCTTTCGTACTTCGGTATTATACTTACCCATTTCGGTTGCCGCTATCGCTATAACAACAAATAAATACTAAAAAACAGAATAAAATAAATATTTAAGGGGGCTCCCATACAACAAACGTGATTTTTTGCCGTTTTTATAGGCAAGGGTACGGAACCCTTTGTGCGCGAGTCCGACTCGCACTTGGCCGGTTTTTAATACTATGTAAACGTGACATGAGTGAAAGTCAATCAAGAAAAATATTTTTTGTTCGTGAACTCACGTCGAGTCCCACAACATAGCAGCGCAAGTGAGAGGGGTGCAATTGACTGTCATAATGAAGGTAGCAAAGTGGTGTTGCGACTAATGGATAAACCTACAGAGCCTTTGTTAATTTAGTCCCGCTGTTAGTTTTGTACCCGGTCTCCCCTATAGATATTTTTTATCCTAAGTGCAAGGTTCCCGTGGGACGTCGAAGACAATTAGTACCTAGTGACAGAACAGATGTTCCAAAGTTTTTTGACGTGACAACGTCTATAAATCGATGAACGCCGGCTGCATACACGAAAAAACATGACTCATTGTAACGTTACGTTAGAGTAGCGAAGCAGGCCAGTTGCAAGAGAGCGGCGAGGGCCGGTTGTAAGAGAGCGGCGAGGGCCAGATGCAAGAGAGCGGTCAAGGCCAGTTGCAAGAGAGCGTCGAACGCCAGGATGTACAATGCGGGGTGCGGGGGGGGGTTGAATGTTTTGTTATGACGTTGTCACGTTAAACTATCGTCCGCAAACCGACTTTACAGACAACCGGTTTTTATGTTATTTACAGTCTGTCCTAGTTCCAGTCTATGCTAAAGAACAAAAAATAGTTACCATTTTTTCAGAATAATTATGCAAATTAGTTTAAATTGTACAGCAAATGACTTGTACGGTGTGTGTCGTCTGTAGCACAAATATTTGGATACGTGCACGTTAAAAATGCTTTGTCCTCAAAATAGTATGCATATACACCGTTGCCCATTCATGCCGCTCCGTGCCTATTGCCTACTGATATAGTAGATTTTGGAACGATGACCGAACTATCGTAGGAAAAAAAATAAAGAATTCTTTTACTACTCTAAGGTACTATAATGACAGTAAGTTGTACAACTAATTTATTTATTTACTAGCTGTTGCCCGCGACTCCGTCTGCGAAGAAAAAACCTACCGAATACAGAAAGAAAAGTTTCATAAAAATCGGTCCAGCCGTTTCGGAGGAGTTCGATAACAAACACCGTGACACGAGATTTTTATATATTAGATGAAATAACAAAACAGGCTTACTTACAGTTTTTTACCAAGGTGCCTAGATTGTTCAAAATAACCTAATTGAATACTTTGCTTTAAACATTAAAGACTACTTTCACTTACAAATCAACGTGCAAGCACCAGCTCATTCCGAGAGAGTCTGCAGTGAGAAGTATATAAGAGTGTAAAGTATATAAGCTGGGATGACTGTCTGAGTGGACTTTTTGGAGTCTTTACGTTGGTATGATTGTTACAATAATTAGTTAGTGTATTAATGAACTAAAACAATTACTTTGCTCACCCGCGACCTTACAATAGTTACGTTTATGCAAGAAATGTGTGTTCATGCAGTTCCTCCACCTCCACACTGTACGAACACACACAAATCACATAAACACAACTATCACCACCACCAAGCTACACTGACGCGTTTCGAACTCAACCAGAGCTCATCCTTGGAGTTACCACAACCGTATGGTCGCGGGTGAGCAAAGTAATTGTTTTAGTTCATTAATATGGACCTCCGCAAAGTAACGCCTGATTCAATAAATTAAGTTAGTGTATTATTAGTTAATTATCATTAATTATCAAACAACTTCGAGAAAGAGGCCAACAGAAGATAGCTGGGATGGGCAGCTTATGGGAAACTGCGTCAAGTCTTCACATCGCCATTTCCACAGAGTCTAAAGACGAAAGTCTACAATCAGTGCGTCCTACCCGTCATGACATACGGCGCCCAAACATGGACACTCACTTTACGGCTGGTCCACAAATTTAAAGTTGCTCAACGTGCTATGGAAAGGGCTACGCTCGGAGTTTCTCTAAAAGATCGAATTCGTAACGAAGTGATCCGACAGAGAACCAAAGTTATCGATATAGCCCACTGCATTAGCACGCTGAAGTGGCAATGGGCACGCCATATAACCCGAAGAACCGATAACCGTTGGGGTAGACGAGTTCTTGAGTGGAGACCACGGATCGGCAAACGTAGCGTGGGACGTCCTCAGTACCGGTGGAGCGATGATCTTCGCAAGGCGGCTGGCAAGAGCTGGATGAGAGTGGCCGAGGATCGTGCTCAGTGGCGTGCCATGGGAGAGGCCTATGTCCAGCAGTGGACGAACGTAGGCTGATGATGATGATGATGACGAAGCGGTCATATTATATACTCTTAAGTGGATAATTGAATAAGTCGAAAGGGTTAATTCGCGATATGCTCGATTAGCGAACAGTCAGTTCCTTAATTGACCTTTTGATCCTTCGCTATACTTCATACCTACAAATGTTTAAAGTACCGAGGTACTCAGTGATCACGTGGAGTTCGTATCAATGGACGGACTGGGCTGATTCGTATGAAATTTGGTATGTAGACAACTGGATCTTTGGATAATACATAGGAAACTTTTTGTCCCGATATTACCACGGGGTAAAATCGCTGTCGTGGTAGCCTTATGGCATCTCAAATAAAGGGTCGTTGGTTTGAGCCCGGGTTTGCGATATTAGATTTGTACCACGAGTTTTGCGGCGAAAAAAAACATCGTGAGGAAACTTGAACACACCTATAAAAAAAACAATGGTGTGTGTGAAGCTCCCAATTTGCCCTGGGCCCAAGCTAAGCATGGGCTGGGATGATGATGACGAAAATCCTAAAAATTTAACCGCCAAGTGTAGAAATATGATTTTTTTGACAGATGTTCTTCACCAGTGACCAGTGGTGGTGTAGGGGTTTGGCACGCAGCACGGAATGCTGAGGACCTGGGTTCGATTCCCAGCGCTGATCTCATGGTGGTCATGTTTCAGTTTGTATTTAGTATGAAATATATGGATTTCACGGGATGACCGTAAAAGTAAAAAATTGGAGTTGGAAAATAAAAATACAAAAAGACTCCAAAAAACCAATGAGATGTTCTTCACACAACGTAAATGAAGATCAAGATGTAATTTTTGAGCATTCTCATGGGAAATTAGTAAAATCCAGGAATTTTAACCTTTTCGACGCCAACGACGCATTCGCACCTTCAGGACTATACTGACCCAATAGGAATTATTCTCATTTTAAAAGTAAGCTTTGAGCATTAAGTTCAATTTTGAAACGAGAATAATTCCTATTGGGTCAGTATCGTCCTGAAGGTGCGAATATCCGCACCGCAGGTTCAACGCCAACGACGGATATATGAGTCACGGCGAGCAGAGCGATATCTACCTTCATGCTTTTCTGTAGGGTTCAACTTCGCGTTCGACATTCCGATGTCATGGCGTACGAGTAAGATCTCACGTGAGTAAGGTCACGCGACCTGGCCGCGGTAGCTGCGATTTTATCTGCGACCACGTAGCCCGCCAACTGGCCGCGTATTGGTCGCGATGTTTCTGCTGGCCGCGCGGCCAATACGTGGTCGCTGGCCACCTGGTGCCAGGTGCTTGGCCTGGTGGTGGCTGGTCGCCTAGTGCGCGCTGCTGCATATTTCACGGAATAATTAGTTGGCCGCAGCGACCTATCCGCGCGACCTGGCCGCCTAATGCGCGGGGGCTCTTAGACACAGTTTCCACTTGGGGAGAAGTTTTCGAGTGGCGATTGCAAATCGGAAGGCGACAGCAGGCCTCCCACTAGGTTTGTCGTTCATTATGGGGTTCAAGTGGCCTTTGTTCTTCAGGTGGACATCTTTCGGCTGGTGATGATGACGATGAGAGTTACAATAATTAATGTCATATCATATAATTTCAGTAAATTTCCTGACATTTCGTATGAATGTCGAATGTGCGACCTTAAATAGGAACGGCTTTACACATTAAAACGCTATTTTGACGCGCAATTTAAGGTAATGTGATAAATTGGCTTCGATTTTTAGGGTTCCATAGTCAACTAGGAACCCTTATAGTTTCGCCATGTCTGTCTGTCTGTCTGTCCGCGGCTAAGCTCAGAGACTGTTAGTACTAGAAAGCTGTAATTTGGCACGAATATATATATCAGTCACGCAGACAAAGCGGTTGAATAAAAAAAAAGTAAAAAAAAATTTTTTCAGGGTATCTCCCATAAACGTAAAGTGTAGGTGATTATTTTCTTCTCGACTAACCCTATAGTGTGGGGCATCATTGGATAGGTATATCAAAATAAATAGGGGTTTGCTGAAACTATTTTTTGATAAAGTGAATATTTTCGGAGATATTCACTCCGAAAGTTCAAAATAATGTGTCCTCCCCCCCTCTAACTTTTGAACCGCACGTCTAAAAAATATGAAAAAAATCACGTAAGTTAAACTTAATAAAAACTTTCTAGGAAAATTATTTTCAACTTAATCAGTTGAGCAGTTTTTAAGTTTTTGCAAAAAAATATTTTTAAACTAAGATTGTAATTTAACCGCCACTGCAAGCATTTTTTTTCTTTAAGTACCTATAAGATTTCGCTAACAGTATCTTCTTTCAAATAAAAAAAAATTGAAATCGGTTCATATAATAAAGAAGTAAATCTGAAAAAACATCAACATACATACGTTAGTTCTAGTAGTTAGATTAGTTACCCAATTCACCGATAGATGGCGCTGTACCGCCGACCGCGGGAGTTGGGACCAAAACAACCACATTAATAAAGTATGCAGATTTTTTCGTACCTGCTACGAAACCCTATCTTGGACGTGTCCGACACGCTCTTGGCCGGTATTTTTTTGTTAATCTGAATGAGGAGCCATAGCACACGGCGGACACGACGTACAAAATACGCGTTCTTGAATCTACATAAGCACGACGATGTCTGTACACGCGTACGCCTACATACATCGCGCGCGCACTCTTCTGGATTCAGGCGGTGTCCTGCAATCTGCGCCTTGAGGGGTGGGGTAACTCGAATCAGTGCGGGGCGGATCGTGTCCATTCTGTACGTTATTATATACTGTGGCCATAGTCAAAATCATTGAAGAATGAATGAATGAATGAATGAAATTATTTATTGCTCGAATGTGAGTAATTACAAAAGGTGTTATGTATGACATAAAAAGTGCGTCACAATCAGCCGTTGTCCAGCATGCAATATATTTATAAGCTGTTTAAAAATTTCAATATTTAGCATAAATTTAACTACTAACTACTTAATATATTACCACATAATTACAATCATTGATGTCCCATGAACTCTTTTAAACTATAAAAACATTTGTCCAGCAACCATGACTTAATTGATTTTTGAAATTGCTGTCTTTGAAGCGCTTATTTATTCGATATATTTCAAAATTAGGTCATTATAAAGACACGCCATAAATTGACGTTTCACTATTCTTTGACTGGATGCCAAAATTCCCGACATTTCCGGGTAGTTTCTGTCGGCTGGTAACCCTAGACAAACAGCACGCAGACACATAGTGCTATGGCGATTGTGACGTCATTTCGAACGATGGTTGCCCCACTTTGCGCCTTGAGTGCAAATATAAGGCAGTGACGTAATTATAGAATTAAGCTCTTGTAGAACTGGCAATATTTACATTGTTTATCAATGAAAATTTCGAGTAAGAAGTTTATTTTATTAAAAACCAGGCAAGTGTGAATCGGACTCGCGCAACGAGGGTTCCGTTCATTTTTATACGTCAAACCTTAGTCAGTTTCTGTAGTGGTTTAAGTACAGAAGTACAGCCATTGAAATGAATTATATGTAGAATGTGAAAAAAAAAAAAAAATCAATTGAGTTGAGGTAATGTACTGTGATAAGGTCAAAGTTCGCTATTGCAATATAAAAACTACAGGGATTCGCGGTTTGATAGTTTACAATTAGCATGTCTATTGACTGGTGATGGTGGTGATGTCAAATAGTATAAAAGTTTAGAATGTTCGACGGAAATGTGAACTTATTGAAAATATTTTCCAGCTCACCTAAACCAGACTAGTAAAACAAGCTAATCCGTTTGTCACATACAAGTCAGTGTTCAACCGCCGCCTTAGGTTTAAATCATACAACGATAGCTTGACCAATGACGATTTAATCAGATTTGACACCCTATTTATACAGTACAAGAAAAATCTCGCCAGCGCGATTCAGCATTGTCTAGTACAATGGACAGCGACATCTAGTGGAATATAAAATCAACAAACAAAAGCACTTCACTATTACACAGTCAGTGTTGCCAGAACATTCGTATTAAAACAAACGTTTCGAGCGACATCGGTCGAGACATTGTCGGCGGGCAGTGGAGCGCGCTTCCGAGATACTGTCTGTGGCCACCCAAGGTCGGTGTCGGGTTGTGCGATTGATTTCATTGTGGACGGTTAAACATACATACTGTTTGCCTGTAGTACTCCGCCGCGAAATCAAAGAATCCAAACCGCTAAGGAGCCGCCGCGTATGTCCCTGAACAAAGAATGCCAAAAATTTCTTGCAAGTCACGAAGTCGAGCAAGCTTTATTTGTGGTAAACTTGTATTTGTGTACGTGTTGGAGTGTGCATGAGAGAGAGATCGGGTGTGGGTAGCTCAAAAAAATTGTTCAACAAATTTATCATACATCACAAAGCTTACACACATTCAATGACGAGTAAAGCCTACTGTCTTCGTAATCTTCGTTCTGTCGTATTTGGTTATAACGTATAGCAGACTAAAAGTAACGTCTAATAAATAATTATATGCAATTTCGCTCATCAATTCCGAAAAATTTAGAGGTGAGAGTCCGGCCTCTAAACCACGAATCCCACGATCTTTTGCTTGACGAACCATACTCACCAAGGAAAAAATCACCCTAGCAACTGCAAACGCATGACACTGTCGAAATTTCACGATATTTACATTGATGATGAAACGACCTTGGTTTGGTTGAAGACAGAAGCCGGTCGTGATCTATTCATTTGTATCATTTAATGCTGGAATCTAAATTGCTTTGGGAGTCATAAGGTGAGTGGCTGTCATATTCATTAGACGTTTGTAAGGTAACTTCCTAGGCCAGTGGTTACTGATTTACATGTTTTTCACCCTTGAAAACTGCAGAATATTGTTCAGGTACAGATTTCCTCCCTATGATTTGATTCCCTCGCCCCAATCTCTAATAACTTAATCTTAAATTTGTGTCTTTAATTAGACCAGGATTATTCCAACAATGAGCTTCTTCCATAACTTCGTACACCCCGGTACCAAAGTATGGTTTAAACCAAGTATAGCGGTACTGATACGTAGCTTTATACAACATTCGCCTAAGTTGAAAATAGTTAGGATAGAGTCTACAAAGTCAAGTTGTGAAGTGATCTTAAGTAATTTTTACTTATTAATACCTTTCTTCATTTTCTTATTTCCTTTCCCTTCTTTCCTTCCTTGGAATTCACCCCAGAAACTTGTAGGTTGTTGTCATTATCCCTTAAGACAAGTACAACGCGATTCTCCCATTGGTATCCATGATATCTGATGGTATCTATTTCATTATTCCTTGCTAAACACACATAGCACTTTGGAGGTATGACGCTTAGTGGGTATACCATGCTGGTAACTTTATATTGTTACTAGCTCTATTGCTCATTTGTTAGTCTAGATACCGGGAGTTTTCGAAAATTTCAAGGCTCTAGCTCCAGCGGTTTAGGTTGTGCGTTATCTGTCAGTCATGTTTAATGTAACCATACGTCCCGTTTTGAACGGGACGGTCCCGCTCTCAGGTACTCTGTCCCGGTGTCCCGAAAAACAAGTCGGGGACGCGAAAATGTCCCGTTTTCATAAGATTTAAAATAACGACACGTGAGCGGTAGTCCATCTGTCTGAATAGTTACTATCATAAAGTCGATGGTTACTATTGATTGTGACCTATACCAATATTTGATTTTCTTTAAAAAAAAACAAGTTGCGGGCATAAAAGAAAACCCAATTACGTACCTAGATGTCTAAGTAGTTTGACCTATGTTAATTGTACAGGGTTATTTGTAATTCACTAGCATCCTTTTAACCCTAAACTCCTACCACTTAAACAAATGTTTTTTGTTTTACGGCTTTTGTCATAACTTAATATTTTTGGTGTAATAACGTTTTGAAAATTTGATTCTGCCTCTTATTTTTACGATACTCTGTGTATTTGTATGGGAAAAAAAGTGCTTCATTTTAAAAAGTCGTAAAACAAAAAACATTTGTTTGAGTAGTGAAAATAAACGGATCACTCACGTCTCAAAACGAGTTTAACTCGACATGTTTCGGGCTAATCCGTAGCCCTTCCTCTCGGAGTCGCACGTCACGGCGGCTGCCACACGTGCAGTGCACGTGTGCACGTGTGCAGTGCAGTGCACGTGTGGCAGCCGCCGTGACGTGCGACTCCGAGAGGAAGGGCTACGGATTAGCCCGAAACATGTCGAGTTAAACTCGTTTTGAGACGTGAGTGATCCGTTTATTTTCACTATGAGTGAGTCTCACGGTAGTTTCATGTTTATTTGTTTGAGTGATAGGAATTCAGGGTTAAGAGGATGCCAGTGAATTAAAAATAACCCTGTAATTGTTAAACATAATATTTCAAAAATCTTGCCAAGTGTTGTTCACATTTTGGAAGATGTCACCCAGTACAGTACTAAGTATTTACGCATCGGAAAAAATTTAAATACAAAATTGGGTGGTATGTAAGCCGTTTGTTATTGTAATAAAAGTTCATTTCTGCCCAAAATCTCCTTAAAAATTCGTTGTCCCGTTCTAAAGTGACAAAAAAATGGTCACGTTAGTCATGTTACTCTTTCATTAGTAGGTATAGAAGATGACGCAGATGCTTTTATATGGTTAGATGGCTGCGACAAAACCATGCATATTAAATCCACCGAGGCTATGTATTTAGCTGTTGTAATCCTCAAGGACGTGAACTTATATTTATTAGATCAGATACAAGTCCGACGAAATAGCTTAGCAGTAGAATGTTAAGTGACGTAAAGGACAATACTCGTTTGTGTGCCAATATACTCAGGACACTCATTGTGACGTTGCGGAAGCCTGTACCTAGTATGTTAATCAGATCTTAAGTTAAATTCAGACGAGAACGTGATCTTACTATTAAGAATTCAAAGCATTTAATATTGACCATATAAATAATTACACTATGTCGAATTGGCAGTTTCATTTGGTATTAATAATTAACTGACAGTGTGCAATGGCTATTGCGTGTTAAATTAAAAATGAAGTTTAGAACAGACATGTTCAAATAGAATGTCCTAAAGTAACAAACTTTAAAAACAAATCCTCTCCTAATAAGTACTATTTCATTATCTGAAGCGTGTATCAATGCCATTGACACCTGATCCGAACCTTGAACCTAACATCAATTGCTTTTTATAATTATACTGACGTGGACAAACGAACCCTGTGTGCTGATATCGGAATAAATCTATTTCAAGAATGCTTCCTTTATGAGTAATCGAGGTTATTTTCCTTCATATATCATGACGAATCTTAAATATTCATGCCCAGAACGAAACTTGCTCGTCAGTGCCTTTATTTTTGGAACAAAGTTAACAAAACGGGCATTATTCTTTGTTTGTACCTTTTCGTCACACTTGGGCCTAGAGAATAAACTGAAACACGAATGATCTCATCTCCTTCTTTTCAACTTCATCCATTGCTTGCTATAAAAGGCTTCTCCCAGATGCTTATACAACGATTTATCATACATTTTCTGCATTCAGTGCTATCCAGCGAACTTAATTAACTCGGTGGTATTTGCAAGACATATCAAAAGAACAATATAGTTCGACGTTAGGAGACTTAACTCTATTGTCAAATTTGTCGAAACTCATATTAACAGTAGTAAAATCGCGATCAAATATCACGATCATTATCAATATTATCACTTTCATATTTTCGAAAGAATTCTACTCTTTAACAAATACTTTCTACAATGCTGTCCATATCACTGATCAGTCTAATAAAATCCTCATACAAATTCTTTTCAAGGTTTATAACTTGGATTTCTTTTTAATACTGTTGCAGCAGTGATAAAGCAAAGAGAAGCCCTGTACTGTAAACTAATAATTCAGTCTCCAATAGTTAATCCTTTCATTGATTACGAGTATTTTCATGATTTCAAAAATCGTTGGACCATCTTGTTTGTGGCCTACAAACGAGTCGTTTCCCATTCACCAGCACTAATGGTTGCTTTTATCTCAACGGCTATCAGTTTTACAAACATAGCATAGGTATAAATATTATCAGAAATATATGGAACCATCCATAGATTACAGATAAGCTGACGGATGGCACTTTTAAATATCATTTCGACGTCATATTTTTGTCTGTACGATACGCTTGTTTAAATTGAGTCACGTTCAGAAACTCCACACGCAACACAAGCCCTACAAGAGTAAAACTGAAGTAACAATAGTTATCGCATAGCTATAGTTTCATAATTTCTCTCTAAAAACACAAGAATACTTCTGGAGTTTGTATCTGTTCATTCTTATTCAATGTGTAGTAGCTAAAAACTGTTTGAAAAACCTTGAATCTTAGAGGAAAATCAGAAGGTTCTTTCGGCAAAAAGTTTTAATTATAGCAAAAAACCGCTCACGATCCTTTTGAGTCGAGTGAACCAGTCTCTAGTAAATACAAGCATGGAAACTACTGGCAGAGCTAAAAAGCGTATTCGTACCGGAATGCAAGACCAATCGTTTAGGATTTCATTATCAAGGCAGTGTTCATAGTTTATTCAGATAAGTCTCGGAAAATTGAACAAGTGTGCCGTAGCATTCGAATTGATATATATATATAGTTACAGCTAATGGGTTTTTTCCGAACCGGTGGTAGATTTTTCGACGTTCATAGGAGTATCAATTGATGCTTAAATTGAATACCTGGGCGACCGAGCTCTGCTCGGGCAGAAACTCGGTACCAAGCGTTTTCCCAGAGATAAGACCAAGCTAGATCAATTTTTCATCCCCGAAAACCCCCAAATACCAAATTTCATCGAAATCGTTGGAACCGTTTCCGAGATCCTGATTATGTACACCGGAGGGGTGGGGGGGGGGGGGTTGAGAGGGGGGAGGGGATGCGGGGGAGGGAGCGCGGAGGTATTAAAGGGGGGATGAAAATTTCATTGATTTTGCCGTAGGATACACCGTTTTCAAGATATTTGGCAAAAACACCGGAGGGGTGGAGGGGTGAGTCACGTTAAACTATCGTCCGTAAACTGACTTTTTAGACAACCGGCTTTTCCTGTTCTGTGCTCCCAATAGGGAACGTGCACATAGACGGTGCTGCCAACTGGTGCCATAAGGGTGCCATCAATTTGAATGTTTTACCTTGATAAATTTGTTTTACTGTCCGCATAGTGTCTCTTCTGTCGCATTAGTGCTGCCGCCTATAGTTACTGCACGTACACACTGCACGTTCTAACAAAAAAGTAACTTTTTCTCGCAAAAAAATAACTTTTTCTCACAAAAAAGTAACTTTTTCTCACAAAAGAAGAAACTTGACGTTTTCTCATAAAAAAAAACTTAAAAAAAAAAACTAAAAATCTTGAAAAAAAACGTGGTATCGAACCAAGGTCGGCTGGATCCGCGACCACCCGATTTCTAATGTGCCATTATGATCTGCTCGAAGTCGGCGAAATTTAGCTTTATATTCTAATGCTAACAAAAATAGCCGGAAAACACGAGTAAAAGCGATTTTCTGAAAATGAAACATAGCTAGATCAGTTTTTCATCCCCGAAAACCCCCACATACCAAATTTCATCGAAATCGTTGGAGCCGTTTCCGAGATCCTGATTATATATATATATATATATATATATATATATATATACATATATACAAGAATTGCTCGTTTAAAGGTATTAGATAAAGAATTTTGACTTTGACTTTGACTTTGAATGACTTATTTTTGGAAATTGAAGCTATTAATATAGCATGTGTATCGTATTAGGTAGGTACCATAGCAGGGTTGATTAGCTTGTTATTTGTCTAGTAGTTTGACCTACGGCCTCTCAAGCAGAGGTTCGTGGGTTCAAATCCCGGCTCGCACCTCTGAGTTTTTCGGTGAAATTACATTTGAAATTTACCATGAGCTTTACGATGAAGGAACGAAGAAATTAAATGGTGTGTGTGAAGTTCCCGATCCGCACTGGGCCCGCGTGGGAACTACGGCCCAAACCCTCTCATTCTAAGAGGAGGCCTATGCCTTGGCCTATTTTCACTTAGCGAAACCTGACTTTAAGATATCACTAAACTGATGTGATATGAAACACAGCCACATAAATATGCGGTTGCTTACATAGCAATTAAAAAAGTGGCGTCAATTCAATTTTTGCCACATCTGTACCTAATAAAGTTGTCGATGATGCAGTCATTTGTAGGTCATATTATTATAAAAATATTGATGTAGATGGCTATTTAGAGCCAAATGTAAAAGACCAAATTATAAAGAGAACCGAACAAATGATATAAACGATAGAGGGATAAATTCAAATGTATGATAGAGATCCATGAATATAGTGTTTATTTAACTAAATACAAAGTTCTTGCAATATAAGATTTGATCAATTGATAATACTTTGTTTTTATTTCATTAACGCCAGGACAAACAAGCGTCATGATCATGACTTTGACGTTACAGGTCATTGTGACTTTATGCGATTATATAGTTATTTTTTTGGGTCGAGTCGCCATTTATAATTACATATTATATACAAAGTCAGAATCATCTTGGATTGTCCAGTTTTGTTTATTTGCATATTCATCTTCTCATGATGCCTTTCGAACTAGTTCACGCTGGCAGTCAGCTCAGCGCACTTCTTTTTGTCCTTGTCTATGCGTATGGTAACATCTTCAAATGAGTTTTTTTTAAGCCATACACATTTATTTGCTCGCGTCTCTCTTGTGGAGATGGCAAAAGTTAAGAGTCTACAGCCAATATTTTTTAAAAAACTATAATATTATAATATTTTTTTTTTTTAATTAGACTCGGCTGGGCAGCGTTCGGGAAGCTCCGCAATATCTTGTCATCCGATATACCGCAGTGTCTCAAGTCAAAAGTCTTTGACCAGTGTGTGTTGCCAGTGATGACTTATGGCACTGTGACGTGGCCGCTAACGATGGGTCTTATAAGGAAGCTCAAGGTCACTCAGAGGGCGATGGAGAGGGCTATGCTTGGAGTTTCTCTGCGGGATCGCATTAGAAATGATGAAATCCGCGCGAGAACTAAAGTCACGGATATAGCTCGAAGAATCGCTAGACTTAAGTGGCAGTGGGCAGGGCACATCACCCGTAGAACTGACGGCCGATGGGGCCGAAAGGTTCTCGAGTGGCGTCCGCGGACCGGAAGACGCAGTGTAGGTAGGCCTCCAACAAGATGGAGCGACGACCTGGTGAAGGTAGCGGGAACGCATTGGATGCGGATGACACAGGGCCGATCTGTTTGGCGAGCCTTGGGGGAGGCCTATGTTCAGCAGTGGACGTCTTGATGAAATGATGATGATGAGCCAATATTTTTTAATCAAGTCTACTGTGATCTAGTTTGGGACGGCTGGCCACCTTTCGGCCCATTTTTGCTTTGCACTGGGTTCGTACAGTAAAATTTCATAAAGTTTACCACTGACAGATGGTTTGCCTTCATTTCATATTCAACTTTAACGACCTACAAATAAAGCTAATTTTAGAGTACTGTTACCCACGCTTGCAGATTTTGTAATAGCTACTATATTTGTATGGTGTTAAAGTTGGAAATGAAATGAAGGCAAGCCACCTGTCAGTGGTAAACTAAAAGTAAACGTTATCCCATCCTCGTCGCCACTGGTAGATATAGGACACAAGTGAAACACAGCCAAGCCCATTACGCACTGACGTATATTCAATGTACGTGCATGTGTGTGTCGCAGCACACAATCAAACCCAATACAGTTCGTAAATAATTCTTAAGTTTGCTGACTCGGAGTCGCTAATTTTATGTCCACAGGAGAAAAAACTTTTGTTTCTTACGGTGTGTTAGGTGTGTATGACCCATTTATTATGGAACTTAAATTAATAAATGAACATGTCAATTTAATTATTTTATTTTATAAAAAATGAAATTGAAAAAAAAAAATACAAAAGATATATACTTCATATAAAACTTGTTAAAGTTTGGCTTAGTAGCGACATCTCTTGTCTGGGTGAGCGGGTAGTTCCGAAGGAGTGTTGAAGTCTCTCGATGAGGGTGTAAACATAGATATGGATGTATGGGAAAAATTTGTGTCTAAACTCCTGACCAGTGGTGGTGTAGGGGAATGGCACGCAGCACGGAATGCTGAGGACCTGGGTTCGATTCCCAGCGCTGGTCTTTTTTCTGGGGTTTTTTCTTGGGATCTCCGTCAAAATCGTGTCCGACAAGTGTGAACAGCTACATATAAAATGTTCTGCCACTGGAGCGCCCGATTAAAATCGGAATCCGACAACGACATAGTGGAAACGGGCTCTTACAATGACGAAAGGCCTTTCTTAATGAGTTAAGCTTTTGCAATTTCAACCTTGTAACTCAGAGAAGACGGTAGCTATTTGTTTGCTTTTTTATTACTTGTTCTGATTTGTTATTAGCGGTGGGCTTCAACAAACGAGAACAATGTTATGAGTTCTGCAGTCCTAAACCCCCAGCTTATAAAATTCCAGCTATACAAAAATCTGCAATTGTGTGAAAAATGTCACGGACAGATTAGTGTCGGTATAAAAGTTGATTGGCCCACGTACTCGTGATCTCAAAATCACATTCAATTACGTGGCAATCATCGCTATAGAGGTAAAATGGGTTTCTTCACTACGAGTATTAAAGGCTGTCTATGCAATTAGCAATTATAATGTGGGTTAGATGTGGGTACTGTTATCTTAACGACAATAACCTCTCATAAAAGTGCGGTCGAAACTGTTTCAAGGCTGGCAAGTTTATTAACCTGTCTCTACGTAAAAATAGAACTTCAATCGTTTTGATTCGCACTATTACAGTCTTTAGTTGGTATATTGGCTCCGACAAACTTTAATACATAGGTACGTGCATTTTAAACAGTGTGCTGCCACTGTACGGGAATTTGAGACCATGTTAAAACCAAATTATGGCTGTGTGTGGTCTTATGGCTTCCTCTTGATTTGTTGTATGATTTCAAAATATTGCTGTTTTATTCGTGAAGACTTTCAAGATGTCTTTTAAGAATTAAAATGTTCATTTTTTTACTCGTAATATAACAAAATCTGTGTAGCAACTCATACAGCTACAGCACTAATTAAAAAGTACATACCGTATAGCAAAGGTCGTGGTGTGGTCACAGTGGCACAGTTTTAAGGACAAGAAGAAAGAGATTACAAGGTTCTTCATATACCTACTAGTTATATTATATGTAACGCATATCGCACTTCTAGATCAAGAGTATTTCAACTCAAAATACCTAATCAGCCATTTTCATTTAGCCACTCACATGCTTTGCGCAACCGCGGTTGCCAATTTATTTATTTATTTCAATGAAAGGACATTGTTTGAAATCACTTAGATGTCCTGTAATCACGTAGATGTATTTAAATGGATGATAAAAAGTATATTGTTGTGTCTTAAGCCAGCCAACAAATCAATTTCAGTCAGTAAAAAGTCAATAAAGTTTTGCACGCAGATGGCATTGATCATTATGTCAGTGACATAGGTAATAAAACATTTAATATAGTTTCATTGAATATAATTATAGTCCACGGTCAAAGGGTATAACAGTGTTTAGCTATTTTTTCTACGCATATTGTAGGTACATATATCATTTATAATAGGTACGCAATCCCCAGGTGTTTTTAGGTAGGTAGGTATTTACCCCAAGTTTTGACTGTGGCGTGTGGAATATAATAAATGTTAGCGGAGTATTATTTGCAAGAATAAAAGTAATAAATAGTAGAGTTTTTTTAATCAAACGTTACCCTAAGAAGGAAACATGATGTTTCGTAAATAAATTATTGTTTCAAATTTAGCTATTTCATTGATGATAATAATAAATCGTTTACCAGATCAAATTACCGGATCAGTTTTAGTAGACAATGTTTTTTTTTAGATCTTAGCCAGTAAATGCATTTATTTATTGGTCATAATTGTAACAAACAAACCCAGTGTTAGACATCCAGTCATTGGAGATAACACAATCTGGCCTATCCGCAATAATATTCCTGATCGTTTGAAGACTCTACATCATTTTGTTATTTTGAATAGCCAGAGAGGCTACTACGAAATCCGAAATACGACGCTCGTATCGTCCGTCCTCTTCATTCTTCTGTTCTTATTATAGCGTGAACGAAACAGCACGATACGAAGTTCGAAAATCGAATTTCAGAGTATAAAGAGAAAAGACAGATTTGTTTGTAACGATCGTACCAAAATGTGCACCAAACTCAGACCATCGACTAAAGTTCTATTGTTGTTTCCTACGATGCCGTTCTAACAATAGGCCATAGCTATTGTCAAGTAAGTCTTTGCTTTGACGATCTGCAAAAAGGCCGGCTTAGCCAAGAAAGTTAAGTTCAACGACCCACGGCTAACAAGATGAAGTTAATTATAATTAACAAGCCGCTTCACTCATACACAAGTCATTAAAATAAATATTAATAAGCGTAATAAATCAAAACATAAACTAAAGAGGAAAGATTTGTATTTTTGTATGTAACGAATAAACTTAAAATCTCCTGGACCGATTTCAAAAAATTTTTTGCCGTTTAAAGCTACATTATTACTGAGTGACATAGGCTACTTTTTACCGCGGGAAAATTCCTTTTCCTACGGAAAAATTGATTTACCGCGAGCGAAGCTGCGGACGGAAGGCTAGTCACTGAATATTCAGTAAAGATCTGTATACCTTTATAAAAGGCAACATACTGACTGATCTATCAGCGGACAGCACAAATCACTGTACTTTGGCATACCGTTAGTTATCATGACCTAGGCATCCGCTAAGAAAGGATTTTTGGAAATTCCCACGGGTTAAGGAAAGAATGGGATTTATATACCTACTCAATTCAATGGGACCCTATTTCTCAGTAACCATCCCTTTAGAATCATAGAGGTTCGGTCGGTAAAAAGGGATATTTGGAATTTCCCACGGCATAAATATCGGAAGTTGACCATACATCTAATCTAATACCTTTAAACGAGCAATTCTTGTGTATTGATCTAGCTTGGTCCTATCTCTGGGAAAACGCTTGGTACCGAGTTTTTTTTTATGTTAGAGAGGCCAGACAAACGAACTAGTGGGTCACCTGATGTTAATGAACACCACTGTCCATAGACACCCGCAGCGCTTTATTGCGTTGTTTCAGCCCGAGCGGGGCTTGGTAGCCCAGGTACTATAATTTGAACGCGGACGAAGTCGCGAGAAAAAGCTAGTTATAAAATAAATTCTAAGTGTAAGCTAAACGCAACTATAACTACTTATATAATTGACTTAGAAGACTTACAATATAGAATTGATTTATGTGCCCATGGCCGGACTACGATACCGCAACTCATTCACGAATAGTGAATTCTAATGAGCGCCGTGTATGAACAAAGTTAACCTAGCGTTCAAACGACAAAATTAACACATAACCTAAAATCTAAATCATCATCTTATGAAATAAAGTGATATTAAAACAATACTTACAGCGTAATGCATCACTAATTCATTATTATACCATGACCTATTTCACGGAATCACTCGTATTAGTTCGGAAAAGAATTAATTCTAACCACAATTCACACGTGTTCACTTATTATTTGATAAATTCTGAGTCAATATTAGCGAGGATTGGAGATCGGTTTACGAATATTCGTAGTTTTTTTTATTGGTTTATTCGCGTGGTGTACGGCCGGCCGGCGTTCGGTCTCTGCGCGTATGAGCGCACGGGATTGGCTCTCACTCAACCACGATGTAGCGCCCAGTGTAATGTCATATTTTATCACGCCATGGCGCGACTGCGTACACGCCGCTTTCCAAACGAATTGAGGTTATAAAACGCACGCTCTACACTACTGTTTACGAGCCAACTCAAGTTACAGCTCTTCTTTTCGAAGGAGCGTTGGATTACGAATAATTAATATGGCAGTTTTACTTTATGAATAGTAAAGGAATGCACCACATGTGCGAGTAATTTTTTGAGATAAACTGGAGTTTTTTTTTTATTAGGAAGCTGATGCGTTCAAGTTTCACACGGTGTTTTGTTGCTTTTTTAATCACTGAAATGCGTCATGCGTGTCGTGATGGAATTAATACATGGTTTTAAATGATGTTATTAAAGTAGGATTAATAGAACTCTACATTCTCATAAACTAATTAAGTATATTAAATAAAAGAACCTATTTGAACAATTTTAATTGTTATGGTATGGAGTTTAATCCCGATGTAACAAATGCGGTTGCAAAAATCTGACCTACTTATAGTTTTTTTCCGTGTAGGTAAGTAAATCATGTCGGTTATTGAACTAACCAATGTTTTATAAATAGTATAGCTTTTATATTGTATTATAAATTTGGTATTAAAAAAGGTAGAGCTAGAAAATATTCACGCACCAACTTCTCTCTATACGTATACTACTCTACTAATATCTTAACTTGACCTATGATTCGATACCTTTAGGTTCAATTGGCGTAAAGGACAAAATGGCACTTTTCAGGAGAGCCAAAAAATTAAAATTTTTTTTTAGAAAAACTTTTGTTACTTTTTTCTTTGTTGACCTATATTTTCGATGTATATGAGAAAAGTGCTTAGAATAAAATTCTTGTCTCTATTTAGTAATTCGGTACCTATTACGTTAAATATGAAACTTAAAAAGTTAAGTGTCCTTTACACCGCGGTAAAGTCACTTACGACCATACCATTTTAAGTAATTTAAGATTGTTAGTATTTGTTAGAAATTAAATGAAATGAAATTTTTATTTGCCGTCAAGGTCATTTTTGTAAAAAATAATGCATTTTTTGGGTGTATAGACTACTATAACTTACTAAATTTATATTGTTTTCCTTAGATTTATGTCATTACAGGAATGTATTATGCGAAAATATTCATCATTTGTTGTAATTATACGTTAGTAGTTATTTACGTGAGAACGTCAGCGGCTAGTTGTGCAGCGTCAGCGATACTGGGGTAGCTTCCCAGGTAGTCGTCCATATAATGGTCTTCGATGATAGCCTTACAAGCAGTAGGGTAGCTGGGTTCCAGCATTTTTGCGTTTTTGTTTTTTATGTAAAGCGCTATAAAGGGACTACGGGATACGGCGCCAAAGATCATGGATGACATGCGGTACTCTCTAAGGATGCCGTCCTTACTGCGCCAGAGGAAACGTTGCGCATCTCTGTCTCTTGGGATGATTTTGACCTGGGGAAACATTTCCTTGATGTCGCCATTTAAAGCAACGGCACCTTCTCTAAAGCGGAACAAAATGTCGAGAAGTGAGCACAAGAGGTCAGGTCCTTGTAAAAGGAGGCTATTGAGGCTTACGCCTTTCGTTGCTGCAGCCGCGTCGTGGACTGCTCTTAGCTTCTTCTTCTGAGGATGCAAGACACCGAAGATAGGCAGGTACCAACGAATGGAGCCGTCTGTGTTGACACAAGAGGCGTTTTGCGGAAGACGCTGGTGGTAAGTGTCTGGGTCACACTCCTCAGCGTAGCCTTTGTCGATTACGTCATCTATGAACTTTTGGAAAGCTGTAGCAAACGCTGGGTCTTTTGACATCTGTCGTTCAAGCGCTTTGAAGCGAGATAGTGCCTGAGGGTAACTGTCGGGTACGATTTTCGGCAAATCTTTCTTCCATGGCAGACCAACTTCAAAGTGACCACCGTCGAGCTGATGTATTGAGGATTCGACGATATCTACTGCTCGTTGGTCTTCGTCATTTGGACGGGGACTCTTTTTCGTGATGTCTAGAGCATCAATGTCATATTGACTTTTTATGAGGTTGTCCAAGTCATCCGACACATGATTTATGAACTCGAGTGGCTTTGATGAGAGAGAAAGTGCACCATGGAGTACCCAACCTAACAAGGTCCTAGAGGCGACGGGCTCATTCTTATTTCCGCTACGAACTTCGCGACTTAATGATAAATGCCAGTCTGGTGCGCCAATAAGGACTGTAGGAGAAACATCAGTGCAATACGAAAGTTCGTTAATTAAACCAGATAGGTGACTATAGTCCGTGAGATTTATCGTGTCAGGATTTTGCGCTCGAAGTCCTAGGGGCTTAATAGCCCGTGCGTGCGTAATTAAGTAACGATCGGCATGGCCACGGCCGCGAATATAGAAATCAACATAACTCACGTCAAGTTCCTTGCTCATACCACTAACACCTTCGATGCGAAGACGCTCCTGACAGGTAGGCTTCGCGCCAATGCGTGCAGCTACCTCACCGTCGATCAGTGTCGCCGTGCTGCCCTCGTCGAGAAGCGCTGTCGTCTCGAAGTCGCCGTCGGGACCCTCGAGTACAATCGGGACAACCTTCAGCAGACCACGAGGGCGCGAGGTCGACGGCAAGGATCCTGTAGCGTTAATTAGACAGTCAGAAGTATTCGCAATTTTGTCAGGGTGGTTGGTTACGGCGCCAATATTATTTATATTGACGGAACCAGTCGACTCGACAGAGGACGCTTCGGTCATGTTGCATTGTCCACTTGATGTAGCGCCAGCACGGGTGTCGACGGTCTCCGTGCCGTGGAGAAGTGCATTGTGACGTCTTGAACATCCGTCAACTCCACAACGTTTCGCTCGGCAGTTGTTCCATGTGTGCGGGTTGGCCTTAAGGCACCGGTAACAGATTTTTGACTCCCGTACCCAGCGCCATCTATCGTCAATGGAAAGCTCTAGAAAGCGTTTGCAGGCCTTTATGTCATGAGGCCCTTGTTTACAAAATGTACAGCGCTCAAATATTTTGCCATTGGATGCCGTAGCGTGTACCGATTCCTTTTTTAAATGAAATTTGAAATTATTTGTTCGAGGTAAATTCGGGTGCATCGGTTGAGATGGCGCCTTAAATGTACTGTCAGCGACAAAATTGTATTTTAATTGTTTATCTGCCTCGGCCAAGAGGAATTGTGACAGTAATTCGAGCTTTGTTATATTTTGTTCCTCTGGTACGTGAATGGAGGCAAAATCCGTAAAGCGGGCTCTGGTGTGCTCGCTTAACTTAACCAAAATGCACTTAAAAAGCTCCGGGGAAGACAAGTACTCGTGTTGATTAAGTAACTTGAGGGTCGTAACGAAGTTACGTAATTTATTGGCCAGCCCATTTAAATCCTGTGGAGAACTTAGCTTTGGGCTGTTGCGCAGCTCGGTGACCTCGCGGGCCACGAGGAGCTCCGGTCGAGCGTAAGTCTGCTCCAAGGCCTTCACGATGTCGTCGGGGTCGCCGGAGGTCCACATGAGCGACGCGACGGCCTGGTACGCTTGACCGCGGACTGCGTTGTTCAAGCGGTCTAAATTCTCTGAAGGAGAGAAAATAGATTTAGTTCTCTCGTAGCTACTTTTGAATGCCATCCATTGGCTAGCTTCACCCGAGAGTGTGACAAGTTCTGGTTTCTTTGGCCTGTTGGAAAGAGCGTTAATAGCTTGAGACAGTTTTGTTATAGGGTCGGAAGAAGAACGTTCAGGTAACTGTTGTGTCATCGTGTCGTATTTATTATTAAGAAGGCTACACGTATGTGTGGATTTAGAGAGGTTTGCACGGTTGACATCGGGCATGTAAAACGATACAGTGTTGGTAGGGGCGGCCGGCTGTGGATAAAGTCCTTGAGGATTACTCAAGGTGACAGTCGGCGCCTTACCCGGCATATCTACTTGGTTTGCCGTGGTCACGTTGGCATTTTGTTCTGAAACCCACGTGGACGTGCGCTTCTCTAAGTTGTGATCGGAAAAATACGAACAACGACGACGAGCTGACTTATCTGATGCTTCCAAAGCGGCGAGTTTTGCTTGAAGCTCCGTTTGCTCCGCCTCGGACTCCAGGCGGGCAAGCTCGCGCTCGCGCTCTGCTTGCTGACGTGCGAGCACAGTTTGTTGACGCGCGAGCTCAAACTCGCGTTCCGCTTGTTGACGCTCGCGATCCGCCTGTTGTCGCGCGAGTTCACGCTCGCGCTCCACCTGGCGCCGCATCGCGTCTGCTTCTAACGCTATTTTCTGAGCACGGACGGTCGCCGACGAACGCGATGATTGTGTGCGCTCGCTGCGAGATTGCTTACTGTGGACGCTAGAAGCGGTTGGTGCTTGGGTATTTCCGTCGTAGCGTGAGCTAGAAGGAGCATTTGGGCGATCGGCGGCGGGGCCAGGTTGTGCCACGCTACCAGGGGCGTTGCCCACCGTGGGTATGCTCATTCTATCCGGCAATGCCGAAGCACCGACGTCGGTTGTGGTAGAACTCGGCCGGGTGCCGCGCGGTGACCGCTCGCGGCGATCGCGCTGCACCCGCTCGGATTCTGTAGTTGCAGGATCTGTTTTTGACTTACTCCGTGTTTCGACCATAGTGAATGCGTATGTAACTAATGTAAATAATGTATTCTACACGAAACGGAACATATAATTCTACAATGAACTTACGTCGGAAAAAAATATGACAGATGATTTTCGCTGGATGGTATTTTTACGGTGAGAATGGACCAAAATGATAGCTAGTGATGGACTGTATGAAGAAAACTATGAATATGGATGAAAACACGTGTTAAACGATATTAATTTAATAACTAAGGCACAATTTCAGTTCAGACAGACAGATCCTAGCAACTCGCTACAACAACTGACATTGTATTTTAAAAAAGCATATTAAGAAAAAGGAAGCGACAGATAAAGTCCATATAGAAGAGGTCACACCGCAGCCAGTCGCCAACAAATATCATCAAGTAAAATAGTCAACTCAGAGGAGCACACTTAAAACTTCACCTATTTCCATTCCTCACAGCGCCCTCTGATGTCGTAATGATAAAATACTACTGTCAAAAATGCGTCAAACGTTACTAAGAGGTCTCTCAACTGTCTGGCCTTCTTCGCGAAAGGTAATGCGTTTCTTGAGTTCTATCTGTTTTTTGATGAATTTGTTATATCTGTTGTTATGTTGATTTGCTAATTTGTGATATTCAGTAATAGGATTAGGTAGTGTGATTTTACGAGACTTCGGTGCGTAAGCTTAGTATGGATATACCTAGCTTATAATTCCGGAATTTCATCTGAAAAGTTATAAAAAAATATTATTTACCTAACTACCTATTGCTTACCTTGTATATTTTTCCATGTACTTGTTTTTCTGTTATTGTTGTCTTTGTGGTTTACAATAAAGAGTCATAGTCTATTTTAAATTTGTGATAAGTTTTATTCTCATATTTTATTTTATGATTATTTGATTATACTCATTTCATATTACTATGTTTTATCGAGTGGTAACCGCTTTGCAATTGGTAGATAAAATATGTAATGGTAAATAAGCGATGCGAAGCGATTAACAATGACAAAAACTTTTATTTTATGTAAGTATGTAAGTACCTAAAAATTATAGTGAAAATATATGAGAGAGAGAGAGAGAGAGAGATGTTTATTTACACATATTCGATACACAGGAAATACAGTTGACAGGAAAAGATACTAATTAAAAATCATCGAATAGTATAAATTGGGCCCCACTCAGCATAATGTTGCGGAAAGCCGCAACGCTGCTTTTCAGTGAGACCCATTTAAAAACTAAACACAAAAAAATAAAAAAAATAAAAAACAAACAAACAAACAACACATTGTGATGACACAAACGCCAGCGGAAAGTGCAGTTCGCAACAAAACCTAAATAGGTACAAACCGGAAGTATGTATGGCAACACTTGATCAGTTTAATCGTATCTGAACCATTAAACCGCAACAAATTACGCCAAGGATTATTCTGGCTACTGTATATGGATCACTCACGTCTTAAAACGAGTTTAACTCGTGTATATTTCGGGCTAATACGTAGCTCTTCTTCCCGGAGCCACATGTCACGACGGCTGCCAAACGTGCACCCGTATATTTTCACTATGAGTGAGTCTCACAGTTGTTTCATGTTTAAAGTACCTAAAAACTCTGTAAAAAATACGTGTCCCGGAATCGCGGGTCTTATCCATATCAAGTATAGTGTTTAAGGTCATTCACCCGTAATTGCACTACCTATTCCAATCACTGGTGATATTGCTGCTTACGGATGTTATAGTGCAAGCAAAGCTTTTGTCTTCATGAATAAATTTTAACATGACTAAAAAATTTTTTGTACATGTCGTTCTAACCAAACTTCGAGGTTTAATTTCATCATCATCATCATCATCAGCCTATAGCAGTCCACTGCTGGACATAGGCCTCTTCCATGGCGCGCCACAACACTGTCTTCGGCCCCTCGCATCCATCCGCCGCCAGCGACCCTCTTATGATCATCCGTCCACCGTGCCTCAGGACGCCCTACACTACGTTTCCCCGTCCGTGGTCTCCATTCGAGGACTCGTCTGCTCCACCGCTCATCAGCCCTGCGACAGACGTGGCCAGCCCAACGAAACCCATCAGCGAACTAATTCTTTGAGCAATGTCGGTGACTTTCGTCCTTTGTCGGATAATGTGATTACGGATTGGTTTAATTTATTATTGTTTATATTATAACTTTTGGGTAATCCTCCATTATTCCGTACCTAATAAATGAGAGGAAGACAGAAAGAGAGATTTCTTTAAACAATACGTCATATTCTATACACAGGGAAACAAAGTACATTTGGAAGGAAAAGGTACAAATAAAAAAAATCGAGTAGTAAAAAATATATAACACTAGCTGTTCACCGCGACTCCGTCTGCAAAGAAATTCGTTTATTGCTATCCAGCGAGAACTATGCAATTTTCTGGGATAAAACTTTTCTATGTTCTTCCCAGGGTCTCAATTTATCTCCATGTCCATACCAAATTTCATCTAAATTGGTTCAGCGGTTTGAGCGTGAAGAGGTAACAGACAGATATACAGACAGACACACTTTCGCATTTATAATATTATAGTACAGTATGGATATGGATTAGTATGGATTGGAATTAAGTGCTGTGCAAGTATAAAGAATGAGCTAGATAATTGTACTGTTTTATTTGCTTTTATAAATCCAATACTTTACCACTGAGTAAAACAGACTGACATACCTACAAACAACTGAGTCATAATCATAACATTCATAACCTCGTATGTTTCACGTGTAGTTATCAGTATTTTATCTTATTAGAGGGTCAAAGTAGTTGATGATAAAAAGTTGTAGTTTATTCTTAACGTGTTTATAATTTCATTGTAAAAAATAGTTAGGTACATTGTATCCGTCTCCATTAACGAAGTATGCACACGTAGACTTAAAAAAAATCGCAAATATTTTTAAAGTTCCTTATATCAACAAAAGGAAACCTTATCAATATCAAAGGTTCCCGATATTTTATAATAATGCACCTCCCAAATTTAATTAAAATTATGAAATATTTGTATACCCTAAACTAAAAGTAATTAACAAAAGAAATGTATTAATAATAAATAATAACTGAAACTGTATAATGAAAAGGGGTCCCTTTAGGCAAGGTTCCAAATATACTGGTTTTCCTCTAGCGTTTCCTCTTTGGAGGAATGAAGAAACACATCATGAGGACACCCGCGCATTACTGCGAGAAAATCAATGGTGTGTTTGAAGATCCTAATTAGCACTGGGCCTGCGTGGCTACTACGACCCAAGTCTTCTCATTCTGAGAGGAGGCCTGGACCCTGCAGTGGGACGTAAAAAGACTGGGATGATGATGATGATGAATAAGACTCTTTGAAGTAGACGCGACAATCGTTTTCTCCGGCCGTGGCTGATCGCCACCCTATTTGAGCCGGGGGGTTACTACGAAATTCGAAGTTCGAAGTTCGGATCGTGCGGTCCCTCTCACTCTCGTAATAAATATCATTAGCGTGAGCGGAACGGCATGAAACGAAGTTCGAATTTCGCGCTTCGTAGTATAGGGCCAGGCCGCCAAGCGACTCGTCGTGTTCCGGCCTGTTGCTATCGATAAAGAATACTACATCGATGTCTGTTGCCTATAGAAGCCATTCGGGAGGAAGGATCTGAGCAGTTGTGCAGCGCGCGTACCGGTTACAGTGCCCCGTATTTGTTGTACGGTTTGCTTAAGGGCGCGCGCAACACCGCGCTCAACTGCCTTTTTCCTGCTTATTCCCCTAAATTCGAGTCTAGGTCAATGAGCATTTATTTACTAGGCAAGCGTGCTCCATCGTAGGGCTCATCTTCGCTTTCCATCAGGCATAGACAAGAAATGTTCTACGTACGACTGTATCGCTGTTAAAGTCGACGTGTGTTCTGGCTCTAACAGTGTTTGAATGTCGAACAAGTCGCACAAAGGTCGACATAAGTTTGTCTATTAAGTGTAGTTAAAATTTTATAAGCTGGGGGTTTAGGACTGCAGACTTCGACCAACAATACTTACAACAGTATTATTGATCGAAGACTGCAGAACTCATCTGGTAAAGATAACATTGTTCTCGTTTGTTGAAGCCTACCGCTAATAACAAATCAGTTCAAGTAACAAAAAATGCAAACAAATAGCTACCGTCTTCTCTGAGTTACAAGGTTGAAATTACAAAAGCTTAACTCATTAAGAAAGGCCTTTCGTCATTGTAAGCGGTACTCAGGTGGATCGTCGGCGTTGTAGTGCGTCCATAAAAGAACAAACGAGAACAATGTTATCTTTACCAGATGAGTTCTGCAGTCCTAAACCCCCAGCTTATAAAATTTTAACTATAATAACAGATTGAATGAATGAATGGGGTAGGGTAGGTATTTGGGGTGCGAAGTCGGAAACCTCCTCGAGTGCCCGGGCGTTACCACTCCCTTCTATCCGAGGCGTAGGCCTCATGGGGTGGGGAAGGGTAACGCTTGGGACGGTGCACCCTGGGCAACAACGGTAAGCTAATGTATTCGTACATTATCTTACCGGTGGCTAATATCCGACTGGGGGGGAGGGGTGGTGAGGTGAACCCGCAACTAGTTGCGGGGGATCCGAGCCAGCGGGCCCATCCGTGGGTCCGCAGTGAGGGCGGCGTCTCGCCATTGGGCGGGCGCCTTTGACGTCGGCGAACCCGAGCTGAGTACCTGCTCTGCCACGGCGGACAGGGAAAGGCGAGGGGGAGCCTGGTGGCGGAGGCGACCGTGCCCTCGATTCCGCTCTGCTTTCAGAGCGGGACATGAGGGCGCGGAAGCTAACGTGAGGGCACGTAACCCCGGCTTGCCGGGAACGTGGGCATCTGCGGAAGCCACGAGGAGTAAACCTCTTTAAACAATCCTTCACCAGCGGGGGAGGCCGGGGAGTGCCGAGCCCGCATTGCACGGTGTCGACAGAGGAGCCCCATCCCGGGGCGGCCAGTGGGCGTTGCGGTGACTCCTTATGCTCCCGTGGCGTTCACAATGGCAAACGAGGGAATCCGTGTGGTTTTTAGTGGGTATGCCTGGTGAGAGGAGAGCCCCACATACCTCCGTTTCCCCGAACGGTGACGATGCATAAGGTGCATTTTCCACACCAAAAAAAAAAAAAAAAAAAAAAAAAGGGTAGGTATTTAAGTAATATTTTTTAAATAATGAGTTTTTACGTTTCTGTATTCTAAGATGTTTTGTCGTTCCGTAAAATTTACTCCGCTTGGCTTGTGGTGTTTCAGGAAGATTTAATTCAAGTGAAAAACGTCAGAACGTGCGTCAACGATATCAAATAAAAGAATTTCGTCAGAACGTAACTCACTAATTTGTGTCTGTTTTTCCGTTCGTCACAACAAATTGGCTTAGAATCAACTAGAACGATTAAGTTAAAATCTTGTACATACACATAATAATATAATGTACATTGCAAGTTAAATAAAATCTTGTAAAAAAGTCTAATCTGATTGACTGATTTGAGTCACTGATTCACTGACCGAGTTATCAACGCCCAATCCAGACCCTTGGCCCTAGAAGGCTGTGCATAGGGGTCACTATCGTTTGCCCCAATTTCATATGTCATAATGAATCGTTTGCCATAATATTAATTTGTCATAAAGTAATTAATTTTTGAAACAATATTTTCCTCAGATGTAATGTATATGTATAAATGTTTTGTGTATGTAGGGGTCAAATCTTAGAAGTCGAATTTGACCCATCTCCATTGTTCGGATTCACTTGAAATTTGGTATACATGTAAATTAGATAATGCAAGCACAGTCAACAAAAAGTACAGTTAGTGAAAAAGATTCAGTACAGAATTTTTTAACAAAAACTTATTTATAATGTATCGATTTTTTCACAGCTCTAGGGATTGCAGGCTTCACTCGTTTCGGAGAAATACTGGCCAGTGTTATAAATTTTGAGCAGGCATCGTATTGCTATCTCACGCTTCGCCATCAAGGTGGTATCGGACAAGTATTGGCGGGGTCAACGATCGATAGCACCCAGAGGACAGGTTTGGCGCGACGATATATTGTTATTCGGCCAATTTTCGGCGTACCGGCCGATCGCCTTTTGTTTTTATACCGAACACTCCAGGAATTCGGGGCCGTAGCTAAAGCAAATTGATGGGTGGACCTCAAGTTTACGTACCGTTGTAAGTTTATTTAAAGCTTAGGGCAAGACAAAGAATCTTTCAGAAATAGTTTCATATTCATTTTTTTTATTATACGTAAAGAACTTGTCCTTGATTGGATTGACTTGGAATTATTTTACAAAGTAATTGTTTTAGTTCATTGATGGGCGTCCGCAAAGTAATGTCTGATTCAATAAATTATTATAACTAGAGGCGATACCTTTTCCCCAGCAGTGGGACACAATATTAGGCTAAAAAAATCTTTGTTGTTTTTTAAGTTGCATGTAATCATGTACAGTGAAATTGTGAGTGCAAACTTAATCATATGTACCTAGTACGGAACTCATGTATTTTTACTGTTTCAATAAATTTATTATTATTTTTTTTTTTTTTTATTTTATGATTTTAAAGGCTCTGTAATTTTATTAATACGGGTACTAATCCTAAGAATAGGATTAATATCGTGATGATAATCTAGTTTACCTACATCGTCTTTATAATCTTGGCTTTTCTTTATGACTTAGTTAGTGTATAAACGCATTAACGAGGCAAACACAGACAGACAAAATGAAACATGAACAATCAAGGTAATAAATATACAAGACACAGAAATAATAATAAAGAGGATAGAAGTGCCTTAGACGCGTGACCTTGGCGCCGCGCTTGTGACTCATAGGTCACAAGCGCGCGACTTGTGGCTCAGTGCTATTTGAAACGTGGGTATGATAACAAGTGCTTTAAAATGGTGTTTTGCAGCATTAGCAACTGCGGAAACTCGTCCACACTGTGTAATTACACTAATAAGGGGATTACATTTCATTGGTATGTATTAATTTAATGTAATAATGCGGTTTATATTAAAATACAACTTGAGAAAATATTTCATTATGAAATACTAGCTTTTGCCGGCGGCTTCGCTCGCGTGTACCATGAGAATTCCAAAGAACCAAGATATCAAGCAAGCAAGCATACAGGCGAGCAAGCAAGCATGCAAGCAAGATTGCTTGCGTGATAATGGGACCATCTCAGGAGTATATTATATTCTTTCGAACAAAAAAAGAATTTTTAAAATCGGTCCACAATTGACCGAGAAAATTAAATTTTTGCCATGTGGCTATGTGCAAAGCGCGTGGTGGAGTGCAGAAAACGATTGCAGCGCACAACATGGCAAAAATTGGAATTAAATGAGGAGGAAATGTTGTCAACGCTACGCGGCGCCACCGTCGTGCACGTAGCCAGAAGCGGGTGGTGGGGGTACAGAAAACGATCGCAGCGTACAACATGGCAAAAATTGGACGTAAATGAGGAGGAAATGCACGGTCCCAATAGGATACAACATCATCATCTTCTTATATTTAAGAATTAGGCTCTTGTCGGTGCAGTAATATCCAGCTTATTCTACATTCCGCTCTTTCCTTCACTTCTTTACCTAGGTATATAATGAAATATTTATTTTTTTCTTTTGTTTCCGCCATATATGCCCTTCTTCGTCTTCCTCTTTTCCTTTTCCCTTCTATCTTCCTTCTATTATAGTCTTAATGTAATTATCGTGTCCCAATAGGTGCATAGTTATACCCTCAACTGAACCTTGTTTAGGTCGCTGTTGTCTTCTCTTACCACTACTGTTTGCAATATAGCCACAAAGAAAGCTTTTCTGCGTTAAGGATAAAATACATATTTTTGCAATGAGGGTTTTCTGGAAGGTTTCTGCTAGATGGAGCGTTAGTCTCGTCTGATCCGTTTGCTTGCGATTGATTCATTTAGTTTAAATCCAAATGTGTGAGGTCATCATCATCATCATCGACATCATCATCATCAGACGGAACTCCTCCGCAGTTGAAGAAACATCTCTCTCTTTGAACGCAACAATGAACAAGTTGCAACCTGCATCACCGGTTGCACGCAACTCTTGATTTACCTAGTGAGGGGCCTGCCAACGCCTCGCCTAGCGCTTTCGTGGTCGGCACTCGAGAACCTTTTTCCCTCAACGGTTATCTGCTCTTCGATGTAGCCCACTAAACTTACATATTCTACATACATGTGTCAGGCATGGACTATTATGTCATTTAAGATATTATTTATAACGCACATTCAAAGCGGACATTTTTGACAAAAAATTTGCCTTTAGTTTTCAATATAGCAGTCATTTCGATTGGCTGCTAATTTAATTTCGATCCTCAATCCGACCTTATGCAAATCTGGCTGTTTTTATCCTGCCCAATGTTTGCCCGCACGTGTGTTTGCGGACGGTGATTGATTAGTCCGGTTGTCGGTCGTGTTGGCCGGACAGTATTCATTTCTCTTTAACCGGGTCTACGTTAACCATGGTGATTTGGACGATACCAATAAGAGCGATCAGAATCTGTGAAAATAATAGCATACGCACCTTCAGGACGATACTGACCCAATAGGAATTATTCTCATTTCAAATGTAAACCTATTGTTCTTTTAGCATTAAGTTCAATTTTGAAACGAGAATAATTCCTATTGGGTCAGTATCGTCCTGAAGGTGCGAGTAGTTTACGTACTAAATTCGAGAATAACCGCAAGGCAGAAATTGGATCTAGTGCGTTAACCACCATAAAATTAGTCAGTGGGGAAGCAACAACGCTCGAAGAATAGGTAATCGTTGCGGAAGGTTCTGTAGTGGCAACTACGAACTGAAAAAGCATTGGAAGGCCACTGGGTAAACTGATGACTGGTAGACGCAAGCAGTAGGTTGTGGTGTCCTAAGGAGGCTTTGTTCAACAGTCTTCTAGCTGACGATGATGATGATTTAGAGCTGTTTCGCTTTACGTCCGATCCGAATCATGGTCCGGAGTAATCGTAGAAATATTTGTATGATAGTTTACGTACTAGATCCTAGAGAGTTCTAAGTGTCATTTTCATCATCAGGTAGACGTTCGCTGTTGAACTGCTACTTGCAGCTACTAGTCGGCGGTCTACTCTGTGGGAGACCAGCAAACGCTGTTCCAGTCCATAGTCGCTACTCAAGAACCTTTCTCCTCCAATAGTTATCTGTTTTTCAACCAATGTGGCCCTGTCAAACTTAGATATTCTTTGAGCTATATCGGTGACATCATGGGCAGTTCTATCAAGCAAAGAATCTCCGAGCATAGCTCTCTCCATAGCTCGTTTCGTGACTGTGAGCCTCTCCAAAACGCTAACGTTAGTGGACCATGTTAAAGGGCTATAATTATTCTGGGACTGCGAAATTTCGGACGATAAGATATGACAAATTTTTCCGAATTCTTTAGGCGACATCATGTCCAAGTTAGACTTGCTGGGCAATGGGTTCATGATATTTAAATGTTATGGACGTGGATTTCTGTTTAGTAAAGTGTGGTCCATTTAATTGTTTGAAGACTTAGACGAGTCTGTCTGGTTGGTGTGGACCTTTAGCAACTGTAAGAGATTACTGGCTCGGATTTGAATCCGGAATAAAGGTCAAAATGGAGTGGTGTTACAGAGGATTGTGATTAACATTATTGTTGGATTGTGTTTTCAATTTTTGCAGGACTTTTTTATTGAGTAACTACAACTAAGGTACACCTGCAATATTTTCACAGGAACGTATCATAATGCAAATGTATTAAAGTAAGTAATAAACAAAGGCTACATTACTTCGCTTAAAACAGTTTCTTTTGATTTAATTAATACGCAGACATTGCACTTCAAAGAGCCAATAAAAGTGTATGGTGTTCTTGATTAGCAATTCCTGAGATGAGGATGCTTGCTTTGTACTTGTTCAAAGAAACATGGCCAGGGAGCTTCTGTGTGATCGACGACGCTTTGAGTGATTTTCTAATCATTGCGTGTGTTACCAACAAAGCCTTGTTTGATAAGTGTTTTGAACGTGCAATGAACAGAGAAATAGCTCGCCGTAACGAACGGGTGTGCGTGGTCATGGTGAATATTTGCACAGTATTTAAATTGAAACTGATAATCGAAAACCTTCCGTTGAAAATCGTAGATCAGTAGGTGGGTAGGATCAAATACATAGGTATGGTGAATAGTTTAGTTAATATACGTAAGTAGTCAAAGTTTATTAATTAAATAGGGTGCAAATCATTTTTTTTTGGAAATAATTGACTATCCAAATGCCCCTAGGAAACTTAGCAAAAAATAATTTTAGCTGTCGTTTCAATCGAACTTTAAAATCTTTTTTTTACAATGTCAATAGAGTTTTCTTTCATGTTGCTAAGGGTAATGAAGAAATTGAATGAAGTTCAGAATATTTACTAAATACATGTAGGTATAGAATTGATTTAAAACATATGAGATTTTTCTAATTCGGAACTTTAACTAAACTTGTCTATCTGACACGTAACTACTCTTGAGTAATTTTAAAGTTTTTAATCTATGTTTATTTCTTGTATTATTCTTTATCAAAATATTTTTCTCCTACGATTTAGAAATCACTCACTCCCGTAAATAATTTTGCTGTAAAATTACACTAGGCGTCCCTGCTATGACTTTGCAAAGTTATAAGCATACTACCATACTACTACACCAGATTGAAATTTGTATTGACGTTTAATTAGTACGAAGACTAATGAACCAAAAAGAAAAAAAAAATAAACAAAAAAAAATGACGTAGGTACAACCGTCGTGTAGGTACTTCTAAGATTTTATATAATCACATTCGGAACAGAATGTTGAACTTATTCGGACAATAGAACAAAAGAAAATCGCATACTTGGAAGATATTCCGTTACACAAAGAAATCGCCGGAATAGATGGGCCATCGATGAGCAAAATAGCCCAAAATCGTAAGGTCGGGGCTCGTAAAATGTCATGGCTCCGTGACATAAGAGAGTGGTCTCATCAAGACGGTGGAACAGCTATTTAAGCTGGTTATGGACAGGACGAGATTTGAGGAGCTGACTGCCAACCTTCAGTAATGAAGTAACAAGCCGAAGATGTCTGTTGCATTAGGTAAGTAATAAATATCGTGGTAATATTTACACCAATTAATTTAGTCCCAAACTAAGCAAAACTTGTACTTTAAAAAATACATACAAACAAACATAACATCCATGACTTGAGTGCAAACATCAACATCATCACACAAACGTCCGTCCCTACCGGGATTAAAACCCAGAGGAGCAGTCAAAACTTAACACCGTATTTACTGACTTAGAATGAACGACCGTTCCACTAGGGTTTGAGTTATCGGGTCAATAATTCCTGGTTGACCATTACAGGTCATGATTTAACTGCCCTCGAACCCGCGACCTCTAGTTTTATATAGTCAGGGTCACTCATCACTAGGCTATCCGGTTGTCTCACTTAATTAAATGACTTAGGTACATTGTTGTTGATGCGAACGTACTCTTCGTACCTTTTGTAAAAATAGTTTAGTAAAAAACTTATAAAGGTCGAGTTAAGAACACTGAAAAAAAACACGTTTCTTGCATGACGACCTTCTTTCATTTTCTACATTATTTTATTTTTAGTATTTGCTGCTATAGCGGCCACAGTTATACATACCTAATCGGTGAAAATTTTAAGTGTCTACTTATTCCGGATCAAAGAATCGAGCCCTGTGACGGACGGACGAACGGATAGACTGACAAACAGTGGAGTCCCGATAATAGGGTCCCTTTGGAACCCTTTGGGTGCAGAACTCTAAAAAAAGCTAACTTCATTGTACTTTATATTACTTATTATGATTCTCTATAAAATAACGCTAGAATCAGTCAACTTCTTATTTCTTCTCGTCGCCAGCCGTTCAGCTTCTTCAATGGTATCAGGTAGAGGCATATTGATGGTCTCCGGCAGAATGAGGACCATGCCACTGGCCAGTAGAGCCAGAGTGCCGAAAAATATTGCTGGCAGGTTGTCAGAGTACAACGACTGAAAAAAAAGAAAAAATTATGCTGCAGCAAGAGGTACAGATTACAATAGTTATTTATTCAGGGTAGGTAGGCACCTCTCTAGGGTAGGCAAAAAAATGGACAATGACCTTTGTGCCTACCACAGAAATTACCAACTAATTCGGGCTAGATATAACAGGCACATAATATGAATGTAATAATCTATCGAACGATACGACGAAACGAGGACGAAAGTCATCGACTTTGCTCACAAAATTAGTTCGCTGAAGTGGCGTTGGGCTGGCCACGTCTGTCGCAGAGCTGATGAGCAGTGGAGCAGACAAGTCCTCGAATGGAGACCACGGACGGGGAAACGTAGTGTAGGGCGTCCTGAGGCGCGGTGGACGGATGATCTTAAGAGGGTCGCTGGCGGTGGATGGATGCGAGGGGCAGAAGACAGAGTGTTGTGGCGCACCATGGAAAAGGCCTATGTATGATGATGATGATGATGAATCTATCGAAACACTCTGCTGCTGAGAAGAATCCGGCAAGAACCTCAACAAGTTTTTTTTTTTGGAAACACGCCTCTACAATTTTACTTGACCACAACTAAAATTTTTGAAAGTAGGGATGTGGGTGTCCGTCGGAATTATTTCGTAACATTCCAGTCCATGATAATTATGATAATAAATTTTATAACAAACCTATGACTTCTTAACAATAGATTTGAACTTTGTATCTGTTTGATCAGTAATATTTTTTAGAAATTTGCTATAAAAACATGCAATTTCCCAGAAAAGACTTTTTGCTCTTATCCAGACTATAAGATTCGGTTACTTAGGTACATTAGTAAATAGTTAGAAAGTTACAACTGAAGTTAGTAACAGGAGCGTGTTAAAATGGACGTTAGTCCCACTTTTGAGTATATTCAACTTAAGTGAAGCACTATTTTAGACGTATCAAAACAATTTTGTATTATACGTTAACATTCCTCCATTTTACGTTATACTATACGTACTAAAGAGTGGATTGTAGCCATGCATGACTAATAAAGAATAACATTTTATTTAATAAAATAACTCTAATCGATTTAAAAGTAATGCTTATTTCATTTGATATAACTAACCCGTGTAAATTGGGTAACACTTGCATTCAACTTCGTCTCTAACTTCGAACCATTTTTTTAGCTCTAACTGAGACATCATATAGGAAATGCTAGAAGGGTGAAATGTTACAAATTATTCTTTATTCAGTGATCATTCTAGCTTGTATACGTCCCACTGCAAGGCACAGGCCTCCTCTCAGAATGAGAGGGCTTGGGCCGTAGTTCTCACGCGGGCCCAGTGCGGATTGGGAACATCACACACACCATTAAATTTCTTTACCGATAACCAACGGAGACGACGAGTTTTTGAGTGGAGAGTGGAGACCACGGATCGGTAAACGTAGCGTGGGACGTCCTCAGACTCGGTGGGGCGATGATCTTCGCAAGGCGGCTGGCAAGAGCTGGATGAGAGTGGCCGAGGATCGTGCTCAGTGGCGTGCCATGGGAGAGGCCTATGTTCAGCAGTAGACGAACATAGGCTGATGATGATGATGATAATGACAGGCGCATACAGGTTTTCTCACGATGTTTTCCTTCACCGTAAAGCTCATTGTAAATTACAAAACTAATTTCGCACATAAATTCCGAAAAACTCAGAGGTGCGAGCCGCGCTTTGAACCTACTACCCTCTGCTTGAGAGGCCATAGGTCAAACCACTAGGCCACCACGGCTTAATATTTTTTTGTTCACGTCCCTCCTTTGGAAATGGCAAAAGTTAAGGGTCTATAGCCAATATTTTTTAGTCAAGTCTACATGGACGCCTGGCCAACTTTAGACCCATTTAAATAAGTCTTACGTTTGCTGACTCGGGGCTGCTAATTTTATGTCCACATGAGAGACAGTGAGACAACTACGTATTGGAACTGGCTGATCACTATCGCCGCCGCCGCAGTACTTCGACCTCCTAACCTAACCTAACCTAACCTCCGATTTAAATGAAAGAAAAGAAAAATAGTATGTATTTTGTATATTAGATAATAAGTTAGCTAGTTCATATAGTTTGATGGGTCGGAAACCCGATAGTAAGGAAGAGATGGCTATTAGAAAGAACAAGTATGTGGCACGAAAGTACGAGCTGTAGCACAAGCGGGAACTAGAATGAACGACAGTTGATATAGGCCCTGGAATGGCTGGGGGTAGCTAGTCTAAAAAAAAAAAAAATCCGATTTATGTGTCGAAACCGAAATCGAAGTCGGAGGTCTAATATCAATCGGAAGATCCGACTTTCCGGAATCAGTCAAACCTCAGTAACATATTTAGTTAAAAGTGATCGCAATGATAAGTATTTGTTTAATTAGGTACCTACAGCCGAACAAAATGTCGCCTTGACTCCTTAAATGTCCATTTTGCTTGCAGTGGCTAGACATCTGGCCATACCAATCCATACCAATGAACTTCAACGGCTGTAAGCAAATTTGTTTTGAAACTGAGCAGGCCTCGCTTTTGTCGACTGTACGTATCATAATACCGAAGTACGAAGACCGAATGTAAGCATTAAAACATCGAAAGGGTCGAAAGACCGAGAAGTCATTTTTCTGAAACCGTGAACTTTCAAGATTGTTATAAAACTAATCTACCTAACCTAATGGGTACTGTACGATGTCGTCTTAATAAATCCTGAGTTAACGGTTTCTGAAAAAAAGCTTTTCTGTTTTGACCTATACATTTTAATTTTAATACACCCGTTTCATTAGTACTGTAGCGACTACTACTGCCATCTAGTCATCACACAAGAAAATAATTACTACAATCCTGCATCGCACTATCGAAGTTTCTCAACTCAGCTGCATAAATACAACTTCCAACTTTCGTTCATTGGACTTCGGTCCCCAGGCATAACATCTGCCTGGAGAGATCTATCTATTGTAGCTACCCCCAAAGTACTTACCAGTAAAGGTGTAAGTGGGGCCAATGTAGAGCCGACTCTGCCCAGTGAAGAGCACGTTGCCAGCAAGGATTGACGGACGCTGGTCGGGAACACTTCAGACACGTAGATGTACAGAGAGCTGTAGGCTACGAAGATACACAGTTTTCCAGACAGGTAAAGGACGAGAGATAACCATTTTGGGTCTGTGGAAAGAAGTATCTTTATCATTGTCATCTTTCCCCCTTTTCTCTTCACATACATATCTTCTCTTCGGGTTAGGCTCAAAAAACTCACTTCTCGAAATGTGCACTTTCTCTTAAAGTGCACTTTCCGCAAAATGTATACTCCCAAAATGAACACTTGCCCATTAAAGGCACTTTCCCCGTAAGTGCATTTCCCAAAAAGTACATTTACTCAAAACGCACACTTTCCCATAATGTATATTTTCTCAAAACGCACACTTTCCCAAAATGTACACTAGTCAAAAATGTCATCTTCACCACAAAGTTTTCCTTAGATGAAGATCCTAAGCTATGATGGCGATGCTAACATTTTTACCATTTATCGAATAGTCTATAATATAGGTATATAGTACGTACTTTTCCAAATCTAGTGCTCTATTTGAGAAAGTGCTCCATTTGAGAAAGTGCACTTTTTGGGAAAGTGCACCTTCTGAGAATGTGCTCTATCTGAGAAAATGTACCAATTGGGAAGTGCTCTTTTTGAGACAGTGCACCTTCCGAGAAAGTGATCCATCCAAACAAGTGTACCTTTAGAAAAAGTGCACATTTCGGGAAAGTGAGTTTTTTGAGCCTAACCCTTCTCTTCTTAGGCCTATGGGTCTGTTGCAGACGAATTATGGCGTATTGTCTGTGCACAACGCCATTTGTGGCTGACTAGCCCGATGCGAGAGCGACATGTTCTTTCATAGGCTTGACAAGAGTAATTCGCGGAGATTGGTGCAGAACCGCCTTGATATCGTTTCTGTCTCTTGTCAGCAAGTGTCTTGAACCAGGCCTCATCGTGATATTTGCGACCGTAATATTAGTGATGTGCTGAGTCGCTGTTTTGGTGGATCGAGTCGACTCGAGTCATTTTATGTGGTATTCGAATCCTGACTCGATTCCGCGACTCGAGTCAGTTAATATGTTACTCGAATCCTGACTCGATTCCGCGATTCGAGTCCAGTGAAGACCTACTCGAATCTGTGTTTGGTATCTACTCACACTACTGTAAACAAACAATTAAATTCACTCACGGTAATAGTTTACTGACGCAAAACAATTATATCAAAACAAAAAGTTGCAGGTTCAAACTTATATTATTATGACGCGTCGTCACTTCATACTTCATTCATAATAGCTTTAGTAAAAAGAGATTGAATTCAAGCGAGTCAATCTGACTCGAATACTAGACTAGAGTCAGTTGTACTCGCATAATAGAATCGAGCCAGCGAGTACGAAACCGATTCTCTCTGACTCGAGTACCGAACCGAGTCTGGCGTACTCGAATCAAAATATTTTTGTACTCGAGTAGGCGAGTCCTAAGCAGGAATCGAGTCTGGCTCGAGTCAAGCCGTACTCGGCACATCGCTACGTAATACACGTAAAACAGAAGTAATAAGTATTATATGCTAAACTCACCTTCCGGTACAAATGACTGGCCGATACACAAGCAGGCACTCATTATATAAAATGTCGATAAAATCTTCTTTCTCCCAAATCTATCTAACACTATCAAACACAAAATACTACCCGGGATATCCATAAAAGCTACCAACATAAAGTTCATATACTTATTACCCCCTAGCGACACTGAATTTATTGACAGACCGTAGTAAACAAATGTACATGTGATCCATAGGAATGAGCACAGACACACTCTAGTCCTAATCACACTTGATTTGATCACTTGTTTAAACGTTGACACGTTTGCTTTGTCATCATCGATTTCTTTTATTATTTCTTCAGTGTCATATTTAACTTCTGGTTCATACAGGGGATTCAGTTCCTCGCTAATATCAACATTGTTAATTTTTGCTGCTTTCAAAAGTATTTTTGTAGCTTCTTCATTTCTTCCCTTGCTTAGGAGCCATCTGACGCTCTCGTGAAGCAACCAATGGTAAGTGAACACTAGAATTGCTGGTACGTATATGATTCGGAGGAGCTTTCTCCAATCTTGGAACCACCAAGACAATGCTGGTAGAGACATCAGGCCCAGAGTGGATATCACACCGAGTACTGTGTTGCCTAGCACCCTGCTTTTTGGTGTAACTAGTTCAATGGCTGAAAAAATCCAATGTTTTTGTTTTACATAGGTTCAATTCTGAGTGCTAGTCAAGCCAAAAAGCGTGTTAAATATGTTTATCTCGGCTTTTATACGTCCCACTGCTCGGCTTAGGTATAAGTGATAGTTCTCACGCACGCATAGTGCGGATAGGGAATTTCACACACCATTGTATAGTTTCACAGGTGTGTGTGGTTTCCTCACGATGTTTTCTTTTACCGCACAGTTGATGAATTTCAAATGTCATTTTGCATATGTATTTTGAAAAACTCAGAGTTGTGCGCCTGGATATGCAACAGCGATCTTATGCTTGCAAAGCCGTAGCCAAACCACTAGGCTAGTTTTCTTTCCCATACGCGTATAGGTAACGCCACGAGGGTTGAGGCAAATGATTACACACACAACTACATAAAGTACTGATTACAAAAAAAGTAGTGAATGAATGAAATGAGTGAGTGAATGAAAATGTGAGTTAGGTATATATATGATCTGATGTTGAAATACTACGCAATAATATGCATATTATAATTTTTATTTTTTCATATAACCTATTTTTGAAATAAAACAATTTGAAACTGATAAGAAATATTCGCAATTAAAAAATTGGTATTGATAAATAGCGAAAAATTTGCTTGTCTGATTTAAATAAAATTGATTTTTTCCTGGATATTTTCCTAAATAATTCTTAACGAAATAGGTTAAAGAAATTTTTAGTCAATCTTGTAATTCACTGTTGAGTCTGCTGAACTTGCTATCGGTACGAATAAATGTCAAAATCCCGCTGTCATTAATTATAGGTTGTTGTCTCCGTGACCTCAATTCTCGTGGCGTTACCTATAAATTAACTGTGGCATATTTGCTGGCCTATGTATTACTTAAGTTTTTCTTTAAGTTCACTCATTATATTGTGCCGTTTTTTGCCCAAATAAACATTAAACATTAAACATAAGACTTTTTTCAACATGACTTGTATTTAAAATCTATTGATTTAGGTCTAGGATTTGTTGAAGTTTTTGATATTACGCTCTATAGGTAGTACGAGTGCGTCTTGGCACGAGTTAAAAAGTGATTTTACACTAGTTTCAAATGATGTGCAAGGGCATAATACTTAATAAGGGTAAAAAGAATATTTTTTGGCCTGATAACTTACCTAATACAAAAGATGTACTGTTGATACCACCTCCTAAAGCAGATTCAAAGAACTCCAATATGAGCAACATCACATAGTTTACAGAAAACGATCTAGCTAAACCAAAGACGCCGCTCATGAGAACAGCAATGATCAGAGCTCGTTTTCTTCCAAATCTGTCAGATATAATTCCAGTTAGCGGTAAGGAGATGAACAATCCTGAATTTCGAACGGTGCCAATTAAGGTTCGTTTCCAATCTTGGCATCCTAGATCGAACTGAAACCAAAACTGAAAGTCAACCAAACTCATGAGCATTAAATTAGAGAAATATCTCTAATCGATCAATTCCCTAGGCCTAAGCCACACAGAAGAGACTTGGGACGGGGCACGTCACAGTCGCGGCGTCCCTAGAATTAGTTTTCATACTAAATGTATAGAAGCGTCGCGATCCAAAGCAGGACAGAAGAGACGGGGCGGAGACGCGGCCTGCAAACAAACGACGGGGACTGCGACGCGCCCCCGTCCCACGTCTCTACTGTGTGGCTTGCGCCTTAAAATACTAAAGAAGATAAGAAGGAAAACGACTTAGGTTTTAAGTGTCACCATAAGAATTACCTAATACCCTTGGCCCAATTATTTCGATTAAATTGTTATCTAACACTTAATTAAAACCGGTTATGTGCGATTTGGACTCGTACATGAAGGGTTCCGTACCTCCGTACAATCTTTTAAAAACAGTTCATAAATAATCGCCAAAACTTAAGCATTAGTGCTTTTCTTTATACAGGGTGTAATCAAAATGGTGATCCAAAAGTAGTGTTCCTACTCAGTTAATGTTGGGCAGCATAATGCACTAACTCATTTGTTTTAATTAGTCTTATCAAATTTGAGGTCTCCATACATTGAGTTGGTGATTTCATGGTAACAAAGTATGAACATCCCAAATTTTAACAGACTCAGTTTAGCAATTGAGTTAATGCATTATGTTGTCCAGCATTAACTGAGTAAGGAACACTACTTTTGGATCACCATTTTGATTACACCCTGTATATGCAAGGACCGTGATTTTTCGCCGAAATAAAAATTATTTTACTTACGTCTCTAACAGCGGAGTCTTCATCACTATACACTAATCCATCGCATTGTAATTGAATGGTCGTGTTGAACGCATCTGCATTGCACGTGTCAATATTTGTTGCATTATCTTTCACAGCATATCTACTACACTTTGACAATTCACCTTTATTAACCGGAATAGCATTAACCAGCCATTTGGTGTTGTTAAAACCTTCACATTCTTTAATATTACATCTGTAACAATTATTTAATTTAACTAAGTAAATCTATCAGCAAAGATTTTTGGAAATATTCAAGTAACATTTAGGTTTATTTTATATCTTCTATCTTGCGGTAAATTAGAAAAAAAAAACAAAAGTACCTGTAATTTATATCAGTTGCTTCAAAGACGAAGACAGATCCGTACATTCCCGCCAAATATATAGGAATCATTAACAACCCATAATTAATTACATTAAATTTTCCAAAAGCTCCAAGCTGCTTCAAAATTGCGTCTAATTCAATGGGCCCTTCTTTTGTCATTTTGAATTCAAAATTTACCGTAAAAACAAAACACGACAACTAACACAATCGCAATCGACACCGCAGTTCTACACATAAAACAAATTAATAACACAGTTTTTACAATGTAACTGATATTAGTAGTTGCTAGTGATGCTAAAGATCAAACTGAAGATAACAGTGATGTATAAACTATGAACTATGTCCCCTATGAACTAGCAACGTTGGAAGTCATAGCACTTCTGAGAAAAATGCTAAAAAGAGAAATCATAATAATGAATTTTAACACGACGAGCGTCGTTATTGTTGTTGATGATAAATGATTGCCACGTCAAGGCGGCTAACGTGGCGATATGAGCGAAGTTTAAAAGTAGCTTATTTATGAAGAGATAAGCTGTGTTGTAATTATTGCACAGACTGATCGTTGCGATATAAATAGCTGGTTGTTTCCTGTGTCTTTGTCTGTGTTTCGTTCAAGCTAATACTATTTAAAATAAGAGTGTAAGGGATAGCACGACACGAGCTTTAAATTCCGAATTTTGTAGTAACCCACCAGATAAGTTCTGTGTTTTCAATTTTCTGGGCTATTTCGGTAAGAGTGTATGAGAATGAAACGAATTTGTCCCAAACCTGAACTCAGTTTTCTCTCCTCCGTAATTAACCGTTTCATAAGTCAGTTTGTACTCAAGTTGATAGCGTGTTTGATTCCACCGAGAAACTTTATTTTCAGAAAACGATTTGTGTAAAACTAACACACTATTTTTGTTAGCTTAATATGTAGTAAGTAGTAGTGTGATAAAATTTGTAGCGATAGAGATAATCCTTGTTGATTTGATAGTGATTTTTTTTAATGTCAAAAGTAGCACTATGGGTAAGAGAGGGAGAGCGCTTTGGCCTCTCGCTCTGGGTCAATTCTGGTGCGGAAGTTGTCGATCACCGTTCAACGGGGCAACAGGGCCAGTGTGCAGTGTGATGGGTACATTTTGATGACGGGGGCGGGTTATTTCTCAGTTCATTTATAAATTTTACGTTATTGTCACGGCAATGATACTTTTTTTTTGGTTTAGAAATTAGTGCGTATTGCTCCTACCTTTTGATAAGGCTTTAAGTCAGAGTAATACTTGTCACTAACTTTTGCTAGCTATAAAGTGCCTTAAACAATGACCATCAGTTGAGTATTTAATTATAAGGTACATACCTACCTATCATACAAATGTATGATAAAAAATCCGTTAGAACAAAATAACGATTTACCAGGTAGTTTCTATGAGTGTAATACGAGTATATCGAAGTTCATAATTTCAGCCGAAATATCCATTGCTGAATATACGAGCCTCCCCCAAGGCTCGCCAAACAGATCGGTCCTGCGCCATCCGCATCCAACTTTGTATATTCTACGATAATCTTCACAATAGTATTACGAGAAGAGATTTAAGCAGGGCCATTTTCATACAAGACCTTTGATCAATTATAACTGAAGATACACATTGCCGAACAAAATCCCCTTCAAAGAATGTCCGAATTTTTTTATTTGGTTGCGTAACAAATAAAATCATCACCTACACAGAAATTTGAACCTAGTCTTTACTACATTACAGTCGAATTTCGGTAGCGGTAAAACTCCACTTGACAGCTAAACTTGACAATTTCACGCAACGTTCTGAGAAAAAAAAAGAAGGCCACTTTTATCAAAGTGGCGCTCATTTGGCTCGGACATTTTCGGGCGCGCGACTGTGGATCTACAGTTATAATTGATCAAAGTACAAGACACGCCAGAGATGCATATAAAGGCCAATTCACAAACTTTTACAATTATTAGTAAGACATTGAATGATAGGCGTAAGATTATTTTACCTTTTTACATAAGTATGTCATTATTACGGAATGGCTCGGTAATAAAAATGCTTCATTAAAAATAATTTTTATTAAATTCGTATTTTGTAAAGCAGTAAAGCGTCAAAACATTTAGGTATTAAAGTGAAATATGTATCCATTTACCCGGAAAGTTATAGTGCTAAGGATTTATATTTATAAAGGTGGGTACACACTGGTGAAACGTAATATGCAACGGTAGAATTTAGTATCCACATTGCAGCATTCAAATTACATAAAGTTTAAAAAATATAAAATAAGTAAATATAAAAATAATACAAGGTAAGCAATAGGCGGCCTTATCACTTCAGAGCGATCTCTCGCACGCAACCATTTAATACAGAAAGAAGGAAGGAATATTATCATTAACATTATTAATTCATACCTAATCCAATTTTCTCAAAATTGACATGATTAAAACAAAATAAACTTAATCTAACGTAAATCAATCTGTAAATTGTATAATCCAAAAACATCGACTAGTTATTCATATATAAAAAAAACATGGGACAGTTGACACCTAGTCCCAAACTAAGCAAAGCTTGTACTTGTTTTGTTGTATGGGTACTAGACAACGGATAAACATACTTATATAGATAAATACATACTTAAATACATATTAAACATCCAAGACTTGAGTTCAAATATTGGTATCTTTCACAAAAACATTTGCCCCCACCGGGAATCGAACCCGGGATCTCAAGCTTCGTAGTCAGGCTAACCACTGGCTATCCGGTCGTCTAATTTATAACACTTAATATTTTGACACGACTCTATGCCACATTCACGCTACAATGTTACATTTCATGTTGTGTTTCAACAGTCTATACGCATATACAGTATTGTTTTGGCGTGTTTTATTCATTCAATCGTTCTATTAACTGTGTATTTATTTATAGCTAAGTCTATCTTGTGGACCTTTTTCAAGATAACGAAGACTCGCCATCCTTGTCGCGCACAGGAATCATTACGTGTACGAAAAGGACGGCCAACTCTCGAATCGCTACGGAAGCTGTAAGTTATATTTTAATGTAACATTTGGTTGTAAGTATAGTACGAAATTTTTGAGATGTCCCGATCTCTTTAGCAGCCCACATTTCGAACAAAGCCATTGTATTCTATTATGTACTCAAGTGCACAATCCTAAGTTTAAAATGAACAGAAATATAAGATAAAATAGCTCATTGAAAGAACGACTTTATTATTTACACTGTAGAGAGTTCATTTTCGATTAAACTTTGTTTGCAGATAATATTTTTCAACATTGAATACGTCGTATACATGTAGCCAAAACAACCAAAGTTTCAGTTAAGATGAAATCTCTACTGTAAATAATAGGTAAAGTCGTTATTTCAATGAGCTATTTTATCTTATATTTCCGTTCATTTTAAACTGAGGATTGTTTACTTTAGGACACAATGGAATACAATGGCTTTGTTCGAAAGGTGGGCTGTAACGAAATCGGGACACCTCAAAAAATTCGTACTATAACTACCTACTAGCGAAGTATTCTCTATTGTACAAACGCTCCCAGCAACGGGACTTCTTTAATAGACAAAGAAAACAAGCCAGGCAAAGGCGCTCAGTGAGTACTCTCCTTCATATCCTTTACATAGGGATCCCAGTAAGTATCCTCCTTTAAAATTAATAAAAATAATCAAGCTAATTAAGCTTAAAAATAATCACAATCACATAATTCGGTAATAGTGGGAGGGTCATATTTTTTTCTAAACATGGGGTGGATACGTATCCATCATAATATTGAAGGAATCATCAATTTTAGTGAGCAAATATTGGAATGTGCGATTGAGCATTAAAATTGTTATCATGTTTGATTGTAAGTAAAAAAAATAATTAGTAGAAGAAATTAATTAGTTTACGATATAAACTGACTACACGGAAGTGGAAATTATAGTAAACTGTAAACAAATTATGTCGGAAGTAAAAATTTTGACGTTGCATTTGATAGCTCTGCTATTGCATGTTTCCAAATATTATTGTGTAATGGTGGCATGTGGTAGATTTACGGTCATATTCTAAAACGTCTATTACTATTACACCATATTTTGTGTATTTTGTGCCCGTTATCACAACAACATATACATAACTAAGTTAAAAAATATCCCCAAAAAATCCATTTTTCAAATCACACAAAATTTAAGTTTTTTTTCTTGTTGTCTCAAGACTCAGCATACTTAGTATTAATGTCAAAGCAAGTTTTTTGATTGACAATAAAGTGTCAAATTATAATAGTCAAAAATTGATTGGGCTTTACGAGGTCAAACGGAGACAAGCAACGCCAGTTTCCCAACACTAGTAGATGCCAATTTACACAGTCTTCAAATACGGCTTCACACAATTCGTACAAAACTAAAAGAGACGTGGGACGGGGGCGCGTCGCAGTCGCGGCGCCCCTTCAATCAGTTTTCATACTAAATGTATAGAAGCGTCACGATCAAAAGCGGACAGAAGAGACGGGGCGGAGACGCGACCTGTGGACAAACGACGCGGACTGCGACGTGCCCCGTCATACGTTTTTTCCTTGTGGCTTGCGCCTTAGACTAGTTAAGGGCCTACCGTGTTTTTGGCGTATTTATTGCATTAATTTAATCTCGTGCTGTATCATTACAAGTAAAGCTTTAGTCTTGAAATTCATGTGTATTGAGGATTCACTGTAATGACAAGTGTTTATGGAAACACGATTACTTATAGTTTGCTCGATAGAAAAAAAAATCCAAAGTCGTCTCTAAAAAATAAAATAAATTCGTCGTCGCTAATAATACTGCATGGCAGGTCATGACTTTTTGAATGTTAATGAAACAAGATGTTTTCTAGGGCGTAGTGTTGCTACATTTTTAAAATAAGTATTTGTTTTAGTAATAAGATGAAAATACCCAAAAACACGCGCAGTCCAACCAACCTATCTTGAGCCATCGTGCCCGAAACCACCCACCCAAAATCGATTAGCGCGAAAAGCTCGGTAGGACCTTAAGTTTTTATGGCAATGTCTATGAATCCAATGCTTCTTCGTTTGTTTTCCTCTTCGCCAGCTGCTCAGCCTCCTCAATGGTGTCTGGCAGGGGCACGTTTATGGTCTCTGGTAGAATGAGGACCATGCCACTAGCTATCAGTGCCAGGGTGCCAAAGAAAATGGCTGGCAGGTTGCGGTAGTATAGCGCCTGTAACAAACATAGAGCAGGTAATATACAGTGTATTCCAAAATTTAACGATAAACTGGTATAGTAGCGGAATGGAAAGGTTCGTCAATTTTCGACCTTAACTTGTTGACATAGAGTCGAAAAGTGACGAACTTCTTCATTCCGCGACTATACAAAGATAAACAACAGCACGCGTGGTGGTGGCCATTGGGATTTTTAGTTAACACACATTAATAGTCGATTTCCTAAACACGCGGAATACAGCGGCTGAAACGCTTTAGAGCTTCACCCATATATGTTATTAGCGTGCTAAAATGAAGCCTTAAAAAGGCGATAATTGTCGTCTCTGGTGTTAAATGACGTCAAAGAAAAGGACAACCATATGCTGGAGAAAAAAAGGTTGTTTTGTGAGCATATCGTATTTCTACTTTTAAAATCATTGAACTTACCAGTAGAGGTGTCAGCGGGGCCAGAGTAGAACCAATTCTGCCCAGCGAAGAGCATACGGCGAGTAAAGACTGACGGACGTTGGTTGGGAACACCTCTGAGACGTAGATGTATACGGAACTATAGGCCACCGTAATGGAGAATTTGCCAGACAGGTAGAGGATGAGCGGTAGCCATTTTAAATCTGCGAAAAGTAATTCATTGTTTGAAAAAATGACTTTCTGCCAAGTTTCTAGCGGCACTTTCTTCTAAGCAACGATGTAGTCTTTCCGAAAGCGGTGGTAGTACAGAAAAACCGGCCAGAGCATGTTGGACACGCCCAGGACAGGGTTCTGCAGTCGTTACGACGTATACTATCTGCAGTCAACAAGTAATATTTTTCTAAGGATTTTGTATTTTGTACAGAACTTCCCAAGTAGGTCAGGCTGCTATTTACTCTTAAACTACAAGTAAACTACTAATAATTCTCAAGCCAATTTATTCGTTAATTCGTTATAGTTTCCTTGCGGGCAAGAGCTAGTGCCTAATCTTTCACATATACAGGGTTATTTGTAATTCACTAGCATCCTTTTAAACCTAAACTCCTACTGCTTAAACAAATGTTTTTTGTTTTACGGCTTTTGTCATAACTTAATATTTTTGGTGCAATAACATTTTGAAAATTTGAGATTACCTCTTATTTTTACGATATTCTGTGTATTTGTATGGGAAAAAAAGTGCTTAATTTTAAAAAGTCGTAAAACAAAAAACATTTGTTTGAGTGATAGGAATTCAGGGTTAAGGGGATGTCAGTGAATTATAAATAACCCTGTATAAAAAAATGTGTCACGGTGTTTTTATCGAACTCCGAAACGGCTTGATCGATTTTTATGATTTTTTTGTCTATAGGTATTTGGTAGGTCTGAGAATAAGTCGTAGGCTATTTCTTATACCCCTATTCATCGCAGTCGGAGTAGCGGGCAACAGCCAGTGTTTGTGTGTACTTAATTAAATTCAATTAACATTTGAGTAGCAAAGATGCACCTACAAACCGTGTTTTGATTACGAAAAGCAATATTCCTCACCATTAAACCCGCGAAATATGACACCGAAACTGTACAATCTCGAAGCACACATCTCTCGATTCCTCATTCATTTATTCATCCAATGTTTATTAAGCAAGCTCGAATTCCTACACAGACAGCGAAGTTCGAAAAGCCACTTAAATTATTTATGTGTTATCTATTGCTCGTCCAAGCCACATCCAAACAGCTAGGGGTTTCAAATCGGCTTAACTTGAATATTCCATTAATTCAGGCTGTTGTACAAACAGCGATCGCTAAGTAAACTGTAGAGATGCGCAAAACAGTGCTTCTTCGAGTAATGTGATGCCACATCACCCGTACGACAAAGTAATATTCATCATTTCAGCCCAAAGACGTCCACTGCTGAACATAGGCGTCCCCCAAGGCTCGCCAAACAGATCGGTCCCGTGCCATCCGCATCCAAAGTAATATTACTATGTGATATTTCGCATCACTCGAACACCACACGTCGCGGTTGGTATATACCAGGAGTGGCCAACCGGTCGATTGCGGCTATTAGTCCAATCGATCGTGGCAATGCAAAAAATATAAATAGGTACATCACATCGAACAGCTGGCAACGTATTCAATCACAAACTGCTGCGATTATGTCATTGGTAGGTCGCCCAGGGTTTCGTCATTGCACAGTAGATCTTGAGTCTAATCAAGTTGGCCACCCGTATATACTATGGCGTAGCATCAGGCGTAAAGCTCCAAAGGCACAGACAGTGGTGGCGTGGTGGTGCGGTAGCGGTGACGGTTGTAATATTCTAACTTGTATGAACGGGTTTGCGGTACGGTAACGCACAACCGTTCATACAAGATGGAATATTACAACCGTCTCGGCCACCGCACCGCTGTCTGTGCGTTCGGAGCTATAGTATAAATCTTCCCAGGTGAATTTTTCGCTTCGAGACATTACAATAAATTTGAACCTTAATACTATGACGATACCATTTGTTTTGAAAAATAAGGGCTCAAAGCGAAAAATTCACCTGGGAAGATTTATACTATATATGGTATGTAATGCGCGGCGCGATCATCGAACAGCGCATCACCGCTCGGCTTAAGAGGATAAGATGCGCACCATTTCTCCATACAAACGTAGTCCCCTGTTTCCTCCCTGGATAATGGCTTTAGAGCCAAATTTTTTTTACTGTGTAATCTGTATCTACCACAGCTATGCCCCTAAGTTTCGTTTTTTTCCATATTTCAATTAACATCAGAAATATGAGCTTTCAAAAACTGAAAAAAATGCCCAATTTCAACGTAATTTTCAGACACTCGTCAGAAAAGAATCCCTCATATAAACAAAAAAAGGAAAACACAGGGGCATAGCTAAATTTGTCCTCTAATTATATTTGAAAAAAAAATAAAATTTTATTGGTCCAGTTTTCGTGAAGAAAACGGGGCTTCGAAATGCTGTTTTGATCAATTTTACGCGCCTAATAACGGTCTGAGCTGCAGTTGTCCCGCTCCCGCTGTACTGACACGGAGGGGTTCGACCGAGACAGCGACATTTCATTAAAATACCTATTTCTCAAAAGTCTCTCAGCCATCGTATCCTCATAAAGTCGGGCGGGTCCGCGGACGCTCGGTCATTTGATTCTCTCTCGCTCGTGTACGTCCGTGCAGCGCACTGTCCATCGCACCAGGTGATGTGTGATGCTTATTTCTCTAGAGCAGTAGTTTCCAACCAGGGGGGCGCGCCTCCCTAGGGGGGCGTAGAGAGATCTCAAGGGGGGCGGAATACAAATTAAACATAAGTTTTTTTTTATCACAAATACATTAATTCATTTAATTGGTGTCTGTTTCAAAACGCGACACCTCGTCAGTCGCTACTAGACAAGTTTCGACAAGTCACAACTCAATATGGACCACACACTCTCCCTTATAATCCGAGGGGGGGGGGGGGGGGCTCCATGAAAAAAAGGTTTGGAAACCCTGCTCTAGAGTGATGCGTATTACAATACACGTTCGAGTAATATCATACTTGTAATATGACGTACATTACCTACACATCTCTAAAACTGAGCAAAATTTCGCGTCACGACGTCTACCGTATCAGTATGAGCAATATGGGAAGACAAACTAGTTAAGTTCTAAACAAACTTAAATGTGCTTGTAGATATAGGCCGATTCACAAAAGCTGGCACGAATGATTTTGTTACGAATTATATTTTTAACACAAGCTTTTTTTTGCTGACAGTACTTTTTGCCCTCGGTTACCAAAGTACTCGTCAAGACGAATCAAACGAGCCCAAGCTCGATGCTGTCGTGCCGTTTTGTTACAGAGTTCTATTGGTTCCTCCAGCACCATCATTAGATCAGCTCCATGTCATAATAATTGAATTGTCAACAGATTTAGACATGCATGCAAATTTTGAGCTCAATCTGATGGAGATAAAATATCTACTTTTTGAAGTTGAAAGATTTCACCCGAACAAACATACCTACCTACATTGCAAGTTAACAAAGACTCACGTCTATGATCGATTTTGGCCGACATGTTTGCGCGCTCCTCCCGCATCGGTACTGTAATATAATGATGTATGAAATCTCATTATGTTACAGTTTTCTGTATCGTAATGACCATTACGATACTGCCGTGTTCATAATAGAATCCAATGTCGTAATGCTGGTCATTATCTATAGTTTTTGAACGCATAATGGAGGATTTACTATATGGGTGTAGATAAAGGTTTTTTCGATCGGCTGAAGCCGATTTCGCTTTGATAGATTTTGAGAGATCCTAACTCACCTTTCGGCAAAAACGACATGCTGATGCACAGGCAGCCACTCAAGATATAAGTTACAATCATTATCTTTTTTCTCCCAAATCTGTCCAAGACTAAAAAACACACAAAGTTCGCTGGGATCTCCACGAATCCAACGAGCATGAAGTTAACATACATGTTACCCCCCAACGACACAGAATTTATGGAAAGTCCGTAGTAAACAAAAGTACAAGTGATCCATAGGAACGAACACGCGCACACTCTAGTCCTGATTATCCTCGATTTCAGCACTTGTCTAAAGACCGATATCTTTTCAATTTCTCTTTTCTCTTCTTCCTTTGTTTCTCGGTCTTCTTTATTTTCTGGACTATTAATTTTAACCTGTAGATCATACAGCGGACTGAGTTCTGCAGTGATATCAACGTTGTTCATTTTAGCTGCTTTTTTTAGAACTTTTATTGCTTCACGTGTTCTTCCTTTACTTAGGAGCCATCTTACGCTTTCGTCTAAGAACCAGATGTAGGATAAAACCAGCATTGCTGGTATGTACATGATCCTCAATTGTTTTCTCCAGTCATGGAGCCACCATGACAGCGACGCCAGACTCATTAGACCGAAAGTGTAAACAAAATTGATTATAGTGTTTGCGAACACTCTGCCTTTTGGTCCTACTAATTCAACCGCTGGAAAGAAAAACGAACATTAATATTAGATACGTCAAGGCCAAGCCAATAAGCTACATAGATAGAGATAGAGGTCAAAAGCCGGTCAGTATTCAATTAAAACAACCGGCCAAGTGCGAGTCGGACAAGCGCACCGATGGTTCCGTTCAAATTTTTAGGTATGTCAAAATATACGCCGTAAACCAGCTGTAACTATAATAATCGAGTGTAGTATCGGACAGTGGTCAGTCATTTTATATTTGTTGTGGTAGCGGCTACCGTAATACATAATCAGTGAAAATTACAAGTATCTAGTTAATGCCATTACAAAGATCAAAGTTAAAAACGCTGAAAAAAAAACTTTATTTAATTTTTAGTATTTGATGTTATAGCGGCTACAGTAATACATAATCGGTGAAAATTTAAAGCGTTTTGCTATTAAGGTTCAAGAAATAGAGCCCTGTGACAGACAGACGGACAGTCAGACAGTGCAGTCTCCGTATTAGGGTCCCGTTGAGACCCTTTGGGTACGGAACCCTATGCGGCATGGCTGGTTGTAACAAAATGATCAAAACCATAAGACAAAAGGTCTTACCTAAAACAAAAGCGGTCGTATATGCCCCAGCGCCTAATGCAGCTTCAAGAAACTCAAATACTAACATCATCACGTAACTGACAGAAAAGGATCTGGCAAAACCGAATATGCCATTCATAAAGGACGCGACAGCTAAGGCTTTCTTCCTCCCAAATCTATCTGACATTATTCCAGTCAGTGGCAGTGACACGAATAAGCCTGAGTTATGTATTGTGCCTATCAAGGTTCTCTTCCAGTTCTGGCATCCCAAATCGAACTGAAACAAAAATAGTTGTATTATGCTTACACGTTAACGGATTGACTGTATTTAAGGTAATTTATTTAATCAGGCGTTACATATTAATGAAATGAAACAATTACTTTGCTCACCCGCGACCTTAAAGATCGCGGTCGGGTTTAAGGTGGTGAGCAAAGTAATTGTTTCAGTTAATTGTCTTTAAGGTATTATGAAAAACCGGCCAAGTGCGAGTCGGACTTACACATCGACGATTTCGTAGGTAATTTTGTCAAAATGTAATAATATACTATATATACACGGTGTCCCAAAAATTAAACGATAACCTGGCACTCCGAGAGGCCAAATTAAAACCATTCTGGAAAGCGATAACAGACCTTTTTTCGAAAATACAGGGTTATTTGTAATTCACTGGCATCCTCTTAACCCTGAATTCCTAACACTCAAACAAATGTTTTTTGTTTTAAGACTTTTTAAAATGAAGCACTTTTTTTTCCATATAAATACACAGAGTATCGTAAAAATAAGAGGTAATCTCAAATTTTCAAAACGTTATTACACCAATAATATTAAGTTATGACAAAAGCCGTAAAACAAAAAACGTTTGTTTAAGTGGTAGGAGTCTAGGATTAAAAGGATGCCAGTGAATTACAAATAACCCTGTATATAACTAAACTTGAACTTTCAATACGACTATTTGATACCACAGGGGACCAAAGAGCTGGCAGCTTCCTCGCACAACGTATCAGCATTGCTGTACAGTGAGGTCATGCTGCCGGCATCTTCGGGTCCATGCCGCGAGGCGAACTATGATGCATTCTTACTAGTTTTTGCTTGGTTACTTTTATTTTATTTTTAATGAAGTATAGTTTTAATTTTATTTAAGATATTATTTCAAGTTAAATATAGTACTCGTGTTATTCTTAATTTACTGTTGATATTTTACTAATTGTAGTTTGGTATGTGATTATTAAATAAATAAATAAAATAGTAAAAGTAATAGAACTAATGAACTAAAACAATTACTTTGCTCACCCGCGACCTTTAAGGTCGCGGGTGAGCAAAGTAATTGTTTTAGTTCATTAATATGGACCTCCGCAAAGTAACGCCTGATTCAATAAATTATTTAAAAGTAATAGGTATTGTTATTGCTTTGGTGGGTGCCGGAGAACGGCTAGCGACGACGAGGCAGACTAAGGAGGAGATAGATGGCGGGACGATTTGGACGTGTACGCAAAGGACTGGCCTGACATTGCGCCGGACCGGGAGTTGTGGAGGTCAAGAGGGGAGGCCTTTGCCCAGCAGTGGGACACTATAACAGGCTAATAAAAAAAAATATTGTTATGTGACTCTAGATAAACCGCTACAATCTACATCACACTATCGAAGTTTCTTAAATCGGATGATAAGTGCAAATGAACTGAAACAATTACTTTGCTCACCCGCGACCTTCAAGGTCACAACAAACAACAAGGACAAGGTCCTTGAAGGTCGCGGGTGAGCAAAGTAATTCTTTCAGTTCATTAATATGGACCTCCGCAAAGTAACGCCTGATTCAATAAATTAGATAAGTGCAACTTTTTTTCTTCCTTTGGACTTTGGTCCCCAAAAGAGGATACTGAAGGGAAATCTGTCTAATGTACCATCTCCCCAGAAGTTAATTCAAACAGACACATGCTATTTTACATGCATATATATACAGGAGTACAAACTATCTTAGACTTAGCACTAGGAGGTTGGTACGCGAAGTGTAAATAATTCACTAGCCGGACCAAAAACTAGAAAAACCACATTTTTGTTGTGTAAATGTTACCGGACTCTCTGTGGTAATCCTACCTAAGACCTACGGTATTTTATAATAAATTAAATACAAGTTTTTGCCTGCATCTTTGTAAGTGCAGAATTGGGAATGTCTAAAAAAAATTACCGGTGATTTTTATATTTTTTTTGTATAGAAAAGTCAATTATAAGAAACTAATTTCAATATTTTGTTATTTAGTTCACTACTTTTTTTTAAAATTAATTATTGAAATTATTTTGGTTGATGACGTCAGATTAAAATTGAGGGCTCCCACACTGTCAAATTTCTAAATCTATCTAAATGCGTACGATAAGGCAACCCCTTTAATTATTTTTTGCGTAGTGGTACACTGTAACTAGTGTCACTTTACTGGCGCTGTCAAAGTGCTAGATGTAAGACAGCTGGTCTGAATCAAACTCCGTAGTATAATCCACGCGTAAATTGTGAGTACTAATTCTAACCACACAGAATAAAGTACGACTTGGACCGGTCACGCAATTTACACCAATGTCAAATGAAGGTCATTGCTTATTTGTAATGTAATAAATTCATTACATAATATTAAAATTAAATAACTACAGAAAACGAGTTAAAAAGCGTTTATCTCGAAATGGTTTACGATTTACTAATACATTGCAAAAAAATAGACATCCCCAATTCAAATTTGTGGAACGGTCAACTTCTTTAATCGTTGAGCAACTTGCGTGTTCGTATTTACTTAACCGTGTAACGCAAATCTGGTTTAGCCGTTTATGTTCGTGTATGTATATATCCTGATCTGCATTCCACGGCTAAAATGCGAAGAGTGGCGAATTGCTAAAAAACAAAGTTTTTAACTGAGCCTAAAGCTTCTTCTTCTCTTTCAATTGATAAAACAAACAACCGGCCAAGTGCGAGTCAGACTCGCGCACGAAGGGTTCCGTACTATCTATAAAAAATTGCGGCTTACGATTTATGACGTATTAAAAAAAAACTACTTACTATATCTCGTTCAAACCAATTTTCGGTGGATGTTTTCATGGTAATGTACATCATATATTTTTTTAGTTTTATTATTCTCTTATTTTAGAAGTTACAGGGGGGGGGGGGGACACACGTTTTACTTTGGAAGTGTCTCTCGCGCAAACTATTCAGTTTAGAAAAAAATGATATTATAAACCTCAATATCAAATCAATAGCGAATTCAAAATCTGTGCATTTGGTTCATATTTGGTCTACGTAAGTACGATCATGTTTCTTATTTTCGATCACAGCTCAAGTGGCTCCCAATCCGCCTTCGCCGAAATTCACACATTCTACACCTTCTCTACAGCATTCTTTTTAATCCTGTAACTCCCTGCTACCTCAAAGAGCGATTTAGCTATGTTACTTCTGTTCGATGCTCTCAGAACTTTCTTCTTACTGTTCCTCTTTCCAATTCTAAATTCTATGTGTACTCTTTTACTGTCCAGGCTATTCGGTTATAGAACTCCCTACCAATAGACCTACGGCGTGCTAAATCTTTGCCTATTTTTAAATTTATGCTTAAGCAGCACTATTTATTATCCTGTGCTTGAAAATTGTATTATAGTCCTTTTATTTACAAGTATATTGTATATCACTTATCTATGTATGTTTTATGATGTGTATTATTGGATGTTTTCAGTTGTTTTATTAAAATGTTTGTTTTTTTTGTTATTATTTATTAAATTTTATATTGCACCACCTGCTGAAATGCATTCCTTGCTTTCTTTCTTCTTTTTTAAAGGTTGCCTGGAAGAGATCGCTTCGAAGCGATAAGGCCGCCCATTGCTTACCTTATTTTTTTTTTTTTATGTACTTGTTTTACTGTATTGTATTATTTGTGGTGTACAATAAAGAGTCATTGTATTGTATTGTATTGTATTGTATCATTTTTAAAGACCTATCCATATATTTGATAAAAAAAAATTTTGGGTTTCAGTTCTAACTATGGGGAACCCCCAAAATTTAACAACAGCATAGTTCTTATAGTTTCGGAAAAAAGTGGCTGTGAGATACGGACGGACAGACAGATATGACGAATAAGGGTTCCGTTTTTTGCCATTTGGCTACGGCACCCTTAAAATCCGGCAACGACAACATCCAAACATCCACCATCGTCATCATTCATCGAACTTTCACGTGCACTAAGTTTACATCTGCGAATTTTAATTAGGTAGTCTTCAAATTTTTATATTTAGGTATGTAATTCAACATGTTTAACGCATCCGCTGCTGGTGCCGCAAACGCATATGCGCGTTCGAAATGGCTGCCAAACTATGACAGACGGCACTTAGGCGAAAGTCACTAAGACTCATATATCGTTACTTCCATGCCAAACTCGCGAATCTGCATAAAATATGTTTTAGTTTATATTTTTTATTACTAATTAGATTGAATTCAAAATCCGTTTTACTGAAATTGGTAAATTCGCGACTTTGGCATGGACGTGACGATATGCGTTCCCGGTAGTGAATGCGTTAAAGCACCATGTTTAAAGTATTTTCAAACAACTTTCAATAAACAAGTCAGACGCAAATAAATAAATAAAATAAATAAATAAATAATATTAGGGGACAATCTCACACAAATCGACCTAGTCCCAAACTAAGCAAAGCTTGTACTATGGGTACTAGACGACGATAAACATACTTATATAGATAAATAAATACTTAAATACATAGAAAACATCCATAACTCAGGAACAAATATTCGTGCTCATCACACAAATAAATGCCCTTACCGGGATTCGAACCCAGAACCTCTTGCTTCGTAGGCAGGGTCACTACCAACTAGGCTAAAGCGAGTCGGATTCACGCTGCGTGGATTCTAGTGTGCTATAGGTCAAACCACCACTACCAATTAAACGTATGACATACACTTCTATACATAGAAATGAATGTCTCTAGATTTAAGGGTTATGAATTTGGGATTTCAAATAGATCTCAGCAGAATAAGGCGATAACAGTAGTAGTTGTAGTAGTTTTGACGACCAGAAGGCCTAGTGGTTAGAGAACCTGACTACGACGCTTAAGGTCCCGGGTTCGATTCCCGTGTCGGGGCAGATATTTGTATCAAAAATACGAATGTTTGCTCTCGGATCTTGGGTGTTTAATATGTATTTATATATGTATCTATCTATATAAGTATGTTTATCCGTTGTCTAGCACCGATAGCACAAGCTTTGCTTGCTTACTTTGGGGCTAGGTCAATTGGTGTGAATTGTCCCGTGATAATTATTTATTTTATTTATTTTTATATGTCATTCTGCAGTTTACAACAGATTCTACAGTCGGACCGGAAACACAGTGTAGGTAGGCCTTCAACAAGTTGGAGCGACAACCTGGTTAAAGTTGCGGGAACGCGTTGGATGTGGATGGCACGGGACCGATCTGTTTGGCGAGCCTAGGGGGAGGCCTATGTTCAGCAGTGAACGTCTTTCGGCTAGAATGGTGATGATGATGAGTTGACAATGCTCTTCACGCTACCGGAGAGAGAAACAGATGGAGATTGACCGTTTGAGTGGAAGTCATGCAGAAGGGAGGTCACGACCCTCAGTACTGAGGTATACGATACTACGAAAGAGACATGGTATTCCAGACATCCAGCTCGATAAGTAAAACAGCTATTTACTTTAAAAAACCGGTTGTCTGTAAAGTCGGTTTACGGATGATAGTTTAACGTGACAACGTCATAATAACAAAACATTTTGTAGTGGTAGAGCCATGTTGTAGCTAGCCGCTGCATCACGAATGGGCCGGCTCGTCAGGGGCAGTACCACCCTCTCACAGAACACCGGCGTGAAGCAGCAGTAATCCTGCTTGCGTTTCGTACGGTCAGTGAGAGTGCCGGGGGGGCCCAATACCTCACCCCTTCCCTCTCCCCCTCCCTCTCCCCCTTCCCCTATTCCCTCTCCTTTAGGGCCGACAACGCATTGGCATCGTGTAAAGCGCTGCGGGTGTCTATGGACAGTGGTGTTCATTTAACATCAGATGACCCACTAGTTCGTTTGTCTGGCCTATCTAACATAAAAAAAAAACATTCAAACCCCCCCCACGCATTGAAAATTACCCGAGCGCTAGTACTAAGATTGTATTATGTAACATTGCAACTGGCCTTCACTGCTCTGTAGGTACATGTAACGTTACGTAACGTTACTTGTACGTTACATTACGTCATCCTTTTTCGTGTATGCAGCCGGCGTTCATCGATTTATTAGACGTTGTCACGTCAAAACTTAAGCCAAATCCGTCCAGCTGTTTTAGCGTGAAGGAATAACAAACAAGATAGAGCGACGGTCTGGTTAAGGTTGCGGGAACGCGTTGGATGCGGATGGCGCAGGACCGGTCTGTTTGGCGAACCTTAGAAGGTCCGCAGACGGACTGCTTAGAACAGTCGAGAGCAACGGCACGAGAACACTCGTGTTGCGATTAGAGTCGAACTCAACCCGAATGCTCTGAATTTTGTATTGAAACTGCAGATCACCCAACAGGGACCGCTGTGGGAAGCGTGTTCAGCAGTGGACGTTTTTTTTTAGGCTGAAATGATGATGATGATGATGAATAACAAACACATACACGCACATACAAACTTTCGCATTTATAATATTACTAGGATGTGAGTGGGAAAGTAATGTGCTCTGATTTCATTAGTTACAAAGTAAAGAATCCAAAGGCCAAAGTTCTCTTCATTCATATTCGTAATGGAACATCGGTCCATTGATAACTTGTTGAGTAATAACGTGATTTACATTAGGGCCATCGTCTTTTTATCTATTTGGTCTTTGACCTGCTACTTACTATTTGTTAAGCTCATTATTACTCATTGTAAATGATTTTATTATTAAAGATTAATAGTATTTTGGGAAAAACATTTTCAAAACTAGCTGTTTTTGCCTGTGCTAGTAATATCTTAGATCATCTTAGAATCTTCCTGCGCCATCGGCCTTCGGTTCTGCAAGCAATGTGTTCTGCCCATTTCCACTTAAGTCTGGCAATTCTCCGTTCTATCCTGGGTAATAAGGTCTAAAGTAGTTTGTACCATGGGCGCCACCAGGATTACAGTAGGATGCATTGATAGGGGATAGGGTATATTCTGTGTGATTGAAACCTAGGTGGTGGTGCAAGTGCATCCCCTTACACCCCAAACACCCCCTCTATTTCTATTCTGCAAGGTGAGGGTGACGCTGTGTAGCCGAGTGTTCTTTGTTTATTTTGTTATTTGACACTTGATTAAATTATTATAGTTTAATTACCAACTAAATATTATGTTTCAAGATATTGTGTTGCGATGTTAAATGCTCGAGTTTTTTTTTAATTCTTTAGATTCCTTTTGTCTATAACACAGGTTACACTTGTAACCTAGCTTAGACTGAACTAAATTTACTATCTAGACCTAAGATTATTTCATGTTCATGTTTATATTTTGTATTTTATGAATAAATAAAAAATAAATAAATAATTTAAACAGCAGATTTAATGGTGAACGCGACCCGGGTAAAATCTAGTTAAAATCTAGTTGTTTAACCTGAATTGCTTAAGAGCCAAGCCCTTCATGACATTTGGGTGTCGCAAAGGCGCTGTCGCATGTTGATTGCCACTTATCTATGTAAGTCAATCCATTGAAAACAAGATAGTGCCGACAGCTGACAGTCTCATGACATTACAGTGACATTGTAAATTGTAATCCACCAAAAACGTAAAAGTGAAAAATGTTAGACAAGTTCAATACTAAAATATGCTTGGTTGTGGGTTTCGCCGACAAAAGGATTGAGATCTAAATGGGTGCCAATTTCTGCAGATACCTAAAATTTATTTATAAGAACAAATATGACATCAGAATCAAATATAAAACTCTATTTTACATAAATTCTAAAATTACTGTCGAATAATTTACACAAAGTAGAATAACTTATGTTAAATTAAAGCTTAAGATTTGACTTGGCTACTTTTCACATACAAATCATCTTATATTTGGATAATCAACTTGTCATCTATAATAATTGAGTCGCTAGTAAAAACTAGATTTTGAGTAATGAAGAAGTCAAAAGTACCTCCAAACTGTAATATGACACACTGGGTCGTGTAATATGACACACTGCGCTGCATCCACATACCTTTACCTTGAACCTGCCTCGACACTGCCGCGTGTCTAGATGTCAGTGGCGAGGCGTGAATTTTTTTCCAGGTAAAGCCGGACGGAACAAAAGCTAACAAAAATCATACCCCATTTAGTACCAGGTTATATTCTTGAGAAATAGTACTTGCGTGTAGTAATTCGGTCCATAAGACTGCAGCATACTTATCCTTTCACTGATATCAGTATCAAAACAATATGTTACTTATACATGAATTAGACACTGAATTATAATCAGATTTTAATCTGACAGACGGTTATATGTACGATTAAATTTCACCAATATTGCGTATCAACACTGATCTAATATTGTGTTTTATCTTAAAGTTTTTCACATTAATTATTTACGACAAAACACTGAGCGATTGACATGACATTACGTAATGTTGCCATTTCAATAAATACCACACCACAAGCAAATCGACCGCGCTAGCGGATCACGTCCGGCACGTTCTATGGCTCCGAATCGTACATACAGTGCCACATTCCGGCAGCGCGGCGCAGCGTATACTATTTGGTTTTGTGCAGCGCGCTGAGCACAGCCTGTGGCGGTTTAATTTTGTCTGTTTATAAATCTTATTATATAAATAGATAAAATATCGTACTTTTTGTTTTACACTAAAACTCGATATTTTAAAATTCAATTTCGCTCCAGTAATTTTAAATAAGTTTACGAATGGCTGTATGAATGTCAATTCCGTCGGTTATTCCAAGTGGGATAAATTAATTAAAAAAAAATCTTCTGTCAAAGTGAAATTAAGCCTTATGCGCAATATAGAAAGTCGTTTTTTAAATGTGATAAGCCGATAGAGACCGGCTTATTTTGAGCCTATTCCATGCGTATTCTTACTAGACGCTTATGTAGTGAATCTATGGTTTTATGAATGAATATTTACATGTGTGAGTGTAAGATTCCTGACGGCATACTGAATTTATGAATGACTGATTGGTCTTGTGGATATTTTGATGCGCTTTGTTACTGCACCATTTTGAAAAATACTTAAAAGTTTATTAAGGAAGAGTAAGTCTCTATACAAACAATCGGTTACTAAGAGAAGCGTTTGGTTACTTCAAAATTTTAGGCAACCCGCCGGGAATCGGGTTGTTAGTACCCTTCGCCACTGCTAGATGTCTATCTGTATAGTACTCGTAATTGTATGATACGTTCTGTCACATCCACCTACAAAGGTATGCTTCTGCAGTCAATTGGTGGGGTAACACTTTAAATCTAAATATTTTGGAAATAGATCTCTAAGTCAAAAAACGATCTTACCAGCTATAAGTGTTCCTTGTTGGTTTATTGAACCTAAAAAGCAGAGACAACTAAAATTTTTTTTAAATGTTTATAAAAAAGTTCGTTTATAATTACGTCTTTCACTGCCGAGTCTTCATCGCTGTACACTATCATATCACAGTCTAACTTGACAGCTGTATCAAATGCATCTACACTGCACGTGTCAGTATTGCTTGCATTTGTTTGTGCACCATATCTTTTACATTTTGAGAGTTCGCCTTTATCCAAAGGGATGGCGTAAGTTAACCAGCTGGTGTGGTTTAATGTCTCACATTCTTCTACTTGGCATCTGTAACAAAGAATTATATATCAGATATTATAATACACAATAACCGTATACCTAGGCTGCTGTATCACAAAATGAATCGCAAATATTTTAGCAGACTATTGGCCGATCTAGTGAGCTATGCTCAGAGTGACCGAGTCAGAAATGAAAAGATTCAAAGTTACAGGAGAGTCAAAGTAATGCCATAGCTTTGGAGCCAAACTCTTGGAGTTGCCAGACTAAAGTGGCAGTAGGCAGCACATTGCATGCAGAAACCGACAACCGACGGAGCAGTAAGGTTTTTGAGCGGGCACCGCGAACTAGTAGACGTGGGGTGGGAAGGCCCCCACCCTACAAGATGGACTGATCTAATTTTTCTTATTTTATGCGCGATTTTCGTTTTTTTCCACAAGAACCGTCTACAAAGTAAATTAATTTATTTAATCAGGCGTTACTTTGCGGAAGTCCATATTGATGAGCTGAAACAATTGCTTTGCTCACCCGCGACCTTGGTAGGTCTTTTAGCTTAAGGTCGCGGGTGAGCAAAGTAATTGTTTCAGTTCATTACAAAGTAAAAGAAAACTTGAAAAAAAACACCTAAAAAATAAAAAATACATTTTAATAAATTTGAATTCATTATTCTGATACTGCAAAAATATTGGAATTAATGTTTATTTATATAGGAGATAACAGATTATAATAGCCATATCTTTGATAGTGATAACTATGAATAGAACGTTCTATCTATAAATAAATATAATTTAAAAGTTTTCGTCCATGCTAACTCTCCCAGTGTCTATAGTAAACCGGTCAATTTCTATTGTGACCAAAAAAACCCAAAGTATTTTTTTAATACAAAGGCGTGTTCTTTTATAAAAGTTTTACAGGAAAAACTTGAAGTGAGGAAAGAAAGAAAAAGACCGAGACTACATGCCTTATCTTGATAAGTCAAAAGGTTGATGAAAGAAAACGATATGTAGGAATTACTTCGACAAGTATAATGCTGATAATGCATGTTGCATATCTATGCGTTTGACAATGACGCTTGATAGCAAGCAAAGATATGTTATAAGATGGAGCGTGCTTGCCTTGTCATTAGATATCCAATCATTTTTGAATTGGAGATAGCCAAACTATCGCTGTAACTGTGTAGATTTATGTAGATGTTTTCCTGTGAGGCGCTATATTCATTTATTACGTAAGACAATTTATGCCAGTTTTTGACCCCCTCCCCCCCGTATGAAAAAAAAATAAGAATCTAAAAAAAAAATTAATACCTACATCGGTGGTTTGTTTTAATTTTTATTTTTCAAAGAAACAATTTTTATGCGCTTTTTTGTAGGTAAGTTGTAAGTACTAATAATTTAATTTTTTTTGGTAATTATCAAGTTCCGTTTTATTGTTTTTACCTAACTTTGCGCATTTTTGTGATCTTAAGTAAGAAATATCAAGACCCCCCCTCTCATCCCTTTGTAAGAAAAAATAAGAAATGGTCGACCCCCATCCCCCCTAAATCGTCTTACGTAATAAATGAATGGCGCCATATATGTATACTTAAGACAACTGAAGCAAATGCTAAGTTCATTTTATACAAGAGTATCCTATATTTTGTAGAATATCCTATATTATAAATAATTCAAGTCTAGAATACCATTACGAGTATTTTTATCATACTAGTTCGTAAACAATGTCATGACATTTCAAACATGGAACTACCGTGAGACTCACGTTTTAAGACGTAAGTGATCCGTATATTTTCATAATGTAATGACATGCAGGCTGTTCTTGGGTTAATAAAACCCGCAGGTCTTTTTTCTCCAGTACAGTCCAAGGGCTGTAATGACTCTTTTCTCTGTGGCATCACATAGTTCCATAAAACGATCAGGTTCAACGTTAAGCAAGTATTCTCAACTTGAAATGAAAACTTTTGCATTAAATTTCGTTGAAATAGAATTTTTATTGCAACTTAAACTACATTTTACTTTAATATACAACTAATAATTACGTATGGACCCTGGTGTTCAATAAAGAATTTGAATTAGAGTTTGAGAAATCTTAAAATTCTTAAGGGATATGACGATGCTCATTATTTTATTTGTTTCCTCACAAATGTGATAAAAATCATTGTAATCACGGGAATTACGAAGCTCGACTCAGAAAGCCATCATTCCTCAACTTCGGGCTTCTAATAGAGTCTCGATCGCAATTTTTTACTTACCAACCTTAAGACACAATGTACTATTCAAACTCATGTTCATTTCGGAGAGTCACCAATAATCCTTGTGTCAAATATACATGAGCGGAATTTCTCATCGACCATGTAGGGACTATGCAAATGCATGTCATCCTCAACTGCAGTGCAATGGCCTTAGAACGGATTGCTGGCCACAATTGCAAAGCACGGAAATGTATCATGCCGTGACACTTTTGGGTTTTGACTCTGAAATTATTTAGTATCATAACTTTACGAAACCATTTTTTTGTATTTTTATCTCGCTCCAATTCGAGTGGTGTGCCTGGCAAAATTATTTCCAGAATTCCGTAGGTTCCCTGTCCTAGTGTTCCTATCTAGGTCAGTGCACAGTACAGTACTCTACGAACGTGATTTGACGCACGAAATTTGCAAAGCCTGCGTCGGGATTACGTGTCTCCGTTGTTTCCAACCACATTGTTTATATTTGCTAGAGGTTTTGATATTATTTTACCTGTACGTTCTGCGTAGAGCTCTGATCTGCTCCTGATACACTAAGCTTTGCTTGAACAGGTGTGTTGTGAAGGTGCACGAAATCACGAAATTGAATACAGCGATATTGAAAATAATATTCTCTTCCATTTCTTCAGCTCAAACAAATACGTGACAGTGAGAGAAGGCATGAGTGTTGAGTTACCTCGCAGGCTTGTTGTAGAACAGGACAAAAACATTTAATGAGTAGGGTCAGCGTCATAAATAAGTGATCACTTTTGTACCTTGTCACTTTAACGCCATGTTTGAAAAGCCATACGAAATTATGTAATAATTTAAAGCGACAAGATACAAAAGTGATCACTTATATATGACGTTGACTGTACAAACTATTTCTCGCGACTTCGCCCGCACAGAAATTGAATTTACTGTCAACTCCCGATCTCTATCCCGTGGGAAATTCCAAAAATCCCTTTTTACAGCACCTCTATGATCCTAAAAAAATGGTTACTGAGATAGGGTCCCATTGAATTGAATATAAAAATATCCCGTTTTTTCCTTATCCATGTGATTATCAGAAAATCTTAAAATTTGGTTTTTACTGTTATAACCACCGACTTCCATGCTAAATTTGAAGTTTCTAATAATTATAGTTGCGGATATAGGGCCACTTTGAAGCGAAAATGAAAATCCCATTTATTCCTTATCCCATGGGAATTTTGAAAAATCCCTTCTAAGCATAATCCGTTCTGTGGTTTGAGCTGTGAGTTGATAGATCAGTCAGTAATGGTTGCCTTTTATAAATGTATACAGATTATCCTTTAGTACTGAAATAAATGCGAAAAGTTGTGAAGATGTTTGGCTGTTTGGATGTTTGTCAGTGAATCACGCAATAAGATTTGAACAGATTTAAAGGTAACTTTGGGTACTACAGATAGACAAATATTTGAATTAAGACGTAGGGTAATATCCCTGTAATGCGTTTCCGTGTAATAATCTAATACCTTTAAACGAGCGATTCTTGTATATATGTATATATATATATATAATCAGGATCTCGGAAACGGCTCCAACGATTTCGATGAAATTTGGTATGTGGGGGTTTTCGGGGATGAAAAACTGATCTAGCTATGTTTAATTTTCAGAAAATCGCTTTTACTCGTGTTTTTGTGAGAAAAAGTTACTTTTTTGTTAGAAAAAGTATTATAGGGAACGTGCAGTAACTATAGGCGGCAGCACTAATGCGACAGAAGAGACACTATGCGGACAGTAGAACAAACTTATCAAGGTAAAACTTTCAAATTGATGGCACCCTTATGGCACCAGTTGGCAGCACCGTCTATGTGCACGTTTCCTATTGGGAGCACAGAACAGGAAAAGCCGGTTGTCTGTAAAGTCGGTTTACGGACGATAGTTTAACGTGACTCATCCCCCCCCCCCCCACCCCCTCCGGTGTTTTTGTCAAATATCTTGAAAACGGTGCATCCTACGGCAAAATCAATGAAATTTTCATCCCCCCTTTAATTCCCCCGCACTCCCTCCCCCGCATCCCCTCCCCCCATCCCCTCCCCCCCTCTCACCCCCCCCACCCCTCCGGTGTTTTGATCTCGGAAACGGCTCCAACGATTTCGATGAAATTTGGTATTTGGGGGTTTTCGGGGATGAAAAATTGATCTAGCTTGGTCTTATCTCTGGGAAAACGCTTGGTACCGAGTTTCTGCCCGAGCAGAGCTCGGTCGCCCAGGTACTTTAACTTTAAACAAGAATAAAGGGCCAAGAACATTCAAGTACGTTGGCTTATAAAATGACGTGTTGACTTCGTCTGCAACCAATACTTAGATGGCGTTGTCCAAGCGAGCTTTGTGCTTGTGTAGGCCAAGTTCTAAGATTGTACCTATAAATATGATACTCGTGAAAGTATTTCTGACGCAAGCGAAGCAACGGGTTAAAGCGACTATTATTAAAATCAATTGGCAGTTAATACAGAAATTAAATTGTAACTAAATAGTTTTAAGTTAAATTACCTTCTACTAAGTTTCTTGCGACAGTTGCGACGCATTATTCTTGGAAATAATAGTCTTTCTGAAAGCGCCAGCAGACTAAAATAAAAAGTATATAGAAGTGCTGTCTGAGTTCTAATTGCAATTTTTAAAATTATTTACAGTGTTAGATTTAATAAAATGAACGCGCAGAGACAAAAAAAGATTTAATTTCAATACTTAGTTGGACCAAATTGATTTCTTGACGCTTTCGTTTCCATTTGTTTCGGTACAGTAATGGAGCCTTAAAATTCCACAAGATAAGGGTCAATATAAATCATGAAAAAACAACCCGAGTCAAATTAATCATCGAAACGTAATACAATTAATATCGTTCCCTTGATGACGGTTATGATTGATTGCTATGGGTTAGACCGAGTGTAAGTGATAGTATCAGTTGAGGTGTTAAGATGCAAGATGGCAGCGATTTTTTAACACAATGCGTCCCAAAACACAATGATTACCTGGTACCGGACGAGTATGTTGTAAAAGTAAGTAAACTAAGTAAGGGGCCATCCATAAATTACGTCACACATTTAGGGGGGGGGGGGGGTCAAGCGATCTGTGACACTAGAACAAAATAATGGCGATTTTCATAGTAATAAGTGTGACAAGGATGGGGGGAGGGGTCCAAATTGATCGAAATTGGTGTGACGTAATTTATGGATGCCCCCCGTGAAAATAGTATTTTTACGAAAATTTCCAATTTTTAAAATTTGAAAAATTTATGTGATTTCTGCTCAGAATCATGAGCTTTTGCGATCCTTCTTAAAGAGCAAAAAATTGTCCCCAGATTTTTTTTCTGTTGAGTTACCATTTTTCATAGACTTTATGTGATCGAAACTAAATGGAAGAATCGAAAATTATATGGAAGTTTGGGAAACTTTTTTTTCCTAGTAGGACCGAAAAAGCTCGTGATTCTCAGCAGAATATACAATTTTCGGAATTAAATAAAAGTCAAAAACATACAGTAAAGTAAAGATTGGCCCAAAAGTTACTGTATTATTCTTTATTATGATTTATTGAATCAGGCGTTACTTTGCGGAGGTCCATATCAATGATCTGAAACAATCACTTTGCTCACCCGCGATCAAAGTCCAAAGACAAGTGGTCGTGGGTGAGCAAAGTAAATGTTTCAGTTCTATTATTTATAACCAATCGCTTAACTAAGCAGCGTGGTTTTTTTCCTTATTTTAACCAGATCTGTTATAACTTGACCTCTCCTGGTACCAGGTTAACATACAGTTTTGGGACAACCTGTGCAAATTAAAGATTCAAATTATTTTTGTTCTTTAACAACCAAACTAAGTAGCGTCTTATATAAAGTCTATGATCCGAATATCAACAATATACATTTTTTAGTTTTTGAATAAAATGTCTGCTATGGGTGGACGGACGGAAAAAAAAAAATGTTTTTTTTTTTATTTTTATTTGAAAAACGCTTATGCTTTTAATTTGACAGGAAGAAAATATAAAAATACGTGAAGTGATAACGACATTCGCTTCACCTGTTCTATAATTAGAATATGATAGCTGATTGCTGATTTCATTATAATAGTCATTTTCATTATCTTTGTCTGATTTTTATCAGTGCTATTTTTTGTAAAAGCGTCTTTATCGTTTCTATGCTCAATGTTGTCTTACACTGTCATGAAATTAATCTGGAATACAACATTACAGCGGGTCGTTAGGCAAGATTGACTGTCCGCCTGTAATTTTTTTTGAGGAACATTGAATTTAAGTCGATGATTGATTGTTACACGTTGGTAGATGTTAAAGTGTGTAGGTGAGGTAAGATGGCTAGGTCTGGGATCACTGTGTTTCCCATAATTTCACTTGCTATACCAACAGTTGCCCTAAACTCATGTCTGTAGATAGAATCGTGCTGTTTTCAGGATTTTTTTAAATGTGCGCAAGCCACACAGAAGAGACGTGGGACGGGGGCGCGTCGCAGTCCGCGTCGTTTGTTCGCAGGCCGCGTCTCCGCCCCGTCGCTTCTGTCTACTTTGGATTGCGACGCTTCTATACATTTAGTATGAAAACTGATTAAAGGGGCGCCGCGACTGCGACGCGCCCCCGTCCCACGTCTCTTACTGTGTGGCTTGCGCCTAAGCAAGGTGAAATTTTAAACGTGATACGAATAGCGTTTTTAGCTCAGTTAATACCAGAAAATATAATGCATTAACTCAACTCGATTGTTAAAATTAGTTCGCATGTTGCCCAAACACGCATCAACGCGTTTTAGTTACAGCGAACTGAAACAATTACTTTGCTCACCCGCGACCTTCGAAGGTCAAGTTAAAGGTCAGAAGGTCACGGGTGAGCAAAGTAATTGTTTCAGTTCATTGATATGGACTTCCGCAAAGTAACGCCTCATTTAAAAGGTTATTACTAGTTAGTAGGTACAGTTCAGTAAAAATAATTAGTTCTATGATAGAATGTCAATACTATAAATTTTAAAAGGGTTGAACATTCGGTTAAAAAATATTACAGGTAATAAATTGGAAGCTCTCAAAATTTTCGCCCACGGACATGATTTCAAGTTTTGAATAATTTGTAACAGCTGTTGGTAAAATTTGATATTAATTCTAGTTTTCTTAACATTACTGAAATTAATTTATTTTAGGGACTTTTGTGGACTTTAATCTAAGACATTGTCTAAATAGAGACGTCAAATTTAAATGCAATGACTTTTGTCGTAATCATAATAAATTGGGGTTTTTCTTAAACAATTTGCCCTTAAACTTTTACACGCGACTTTGCTCGCGTCAATCATTAAATACGGAAGATATACCAAAATTCCAGGATTTTACTAAATTTCTACAGAAATTTCCAAAAAGCTGTCCAAAATTTAATTTAAGAGTATTTATAATTTATTGAATCAGGAGTTACTTTGCAGAGGGCCATATTAATAAAATTAAACAATTAATTTGCTCACCCGATAACCTTCCCAACTAGCAAAAATATGTCATATAAGTGTTGTACAAACGTTTTTGATACAACCTAATTGTATGTATTTAAGGCTTACAAACGTTTAAATGACTCGATTTTGGCGCAGTTTTTATGGCTTAATCGTAAAGTGGTCACTCAATCGTCATAAGCAAGCACATTTAGTCACACAGCTGTCATAAGAAATATATTAAACGACTGTTGTAAGAGCAATTGGTTGTAGAGTAGTCATAACGCTGACGTTTGTACGACTAATGAGTCGGTGAAATGCAATAGTGAAGCCGTTTTAATCATAATTCATAACATAAAAACCTGTTTGCGTGAAATGATCGCCGCTATTGAAAAACAGTAAGTATTATACTTTTTTACCGTTTTAAGTAATTAAAACAGATTCGTCATCTGGTAGAGTGAAATGAAATGCGGTATAACAAATCAGATACGCATGCGAACAAAATTTTTTCGACGATCGTTACTAGGTTTATTAAGAATTTTTTAATGCCCCCTTTAAATAATGTTTGTTTAATTATATTTAATTTAATAAATTAATCGAATTTTATCTCTAAGTTATTAATATGACTTATATACAATTAAAAGGTCTGGCTTAAGACTTAAAACTCGTAAGCCGACGCAATATGGACGCCATTACTACTATTTTAGGATTTTAGCTATAAGAAGGCCGTGCTTATGACTGTTGTATGGCATTTTAGCCATACGACGGTCGTGCTTATGACTGTTGTATGGCATTTTAGCCATGAAACAGCTGTAAAATGCTGACATTATGATTAGTTTTACAATAGTCAGTCTTAAAGCTTTTCTATGACCAAAGTGTTGTAAGATGTCATATTGAAGTTGTAAAACCGGGAAACGGTCTTGGTTAAAACTTTTGTACGACAATGATCAAATTGCTTTATTACTATGTTATACAAACGTTTGTACAACTGCAATTTAAAAACAATTTGCATTTAAGCTAAAGTGCTATATAAGTGATACTTGTACAATGTCACGTTTTAAAACTTGCTTATTTACGACGTATTTACGATGAATCAGCCGTAAAAGGTTCAGATGTTATGACCAATTTGTTAGTTGGGTTCTTTTTTCCATCCAGAGCACGCATCTTTCCATATCAAAAACAGAGCTTACAAGGAAAGGTCTGTCCAGACCCATATTTTTTATAGCTCCCCAAACCCAACCTATTTTGAGAAATTGGCCTCCAGAGTATTGTAAATTGATAAAAATTGAAACCCTCTAATTTCTATAGAGTTTTTTTACGCAAATTGCTAATTAATACTGATTTTATTATATATTTGATAACATGAAAAAATAATGAGCACGTGTTTTGTTGTATCGGCTCAAACTCTTATTTTCCTAAAAAAAAGGACCCTTCAAACTTGGACAACAACAGATTTTTCTGTACAGAAAATGTCACCTCCGTTTGGTTTCATGCTCTAATATTAACACTATAAATATACGTTTATTAAAGCCCGCATAGCCCAGCTTAGTCTGGAGATGTCGGCTGTCACTTACTTACAGAGCCAAGGATCTGACTTCATTTACTTACGTGTACATTATGAACTTATTTATTTATTGCAGCATGGGTCTTACAAGATGTTAATACGCCCTTAACGGCCCCACGACCTTAAAGGTCGCGGGTGAGCAAAGTAACGCCTGATTCAATAAATTAGATGTTATATACTTAAAAACAGTTCCATGCCCTGTTAGGGCACAATAATATTGAAATTAAAAAAAATACACAAATACTTGTTCTAAATGTAAGTATAGGAATTCAATGAAAATTTTTAATTGAAATTGCAATACAAACACCCCCCCTTCGCCCTCGCCTTGCCTTTGTATATCTGTTTCTCTTGTTAACTGTTAATTTTCATGTTTTATGTACAATAAAGAGTTTTACATATATACAATACAAATCGCACCTTAAAGGCAAAACCCATATACAAATCGTCGTTACAGTTTTACATAAAAATGTCACTACATTATCTAAAATATAAAAATCTCGTGTCACGGTGTTTGTTACCAAACTCCTCCGAAACGGCTTGACCGATTTTTATGAAACTTTTTTCTCTGTATTCGGCAGGTCTGAGAATAGGTCGTAGACTATTTAAAAAAAAAAATAGTTCATTAAAAGAAGGTATCTTTACAAAAATGTTAACCGTTGGTCCCACACTAGTCAATGCCTGTCACGTGGCAACCAGGATTCGGGGTACATACAAAAAACTAAAAAGATTTAAATTAAGATATCAACTTATAAACCGCAACAGAATAAAGGTAGAGATTACATAATATACCCTAAATATGGCAAAAAAACGTTTGCAGGGTCAGCTAGTAATGTATAGTATGACGTTGAAGTGGTAAGTACTTATCGATAATAGGACTGTTGACTCATCAATGTCGATGTTATTGTTATGCCAAATATCTAGGTATAATGATAACCTTATGCATTCCGGAACAAGTAATAAATTATGTTAGTGTAAATTGATACACTGTGGTTGTCTAGTGGGTTTGACCTGTGGCCTCTCCAGCTGATCGTGGGTTTTTCAGAATGGACACAATTTAATTTGTAAAGAAACGGAAACAATTACTTTGCTCACCCGCGACCTTAAATTATAGAATAGAATAGAATAATTTTATTTCAGGCTGCATAGGCCCATATAAAAATACCTTAAAGACTAACATACATATTTATACAGGGTGTTACATTGAACGTAATACAACTCTTGTTTTTTAATTTCGTCTCCCTGATGCTAAACGCCTCTACTAGGTCTCGTGTTGTTAAAGTCATCTTAATTAATTAATATTGCTGTTTAAATTTTTCCTATTTTTTGGTCTCATCGTGGTTACCCTAATTAGAGAGTTAAAAGAAAAAAGTTTGAATCTAGTTTTGTAGTGAACACTTACCTTTTTACTTTCCTATGTTGATAATTTATGAGTAAAATTCATTCTGACACATTACTGAAGTTATTTGTCATAACAAACCAGCATTTCGTTTGATTCTTTATTGTCGCAGTTTAATTTTAAACAGAAGTCATGCCTCCTGCTTATCCGTTTACTAATAATCAGCGATCAGTGATGGTAGAACTTTATTTCACATCGCAGAGTACGATGAGGGCACAAGAACTATTTCATGAGCGATACCCGGAGAGTTCAATCCCCACTCGTCAATTGATCAACACAAGTGTACAGAATTTGAGAGACTATGGACAGTTTACGGTCCCAGCTCATGCCCAAGGTAGAGGCCGGCGTCCAAGGTACTCAGGGGTTTTTAAAACACGAGTACTTAGGTATTTAATCCGCCACCCAGAAGCCAGCACCAGAGAAGCCGCGGCACGATTTGGTACAACCCACATTTTTATTTGGAGACTTTTGAATGCCGAAGGATTACACCCGTTTCACTTTCAACGGGTGCAAGATATTGTCTTAGCAGATTATTCCAGGAGAGTACGGTTTTGTCGTTGGCTATTACAAAACCAACACCTTAACATTTTATGGTCAGATGAAGCTACCTTCACCAGAGTAGGACTGTTTAACATACACAACGAGCACTGGTGGAGTGATGTCAATCCTCATGTGACACGGCGAGACTCGTTTCAAACACGCTTCTCAGTTAATGTTTGGGCGGGTATTCTCAATAATTATGTCATAGGACCTTATTTCATTGAAGGTAATTTAAATGGAATTAAGTACGAAGCCTTTTTAAGAAACGAGTTGCCAATGCTGTTGCAACAAATTCCCGAACAAAATTTGCAAAACATGCACTATCAACAAGACGGAGCTCCAGCACATTTTTCCCTGCGGGTTCGGAGTTACCTGGACCAAGAGTTCCCTGGACGTTGGATAGGACGCAGTGGTCCAGTGGAATGGCCGCCTCGTAGCCCGGATCTAACTCCACTGGATTATTTTTTGTGGGGTGAGCTCAAAAGACTGGTATACAAACGAGAGTCTGATACTGTTCTGGAGCTCCGCCAAAAAATAATCCAGGCGTTTGAGGTAGTAAAAACCAACGAGTTCGTACTCGGCAGAGTGCAAAGAAATCTTCGACGACGTGCAGAGCTATGTATTCAGGAAGGAGGTGGACATTTCGAACACTTGCTGAAGTACGTTTGAACTTAACAGTTAATTTTACTTTCTAATAAAAAAATATTTTTAACAGATATCACTTGTTGCTCCTTATCATTTGTTTTGATGTTTTGACACACTGATAACTGATAACAAAGCTTGAGGAATAGATACGTCAAGTAAACGTGACGTCATGATGGGTGACAACACTAGGAGATTTTAATTTCTTTATTCTGTTAGCAAATAAGCAAAAGTTAATTACGAAGTATTTTAATTACTCAATTCGTGCATTTTGTTCTCTATCGTTAACTGAGCCGGAATTACTTAATTTGTACTACGTTCAATGTAACACCCTGTATTACACTTAATTAACAACCTAATTACAAGCACGTGAAGTCTGTGACGTGGGCACTTTTGCAGTGTCACTTAACCGGCCACGAAACCGCCGGTAAGCGACACCTTTCGGCCAAAACTCCTCTCATGTGAAGGTCGACAGTTGATCAGTCGGAACCCTCACCACAAATGAATTGAAATTCACATCATGGCGGGACTCCAACCGCTCAACCCTCAGAGTGAGCTTGGTCTTCACACGCATATATTCCACGATGTCCGTGACCTTCGTGGAGTGATGCAGGCGGGACACGTACAGCTGTGTCGTCGGTGTCGCGGGACGCAGCAGATGGTTCGGTCCGGTCAGGGCGGTGCCGCACTGATTGCGACAAGCGGGCTTCTTCTTCCTTTCCACCTTGATGAAGCCATCCTTGTCGCAACGGCGACTGTCCCTCTTTGAAATCGGCTGTGGCGGATCTATGTGAGCAGGTTCACAGCGAAATTATGGTAGCTACCTACGTGTAGTTTGGTGGTGGTGATGGTTGGGTTAGGTTAGGTTAGGTTTGTGTGATTTGTGCGTGTTCGTACAGTGTGGAGGTGGAGGAACTGCATGAACACACATTTCTTGCATAAACGTAATCATATAGGTCGTGGGTGAGCAAAGTAATTGTTTCAGTTCATTCACCTCCGCAAAGTAACGCCTGATTTAATAAATAATAGATTATGGCGAACAACTGTTATTTGATGTGCTAAGTCATGGTAGGCTAGTGGTTTGACCAATGGCACAGAATATACAATAGTACTAACGTACAGAATGGCCACGCTCCGCCCCGCACCGATTCGAGTTACCCCACCCCCCAAGGCGCAGATTGCCGGAACCGCCGGAAATCAGTCGGGTGCGCGCGCGATGTATGTAGGCGTACGCGTGTACAGACGTCGTCGTGCTTATGTAGATTCAAGAACGCGTATTTTGTACGTCGTGGCCGCCATGTGCCTATGGTCTCTCAAGCAAAGGGTCGTGGATTCGAACTTTGCGTCGCACCTCCTAAGTATTTCGAAATTTACCACGCGGTTTACGGTGAAGGACAAATATCGTGAGGAAACACACACCTGCAAAGCAAATGAATGGTTTGCGTGAAGTTCCCAATCTGCGCAGGCCCCGTGTGGGAACTACGGCCCAAACCATCTCATTCTGAGAAGTGGCCTGTGCCCTGGATTAAGTTGGTATATACTCGTAGGCTGGGATAACACTTTGTTGAGATGAAAACTTACATGGCATAGAGAAACTAACCAATAGAGTGGAAATGTCAAACAATTAGGTTGAAAAAACGTCATGGAACTGCGGCGATCGCTGCAATCTGATTGACTGGATCAAGGTCAAGCTGGATTAGAGACTAGAGTTAGCCAAGCAGATATTGTGATCTTGTGTTGTAAAAATGCTGACAGTGCGTGGCACAGTGAGTAAAAGTCACTTATTATTTATGAAAAATCGTCTCAGTCCGATCTGGACTCAAGCACCTATAGGTAGGTTCCCAAATAAATTTGTAGGTATGTCAAAACTCAAAATTTACACTTTAAATGGCCGTAACTAAAAAAAGTGTTCTAAACCAAACATCTAGAAAAACAAATAACAGTATGGTGTACCTAACTAAGTGATAAATTAGTAATGCATCGGAGGATTAGATAGCCTGTGTAAAACACTTAAGGGATAAGTTAGCCTTTTGCACCTGATATAATCAACATTAAATTTGTAAATTGTGCTTGTTTCTTTGTTTTTGTACAGTGAAGTAAAGACAAAATTAAAAGTCAAAATTTCTTATTCGATTAAGTTATAACAAGCACTTATGAAAGTCGAAAAATCTACCACCAGTCAAAAACTATGTTGAGAAGAATCCAGCAAACTCTATTGGTTGATTCCTCTATGTAACACAGCCAACACCAGTTAGAGACGAGACGTGAGCAGTCTACTCAGATGCAAATGTATGCAAATAATTGCACAGGTCTGGTGGAGATTGCGTTTGACGTTCTGATTCTAAGGCGTGTTGTGCTCATTTGGGAGTCATTTGTTTGGGTGCGGGAATTTGTGTCTACGTTAAAAGTTTCTAAGAAAAGACGAAATAGTTATTTGGGTTCTCTAATTTGTCGCCGAAAATTGTCTCGCCGATTGTTAGTTCCCAACCAGCTTTTCGCATAATTTCATTTCGCCGAATGATCACTCGCCGACTTATCGAAAGATTTTGTTTTATTTCCCAACCTGATAGTTACCAACTGTATGTACGTTTGGTCTGTTTTTTATAATGTCACTTTTCAAAATGCCAACTTTCGCTTAGTAGAATGTTTTGGTTGGCGTAATATTCATTACGTCGTATAATGTTTCCCAAATGTTTTATTGAATTTGTTATGGTGGCACTTCACTTGGCGTTGCGTGTTCGCATTGCGCTATTGACATCTCCGTCTTTCACGCTGGAATCGGCATAGTGCTCCTCTCTCGCACACACAACTATTTCGTGAAATACGCCAAGTGAAGTGCCAGCATTATGTGGGAAGGTGTTTTCCAGGAGGTTATAGAAAAAATAACCTTTGAACCTAACCTATCCGAGTTAGTAAATAAATATAAATATATTAGGGGACAATCTTATACAAATCGACCTAGTCCCAAACTAAGCAAAGCTTGTACTATGGGCACTAGACGACGATAAACATACTTATATAGATAAATAAATACTTAAATACATAGAAAACATCCATAACTCAGGAACAAATATTTGTGCTCATCATACAAATAAATGCCCTTACCGGGATTCGAACCCAGGGCCTCTTGCTTCGTAGGCAGGGTCACTACCAACTAGGCTAAAGCGGTCGTAACACACATAAATTCCGAAAAACTCAGAGATGCGAGCCCGGGTTTGAACCCACGAGCCTCTGCTTGAGAGGCCATAGGTCAAAGCACTAAGCCACCATGGCTTCAACAAAAGTACAGCCCGCAAAAAAGTTTGTTCTTTTTTTTTTTTTTTTATGTTATATAGGCCAGATAAACGAACTAGTGGGTCACCTGATGTTAAATGAACACCACTGTCCATAGACACCCGCAGCGCTTTACACGATGCCAGTGCGTTGTCGGCCCTAAAGGAGAGGGAATAGGGGAAGGGGGAGAGGGAGGGGGAGAGGGAAGGGGTGAGGTATTGGGCCCCCGGCACTCTCACTGACCGTACGAAACGTAAGCAGGATTACTGCTGCTTCACGCCGGTGTTCTGTGAGAGGGTGGTACTGCCCCGGACGAGCAGGCCCATTCGTGATGCAGCGGCTAGCTACAACATGGCTCTACCACTTCAAAAAGTGTTTTTCCTTTTAAATAAATTTAAAAATAGTCTTCTATGGTTTTACTATTAATTAGTTCCATTGGGTTTATCAGCGTATCAAAAACACGGAACTAAAACCTTAAAACAATAAACTTGACTATTTAATTCAGTGCTCTAGTGTTTGCTTCGATTGTTTGTCTGAGACAAATAAAACCTAACCTTTTGTCAATTTCAACAAAGGCTAGATTAGTTTTATCATGTCCCTGTCATTAGTTAAACGATCTTGTAATCTAAGACCTTCCTGTAATGTCAGTGTTACAGACCTTCGTTCATAACGGTTGTGTTTTCTTCCATACTTAAGACTTAAGTGAGAAGAAACTCGTCTAATAGGCTGTTTCACCTAAAATTTCTTCGATTTGCCGACGACGTGGTGCTTATGGCTGAGACCTTGGAGGACCTCAGTGCGATGCTCGCTGACCTCGGAAGAGTCTCCGAGAGAGTTGGTCTTAAATTGAACATGGACAAGACGAAGGTCATGTCGAATGCCCATGTTGTACCAACTTCCGTCGTAATCGGAGATACTTTGCTCGAAGTTGTTGACGACTATATCTATCTGGGACATACAATCCAATTGGGTAGGTGCAACTTCGAGAAAGAGGTCAATCGACGAATTAGACTCGGCTGGGCAGCGTTCGGGAAGCTCCGCAATATCTTGTCATCCGATATACCGCAGTGTCTCAAGTCAAAAGTCTTTGACCAGTGTGTGTTGCCAGTAATGACTTATGGCACTGAGACGTGGCCACTAACGATGGGTCTTATAAGGAAGCTCAAGGTCACTCAGAGGGCGATGGAGAGGGCTATGCTTGGAGTTTCTCTGCAGAATCGCATTAGAAATGATGAAATCCACGCAAGAACTAAAGTCACGGACATAGCTCGAAGAATCGCTAGACTTAAGTGGCAGTGGGCAGGGCACATCGCCCGTAGAACTGACGGCCGATAGGGCCGAAAGGTTCTCGAGTGGCGTCCACGGACCGGAAGACGCAGTGTAGGTAGGCCTCCAACAAGATGGAGCGACGACCTGGTGAAGGTAGCGGGAACGCATTGGATGCGGATGGCGCAGGGCCGATCTGTTTGGCGAGCCTTGGGGGAGGCCTATGTTCAGCAGTGGACGTCTTTCGGCTGAAATGATGATGATGACCTAAAATTTCTGGGTGACGTAAAATAATTAGTCCTAATATTTTGTAGCATAACAACTTTACGTCAAATAACGCATGGCACAAACATCGTTGTGCATTTTTTTTATACCGAAATTGTTGTTCCAAATATCGTTCGTCCTCAAAATTACACAAAATTTGGTGTCTGTGCGGGGGTCTTACTTCTAACCTCGCCTAACTGACTTTATTCAGTTCTAATTATACAGGGTAATTTTTTAATCAGTGCACATATTTTTATACGTGATTCAGTATCATTAATAGATCACGATTATCTGTTCAAGATTTTTTTTTTACATTTTGAAATTTGGGTTGTTCATAGTAATTCATCCAATAAATTGGTCGAGTTACTATAAAAAATAAAAAAAAATAAGTGATAAAAATTATAACGACAAATACTGAAATTTTGTTATTTTAACGACACTGTATCACATTAAAATTTGTGCACTTATTAAAAAAATACCCAGGTGTATATACAGTTGTGGCCATATAATTAAGAACGATTATTTATTGAGATGATTTTTTCAAAGTAACAAGTATAACTAATTGCCCGTATTTTTTTTATTTCTCTCGGTATTGCAAAACTTTTCCGTACTACCGGTACATTCATTTATGCAACATTGTTGGCTAAAAAATTAATAGAGAAACTTTATACATTCGATCTGAACCTAGTATTAGTACTTACTGGCTGGTCACGTAATTAAGAACGCTGAATAGTTTATTATTTTTTCAAATTTAAATAGAGAACACTGTGCGGCTCTGTGGTTGTAGATTATTATTCGTATAATTTTGGCGCCATTTCGTGCTGTTAAAGTCTTAAAAGTGATTACTTCGTATAAAAACAATGGGGAAAAATAAAAGTTGTGATAAATCTACAAGAGAAGTAATAATAAAACTTCGCGAGAAGAATTGGTCGTATAAAATGATAGCCGACCATCTGCAATGTTCAAAAACAATGGTTTTCCATGCCGTAAAGCATTTTTCCACGTATCAAACTACTTCAAACGTTCCGCGTGGACCTAGACAGAGAAAGTCATCTCGTCGAGATGATCGAAATATCGTTCGTTTGGCAAAACAAAATCCTTTTAAAGGGTCTAATGAGTTGAGAAAAGAATATTTTGGCGAAAACAACCCTTCAGCAATCTCTGCACGCACTATTCGAAGGCGTTTGGTAGAAAATAAGTTGAACGGAAGGATAGCAAGGAAGGTGCCTATGTTGAAACGATGTCATAGGCAAGCCCGACTTGCATTTGCAAGAAGGTATGAAAACTGGACAGTCAGACAGTGGAAAAACGTTCTTTTTTCTGACGAGACAAAAATAAATAGGGTATGTTCTGATGGAAAACGATATGTACGACGCCCTCCGAATAAAGCATTCGACCCAAAGTACACAAAAGTGACATTAAAGCATGGCGGGGGAAATGTGAAAATTTGGGGGTGCTTTTCTGGACATGGCGTTGGACCTGTTAGGCTGATAGAAGGAAACATGGATCAATTCCAATACAAAAATATACTGCAAGAAACAATGTTACCATATGCCGAAGACGTGCTTCCGGTTATTTGGACATTCCAGCACGACAATGATCCAAAGCATACTGCACGCACCGTTAAGGAATTCCTCACATCACAATCAGTTTCAGTCTTAGATTGGCCAGCCAACAGCCCAGATCTTAACCCAATAGAGCATCTTTGGTGCGAAGTCAAGAAAAAGGTTTCAAATCGACAGTGTGGCAATTTGAGAGAGCTGTACGACGTTTTCTTAGAAGAATGGAACTCTTATTTCTCTTGCGAAATGTCAAAAATTGATAGATTCAATGCCTCGCCGGTGTAAAGCCGTAATTAAAAGCCGTGGACATGCTACTAACTATTAATTTTAGTTCAAATGTATTAATTTGCTTTTTTTTTCTATACCAACTTCACATTAATATGATTTATTTAATCTAAGTTTCATATAAAACAACTCTCGAGCAGTTTAATAAATCGTTCTTAATTATTTGTCCAGCTTCATTACTATTTGAATTTATTAGTATAGAGAACAAATAAAATTTATAAAAAAAAAATGTTAGCAATTATACACTATTATTATTAATCCCGTTTGCTCTATCCATGTGGCTATTTTATAACATAACTTGTTACTTCTAAGAAGGAACACAACTAGACATATGACATGATGTAGATAAAAAAAAAATCGGAAACTTCAAATCGTTCTTAATTGTATGACCACCACTGTATATGTATTAATAATTATTTTGTTTGTAAATTTTTGTACAATAAAGGGCATTTAAACTTAAATTTGTTTTATTACAACAGCTAACTAGGTACTTCAAAAATGTGTTAAAAATGTTGCCGCAAGTATTTTTTTTAATAAGTGTCATCTACAGTCACAATTATCATAGCTTTAAAGCCGCACGGAGCTTTCGGCGCATTTTTTTTATAAAATATAAGCTTGCGTTTGACCACAATCACATTCATTCAATCCCTTCCCTTCCCTTTCCTCCCCTTCCCTTCCCCTTTCCTAGCAAAGCTTTAGCTCTGAAATTCATGTGTAAGATATTTAAGGATTCACTCTAATGACCAGTGATTTTCGAAACACGATTACTTGTAGTTTGCTTGATAGTAAAAAAACCAAAGTCGTCTTTAGAGACGACTTTGGTTTTTTTTACTTAATCCTTATTAAAATAAATCCTTCATCATCATCATCATCATCATTTCAGCCGAAAGACGTCCACTGCTGAACATAGGCCTCCCCCAAGGCTCGCCAAACAGATCGGCCCTGTGCCATCCGCATCCAATGCGTTCAAGCTACCTTCACCAGGTCGTCGCTCCATCTTGTTGGAGGCCTACCTACACTGCGTCTTCCGGTCCGCGGACGCCACTCGAGAACCTTTCGGCCCCATCGGCCGTCAGTTCTACGAGCGATGTGCCCTGCCCACTGCCACTTAAGTCTAGCGATTCTTCGAGCTATGTCCGTGACTTTAGTTCTCGCGCGGATTTCATCATTTCTAATGCGATCCCGCAGAGAAACTCCAAGCATAGCCCTCTCCATCGCAAATAAATCCTTAGTACGGCATAAATACTGCACTGTACGGCAGGTCATGACTTTTGAATGTTAATAAAATAAGATGTTATCTAGGGCCTAGTGTTGCTATATTAGCAATACGATGAAAATACCTAAATAAATGCGCGGTCTGACCAATCTATCTCTTGAGCCGTCGTGCTTTCCCCTTGTCCGTATAGTTAGTTGCATGCGCTAGTTCTCCTTCAGCCATCAGACGGGGACTTGTGTGTCGCTTGCGCTTACGCAACGATTTGATTCTAGCCGCTCTCACGCACACATACACGCAGTGTTGCAAAAGTTCCCGATTTATCGGGAGATCCACCGATTTCGGCTCTTCCCTCCCGATATCCCGATTTAGGGACCCCGTCTCCCGATTTTCTATATTTCGAAATAAAGTGACAATTAAAACAGTATTTTTAAGAGGACAACGCAAAAGGTAACCCGGTATCATTAAAACAATGCACGGGGATTCCCAAAATCTTCACTTACGGCCTTTCAATAATGTAGTACCCACAAAATACATTAAGTTATCTAAATCCCCTAAAATAGAGTTCATTATTGTTTGGTGGGTGTATGCGGAAAATTCGCTAAAAATCAGGCAGGCTACTTCGAAATACGAAATTTGAACTTCGTTTCATACTGAATATTTTCATCGACTAATTTTATGAAAACTAAACAGCGTAACCAAACTTTAATATAAAAGAAAAGAAGTTGTATGAACATAACTAATTAGTAATCACTAAACCTACGTCTATATATATTTTAATAATTTAATAGTTTGTTTGTTGTTAGTGTATAATACAATTGTTTTACTTTTGACTAAAATCTCCCGAATTCTCCCGATTTTTAGCTGGATAATTTAACGATTTTTAAATTTTCACTTTTGCAACACTGCATACACGAGTGCATAGAATACCTATTACCTACCCCTAATAAGTAATAGTGCTAGCGCAAAAAGTCCTGTAATTAAGTTCTATCTTCTGTCCACAACTTAATACACAATAACGTTCAACAGGCGCTTAACTGTGATTTAAAACTTTCTAGAAACGGGCATTCTCGCGTCCCGGAGTTGTTCTTGGGGACACCGGGTTAGAGTGCGTGAGAGTGGGACCGTCCCGTTCCAAACAGACGTATGGTCTCCTTATGTATGAGCGAACTCGACTATTTGGTTATAATATTTATGTATTTCAAAACTACTAAAAATAAAATGGAGAGATTAGATATAGGTAGCTCATGTGCCAGTTATTTTACGGGGTGACTTGTGTATTTTCATAGCCGGAACATAAACGTAACACCGCTTGACGACAAAATTTGCGTGACAGATTGTGCTCCTTGAAGGAAAACGTCGTAAGGAAACCCTCACAGACCTGCGAAGAAATTAAATGGTTTGTGTGAAGTTCCCAATCCGTACTGGGCCCACGCAGGAACTATGGCCCAAGCCTTCTGATTCTGAGAGTTCTGTGCCCTGGGGGGCTACTCCGAAATTAAAAAATCGAAGTTCGTATCGCATCGTATTGCTCGCTCTTGTATTAAATACCATTAGCGTGAGAGGAATGGCACGATACGAAGTTCGAATTTTACATTTCTTAGTATTATTTATATAAGCTGAGATGATGATAAAGCATTCTTTTCATGGTCAAAGTCAAAGTAATATTAATAATAATAATTTGAAAGTCTCTTTTCAAAGTAATAAATAATAATAAATCATAACAGTAAAAAAATCTTCAATTTAGGCTAACTTCAACAAACACTAATGAATAATTGGGATTGTTAATTTTTTCTAACCTTTATTTTTTTTATAGAAAATACAGAGCATTTTAAGAAACTGATTTGAATATTTCAGCAATAAATTCATCACTCCAATATGTTTTTATAATTTATTTTATATTTGAGATACGACTTCTCGTAAATTACATGCCGCGGCTGAATCTGTGTATAAATCAAAGACACAATAAAAATAAAAAATAAATTGTGTCACAATCGATGATTAGTTGTCATCTGTCAATCTCACTTTACACGTTATCCTTAATATAATAACAATAACACTAAAGTTGCCGATTCCTCCAAGAGAATAGGTACAAAAAACGATTTACGGTTACAGTATTTTTTGTACGTATAAAATAAAATGGTCAGGAGTGTTCCCTTGAAAGTTCATTGGCGGACTTACATTAAAATGATCCTCGCAGCAATGCATCGTGTAAACTTTGAAATACTTACTCCACATTAATTTTGCGGCACCACTTCTCTCGTAAATCTTATCTAATGCGAACAATTAATATAATTTATTGAATCAGGCGTTACTTTGCGGAGGTCCATATTAATGAACTAAAACAATTACTTTGCTCACCCGCGACCTTACAATAGTTACGTTTATGCAAGAAATGTGTGTTCATGCAGTTCCTCCACTTGCTCTAGTTGCGTTTATGTGATTTGTGTGTGTTCGTACAGTGTGGAGGTGGAGGAACTGCATGAACACACATTTCTTGCATAAACGTAACTATTGTAAGGTCGCGGGTGAGCAAAGTAATTGTTTTAGTTCATTAACAATTAATATGTTTGGGCTATTGACATAATCATTTCCACAAGTAGGAATGAAACACTTCCTGTACCTATTATCCATTATTAAAATATGAAAAACGTGAAGAATGTTTTGTCAAAACGTGTGTGTTTTTCAAAATAGTATCCTTAAACGGACAGATAATAGTATAGAGAAACTAGACGGATGGCTTTTTTTTCTTCTTGCAAAGAATTTCAAAGTTAATGCTACTAGAAAGGTCAAACAAAGGTCAAACATTATTTTGCAAAAATACACACGATCATTTAGTATTTTTTTACTAAAATGTTATAAAATGATTTAAGTAATAAACCTAATTCCTCGAAATGGTTTTAGAATTAGATCGCATCGTAAAAAAGTGATCAATGTCATTTATCGAAAAATCTACTACCGCTTTGGAAAAATGCTGTTGAGAAGAATCCGGAGAGAAACTCAGCGTGGTGTGTATATTTTTATGTAATTCCTAACTCCTTTTCTAACCAGACCAGTCTGGTATCACTAAAAGGGACAGCTGCTTTATTTCCGCGAAAAACTAGTATAATTTAGATTGGAACACGTTTTGAACTGGTTAGTGAGATAAGAGGGTGTAACCCGGCCACCCTAAGTTCACGCATGCGCCGTACGGCCCCGGCATGGCGTGATTTCGTTTCAAATAACCTAATTTCATTTTCAATCATTAAAAATACAGCTTAAAACGGCATTTTATGAATTAAACAGATGCTAATTTTGAGTTATCAAGAGTTCAGAAAGAAACGGAAGAAGAGTTCGGAAAGGTGAAAGGAAATTAACAATGTAGACAGAGGTAAACTCTGTGAAGGTTATGGCATGGCATCAAATTATTGTTTTACGCAGTTTTTTCCTTAGTGCCCATTATTGTATTGTTCTTGGCGAATAATTTAATACGTCCATAAGTATATTATTAGGTTTACGATGTTGTATTCTGTGCCAGAATTACTTTGTAATTTAATAATTTATTTAAGAACACTTATGAATAAATTACCTGTAGTTTATATCGGGCGCTTCGAAGACGTATACGGATCCAAACATTCCCGCCAATAATATAGGGAATAATAACAACGCATAATTCACAATGTTAAACTTGCCGAAAGGTCCGAGTTTCTTCAATATCTCATCTAACTCTATAACATTCCCTTCTTTACTCATTTTGAGCACAAAAATCACAGAAAACCCTTAAATATTGTAACAAGAGTGAAAATTCTACTCGCTAACACTACGACGCTTTTGGCACTGCATTTTGACACTTGCACCGCACATGCGCAGAACGGCTATCGAAAAAATTTCATGCGTTCGAAATGATTTTCGAAAACATTGGAGCCGTATAGTCAGAACAAAACTCGAAACGGTAGTGTTGCGTTTAAAAATAAACACTATCCAACCAACTTTGGATGCTCGATTACATCTGTGTAAGACAAGGACAGGAAATAGCCTCGTCGTGTTAATAGGAACGAGTAAGCGGGATGACTATCTATTTCCTTTTGCGGTTATTGGTATAAACATTAGTTTTAATTATGTCACCAGCAACAAACTTATTGACATGTTCAGAGATTAGTTTTATCGGGGATTGCAATTAAATTTTGATGTTTTGACGCCAGTTATACTAGACATTGACGATTTAAAGATGTTGTTGCCAGACTTGAGTGTTGATAACAGTATCAAACACTCAACCGATAAAAATGGCGAAGATAAACAGTTATATTCTTTAAGTACCTACAAACGATACAACGATGTGTGTTTTTATGTTGAGAATGAAATAATCATAATCATAATCATAATCATTTATTCATTTGTAAAATATAGGTATAAAGGTGTTACATTTCTTTTAGATCGCTATATTTTGCCGTGAGGCGTACAAATATATTAATATAAACTTAAAATTAAAAAAAAAAAAAGAACATGCAACATCAAAATTAAATCAGACTACGCAAATCAAGTTAAGTCAAAATACATTAAAATAAATAAAATAAAATTACAACAAATTAAACAAAATTAAATCAAATCAAATAATATGAAAAACAATTTAAAATTAAACTAAATAAAAAACAAATGAAATCAAACCAAATTAGGTACATTAAAATAAATAAATCAAATTAATACATGGTTTAAAATTTTCTACTCAAAATTGTCATTTAAATAATCAGAAATGGAATAGTAGCATTTATTAATAAGTAATGTCAGCAGTTCCCGTTTAAAACGCGGCATAGGTAACTGTTTTATGTCAAATGGAAGCATGTTATATATCTTGCACCCTAGATAATAATGTATTTTTAGCAACAATTTTGAGTGCTAACTTCGGAGTTTAATGTCCAATTAAGATGATGATGACCCGACGGTCACGCCAATGACTTCGCCGTTATCAACCGCATTTGACAAAATTATTTAAATAATTAAGGAAAACGGGTTTATAACGACAATAATTTAAATACATTATTAAATGAGCATTTCTCAAAAACCTTGTACATTTAATTTTGGACTCCGAATTTTATAGAAATTTAGAGGTACCTAAGTAGCATGAATGCAACTTAGCCTCCCAAAATTTCTTGATTTATTTGTATGGAAATTTCCTTTCTTGTTATCACATGGACCAAAACAATCAGTCGAATAGAAATCTCGGGTTATTCCAAACAACACGCACGAATTTTAAAAAAATTTTCTTGGTCTACATTTATTTATTTATTTATTTAATAAAATTACAATTATAGACTTACAGTTAGATAACCAAAACATCTATAATGTTACACACTAGTATAGTAACTTAAAAACTAGCTTACTAACTAACTGCTAAAAGAAAATATTACTATAACAGCAAATTTTACAAAATAATAGGCTCCACCTGTCTGCAAACACGTCTGCATCTTAGGATTGAACCAACTGGTTTAGCAGCGCCTGCGCGCGCACGCACCCCGGGCACGTTGCGGGCGCGCTGCTTCTGCAGCCCCGGCGCCGCGAACAGCCGGCGGGGCCGACGCCGCGCGTGCGAACACTGCTCGGGGACCGACAAGCCGATGCGTTCTAGAGCGGAGGGATTGTCTACCTCACCTCTGAATAGCGAGCAGTAATGCATTAGTAGGTGCATTTTGCGTCTATAAATGAGAGTGTCCAGACCGACCATCCCCGAAATGAAAAGGGATGGGTACAAGTACGGATAATATCCTAATTTCCTCTTGTCTTGAAATCTCTCTAGAGTGAGCTGATACTTTTGTTCTAATGGATCCCATATAATCGAACAATACTCCAGTCTACTTCGTATGAATGCATTGTATAACGTGATAGATGCATTCGTGCCGGAAAACTGTGATACCGTTCTCATTATAAATCCCAGAGTTTTACAGTACTAGCACTTTCCAAATGACACCAAAACCGTCCAGCCGATGGCTCAGGATTCGTCCACAGTGCCATGTCGTCAGCGTCAGCCTATAATTCCTAAATCGTCACCTTCCTGACTCGTCCACTTTCTGATATCGTCAATAACCCATTTTGTCTACATTCCTATTTTGACCGTAGGGTCAACTCGTTCACTTTCTTTTATCCACCACAGTGCCACTTCGTCCAGATTCCTTTATCGACCACAGTGCTGCTTGTATGTATGGTTATCTGAATAGAAAAGTTGTGGAGTTAGCACTGTAGTCGAAATAATATTGTTGACGAGTTGGTCCACGTACGAAAGCGGACAAGATAGGAAAATGACGATAAAGGAGTGTTGGCGAATCAGAATCATGGCAATAAAGACGATTAGACATGTACGAAGTTGTCGTGAGCTGATGAGCATACAACACACACGCACACACGTAAACTCTGTGCATCTTTATCTTCCTGTATGAGTGAGACACTACTGACAAATCAAATTGCAATGCGTTGTGTTAGCCGTACAAGGACTCAGATAACCACGGTAGATGCGTGACTTGTAAGAGTAATGGAAACCAATTACGGACTGTATAATACAGTGAAAATAATTATGATTTACTATCATCATAATCATCCCAGCCTATATACGTTCCACTGCACAGGCCTCCTCTCAGAATGAGGGCTCGGGCCGTAGTTCCCACGCGGGCCTATGAATAAAAGAGTATAATAGCATGTAAGTATTTTAAAAAACTGTCGAAACCCTGTATTGCGCCTAACTGTGGCAGCGTGTCTAACATCCTTGCAGTATTTCGCCTAACTGTGGCAGCGTGTCTTACATCCTTGCAGTATTTCGCCTAACTGTGGCAGCGTGTCTAATATCCTTGCAGTATTTCGCCTAACTGTGGCAGCGTGTCTAACATCCTTGCAGTATTTCGCCTAACTGTGGCAGCGTGTCTAACATCCTTGCAGTATGTCGCCTATCTGTGGCAGCGTCCCTAACATCCTTGCAGTATTTCGCCTAACTGTGGCAGCGTGTCTAAAATCCTTGCAGCATTCCCTCGCTACACGACTATGCTTAGTCTCTGGGCGGAAAAGATCCGGCCCTCGTGGGCTACTACGAAATCCGATTTTTGAACTTCGTATCGTGCCATCCCTTATACTCTTATGTTTAGTACTTTTTTATGGTATAGGGGGCAAACGAGCAGATGGATAGCCTGATGGTAAACAATTACCGTCGCCCATGGACACCTGCGACACCAGAAGAGTCACAAGTGCGTTGCCGGCCTTTTAGGTAGGAGTACACTCTTTTTTGAAAGCTTGAAGGTCATGTCGGTCCGGGAATACCGCAGCAGGTACTTCATTTCAGAGCTTTGCTGTGCGAGACAGGAAATTTCTGGAAAACGCACAGTAGAAGACTGCCAACCATCCAGATGGTGAGGATGACAGTGTTCTCGCGTAGGGCGGTGGCGGAAGGATTCGGGGATCAACCCGAATAACTCCTCGGAGCACTCTCCGTTGTACATGCGATAGAAGATGCACAGTGAAGCTACATCTCTACGCAGCGCCAAGGGGTCAAGTCGATCAGAAATACGTTGGCAGCCGACTATTCGAGTCGTTCTCCGCTGTATGCGATCCAGAGGGAGAAGCTAGTACTGGGGAGCCCCCGCCCACAAATGAGAGCAGTATTCCATATGTGGGCGAATCTGCGCCTTATAAAGCTGGAGGCGGTAGGCTGGAGCAAGAGCTGGGCTGTACTATTAGCGAGAACGAAACGGCACGATGCGAAGTTCGAAAATCGAATTTCGTAGTATAAGGCCTGAAATCGCCAGAGACGCCGACTAGTTTATCGGACCCCCCATAAACAATTTTTTTTGGTGTCGGATGACCACGGGCTTAAAGTCTCTAAAACTAGAGCAAATATGTAAGGTAAGCGTACCAATGCTCGACACCTCAACGCCCAGAAGATGATACCCATCTGTCACCTATCTTACTATGACATAAAGATTGAAGGTGCCATGTATTGGGTCAGCGTCGAGCACAGGGACGTTTACCTTAATCAAGCGTTGAAAACACATTTTTGCGGCACTTGAATTTACGTTTAACAAAATGAACATACGAATAGGTACACACATCACGCTTGTATCCCAAAGGAGGTAGAAATAGCATACAACATGCTATATTTACGTTTTGGGCATATTTTTTGCAATTTTAGTTACATCAAAGTCGTACAATAGTGGCATGTTGCTAGCTTATCGCCTACATTGCATTTATAATTAGCAAATGAACAGAGAAACAAATATCTCATTAATAATTCAGGCAATACATAGTAGGCAGAACTTGAAGTTATAATAAAGTTAGCAATCTTATACTCAAGCGTGTTGTCTTCTACTCGTAAGTTACAAAAAAAAATAAGCTATAATAATCTTTACTAGCGACCCGCCCCGGTTTCGCACGGGTGCAAATATATCATGCATCTATTATACATATAAACATTCCTCTTGAATCACTCTATCTATTAAAAAAAACCGCATTAAAATCCGTTGCGTAGTTTAAAAGATCTAAGCATACATAGGGACAGACAGACAGTATTAAGTTTAAGTATAGCTTTCACGGCGTACATTTTGCTTGGAAGCATACCCCAAAACTGCCTAATTCTGAAAAAAAAAGCAGAAAGGTGTATGTGAAAGCAGAAAATATGTTATGTGGTTTGACCTTTCTATAGTGTCTCTCTTGACACCCAATGTCATATCATTATTCCATTTAAATCCGAAAATATACCATTAACTCGGGATTTCATTAAAGTTGACCTCGTAAGGTAGAGTCAACAGCATAAATATGGTCATTTATGTACCTTGTCGTTTTCAATCGTTTGACAATTTTGTATGACATTTCAAACATGACGTTAAAGTGACAAGGTACATAAATGAGATCACTTATGTCATGATCACACATACCCAGTAAACGGCCAAGACAGTGCTCTCGGCCGAGTACTCGGTGCGTATAAACAAGACAGCGCCGAGAGCACTGTCTCGCCCGTTTACTCGGTACGTGTGATCAAGGCAATAACGCCGAGTGCTGGGCCGAGCGCTCGGCCGAACGAAGCGGCGAGACAGTAGCTCTGCCCCCGTTCTATCTACTAGGCCGAGCACGTACTAGGCACTGTCTCGCTCGCTCACTCGGCAGGTCTGAACGTTCACTGTCTCGCCACTCGGCCACATGTAGTCTCCATAGAACTGAACTGACTGTCCTAATTTCAAAACACGTGTGAACAGCTACTCGCTTACATCACTGTCTCGGACGAGAAACATTTCACTGTCTCGTCCGTTTACTCGGTACGTGTGATCAAAGCATTATTTATGCTGTTGAATGTACTTCCATATAGTCACCTGTCCTGTTTTGTGGTCAGTTAAAAATGACTTGAGCGCAAACGCTACCTGTAATCATTCAATTGACCAATAACGGTAGTTCCAGAATGAACAAGACTTGTTCAATTAAAGTTTAAAAATATCAGGATTCATTACTATGGTGCCGAGCAAAAAAATCGTCATCCCAGCTTATTTATCTACAGGTTTCACCTCAAAATGAAAGGGCTCGGTCGAAGTTCTCACGTGGGCCCAGTGCGGATTGAGACCTTCACACACACCTTCTTCGCACAATGTCTTAGCAGGTTTACTTCAATTGTCTCTACAATATTCGAACAGTTCCCTTGATTTCACCGGAATCCACTCAGTCCACTTAGCCTACCCTAAACGACCGCTTAGCCTAGTTGGTAGTGATCCTGCCTACGAAGCAAGAGGTCCTGGGTTCAAATCCCGGTAAGGGCATTTATTTGTGTGATGAGCACGAATATTTATTCCTGAGTTATGGATGTTTTCTATGTATTTAAGTATTTATTTATCTATATAAGTATGTTTATCGTCGTCTAGTACCCATAGTACAAGCTTTGCTTAGTTTGGGACTAGATCGATTTGTGTAAGATTGTCCCCTAATATTTAGTCTAGACTCGGTAACAATGGAACCTAATCGGAAATATTACCTTTACAAGGAAAAAAAATTAGTTGTTTATAAATGACGGAGTTCTGGGGTAACAAACATGAAAAAAAATACCAAAGAAGGATGGCCAGATTTTTATGGACTCAGGTGTGTAGGGCCCAAAAACGACAAGACATACATAATCAAAAATCATAAGTATAACGATCAATGGAAAGGTATATAAAAATATTCTACAACTTTTTGTATTATGGGAAATCTCGAATCAATGTGTCAAAAAAGGTATCGCAAGATAAAAAAAAATATATGAAAACGGATAAAAAACAAAATCATGACAATAAAATCATCAACAGTTACAAAACTTTCATAATCTGTAAAGCGATATCGTAAACGGTACTATCGTAAAAACCTACAATAGTTTCATTCAACTCAAACAACTTTATGCAGACAAAGATTTGGGACTAACTGCCATAATAAAGGTTAAACTTAGGATAAGCTATCTAGTGACATATCGCTTGTCCTTATTGGTCATATAGGTCGATTTGCCCACCCTCCCTTGATAACCTCCTCCTTTTTTTCGGAGCCGGTTTAAAATTAATTGAGCTTGCGTGACATTTCTATTTCTATATTTCATACTAAATACAAACTGAAACATGGATACACAGAAAAAAACCAGAAAAAGAGACCAGCGCTGGGAATTGAATCCAGGTCCTCAGCATTCCGTGCTGTGTGCCAAACCCCTACACCACCACTGGTCAGGAGTTTAGACACAAATTTTTCCTATATATCGACATTTTTCAGTTTGTTTTCTAGCACAATAGTTTTTAACACAATAAAAAAACACAAAAATATCAACATTTTAATAAAAAAAAATTACTTTCAATATTAACATTTGTCGGATTTAACATTGAACCATGCCCTGATGTTGTCGTATGTGCTTGTCATTCGGTTTAAGTCCAAGTTGTTCATCAGATAACAAAGACCACACACGTCTTGGGTCAACATGTTTTCTTCTATTCTAAAATGGTTCCGCCATCGGAAGAAGTCGTGGTACAAGTCTGGGTGTTCTATAATAGTCACCATTTCTTTTGCTAGTTTAGCTGGCCCCAGTTTTTTGGCATCCAAATAGCTACCAGGAGGTAAGAATCTGGGAAAGAAACGCATAAAGTAAAAATGAAAACAATACACTCATTTTCCTGAGCAGTCGAGTAATAATTGAAAATTTACGAAGCGATAAGAAGTTCTTTGGATACGCGATATTACAGCGTGTGTATTTCATTTGTAATTACATACCTAAGATGAACATAATGTATATGTTTGGGGCAGTTAGTTCAGATAACTCCAAATAAAGTTTATGGGGAGTCGCGTTTTGACAGCTAATAAGAAGTAGGTATAGGTACGTATGTCAATTAATTTATTTGGAAAAAGATACATTTCGATAGTGTAAAGGTAAAATACAGGGTGTTACATTGAACGTAGTACAAATTAAGTAATTCCGGCTCAGTTAACGATAGAGAACAAAATGCACGAATTGAGTAATTAAAATACTTCGTAATTAACTTTTGCTTATTTGCTAACAGAATAAAGAAATTAAAATCTCCTAGTGTTGTCACCCATCATGACGTCACGTTTACTTGACGTATCTATTCCTCAAGCTTTGTTATCAGTTATCAGTGTGTCAAAACATCAAAACAAATGATAAGGAGCAACAAGTGATATCTGTTAAAAATATTTTTTTATTAGAAAGTAAAATTAACTGTTAAGTTCAAACGTACTTCAGCAAGTGTTCGAAATGTCCACCTCCTTCCTGAATACATAGCTCTGCACGTCGTCGAAGATTTCTTTGCACTCTGCCGAGTACGAACTCGTTGGTTTTTACTACCTCAAACGCCTGGATTATTTTTTGGCGGAGCTCCAGAACAGTATCAGACTCTCGTTTGTATACCAGTCTTTTGAGCTCACCCCACAAAAAATAATCCAGTGGAGTTAGATCCGGGCTACGAGGCGGCCATTCCACTGGACCACTGCGTCCTATCCAACGTCCAGGGAACTCTTGGTCCAGGTAACTCCGAACCCGCAGGGAAAAATGTGCTGGAGCTCCGTCTTGTTGATAGTGCATGTTTTGCAAATTTTGTTCGGGAATTTGTTGCAACAGCATTGGCAACTCGTTTCTTAAAAAGGCTTCGTACTTAATTCCATTTAAATTACCTTCAATGAAATAAGGTCCTATGACATAATTATTGAGAATACCCGCCCAAACATTAACTGAGAAGCGTGTTTGAAACGAGTCTCGCCGTGTCACATGAGGATTGACATCACTCCACCAGTGCTCGTTGTGTATGTTAAACAGTCCTACTCTGGTGAAGGTAGCTTCATCTGACCATAAAATGTTAAGGTGTTGGTTTTGTAATAGCCAACGACAAAACCGTACTCTCCTGGAATAATCTGCTAAGACAATATCTTGCACCCGTTGAAAGTGAAACGGGTGTAATCCTTCGGCATTCAAAAGTCTCCAAATAAAAATGTGGGTTGTACCAAATCGTGCCGCGGCTTCTCTGGTGCTGGCTTCTGGGTGGCGGATTAAATACCTAAGTACTCGTGTTTTAAAAACCCCTGAGTACCTTGGACGCCGGCCTCTACCTTGGGCATGAGCTGGGACCGTAAACTGTCCATAGTCTCTCAAATTCTGTACACTTGTGTTGATCAATTGACGAGTGGGGATTGAACTCTCCGGGTATCGCTCATGAAATAGTTCTTGTGCCCTCATCGTACTCTGCGATGTGAAATAAAGTTCTACCATCACTGATCGCTGATTATTAGTAAACGGATAAGCAGGAGGCATGACTTCTGTTTAAAATTAAACTGCGACAATAAAGAATCAAACGAAATGCTGGTTTGTTATGACAAATAACTTCAGTAATGTGTCAGAATGAATTTTACTCATAAATTATCAACATAGGAAAGTAAAAAGGTAAGTGTTCACTACAAAACTAGATTCAAACTTTTTTCTTTTAACTCTCTAATTAGGGTAACCACGATGAGACCAAAAAATAGGAAAAATTTAAACAGCAATATTAATTAATTAAGATGACTTTAACAACACGAGACCTAGTAGAGGCGTTTAGCATCAGGGAGACGAAATTAAAAAACAAGAGTTGTATTACGTTCAATGTAACACCCTGTATATTTAGCGATTTTACCTTGTTTTGTAAAGGTAAAATCGCTTGGTCGTTTAATTAACACGCTTCCATAACTCAACATTTTTTTTAAAGTATCTGGCCACCCTATTAACTGAAAATGAATCAAAATCAATTTCAATTTCATTAACTTGGTAATAAATGGAGATTTAAAGCTTTCAAAAACGCAAAATCAATATTAAGACATCCCTTGGCATTGACGCAAAAATTAAATTGTGTTTTTATGGTTTCCTAAACGCCCTTATAATTATGACTTGCGGGACACTTAATAGTACATTGTGCATCTAGGGCCGTAAGTAGGGGATTACTAATGAGAGTCTATTAGAAGCCCGACGCCGAAGGCGGAGGGCTTTTAATGACTCGAGTTTGTAATCCCCTTACTGCCCGTGATACACACAATGATTTACATCACATTGCGAGAAAAAAAACCAAAAATAAAATTAATTTGTATCTAAACACTTAAATTGAATAAAATAATGGCTACCCGCCAATACAGATTGTCACTTTTTTCGAGTCACCTACCATAGATAATGTAAACTGTTTTTAGTTTAGAATTCGAAAGGTCATACGTCCAGATTCTGCCAACATGTTTAAAAAAATATTTTTACTAAAATTATTGCAAAACTATTTGATATAAATTTAAAAATATAAAAATAACGAATTTTCACGAAGCTTAGATAAGTTTTGTGTTGTAAAATTTGGGTTATAGCTAAGTTTTAAAGATAATAAATAAAACGTTGGCTGGCTTGAAACCTCCTTAGTCTGAAATGACTTGTTTGCAAATTTTAAAACTAAAGTTAGAACTCCCTTGGGTAGAAAAACTGTACGTAAATCTATAACTCCCTTAAGAACAAATTAGGCCTTTGACATTTAGTATACAGGCATGGAATAACACCATTGACGAGCAAGTGTGATGAAAACAAATTAAATTCATTTTTGCTGTCTGTGTAGGTATACTATGACTTTGCTGTCTGGGTATATTAATTCTTGAACACATATGCGTGTATCCGTTTTAATGATGCTAGTAGATGCAAACGAAATAACGGGAGCTCATTAATTGTATTTGTGGTCTAAATCCCATAGAACTAACGTGTCTACTATATCATCTATCTATGTATCTGCATTATCAGACAGTACTTTGTCTCTTCTTACAATAAGGTACTTCCCTACCGCTATCGCCGAACAACTATGTAGTGATTCTATTCTGTTTGGCCGTTGTCACACGTAATGTAGTGTGTTACTAACCTGACACTATTGAGTAATACGGTTCAAATATTATTGGGCTTTTAGACAGCTTCAAAGAATCGTTACCTATTCAATACAATTATGTTTTTACCTGGAATAATCCGCCCCACCATACACAACAGGAACTACATAGTTTTCCAGAGCTGTTATAAGAGTTGCAGTTACATAGTCATCAGCTAATGAAGTCTCAAACGCAAAATAGAAGTAGTAATCCCTCTTCAACATCTCACGACAGTACGGATCAAACTCTGAACACTGTCGCTTTGCACAGCGTCCAAAAATATCCACTCTCCAGCCATATTTCTTTAGTTCTTCGTGAATTTTAAGCACAAGGTTTTCTCTTTTGTTTGCTGTTGAGCATCGGTCGTTGACGAACCATGCTGCTGCATCGCTTTTTAGAAGTAAAAGTCTCTTCATAGACTCGGTCAAAGGCAGCATCTGTTTCGGCCACTTCATATCGACTCTTGGCCCCACGATCTTCCCTCTTGTATTGTATATCCTCACATGAGGCCGTTGGAGGTCCGAATTCAACTTGTAAGTCCACGTCCAATTAAAAAACTTATCTAAATACTTCTTGCATAAAGGCACTTCGTATGCAGATTCCGTGGCAGTTAAAATGAATTTTTGTCTTTGAAACCGGTGCTGGGGAAAGTCAATCATGCTCATCTCTCGGATGTCTCTCGTATCAAATACAACGGCGTCGTATTCGAAGAAATTGTGGAAGTAATATTTGTTGGCAGTAAGGAAGCAGTTGGTGAAGGTGCAGTTTCTTCTGACGAAACTGCCCATGCCTGAGCCCAGGATAAGATTAGGAGTTCCGCTTGGCCCAGTCCATTGCAGGATATACTTAACTTTGTTTAAGCGTAAGTTGTCAGCTTGTACCACTACAAATGCAATACTGAGTAATCCGAATGTGTGCGAGAAACGAAGCATTATATTTTTGTATTCAAGTAGCCCTCAGCTCAACTTTATAACTTCTGGTAACGAATGTCATCGAGTTACATTTATAAGTGTTGGCGATGTTTTGATAAAATAAGTTCTATGGATATACAATAAGTGTTTAAGTTTGTTAATAAAATATTTAAACTTTGATATAGGTCATCGTAGGAAAGTCATTGTTCGGTGCAAGGGTATAGGTATTTAGTTATAGGAATTATAGGTACTTGCGCTAACGCAGCGGCGTATGGAACGTAAAACAATTCCAAACGAAATGGCTATAGTATACGAGAATGAACTTAGTAATTAATATAATTATATGTTGAAGTAGTTACTTAATACAATGTAATAATAGGTGAAAACATACCTATATGTTGACTCGGAAAAAATAATTCTTGTTTCAGAGCCTAATTGTCATTAAATTTAGATGCAAAGAATTATAACAAAACTCCTGTCGTTTTTAAAAGCATTTAAAAAAAGTGTTTTCAAAACTGCCGCTTGACAATTGCCATTTAATTTTGACGTATGCCACTAATAATGGTCATGTTTGCAGCTCAGATCAAATAAAAAGTAAAGATAGAGCGCGGTGAACAGCCGAGTGAGGCCGGTTTTATAAACATGTGTGCGTAGGCCAGTGTTGCCATAATAATTCTTAATACCCCGTTACTACGTTGCGTGTCACGTTGATAGTCCGGTACTACAGTAAAAAACGTTGATAAACTTTTACAAGAAACAAATAACTTTACGTTGCGTGTCACGTTCTCACGTTTTAAGCCGTGCTAATAATGAATAGAATTTAAAATTAAAAAAGAAAAGGTTGTATTACATAGGCGGCATTTACGCAATAATAGGGTAAAGAACTACAACATTATAATGGCAATACTAGTGTTGACGTTTTGTATTCTAAGCAAAATTTGGTGTAGTTTGGTTGCTTAGATTATTTATGCACTAGATAGAGCTTCGGCGGCATGAAAACGTCCCGAAAAAATATAAGCCAATTGTTGGCTTATATGTTATTTGCGTCATTTGCGTCATTTGCAGGGTTGCCAATAGTAATATGCTAAAATCCCCAAACGCATTGTTGAAATTCCCCACGTGTGGGGAATGAAAAATTATGTGGGCCGAGTGACTTAGTTTAGAGCTGTTGCGAATAATGAATTTTATTGTAGGAAATTAATCAAGACTAGCAGAAATTTGATGTCAAATGTCGCGTATTTGTGTTCATACTTAAAATCCCCTCATTTTTCCTGAATTGAAGCTCGCCCCACACATTCCCCAATCAGCTTCACTTTCCCCACATTTTGGGGAATGTGAAATTAACTGGTATCATTAAGCACGCACACAGTGACAACCGGAATGACGTAACGCGATTGTAATATGAAGCTGTCAAATGGATTTGTGGACGTTTTGTATCACAATGTTTGCTACTGACACTCTATCTAGTGCATAAATAATCTAAGTTTGGTTGCAAGTGTGTGCGTGCCACTGTGTAAGCACACGGATTTATGTAGTTTGACCGGCCTTACTCGTTGTTCGCAGCGCTATATCTTTACTTTTTATTTGATCTGAGGTTTGCAGGCATTTTCATTAAAACGAAACCGGTTCTTACGATAAGATTATTTCCATTTTGACACTCGGGACGTCTCAGTTTTAACCGTAAAGGTTCGTTTTTCTCATAGGGTAGGTACTTATATAAAATCCTAGAATTTAATCACATAAAATATCCAAACCTATTTAATGTAATTAATAACAAAACCTCAGCCTAAGTATTGCACTTCCGATCTCTCTCGATGTATGTCGAGAATTGCCGAGTGCCAAAGTTGAAATAAATAATCTTACTGCACACGTTTAGATTTATTTTATTTCCAACCGCTTACACCGCGCCTAATTAATCTAAAATGCGACAAAAGAAACTAAAGTTTACCCAGAAATGGAGACAGTTAATTTCCCGGCCAGAGTAATGGAAGGTCACAGGAATTATAAGGGTTCAGCCGTGGTTTACCTACGGAACCGGGGCTACTTGTTAACTTGCTCAAACTTTCCGACGATACGTTCTCAACTTTCCCTCACTAAATCACGGGGACGAACGGGTAACCCCAAATTTCGGGGTTCGCATTGACCTTTTTAATCACCTTGTGAGTTTGTACAACGTTTGTAAGTTTTTTCCCCTTGTTTTTTAGTTTTCGGTAATAAATTAGAAAAGTTTTTTTTTTCTAATATTTTAACGAAGCTTGAGTATACCTAATGTGAGTCAGCCTCCATATTAGAAAAGTTGCGAGATTTATAGGGACGCAGTTTTTTTATTTATTTAAAAACAAATTAGCTTTTTTATGAATATAGAGGTATTAAATTCATGGCCAACTCCAAATCTCTATCGCGCTGGAAATTCCAAAAATCTCTTTTTTATTGCACTACTATGATCCTACTTAAAGAAATGGTAACGGAGATAAATCCCGTGTGATTTTCTGATAATCCTAAGATTACTTTTTAGGGTTCCGTTGTCAAGTAGGAACCCTTATAGTTTCGCCATGTCTGTCCGTCTGTCTGTCTGTCCGCGGCTAAGCTCAGAGACTGTTAGTACTAGAAAGCTGTAATTTGGCATGAATATATATATATATATATATATATATATATATATATATATGTCATGCCGACAAAGTGGTTACCAAAGTGGATCCATACATCCATCCATCCATCCATACATCCATCCATATATCCATCCATACATCCATCCATCCATACATCCATCCATCCATCCATCCATACATCCATCCATCCATACATCCATCCATCCATCCATCCATACATCCATCCATACATCTAATACATCCATCCATACATCCATACATCCATCCATACATCCATACATCCATCCATCCATACATCCATCCATCCATCCATCCATACATCCATCCATACATCCATACATCCATCCGTACATCCATACATCCATACATTCATCCATCCATCACCAGTAGTTTAGGCGGATTTATAGAAATAAAAGAAGATAGATTTTTTCTAATGTTGTAAGTTACAGCCGTATGTAATTTTTCCTTTGTCAGTTTAATGTTAGTAAGCAAATTTAAAAAGTTACAGCAGCGGACAATAATGGTTTTTCATACTTACTTTTATGGCCTAGGCCAAGAAGTAATGTAGGGAGCCATAAACAACAAACTTCATGGCTTCATTTCGTGACATTAACGCATACATTTCAAAGCATGTATGAGAAATAGTACATTGTTGTAGAGGCTGGAAAGTAAGCAATAGATGGACGAGTTTGTTTGAGGGCCGACGCGTAGCGGAGGCCCTCGAAAGTACGAGTCCATCTATTGTACTTTTGGCCGAGACTGAACATTGTGCTTTTCACGACTAATGCGAGGAAATCATCATCATAATCATCCATCCCGTCCATCCCGTCCATCCCGTCCATCCCGTCCATCCTGTCCATCCCATCCATCCCCTCCATCCGTCCATCCCGTCCATCCCGTCCATCCCGTCCATCCTGTCCAACCCGTCCATCCCGTCCATTCCGTCCATCCGTCCATCCCGTCCATCCAGTCCATCTCGTCCATCCGTCCATTCCGTCCATCCCGTCCATTCCGTCCATCCTGTCCATCCCGTCCATCCAGTCCATCCCGTCCATCCGTCCATCCGTCCATCCCGTCCATTCCGTCCATCCGTTTATCCAGTCCATTCCGTCCATTCCGTCCATCCCGTCCATCCCGTCCATTCCGTCCATCCGTCCATCCCGTCTATTCCGTTCATCCCGTCCATCCCGTCCATCCCGTCCATTCCGTCCATCCGTCCATCCCGTCCATCCTGTCTATCCCGTCCATCCTGTCCATCCCGTCCATCCTGTCCATCCCGCCCATCCGTCAATCCCGTCCATCCCGTCCATCCAGTCCATCCCGTCCATCCCGTCCATTCCGTCCATCCGTCCATACGTCTATCCCGTCCATCCAGTCCATCCCGTCCATCCGTCCATTCGTCCATCCCGTCCATCCCGTCTATCCAGTCCGTCCGTCTGTTCATCCGTCCATCCGTCCATCCGTCCATCCATCGATCCGTCCATCCAGTCCGTTCGTCCGTCCGTCCGTCCGTCCGTTCGTCCGTCCATCCATCCATCCATCCATCCATCCATCCATCCATCACATGCAGCAGACGATTACTTTTGATTGGTCCATTCAGCACGCCAGGAATGAAATTCAGAAATTATCTTTCAAAAAGTCGTATCGTATTATGAAATACATATACTGATACGTCCTGTTTTCGATTAGTGTAACATTGTTGTCGTGTTTGCGCGCCATAAATGAGTCAGCTGTTAAATGTACATATATAGGCAGTTTTGAGTACTGGATTTAGGTTATCTATGGCCACATTTTCGAGCAGTGTCGTGAAAAATTGTTTTTCTCAAACATGCTATGTAATGTTTACGTTGTGTTCGTTAAAACAGGCTTCAAAATACACCGTTGCAGGCCTAGGCCGGCAATGCGATCGTCTATTGTTTCATGTCACACAGCACCATGATGTTTATAGGTCTATGGCATCATAGCATTCAGCCATTTAAAAAAAAACTATAGGCAATATTTGCGTTTTGGTTCATTATGACATTCTGCCAGTACGCTTTTAAGGTAAGGTAAGATGGTGATGGTAATGGTGATCTGCCTAGAGAAATATTTCACCATCAATATCATCATCTCTATCATCATCATTATCATCATCATCATCATCATCATCATCATCATCATCATCATCATCATTCATCACCATCATCATCATCATCATCGTTCATCATCATCATCATCACCATCATCATCATCATTCATCACCACTACCATCATCATCATCATCATCATCAGCATCATTCATCACCATCATCATCATTCACCATCTTCACCATCATCATCATTATCATCATCATCATCATCACCACCATCATCATCATCCATCACCATCATCATCATCATCATCACCATCATCATAATTCATCACCATCATCACCATCATTCATCACCATCATCATCATTCATCACCATCATCATCATCATCATCATCACCATTATCATCATCATCACCATCATCATCATTCATCACCATCATCATCACCACCATCATAATCATCATCATCATCGTCACCACCATCATCATCATCACCGCCATCATCAACTTCATCATCACCATCGCCATCATGATGACGACGACGATGATGATGATGATGATGATGATGGTGATGGTGCATGTTTGAGAAAAGCACTATACAAGCCTCGGCCGGAACAGGGGTTGCCGGCCTCGTATCATGCCGGCCTCGTGTACCACTCGGCCGTCAACTTAGATACTCGGCCGGCAACCCCTTAAGTCCCGGCCTCTGCAGTAATGTACTATTTCTCAAACATGCTATGTAATGTTTACGTTGTGTTCGTTAAAACAGGCTTCAAAATACACCGTTGCAGGCCTAGGCCGGCAATGCGATCGTCTATTGTTTCATGTCACACAGCACCATGATGATTATAGGTCTATGGCATCATAGCATTCAGCCATTTAAAAAAAAACTATAAGAAATATTTGCGTTTTGGTTCATTATGACATTCTGCCACTACGCTTATTTAAGGTAAGGTAAGATGGTGATGGTGATGGTAATGGTGATCTGCCTAGAGAAATATTTCACCATCAACATCATCATCACTATCATCACCATTATCATCATCATCATCATCATCATCGTCATAATCATCACCATCATCATCATCATCATCACCATCATCATCATCATCATCATCATTCATCACCATCATCATCATCATCATCATCACCATCATCATCATCATCATCATTCATCACCATCATCATCATCATTCATCATCATCATTCATCACCATCATCATCATCATCATCATCATCATCATCATTCATCACCATCATCATCAATCACCATCATCATCATCACCATCATCATTCATCACCATCATCATCATCATCATCACCATCATCATCATCATCATCACCATCATCATCATCATCATCATCATCATCATCATCATCATCATCATCATCATATGTTAAGTAGATTAGGATTGAAAACCCCTCGTTTGAACACACGCAATGTCTGTAAACTGTTTCATGTCCCTCTCACACGTAAAAAATACAAATCTAACTCCTTTGTTAATAGAGCCTGTAAAGCCCACAATACTAAATTTAGTCAGGTTGATATATTTAATTTATCTCTCAATGGGTTTAAGTGTAACATTAAGTCACTTATGGATGGATAACATCACATTTCCTTCGTCCAGAATTGTATAATTAAGTATATAAATGTATTTGTTTTTAGTCAGCAGACTGTTTTTCGGCTCATATTTTCCCGTTTGTTTGTTCATACGTATAATTGTATTAATATCTGGTGGCAGCTTCATTGGTTAATGTGAATTGTAACTATGTATAAGTTTAAGAATAATGTACCGTTTGTGCCCAAATAAACATTAAAACATTAAAACATCATCATCATCATCATCATCATCATCATCATCATATTCATCACCATCATCACCATCATCATCATCATCATCACCACCATCATAATCATCATCATCATCATCACCATCATCATCGTCACCATCATCACCATCACCACCATCATCATCATAATCATCACCATCATGATGACGACGACGATGACGATGATGATGATGATGATGATGGTGATGGTGCATGTTTGAGAAAAGCACTATACAAGGCTCGGCCGGAACAGGGGTTGCCGGCCTCGTATCATGCCGGCCTCGTGTACCACTCGGCCGTCAACTTAGGTACTCGGCCGGCAACCCCTTAAGTCCCGGCCTCTGCAGTAATGTACTATTAATGTCACTTTATGTCCGTGTCGTCAATTGTTACTCTAGTAAAAATCGTAAAGCGATTACAGTTCACGAGCCGCAATATAATGTTGTTGTGGTTTATAATTTATAACTCTAAATTAAATGGAGTATTATGGTACTCTTAATAATTATACTTGTTACGGAGACAAGGCAACTTCTAAGCGAAAATATAAATTCCTATATTCCATATGACATGGGAATTTTAAATGCCTTTTTACTGTATCTTTGTGACACTCAGGGTAGATACCAAATATATATTTGTATGTTTGCCAAATTTAAAATCTTTAGTTTCAGCGGTTTGGTTCAGTCAGTCATGTCTGGACTTATGAATTGAATTTTTTATACATAAAGATGATTTTTACACTGAATGGGCATGCATTTTCAATTAAAATTACCGATCTTTTTATATTTTTTTTAATTGAAAAAGTTTTGGCGTTTCCTTATTCAAACTCACTCACGTTTTGTGACTTTTTCATAAAGTTTAATTTTATGAAAAAGTCAAAAAATTCACACAAAAAATTGTATGGAAAATTAGGGACATTTTTTATTAACAAAATACAATAGCGCTCTTGATTCTGAGTAAAAAAAATGTTGGAAATAATGTAATTTGATTTTTTCGCATTCATAAAGGTCTAAGGAGCAAACCACACAGAAGAGACGTGGGACGGGGGCGCGTCGCAGTCACGGCGCCCCTTGAATCAGTTTTCATATTAAATGTATAGAAGCGTCGCGATCCAAAGCAGACAGAAGAGACGGGGCGGAGACGCGGCCTGCGAACAAACGACGCGGACTGCGACGCGCCCCCGTCCACGTGTCTCGTGTAGCTTGCGCCTAAAGTATTTGAGTCACTGCTTCGAACGAAATTAGCAGGGTTCTCTCAGTGGAACCCTAATTTCACGAAATTACCAATAGGTACCGTAACGAGGCGCGGTCAGCAAAGCCTAAAATAATGATCGCCCAGTTTAGTTCCCAGGTGAAACAAAGAGCTTCGTTAGTAGAACAATCGACCCTGCAATTTTCCGATTTCGGAATCCGTTAAAAACTGGCGAAAACTAGTGAACACCGGTTTGAGGCAGTTTCGCTGTAAAGTTTGCGTTTGCAGTTTTGAGCTTTGTTTATTTCGTGGATGGATTTGATTGAGGGTAACCGAGTGTGTTTTTATTTTTAATCGACTTCAAAAAAATGAGAAGATTATCTATTTGGTTACTTTAACACTATACCTAGAGATTTTTCTAGCACGAACAAATAGTGTTTGACATAATAATTGCGAAAAAATTAGAAAGTAATAACAGTAAACAAATTAAAAGCGTGATTAAAAGATATTATAGATTAAAAATATAAATTTGTTTAAACGCGTCAATATCCCGGGTAGAATAACCCGCCAGACTGGGCGATTGCAAGTGGTGCCGCGGCGGTTGGCGCTGCTTGATAAAAACCCGCGCGTCATAGGCCCTAGGTTTTACGAACGTCTACCCTCTGACTTAAAAAGTGAATGTTCGGACGAAACATTTGGACGCCGACTTAAAAAACTACTTATGGACAAATCATTGTACTCTGTAAAAGAGTATGATATTATCATTATTTAATTTTGACATCTGAATTTGTATGTATTTTTATTCTTTTTGTTTTTATTGTTATTATTTATTGATTATTTGGTCTTATGACATCTTCACATTATTTGAATTAATATTATTCATTTAATATTTTTATGTTGTAGTTTTTAAATTTCTTTGACATTCACACATTATGTGATTTAATATTTTATTGACATTTTTGTTTTATCTCACTTTTATTGTTTTTAATATTATTATATTTGTGACATTTTAAATTAATATATTATCCATTTATGTTTTTCAAATTCTGTTGACGATCTTTTTGTGAATTCTTTATATTTGTGACATTTCGAATGCTGGATATAATTGTAATTTTCAATCAGAAATAAATGAATCTATCTATCTATCTATTTTATGAAAGATATATTTAAGAGGGAAGGGACGGATGCGCACTCAGACTTAGGTTATATGTAAGTTAAAACAAAAAAACTGCATGCATGGGAAGTCATGATTTATATAATAAATTTACTATCTACTCGTATTGTATAAGTACTTAGACTAATTACGCGTGAGCAACTCAGTCTTTCACTAACCGAGGTCACGCAAAATCCTTAAAATTAGGATTAAGGACTCTTTTTGCATGTTTTGTAATGTTCTTTGCTTGAAATAAACAGCTTAAAATTTAAAAATTTAAATTTTTATTTTTTTTTAATAACATCGATTTGGTTCGGTATTACTTATTGTTTTATATTTTCAAACGTGTCTCATTGATATAATGCCACTTATAAGACATCGATAAACTAAGTATTAGAAGAAAAAATTTCGTTCGTGCTAGGAAAATCTCTAGGTATATTTAACACAGTTTCGAAGCAATTAATGCTCGTCTCAATCCATATTTTCTGCTTGCTTTAAGGGTTTCGTACCTCAAAATGAAAAAAAAAAAGGATTATAGGATCACTTTCTTGTCCGTCCATTTATGTATCTATCAAGACTCTTTATCTCGGGAACCGATTTGCACTTGGCCGGTTTTTTTTTCTTCTTTCGACTTGTTTGACGTCGGTGCCTTAGCACGAGCCAGAAGAAGTGGTAGAAGCTCAATAGATAGTTTTATGCAGTCGTTTCCTTTTTTATTTTATAATTTACAGTAGTATTTGGGTAGTTCTATTGAGCTTCATGGGCTTCTTGGCGTATAGGGTAAACTATCGCATTTGTAATATTAATAGGTTAAGATTCAAGGTGGTGAAAACGAGTTAGTAAAATAAAGTGTTTCTGTCCTCTTCCAGCTATTTAATCTGGTGTCGATACCTAAACGATTTAAATACGTCACGTATTGCTCGGGGGAGGATCGCGACTTGTCTCGGAGCTCGAACGGCTGTAACTTCTCGGCCCTTACTATGTTTCCGGCGACGTATTTTTTTATATGATAGGGGGATAACGAGCAGGTTAGTCACTTGATGGAAAGCAATAAGATAAGATAAGATAAATTTATTGAAAATTTGATTTTTACAGAATAACTTAATAGGTACAAAGTTTCCTTATACTAAACCTAAGTAAACAACTCATGGGCCCGAAATAGGAACTCCTGCAATGGCCGACGTCCATGGACACCACAACACATGTTTAGTTACGGATGCGTCGCCGGCCTTTTGAGAAAAGAGTAGGCTTGTTTTTGAAGTTGCACCAGTCGGGAAAAACTGCCGCTGCAAGCTGATTTCAAAGTTTCAACGTGCGTGGCTAAAAGTCCCGCGAGTAACGGACTGTATTGGACTGCCAGCTATTGAGGTGATGAGATTGGAAAGAATGTGTTAATGATGATTGAAGAAATCGATGCACAGCGTAAAAGTTAGGCTTTTTTATATAAAACTGACTCTTGACTGACCCCTGTCTCTCCAGATGATAAGTGCAGATGAGGCCAAAGGGGTATAGCACTGATTTAGTAACAGCCTGTTTACAGTGAGGTGGATGATGAAAAATGATGCATGATTACTTCACTGTGTTTACAGCGTGTTTTTGATTTTCGTTTTTGAGCAGTGATATGGTCGGTACGTGTAGAAAATATGGCGCACGAGGCATGTCACTGGGTTTACTATCATCATCATCATTTCAGCCGAAAGACGTCTACTGTAGAACGTAGGCCTCCTCCAAGACTCGCCAAACAGACCAGTCCTGTGCCATCCGCATCCTTAATCAGGTCGTCACTCCGTCTTGTTGGAGGCCTACCTACACCGCGTCTTCCAGTCCGTGGACGCCACTCGAGATCTTTTGGCTCCATCGGCCATCACTGCTATTTGAGTCTAGTTGATTTATAATATTAGTCTAGTTGATTTAGGCGCCAGCCACACAGAAGACACGTGGGACGGGGGCGCGTCGCAGTCCGCGTCGTTTGTCCTATCATAAGATTCATAAGATTCATACGTGTGATCTAGTTTTGCCATTCACTTAAAGACTGTGGTAGGGCCGCAGCGTAAACTTCTTAACTCGATCCGAAACTAACTTCTCGAATAAATGTAGCAGAAACCTTTGTAGGTTTAATCAAAATTCGCGGCCCCAAGGTCCGCTTGCAGATAAAGATGGAAATTTAAACAAGCACAGGAATATGATTATTTCTTCAAAAGTATGGATTATTGGTTTAGCAAGTTCCAACGCGCCATATTACTCGTAGATTTGCTTTGGCCCAGTTCAGTGCCGATGCTGCAAAAGTTTGTTAATTTTGGATTATCTTAGGAACTCTTGAATGACTTGGAGGATATTGAAGTCTGGTGACTTTTTAGAGTTCCGCAGCATAACTGATAAAAAAGGTACTCCCGAAAGTTTTGCTATATTTCTCTCATCATCGTCCTAGCCTATAAACGTCCCGCTACAGGGCACAGGCCTACTCTCAGAATGACACGGCTTGGACTGTACAGTATTACCATTTATATAAGTTACGCCGAAGTACCTGCGCAGAAAACTTATTTTGATGTGGAGCGAAAAATTTTCAGCCAATCATAGCACACCACGCGTACGTGCGTCACGTAACTGTCTACTATTGGTTGTTTCCCTGTCATCTATGGTTTTCTAGTGGTTAGCAACCAAGCTTGTTTATGCTGTCATGTCATAACAAAGATTGAGTAAATTCGGTAAAGATTCCATTGATATTTTATTGTGCTATTTTATACAATAAATTCGATGCCTCACGTTAGAAAAACTTCACATGTACAGCATGAGTCCGTGTTGTTGTTGTATTTGAAGCCATAAGGTAAAATAATAAGGTGTTAATGTCATTGGTATGATCACGTTCGGTTTCAGTCGGTGTTAGGTTGCACTATTCTGCGCAAGCGATTATTGCCGATGTAACTTATATAAATAAGTGGTAATACTGTTTGTAGTTCCCACTCGCTTACTATTATTATTATTGTTGTTATTAGAAGTATTTAAATAAATAAAATAAATAAAAATTAATATCACAGGACAATTCACACCAATTGACCTAGTCCCAAAGTAAGCTTAGCAAAGCTTGTGTTATGGGTACTAGGCAACGGATAAACATACTTATATAGATAGATACATACTTAAATACATATTAAACACCCAAGACCCGAGAACAAACATTCGTATTTTTCATACAAATATCTGCCCCGACACGGGAATCGAACCCGGGACCTCAAGCTTCATAGTCAGGGTCTCTAACCACTAGGCCATCTGGTCGTCTATTTATTCTGTGCTAATACCTGTAGGGTAATTGCTTAATTTTTTTGACACTTGGCACCGGATTGAAATGACGGTTATTGTATGGCTGTGACAGCTGGCTGTTTCCGATACCAATTGTCAGCCCATACAAGAACTGTCAAAATTAACGCGATGGCGATTGCGACGGAGTTAGACAATTAGCCTGCTGGATGGAAAAATATGTCTCATGTAATGTAAAATAACCGCACGACTCTTTAAGAACTGTTATTAAGAATCACGACATGGTCATAATACTTGCAATGGAAAAAACGCTTAATTGCTAAAAGATAATAGTTAGTGACTTGAAGACTTTTTTCATTATTGCCGACAGTTTTAAAGTCCGTTCGTTAAAATGGCAATTCAAGGAAAACACTAAATATATTATATAGCCTAAGATCCGTAGGTACTAGAGGCGATCATCATCTATCTGGTTAATGCATGATTTTTTTTTTATATCTAATTTAATACATTGAAAAACATATCTCCAGTGAGTTGGCTAAAAAATTTCTGGCCAGACAATGAACAATTAAAAACTGAAAAATGTTTTTTTATCAAATATTCCACTCATGAGATTAACGCATCAGTAAAAAGCACATCCTTTTAGGCACAGCCCTTTCTGAGATTAGTGCAAACCAACGAACAGACAATAATAACTAAACATCATTTTTTTGAGTTCTATTGCGCTAATAAATAAGCCTTAGTAACAGTTTTTCTCAAATATTTTCATGTTACAGCTTTATATTTTATATATTATTTTATATATATTATCATATAATTACAAATATTTTTTTAGGCGAGGCATGATTTAGCTACCTCACTGTAGATATGCAATGCATTAAAATTTGGTGTAATTTGTTTTCATACATTAAACAGATGAGTGATGGTACCTCTAGTACGGAACATAGACTAAGTATTCGGCTGCTCTACGGTAAAAGAAAGTAACTGCAGTTTAGTAAATTTTACAGGAGAACGAAAAAACCGAAAAAACTTAATTTTAAACGTTCTATTAACTATTCGACGATTTTTTAAATGTAGTAATGTGTCAAATAATTTGCTCTACTTATTGTATAACAATTTTATGACAATTTGTTTTTAGTTCTCTTTTAAATGCCAAAAAATGTTTTTCCGTAGTAAATTAATTATTTTTAAATAAATGTGTCAAGTCAAAAACAAAGTAAATACTTTTACTTTATTTTTTAATTGCAAATAAGCATATTCTTCACACAAGTTTAAATTTAAATAATGAAGTAATAGTACTTACCTTGTTTTACAAGTGTTAGGGAGAATTTTAAAGATTAAAAATTCTTTCTATACAGCGTATAATCATTTACTTTTTAAAATCGCTTAATAAGTAACAAGGTTAATAGGCAAACATAGGGCTGGGGGGAGGGGAGGGGCACTTGGATTGTCATTTGGGGGACCCGGGGGATTGCTTAGTGTGATAAGATATTAAATTATTATAGGTACCAATATACAATAAAACAATATAGGTGTAAATTTCTAATATTTTTATTGCACGAATCAATTCAAAAACACAATAAAAATAGCTATCAATTATGACTATGCCACTCTACTGATAGCAGCAATTATAAGGCACTATTAACTATAGTTATTATTAACATTGGTAACAATATTTTTTAAGTCTTATCCCTCATAATCATTATGTTTATTGTTGACACATTTTATTACAAAACCAGAAATTTTAAGTAATCTACCATTTAACCCTTCTTTGCATGGTGATGGAAACTTCCATCATAACATTCACATAAATCAGATCAATTTAAATATCCGAGTAATTTCACAAATAAAATAAAAAAAACATGCAAAGAAGGGTTAATAATATTGTTATCACAATTATGTTTTCTTGTTATAAATAAATAAATAAAATAAATAAAAGAAATTTTTATTTACCAACATACAAAAAGTTACAAATTTACGAAATATAGTACTATACATTATCTAGTTTTTAAGTTAGTGTTGTGTGTGTGTGTGTGTGTTGTGTTGTGTTGTGTGTGTGGTGTTGTGTGTGTGTGTGTGTGTGTTTAGTTCGTGTTTTTTTTTTTTATATCATAATTAGGTTATATGTATATTTAATAAATATACTTAGTTATAGATGAAGTCTATTACAATTAAATTTTATTATATATGTATTATTATTCTTGTGTTATTTCTTGCGCTATCAAATCAGGAGAATTTTTATCAATTTGCAGATTTTGCCAAAAATAACGCCGATTTTCCGGCATAAAAGGGACCAACTTTTCTATAATAGCTTGTTTTTTGCTTGGTTTAATACCCCGTCGCCCAGCTTTACGTTCCGGTAGCGTAGTTATATCGAATCTTTTCTGTAAAAAACATATTTCTTTAAATTCTGACTCTTGCATTGTTTGATAGTACAAAGCCTTCGATCCCTTTCGAAACTGAACACTTATTAAGTCCGATAAATAAAACGATTTTAAAGGATCATCTGGTTTTTTTGTTAACTGTCTTTTTTTCTTAATCCAATTAAATTTATCGTTGGCAGCGTCAATTTCTACTACAATCATGTTCTTTCTGCTATGCAAAACTACGCCTTTTAGGTCATCAAAATCGTACACATTTCGGTTCTTTATCAAAGCCCTCTCTATGTTGCCATGGACACTATCGGCAGCATTGTGGGTATGGCCCTTAGTCAAATATTTCATTGTAATTGTTTCGACTTCAGATTCTACCATATTGACAATTTGAACAAATGCTGTATACAAGAACCAATTCTTATTTTGGGCCGAGCAATTGTCAGCCCAAAATATGAAATTTTTAATATCTCTTTCTCTTTTAATGAATTTATAAAACGCATCTACAATATTTCTGGCGTCTCTCTCGGAAATCTCTTCATGCCATAGCACGCAAACTGCTTTTTCACCTTACTCGTCAAGCAGAATCGGGAAATTTTGAAGAATATCCTCAATAATTTCTTCACCTGATGTGGTTGGTCTTTGAGGGCTTGTGTGCTGGACAAGACATTCTATCGAAGAAAGATCTGGCTGTCCCATTAAACAGTTCTCATGATCATTATTGTTTATAGTATCGCCCACTTCGGAGCTCGCCTCGACAATATCCGGCGGCCTAGAGGCCCTACAACAAAGCAATATACCCTCTTTGTAAATTAAAATTGAATACGTTTCGATAAATGAATATGTTGGGTGATAAAACAATCAAAACACAGGAACGACTTAGGTATTATTTGTACGATTGCAATTGCAAGGTCATATTTTGCTTGATCAGGTATTGTACTAATAACTATCATCGAAATACCAATGAAATGCATCGTAATTTTCACTTTTCTACTTACCTTTGAGCTAACTGCAAAATAAACTTCGAACGTAAACTGCTACCACGCATTTCTTATTTACTTAATCTCAAGCAACTATTTCGAAACAAAACTTCTCGAAAAGTTCCGTTGAGAATGAATTTTGACAAGATCTAAATCAGATTTAGCGAAACATGACAGATTCTGTCATGTTTCGCGCGCGTAATTTTGTGACGTTACGGGGTGCGTTCTGAAAGCAACAAACAAATAAAGCAAGTGCCAAAACAGTATCTTCAAAATTTTTAAATGAAGCAGTTTAACTATATAGAAACAATGTAAATGATGCTTAAAAACGAAGTTTATTAAAATAAAATTAATTTAATTTAATAAACTTCGTTTTTAAGCATCATCGTTTTCAAGTAATTGTTTTAGTTCATTAAAATAAAATTGTAATAAGAAAGTAACTGTCATTCAAGTACTTTCTTTTTCCCTTAACATTTAGTTACTTTGTTTTTGCCGAGATAAATTGGTAATTTTGACGCTTTTTTACTATACAAAAATGAAGTAATGCTATTTACTTTTGTTTTGACTAAATCAGAGTCTCAATAAAAAACTATTTACCAAACAAAAAACAAAGTGGATCAAATTACAACTTAAAAACAAAGTAAACGACATGCAATTACTTCATTTATGATTTGTAATTGCGTTTTACTTTATTTTTCCGTAGATATTTTGAGTCAGTGCCTGCAGTTACTTTGTTTGGTGAAAATTTATCTCTAAAACTAAGGCTCTTTTGGTGATTCCAAGAATGTAGCAACATCCGTTATCATCTAAAAGTGCCAAAAATACAAAAACACCGGTTTTGACAAAAATGTTAGTTACTTTCTTTTTCCGTAGGGCAGCCGTATTAACGAATTCCTAGAGTTTTAAAATCACGAACCTCTGAAACTACAACTTCTTGGCTAACTGGAAGTGCTGTCAATCAACAGCCCCCCTACTGACCTCCTTTACTTCCCTTAACCGTTAAGAACATAAATCTCTTTCCAGCTAACATTTTTTTCACTTGTTCAAAACCCGGTGTATTCAAGTACCGAAAGCGAAATCACTAGCACCTTTAACGAAGCTGTCCTTTTCTGACAACACAGTGCTAAGTGAGATGATAATATCGAAACGCGCATTGGAATTCAGAGAATAGGGTTTTCCCTAAAGGACGTGGCCATCATACTAAAGTTATCCGGTCATTAAAATCAACTTTGCTGATGTAGTTGATATCCCGTAGGATTTACTCGAAGGGAGTTTGTTTATTATATCAGATGTTGACTTTAGTTTTAGTGATCATTTATTTGTAGCTTCAGAAGCTAATGTTATAATAGACGTTCTTTATGAGTGGTGGTGTAGGGGTATGGCACACGGCACGGAATGCTGAGGACCTGGGTTCGATTCCCAGCATTGGCCTTTTTTGCTGGGGTTTTTTTCTGTGCATCTATATTTCAGTTTGTATTTAGTATGAAATATATGATTTCACGGGATGACCGTAAAAGTAATAAAAATGAAGTTGAAAAATAATTACAAAAAGATACTTCATAGCTAACTTGTTTAAAGTTGCACAGTAGCGCCATCTCTTGTCCAGGTGAGCGGTTAGTTCCGAAGGAGTGTTAAAATCTCTCGATAGAGGGTGTAACATAGACGTGCGCTTGTCACTGCATAAAGTGATGATTTAGCAGACTGAAATGTATGATGTATAGGAAAGATTCGTGTCTAATCTCTAGACCAGTGGTGGTGTAGGGGTATGGCACACGGCACGGAATGCTGAGGACCTGGGTTCGATTCCCAGCATTGGTCTTTTTTTCTGGGGTTTTTTCTGTGCATCTATATTTCAGTTTGTATTTAGTATGAAAAATATGATCTTTATGAAGTAGAGTGGAAAATAAGGAGATGCAAATATATTACAGAAATGCACGTATACAATGTCCGTCTGTGGCCTCGTTCAGGGAGAGGTTGAAGAAACTGTGGAAATAATCAAACTCTTTTTATTTATATGTATTGTTGTCGCAAGAACTAAAGTCGAGGACATAGCTCGAAGAATCGCTAGACTTAAGTGGCAGTGGGCAGGGCACATCGCCCGTAGAACTGACGGCCGATGGGGCCGAAAGGTTCTCGAGTGGCGTCCGCGGACCGGAAGACGCAGTGTAGGTAGGCCTCCAACAAGATGGAGCGACGACCTGGTTAAGGTAGCGGGAACGCATTGGATGCGGATAGCGCAGGGCCGATCTGTTTGGCGAGCCTTGGGGGAGGCCTATGTTCAGCAGTGGACGTCTTTCGGCTGAAATGATGATGATGATGATGATTGTTTATTCTTATGTGTGTGTATATTGTTCAATGTAAAGTACATATTTTTTCGTAGTAACTAATTGTTGTTAATTTAGTGTATTTATTTAAATGTTATATATTCCTTTCTTCTCTATATATATAAATTACTGTTTGTCTATATTTTTTTATTTGGCCGTTTCTGAGTCCAGAGGCCGTATTGTCTAACGCTTCTGACGCTTGCCTTCACTTTCACCGTCTCTTTGTCACCGTTTTATATAGTTTGACAGAAAGAAATAGTGATTGCGAAGGCTAGCGTCAGAAGCGTTAGACAATAAGTCTGCTGGTCGTCTCATCTCCACATTGGCCAGCCTTACCGTCCCCGTGCCCATTGAGTGGCATCCACCATGTGGCTGCATGCGCCCATCTTTACCCGGCCCAGCCCCATTTAAGAGGATACGATGGCTGAGAGACTTTTGAGAAATAGGTATTTTAATGAAATGTCGCTGTCTCGCCCGAACCCCTCCGTGTCAGTACAGCGAGTGCGGGACAACTGCAGCTCGGACCGTTAGTAGGCGCGTAAAATTGGTCAAAATAGCATTTCGTAGTCCCCTGTTTTCTTCTCGAAAACTGGACCAATATAATATTTATTTCAAAAACAATTAGAGGAAAGATTTAGCTATGCCCCTATGTTTTTCTTTTTTTGTTTATATGAGGGATTCTTTTCTGATGAGTGTCTGAAAATGACGTTGAAATTAGACAATTTCTTCAGTCGTTGAAAGGTCATATTTCTTATGTTAATTGAAATATGGAACAAAACGAAACATAGGGGCATAGCTGTGTTAGATACAGATTACACAGTAAAAAAAAGTTGGCTCTAAAGCCATTATCCAGGGAGGAAACAGGGGACTACCTTTGTATGGAGATATGGTGCGCATCGTATTTCCAACATCAGCAATTTTTAATTTTGGAGCGCAATATACTTAGCGTTATACATTTGATTAACGGTCAAAATTTATTCGCAAGGTGTCGGTTAAACTTGTTGTTAACATCAGGGCTGGGTCTTTTTTCGCCCAGAGGCTGAGCATTATAGCCATGCCGTGTCGTACATTCGTGTGCGTGAGCGTGCGTGCATGGGAATGTCGCATGCATGCTAGGCACGCTGCCCCGGATATGCGAAATACAGGGTTTCGACATTTTTATGTACATAACCGCTACGACCGCTTTAGCCTAGTTGGTAGTGACCCTGCCTACGAAGCAAGAGGCCCTGGGTTCGAATCCCGGTAAGGGCATTTATTTGTGTGATGAGCACGAATATTTGTTCCTGAGTTATGGATGTTTTCTATGTATTTAAGTATTTATTTGTCTATATAAGTATGTCTATCGTCGTCTAGTACCCATATAAGCTTTGCTTAGTTTGGGACTAAGTCGATTTGTGTAAGATTGTCCCCTAATATATATATTTTTTTTGACTGTCATAGTTTTTTGTTTATTTTTATACCAATACTTATTTCTTTTGTTCTTTATAGCTTGTACATATTTATAATGATTTTGAAATAAATCGTAACAGCAACAGACTATAGCAGTTAAAATATTATGTTGTCGACGTCTATTTGTCTAGCTGTGTTAACATACTCATATCTCTATGATAATTACTGCCTCTATGCCTGATATCTATCGGTATTGGCTACTTATCTCACTTCAGCAGGCGGTGTCGTAAACATATTGAATAAACGAATTAGATGCAGGTATATAAATATGCAAATATGGAATTAGGTATATAAAAATAATTTATTGAATCAGGCGTTACTTTGCGGAGGTCCATATTAATGAACTAAAACAATTACTTTGCACACCCGCGACCTTACAATAGTTACGTTTATGCAAGAAATGAGTGTTCATGCAGTTCCTCCACCTCCACACTGTACGAACACACACAAATCACACAAACACAACCATCACCACCACCAAGCTACACTGACGCGTTTCGAACTCAACCAGAGCTCATCTTCAGAGTTAGTTTTAGAGTTGTTAGTTGGTAACTCTGAAGATGAGCTCTGGTTGAGTTTGAAACGCGTCAGTGTAGCTTGGTGGTGGTGATGGTTGTGTTTGTGTGATTTGTGTGTGTTCGTACAGTGTTTTAGTTCATTAGTTCAGTATATAAAGATAGCAGCTACATGGTATATCATTCCTGACTTGGAATACCTATATAACACTTACTATTTGTTTTGTTAATGTATAATAATAAACATGCGAAATCCTACTAATATTATAAATGGGAAGACGGGTCATACACTTTTTCTTTGTCGTGGACATGGAAAAGTTATATCTATAGCCAATATTTTTTAGTCAAGTTTACATCGGCGTATTCTATATCTATCTACATAAGCCGTGGTGGCTTAGCGGTTTGACCTATGGCTTCTCAAGCAGAGGGTCGTGGGTTCAAATCCCGGCTCGCACCTCTGAGTTTTTCGGAATTAACATTTGAAAATTTGCCATGAGCTTTACGGTGAAGGAAAACATCGTGAGGAAACCTGTATACACCTGCGAAGAAATTCAATGGTGTGTGTGAAGTTCCCGATCCGCACTGGGCCCCCGTGGGAACTACGGTCCAAGCCCTCTCATTCTGAGAGCCTGTGCCCTGCAATGGGACGTACTTTGGAGGTAGTTGCAATAGAGAGATCTCTCTCCAGGCAGATGTTATGCCTGGGGACCGAAGTCCAATGGATGAAGTAGTTAGTTCCTTATGTGATGACTAGATGGCACTAGTAGTCGCTACATCAGTTCCCCTATTTAGACCGGAGGTCGATACGAATTGCAGTGGAGTACAGTCTGTGCGTCATGTGGGCGCTTGCAAGGGCCAGTCGCTCAGAGCCTCGTCGGCGAGCATTGTTGTTCCTCTGCTACTTGTAGATGCATGCCTGTTGCGTGATTGCTCGGAGCCTTGTTGGCGAGCGTTGGTTGATTGATCGGCAAGTGGAAGTAGTGGGAGGAGGATTTGCGAACTGTAGACACCAGGCAGATAATAGATACATGCTAATGGTGCACAGTGCGGTGAGTATGGCTTGCTGTGATACTGCGTCGTCTTGTGTCTGAAGGTTGCGATTTTGTCCAATGTCGGGGTCACCAATTTGGAGGTAGTTGCAATAGAGAGATCTCTCTCCAGGCAGATGTTATGCCTGGGGACCGAAGTCCAATGGATGAATGTTGGAAGTTGTATTTATGCAGCCGAGTTGAGAAACTTCGATAGCGTGATGTAGGATTGTAGTAGTTAGTTCCTTATGTGATGACTAGATGGCGCTAGTAGTCGCTACAGTACATAGGCTGGGATGATGATGATGAAGACATCGGCCTGTGGGGCGCCTAGCCAACTTTCGGCCCAATGAATCAAATCTTACGTTTGCTGACTCAGAATCGCTAGTTTTATGTCCACAGGAGAGACAACATTTGTTACTTACAGTAAAATTACATAAAGTTTACCACTGACAGTTGGTTTGCCTTCATTTCATATTCAACTTTAACGACTTACAAATAAAGCCAATTTTAGAATACTGTTACCCACGTTTGCAGATTTTGTAATAGCTACTTTATTTGTTCGGTGCTAAAGTTGGAAATGAAATGAAGGCAAGCCATCTGTCAGTGGTAAACTAAAAGTAAACGTATTGTACTGTGCGTATGCTGCCGTGTCATGACAAAACGCTGTAACTCGAGTTACAGTGTTTTATGCTAACACCGTTAAATTAACTATTCGGACCCTAATCTATATATGCATACTTAGAGTAACTGATTTTCTATCAAAAACATTGAAAAACGTCACTGCAATTTACACTGTTACTTACTCTTAAAACGTAGGGTCTTGATTAGACTAAACACTGTATTATCTCTAGATACCGTGTTTTGCCAAAACAAACTCACATATTCTTAGTATAGTATCAAGATTTACAGTGTTTTGTCGCAACAATCACACGAGAAATTAGTCCAAGTCCTTGTTTATTGTAAGTCGGGACTTTTTCAAGGTAATCATCCTTTCTAAAGACTTAGAAATATATTAAGATGAGAATGTTAGTTTTATGAATTGTGATGTTAGCAATATAATCTAAATTAAATTTAAAGTAGCATTTTCATATGAGTATAATGTCATTAAGTATCTCATTACAGTGTTTTGTTGTAGCAACTCTCATATATTATTGATAAAGGATATTACGACATAACACGTTATTGCTTGAAAATTCAAGTAAAAAGTAAAAATTTTAATATTATTTTTCTTTGTCCACTACTAGTAGCACATTATCCGTGATTTGTCCAAATTTTATTGCAATCAGATCAATATTCACTGTTCTATAGAACAAACAGATTAAAGATAGCAAAAGTAGGTATTTTGCGATTTCTGAAAAATAGGTGTTTTTTAGATACAGTGTTTTGTCATAACACGGCAGTATGACGCAGATGTAATGCTTAAAACTTACGTGATTTTCACCCATAACAGAACTATTAGTATATTCGGGAATTCATCATCATCATCATCATCCCAGCCTATATACGTCCCAATGCAGGGCACAGGCCTCCTCTCAGAATGAAAGGGCAAGAGACGGGAATTATCACGCATTAATATAATTATTTACCTCGACGTTTCGACCACATTGCAGTGGCCTTGGTCACGAGTTGACTCATGGTAGTGTTTAATGACAGATTTCTCGATATTTCACGTAAAATTTTTAAATTTCACGAACTCAATGTATGGACGACCCAAATTTTATAAGACTAACAAATGAGTTAGCGTATTATATTGTCCAGCATTAACTGAGTACGAAACACTAATTTTGTATCACCAATTTGAATTCACCCTGTCTAATAATCGTCTGCACACACTTAACAATTACACCCTGTATAGTTATATATCAGAACCTAGATATGTTCAAACAATACGCATTGAGTCCTGCGACGTATTTGGTAAAGTGAGACAGCTGAGACTGTGGAATGTGGATGATTTTAGGAATAGTATAGTATAAATCTTCCCAGGTGAACTTTTCGCTTCGAGCCCTTATCTTTCAAAACAAACTGTATCTTCATAGTATTAAGGTTCAAATTTCATGTAATGGCTCGAAGCGAAAAATTCACCTGGGAAGATTTATACTATACCCATCGATGAAAAAGCGTAGACGTTAAGCTCGGGTCGGCCGATACAGACGGACTGCATTCAAACTGCAACGTAAATGCAACTGCCAACAGGGCCCAATTGCATTTCAAAGTACTACTAATATTACAAGCGGAACTCTCGCTTCAGTTATATTAACTAGAAAGGGAGTTCCGCTTGTAATATAAGTTGTACTTTGTTACGCAACAGGCCTCTGGTCATAGATTTCAGTCGCAGATAGCGTGCAGTTTTGCCGACAGAAAATCCAACTACAATGGAAAATGTATGAACTGAAACAATTACTTTGCTCACCCGCAACCTTACGATAGTTACGTTTATGTAAGAAATGCGTATAAAAAATGTGTAATGAGTTCAGCACTGGTAGTGACCCTGCCTACGAAGCAAGAGGTCCTGGGTTCAAATCCTGGTAAGGGCATTTATTTGTGTGATGAGCACGAATATTTGTTCCTGAGTTATGGATGTTTTCTATGTATTTAAGTATTTATTTATCTATATAAGTATGTTTATCGTCGTCTAGTACCCATAGTACAAGCTTTGCTTAGTTTGGGACTAGGTCGATTTGTGTAAGATTGTCCCTTAATATTTATTTATTTATTTATTTATTTATGTCTTTCGGCTGAAATGATTATCTCAAAATACTATACAATACGTTTACTTTTAGTCTACCACTGACAGATGGCTTGCCTTCATTTCATTTCCAACTTTAACACCATAGAAATAAAGTAGCTATTACAAAATCTGCAAACGTGGGTAACAGTATTCTAAAATTGGCTTTATTTGTAGGTCGTTAAAGTTGAATATGAAATGAAGGCAAACCATCTGTCAGTGGTAAACTTTATGTAATTTTACTGTACAGTCTTTTCCTTTTTAAAGAAATGGTTGCCATAGTAATTGTTCGTGATGGCCAAATTTCAAAAAGTTGCGTGACTAGGCATGTTCTTTCCATGTCCTTCACATATGCAAGAATAGCTCGTTCAATACTTAATCAAATATATATAGATTTCATGTCACGCTGTTATCGAAATCATCCAAAACGTCTTGACCGATTTTCATGAAACTTTTTTCTCTATATTCGGCAGGTCTGAGAATAGGTCGTAGGCTATTTTTTATACCCCTATTCTTCGCAGACGGTATTGCGGGCAACATCTAGTAATAGTAGGATATCTTTGTCTTTATGACATTTTATATTAATTTATTTTTCATTAATAATTATTAATTTTTTTTATTGCTATGGTTTTAAATTATGGACATTGATTTTATCTATTGTTTTATTGAATATATATTTTTTTTTTTCATTTATGTTTTTCAAATTCTTTTGACGATCTTTTTGTGAATTCTTTATATTTGTGACATTTGGAATGCAGAATATAATTGTAATTTTCAATCTGAAATAAATGAATCTAATCTAATCTAATGAAGTTAATTTAAACTCGTTGCAAGTTGTGCTGATTTTTGTAGACTTCGTAGTCGAACTCGTATGATATTAGATGAAGCCTTTGTTGTCTAACTAATGTACATTAATTAGCTTTAATTAAAATATAACTATAATATTATGCCTAATTTAACAATGTCAGAGTCATTTGTTAGTAACGCGACGACTAACATTGGCCTGTCACTGTTAATTAGCGCATTTATTGGGTTCACTGTGTCTATCTAACTGACAAAGAGACAAGGTCGAAACTCGAAACTGATTTTGAAGTGAAACTTCTAATGCAACTTCCGCGTTAAATACGCAACGCAACGCAACACAACGCAAGTTGACGTTTACGAGACGTTCGCATTGTATATATACTAACGGATGTTCAAAACTTCGTCAGGCGATCCAGAACAATTGCGTGGTTTAGTATGAAAACTTGTAAAAATCAAAACTATTTTAATGGTAGATCGTAGAATAAAGTATTATTAGGAATAAATAAGACTTGCAACACCACTGCGTTGATTTTAGAGATCGTCAATTGACTTCCGTCGCCGTTATGTCAGTGGTGAGCGCCGGAGCTCAGTCTCATGAGCCATTCTTACCGGGCGCTTGGCATAGGACGGTCGTATTGCTCTGAGCTTATCCTTTCGCGCCTAATTTTAAGATTAGAAAGTGTTTTCTCCATATTTTCGTTCGTTTTGCAATTATTTGTAACTTTACCTATTGTGATTAAATAAAATTAGTAGATGTAATTTTTCGTTTATTTTGATCATCCCTAATATCAGAAGTGGGATAGTTTGCTACGTGCTTTGCTTTTCCATACGGTGTTATTTAGTTTGAAGTGCTTTAAAGTAATAAAATAAGAAGAACACTTATCGTCGTAGTCGTAATCGAAGCCGTAAGCGGCGTAGTCACGAGCATAAGGCGCGGCGTCGTAGCGGTTCGTCGAAATCAAATAGTGTCCGCGAGTCCTTACAAATAATAGTGTCGCGTTTGAATGCGTTAGAAAACCGAGAATCATCTGCGGTTCATTCTGAAACTCCACCCGTACCTGCCCCTCATGCTTCCACGGTTAAGAATTCTACGGAGAAAATAGTCGAGGCCATAAATTCTTTAAAATCAGTGCATACGCAGCGGTATTATGTGTCTAGTTTCGATCCAAATGTGCATGACGTTGACGCGTGGTTTCAAGAGGTAGACATAGCTCAAGCGTGCAATAAATGGGACGATAGCGAGTGTTTGTCACGTGTTGGGACTTTTCTTAAAGGTGATGCGAGCACCTCGTTAAGCGATTGGGTCACTACCGACCGGACGTGGTCCAATTTTAACGCGATTTTAAATTTTTATGCGTTAAGAAAATTGATATTGCGGGTATTCTTTATGATGTTATGTCCACTGATTCTGACGAATACACGACTTATGCGGATTACGCTAGGCGTTCATTGTTGCGTTTAAAAGTCGTGAAAGGTCTGACGATGATTTAGTATCGGCAATTGTGGTCAGGGGAATAAAAAACCCTCACGTGAAGGCGTGCGCGGCGAATGCTAATTTGTCTTCTAACGAACTTATCTATTTTTTATCGACGTTTGTTAAGCCAGTTAACTACGGTTCACGATCAATTTCTCTTACGAATAATAGCCACCGACATTCTAACCTAGAGGTAACCTTAAACGACCAGCCAGTTCTGCGCCAAAACAGCGATATGATAACTGCGGTCATTCAAGGTATACCTACAGACGTTTTAATTGATACCACTTTCGTTTGCTAGAAAACCCATATTTTGTGAGTAAAAGGGGTTAAGTACGTCAATAACGAAGGTTTCTCCAAATGTGACACTACCCGTCGAGTTTAGCAAAATTACATTAGAGATAGATTTGCTCATAGTTCCTAGCGAAAGTACGAACGCTCCAATTATTATTTGAACTGACGTTTTGAACCGTGATGGCGTTACATTTGTTCGAGCGAAAAATCAGTAAATACCTACACGTGATAAATCGGTTTTCAATGTGGCAACAGTTTGGTTAGAAAAGCTACCTTTGCCTGTAAAAACTTCTCTGGTTTCTCTGCGTCCATGATAGCTGGTACTGCCACGTCAACTGTTACCACAGGCAGTATGCATAAAAGTCAATAGTGACTCGCTAGTTTGTTATCGCCCTTATAAAATGTCGTTATGACAGTTTCTTGGGCTAGCGGGATATTTTAGGCGGTACATTCCTAATTTTGCTAGGAAATCCGCATGTATAGCTCGCTTAACACGAAAAGACTGAGTTTATTTGGGGTCCTGAGCAAGAGTCTGCTCGTACTGAAATAATTAACGGTATTACTAATGAGCCTATCCTATTTTTGATTCCAAATTGCCAACTGAGGTACAAACAGATGCCAGTAGCGCTGGTTACGGGGCGCCGCTTTTGTAAGTTCACAAAGATGTGAAAAATGGGTAGTCGCATATTTTAGTAAGTTTACTTACCATTCATATGAGCTTGAAACGTTAGCTCTGCTGTGTTTAAAGATATACAGCATTGTAGACATTACCTGTTAGGACTAAAGTTTAAAATAGTCACTGTAACGGTACACGTACATATATTATTATTGTTAAAATATAATGGCAAATAAGTCATTAATTTAATTTATATTTAATTATAAAAACAATAATAATAACAATAAAACACTTAAAATCTTAAATATAATCTTATAATTTAAAATAATAACTTATAAACTAACTAAAATACTAATCTACATAATACTATTTAACATTAATTAAACCTAAAAAAAATAATAATATTACTAAAACATAATAATCAAATCAACACCCTATTTTAACACTTGTCCGCGCGACTATAAACTACCTCCAGAGTACGGTGCACGGATTTTCGATGCACCCGCCCGCGCTCCGCATTATGAGCTATCGCCCTGTCTACGACAAACCTGTGCCGGCTGCGTTCACTAGCTTCGCTACGTGTCGTCATACGCGCTGACATTTAATAATATTTAATTTAATTGTCGTTCTTCCAACGTAATTGGAACTAAATATTATAATTTTAAAAAGTTAATAAAATCCGTGAAGTGTCGTCTCGCGCCCCAATGTAGGGTAAGTGTTGAACAAGTATTAAGTGTATTCAGTGCTTAGCTATAAGTTAGTGTTCAGTTCAAACCCTAGTGCTTTAGTTATTAATATTATCTCATCTCATTGCATTCGATCCCGCTTAGTAAATAACTCATATTACCGTAGGTAATTTCACACGGCTTAAATCACCAGCGGAATGTTTACGAAACTTTGCTTATTATCGATGCCGTTGTGGTGCACGGAACATCATATGCTTAGCTCTGTTTAAGCCATGTACTAAGTGCTAGGTCAAACAGTAATAAAGCCTATCTTTTATTTTTTTAATGTATTGTAAAAGCCATCCATATGTAGTGCTACCTTCATATTAAAAAAATAAATAACTTTATATACAATTTCCTTCTAAAACATGTAACTCCGTTCTGATAGTGAACACCTACACCAACTGCTTTCGGCACTCCTCAATCTTAGGTAGAATATCATCACGGGGTTCACTATCAGCGGAGGAGCTCGGATAAATATTAACTGTGGACGTTGATCTACAGGGTGCTACCTTACGGGTAAAGAAATTACACCGGTCCCGCAACTCAAACCCACACACTCGTCTGCTGCCCCGGCGCTCCCCGGGCCGTACTTCATCAGCCTTGCCCATCCGTGGCTGCCTTCGCCGACGCCGTCAGGGGAGTACCCATCTACGGAGGCTAGACCAGACGGCATAGAACCCTATATTAATTTTAAAATAAATTATTTAATTTTTGTTGTTGACTTCGGTTGTTTCTTTTGATTATCTCTCGAAAACCACATCCTGGGACCGAACGTCACACTGGCGCCTCAAACGTGGTTTTTTTTAAAGGTCTGGTTTAGCTTCGTAGAAGTAGTTGTGTGTTTTGTGTTTTTATTTTTGTGAAACGTTTTTTATTATTTTTGGTTGCCTGTAACTTAGGTGTATCTTTATAATATTATTTGGTTTTGACATTTTTTTTTTATCATTAAAAAAAAATTGTTCAAAAAAAATTGTTATAATAATAAACTAATGATGTCAAAGTAATAAATTATAATCAATAATGTATTTATAATCTTAAACTGTTTGTTAATTAATGAACACTCTGTACGCGCAAAGTGCAATCTTATCACAAACCAGTTACTTGAGTTACAATCGCGTACAAAAGTGCTAATTTTATTTAATATTTTGTTAATATTTTTTTGAAATGCGTATTATTTTCGCAAATTGATACACATAAGTTACAATTATTTTAACGCTTCTTTTTTATTTTGGTGATTGTTGATTTTTTTTTCTCTGTTTATTTTTGCTTCATCGCATCAACCATAACGTTACTTTTAGTCTGCTTTGTAACAGAACGGAGTAGATTAGTTAATCTTGTTCAACACTCCCGTCATTGTAGTGCGTTATATTTTTTTTTTTGTCGCAAATTATTATTTTTTTTTTTTACTTTTTACTTTTTGAAAATTAATATGGCACATCCTGTGAAATTTTTATCGCTGCAAAAGGCAGAGCTGGAGTACGAAGTTCAAATTAGAGGTAGTACTCCTGCTGCCACTGTCCAGGATTTACGGAGGCAAATTGCCAAACTGGGTCTTACATTTCCTTCCGAGGATATCCTGGAGAGTCCACTTGGAATTAGCGATGACTTGAAAGGCGTCACTGATGTATTCACTAAGATCAAAACCTTACTTGATTCCCCTTTGGACAGGAATGCATTGATTCGTGCTGAAAATTATTTACATCACCTTTATCACAGACTTAATCGTATGATCTTTGATGATAAGACGCAGAACGCACATGAAACTTGTGTGAAGGAGTTTCAAACTCTGTTTGATCGCTTTAACTCTGTTAAAAACACGTCTGTTGTAGATAGGTTAATTGCGCCTGTTGATAATAGTACTACCGAGCAGCTGTCAACCGTGCCGCCCTTAAATATTAGCGTGTCTTGCGACCGTGGCGTGGTTGGTGAGCTTACCAGGATCAGGTTTGACGGAAAGTCGTGCGTGCGCTCCTTTATTCAGCGCATAAATGAGTTAAGCAGGGCCAGGAATATCTCGTCATCAAAGCTACTTTCATTCGCTACGGAGATCTTCACTGGTGATGCCTTACACTGGTACCGTGGTATCCAAGACCAAGATCAGGTGTTAGATTGGGATACATTAGTTACGCAACTTAAGAAAGACTTCGATCAAGCAGGTTACGACTATCGACTGCTCTCGGAGATACGTGCCAGGACTCAGGGTGAATCAGAGAATATAAACATTTATTTGGCGATAATGTCTGGTCTGTTCTCGCGTTTATCAGAACCTTTATCTAGCAAGGACAAATTAGAAATACTGCTTCATAACATCAGACCATGCTACGCGAGCAGCTTAGCTTCAGCCACAGATATTCCTGATCTTGACACTTTGAGAACCTTGTGCCGTAATTACGAAAACATCCAGGCACGTCTTGCTGGCTTTCGTGAACCCCCAAAAAGACGTCTGATACCATGGCGCCAGAATTTGCTTACAGTGGTCAGTCATCATCATCATCACATAGGTCGTACAACTTCAATCACAATCATGTCCATAATTCTTACAGTGGCAATTACAATAAAAATAGATCTTACACTAATAACAACGCAAACCCAAATAAAACTAATCAATCTAATCAAATATATAATTTGTACAATAATAATTACAACAGAAATAAATCTTATCCTAATAACAACTTGAATGCAAATAAAACTAATAACAATAATAATAGATATGTACATGCAATGCAAACTTCCAGTCCTAAACCGTTATTTTGCCCCCGGTGTCGTGTCAACACCCATAATCTACGTCAGTGCAAAGCGAACAAGGACAAGATATTTTGTTTCATTTGTGGACATGAGGATGTTAAAACTCCACAATGTCCTAACTGTAATAAAAGTAACTCGGGTCCATCAAAAAACTAGTTGACCCGCGGAATTGTGATACGGCTAAACAAAATAGTAAATTCCATAACGAAGACTGGGCTAATTGGTTACAAACCATAAAATTCTATTTTAAATCGTATAAAATCGGCACAATTCTGCGGAATCAACCCGTTAATGACCCTCGACCTTACGCACCCATACTCATCTATAACACATCAATGTTGGGTCTTTTAGATTCTGGATCAGCGGTCACCATTCTAGGAAATAATACTCATCGTACTTTAGAACAGCAAGGCCTAGTAGTTCAACAGGAACATAATATCACTGTCACAGCTGCTGGAGGACAAATAATGACCAGCATTGGCTATATGAACCTGCCTTTAAAATTTGAAGACACTTTTCATGTCATTAAAGCTTTTATAGTGCCAGATATTAACATAGATCTCGTGTTAGGTATCGATTTTTGGCACAAATTTAATATTTTCCCGAAACACCTTTCTAGCATTACTTTTTCTAATGTCGGTATTTCTAACGCTAGTCTTGATATAGACCGTCCTTCTGTTATACAGGCCTATGATCACTTAAATATCTCAGAAAGATCACTTGCTGATAACATTATCGCTCAATTTTCCGATATCTCTGCCGAGACGAAGGGTTTAGGTGAGACTAAGTTGATCGCTCACCGAATTGATACTGGAGACGCCTTGCCTATTCGACAACGCTACTACCGTATGTCCCCGGAAAAACAACGCATTCTTGTCGAACAGGTAGACGAGATGTTAGGTCTCGACGTGATCGAGCCATGTGAGAGCGCTTGGTCGTCACCAGTGCTCATAGTCACCAAGAAGAATGGCCAGCCCCGTTTTTGCCTCGATAGTCGGAAACTAAACTCCGTTACAAAACGCGACGCGTACAGTTTGCCCTACGTGTCTGAAATTTTGGACAATCTTCGGGATGCTCGCTACCTCTCTAGCATAGATTTGTCCAAGGCGTTTTGGCAAATCCCAATAGTTTCCGAAGATCGAGACAAGACGGCGTTCTACGTGCCGGGACGTGGCACGTTTCGTTTTAAACGTACCGCGTTCGGCCTGACTAACGCGCCTGCAACTCAGCAGAGATTAGTAGATCTGCTTTTTAGGGAATTCGACCTCAAAGTCTTCGCTTATCTCGATGACATTATCATCGTCTCAAATGACTTCAATTCCCATGTCTCCCTTTTACTCCGCGTGTTGGATAAATTAAAGCAGGCCAACCTTACTATAAATTTGGAAAAATGCCGTTTCTTTCGGAGTCAGCTTAGGTACTTGGGCTATGTTGTTGACAGTTGCGGACTTCGTACCGATCCAGAGAAAGTGCAAGCTATTCTCGATTATCCGACACCTACTTGTCGCAAAGATATTAAGCGCTTTCTCGGGACCGCTACATGGTATCGTCGTTTCGTCCCCAACTTCAGCACTATAGCAGGCCCTCTTAATAGGCTGACTTCGAACAAAAAAGGTGGACCGCCGTTTTTCTGGTCTCCGGAAGCCGACGCTGCGTTCCGAAGACTGAAGGAATGTTTGGTCTCTGCTCCTGTTCTTTCCTGCCCTGACTACGACAAGTCATTTGAGGTGCACACCGATGCCAGTAACTACGGTGTGGGTGCTATGCTCACCCAGATCGTAGACGGTAAGGAGCACCCTATAGCTTACATGAGCAAGTCGTTGTCAGCAGCGGAAAAGAACTACAGCATAACAGAGCGCGAAACTTTGGCTGTTGTTATAGCTTTAGAGCATTGGCGGTGTTATTTGGAGAACGGAAAGCCCTTCACTGTCTATACAGACCACAGTGCGTTAAAATGGTTCCTGTCTCTAAATAACCCGACCGGTAGGCTGGCTCGTTGGGGTGTCAGATTGTCAGCGTTTCATTTTGAACTGAAACATCGTCGAGGCGTTGATAATGTCATTCCAGATGCCCTTTCAAGAGCGGTTCCAGTTAACGCAATTAGTACTTCAGACTATTTCTCAAAGACTACTGATCCTTGGTATAGAAATGTCTATAATTCTTGTCTGACGAAACCTCAAAATTTCCCCAATTTCTTAATAAAAAACAACTCCCTTTATAGACTGACAAAGAATAAACACGACTTGACTGACTTAAATTCAGAATTTTCTTGGAAAGAGGTTGTACCGCGTGAGCTACGTGACCAGGTAATTAACGAAAATCACGCTGAGCCTACAGCCGGACATCTTGGTGTTTTTAAAACGTACCGTCGTCTTGCATTACGCTATTTCTGGCCAGGTATGCACCAGGACGTCGTGAATTTCGTTGGCTCATGTTCCAAATGTCTCTCGTACAAAGCTCAGAACCACCAAGTCTTGGGTGAAATGGGACGCCCGAAGCACTGTAGTCGCCCATTTCAAACAATTTCAATTGACCTTATGGGTCCCTTGCCTATAACTAGGAAGCAAAACAGCTACATTCTAGTTGTTACTTGCTGCTTTGCCAAATTTTGCCTAATTAACCCTTTGCGAGCTGCTACATCTACTGCTGTGTGTAAATTTTTGGAGGATTCAGTCTTTTTAGTACATGGAACTCCTCAAACTATTTTCTTAGACAATGGTAGCCAATTTATCAGTAAAATCACAGAATCTCTCTTTAAGCAATACAACGTTCCTAATGTTTTTTTCTCGCCTAAGTATACACCACAAGTCAACCTCGTGGAACGTTACAATCGCACAATTATAACATGTCTGTCAACATACGTCGAAGACGACCATAGAACATGGGATATTTTTATTCCGAAGGTACAGTTCGCCATTAATAATTCGGTGAACGAGGCGACTGGCTTTACGCCTTCATTCTTGGTATACGGCAGGGAGATCGTAACGTGTGGCACACACTATGTTGATAATGACTTGGGCGATGACGTCATTTTCCTCCCACGTGACATTTATGCTGAAAATCTGGGTTGTCTTTCTGAGATATTTAATAAAGTTCAAGCAAAACTATGGCATGCTCATACTAAAAACACGGCTCATTACAATCTCCGTCGAAAAAATATGGAATTTAAAGTTGGTGACATTGTAATGAAGCGAGCATATGTGTTGAGCAACAAAGACAAATATTTTAGCAAGAAACTAGCTCCTAAGTACATAAAGTGTCGCGTCATAGAAAAGAAGTCTCCATTAGTCTATGTGTTGGAAGACATGTCAAGAAAAAACATTGGCAAGTGGCACATAAAAGATTTAAAATTAATTGGCCTAAATAAATAGTTAGAATAACATGAAACATCCTGTACATTTCTCTAGCTCACATTATTCCATCTAGTATTTACAATTTTCGTATGGGTCACTATTTTAACTAAATATAATAATAGTAACCTAAATAATTGCTCAGTTGCGTTAGGAACCTTTAATATGGTCACTATGGCTTGTTTGTTTGCGTGAAATATGAAAGATTGAATTTTAAAAGGAGAAAATACGAGAATAGAACTTAAAATGCGGATTTTATTTTTTTATTACAATAAAATCCTTTTGTGACGCGCGGGGTAATGTAACGGTACACGTACATATATTATTATTGTTAAAATATAATGGCAAATAAGTCATTAATTTAATTTATATTTAATTATAAAAACAATAATAATAACAATAAAACACTTAAAATCTTAAATATAATCTTATAATTTAAAATAATAACTTATAAACTAACTAAAATACTAATCTACATAATACTATTTAACATTAATTAAACCTAAAAAAAATAATAATATTACTAAAACATAATAATCAAATCAACACCCTATTTTAACACTTGTCCGCGCGACTATAAACTACCTCCAGAGTACGGTGCACGGATTTTCGATGCACCCGCCCGCGCTCCGCATTATGAGCTATCGCCCTGTCTACGACAAACCTGTGCCGGCTGCGTTCACTAGCTTCGCTACGTGTCGTCATACGCGCTGACATTTAATAATATTTAATTTAATTGTCGTTCTTCCAACGTAATTGGAACTAAATATTATAATTTTAAAAAGTTAATAAAATCCGTGAAGTGTCGTCTCGCGCCCCAATGTAGGGTAAGTGTTGAACAAGTATTAAGTGTATTCAGTGCTTAGCTATAAGTTAGTGTTCAGTTCAAACCCTAGTGCTTTAGTTATTAATATTATCTCATCTCATTGCATTCGATCCCGCTTAGTAAATAACTCATATTACCGTAGGTAATTTCACACGGCTTAAATCACCAGCGGAATGTTTACGAAACTTTGCTTATTATCGATGCCGTTGTGGTGCACGGAACATCATATGCTTAGCTCTGTTTAAGCCATGTACTAAGTGCTAGGTCAAACAGTAATAAAGCCTATCTTTTATTTTTTTAATGTATTGTAAAAGCCATCCATATGTAGTGCTACCTTCATATTAAAAAAATAAATAACTTTATATACAATTTCCTTCTAAAACATGTAACTCCGTTCTGATAGTGAACACCTACACCAACTGCTTTCGGCACTCCTCAATCTTAGGTACAATATCATCACGGGGTTCACTATCAGCGGAGGAGCTCGGATAAATATTAACTGTGGACGTTGATCTACAGGGTGCTACCTTACGGGTAAAGAAATTACACCGGTCCCGCAACTCAAACCCACACACTCGTCTGCTGCCCCGGCGCTCCCCGGGCCGTACTTCATCAGCCTTGCCCATCCGTGGCTGCCTTCGCCGACGCCGTCAGGGGAGTACCCATCTACGGAGGCTAGACCAGACGGCATAGAACCCTATATTAATTTTAAAATAAATATAGATAATTTTTGTTGTTGACTTCGGTTGTTTCTTTTGATTATCTCTCGAAAACCACATCCTGGGACCGAACGTCACATCACTGATTGTAACGCGTTAAAGGCTACGCAGTTTAAAAAAGATCTTTTACGACTAGTTAGACAGTTTTTTGATTTGCTCAGTGAGGGTAAATTAGATTATAATCGATATGTAAAGCGAAACTACATTCTTTATTACAAGTATACACCGATGCGGTAGGTGATGTGTCCAACTTATTATGTTTTGTACCCAAGGGGCATCGTTTAAGCCTACTTAGTCTTCCACGACGAACATAGCCATATTTATGCTGATAAATCCATTGACCTCATTTTGAAACATTTTTGATTTCCTGGCCTAAGACAGTTTGTCGTCAAATATATTTCCCATTGAATTGTTTGCTTATTGTGCTCTTATACGTGATATAGCCGTAGAGGTGCCACGTGGAGGTCTGGAATCATTTATTTGGGACTATGACAAGACAGGACGGCTGAGCGGTTACGATGAAACCAAGAAGCACAAGACGAATACGTCAATAAAGACAGGCGACCGCCTGTGGTATTTAAAGTAAATGACTGTTTTTTTAATAAAATGTTCGCAGTCTCTAGGCAACCAGATCCAGGCATGCGCGGGCCGTGTCGTGTCGACGGGGTGTTGAAGAATGACCGTTGCGAGCTGAAGCTACTGGCCGGGTCTTGTGGTAAGACCACTTGTGCTGCAGCTCGGTTTGTGGTGCCCTGGAGTGGAGAGTGGACGCCAGACTCCTGCCCTGCCTTCTTTGAGAGTGAGTGTTGAAGTCTGAGCGGTATGCTAACTTGGAGCCTATGCCGGCAGCCACTGGGAGGTATGCGAACTTTGTGCCTATGCCTACAGTGTTGAAGTCTGAGCGGTATGCTAACTTGGAGCCTATGCCGGCAGCCACTGGGAGGTATGCGAACTTTGTGCCTATGCCTACAGTGTTGGCCACTGGGAGGTATGCGAACTTTGTGCCTATGCCTACAGTGTTGGCCACTGTGTGGTATGCTAACTTTGTGCCTATGCCAGCAGTGTGATGTAGTTCTTCTGTGTGGTATGCTAACTGTGTGCCTATGCCAACAGAATTATTTTGATGAAACTTTGTTTTTCTGCGCGGTATGCTATCATTGTGCCTATGCCAGCAGTACGAGTAATGACATCTTTTGTCCGCTGTGTGATATGCTAACATTGTGTCTATGTCAAAAGTTCAGTTATAATTTTTACATACCTGTTATAAGCGTGGTAAGCTAACAAGGTGCCTATGCCAGCTTGTTAATAGGGACTAAAACTTCTGACATTTATTTTGTAACTTTTCTTTAAATACATGTTTCCACTTATTTTTCATTCCCGATAAAAATTTCGAAATTAAAGTAATACTTATGCTCCATTACAGTAATGTGGTGACTTAATTGTTTAAGAGGCTGACAACACCTAATTTTGTTGAAATTGATGTCATTTAAACAGTTTTTTAAGAAAAACTGCCTGTTCTAGCACATCAAAAAAATTATATGTTAATATTCATCATATTTCAAAGACCGTGGACGGACTCGATACATAATTGGACGAAATCGGCTCGATAGAAAATAATTGCAAAGATAGGTCTTAAAATCATCATTAAACGGTTCTATGTCTTTATTTTTTTGGCGTATGCGTCTGCAATTGAAAACTTGAAGTGAACATATTCATACCTAAACCGCTAACGAGTCATATTTCACAAATAATCCACAGTTTTTTTTTAATTAAATATTTGCCCGATAAATTTCAATATACCCGGCTGCCCAGTAATAGCGGCATCTCGTTTACTCCGATACAAATAGACAGTGTGCGCCGACGTTGGTGTTGACAGCGTCTTAACAATCTGCTTATCTGTCGATAGCTCATTAGCAGTATCCGCTTTAATTTTGCTATTGCATTTTTTTTTAAATTGGTGACCTTTATAGTGAAACCTTTATTTTCTGCCTACATCTCCGATACGTTATTATGTTACTTAGATATGTTTGCAGGTTAATTAACACTTTGTTCGTATGTTTAAGCATTGATGAATGTGACGCGCCTAGTACAAGAGTCTGCAACCATTGAAGCATCAGCTGGACCTGGTCACGATGCTACGTCGACTGAACCAGCTGACGACACGAAGGCTAGCCGCGACTAAGGAAGGACCTGCCGAGGACTGCAGGATATCAGGATTGGCCGTATTAGGAATAAATAAGACTTGCAACACCACTGCGTTGATTTTAGAGATCGTCAATTGACTTCCGTCGCCGTTATGTCAGTGGTGAGCGCCGGAGCTCAGTCTCATGAGCCATTCTTACCGGGCGCTTGGCATAGGACGGTCGTATTGCTCTGAGCTTATCCTTTCGCGCCTAATTTTAAGATTAGAAAGTGTTTTCTCCATATTTTCGTTCGTTTTGCAATTATTTGTAACTTTACCTATTGTGATTAAATAAAATTAGTAGATGTAATTTTTCGTTTATTTTGATCATCCCTAATAGTATTTTAAACGTATTTAGTAAAAAAAAGTATTGAATATCTTTGAGAGTTACGAAAAATCAAGAAAAAATATTGAAAATAACGTGCGCACGAGGAGCAACACCATCTAGCGACGAGTTATGTAACTTGTTTCGCTAGCGCTGCAGTTGGTTGCTTGCTAGCCGCTTCTTTGCTTTGGGTTATTGCAATAAGGTTCATATTGTATAAGTGCCTTTTTCATTTCCACATTACGAAGTTTCACTTCTTCCGCGCGGAGGAACTGCACGCACTATCTTTTTTAAAGCACAACGTTCGCTCGGACACCGCCATCTATACCCTCCTTAGTCCTGGCCTTTTCTAACCGATGTAGAACTTAAGACCTAGATAAGAGTCACACTTTTTGTAATTTTGGAACTTATTTAAGAGTCTTTGAAGTACTTTATTCATTGTGTAATTTGTACTTTATATAGTACATTCAGCCGTTATTCTTACTGATGATTTGTTCTTTATAAAGTACGCCAGGACTTAGGAGGATACCTTATATTGATTGCAGACGAAGTTGACACGTCATCTTAAGCCAAGGTGCTCCAATGTTTTTGGACAGCATCCTATATGTTAAAATATTCTGCCACACGAACGTATTACCGGGATATTAAGTATCCTATGTCCCAATTTAAATCTTTGTCTATATCTATGCTATTGAGTATTATTATTTTTTTTTATAATTATACAGGGTAATTTTTTAGTCAGTGTACAAATTTTGATATTTGATTCAGTATCGTTGATAGAATCACGTTTATTTGTTCGAGAATTTTTTTTTTTACATTTTGAAATTTGGGTTGGATATAGTAATTCATCCAATAATTGTTCGAGTTACTATGAAAAACAAAAAAAATAAACGCTTGATTTAATAAATCATTAACTTACAATTATTTAATCAGGTGACGTCTTTGAATACGCCTGTAAATATACCCAAGTAACATCTAAATAACCTGTATTATTGTCACATCGATAAATCACGGATATCACGGGTACTATATGTCACTCCTTATCAGGCGACCGCAGACGGCTGTCGGTAGCAGTAGCATTCACACCAACCGATTACCGGTGGTTGGACTGATACCTTTATTGTTATTGCGCTGTATCAGTGGCAATAATCACGATAGAGTCAAATTATAATTGACTGTCAATTATAATTTAACTCGTCATTGAGCTAAGCAGCAGAGCAGTCAGCGAACAACGGCCAACCGATAGTGTCTTTTTGACCTCCTAAGTCCTGGCGTACTTTATAAAGAACAAAATCATCAGTAAGAATAACGGCCGAACGTTCTATATAAAGTACAAATAAAATTATTCATTGAATAAAGAACTTCAAAGACTTTTAAATAAGTTCCAAAATTAGAAAACGTATGACTCTTATCTAGGTCTTAACATCTACATTGATTAGAAAAGGCCACAGGACAGGGACTCAGGAGGTTAAGTTTTTGGGCATTTCTATTATTCGTTGACGAAAGACGAAAGTCGTTGACATAGCTCGAAGGATTAGCACGTTGAAGTGGCAATGGGCTGGTCACGTTTGCCGTACAACTGACGATCGTTGGAGCAGACGTGTCCTGGAGTGGAGACCACGTTTAGGAAAGCGTAGTGTGGGACGCCCTGCAACACGTTGGACTGATGACCTTAGGAGGACAGCTGGCAGTGGGTGGATGAGAGAAGCCCAGGATCGCGAATTTTGGCGCAATATGAGGGAGGCCTACGTCCAGCAGTGGACGGACAATGGCTGTAGATAGATAGATTATTCGTTGTACCCAATTAAGAAATTGTTAACGGGAGTTAAAATTAGTCCGTTTGGTTAAGCACTTTTTCAAATTCAAAAAATTCAAATTCAATTCAAAAACATTTATTTGTAAGAATACAGTAGGTAGAAAGATCTTAAAATAAGTTTAGCACATGTATTCAGCAAGCAAGCAAGCGTACAAATATTTAGTTTTAGGTCACTAAGATTAATTTACAAGTTTCGTCAATATTCACTATTTTATATTATATTATTATTAATAATTAATAAACGAGTTATTATAATTTAAAGCACTTGCAACATTATTAAATTAAATCTTGGGTTATTATTATATTAGGTATACTCAATCATTATTAAGAGAGAAAAAAAAAGAAATATAAAACAATAGCAGACAAATAAATAAATTACAACCCCTTGTGACTCAAGAAATCCTTGACACTATAGAAACATTTTTCATGCCTTTACAATAAAAAAAAATGAAACAGACCGAACAATTCTTCACTTCTTGTTAAAAATTGTAAAACTTGTCCGATTAGTTACTTTTTTTACTGTAAAGGCTTGAAAAAGTGCGGAACCAAACGGACTAATTTGAACTCCCTGTTAACAATTTCTTAATTGAGTACAACTAAAAATAGAAATGCCCTTTTATCAACTCGACATTGGAAGAATAATCGATAGAATCGATGGATCATTATTTTTAACAATTGAACTGAGCTAATAGTAAGCATTCATGGCAACTTCGTAGTTTGATCTATGGCTTCTAAAGTAGACGAACGTGGGGTCGGGTCCGCTCGCACTTCTGAATTTTTCGGAAATTATGTGCGAAATTATATTCTCTCTCCTCTCAGAATGAGAAGGCTTGGGTCGTTCTCACGCAGGCCTTATGCGGATTGGGAGCTTCACACACATTGAATTTCTTCGCAGGTATATGCAGGTGTCCCCGCGATGATTTCCTTCTCATGGTAATCAAATGTAATTTCGCTCATAAATTCCGAAAAACTCAAATCCGGGGTCGAATCCACGGCCCTCTGTTCGAAGGTCCATAAGCGACTACTATACTCCATTTAATTTAGAATTATAAACCACAACAACATTATATTGCGGCTCGTGAACTGTAATCTCTTTACAATTTGTACTAGAGTAACAATTGACGACACGCAAATAAAGTGGCATTAAAACAATTTTATTTTGCCGCTCCCAGACTATATTGTACTGTACTATTTGCTAGGTAAGAAATAGTTGACGAGCCGCAATATGATGATGTTGTGGTTTTCAATTCTAAATTAAATGAAGTATAGGACAGTATTTACTAACATAAGACAACCAGATGGCCTAGTGGTTAGAGAACCTGACAACGAAGCTTGAGGTCCCGGGTTCGATTCCCGTGTCGGGGCAGATATTTGTATCGAAAATACGTGTTTGCTCTCGGGTCTTGGGTGTTTAATAATGTATTTAAGTATGTATCTATCTATATAAGTACGTTTATCCGTTCCCTAGTATCCATAACACAAGCTTTGATTAGCTTACTTTGGGACTAGGTCAATTGTTGTAGAACTGTGGATTGTCCCGTGATATTTTTATTTTTTAATTTTTTATTATAAGTAAATTCATAAAAATACATTATAAAAATTATAACGCCTTGTAAAAATATTAGCAATGCTTCCTAACATTATAACTCGCATTTTCAATAACTTATTAAATCAGGCATTACTTATGCAGAGCTCCATAAAACGGTTTAAAAAAGTTCGCAAAAACTTATTGGAAAATATTTCTCACCTCCGATCTCATGACAGATTCTGTAAAGAAAACGCCTCCATTTTAAATGATCGCAATGGCGACAAAACAAATGAACGTGGAATATTTTACGAGGCGCCCTCACGTTTATGAAGCTTGTTATTGTGGCTTGTTAACCTTAGTTATAGTAATGAGCGAGCGGGTGTCAGGGGTGACAAAGACGTATTTATTCCTTTAAAACCTATACGTATGTTCGCAGCGTTTTAGAAGTGGAGTGTTTTTATTTATTTTATTTAAAAATATGGCTTCTGTCCTATTTTAGGACAATTTTGCCAGTGTCAAAGTAAGCTCTCTTTGGGAGCGACGTTTTACGGTGATTGTAGTTTTTGGAACTTGATAGTAAAATTCCAAAAACCACGTGGAAACAACTTGCGCATTAAAAAATGTCAGACACGAGAGCAATGTAGAATTTTGTGATCACTGTTAATTAAGGTTAATCGCCGCATAAAACACTATCAAAATAAAGCTAGTGTGGCTAGTTGAAGTATACCTACTTAAGACGTTAGTAATCTTTATATTTTCACTATGAGTGAGTCTCATGGTAGTTTAATGTTTAAACTTGCGTCAGGGCTCGTGTGGCTAGACAGTGTGCGGCACAGCTGTTCAATCTCTGGCAAGCGTCAGCAGCATTTAGAGCAAGTTTCCGTTAGGTATATCGTCTCATAATTGCAATAAACTGACAAAGACACTTTGGTATCGTTCTTGTGGTGTCGAATGGAACGAACGTCGCCAACCCTATCATCCTTCGTATAACAAAGCAGATCTTTATGATCCCGGTTTGACGGTTCCGATCTCGTCTTCGGTAATAAGGATGCTTCTAACATCTCGAATTCGTCCAGTTACGTTCCTTCTGTGACAAGTGATATGATTCGAAAATTTCCATTTCGACAATTTGATTTGAACGTTTGAAAGTAGAAACAAGGTGCAAAGGGATTCGTGTGAAATCACTTAAATATATAAAGTTTGAAATTACTAATGAGCGAAATACATAATTAAATAAGCAGCTTCACGGGGTTGCTACAAAAAAATATAAGATCGAAAAAGCCCCACTAGATAATAGATTCACCGAAAATTATTTTATATCACTATTATGTATTTTATCCATTTTCTTCTTAAACTTTATGTGTTATGCCGTGCAAGGGGTTCTCTATCGTTTGCTCAATTTTCTTATATGCTAATTTCACATACCCGAATTTTATTTGCCATAACTTTATATTTTATAAAATTGACTAGCTGTTGCCTGCGACTCCGTTTGCGAAGAATAGGGGTATAAAAAATAGCCTACGACATATTCAAGAATTACCAAGTAACTACAGACAAAAAAGTTTCATTATAAGTAGGCCGATAGCAAACACCGTGACATGAGATTTTTATATATTAGAAGATTTGCCATACTAAATACGTGATTTATTGTTAGTATTGTATTGTAAATTACACAAATTTCAGAGGTGCAAGCCTGGAATAGAGCCCGTAATCTTTTGCTTGAGAGGCGAGGCGATAGGCCAAACCACGAGCCTACCACGGCCGTTTCCTATAAACCTAGGTATACTATATTAAACATTAATTTTATTCTTAATTAAAAAATAAAGCTAAGCTAAAGGCTTTTGATTACAATAGGTATCCCTGCCGTCGCCTTAACCAGAAGGCTATTGTTCACCATGTGCGATGGTAGATAGACGGAATTCCATTTTAAGTGCATATTAGTTTAGCATATCCTTTAGAAATTTCGTAGGTATCCAGCTTAGGTAAGATTAGATTTTGTTCCTTAATAAGAAGATATCTTTGTCCAGTGTTACCAATACCGGCTGATATTTTGAGACCATTTTATACAAAGATCACAGAAACTAACATAAGAAACCTTTTACAGCATACTTTGGAACTTAACACATATTAGCAAGAACAACAGGACAATGATGATTGTATAATATGCAGCGGACAGGTTGAAATACAAACAAACAAAATTCTAAGACTATTTAAAAAGTAAAATGTGTTAAAATGAAAACTACTTACTTAGTAGCTAATTAAATAATTATGGAAGAGCGGGACTCCCTGACACAGGTATTGTATACTTACTAGGGAGTCCCAACGTTAATACTGTCATTGTAGGTGCGAGCCAGGTCACGAATCCCTAATTAAATTGAATTTGGAATACACGTAGTTGTACGAGTAGTTAAGTTTTAGAGCCCCATCAAACAAACAAACATTGCATGAAGTTTAGTCTTTGTCATATTAATATAGATATGAATATAAACAGACAGCAGGAATAAGTAATAATTACTAAGTAGTTGTTGCGAGCACGCGCGGGCGCGTGCTGCTATTTGAACACTGCAACAAACATTCAATTTGACAATGTATACAAACAGTCATTTGTTATGTAAATTTCTTAATTTGATGTCAGATTCAATGACATCAGCACAACCGTGATGGGTACAGTCAACAGTGATCGCTCGCGAGATGTGCACGAAGCAAGCTCCGACGTCTAAACAATGCATTTACTTCTTAATAATTCTGTACACGTTGAATCTTCCTGCAGTAGTAGTCGTCGAACCAATCATGACGATAAGTATTCTAAAATGGAAGCCGTATTTCGGGAGTTTCTACAACATAGACAATGGTAATGCGCCGTTCGTTCGAAACAACTGCGCACACCAAAACTGCTTCGTGGTCTCAGAAGGAGACCTGGACCAGCCAATCACAGATTACGACGCTATACTCTTCCAGGTCGAAGGTATGCTATTCAACGACTACCAGTTCCTGCCGAAGGATAGGTCTCCAAAACAGAAATACATCTTCACTGCCATTAATCCTAGCCAGAACTATCCTATTTGCCATGAATTCTACAACAATTACTTCAACTGGACTTGGACCTTCAAACTGGACTCGGATATACCCTGGGGATACTTTAAAGTCTTAGATATGAAAGGAAAAGTTGTTGGTCCGAAGAGGGATATGGTTTGGCTGACTGAAATGAAACCAATTGACATTAGATTGAAGAGAAAATTGAGTTCAAAGTCTGATTTAGCCGCTCTGTTTCTTCCACATTGCTTTACGGAGCATTCGAGGATGAAGTTCATTCATGAGCTTGAATCTAATTTGACTGAACTTGGTGATTGGTCGGTGCATGTGTTTGACGAATGCGGGGAGTTTAGATGCGCCCGAGGGACATCAGCTTGTGGCAAAATGCTGGCGAGAGACTACTATTTTTATTTGGCTTTTGAAAATTATATCGCAGAAGACTTTGTCACTGAAAAAGTGGTGATTGCTCTAACGAATTATGTTGTACCTGTGGTTTATGGAGGCGCAAATTATTCAAGGTAATTTTATGTTTGATTTTAACACCTAATTGAGAAATGATGGCGTAGCTAGTTGCAATATAAATTAATATAAATGATCAAGGTGGTAGCATCCATTATTTACTAAAAAAACAGTAGGTACCGTTTTTGGCCATTGGCATTAATTAAGTTTATTATTGCATTGAAATTATAGCACACTGCCATATGGTCAGTTTTAGCAGACCACCCACCTTTTTATATTTTTTTCAGGCTCTCGTATATGTGGTTTTCATATGGAGTAGTTAACCTTCCTTGGATCAGATTACCCGGGACCTTACAGTGCCCTGTTTCAAACTTTACAATATTAATACCCTTTCTTGGTCTTGATATCAAAATTGTCTGGATCTTTCATTTTTACTCGCTTTGTTCTAAGATTTTTCCAAGCCTATGATTTATTCCACTGCAGTGTGCATCAAGTGCTACCTATTACGTCATCTCATCATCACCCTGTTAGTTTTCATCCGCTCATTGCGATATCTACTAGAACTTCCTGGGCATTTGGCTGTCTTTCATCTTCTTCCTTAACAATACACCTCTATTCTTCCCTGACAGCCACCTTCATTATGCTTGCGTGTAGTGGTTCTTCTATTGCAGCTTTGACCTGGTCTGCCCATCTCATAGGCGATCTACCTCGTGGTCTAGTGCCTACGACTTTCCCCTGGATTACAAGTCGCTCCATAGCTACGTCTCCTCGACGACATATGTGTCCGAAAAAAGTAAGGACGCGAGACTGTACTATGGATGATACACCCTGCTAGATCCCGAGTTTTTGAAGTATGGACTCAATGGTACGGAATTCAGTCCATGAAGCTCCCTGCATTATCCTCCAGCACCACATTTTTAGAGCGTCTATCTTCTTTCTTTCTTTCTTTTCCACGTTTCCGCAGCGTATAGAAATAGGGGAACACGTCTTTCATCAGTTTAGTGTAATTCTTACAACTTAATCCACGCGTATTTGCAGGTTTTTACCACCAGGGAGCTATTTGAACGCGCGCAAACTAGGACCAAAGAGACTAGCGGAGCAGATGATCTACTTAATGGAAAATCAGACGGCTTACCAAGACTTCTTCAGGTGGACACGATACTACCAGTATAGTGAGCATACAAACGACATCTGTACTCTTTGTGATATGCTCAATGACGATAATGCGGAGACGTACACTAGTCACGCGAACTTGATTGAGTGGTGGAACGGTAACATTGTGTGTTGAAGTGTGAAAATAGGCGTTAAAAGACACTTAGAAGCAATGCTTGGTTCAAGAAGCTGTTGAGTTGGTAGCGCCGTTATACTTCCTGGTATTGAAAATAACCATAAACTATAGCTCAGTCACAGAACAATAGTAAAGAGGATTAGAATGTCACGCGAGTTAAAAAAAAAACACATATGTAGCTAAAAAGGCATTATGATCGTTTTACAAGCTCAGCTTGGAACAAATCTTTAAAAAAATAAGCTGTAGCAGAAATGGTTGTTTGATGTTCGAAAATGACTATATTTCATTGGCAACTATTGAAATCTAAGTAAATTTCTGAAACCACAAAAAAGAGATCGGGAGAGGCGATAAAATGGGACATCGATTGGGAAAGAAAATACGCAATAACATTTCTATTCCTCTGATTGTTATTCTGTGACTATAATACATCATCATATTATATATTTTACTAACGTACTGTCAACATCATAAATAAGTGATCACTTTTGTACCTTTGTCGCTTTCTGCAGGGCCGACAACGCACTGGTATCGCGTAAAGCGCTGCGAGTGTCTATGGACAGTGGTGTTCATTTAACATCAGGTGACCCACTAGTTCGTTTGTCTGGCTTCACTAACATAAAAAAAAACATAATTTCGTGTGGCTTTTCAAATATGACGTTAAAGTGACAAGGTACAAAAGTGATCACTTATTTATGACGTTGACCCTAATATGAAAACAGGATTCGTAGTTTATTTATGTAAAGCTAAAGTTGCCCCGTTCATCAACTAAACTGTACCATAATTATACAGAGTGATACGTTTAGATCGGTCAGTATGGACAAGTCTGTAACCATAAGACATACAAAGATCTATTGCTCATGCTGAAAGATTTTAGCCCTCCAACAAGATAGAGCGACGACCTGGTTAAGGTTATGGGAACGAATTGGATGCAGATAGCGCAGGACCGATCTATTTGGCGAACCATGGGGGAGGCCTATGATCAGCAGTGGACGTCTTTCGGCTGAAATGATGATGATGACTGCTTTATTGACAGTGCACTGTGTATATCATTGCCGCATGTAATTTAAAATTCGGCACACAATAAACCTTCAATATCATATTTCATAGGTGCAATAAGCAGAGATTTTTGGTTCTGTCTATTTAACAGAGTTAGCAAGGCGTTCTCTCTGATGCACTTCTGTATGCAAATGAAAGGGACAAAAAACTGTCAGTGGGCGTCAACAATCGCACGTCGATGGCGGGCTCGGCTTACAATGCCGTTTGTTGGAATATTCGTAATATTTCTCGTGATTTTTTGATTTTTCTCGTGGCACCTCAAATAATTACATTCATGTTTATTCATCTATTAATCATAATTATGTAATTTAAAGTAGTAGATAATATTATTTAATTATGTGCGCTGCAGTAGGACGTATGTGCCGGTGCATCGTCTTTATCGTTGACCAATTACGTGCATTCTCTGTTTTTCTAGTACTAACTCTGTAAAATAGACAGAGTATAGCTAACTTTTAAGTTTTCTACGGGAGTAGAAAGTTAGTCTTCTACTAAAAGCAGACGTATATCCTCAAATACCAGAACCCGATGCGGTTTTAAAACTTCGAAGCTTACTGTAGCTGTTATATACGACTCTTATAAACCCTGAAGCTGTAAATAGGCTGGTTTGTTGCGCTTATACGGCTTGCGAGCTACTTTGTAAGTGCGATATCATACAAGTTTAGATATCACTCGCATTGGGTGGCTTGGGAACACCTTTTCCCGAAACTTTGGGTATTATTGTCTATCGGGGCGGGCCATCGAAAACTTTAAAGTTTGATAAAAGTTCTAAAAGGGTTGCCGAAGTTGGTGGTTGGGATACGTTTGGTTTATTTCAGGTTTAATGTATGTTTATTTACTGTCTCGATAATTCATTGGAAGTATGCTCATACAGGGAAGTGTTATAATAGTTTCAAATACATAGTGATCTTTTTTAAGTAAGCGCATTTTAGATGTAAAAACTATAAATTAAAAATTTAAAAACCCTCAACGCAATTTGGTCACACACGTTTGAAAATAAAATAAGTATAAGTAAGTGAGTAATCTAAGGTCCCTTCCGCAGCTAAAAAAAGAGCTGATAACTTTGAAACGTTTGAATTTTGATGAAACATGTGTAAGAACCATCGCCAAGAAACCTGCTTTCAAATAAAAATACCGCATCCAAATCGGTTCACTCTTTTAAGAGCTATAATGCCACAGACAGACAGACAGACACACACATCATCTGCTAGCGTTTACCTGTGACTTCTTCTGCGCAGAGATTAAGTTTATGTACATACAACACCCGTTTTTATTCCCGCGGCAAATTCCAAAAATCTCTTCTAACTATGATCCCGAAAAATTATACCTGCCAAGTATTAAGTCCTATGACAGCTACAGTTACAATGATAAGTTTACTTTGAATCGATTATTTATCCCGTTTATTCCTTATTGGCTGGGATTATTTTCTGAAAAAAATCTACAATTTATCATAATCATCATCATTTCAGCCGAAAGACGTCCACTGCTGAACATAGGCCTCCCCAAGGCTCGCCAAACAGATCGGTCCTGCGCTATCCACATCCAACGCGTTCCCGCAACCTTAACCAGGTCGTCGCTCCATCTTGTTGGAGGCCTACCTTCACTGCGTTTTCCGGTCGGCGGACGCCACTCGAGAACCTTTCGGCCCCGACGGCCGTCAATTCTATGAGCGATGTGCCCTGCCCACTGCCTCATAAGCCCGTTTCCTTCTACAATTACGTCTTTAAAATAAAAGATGAATCAAATCGGTAAAGTCAATCGCAAGTTAGGGCATGATCAAGGGAAATAAGGATTATCTATACTTCTATACTAATATTAGAAGAAACTACTGGACCGATTTCAAAAATTCTTTTGCCGTTAGAAAGCTACATTATCACTGAGTGATATAGGCTACTTTTTACCGCGGGAAAATACCTTTTCCTACGGGATAATTAATTTATCGCGGGCGAAGCTGCAGACGGAAGGCTAGTTTATTATACGTATATAGATTTCTATTCATATATAACTGTAATTTGCGTACAACAATGTTCCTATGTATTTTTAATGTAAATCGAATACTCGTAGCTTGTAAGATTGCTAAGAGGCGTCAGCCAGCATTAAAAAAAGTCAAGTGTGAATCGGTATCGTACGAAAGGTCCAACTCAATTTATTTTAATTATTTGATAGTGGCCATATGGTTGAGCCGCGAGACAGAGGAACAGACTGACGTCAAGCTTTAGGTGCATTACTCTAAGAAGCTTTTGTAAGATTATCATTTTTAGAACAATTTTTTACTGTACTTGTTTATTATCTAAACTATTAATTGGTGAAATTTTACTTACAAGATTTGACATTAAAAGACATCTGAGTGGAGTCAAAAAAGTTGGACGAAAGTTAAAAATTTCTGTGAGACTTTTTGAGGGTAATTTTCGTGTCACAACGGAACTTTTTAGAGTCAGTTATTTTGTATGGCTAACTATGATTTAACGTGGTCCAACATTCTACTTTGCATCCATATTACAACACAAATAAAAGTTTCTAAAACGTGGTCCATCAGTATGTAACTCAACAAAAAATTGTGATGTAGGTACAGTTGTGGGATGAAAAGGTTCATCACTTTTCGACTCTATGTCAACGAGTACAGGTCGAAAAGTGACAAACCTTTTCATTCAGCTACTATACTCCTAACATAAAAATCCCGGATATCGATACGTAAACCATATTTTTGCCGCATTTCACTAACATAATTATAATTAGTTAATAAGACGCATCCTAATTAAGTTCCTAATTAGAAAATAATTAAATAATTTATTAAAGATATCTGAAATAGAAACATCAATTTATTGTCCCGGATTATTTCTCTCATTGCTTTCTTTCCAAAACACAATACATCTTATCCTATTCCGCCATTTTTAACCGACTTCAAAATACATGAGATTATCATTTTTCTATGTTATAAACATTAAATCGACTTCAAAAACCGCGAAAATAAATTTTTACTGTCCTGTTTGAAATGTGTATATTTAAAAAAATTCTGAACCTAAAATTAACGTACATCTTAATGCGGTAAGGAAACAAAGTGCACAATTACTTTTGAGACCGACTATACACCTGAGCCACCTACAATGTCAGTTACCAAACGCAAAGCTAGATGGCGTCAGTAGTCTCGAGAAACGGAAAGAAAAAACAGAAAGAACGAAACAAGTTATGCTATCTTCACTCTTCGGTTATTTTACGCACAAAATAATTATTTTTATGACTGTTATTGGAAAAATAAACTGATGAAGAATATGATTCGGGAAAATGATGCTTACTACTAAATTGTTTCCATAGCCAGTTGGCTACGAACCGTCGTAGCGGTGCTACAAGCTACGTCGCGCTACGTCAATTCTCCGTAGCATTATGTATATTTCGGAGAAAATAACCGGTTTTATTTAGATTTAAAATTAAATTACATGTTTTTATGAATAGAATAGTGGATTTATGGATAAAATTGATTAGTTTTAGCTTCGTTTTGTGAGTAAACAAAGATGTACAGTCAATTTAATGAATTATTAGTGAACAGAAATGACTGACGTTTAACGGGGAAGCCGTGTTGTGTTAAGGTAAGTTTGTTTATGATCGATTCCTTCCATGCCTTTAGCTTTCTGCTTTTTGTAATATAAAACACTTTATTTTAAAAAATATTTAAAACACTGTCGTTCGCATTGTTATTTCAAAACACGGTAATTTTTGATGTTACACATTTGCAGTTGTAATCGACTAAGATATTAAAAAAAAATTCTAAACGAAAAACGGGATAGTTTTTTTTTAAATTTCTGAAAGAAAATAATCATTCATTAATATAAGGTCATTGATCCATTGCTAACGAACATATATTTTGACGCTTAATAATTTACAAGCTTTAAGTGATTAACATGACTTGTAAACACGTGCAGATCAAATTTGAATAACAGTGGCAGTCGGATTGAATTGAAATTCGGCATATACCTACATACAGGTATGTAGGCTGGATAACAATGCAATTATACAGTACACAAAAGTACAGTCAGCAAAACAAAAAATAAAAATAATATTAGGGGACAATCTTACACAAATCGACCTAGTCCCAAACTAAGCAAAGCTTGTACTATGGGTACTAGACGACGATAAACATACTTATATAAATAAATAAATACTTAAATACATAGAAAACATCCATAACTCAGGAACAAATATTCGTGCTCATCACACAAATAAATGCCCTTACCGGGATTTGAACCCAGGACCTCTTGCTTCGTAGGCAGGGTCACTACCAACTAGGCTAAACCGGTCGTTAGTTAAAACAGCTTGCATTAACAAATAAATTTTTTGAATTTATTTTCAATGCCAGAATATAGTTCAGATCTTTTAATCTACAGAGAAATAAATAATTTGGTACACCGACACACTTTAATACACTCAACGCAGAATTGGTAAACTTTGTATTTAACACACATCTTTAATACATAATGTAGATGGGTAAATATTCAGCGTTTTTACGGCGTTTTTTTTTGTCATTACCATTTGAGCAAAAATTATTAAAAAGGATGATGCTTAGGGTTAACTTTATATGAAAACTTAAGACAGTACCGATGTTGAATCTAGTTTTATGAAATTTCGCGCGATTCGTCCTTCGGTTGTGGTAATAATCGTCGAATGGTAATGACGTTTAACCGCGCGGTCAAAACGCTCGAATATTCACCTAGATATCACTATTATTTAATAGAATATAGTAATAGTAAGGGACGGCCTTTGGGGGTGGAGTCTGGACCAGAGCAACCGCCCGCAGACTCGCTCTTGCAGGGTCTAAAACCCTTGCAGAAAAGTTTAACATTTGTAATTTCACACTTTACGCCGTGCTGTAGGGTGGTTAGTGCCATCGGTATTCTTGGTTTCGATAATTTGTTTATGATTGATGCTTGGTTATTGTGTCACAAAGCTAGAAATAATCACTGTTTGTGAACGTTGTTAGGGGCACGTATACGAAATTTTTCCTCTTTATAATGATGAACTTTTTATAAACACGAATTAGTAAACCAATTGTTGTAATTAGGACTGATTTGACAGGTAAAATAAAAGGCTCCAAAACATAAACGACCGAAATCGCAATGACACTTCGAATCTGCCAGAAAGAACAAGACTTATGCAAGTTCTTGTTATGTGAGAGAGAGAAGGATACAATGTCGTTCGTCATTCATTGTATTGTATTTTTTCGGATGCGATTTTGAAATGAATGATTTCGATTTTGACATATAAAATGGACGGGTTAGAAAACCCTGGGTTAATTTTTTTCCGTGCAAGATAAAGTCGAGTTAAAAAATAACATATTAACCCTGAGTTAGTATGCTCCGTGTTATTTTATTATCTCAAAATTACCGTGCAAGTGGGCCTAAGAGAAAGTTTGTACATTTAGGAATTGAATGAATGAATGAATGAATGAATGAAATTATTTATTTGACATACTTTTAGGTACATAGATTTTTTAGCACATAGCCCTGCAAAACTGTTTACACAGTTTGTCTGCAGGATACAGTCTCTATAAAAATATAAAATTATATAATAATATGTAACTTATGATTACAAAAATGTTTATATATTGCTACAAAAACTTACTGTCTTAAGGAAGAGATTCTAATAAGTATTTTTTAAGGATCTTTTTAAATTTATTTTTGTCGGTTTCTAAGCGGATGTTATCAGGTAAACTGTTAAACAAATACGGTAGTCTTTTACTTAGTGTTAAATAAGCAAATTAAATAAGCAACCTTCTATTTGGGAAAATGGTGAATTCCTGCGCAAGGCTGGATTTAACAATGTAGGGCCCCCTTTTAGCCAAATATCAACCGCACTTTTCAAGAAGTTCAATCAAATCAACTAGCGGCATGCATCGAAAAATAGCAAGAATACTTCTTGTCATGAAGGTTACAAATTGTTCAATTCAATTTACACTCTGAAACATTTTTAATTTCTTTCATGCGCGCGCGGGGTCTTTTACCGATGCGATGCCTACTCTGTCTTATGGTCATTCCACCCCTGTTAGATAATAGCTCCTGTACACGATGGGTTATTAAATGGTCGGTGCGATGGCCCAGCGATGGCTGCAGCATCTACACGATGGCGACGTTCAGTTGTGATCTTTTGATTCTTTCGATGTGCGGCCAAAAACCGACACCAACGACCCACGACCATCGCACGCGCCATAAGCCATCCGATACCACTACGCCCTCCATACGCTAGCCCATTAATCCCATCATAGTGGACCATCGCGATGGCCCATCGTGTATATTAGCATAAAGGAATGTCACGCACACATATATCCCTAGTATTTTATATGTAACTTCTAGTGAGTGCTTGCTCAAAATTCCTGCATCCATAAACATAGTGGGAAATGTTTCAGATTTACAGTTGGGTGAAGTTTTACAACCTGTCTCGTGGTTTACGTATTGGTGTACAAAGTGAGATACCGCGGTTTAAGGAAGTTTAGACTTTATACTGCAGCGAATAGAGTACACTATGCAGCTGTGGCGTGATTCGTGAACATAATGGATGTTTTATTGTGTAATAACGGCTTGTGAAATAAAAAAATGTATTTTAGTATTCACTAGCTGTTGCTCGTGACTCCGTCTAAGAAGAATTCGTTTAAGAAGAAATCTATCCTAGGTTTTTTCCAGGGTTTCAAATTATTTCCATACCAAATTTCATCTAGAAATCGGTTCAGCGGTTTAAACGTGAAAGGGTGACAGGCAGAGTTTCTTTCGAATTTATATTACTAGTTGTTACCCGCGATTCCGTCCGTGAAGTATTCGGTTATCGCTATCCTGAGAGAGCTATGCAATTTTCCGGGATAAAAACTATCCTTTGTTGTTTTCCAGGGGCTCCCCCCATTTTCTCCATTCATCTCCATCATGAGCGGTGTACTTCCAGTGTCTAAAGTACACGTCTAGGTCCCGCCAAAGCCTCCTCTGGGCTTACCTCGTCGCCGCTTTCCGTCTTGCGGTATCCAGTCCGTGACTATTTTATTCATTTATCCTCAAAAAGATACAGTTAGCTGCAGAAAGCAGGTACCCCGATAGGTACGGTGATATCCTACCTACCAACCACCAATCTACAACCCAACCTAACAACCAATCCAACCTACCTATACCAAGAGTACCTATTGCCAGGAGTAGCTATTAGATTTTGTTGTTTTTCTCATTTTTCGTAAATGTACATACATACATACCTGTATTCCAAAAAGGGACAGGCAGAGCACTGGAAACGTTACATTTACGTTTCGAAGCCACTTTTAGCAATTTAAGATTTAAAGGTAAAATTGGTATAACAGTGACAGGTTGCTGGCCTACCACCTACAATATACCTGTACCTATTTCCTTAGTCGCTTCTTACGACACCCACGAAAGAAATGGAAAGATGTGGCTTTGTAAAATTACAATACAATACAATACAATAACTCTTTATTGTACACCACAAATAATACAATACAGTAAAACAAGTACATGAAAAAAAAAGAAATAAGGTAAGCAATGGGCGGCCTTATCGCAGCGATCTCTTCCAGGCGGTTGTTAAAAAAGAATAAAGAAAGCAAGGAATGCATTTCAGCAGGTGGTGAAATATAAAATTTAATAAATAATAACAAAAAAAAACAAACATTTTAATAAAACAACTGAAAACATCCAATAATACACATCATAAAACATACATAGATAAGTGATATACAATATACTTGTAAATAAAAGGACTATAATACAATTTTCAAGCACAGGATAATAAATAGTGCTGCTTAAGCATAAATTTAAAAATAGGCAAAGATTTAGCACGCCGTAGGTCTATTGGTAGGGAGTTCCATACCCGAATAGCCTGGACAGTAAAAGAGTACACATAAAATTTAGAATTGGAAAGAGGAACAGTAAGAAGAAAGTTCTGAGAGCATCGAACAGAAGTAACATAGCTAAATCGCTCTTTGAGGTAGCAGGGAGTTACAGGATTAAAAAGAATGCCGTAGAGAAGGTGTAGAATGTGTGAATTCCGGCGAAGGCGGATTGGGAGCCACTTGAGCTGTGATCGAAAATAAGAAACATGATCGTACTTACGTAGACCAACACACGTAACCAACCAACACGACGTAGACAATTACGATGGCAATAAAGAGTTTTATTATTATTATGATTAACCATCGATTCAATTAGGTTGGTATTATTTCGAGAAAGAGGTCAATCGACGAATCCGACTCAGCTGGGCAGCGTTCGGGAAGCTCCGCAATATCTTGTCATCTAATATACCGCAATGTCTCAAGTTAAAAGTCTTTGACCAGTGTGTGTTGCCAGTGATGATTTATGGCGCTGAGACGTGGCCGCTAACGATGGGCCTTATAAGAAAGCTCAAAGTCACTCAGAGGGCGATGGAGAGGCCTATGATATGCTCGGAGTTTCTCTGCGGGATCGCATTAGAAATGATGAAATACGCGCAAGAACTAAAGTCACGTACTTAGCTCGAAGAATCGCCAGACTTAAGTAGCAATGGGTAGGGCACATCGCTCGTAGAACTGATAGCCGATGGGGCAAAAAGGTCCTCGAGTAGCGTCCGCGGACCGGAAGACGCAGTGTAGGTAGACCAAAAGATGGAGCGGCGACCTGGGGCTAAATCCAGGAATGGCCAAGCACGGTTTGCTAGCGATAAGTTTCTTTTCGCTGCAGCTGACCGTACGTCATCATCATCATCATCCTCCTCCACTCAAGAACTCGTCTACCCCAACGGTTATCGGTTCTTTGGGTTATATGACCGGCCCAATGCCACTTTAGCGTGCTAATGCGGTGGGCTATGTCGATAACTTTGGTTCTCTGTCGGATCACTTTGTTACGAATTCGATCTTTTAGAGAAACTCCGAGCATTGCCCTTTCCATAGCACATTGAGCAACTTTAAATTTGTGGACCAGCCCTTAGTGAGTGTCCATGTTCCGGCACCGTATGTCATGACGGGTAGGACGCACTTATTGAAGACTTTCGTCTTTAGACTCCGTGGAATTGGCGATGTGAAGTTTTGACGCAGTTTCCCATACGCTGCCCATCCCAGCTGTACTCTTCTGTTGACCGTACGTAGTTTTATTTTAATAACAAATTTTGCCAAACTATGATGTTTATTTATTGGTTACTTACTGTTGGGTAATCTACTCTACCCTGAATTACTTCATACAGGATGTATCAATTAAACAGGTGCAAAAAGGGACGGCACACCAAAATTCATTATCAGAATCACGAGATTATTGGCCGCTTTTGTATCGAATTTTTCAAGCGTGACTTTAATATGAATGCATTCGGAATCTGAATTAAGCCGGTGAAATTTTAACGGGAAGTGGAAATCAGAATTCAACTTTATTCAACAGAAACTGGAATCACTTTTGAATAAAAGGGTACCACCTGGCACATACCTTTTTAACACACTGTAGAACCATTTCATTCAAAATCAATTGGGACACACTATTTAATATTTGAATAATTTTGAATACTGAAGTGGCAAACATAATAGGAAAGTTATATTAGTAGTCTAGTGGTTTGACCTATGACCTATGGCCTCTCAAGCAGACGGTCGTGAGTTCGAGCCCAGACTCGCACCTCTGAGATTCTCGGAATTTAAGTGCGAAATTACATTTGCTATTTGAAATAAGCATTACGGTGAAGAAAAACATCGTATGAAAAAATGCACAGACCGGTGAAGTTTTCAACTCACACTGGGCGCGAGTGGGTGCTAGGGCACAAGCCCTCTCATTCTGAGAGGAGAATTGTAACGTGCAGTGGGACGTATATAGGCTGGGATGATGATGATGATAATCCTGGGTAAAAAAATGCTATTATAAGTTTTTCGTCAGTTATAGTTAACTAGCGACCCGCCCCGGCTTCGCACGGGTGCAATTTTGCATGTATTATACATAGGTATAAACCTTCCTCTTGAATCACTCTAACTATAAAAAAAACCGCATCAAAATCCGTTGCGTAGTTTTAAAGATCTAAGCATACATAGGGACTATTAGGGACAGACAGCGGGAAGCGACTTTGTTTTATACTACATATGTAATTAATTATGTATTGATGAAAAAAACATTAGACACTTTTTTGTCAATCAAATTGACAAAGATAAAGCGCGTCAAAGTTCGTTAGTGCGGGCCCATGACGTCACGTCTAAGCAAGTGTACATATACTGACGTCACACGGAACTTTAACGGGCTATATCTACATCACTTTTACGTGGCACGAGACCTTTTACTGAGACTCCACTGTCTGTCCGTTCGTCTGTATGTCACAGGGCTCTATCTGTTGAACCCTTATAATTAGACATTTGAACTCATCGATTATGTATTACTATGAGTGTGAGTCGCTTTAATAACAAACACTTAATATGTCAAAAACTTAAGAGAGTCGTCATACATGAAACGTGTTATTTTTCTGCGTATCTTTAAATATAATGTTTTTATTAAATAAAATAAATATCACGGGACAATTCATACCAATTGTCCAAGTCCCAAAGTAAGCTAAGCAAAGCTTGTGTTATGGGTACTGGACAACGGATAAACATACTTATATATACATTACATTATATAAACATACTTAAATACATATTAAACTCCCAAGACCTGAGAACAAACATACGTATTTTTCATACAAATATCTCCCCCGACACGGGAATCGAACCCGGAACCTTTGTCTATTGTCCTAATAAAAGAGAGAAAAGCACATTTTTGTCGCTAATTAGAAGCTATATAACATTGCACATTGTTTAAACCAATTTTCGTTGAAAGTGTAGCCATTCCGCGTTATCACCGCGATATTTCCTAAATTTTAGACGGCACGGTTCAAGAATAGGACTGCGAACCGTAGAAAATTTAAACGATTTTCGGAGCTCATAGCTTTAAAATAATCTAATGACGGATATGATAACTGTAGATACGGTCAAGTGCAAAAATATGTATCGCTTTAACTCTCTTATAATTTACTATGTACCTATTCCTTAATTCGACGACATAAGAGCAATAATGGGGCAAATTTATGAACAAGCTGTATTCACCCACATATTTACACTTAGACTGTAAGCATTTTTTTCCTGCTCTGTATTATTTCCAAATTTTTTGGTTCTTTATCTGCGGAAATATGACGTAGTAGTTTATAGGAGACACCTACTATCAAAATTTTATTCATATAGCCATCATATCTTTCGAGTAAAATGCCCGTATCATCGTTATTGTTCCTATTTTTGACACCTATAATTCAGCTAGTCATAAAAAAATATAAAACCATGCGGTTTCGAAATATTTTATAGTGAATTCTGACATATCCCAGAATGTGAAATAAAGTTAGTTTTACAACATTTCTAAAATAAAAGTTACGATAAACGATACGTTCAGAAGTAATTTTTATGACAGTCAATACAGCCATAAAACCCTAAAAAATCATCTCGTACCAGACTCATAATTTACCTAAAAAAAAAACAAACTTGGGCGAATCTTTCCACAAAAATGTCCAAAGAATCCTCCCTATTTATACTACCCCAAATAAATGCAAAAAAGGCTCACTCAAATATTTGATGCAAATTAAGATATTTAATCAAATACGCATTGAATTGATTAAATTGTTGAATTAGGCACAAATGGACGGCTAAAAAGGCTTTCCGGGTTTTTCAACGACTGAAATTAGAGTTTTTTTTCCCTTGAAAGGTTTCCCCTTTAGATGTAATTACTCTATTTGGGCAAATGAAAAGGTCCCTTTCAGGTCCTTATATGTGAACCTCCCTTGAATAAGTACCAAGGTTTCGAGTGCGGCTCTTATAAACGTAAATAACTTGAGAGTGGTTTTCTTGGCCTAATTCTAATCTTGTGTGAGAAACGGGTACAACGGTGCTATTCCCTGTGTCAATCCAATTTAATGAAAGTGTAAACAAACCTATTTCATCAATAACACAATCATCCTGTATTTCGTGTCTTTTAACTTGAATTCTAATCAGTTTTTCTACCAAATTTCAATTGATTTCAATATTAAATTTTTATTTGAAAAATCTTTGTCTTTTGACGGACATTATTTTTTGGATAAAACACAGCGATAAAACATGCGTACAGTCTGTGGTAGCTTAGAGCTGGGGGAAAATATGACATTTAAAAAATCGATTGATGATCGATCGTATAAGCGATTAATAATTACTTTAAAATTAAATATAATTTACACTTTTTATAACCGAATAAGCTTTTGCCCGTGACATCGTCCGCGCAGAATTCAGTGGTAAAGTTTCTTCATCTTTTTCAATGAATAAAACAAAAATCCTAAATCAAGGGTTATATTCATCATCATCGATATCAGTTAGTTAATATAAAAATCCCATTTTTAGGGTTCCGTCAAGTACAAAATAAATCGATTCATTCAATTATTAAATTGATCGATTTATATGAACGATTAATTGTTTTGCAATTGGTTCTAGGTTTTCACATAACTAGTTAGCTGTGGTCAGGTTAATGGCGTCTTTGTTTACATTCTCATTAAATTGGATTGACACACGATATTAGGTACAGTGTCTTCAATATTTGTATGTTTGCTCCTTGGGTTTGTAAACCCACTTTACCGAAATGTGTCCGTTGTTTAAAGATGCACTTCTTTAGAAGGGAGGGGAACTATCTCATAAAGTGTACGGTACACTTTCCAAAACGTACACTTTATGGTAAAACCTCTACTTTAAGGTAATCGTGGAAAGATAGTGTTCGATCAGATCGATCAAAACGTAGAACATTCAATCTCAATTTTTACCATGGAGAAACTGAGCAATGCCGAGCGCCACTTTATAATCCGCATATTAATACAAGTGAGAGGCTTAAGCGTAAACTACGAACTAAAACTTTGCCTCAGAACTCTGGCATAATCCTTTTTAAATTGCCTGTTGCTATAGTTTCATCGTTACCATATTAATTAATGATATTACAAGACTATAATCTGACTCGGCGAACATTGCTCAGACGGGCTCCTGTTTTATAAAGTTTGGAAGCTTTTCGATTCGACGTACTTGCTAAATTTAGCAATGTGTGAACACTCCAGTACCGTAAAAAACTATCTGTCAAAATTAAATCATCATCATCTCATCCTAATATAAGTATATATCGTCCGAATGCAGAGCACAGCCCTATACTCAAAATGAGAGGGCGTGGACTGTAATTCCTACGCGGGCCCAGTGAGGGCCAAAATAAAAACTGAAACAGAATTTAAAACATTTTTGACCCATTTCATTTCGCAAAATTTTGCTAAGGATAGAAAAGGATGGAAATAATAACGAGAGGCCTTTGTTCAGAAGGAGGACGTCTAATTGGCTATTAAAAATATAGGTAGGTACCTACACAAGTATCAAAAAACTTTTTTGAGTTCAGAAGTAGATTTACAAAGATACTAAACATACATAAAATAATACATATATTATAACGATGGGCCTCATAAGAAAGCTCAAAGTCACTCAGAGGGCGATAGAGAGGGCTAGAAATTATGAAATCCGCGCAAGAACTAAAGTCACCGACTTAGCTCGAAAAATCGCCAGCTCAAGTGGCAGTGGACAGGGCACATCGCTCTTAGAACCGATGGTCGATGGGGTAAAAAAGTTCTCGAGTGGTGACCACGGACCGGAAGACGCAGTGTAAGTAGGCCTCCAACAAGATGGAGCGACGACCTGGTTAACGTTGTGGGATCGCGTTGGATGCGGATCGCGCGGGACCGATCTGTTTGGCGAGCCTTGGAGGAGGCCTATGTTCAGAAGTAGACGTCTTTCGGCTGAAATGATGATGATAATAATATAATTACCAGAATTAAAGGTACCAAATTTCAGATCAATCAGTAAACAGGAAGGAGATGGAATTTTAATTAATACCTCTAGATTTAACCCAAATAAGGCATGCTAAATTAAACCGTTTAAAAAAAGAACTCCAGGCTAAGCTCAGTTGCCGAGACTATAATAAACAGTAATATATAGTTATTTTCACACGAAGTAGATCATTATTAGCGACTGTCTTCGTCATTACGATTGAAATCGATGTCTAACAAATCATTAAATGAATAAAACCATAAATTTCGTACGCTGGGCCTTACGAGATCAAATCAAAACTTTTTTTTGAAAAAGGAAAACATTTTTGTCTAAATAAAAAAGAGATTTTTTATAACATTGCTGAGTGGCATCCTTATACAGGATTTTTTGCTTATCGGGTTCAAGAACATCCTGTATAGTCTAACGTCTAGTCAATAGCCAGCTACTCCCCGAGCGGGTTTCATCGACAATCTAACGAGGTACAAAACAATCTTGGGAAAAATAAAACAAGTAATTTTAAATTCGAGGTAGAATCGAGTCTGAAGACTTCCCGGGCGAATTCGAATTATCTCTGTGATGCTACGAAAACTTAGGTAATCGTTGAACACCGGTTCAACATTCCGGTTTCGCTTTACCTCGTATATTGACTAAATAATAAACGTAGCCTTACTCTAAGTAAGAGTTGTAGGAAACCATATCTCAACCCTTCATTCAAAAGCCCCGGAGTGCTATCGTTACTAACTTGCACGCATAAACAGTTCGGGAGTTATCGGTTATCTTCGGCAACCTTCGGGCCTTGAACAATGTGAGTAGTTACGGATTGAGTAATCGTGTACGAGGCCGACATCAAAATATTAAGAAGATAGAAGAGTGATGTTAAAATACAATTTTATTAGTCGAGGCATGCCACATCACGTATTTAATCTTCTCTAATATATAAAAATCTCGTGTCACGGTGTTTGTTATCGAACTCCTCCGAAACGGCTTGACCGATTTATATGAAACTTTTTTTCTGTATTCGGTAGGTCTGAGAATAGGTCGTAGGATATTTTTTATACCCCTATTCTTTTGCAGGAGGAGTCGCGGGCAACAGCTAGTAATATTATAAAAAGTGGTCCCCTTAAGCAAGGTTTCGATATGGCTTAATAGAAGTAACGCTATTGTATTAATTACTGATATATAAAAATTGTGCTATAGTAGGCTCATCATTTTAAAAGAACCTACAAGACATTGGCGGTCCATAAACGGAGGTGCAATAGTGCCCTTGTTCACTATATATGACAGTTTCGCTTTAGGGCAGATTAGCTTTAGTACAGATTCGCTCTAAGGCAGACGTACAGTGAAAAAAATTATGTAAACAAACAAAAGTCACATAACAATATACTTAATAATTAAGTGGCCGTTTACATGATAGACGGATTAAAGTGAAGGAGTTTTGAAAGGTAAACTAAAGGAGTTTTCTATGCTTGAAAACTTACGTATAAGAGTCAATTTCATATTTTTTGTAGTCAGTTAAGGCCTTAATTGAGCCTTAATTCGTGAAAAATTTAATTAATGCCTATGTGTGATGAAATATTGTCAAACAATTTATATAGGGTAACCTTCGTTACACAAAGGAATCATTTAAGAAAGTGGAGAATTAAAGCTTGTACAAAAAATCTGAAATTCACTAATAAACGATAGAAAACAGAAAACCCTCATCGAATCTTTCCTAAAACTAATCTGCCATTGACTGTACAATTTTTTCATTAGAGCGAAACTGTCTTAAAGCTAATCAGCCCTAAAGCTAATCTGCCATAAAGCGAATCTGTCATAAAGCGCACAAGAGCGATAGTGGTATTCCAGTATAACGACTGCCAGCTTTCTACTCACGGTCCCATTTGTAAAAAACTCTCAGTGAGCGAGTCCAACATGAATTTAGTCAGTTTTTTTACTAGGCTGCACTGAAAGTTTCGGGAATCGATTATTTAATGGTACAATAGTGTTTCAAATTTAACTTTTTTATAACCATAGAGGTCTTGTCAACTCATTACAGCAGGCAGTTTGAAAAAAAAAGTAGACACTTTTTAGTAATTGTTTTTTAAAACGGAGTTGTTACCGCCAAAATTGAAGCAACACGAGAAATTTTTAGAGCTATGAATTTTTATGATTTTAAGAGTGGTTTATCTCAAAAATAATGCCTTGATCGGACGATTTATGCATTTGGGGAGGGAGTTGCATGAAATACAACTGTGTATCGCTGGTTTTCCGAATTTTATCGCGATCGTGTGAAACTCAGTGATGATTTTCGTGAAGGGCGGCCCAAATCTGGGGTTACTCAAGAAAATGTCGATGCAGTGCGGGACCTGATCAACAAAGATCGTCATGTCACAAATCGTGAAATTCAGTCATGTTTAGGGATTGCAATGAGTCAAATCCAAACTACCTTGCAAACAGAACTGATCGTGAGAAAGCTATTTTCCCGTTGGGTCCCATACCAACTTTCTGATGAACAAAAGGGGGCCTGGGTCAATTGGTGCCGAATAAATTTAGAAAGGTTTAACACAGGAACTTCCAACGCAGTATATAAAATCGCGTTGGGTGATGAAACGTGGATACATGCTTACGAACTTGAAAATAAAAACCAATCACGAGTTTGGGTGTTCGAAAACGAACTGCGACCGACCAAGATTGTTCGCTCCCGAAGCACGGCGAAAAAGATGGTCGCCACTTTTGTCTCGAAATCAGGGCAAGTTGCGACTATTGCACTTGAGGATCGCAAAACGGTTAATGCGGATTGATGTACTACAAATAGTCTGCCTGAAATCGTTGATATACTCAAAATAGAAAACTCCAACCGATGCATCATTCTCATCACGACAACGCTAGCGACTTCACTGCTCGTCAAACAAATGAGTATTTGGACTATTATAACGCCGAATTAATGAACCATCCACCATACAGCCGCGACTTGTAGTCTTAATGATTTCTATACATACCCTAAAATTAAAGATAAGCTACGCGTTCAGCGATTTCTTTCACTCGAAGCAGCAGTGGACACCTTCATTAGTGCCATTTCGGGGACTACATCTTTGGTGTGGAATAACTGTTACAATAATTGGTCTAAGTGAATGAAAAAATGTATAAATATGCTTGGAGAATACTTTAAAAAACAGTTAATGTACATTTAACTCTTTACGCTGGTCCGTTTTTTGTATTCCCGAAACTTTCAGTTTCACGTAGCCATTGTCAAGTATATCTTGAAGGCTAAAGTCAACAACACAGGACGCATTTTACGGCCGAGCCATACTTACTTTTACTACTGCAAAGTCATATTTTTCAAATAAAAACTGTGAACTACGTAGCGCAATGTTAAATTTTTATATTTTCTTTGTCTAGTCTGTACAGATATGAAAAAAAGTCCTGAATAACTGACTAGGTAACTCAACAACGCCCAGGGGCCTGTTGCATAACAAAGTACAACTTATATTACAAGCGGAACTCCCTTTCTAGTTAATACTTATAACTGAAGCGAGAGTTCCGCTTGTAATATTAATTGTACTTTGTTATGCAACAGGCCCCAGCTCAAAGCCTTCTCTAGAAAACCAAACTTTCAGGTTAGAACTTCTGTTTATGATATAGATTTGTGCTCTGATGCGTTTCAATCGCCATTTCCCGTGTGTAACGTAAATCTGACGATAACCCTCTGATCTGATGATGGATCTCAACAAAGTAACGCCTGATACAATAAATTGCATTAAAGTGTTAAGAAGAAATACTACATGAATTATCTGGCTACCTACAATGAGTGAATTTGTCATAACATTTTTCAGATTTTGTACAAATTATTCGTTACTCGCAAACTTCATGATTTATTACGTTGTTTTGGTTGAAAAATGAGCTCGCACCGGTGGTTAAATGTAATACGCTTACCGTTTGTGAAATATTAAAATACTAAACTCACCGGCAGTTTGACCAAAGTTTGAGCAACAGGAATTCGTATGTGGGTAGAACATTACTATTACACACACATTTTTTGGTTTGCTTTAGAAAAAACCTTTTTTTGTTAACGGTATTGCAGGGCTCGAACTTTTAGTGCCATGACACGATGTTGAATAACACATAGATTTCAAAAAGTCTTTTTTGGAAAACAATTACCACTTACTATTACTTTTTCATTAAGCGAAGTGGCCACTTGAAACGAGTAGTGCCATGATGTTTTTGACTGACATTGTCATTCAGATTAACAATAAATTGTCGTAGTGACATTATTATTACATGAAAATAATATTGATATTGTCAAATATATTTTATCATCATTATCACATCTACTTTTACTATGGTTGCAAAGACAGTGTATAGATTAAACAGATAGTAGATTGTTCAACAAGGGACTAAAACAAGCCATAATGACACGTGATATTAAGCCACCCGAGCGAGAGCGAGGGTGGCTATAATTCGAGTTGTCATTATGGTAGTTTAGTCCCGCGTTAAACACTCTACTTTTCACTTTGAATGCGAGGAAAAAAACGTCGTACAAAATTACTTTTTATTACAACGTATGCTCAATACGAGCAATGGACATCTGTTCAAAATTCAAATAGCAAAAAAATTTCCGCGGTATTTTCTTTTCTTATATATTTTTTTGTAAAGTGACGCTTTAAATGCTTGCATAATTTAATTAGCCAACAGATTCAAACTTAAAAACTATGTTAAAACTAATTGGGCTATGCATATAAGAATGATAATTGTCCATTCATTAGAATCGGCAAATAAATTAAACTAATTGAACTAAAACTAAGTTCACACACAAAATATAATTATTGTTAACTGAAACACTTACCCGTGAATAAAGAAACGACATTTTAAGTTTATTTTCTATACGCCAATTCTTTGTTAAATTATATCTAATTATACTTTCTATTTACTATTAAATGCAACTGACATCGCATCATTTTAAAGTCACGCCATATTAACTTTCAAACGTAACTGCTCTATCTACCGTACACTCCAGCACTGCTTTGCCGACAGTGCGGATTGCTATTTTATCGACAGAGCAGAGAACTGCTTTGCCGACAGCGCTTTAAAAAAAACAAATTAAAAAACACCTAAGCTAAAGGAAATCTTCTTTACATGCAGAATAAAATGAACTCATCTTTAATATAATTAAATAGATTAATATTCGTAATTATTCATCGTGTTTCATGAAATTAATATTTTTTAAATATTTTTTATTCATCTGTCATTTTGAGGTTATTTCCATGCTCCAAAGGCTTCCACAGACCGAAGCGCAGGGCGCTACGTAGCGCTACGGAGCGTCCGCAGCGCGCTTTGGTCTGTGGAAAGCTTTAAAATTGTCTATACCCAGTCACTGAATATGGCGATAATCCTCAATTCACAAACACCATGATTGGCAGTTTAGGGGTTTCCAAAGTAAATTAAAAAAAATTACTTTAATCCCTAGAGATCAAAAAAGAGCTTTAGTCCCGATATGCAGAGACTAAAGTAACATTTTAAGAGCATGAGAAGTGAAAAATATATTAAATAATCGTACATTACCCTTTGATCAATTATAACTGAAGATACACATTGCCGAACAAAATCCCCTTCAAAAAATGTCCGAACTTTTTTATTTGTTTGCATAACAATTAAAATCATCACCTACACAGAAATTTGAACGTAGTCTTTACTTCATTACAGTCGAATTTCGGTTGACACTTGACAGCTAAACTTGACAATTTCACGCAACGTACTGAGAAAAAAGAAGGCCACTTTTATCAAAGTGGCGCTCATCTGGCTCGGACATTTTCGGGCGCGCGACTGTGGATCTACAGTTATATTATAATTGATCAAAGACATTACCTACTTTTTTGTTACTGGGAAATGAAAGGAAACCCGATTTCATATATGTATGTCTAATCAAAACTGTCATAAACAGTTAATGTACCTTAAAATTAATTAAATCATCATTTACTCTGCTGCTTTAACAATATTTATGAATTACGAATTGAAATATCCCTAATAGTAACTTTCATTATTTTTCAGACCGCTGGCCAGCAAACAAAATACTTAAAACAAATCTGTCCTTTTTAAAGGCGATTTAAACGAGAGCTACAAAGTCTTATAACTCAAGTAATTTGTAAAACCTTTTTCTATAATTACTTTAGGGAGTCCCTCGTCTAATTTTGTGGGACACCTGAAATCACTGAAATGTTTATGGATCGGTTCTGAGTTTTGCTGTGAATAAAAGAAATTGTATTGTGGATGTTTAGTGATTTGAAATGACCTCTGTAAATCATCTGGCACTAAATAAAGGACAGGCGTCCTTTATGTAATCCACAATTTTAGTAATGGCTGGTATAAGTATTTTGTTACAGCGATATGATATTATGATATAATTTACCGCTGTTCAACAAAACATTCTAGGGCTGGTAGGTAAAGTTTATCAAGACAAACAAAACGTCGAAGATGATGGGAGATAAATTCACTGAAATTCTGTGTTTTTTTTGTCTGTCTGGTTGCCTGAGAGAAATCACTCTGTAGCAAATATCTAATTGCTTATCATGTATTTTTTTCCGCGTGTTTTTATAATAATAATACATTTAACGACCGCTTTAGCCTAGTTGGTAGTGACCCTGCCTACGAAGCAAGAGGTCCTGGGTTCTAATCCCGGTAAGGGCATTTATTTGTGTGATGAGCACGAATATTTGTTCCTGAGTTATGGGTGTTTTCTATGTATTTAAGTATTTATTTATCTATATAAGTATGTTTATCGTCGTCTAGTACCCATAGTACAAGCTTTGCTTAGTTTGGGACTAGGTCGATTTGTGTAAGATTGTCCCCCTAATATTTATTTATTTTATTTATATTGTAATTCGCAATATTAATCTAACTTTGCAAGCAAAACAATAATAAGAATAATAATTGAGTTGAAGATGTGCAACACCGTAAAATTGTGCTTGAGTAAATAAATTATTATAGTTTTTATTCAAAAATTGCTACAAACAATGACGAACTTGATGAAACAGCTGAAAAGCAATTATAATTTTGCCGGTAGTACACTTAAACTCCTGTCTAATTTTTTTTTATACGATAGAGCCTAGTAAATGCTCATTCGACCCTAGACTTGAAAACAGCCAGATTATAGTGTCTCTAAACAAACCCACGGACGGACGGGCGGACAGATAGATGGACAGACGTACCACACGGACAGACGGGCAGACATACATCAGACATGACGAAAATATAAGGGTTCCGTTTTGGCCATTTTGGCTCCGGAACCCTAAATATTTAATAGTTCATTGATGTAGACCGCAAAGTAATGTTTGAATCAATCAATTATTAAAGTCTTTATTTAAAAACTGCTACAAACAATGACGAATTTGATTGAACTGTTGAAAAGCAATTGTAATTTCACCGGTACGCTCAAACCGCTCTCTGAATAATTTAAATTCGTCCATTTTGTCTACGAATTTTGAAACGGGTCCGAATCGAATTCAATAAGGGTCAATATAAAATTCCAATTACGGACCTCGTCGTTAGGATAAAGTTCTCGATATTCTTTGGAATAATCCACATCCGAACGGGATATAATCATATCTGGATGTGGCTTAGATATACTAAGTACGAAACTGATGAATATTAACCGCAGAATAGGATTTGCGATCTGCCTTTACAATACTATACAATACAATGACTCTAAATTGTACACCACAAAGAAAATAATACAGAAAAAAACTACTAAGTATAAGTATAAGCGTGATGAGGTAACAGACAGACCGACGGATGGACAAACAGACACACTTTCGCTTTTGTATTAATTAGTATAGTAAAGGTAACGCCACCAGAGTTGAGGCCACGCACACAACCACATCTCATGTAATGATAGCGGGATTTTGATGTTGTGTTGTCGTTCGTCAAAATCCTGCTGTCATTACATGAGATGTGGTTGTGTGCGTGGCCTCAACTCTGGTGGCGTTACCTTTATGTATGATGATAGCTTTCGCTTTTGTAATAATTAGTATAGTATGATAAAGGTAGCGGAGGAGGTATCATTCTGAGAGGAGGCCTGTGCCCTGCAGTGGGACGTATATAGGCTGAGATGTATGTATGTATAAAGGTAACGGTAATATTTTTAAAGCACAATGTTCAGTAAGTATAAGAACGCCACCAGAGTTGAGGTCACGCACACAACAACACGTCATGTAATGACAGCGGGATTTTGACGTTTATTCGTACCGATAGCAAGTTCAACAGACTCAACAGTGTATTACAAGATTGACTAAAAATTTATTCAACCTGTGTCGTTAAGAATTATTAAAGAAAATTCATCTAGCTCAAACAAAACTGAAAATAAAATATTTTGATCTATTTTATTTAAATCAGATACTTAAGCATATTTTTCGCTTTTAATAAATTACCGATTTTCTGTTGCGAATATTTCTTATCAGTTTCAAATTAATTTATTACGATAAAAGAAAAATTATAATATGCATAGTATTGCGTAGGTATTTCACCTTAAGATCATATAATTCACATTTTCATTCACTCACTCATTTCATTTATTCACTGCCTACTTTTTTTACAATCAGTACTTTATGTAGCTGTGTGTGTAATTATTCGCCTCAACTCTCATGGCGTTGCCTATATTCTGTCTCACTCCAGATATGTGTCTATTTGTACCCCAAATTTCAACCAAGTCTAAAGTAATCTTGTCTATCGTAGATTGTTTGTAAATTTTCTATGCAATTTCAGCATTTGCATTTTCAAGCCGACATTATATTGAACCTTAGGGTGGCAAACTAATTTCCTAGTCGAATTTATATCAAGGTTACTATTAATATACCCCATCTAGCATTATTATTATGGCCGTGGCGATGGAAGTGGGGCTCTAACGAGGGGGAATGTATGCGCATACATTTTGTACACTCGGCTCAGCGGCACAACATTTTCCGTTCGATTCGGTATGATAAGTAAAGGAACGGCGTTTCTGTTGATTTTTGCAACCATGACATCGATAATCTTTTACGGAAATCGTGGCGGAGTTTTAACAAAATAAATTTCTAATAAAACTTTACGATGCTCTTGTTACAAGCGTCTAGTCAACTGGTAATACAATACAATACAATACAGTGACTCTTTATTGTACACCACAAATAATACAACACAGCTAAACAAGTACATGAAAAAATCTAATATCTCGTGTCACGGTGTTTGTTATCGAACTTCTCCGAAACGGCTTGACTGATTTTTATCAAACTTTTTTATCCATATTTGGTAGATCTGAGAATAGGTCGTAGGCTATTTTTTATACCAACCCCTATTCTTCGCAGACGGAGCCGCGGGCAACAGCTAGGTAGTATATAATAATAATGTTCTTTATGATGTATGTAAAAGAACCTAAGTAGTCTTTAAATATTGCAAATGTAATTTTATCCATTTCTAGTGATCAGATCTATTAAATAGTGATATGTACAATTTCAAGGACAATGCAAGTATTATCATCCCAGTCTATATACTTACGTCCCACTGCAGGGCACAGGCCTCCTCTCAGAATGAGAGGGCTTGGGCCGTAGTTCCCACGCGGGCCCAGTGCGGATTGGGAACTTCACATACACCATTGAATTTATTCGCAGGTGCATACAGGTATCATCACGATGTTTTCCTTCACCGTAAAGCTCATGATTACAAATGTAATTTCCCACATAAATTCCGAAAAACTCAGAAGTGCGAGCCGGGATTCGAACCCACGATCCTCTGCTTGAGGGGCCATAGGTCAAACCACTAGGCCAACACGGATATACTATGTGATATATGTATGGCACTTACTGATTTTTTTTTTTATTAGCCTGTTTTGGTGTCCCACTGCTGGGCAAAGGCCTCTCCTCTCTTGCTCCATTCTTGCCTATTCATGAATATTTCTGATTATTGTATTTAATTTTACCATTAAGAAAATTATTTTACTTTGATTTAATAATACTACCCAGTACTGTTCAGGCTCGCACCTTTTATTTTTTTTTGAATTTGGAAAACAAAAAAATTAAATGGTCTTATAAAAATGATGCGGTTCTGAGGTAGCAAACATTAAAAAAAATACAGCCGAGTACCTAAACTCTTTGCTGGCCGAAACGTCGAGGTAAATATTGTTTGCGTGATAAGCCCCGTTTATATAATTAACAGCCAAGTAAAGTTGATAACCTTCTCTTTTGAACCCTGTTAAAAATCACGGAGTAACCAGCTAAACATGACGTTTCAATAGATGTTTCGTCCTTTCATAAAAACATGCCAGAGGACATTTTCTCACTAGAATGTAGCTCTAATATTTCAGCAGAATATGATTTATGGTACAAATGCTCAGGATAAATTGATTTTGTATTATATTTGGATGTTATTTTATGGGTGCTTATTGTGAGTTGTTTATTTAGTTTTAGTAACCATATAAAAAGGCAACGCGAAGAGATTGAGATTATGTAGACACTAGCTTATAAACCCCCTCCACCTCGTATGTGCGTGTGTGTGTGTGTGTGTGATGTCGGGTTAGAATTGCATCTCTCCATTTCATAAGAAGCGACTAAGGCAAATAACATTATAGTTTGGCGAAATTAGTGTTATAACTAAAACTATGTACCTTTTTGAGAATAAATAAATAAATAAATAAATAATAAATATGTTTCGATAACCATGTAATTTTTGTCTTTTACATTTTTTTTTTAATTTACTTTATTTTTACATATTTTTTTATTTACTTTGTGTTGCTTGTATTAATATAATAGTTAAGTGACTTGCAATATAAATTGTGTTTAAAAAAAGTCATTTTTCAAGTTTCTTGGATCGTAATTTTTCGAGGCAATGATGATCTTTCCGAAAGCGCTGGCAGTATACAATATAGACACGTAAAAGTGCCTTTTGCGGCGTACTTGCAGAATAAACGGTTAGATTTTTAATTACTCTCTTATTAAGATGCCCGATTTCAAAAGAAGTCCCACACTAAGTTAACGAACAAGGAAAATTAAACCGACAAGGCCTCAAGTTGGCAGCCGTCGAGGGTCAAACATTGCGTCGGCGAAAAGCAGCCTTAAAACATCGCCAATTGATTTTATTATAAGACTTAAGGAACTAAATAGCTCCGGATCAGGTGATGGATTATGAAAATTCCTTTAATATCTCGAACGGCATCCGGCCCCGAAGTTTGAAGTTCGCAATCGACCCCCGAAAGGAAATGAATTTCACTTCTTGCTAATGAAAATTCTTTCATACTTCGCCTAACAAAACTCAACTTTTCCCTTATCACTATTGGCGTTTTTCCTGAAATTTTGAAGTTGCTGATGTGGATTATTATTTGCATGTTACAGTGAAACTAAAATATAAATTTTAAATATAATTTTTAGACGACCAGATGGCCTAGTGGTTAGAGAACCTGACTACGAAGCTTGAGGTCCCGGGTTCGATTCCCGTGTCGCGGCAGATATTTGAATGAAAAATACGAATGTTTCGCACGTTAAATCCAATACCGTCACTATACAAAAAATGCATTTTTTTTTGTTTTTTACACCATCTTACGACACTTGTGAAAAGCTACACTGTCATTTGAACGAAACACTCTAATACGCATCGGTTCCGCCAGATGGCGTAGGTACCCAAAGGACATTTCGCAAAATTGATCAACGCTTGTAGTTCAAGGCTGTCCTTATGCTGGTAACAACACGTCACTTGCGGCAATTAGGAAAAAAATAACAGGAACAGTGTCACTTTGTGTTTAAAGTTGGTTTCACTCAGCGATATTTAGTAAAATTTATCAGTGGAACAGTGCCATATTGTGCTTAATGACGGTGTGCCATAGAAGCAAAAGGTGAGTTTTGTGAGTTTTTTGATAGAATATTGTCATTTTGGTCTTAATGTCATTTTGTAGCTTATTCATATATATAGTTTCATAGTGTAATTAATTGTAATATGGACAGGTAACGGAAAGGAGCACTCTTGCGGTTATTTAAATAAAAACTAAATACCAAAATATGAGTGACGATTCCCGAATAAATACATTGTTGCAGTTAATTTAAAATGAAAAAACGCGAAAGTTATTAATCTTATTCCTAAAAAGACAAAATAGTTATCTTTATTTTGTTATTATTTATTCATTATTAACAATTTTGAGTTCATGGATAGTTTTTCTTTTTATTAATAGTTTTAAAACTAATGTTTTATGACATTATGGTTTTTCAGTGTTAAAAATAAAGCTTTATTTTCTTTGTTAAAGGATCAAGCATGTCCAGAGCTAGTAAAATATTGAAACTAGCACAAGAAAGTCGACAAAACAAAGAACATTCGTAGGTTTCAACAAGGGTATCCGAGTTTAATTGGAATGATTTTTTCCAATTCTACAATATCGCAACCGCTTCCGGAAATGCACATTAATGCGAATGCAAAACGACGAAGATCGGTTAGCTCTTCAAGCTAACGCTCCAACACTTCCAACAGCTTATCCCTTTTTCTCAGTTTTAACACTTTCCAAGATATAAATGCAATTACTAATCCGGAACTAAAAAAAAACAAGATCATGCCTGTACGTTTTCAAGTTCACTTCTAACAGAAACGCACGCAACGCTTCAACTTCCAATACTCACAAGCGAAGTCAGTCAGTTAGTTCTTCGAGTTCTAGCTCTACTTCTTCCTCTTCTTCATCTTCGGCTTCCAATGTTTTGGATCGTGGAATTGCTTTTTCGAACAGCCTTTGTCAAATACGAACTTAAATATTTTTTGTTAAAGTACTTCTAAGTGCAGAACCTATTAGATTTTTAAGTTGTTTTTACTAGATAACTTATTGTTTTCTTTTTATTTAATGACTAGCTGCTGCCCGTGACTCCGTCTGCGAAGAATAGGGGTATAAAAATAGCCTACGACCTATTCTCAGACCTACCGAACATGGAGAAAAAAGTTTCATAAAAATCGGTCAAGCCGTTTCGGAGGAGTTCGGTAACAAAGACCGTGATACGAGATTTTTATATTTTAGATAAAAATTGCTATAATAACGTAAGCTACAAAAAAAATTTCGATTATTCATATATTTTTGTCGAGTCAGTAACAGTTTTAGCATGAAATGAAAAATGTTAAGTGCAAGAATGTCACAAAAATTTTGTTTATTTAATAAAAATATCTAAGAAATGTAGAATGTTTCATTTTGTTACATAAAATAGACAATCAACCATTAATCCTTAAGATAAAAATAATATTTAGCATAACGTGTACATAATGAGTTCGCTGTAACTAATCTTATTCATCAAAAATCTATTATTGTCTCTCCTGAACAAATATACAATTTTGGATAGTGCCGGTATTGGATTTAACGTGCGGTTTGTTCTCGGGTCTTGGGTGTTTAATATGTATTTAAGTACGTATTTATCTTTATAAGTATGTTTATCTGTTGCTTAGTACCCATAACATAAGCTTTGCTTAGTTTACTTTGGGACTAGTTCCAAACCTATTGACCTAGGTCAATTGGAGTGAATTGTCCCATGATATTTATTTATTTATTTATTTTCAGATTCCTCATAGACACTTGCAGCTAACTAGTTATGAACTAAGTATATCACGGCGGAGTAAAATTTTTCATTCTTAATCGTGAAGTCAGATTATGAATAGTACCTGGGCGACCGAGCTCTGCTCGGGCAGAAACTCGGTACCAAGCGTTTTCCCAGAGATAAGACCAAGCTAGATCAATTTTTCATCCCCGAAAACCCCCAAATACCAAATTTCATCGAAATCGTTGGAACCGTTTCCGAGATCCTGATTATATACACCGGAGGGGTGGGGGGGGGGGGGTTGAGAGGGGGGGGGGGGAGGGGATGCGGGGGAGGGAGCGCGGGGGTATTAAAGGGGGATGAAAATTTCATTGATTTTGCCGTAGGATGCACCGTTTTCAAGATATTTGACAAAAACACCGGAGGGGGTGGAGGGGTGAGTCACGTTAAACTATCGTCCGTAAACCGACTTTACAGACAACCGGCTTTTCCTGTTCTGTGCTCCCAATAGGGAACGTGCACATAGACGGTGCTGCCAACTGGTGCCATAAGGGTGCCATCAATTTGAATGTTTTACCTTGATAAGTTTGTTTTACTGTCCGCATAGTGTCTCTTCTGTCGCATTAGTGCTGCCGCCTATAGTTACTGCACGTTCCCTATAATACTTTTTCTAACAAAAAAGTAACTTTTTCTCGCAAAAAATAACTTTTTCTCACAAAAAAGTAACTTTTTCTCACAAAAGAAGAAACTTGACGTTTTCTCATAAAAAATAAACTTAAAAAAAAAACTAAAAATCTTGAAAAAAAACGTGGTATCGAACCGAGGTCGGCTGGATCCGCGACCACCCGATTTCTAATGTGCCATTATGATCTGCTCGAAGTCGGCGAAATTTAGCTTTATATTCTAATGCAAACAAAAATAGCCGGAAAACACGAGTAAAAGCGATTTTCTGAAAATGAAACATAGCTAGATCAGTTTTTCATCCCCGAAAACCCCCACATACCAAATTTCATCGAAATCGTTGGAGCCGTTTCCGAGATCCTGATTATATATATATATATATATATATATATATATATATATATATATATATATATATATATATATATATACATATATACAAGAATTGCTCGTTTAAAGGTATTAGATGTGGATGAAAGTACGATTGAGAATACAAGATCTCACCAAAAACATTTACATGTAAAATGTTGCCAAGACGAGACAATATTCCTTACACTGTCAAAAAGTTATCAGATCTCATATAGAGCCAAGCCAAGCTTCCTAACTCTATACGCCCTAACTTCCAAACTTTACACCTTAGTCAAAATATCTGTCTTGGCCGTTTGGCTACAGTCACACAGAAAGTGAAAATTTTATTCTCATTTATTTATTATATCAATTTATTGCTATTCATTACTTTTATCTTTTTTTTTAGCAGCCAGGTATTTCGAAAAATTCTAAAAATAGCACGCTTCTATGGCAAACGTTGTTTGCAAGTGACACTATGACAACTGAAATTATAAGAAACTAAGCGATGCCGTCAACGACACTGGTGGGGTAATACAGTAAAATTACATAAAGTTTACCACTGACAGATGGTTTGCCTTCATTTCATATTCAACTTTAACAACCTACAAATAAAGCCAATTTTAGAATACTGTTACCCACGTTTGCAGATTTCGTAATAGCTACTTTATTTGTATTGTGTTAAAGTTGGAAATGAAATGAAGGCAAGCCATCTGTCAGTGGTAAACTAAAAGTAAACGTATTGTACTCATGGACTGGCGAAGCACTGCGCAAACTCTGCATATCGCATCAAACACAAAAAACTGGTCCCTATTTCTTTCCCCACAAAAACCCTGTGTTTTTCCCAATCTTACCCAAAATACTCTTCTTTATCAAATTAAAACACTAGGGTTGTCAACACGAAAGTATTTTTACAATCCGCCTTTAAAGATTTTCACGTGAAAATGTTTTAATACCGTTCCCTAGTAACTTAATAATAAGACGATGTTTTAGAGACTGAACAGCAGACAGGTTAAAGTGGATGAGAGCGGTGAACGTTTACAAAAGACGCTTTGAAATATTCATAAATTTTCAGGGCTGCCACCACATGAAACATAACACTTATTTGCAAATTACTGTGTTGTATTGTACACGACAAGGCGGTATTACAAAGTGAGTGATCTGAGTGGAGTAAATACTTAAGTATAATATTAAAATTATAAATGAACGATATAAATGAGTTTAAATCATAATTTTGACGGTTGAAGATGACAATCAAAATGAGATGTCATTTTCACTAGGTATCCTTTATACGTCCGACTGCTGGACACAGGTTTTCTCTCAGAATGCAAGGGACTTTAGGATAGGATAGAATGTACCGTAACAAAATTGATACTATATAAAATTGTAACGAAACTGAATTGAACCTAATATTATTATATCAGTTTTTCTTTGCAATTTAAACCCATATTCTCTAACTAATATTTCCTTTCGCAAACAGGAAGGTAAAAGTGGCTGGAACCACTTGAATGCGAGAGTATATAGTGAAAATATCTTTATCGAATCCTTAAGATCCCAGTAATGCGTTCCTGTGAGATAATGTTTTAATTTTAGACAAGAACGCTGCTTCAAGAACGCTGAAGTAACGTGGCTTTCATTATGGCGTGTTACTTAAATCTAATATATAAAAATCTCGTGTCACGGTGTTTGTTATCGAACTCCTCCGAAACGGCTTGACCGACTATTATGAAACTTTTTTTCTCCGTATTTGGTAGGTCTGAGATTAGGTCGCAGGCTATTTTTTATCTTCGCAGACGGAGACGCGGTCAACAGCTAGTACTATATATATTCAGGCATTACTATGCGGAGTTCCATGTTAAACCAAATAGAATACTTATTTTGTCTGCAATCAATAAACGGCGTTGTTCAAGCGGACGTTGCGCTTTTAAAATGTTACCGCAACCTTCTTTCGCCCCAAACTTAGATTTTATATTTCTCGTGAAAGTATTTAAACGCGGGCGAAGGTACTGATTAAATCTATAATTAATAATATTTAACTATCATTAAATTTCACATCATTATTGTTTAAGGGAGTAATTATGAGAGGGAGAAAGTTGCAGTCAGTGAAAGTCACTGCTGCGGCAAGAATGCTCCTATGGAATAAAGTCACTTTTAGCCTAAAAGTTTTAGGGACACAAGACACAAATTCACAGCACACACAACCGCACGCGAGCACGTATCATTTGTATGTCTTAGTCAGTGCATTACTATACTCCATTTAATTTAGAATTATAAACCACAACAACATTATTTTGCGGCTCGTGAATTGTAATCTCTTTACAATTTGTACTAGAGTAACAATTGACGACACGCAAATAAAGTGACATCAAAACAATTTTATTTTGCGGCTCCCAGACTATTGTACTGTACTATTTGCTAGGTAAGAAATAGTTGACGAGCCGCAATATAATGATGTTGTGGTTTTCAATTCTAAATTAAATGAAGTATAGATAAAGGAAGAGGGGTGAGCGGGTAATGCGGGGGCAAGGCATCTGAGATGGTTAATTTTGAACAATTATTTTAGTAATTTCATGAATGTGTGAACCCTGCGGTGTCATCAAATATTTCAGCAAGGACATGCTGTAGCCGGAGGAAATATTATCCGGGAGTATGTCGCAAATATTGCATATGCTCCACGGGCGAAGAACAACATTGTTCAGATAAATAGAACATTATTAATATGATGTTTTAGGGCTAGAATCATTTGCGCGATAAAATCCTAGATGATGTGCTTAAACTTTTATCATCCTAATCATCATTTTCATTTCAACTGAAAGGCGTCCACTGCTGAACAAAGGCCTCTCCCAAGGCTCGCCAAACAGATCGGTCCCGTGCCATCCGCATCCATCGCGTTCCCGTAACCTTAACCAGGTCGTCGCTCCATCTTGTTGGAGGCCTACCTATACTGCGTCTTCCAGTCCGTGGATGCCACTCGAGAACCTTTTAGCCCCATCGGCCATCAGTTCTACGAGCAATGTGCCCTGCCCATTGCCACTTGAGTGTGGCAATTTTTCGAGCTATGTCGGTGACTTTCCTATTTCTCTTAAATTAACATCGACTATACCCTGTCCAAGTTAACCAGCTAGTACTAAAAGAACATAGACGCATAAGATTGGTTAAAATTACGTTGCTAACGATGGGCCTCATGAGAAATTTCAAAGTCACTCAGAGGGCGATGGAGAGGGCTATGCTTGGAGTTTCTCTGCGGGATCGCATTAGAAATGATGAAATCCACGCAAGAACTAAAGTCACGGACGTAGCTCGAAGAATCGCCAGACTCATTTGGCAGTGGGCAGGGCACATCGCTCGTAGAATTGACGGCCGATGGGGCCGAACGGTTCTAGAGTGGCGTCCGCGGACCGGAAGACTCAGTGTAGGTAGGCCTCCAACAAGACGGAGCGACGATCTGATTACGGTTGCGGGAACACGCTGGATGCGGATGGCACAGGAATGATCTGTTTGGTGATTGAGGAGTGCCTATTCTATGTTCAGCGGACGTCTTTCGGCTGAAATGATGATGATGTGGCAACTCAAAAATACGTTGTTTGTTATATAACCTCCTTCCCTACAAGCAAGAAGAAATAAAAATAGTAAATCGGTAAACTAGGTAATATTTGTAAGAAGAGAGAATCAGCTCAGTTCTCGCATCTTTCACGATTATCTCGGGGCAGACGGTAGGCACTCAGTAATACAAGTACCACTCAAAGGATCGCTAAATGGCCTGCGTCTAACCTTTCCTGTACACCGACTACCTACCTCGTCTGTTGTCTTGTCTGCCCCAAATTCTAAAACGCAGCGATTTTGATTTAGAAGCACTTTTTGGTTTTGGAGGTCCATATCAATGAATCAAAACAATTACTTTGCTCACCCGCGACCTTTATGATAGCTACGTTTATGCAAGAAAATGTGTGTTCATGCAGTTCCTCCACCTCCATACACACACAAATCACACAAACCCATCTATCACCACCACCACCTGTATTTAGACTGCCCTGTCTAAATACATGTATGTATTGTCTTGAGGCCGTATTGTCTAACGCTTTTGGCGCTTGCCTTCGCTTTCACCGTCTCTTTCTGGCATCATTTTATACCGTTTGACAGAAAGCAATAGTGATTGCAAAGGCAAGCGTTTGAAACGTTAGACAATAAGCCTGCTGGTGTTTGAATATTCGATGACTCATCAGTGATGAGTGAAAGGAAGATTAGCATAATAAATACATACTATAACAAACTTGTAACGTGAAAAATTGATATCAGCGCCCTCTCGCGGCGAACTGTAACATCGTGCTTAAACTGTCGGTAACAACTGTCAGCTCATTCATCCGTCAAATGACTCGAATGAAATAGTTCCCTAAACCGCCGCATAAATACAGCGCCACCACACAATTTGGTCATTTCAAGAGCGGCCGTTAAGAACAAAAAAAGTTTAGAATACCATCTACTTACCGATTTAATTAAAAATAGAAATTAGTAATATTTCTTAGGGCAAACAGTAGCCCATGTTTAAATAATTATTAAAAATAACCGGATGGCAGATATTTAGTGAAATTCCTCAAAAAAGCAAATGTAAGTAGCTCTTTGTCTTAATATGTTATGTGTCCGTTTGGCACACCATGGCTATTGACAACCTTTCATTTTATTAACACCTGAAAATTTCTACAGGAATCGAAAGAGTTTCGCCTCCTGAACACGGAAAAATATTTATTATAATTTATTTCTCCATATTTAAAAAAATACAACAAATTTAAAAACATATATGTACTTACAAATACATCCACAGAATAGATATGTTTCCTTTACCCTTTTCACTAGAAAAAAGAGCTGTCATAATTTTAAATTAGATAACAACCCTAACGTCAAATTTACGTCATCACTTTTTTTTAATAGAGACTAGACAAAGGTAATGGATCTATTCTATCGTTGCGCTCTTTTAGAATAAGCACATCTTTAAAAAATTGTAACAAATTAATTAATAATCCTAGTGAAAATTTAAAACTATCGGCGTCTTTCTCTTTCCAAACAGAATACACAGAACGAATCAAATTATAGTCTTAGAAATATGAAATATTGTCAATTGGTATCTTCAACCGATTTTTTATTGTTTTCTTAGGGGTCGCATCGTATCGCATCGTATCGCATCGTATCGCATCGTATCTCGTAGCATTACATCGTATCGTATAGCATCGCATTAAAAAGACGGGTCCTCAAGCTCGGTGCTGGCTTGTCTCTTTGGCTTCATTAACCTGAACTGCAGAGGGTAACTCGAGTGGAAAGTGACTCCAGGACAAGACACCTGAAGTAGGCTGCTTCCTCAACAGTCTCGCGGATTGCTGCTACAAATTCAGTGTAAGAGTGTGATTTAAAAGTGAAAAAGGTCAGTCCCGAACTTTATTCTAGTGTTAACCTTGAAAGACTTAATTTTAATAAAGTGTTTGCCATCTAGTAATTTTTTTATTTACTATAATCAGCAACAGGCGCCCTGAGGTTTAAAATAGTCTTTTGCCACCGTTGTGCGAAGCCGGTGAGTAACAGCTGATTTTTATCTGTTACAAACTAACAAAGAATAGTTTATAGGCTACAGTAAAATTACATAAAGTTTACCACTGACAGATGGTTTGCCTTCATTTCATATTCAACTTTAACGAACGACCATGGACTTAATACCTAACCTGGACTGAGTACTGCGACAAGAAAGTGAGGCCGTAACAAAAATAACTAGACTTGCATCTCGTTCTAATTAGGGTGATCAAGTAATGGTGCGAGTGGGACACAATACACTAGTTTCTCTAGTTTGTATGTAATCTCTCGGACCGCTGTCTCTAGTTGCCATTATTAATTGTATGGCTTGGTAATATGGGTCACTTTTGATTGACTAATAAAAGTTAGTTTTCAGTCCTTGTTAGGTGTTAAGCCCATGCGACCGACAAATAAAGCCAATTTTAGAATACTGTTACCCACGTTTGCAGATTTTGTAATAGCTACTTTATTTGTATGGTGTTAAAGTTGGAAATGAAATGAAGGCAAGCCATGTGTCAGTGGTAAACTAAAAGTAAACGTATTGTACTTGGTTGTTGCCTAACGTAGTGTTGTGATGACGTACAATGCGCGATGTTGCGTTGCAACGGTATTTTACGTGTCATAATAGCTTTAGAATTAAAATTACTGACAATGTCACTTGCTGCCGTTACTTCTGAAATTGCTAGCAGGCTGTGTATTCGGAAATGATAGTTCACTTAAAAATTAATATGCTCAAATACAAATTTAACACGTAGAAAGAGTCAGAAATTATACTGGTAACATTTGACCCTGGGAGGGGGTCAAGTTGTATTCTATTGGTGGTTTATTTAACGACCGCTTTAGCCTAGTTGGTAGTGACCCTGCCTACGAAGCAAGAGGTCCTGCGTTCGAATCCCGGTAAGGGCATTTATTTGTGTGATGAGCTCGAATATTTGTTTCCGAGTTATAGATGTTTTCTATGTATTTAAGTATTTGTTTATCTATATCTAGCTTTGCTTAGTTTGGGACTAGGTCGATTTGTGTAAGATTGTCCCCCAATATTTATTATTTATTTATTTTATTTCCTCGCTCATCGCTCCGCTTCCTCACACCTCTGGTATTCCACAACGAGCGCGTGCGACAGCGTCTGTGTTGATTTCATTTGCCTTTTAATTAAATCGCTACTCACTCATAACTCAACTTAAACATTTAGGGTCGTTTTTGTAGACGCATTATTAAAATTAGGGATTTGTGTATGAAAATGAGGCTCTTAGTACGTTCGTACGTTTTCTTTTGTGTTCAAATTAATGTTAGGTACGTTAAGGTTTTTAAAAACAGCCTACCTACATATTTAAATTAACGGTGCTTTGTTTAAATTACCCTTGAAAAACATTATTTCGTATCACTGACCCTTTTTTAATGGTTTTTGTTCAATTCTGAAGCTTATTTAGGATTTGCTTAGTTGTTAATAATGCCTAGTTTTATTACGCTTTTACGGGCATTATGTAAACAATGTCACAGAAGGGCCAATCAACTTTTAAACCGACACTAATCTGTCCGCGACATTTTTCAAACAATTGCAGATTTTTGTAGGTAAACATGTTTTTTCTGTAATTTAATAGATGGTGTACATGAATACATACCATCCTACGTAAGTTTAACCTATTAAACCGTGAAATATCTTGTTGGAAGTACGATTTTTTGGTAACGCCAGAGACAATTTTGGTAACGCAGGAGACGCCAAAAACGTCGGTTTAAAAGTTGATTGGCCCAGAAACGTTTAAAATTATTGGCACTTTATTGAACGGGTACAGCAATGTGGCTGTCTTCTAAGGGATAACCACCTTTCTATGAACCCGCGACACAAAAAGAGGGGTGTTATAAGTTTGACCGCTATGTGTGTGTGTGTCTGTGGCATCATAGCTCTTAAACGTGTGAACTGATTCGGATGCATTTTTTTATTTAATAGCAGGTTTCTTGGCGATGGTTTTTAGATATGTTCATCAAAATTACTTCAGCCGTTTCAAAGATATCAGCTCTTTTATTAGCTGCGGGAGGGATCTAAGACGCATAATGGGCATTTACTTTATTTTCGAACACATATATAATAAAAAAGAGTAGTAAAGCATTAAAAAGTCCTTTACGCTGCATCATAAATAGACCTTAGCATGTATGTAAGTGCTTTAAACCACGTGTATAATGCTACGAAAAAAATATACGTCCTTTACGCCCATAGTTTAGCTACGTTATGAAATAAGTGTAGTACGTAAATGAAGAACAGTAAAGGTCGTGAAGGACAGAATAATAAAATAAGGTTCCAAATGGTAGGTCTTATAGGGCAACGTGTAAATATCACGACTTTACGTCGTGGTCTATATTTTATGACATCCTTTACATTCCATGTGATTTCAAGTGTTATATTTACACCCACTAAACAAAGCAGTTTTGATGTTGAGCTATGAAAAATTCTGGGGTGTAAAGGTCAAATTTTGCGAGATATCAAAATTTTAAGTATACAGATCGATAGAGCTTGAAATTCTGAACAAAACTGTATATATAACTCATTTTCGGCACTTTGTCCTTTACGCCAATTGAACCTAAAGGTATCGATATGTGACTTTATTGCGTTGGGGGTTTTTAAATTTTTTAATTTATAGTTATCACGACTGAACTTCACAACTTTGCGGACGAGCAAAATAAGTATTCTGTCTATGTAGTGTATAAGTATTATATTTTTATGTATATGTTTATTTATGTATATAAATATTGTATATTTGTATTGTTTTTAATATTTTATTGATTAATATCTCTTCATTTCTCCTGTCTGTTGTTTCCGCCACCTACATAAACCTGTTCATATTTGTATATGTATCCAGTATTGGTTGTCTGGAAGAGATCGCTTTTGAGCGATAAGACCGCCTATTGTCTGCCTGATTTTTTATTGTTATTATTATTTTTTCTGTACTTTTTTTTGGTGCTCAATAAAGAATATTTGTATTGTATTGTATTGTATTCCATTTATTTTATTGGTTTGATTAATTGAAAGCGTTGACACAGACACAAAAAAGAGCAATAATAAATCCGCGATGAATCCCACATAAACGTGGCCCAAATGACATTCAGAGCTCTCACCGCTTCCGATAATGCCGGTAACAATTTTCCGCGGCTGCGCCATCCATTCCTTAGCGAGTGCGACGGGTTGATAAATCATTTTTCGTAAGCGCGAACAGTACACTTCTTCTAGCAGCACTACGTAGCAGCTACGTACAGCCAAGGCCATAAATATATGTACAGGTCGATTCACAAGAGCTGGCACGAATGGATCGAATGAGCGAATGAAAGTATCGTTGTGTTACCTATTTGAATACACTTCACACAAATATGAAAATGTCATGCATCAGTCATTTTCCTACAAAAATGTCAAAGTGACTTTCGTTCAATACGTTTGTGCCAGCTCTTGTGATTCGACCTGTATGTTACCAAGGCATCAAATTATGTAGGTATAGGTACAACTCTAAGCCACTAACCATGACATTGGTGTTTCCATATATTTGCAGCGATTAAATAGATATTTATGCCTTGGACTGTATAAGCAAATAAACATCAAAGTCAAAACGTTTATTTTATAACTAGCTGCTTCCCGCGACTCCGTCTGCGAAGAATAGGTATTTGGTAGAGAGATTTGATCCTTATGATTGACCCTATCGATCAATTAAATAAAAATACAGGATGCTATTTTTTCAGATTTGACCCGTTCGATTCCCGGGTGCGGCAATGAGTTCTCTTCCTTTTCAAAATTAAAGGAATGTTTCCTTTGAGTAAATTTTTCTATTTTCAGTATTCCCTGGAGGTTGCATTACAAAATTCCATCCTGTATAGATAATGGAAAAAGTTACACGACTGTTTTCAAACTGTGTACCGTGGTATAACGATACACATTGAGTAATAGAATGAAACACGTCATTCGTACCAGCCTTTGGTTACAGGAATACTATATTACGGGGCACAGATTTCCACCAGAAATTTATGTTAGTTGAATGTATGCGAGTTGAACTCCCAACTACATTATTTTTCCTAACTGAGTACATTTTCTGGATAAACATTAGCCTATTTTAACCAGGGATAATTCAGCTAACTAGTTCCAAAAATCGCTCGGGGTTTGGTGCTCGGGGTTTCTGTGTGGGATTGAATCAGGAATTAGGATCCGTAGAAGAACTAGAGTCACTAACTAGCCAAATGGATTAGCTCGTTGAAATGACAATGGGCAGGCCATATAGCACGCAGAACAGATGGCCGTTGGGGCCAAAAAGTTCTCGAATGGAGACCACGACCCGGCAAGCGCAGCCAACGAGATGGACGGACGATTTGGTAAAGGCAGCAAGTTCAAGGTGGATACAAGCCGCTTCCAACCGTAGTGATCAATAATAATTTAATGTCAATGAGGAAGGCCAATGTCCAGCAGGCGGACGTCCTACGGCTGAAATAGTAATGATGATGAGTGCCAAAAATAAGGGTGAAGTTCAAAAAGTTGGACACCTTAACGACAATAGTTAAAATTAGTACGATATTTTCCGCTGTGATACGAAAATTACCCATACAATTGTATGTAGGGTCAACGTCATAAATAAGTGATCACTTTTGTACTTTGTCACTTTAACGTCATATTTGAAAAGCTATACAAAATTATGTAACGACTGAAAGCGACAAGGTAGAGCCATGTAGTGGTAGAGCCATGTTGTAGCTAGCCGCTGCATCACGAATGGGCCGGCTCGTCCGGGGCAGTACCACCCTCTCACAGAACACCGGCGTGAAGCAGCAGTAATCATGCTTGCGTTTCGTACGGTCAGTGAGAGTGCCGGGTCCCAATACCTCACCCCTTCCCTCTCGCCCTCCCTCTCCCCCTTCCCCTATTCCCTCTCCTTTAGGGCCGACAACGCACTGGCATCGTGTAAAGCGCTGCGGGTGTCTATGGACAGTGGTGTTCATTTAACATCAGGTGCCCCACTAGTTCGTTTGTCTGGCCTATCTAACATAAAAAAAAAAAAAAAAAGGTACAAAAGTGATCACTTATTTATGACGTTGACTGTACAAAGAAACTTTTTCTAGTCCGTTGTTTTGTTTGGTTAAGTGCCTTTTAATGTGATCCATTTTTTCGTATCCACCCATTATCCCCTTCGTACAAACAAACAAAAATCATAATATTACTAAGAAAAGTAGCTTTTGTTAATTGGAGATAGTCATATATCACAATAATATGTAAGAATTATTAAAATCAGCCCCGAAATTGAATTAATTTAGTTCTATCCCGTGGGAATTTTGAATTTTCTCGGATAAAAAGTAACTTATGTCAATCAAGAATAGTGTAGCTTTCTAATGGTGAAAGAATTTTTAAAATCGGCTCAATAGTTTCAGAGATTCCGTTATAAACAAGAAAACAAAGAAAGTTGAGATATTTCCTTATCCCGTGGGAATTTCGAAAAATCCTTCCTTAGTGCACCTCTACAATACTCAAGGTACATGTATCCAAATTTCAAGTCTCTAGCCTCAGTAGTTTAGGCTGTGCGTTGTCTGTCAGTCAGTCAGTCAGTCATTCAGTCAGTCACGATACTGTTTTATAGGTATAGATTATATCTAATCAGCACTGAGCCCGTGTGGAGACTGCAGCCCTCTAATTCGTATTACAGGCTAGAACGGTGATGGATGGATGATGACATCTTTCTCGATACACTAATACCAATGATTGCTCTTAGAACTAGCAGATCAAAAACAAACAGGTAGACTTATGAGTCAATCAAGCCTCAAATAAGCCGTATTTATTATTTATCGTATGGCGATTACACACTGGTTAGCAAAATACATATTAAATTTAAACTTAAAACAATAAAAACTGTAAAAACGGGTACGTATCAAAATATATAAAGTTTAAAACAAATAATGGACGAAATACATAATGGTCATAATACATACTAAAATTTTCTATGAAACTATTGATTAAACGAATTTTTTTAATCGTGTAATCTACAGATTTGTTTAGGTTAGGTTAGGTTTATTTTATGAAAATCCTGTAAAATTGAGAATTTCCAAGAAAATTGCATTATATCAAATGACCATTATGTATTTCGTCCATTATTTGTTTTAAACTTCATTTATTTTGAACGTACCCGTAAAAACAACCGTAAAAACTCATTTATGAGTCAAACTAGGCAACCGATATTGTTAAGTCATTGTTCTGTCAGAAGCTGGTTTCTCGTCTCAGCCTTACAATATCATCGGTCGACCTGATGTTTTCCAAGCACCTGACAGTCCAATTACCAAGGATTGAGATCAGCCATTAGGGTTCCGCCAACATTGGCATTTTAAAAGCTTAGCCGGTTTAGTTCAGATATCATTATAGTAAAGTTGTAGCGTTCGTATAGACCATTTCAAGGTGGTGATTTGAGCTGAATAACTTTATTTCGTTGCAAGTTTTTAATTTGCTTTATAAGTCGTAAATAATCAAAATAGGTACTCATTCAGTTTAATAGGCTTGTTTTCACTTGAATTAAACCTGGCAATATTGCTGATGAAGGTGATTATTTATTTAATAGCTGTTTCGCTGAAACTGCTACGCTTTATTATCCAGACAGCTGGAGAGTATAATTCCCTGCCTCTTCCTGTGTTCCATGAACGATGCTGTCTGGTCGTCTTGAAATCAAGGTTATGTTGCAATTACTAGATAATCTTGCCCTTTATTAAATCACATTTTGGCTTAACATCACGTGTAATTATTGTTAAACTAGCTTTTACCCGCAGCTTCGTTTCATCATCGTCCCAACCTATATACGTCCCATTGTAGGGCACAGGCCTCCCCTTAGAATGAAAGGGTTCCGAAGTTTTGACGCGGGGCCAGTGCGGATTGGAAACTTCACACACACTATTTTCATTTCTTCGCAGGTTATGCAGGTTTCCTCACGATATTTTCCTTTACCGAAAAGCTCATGGTAAATTTCAAATGCAATTTTGCACAACTTCCGAAAAATTCAGAGGTGCGAGCCGGGATTTGAACCTACGAGTCTCTGCTTGAGAGGCTGTAGGTCAAACCACTAGGCCACCAAGGCTTGAAAGCTTCATTTGCGTAAACCATAATCTGGCAGCCGAATTGGAATGCCAAGATTTTACTATATTAATATGGTTTTTTTTAAAAATGACACTCTAGCCTTCATTGACCTTGTATGCTAAACACCTGTGCAAAAAAGTGATTTTAGGATTTTATATACATTAAATATACATACCAAATCCAGTGGTTTTAGCGTGAAAGAGTAACACGTGTGCACGGATTCATTAACTTTAGTATTTACAATATTGGTAGGAGTAGGATACCTATTATGTATAAAGAAGTCAGTATTTTTGTTGACACGATAGCCATCAGTTGCTATATCAGTTGTTCTTCAAAAAAACTAAAATTAAATTAAAAAACTTGAAAAATCTAATTTCTCTCACTGAATCCTCCTAATGCATTAAAAATGCACTTGTCTGCGCTCCCAGCTCTGAGGCAGATGAGCCGAGCTATTATTGTCCAGGCCATTGACAACTGCAATTCGTTATTTCCGAGCGTGTTTTTAAACTTGCAAAAAGGTTTTCATTTCTGCGACGTAAAAAGGTCAGTAAAATTATATATTCAGGTCACAGTGGCAATTTATAAGCAATGGATTTATGAATAATAGCTCGGAGGTCGTCACAAAGAGTTTTACGTTTATGATTTTGAAAGTTTATGAAGTGTAATCCTCAGCGTCATCAATGTTTTATGCTCTTGGAAGATTACCAATTTGCGGAAGTATTCCTGGGTTACGGACGTGAGCTGGTGTTTGATGGGTTTTAATTATTTTATTAGTCTCTGTGGTACTTTTGGTGTCGGTTACTTACAGCTCTCTCTGTTTGGTTTGCATTTCTTCAATATTACTAGAAATAAAATTACGAGTGTACTAGATGTTGCCCGTGTCCGTGCTCCATCTTCTGTCTGTAAATAATTCTTTTTTCGCTATTCTATATATTAAAATATCACAGCAGGGTATTCACAGGGTCCATTAAATAAAATAAATAAAATAAAAATTAGGGTCTATCTCCGTAACAAATTTTATCTAAATTGGCTCAGTGGTTTAAGGCTGAGCAGGTAACAGACAGACAGAGTTAGTTTTTCATGTAAAATATTAGAAAGGATACTTAGTTAGAATTATTGAAGTCATGGTAACCTTAGTAGTTTGATGTATGGCCTCTGATTTTTTTGGAATTTTCCTTTCCTTATGTACGGAATACATTTTACCATGATCTTAACAGTGTAGAAAACATCGTGAAGAGCATACACTCCTGCGAAGAAAGTTAATAGTGTATAATGAAGTTCCCAGTCCGCACTAGTGGGAACTACGACCCAAGCATTGAGCTGAGAGGAGTTTTGTGCCCTGTAGTGGGCAAAGGGTAAAGAATGCAAATAAACATTTTTCATTTTCATTTTTTTCAGTGGGACGGAATGATGAATAGTGTCTTTTCTGTATAGAACTACCGAATATAGGCTAGATATGACTTTAAAAGACGATACAAAGAGAGACATATAGATTGCGGCATATTAAATGCGTTAAAGTGTCAAGGCCAAATTTTCCCACTAAATCTTACATAACATGTCCCCATAATGAGTTTTGTAAACAATTTCGATTACATCACATCACACTGTAAACTCTACAAACTTATAAATTCAGGTGGCTGAATTTGATAATGAAGTAGCCAAGTACTAAGTTTTCTATCTAGCCTGCGAGTGGTGCCCTCGTGAAGTGTAAATGTAAGTTTGTAGCACTCTACCCATGTTATGATCAAGCGATTAGTTCAGAAGTGGGGTTATATAAGTTATTAGTTTAGAGTGGCCAAGATTTATTATGATTGTTTTTGGATTCTAAAGCAACTTGTTGAATTTGCATATTTGTATAAGTTTACTAACAGAATTAGAGCTTTTAGGCAAGTGTAAATTAATAGAGTATTTTAACGTATGTATCATAGTTAGTTTTTAGCTATATTGATAGATGAACTAAAACAATTACTTTGCTCACCCGCGACCATTGATAGATTGATAGATATCATTCATCATTGTCTAACATTTGGTAGCATATCTTACGGTTGTGGTACCAAATCTGGAAATGAGCTCTGGTTGAGTTCGAAACGCGTCAGTGTAGTTTGGTGGTGGTGATGGTTGGGTTTGTGTGATTTGTGTGTGTTCGTACAGTCTGGAGGTGGAGGAAATGCATTAACCCTTTCACCGCCGCGCCGCGCCTCGACAAAACGTAAACCCGCTTTGAATCTTATGTCATTGTGTCAAGGTCACTTTGACACTGTACTTTGTGACCTATATATGTGTCGTTGGCGTTGAAAAGGTTAACACGCATTTCATACATAAACGTAACTATCGCAAGGTCGCGGGTGAGCAAAGTAATTGTTTCAGTTCATTAGATATCATTGTGTTTAATATGGGTTTAAGTATGTTTATCCGTTGCTTAGTACCAATAATAAAAGCATTTTTTACTTTGGTATTAGGTATATTGGTGTCAATTGCTCTGTGATATTCATTTATTTACTATATGTTGTCCGCGACTCCATCTGCAAAGAATATGTTTATCGGTCAAACTATCTATGGACCAATTCTCAACTAAATCGGTTCTACGGTTTAAGTGTGAAGTGGTCAAAATAAAAATCAGAAAATTATATTAAAGTAGGCCGTAAAGGGCTCTTTTACACATGTCTTTTTTGTCTACCAGTGCTTTTGAAAATACCATGATTGCCCAGAAAAATGCGCCGCAAAAAGCTTGGCTCTAAGTTGAGACTTGAATAATATAGCATGTTAAGCAAGTTTATTCCTTAACACGTGGGATTTCCACAATTTAATCCAATATGTTGGATGGTGCTTCTGAAACTGATTCGGCACGTCTTAAGGCCATTGCTAGACCAGAGTCTGGTGCATGGTTGCACGCTTTGCCATCGCCGCAGTTTGGAACGTTGCTAGACAATGATTCTTTGAGAATTGCAGCTGCATTAAGGTTGGGCGCTAAGGTGTGTGAGTCGCACCGGTGTGTCTGTGGGGCGATAGTGGAGGAAAATGGTCACCATGGTCTAAGCTGTCAGAGGAGTGCTGGAAGGTTTCCGAGGCACCACACAATTAATGAGATTGTTCGTCGAGCCATGGTGTCGGCTAGTGTCCCGTGTGTTTTGGAGCCACCTGGATTATGCCGGTCAGACGGAAAGAGGCCTGACGGGCTTACGTTAGTCCCTTGGCGTAAGGGTCGTTGTCTTTTGTGGGATGCGACGTGTGTTAGTACCTTTGCCGCATCTCACATTAGACAATCCTCGAGGTCGGCGGGCTCGGCGGCTGAGTCTGCTGCGCTGCTTAAGCACTCGAAGTATTCCGAGTTGGAGCCGACTTATGACTTCGTTCCCGTCGTGGTTGAGACGGCTGGGCCGTGGGGCTTCGAAGCGCGGGAGCTTTTTGGTGACTTGGGTCGCCGTTTAAGAGATCGTGGTTGTGATGCTCGTTCAGGATCGTGGCTTGTTCAGCAGATCTCCATAGCCATCCAGAGAGGCAATGCTGCGAGCGTAATGGGGACATTTGTTTCCAGTTCGTCGCGGGGAGGGATTTTTGAGCCAACAAGCTTAATTTAATTATTAATAATTTTAGGATAATTTTAGTGTATATTGTATGTTTGGTGCTGTACTAACTTAGTTTTTAAGAGTTTTGATTTTTTTACTAACCAATTTTGTTGACATTTTGATTAATTATGTAATAAGTATGATTAAATGAGTAAAGATTTCATCCTTATTTCTTGCTTACATCGTAAAAGCAATCATTATGCGAATTGTCGGCTATCTAATGCGAAGGTTTCTAGCTGGGTGTTGATGAATGAGTCACTCAGTGAGTCAGCCACTCGATCAATCAAGACATTGTTAAAAGTCGTTCGTGGCAAACAAAAATGCTTCGTTAGTTACTGGGAAAACTATTTGGCACAAGGGCTAAGTGCGGTATCAACAGATATTTCAACAGCGCCAGGTTAAATACAATACTGAAATAGTACATGACTGAAGATAGCAGAAAGTAAGCCACATTGGACAAGACAAGTACGATTTGAAGTCCGACCCATAGGCGAGGATTTCTATGTACTAGTCCAGTATGACACTTATTGGTCGAAGCTTGTATAGTGTTATTCTCAAAAAAAAAATAAACTACAAAGCCAAAATAAATTACAACGAAATATTTCCCAAATTTTAAAATTTGCCCGCTCTCTTAGAGTTGATGTAAATATTTGTTAAATTACATAAATTTACAACTAATCTATTTGTATTTATGTTTGAAACAAGAATTTCTAAATATAATTATACTTATAGGTATAAGTTTATTGTTCAACCTTTTTTATGACCCAAAGATGAGGCTTTTTGCTCTATTAAAAAAATATCACATATTGTACAAGGAGTTCTAAGTTCAAATCATAATGATGTTATGATTATTTGTATCGTACTTACTAGAACATTTTTCATTCCGAATTCAAAATCTCTCTACTTTGTAGAATATGATGCATGTGGGAGACTTTTGACGGAGACTTTTGATCATTGTCCGGTATTACTTATTAACTTACTGGTGACTTAAAGATGTAATGGCGATTTTACGTATCATTTTTGAGAAATAAAAACAACAAATAAAGAATCAAACACGATATGAAGAAAATCTGAAGCGTACTCTCGAATCAGACATAAAAGCACTTAGGAAAAATAACCTACTTACTCCGTAGCTGTTGAGTAGCTGCTTACGTTAAATCCCCTAATGATTTTCCTGTTTATTCGAAATAAGATTTTTCCTTGTAAATTAGAGAGTGGTCTTACTCATGTTACCTAAATAATGGGAAGTGCTTTAAGGGGTTCTTTTATCTTCGAGATAAGTGGGGGTTAAGTTTGATGGTTTCATTTGTCACTCTTTGTTTGACTATGGCCATGCTAAACAAATAAGTTTCATCATTATCATTGCAGCCGAAAAACTGCTGAACATAAGTCTACCCAATGTTCGTCAAACATGCACCGGTCCTGGCCATCCACATCCAACGCGTTCCCGCATCCATAACCAGGTTGGCGCTCCATATTGTTGAAGGCCTACCTATATACACTTCGTTTTCTGGACCGTGGACGCCACTCAACCGCCCCATCGCACTCAACGCCACCGGCCATCAGTTCTACAAGCAATGTGCCCTGCCTACAGATGTGAAAGTAGCGGAAAGTTTCAAAAAATCTTTTCCAACTTTTTTGAAACTTCCCGCTACTTACTCGGAAATTTCTGGAAATTTTCACAAGAAATATAGGAAATTTAAATTTAAGTAACGGAAAGTTTCAATCCCCATACAAAATTATGAGAAGTTTCCGAAATTTTCCTATATGAAAAATTCCGCAATTTTGGAAAGTTTCCTTTGGCACATCAGTAGCCCTGCCCCCTGCCACTAGAGTCTGGCGACTCTTTGAGCTATGTCTGTGACGTACTGGCGCCGATTTCATAATTGCGTAAACGAATCGCCTCGTTGCTCTGCAGAGTACGGGCCAGCTCCAACCCCATTCTGAACACTATAGCTGTCAGATACGACTCCCCGATCATGCGGCATTTTGAAAGTGTGATGACTGCCGTCAGATGAATCGGTCATCGGTTTAGTGAACAAAGCACGAAGGAATTAGATGCCACAAAAACCTAAGAGCCTAATTGTATAATAGAAAAAACGAACAGAAGATAAATGGTCAAGATCCCAATATACTTAGTGGTTTTGAGAATCCCTTTGTCAAATTGTTTAATTTTTACTAACAATAGATTATAAGTTATTTGTATGATTTTACTAACAAAATGGATGTAATTTGTCTGAGTAAATAAAGAAATTATTATTATTATTATTATTATTATAATTTCTAATATGATCTAGCAGAGAAACTCCGAGCACCCTCTCCATCGCCCTCTGAGTGACCTTAAAATTAGTCTGATAAAATTTAGGATGTTCATAGTTAGTTGAAATTAAATCACAAACTCAATGTATGGTATGGACACCTCAAATAAATAAATAAAAAAATAAATAAATATCACGGGACAATTCACACCAATTGACCTAGTCCCAAAGTAAGCTAAGTAAAGCTTGTGTTATGGGTACTAGGCAACGGATAAACATACTTATATAGATAGATACATACTTAAATACATATTAAACACCCAAGACCCGAGAACAAACATTCGTATTTTTCATACAAATATCTGCGCCGACACGGGAATCAAACCCGGGACCTCAAGCTTCGTCGTCAGGTTCTCTAACCACTAGGCCATCTGGTCGTCAAATTAAATAAGACTGATTCATATTTATAATGTCCAGCATTAACTGAGTTACAAACATTAGTTTTGTGTCACCATTTAGATTTCACATTATCCGACAAAAGACGAAAGTCACTGGCATTGCTCAAAGAATTAGTTCGCTGAAATGGCGTTGGGCTGGCCACTTCTGTCACAGGGCTGATGAGCGGTGGAGCAGACGAGTCCTCGAATGGAGACCACGGACGGGGAAACGTAGTGTAGGGCGTCCTGAGGCGCGGTGGACGGATGATCTTAAGAGGGTCGCTGGCGGCGGATGGATGCGAGGGGCCGAAGACAGAGTGTTGTGGCTCGCCATGAAAGAGGCCTATGTCCAGGAGTGGACTGCTATGGGCTGATGATAATGATGATGATAATTTAGATTTCACCCTGTATTGAGGATTTCTTGTAGAATAAATAAATAAATAAATAATAAATATTACGGGACAATTAACACCAATTGACCTAGTCCCAAAGTAAGCTAAGCATAACTTGTGTTATGGGTACTAGGCAACGGATAAACATACTTAGATAGATACATACTTAAATACATATTAAACACCCAAGACCCGAGAGCAAATATTCTTATTTTTCATACAAATATATGGCCCGACACGGGAATCGAACCCGGGACCTCAAGCTTCATAGTCAGGTTATCTAACCACTAGGCCATCTAGTCGTCTAAACTATAGAATATGCTTATATCATAATGACCTTAGTTAATAGACTTATTAGTTCAAAAGCAGCCTCGTGAACTTAAACTTGTCGTCTGTACGCCTCACCGATGCAAAGGGAAACTCCACAATGCCCAGGAAACTTGCCGGCAAATATTCTCAAGTCGGTATTTTAGCTGAATCACGTCAAAGCGAAGTTTAATCGGGATCTTCGGGAACGCCGGGTAATTTACGCAAAATTAACGTTGTGAAGAATAAAATGATGGGAACATCGGTAGACGTTGTGGTAGTCGAGTGGGACAAGTGCATCTTCTTTTGCATAATATTAATTGGTATAATATGAATTCGCAGAACAGGATTGTGCATAACAACGAATTGGCATAATAATAAAAAAGAATAACACTAATCTAGTTAGCTATGAAGTATCTTTTTGTATTTATTTTTTCAACTTCATTTTTTATTACTTTTACGGTCATCCCGTGAAATCATATATTTCATACTAAATACAAACTGAAATATAGATGCACAGAAAAAAACCAGAAAAAAGACCAATGCTGGGAATCGAACCCAGGTCCTCAGCATTCCGTGCTGCGTGATAAACCCCTACACCACCACTGGTCTAGAGATTAGACACGAATTTGACAAGCGCACATCTATGTTACACCCTCTATCGAGAGATTTCAACGGTTAGTTCCGAAGGAGTGTTGAAATCTCTCGATAGAGGGTGTAACATAGATGTGCGCTTGTCACTGCATAAGGTGATGATTTAGCAGACTGAAATGTATGATGTATAGGAAAAATTCGTGTCTAATCTCTAGACCAGTGGTGGTGTAGGGGTTTAGCACGCAGCACGGAATGCTGAGGACCTGGGTTCGATTCCCAGCATTGGAATTTTTTCTGGGGTTTTTCTGTGCATCTATATTTCAGTTTGTATTTAGTATGAAATATAACACTAATCTATCATAATTGTGAATCCCATAACGTTATTATCTATAAACCTTAATTTTCATGAAGTGAATTTCCATAATATTTTTGAAGCAAATAAATTAGACAGGTTAGGGCAAAACCGACTTGGTTAGGTTAGGTTCAGCCTTCGATGTTAGGTATTTTTTTTATAAAAGGTATATATATCTACTTTTACCTATCCCGATAATAAATATTTTATAGGCCTCTCAAGTCGTGTCGTGGATTTTAGTACAAGCTCGTACTTCTAAGTTTTTCGGAATTATGTGGGAAATTACATGGAATTTACCATGAGCATTACGGTGAAGGAAATACATCGTGAAACCTGCATACACCTGGGAAAAAATCAACGGTGAGTGTGAAGTTCCCGATCCACACTGGGCCCGCGTGGGAACTCCGGCCCAAGCCCTTTCATTCTCAAAGGCCTATGTCTTGCAGTGGGATGTATATAGGCCCAGATGATGCAACATCATTAAGAGACGTGATTTAATGGTGTATATATGAAGTTCCCAATCTAAACTGGACCTGCATGGAGACTACAGCCTATGCTCTGTTCTGAGGGGAGGAATGTTCCAAGCAGTGAGATGTAGGTCTATGGCCTGAGATGATGATGATGATCAGGATGTCAGATTTCCACTGGTATCGTATAACGTAATTTACAGCAAAAACCGTTTATCTCCTGATTTCCACATGTCAACGATGACCAGCATTCCCGCTAAAGCCAATTACGTACCCTTAATCATGTCATTAACCTTTTTGCGGGGAACCGGGGGATTTTTACCCGTGAAGCTGCTTGTAATGATGGCGGGAACATTGTTAATTGAGATTTGGCTTGTTTCATAAACACTGGGGGTTTGGGGGTTTAGGGGGCGAAGGCCGTTGACCTTTTGTTTTATTGTTGTGCTAATGAAAGATTTTTTTGTTTTGTTTCTTTTTTTGCGTTATTAATATAAGTGTTTTTAATTAAAGATTTTTATAAATCATCTGTTCACGATTTTTTTTAGCTGCTGTGGGGCCTGTTAATATATTATTATTATATTGTTATTGGATAATAATAAAAAAAGCGGTCTTGTTCAAGACGGGCTCGTACAGTCAACTGCCAGAGAAAAGGTAACCCCATGAAAAGGCGGTAACCACACCGGGGGTGCCTTTTCTCTGCAGCTAACCGTACATAAATCCTATAGAATACTGTTATTCCCACTCGCACTTAGCCGGTTTTATAAAACCAATTTCTAATATGACGGCTTTTTAAACCCCAAAAAGGATTGAGGCGGGGTGGCAGAACTGATTAATCATCACGGTTAATATAAATAGTGAGATTGCGTGCAATGACTTGCCACTCGTCAGCTATGTTTAGCCGATACGGTAAGTGGGAAAAACTGTTAAACTATAAACTTCCCGCAGTATATTATAACAGAAAAATGACAAAAGCAAGGTGTATCACAAGTGTCTAGAAAGACATTGCAACAATGTCGTAAAAGGGCATTTAAAAAAAGGGTAAGTGCCCTAACTCTTTTTAGGGTTCCGTAGTCAACTAGGAACCCTTATAGGTTCGCCATGTCTGTCCGTTTGTCTGTCTGTCCGTCCGCGGCTAAGCTCAGAGACTGTTAGTACTAGAAAGCTGTAATTTGGCATGAATATACATATATATCAGTCACGCCGACAAAGTGATTAAATAATAAAAAATATTACCCTATAGTGTGGGGTATCATTGGATAGGTATTTGAAAATGAATAGGGGTTTGCTAGAACCATTTTTTGATAAAGTAAATATTTTCGGAGATATTCACTCCGAAAGTTCAAAATAATGTGTCCCCCCTCTAACTTTTGATTCGCACGTCTAAAAAATATGAAAAAAATCACGTATGTTAAATTTAATGAAGACTTTCTAGGAAAATTATTTTCAACTTAATCAGTTCAGCAGTTTTTAAGTTTTTGTAAAAAAATATTTTTAAACTAAGATTGTAATTTAACCGCCATTGCAAGCATTTTTTAAGTACTTCTTTCTTTAAGTACCTATAAAATCACGCTAACAGTAACTTCTTTCAAATAAAAAAAATATATTACATCTGAAAAACAATCAACATACATACTAATTCTAGAAGACTGCCTGCAGTAGATTAGTTACCCAATTCGCCGATAGATGGCGCTGTAACACCGACGTTGGGACCAAAACAACCACTTTAATAAAGTATGCAAAGATTTTTTCGTACCTGCTACGGAACCCTATCTTGGGCGTGTCCGACACGCTCTTGGCCGGTTTTTCAAATGAGGGAATTTTGAAGTTTTCTTACTCAGAATCAAAAGCACTATTGATTTTCAACCAACTTATAAAATGGAGCTTTTTATTTAAAAATTATATACGATAAGAAAAATGTCTCAAATTTTTTTGTCAGTTTTGTAACGTTTCATACAGTTTATATAGGTCGTCAAAATCTGACACAGAAAAATTGTATGGAAAATTGGGAATATTTTTTAATAATGATACACTTTTTTTTAATGCGCAAAATCACAAATAAATTCCCGACAAAAACGTCGAATATATCTCTCTGGACAAAAAAACCATGTTTCCTTTTTATTTGCTGAAAGATTAATAGTTGTGACAACCCTCCTTACAAGACAAACCCGCAATCCGCTTGAATATTTCAAAAGCCCAATGAAAAAGGAACATTCTCGTCCATTTAATTCAAACAATGAGTTTGCACATAATTATTTAATCACTCCAACCAGTTTTGAAAAGATTTTTTCCCCGTGCATTTCAAATTACGGCCAAATTAATTAATATCATAAATTGTTTTCGGCGCTAGACAGGGTTGCCGCGACGTCTTTTAATAAATGTCGTATTAAATGTCAAATTGCCACAAAAAAATTAAGGTTACGAACAACGCGAAAGAAAAACCTTGGATCAACAAGTTTGCTATGAGATATCTCTTTGTATTTTTATTTAGTTCAACTTCATTTTTTTTTTACTTTTACTGTCATCCCGTGAAATCCATATATATTTCATAACCGAATCCCGTAAAAGTAAAAAAAAATGAAGTTGAAAAAATAAAAATACAAAAAATACTTCATATCAAAATTGTTAAAGTTGGCCTAGTAGCGACATCTCTTGTCCAGGTGAGCGGTTAGTTCTGAAGGAGTGTTGACGTCTCTCGATGAGAGATTAACATAGATGGCGCTGTATCACTGCTTAATGTGATTATCGAACTGAGATGTATAGGAAAAATTTGTGTGGTGGTGTAGGGGGGCACGCGGCACGGAACGCTGAGAACCTGGGTTCGATTCCCAGCGCTGGTCTTTTTTCTAGGGTTTCATCTGTGCATTCATGTTTCAGTTCGTATTTAGTATGAAACTTATAGGATCACTTTGTTGTCCGTCTATCTCTCTGTTAAGACCCCCTTTTCTAGGAACGCTGTTGAAGTTCACCATCATCATATCAGCCGAAAGACGTCCACTGCTGAACATAGCCCTCCCCCAAGGCTCGCCAAACAGATCGGTCCCGTGCCATCCGCATCCAACGCGTTCCCGTAGCCTTAACCAGGTTGTCGCTCTATCTTGTTGGAGGCCTACCTGCACTGCGTCTACCAGTCCGTGGATGCCACTCGAGAACCTTTTTGCCCCATCAGTCATCAGTTCTGCGAGCAATGTGCTCTGCCCACTGTCACTTGAGTATGGCGATTTTTCGAGCAATGTCGGTGACTTTATTTGAAGTTGGAGTTAATGTAGAATTATCGAGATATTTAAAGCGGAAGTCTAGTGGTTTGACCTATGGCTTCACAAAGAGAGAGTCGTCTGTTTAAACTCAGGCTTTAATTATACTGGAAATTTACCTTGAGCTTAGTGGTAAAGGAAAATATCGCATGGAAACTTTCAATGACTTGACAGACTGCGAGGGACTACGAGTCTTATGCCCAACAGTGAGACGTGTACAGGTCGATGTCTTCAAGAGGAAAAGAACATTTGTGATCACTAAGCTTGATCGTCTGTCTGTCAGTCAATATCATTTTTTAAGGAACGCGTGGAAGTTAATAGTTGATATCAATATAGAATATTCAGGTCTTTACAGATATATTATAAGCCTGCTACGTAGATTTTTCTTGTTCCGTTTACTTTTCAACGTATTTACTGCCCGGAATGCATATTATGCTTTTTGATTTTCAGCCAATGGCGCTTTTATAATTAAGCAGCAACTTGACTTGGGTCTGAAAGATGGCAGCATATACGGTAGTTTTCTTCAACATCAGCACAATCATCATCAATCAGATAGAGAAGGTGGTTTGGTACCTTCACACACAACGTTGAAATTATTTTGCACGCGGATTTTCCTCGCAATGTTTGTACTCGTATTTACTGAAACGCTCACGATATAGTACAAATGTGATTTCGCACATAAAGTCGATAGTATAGTAGATGCATGTTTGGGTTTGGAGAGGTTGGTAGAGAGTAGAGGCAAACAATTCTAATACCCTAATCTTGCGGGACTTAATAACAAACTAAAAATTGATTGCTAAAGTTAACTGGACGTCAAACCACTCTGGTCTACGACGGCTTTTTTCATCGATTTTTTTGTTTATCACAATTGGCAACCCTAGCAATAACCGGGAAAATTAAAACTGTGCCACCATTTTTATTTCATTTGAGATGCAATAAATGAAGACGCAATAAATTCAACGGTTTCATTTCGTTGCGTTCTAAGGAAATTAATTGTTTGAATAAATCCGGAGATAGGGTAATATCTGAAGAAAATATTTTATGGAGATCTCAGGTTTAATAGTGGGGTAATTAAACGGGAATATCCTTACAAAGTCAAGCTTAAAAACCGACTAAGTGTGATTTGGACTTGCATACAGAGGATTCCGTAGGCTAGGACTTAAAATTGTCTTTTTAGGGTTCTGTACACGAAGGGTGCTATCGGAACCCTATTACTGAGACTCCGCTGTCTGTCTGGCATCTGACAGACATCTGACAGACGTCCATCCGTCTGTCACTGGCTCAATCTCTTGAACCGTAACAGCTTGATACACCGTCATCTAAACCCCCGTCTTCTTCCAAGACTAGGCAATAATGCAAATATGTAAGGCGGCCCCTAAACGGTCAATTATATTGCGAATTGTGTATTATTATTGACCGTTTAGGGTTAATATTGAAGATTGCGCAATGATTGACCGAAAGTTTGAGCTAGTTTAATTTTTATTGCACAATATTTTTCCATTGCATCGTGTAGGGTCAGTATTGTGCAATGTTTTAGTATCCGACTGAACACGAAAACATTGTGCAGTTCGTATTATTGTGCAATATAATTGCTCGTTTGGATTCAGAGCGCCTTTCAATCTTATTGTACAATAAAAAGTATTGTACAATGTTATTGTAGGTGTAGGGGCCGCCTAAGTGTATGGGCAAAGTCACCTTTTCCAGCGCCCACCGTATCCTCCCCCCCTATCTCTCACACTTTATAAGAAAATGTTATTAAGATTCAAATATGTTCTACAAGTTTCAAAATCAAGTACACACCATAATTTATTGAATCAGGCGTTACTTTGCGGAGCTCCATATTATTGTACTGAAACAATTACTTTGCTCGCTCACCCGGCTTAGGTTAGGTAAGGTATAGGTTTTAGGTTACGCGTGAGTAAAGTAACTGTTTCAGTTTATAATACACAAAAAGTGAACTAAAGAACTCGAATTAGTTGACGCCCAATATAGCCGGCAAAAAAACGATCCAATTTGCTATTGAAACAATTTCATGACTTCCCTCAGCATTAATTTCAAGCAATGACAACCCGAAGAAAAACGCACAGCTTAACAACTTTAAAGTTATTCCTTCTGATTGTACGATAGAGTCAACATTTTAACACGATATAAAACGGCGGCGGCATTATCAATCTTCCGCTATCGGCGTAGAGTCGGGATTCGTAAAAGATGAGCAGATAAGCTTTTGTTGGACACGCGAGTTGGTTCCTGGGCCGTGATTTACGTTCGGGGCATTGTGACAGCTTATTGGGACAGCGGTGTCATTTCGTACAACAGTCATGCAATGCTAGTATTTTTTTTTTATTTTTATAGGTCGATTTTTCAATCCCTAGATAAAAGTATCCGTCAGTTAAAACTATCGCTTTCCTTTGAAATTTGAAACTTTCTTGACATACTTTGATAGTTACGAAAAATGCTAGTGAAGGCCATTTTCGAATTTTTCACGGGATACACAGCTGGCTGTTCTTTATTTTTTTACAGCTGAAAAAGGATACCTTTTATATCTCGCAACCGTTTTTTATACTCGAACTTAGTAACTACAGGCTAAACAAATTAAGCCACGCCACTATTAGTAAGTTAATTAAAAAGTTATTCTCATTCATAATAAAATTATACTTGACACAAAAATTTGAATATTAAATTTTCATTCGCTTAAAAGTGATACATCTTTATAAATATAAGCTGCATTCACACTACGGTATTATTACCCTGCAGTTAAATTTTAAGTAACGACTTAATTGGTTGCTTATACTGTTAATTATATTACCATAATTTCTTATTTTAAAATAAGACATGAGGGTTCGAATGGCAGCTCGCCAAAAGAACATTTTCACTTCTTTATACATTACTAGCTGTTGCCCGCGACTCCGTCTGCGAAAAATAGAGGTAGGTATACAAAAAATAGCACACGAACTATTCTCAGACTTATCAAATACGGAGAAAAAGTTTCATAAAAATCGGTCAAGCCGTTTCGGAGGAGTTCGATAACAAACACCGAAACACGAGATGAGATTTTTATATATTCATCATCATCATTTCAGCCGAAAGACGTCCACTGCTGAATATAGGCCTCCCCCAAGGCTCGCCAAACAGATCGGCCCTGCGCCATCCGCAACCAATGCATTCCCGCTACCTTCACCAGGTCGTCGCGCCATCTTGTTGGAGGCCTACCTACACTGCGTCTTCCGGTCCGCGGACGCCACTCGAGAACCTTTCGGCCCCATCGGCCGTCAGTTCTACGGGCGATGTGCCCTGCCCACTGCCACTTAATTCTAGCGATTCGATTCTTCGAGCTGTTATTTAATAGAAGAAGAAGATTAGAAGATAAAGTACATAATCGGTACCATCGGAAAATGACCTTTTGTTTTTATGATTATACCATGTTTGAAATTATTTAAGTAAATTTTAATAAAACTCAAGAAAAATTGAATTATCCTGACCATATTTTCAAGTGGCAGCAACGATTTGGCACTTTCTCTGACAATCCCATCTTAAAATATGCAAGCTTTATATATTCTTCTTTTGTTACAGGACTTTGATAGTGAAGCATGAAGACTTACAAGAAACTTTTCTGGACCTGGCTCCAAGGGTTTGTGCTGTTGCCCACAATAGCTTTCAAAGGTAGGACATTTAAATAAGATAAGTTAGCCCTAGTCTACTTTGCAGAGCTTTTATAAATACAAAATATCACGCAGTCCCAAAGTAAGCTAAGCAAATCTTGTGTTATGGGTACTAGGCAACGGATAAACATACTTAAATTCATATTAAACACCCAAGACCCAAGAACAAATATTCGTATTTTTCATACAAATATCTGCCCCGACACGGGAATCGAACCCGGGACCTCAAGTTTCGTAGTCAGCTTCTCTAACCACTAGGTCATCTGGACGTCTGGTCGTTTATATTAACGTAAACTGACTGGAGTCTAGTCACTAGACAATACTTACCTGCAGCCTGACCGACTTGCCTACTGATTAGCCGATGAACCAACCGACCGACTAATCGTCCAATCGACCGACTGCGATCGATCTTTTGACATACCGACTAACCAATCAACCGACTGATCTATTTACTAATCAATTAATTTATACTATGACCCAGTTGGACTAACCATTAGGGGGTTATTGCCATAATCGCCACGCGAAAGGTTTTAAGGTTGCGGGAACACGTTGGATGCGGCTGGCGCAGGACTGATCTGTTTGGCGAGCCTTGGGGGAGGCCTATGTTCAGCAGTGGACCTATTTCAGCTGAAATGTTAATGATGATGACCCAGTGGGCGCCACTCGAGAACCTAAGATAGTGGCAATGTAGGTAGTCCTCCGACAAGATGGAGCGACGACCTGGTCAAGGTTGCGGGAACGCGTTGGTTGCGGCTGGCCCTGGCGCATGACTGATTTGTTTAGTGAGCCTTGGGGGAGGCCTATGTTTAAAATAAAATAAAATAAAATAAAAAATCATTTATTGCCACAACTTAAATAACAACAAATGGAAATAAATCAGCTACGTTCCGGCAATGGGTCCCAATCTCAGCAAGACACATGACAGCATGCCCCAGCGCTGATTTTCAGATTGAGCCCTTTAGCAGTAGACCTCTTTCGGCTGAAATGATGATGATGATGATAACCCAGTGGTAGTGGTCGCATGCGACCCGCAACGCAACCTGTAATTTTTAACTTTATTTTTAGTATTTGTTGTTATAGCAGCAACAGAAATACATCATCTGTGAAAATTTCAACTGTCTAGCTATCACGGGCACGGTTCATGATATTTACAGCCTGGTGGCAGACAGAAAAACAGACGGACATAGTCTTAGTAATAGGGATCCGTTTTTACACTTATGGGACCCTAAAAATCTATTTTCATCCCGCCAAACATTGATTGGTCAGCCACGAGCAAGTCCTAATCAAATAAGGCGCTGTATTGATTCAAATACAGTATCCACAATGACCGTTTGGCTCCCTGCCACTACGAACCCCTCGAGCCTAAAGCTTCATTTAGACGGTGCGAGAAATTTGATTACATTACTGGGCCGCGAGGCTATCATTTTGTAAATGATTGACCATTTACGGCAATGTAGCGCACTCGCACTTATTTCTCACACCTAAGTAAATATGATATACTAGCTTTTGCCCGCGACTTCGTCCGCGTAGAATTCCAATTTGTGGTTAAGCTTCTTCATCTCTTTCATTGTATAAAACAAAAATCCGGCACCGGCAACATCCATCATTATTATCATTTCATCATGAGTATCAGTTAGTGAATATTATAAATCCCGTTTATTCCCTATCCCGCGGGAATTTCAACAAATTTGTCCTTATTCTTTGCAAAATTACACTTATTTTTATCCCGCGGGTATTTTGCATTTTCCCCGAGATAAGTAGCCTATGTCCTTAAAGCTTTCTACCGATAAAAGAACTTTTAAAATCAGCCGCGTAGTCGAGTTCATTCATTTTTTCCCGTGGGAATTTTGATTTTTCACGGAGAAAATAGTCTATGTAAGTAAGGGTTAGTGTAGCTACTCACTAATAGGTGAAAGAAATTTTCAAATCAGCCCTGAAGTGAAATTCACTTCTTAATATCCCAGGGGAATTTTGCATTTTACCGAATAAATAGTAGGTAGCCTATACCAATAAAGGATAGTGAAGCTTTCTATTGGTGATTTTTTTTTAAACTCAGCCCCGAAGTTAATTTTACTATTTTCTGTACCGCGGGAATTTTGCATTTATCCGGAAAAAAGCATCCTATGTTAACCAAGGACAGTGTATCTTTTCTATTGGTGTAAGACATTTTAAAATGAGCTCCGAAGTTGAATTTTCTTTTTTCTATCCCTTGGGAATTTTGCATTTCCCCGGAAAAAAGTAGCCTATGTCAATAAAGGATAGTGTAACTTTTTACTGGTAAAAGTTTTTTTTTTAATCGGCTCGGAAGTTTCAGAGATTATCTATCCCACAGGAATTTTCAAAAATCCTGCAATAAGTTTTTTTGTTCTTATGGTCATTTTCGTTAATACTGTATTTGAAAAGATTAGTAATTGTAGTTACGGAGATATGGTCCAGTTGATTTGAGTACCTACATATATAAATCCTGATTTAACTTTATCCCGTGGAAATTTTCAAAATTCTTTATATTCGCTTTATATTCTAATAGTCTAATTGCATGCCCAATTTGTACAGTTTAGTAATCTTCGTTATGGGCATAGGGTCACTCTTGATGAAATATATAAATCCCGATTATTCCTTATCCCGTGGAAATTCCGGAAAATCCTTTCTTATCGGATGCCTACGTCATACAAAGAACACACCCTCCACGTTTTAGGTCTCTACATACAGCGGTTTAGGCTGTGCGTTAATCCGGCAGTCAATCATTTAGGACTTCAGGACAAAGCATTTTATATGTATTTGCATTGCACCAAGCTTTTATGCGAGTTCAACAATGATATTTGAATACTCAATTCGATTTTATTCGAAAAAGGTTGAACTCGCATAAAAGCTTCATCATCATCATCATTTCAGCCGTAGGACGTCCACTGCTGGACATAGGCCTCCCTCATTGACGTCCAATCATTACGGTTGGAAGCGACTTGCATCCACCCTGAACCTGCGGCCTTCACCAAAACGTCCGTCCATCTCGTTGGTGGACGTCCCACGCTGCGCTTGTAAAAGCAAAAGCTTGGTGAAATGCAAATACTTAATACATATAATTAGCTATTATCAGAGATCAGATCAAGACGTGGTTGACAAACGTAGACAAAAATGGTTTGCAATATTTGAAGTTTCGTTTCGTTTACAATGTGTCAAAATAAAATGTAATTTAAATCAAAAGCACTAAGGAGTATTGATATCAACTTCGAAGCAAATCACCCCCAAAATAACTTTCTACTACTTTTTGACCCCGTCAAGGGATGAATTTCAATAAAATACGAAACACTTCTTCCATCAATTTTGTTAAAGAATGTTAATGCAAAATTTGAAGTAGATTGGACCAAGGAATCACGATGTCTCATACAAACTTTGCCCCCCTTTTTTACCCCCTTAGGAGTAGAACTACGGAAAATCCTTTCTTATCGGATGCCTACGTCATACAAAGAACACACCCTCCAAGTTTCAGGTCTCTACGATCAGCGGTTTAGGCTGTGCGTTGATCCGTCAGTCAGGACAAAGGATTTTATATGTATAGATGAGTTTTTACGAATTACGAATGTAAGTACTTCATTAGTTTTGTTTAGAACAGTTATGCGTTCACCGTTACTTTGTTAAAAATCTATGTGACATACCTATGTTAATTTGTATAGAAATGAAGGAAGGCGAATTTCGGAAAACACATTATATCATATAGATGGAGCTATCTTGTACGTGTGGTAGCTGAGCAATGTATATATAGAGGTTATGGTTCAATCTACCGAAACAAAAATGTCGTAATTATGCGAATCTGATTAAAGATGTGGGACCGACTCAGAGATAAGTTGGAAGCTGTAGGCTGAGAAAGTATAGAGAAATCTGACCCTAATATTATTGGAGAGACCAAAGCGTCCAAACTCCGATGGTTTGGACATGAAGAAAACTTGGGAGAGGATCAAGCCGTGAAAAGAGCGTACTTGGGACGACCGAATGGACGTAGACCGGTTGGTCATCCCAGAAGCCGATAGAGGGACGAGGGCCAGAGTGATCTTTTGGATCTCAGGGTCAAAGGCTGGCAAGAGATGGCCCAAGATTGCAAATGTGTCGATGTTGTAATTCTGCCGTACTTAAGCTAAAAAAGGGTTAAACCCGACTAGTCGATTTTGAGATATCGTCAAAAAAGCCGGGGAATGATGTCTCTAAAAAACTATGTAAGATAGAGTGAACTTTCTTAGAGAGAAAATTAGCTAATTTTCTCACCTATCACATGGACTAATTTCTATTGAAAATAATTATCAATATAATACTTAAAATCACTTTTTTTTAATTAAGTTAAGCTTTTTATTTCTAATGTTGCACTAATTATGATACTAAAACAGGGCTAACCATACCGTAACTTACTTTTAGCTTAGTAATTTCATGTTACTGTCACTACCAAAAAAACTATTACACAGTTATTCAGCATTGCTTAGGTATAAACAAGTTAAGCTGCATAACTGTTCTGTAACCAAGTATGATATTGAAAAGAGCTACGTCACTAGATAACAAAAAATGGCAAAGGGATTTTAACCTTCATTTAAGAGTCCCCAATAGACGTCAGCGCCAGTGTCGGAAAAAAAAATTGTTTTCAATCCCCCAGTATAGAACGCGTTATGCACAAAACACTTTCTTGAGGCGTGCGTGTAAGCTATTCAATGACAATGAAAAACTTAAAAATATTGACCCGTTCAATTGCAATATTTCCGCTATAAAAAAAGTTTTCTGGTAGCCACTATCATTTTTCTACTTTCATGTTTAGTTTTCTTGTTTTTGGAATATTATAACTATTTATGTTCAAAATTATTCTTTTACAATGTAATTTTATTAGTACACTTACCGTATGTACTTTAAGGAAACTCCAGGTCTATTTATAAGCATTAGATATTAAGAAATTTTTTTTTGTAAACGACTGTTTGTTTCTTGAATAAAATAAAATAAAAATAAAAAATTAACTAAGCAAACTTCAAATATTTTTTTTTATGCCATGAATTTATGCAACATTACTTAGCTAAAGAGGGGTTAAGAAAATATTGCTTGTAGTTAACCCCGTTATAGCTTAGGATGGATTAGTGATAAGTTGACGAAAAAAAACGTTACTCCGTATTAATCGTTTATTAGAAATTAAAATTCGTATCAAATTAAACAAAAAATCACCTAAATACACAAAATAAAAATATTTGAGATCAGTAGATAGGTTTATCTATCAGTAACTTCAAGCATATAATAACTAAAAAACGTTTACCTATAACAAAATTATTTGAGATCAGTAGATAGGTTTACCTATCAGTAGCTTCAAGCATATAATAAATAAAAAACGTTTACCTATAACAAAATTATTTGAGATCAGTAGATAGGTTTACATTGCACTGATCTCAAATAATTTTGAAATACGATTATTAATAAGTAAAGAGACAACACAATTCAAGAAGGAATCTGGGGGCACGGGAGTGCCCCCGCCAAGTCGAGCCAAGCGGAGCGCAAGGGCACTACCTACCTTTTCTCGAAACGTTTCGTCGTTTTTTTGAACTCTTATAACTTTGCTTTGGATGATGTTAAATAGTTGAAAATTTCAAGATATAATGAAACTAGTACAAACATGAAACATACAAAGTTTGAATGTTGTAGCTATTATACTTTAGATTTTATCAATGTCTAAAAACCCCCGATTTCGTCACTGATTCACTGATCATCAAAATTCTTAAGGTACTTCCTAGCTTCCTAGAAAGCTGAAATTTGGTATATAAGCTAGTAATAGTATACAAACAACGAAAAAATCTTAAAACTTGAAACTTTTACCCCCCCAACCCCATAAACTATGTATGAGACTTCCGCAAATTTTGATGCTAGAGGTCTGAAAATTGATATAGAGGGTCCTTGTTACCCTTGTTATAAATAATAAGATATGTATTTCAGGATTTTTAGTAAATCATCCCCTACCAAAAAGAAATGAAATCCCACAAAAACATTTCATGTTAAATGTTGCTAAGACGAGACCATGTAGCTCGCACTGTCAAAAAGCAATCAGATCTCTTGTAGAGTTAAGTTTCTAACCCTACATGCCCAGCTCTAAATCTATAAGCCCTAATTTTACACTAATTAATCTCGTAGGCGTGCAAACCGTGGACTAAACTGGCGAGTCGGCCGCACGGAAAGAGTTTAAAAGATTGAATAGATTTTTAAGTTCAAGCCCATATGCCGAATTGCAAAAGGTTCGTGCGGCCGACTCGCCAGTTTAGTCCACGGTTTGCATACCTACGAGATTAATTAGTGTAAAATTAGGGCTTATAGACTTAGAGCTAGGCACGTAGGGTTAGAAACTTGGTTCTACAAGAGATCTGATTACTTTTTGACAGTGCGAGCTACATGGTCTCGTCTTGCCAACATTTAACATGAAATGTTTTTGTGGGATTGTGTTGTCTCTTTACTTATTAATAATCGTATTTCGTAATTAACAATTAAATAAGGCACTTTATATCAGTCTTCATTAACAAATGGACACACGTAGGAAATTTTCATAATTTTATTATGAAAATTTAACTAATTAGGTAGCATCCCTTTCCGGTGCATTCGACACTAAACTCAATACGAATACGACCCAATATCTAAAACAAACTATTTTCATAACGAATGAAACCCAAATTAACTTATTACCAAAATTAACCGTTCTTGATTTGCAGTTTTCTCAATATGAGCCAATTTCAAATGGATTGGAGCTCATAAAAGCCGATACACAGAAGGCTCCATTCCCAAAATACCCTAAGTTTGAAATTGCAGAACACCCGATTCCCATAATGATTGATTCACAAAACGGCCTGTTCCCAAAATACACTAAATTCTCGATTTTTATACCAAAGCCTTTTTAATGTAATAAAACCTAGACAGGTTTTATTCCAAATACATACCAACTTCGAAAAAGAGGTCAATCAACGAATCAGACTCGGCTGGGCAGTGTTCGGGAAGCTCCGCAATATCTTGTCATCCAATATACCGCAGTGTCTCAAGTCAAAAGTCTTTGATCAGTGTGTGTTGCCAGTGATGACTTATGGCACTGAGACGTGGCCGCTAACGATGGGCCTCATAAGAAAACTCAAAGTCACTCAGAGGGCGATGGAGAGAGCTATGCTTGGAGTTTATCTGCGGGATCGCATTAGAAATGATGAAATCCGCGCAAGAACTAAAGTCACGGACATAGCTCGAAGAATCGCTAGACTTAAGAAGCAGTGGGCAGGACACATCGCTCGTAGAACTGACGGCCGATGGGGCCGAAAGGTTCTCGAGTGGCTTCCGCGGACCGGAAGATGCAGTGTAGGTAGGCCTTCAAAAAGATGGAGCGACGACCTGGTGAAGGTGGCGGGAACGCATTGGATGCGGATGGCGCAGGGCCGATCTGTTTGGCGAGCCTTGGGGGCGGCCTATGTTCAGCAGTGGACGTCTTTCGGCTGAAATGATGATGATGATGATGTATTCAAATAGGTAACACATAAATACTTTCATTCACTCATTCGATCCATTCGTGCCAATTCTTGTGAATCGACCTGTAACTGCAATCCTTAAGTCCCTATATTAAATTATAACCATATGAATAAATAACGAAAACTCAGTAGTAGGTACAGAATTACCTAATGTCTTACCTTCCTGTGTTATGACTATGAGACATGGCGGGAACGCGACGAAACGTCGCCCGCACAACCACGTCCGCACTGTTCCCCGGCTCCCTAATTTGACCAATCGTGCGTCCGCGCCGCGGAATGCGAACAGCAGATAACTTACTTCTAGCCTAGTAATGTGGCTTAACTTTATTTTAACTAAAGATTATTTACAAAATATTTATTTCTCTTCGTTTTAAAAAAACAGGTGATTGGTTATTTAGATATTTATAGTGTATAAAAAAAAAAGTTTTACTTAGGTTAAAGAGGGTTAAAGGATCTTAACTGATTTTTAATTAAGTTTTTTATGTTAACTTGTTTATAGTCTAGTTTTTAACGAAATATTTATGAGAAGTTAACTAGCCTTTAACAGAGTTAAAGGATCTTTACTTATTTTTAGGCTAGGAAAAATGGTTAACTTCGTTTTAACTAAGCAAATTATTAAAAAACAAGTAGATTTCGTGAAGCTAAGAGCCTTTTGCCCTCTTATAGACAATTTTTGTGGCTTAACTAGTATTTAATTAAGTAAGTCTTAAAAAAAACTGTCACTTGACTGTTTCACGACAATTGTATCTCCGAAACCGTAGAATGTAGGAGATATGTGTCTGTTGACGCCCTCTGGTGATGTCAAGCGACAACAACGCTACTGCGCACAATTAAGAACGACGACCGCACGAGGGCGCTGCAATCGCGACGGTTGTCAGTGTCAAAATTCTTTCTTTCTTACAACCGTAACAACGACTCCAATTTTGTTAGCGAGACAAGAGCGCACCATTTTTCTTTATATATTGTACAAATCCGTTTGAAAATCTGAGCAAATAAATATTTTTGCTGAAGAAATTAAGAATCCTTCATTGAAATTGCCTCTGCCGAACCACCCAAGAGATTGCCAAAGCACAGCCGCAACATTGGACCTTCGAGCCGCATCATCGCAGAAGCAGCTTCAACCAGCACACGAGGATCAAGTTGATCACACCAGGAGAAAGGTCATATTCGCACTCCGTCCTTCCTTCCTTCCCACTCGGATTTGTGCTAATACCGTGTCCGTTGACTACATTTCAGGGTACCTACGCGAACGGTTAAACACACGCACCGTCATTCCGTACCGGCTACGAGTCTAAAGTGTAGAATTGTAAGTACTCTTGTCTTCCACATACCACAAAATGCCTACGGACGATTTAACATCCCAAAAATCGCCTCTCTCAATTTACATTGAGAATATTAGCGATGTACGTAATTTAATTAAAAAGCGAGGCACAGTCAAAGGCAAGCTAACGTTGTTCGAAAAGTATGTCGGCGGTCTTGACACTACGTTTAATTCATTGTTAGCCACGGAATTAAAATTGCGTATCAAAAATTGCACACAGTACTTTACAGATTTTGATTTAATTCAAACTAAAATCGAAGAGCTGTCACAAAATGAGGAAGAATTAAATCAAAATTTAGAGTCACGTGAGGCTTTTGAGACGCAATATTACCGGGTTATGGCTCAAGCTACAAAACTGATCGAAGATGCGCTTGCTGTAACCACGAACGAAGCGAACAATTCCAACAATTGTTCTTCTCTAAATTCGTGTCCGGTTAAATTGCCTACCATTTCTTTACCATCGTTTGACGGTTCGTACGAACACTGGCTAGAGTTTAGGGACACTTACACATCACTAATACATAACTCTAAAGATATTGGAGCGATTCAGAAATTTCACTACTTACGTTCGGCCCTCACAGGTAACGCCTTACAGGTAATTAAATCATTAGAGTTTTCGTCGGTGAACTACACTGTTGCTTGGGAGTTGCTTGAGAACAGATATAATAACCACAGGGTACTCACACACACTTACGTAAAGTCATTGTTCACAACACAGTCTTTGACTAAAGAGTGTCCTTCACAAATTAGGAGGTTAGTCGATTCCGTCCTACGTAACCTTCGCGCCCTCAACACGTTAGACGAGCCTACGGACTCGTGGGATACGCTTATTATTTATTTAATCGTCACGAAGCTAGATGCAGTCACAGAGCGCGAATGGGAACAATATAAGGGCTCGATGAACTTAAGACAAAAAAGCGATACGTGTTCTAAAATCATGCTGGCCGATTTACTTGACTTTTTAAGAAACAGAGCTGATATGTTGGAAGCTATAAAATCTAATCACACAAAAAATACGCACACATATACACAAGAAGTTAAAAAGTTATTTACAAATCAGCCGCCTCAATCACAACAATCACGATCCGTATCACAAAGTTATGTATCTAGTTCCGCAAACACTCACGCGACTAAACTTAACTCTAAACGCATGTTTGTTAAAAATTGTCACATGTGTAATGGAAATCATCCGTTATATTCGTGCAATGGCTTCTTGGATCTATCTGTTGACGAGAAAACGCGCCTGCTTAACGACAAAAGGCTGTGTCTAAACTGTATGAGGTCAGGTCACACTGTTGCTACATGCCTATTCGGCCCATGTAAAATATGCCATAAAAAACACAACAGTCTTATACATAGCCCGAGTAATGACGGCGGCGGCTCGTCAACATCTGAGATAACCAATGCACCTGTGACGACAACAGCTAATCACCATTCACTCACACAATGCAATTATAATACGCACGACGCCAGGAATGCAAGCGACCCCCTCACACACTCTCAATTATTGCAACCGGTCCTGTTATCCACGGCGCTAGTGGACGTTACCGATTGTAATAATATCAATCACCGGGCGCGAGTACTTTTAGATAGCGGAAGTCAACATAGTTTTGTTACTCAATCATTCATTACAAAAATAAACGCACCTATCATACAGTCCACTCACAAAATTACGGGCGTGGGTCAGTCTGTCACACAGTGCACACAGTCTTGTCAGATTTACCTACGATCGACAACGAGTGAGTATCATACACGCATCAATTGTATGATACTCCCTTGCATCACACAAAAGCTACCGTCGGCTCACATAGACGTAAACACACTACAATTGCCACAAAATATCCAGCTCGCCGATCCAGCATATTACAAACCATCACAGATTGATATATTGATCGGCGCAGATATTTTCTGGGATTTAATAAGTGACGGCCACATTAAATTGACGAACGGGCCACATTTATTAAATACAAAACTGGGATGGATTATCTCAGGGCCGTTATACACACAAACATCTAACACTAAACAAAATTCATCTAAACGAACACAATGTCATTCTACACACACAGACACACAATCAATAGACACACGACTTCGTAATATTCGGAAAATCAATGAGGTTTCAAAGGTAAGCGATGAGTTGACGGAGGACGAGCGTTCTTGCGAACAGCTGTTTACAAGTACCTACCACACAGCGCCTAGACAACAGCCGACCTGGTATCACGCGGGCTCGAGCTCGACGCGCTCAGCAGCTCGGACTTGTGGTGGCGCGCCCGTCAGTTTTACACCAGCCGGAATCGAACTGGCTACATCACCATACGACATGCACACGAAATTTACCACAAAATGATTTTCTTACTTAAATTAAATACGATTAGCTTGACGTGTCAAACCGATGTTTATCCATTTCTTTTCGGTAAAATTTTATCTTTTAATCGAAAAACGCACCGCCGTGTATGTTCTCCGGTTCGTGTAGGTAAAACGCACGCATTAAAATAAATATGAGCCGTAGAAGCGGCCCACTATATCTCACCGAAATAAATGAATCAACAAAATGGCTGACACGTCTCGCACAAATTCAATCGTTTCCAACAGAATACACAAATTTATTAAATAACATACAATTTAACACACACTATATTTTAAAATTAAACATGTCTATAGATTAATTAGGGTGGGTGAACGCCTATCGAACTCAAGTAATTTAAATACGACAAAAATCCTTTTGTTATTATCTTTTAAACATAAATTCACACAACTTCTTGTTTGTAACACAAGCAACTGTTATACACGGGACAGCGGCACCTGTTATCTGCAGTCAGAGATAACTGGTGGCCGCTCGGAGGTAGAAACCTAGCTAAGCGGGTGGTTTGCGAGTGCGTTACGTGTGCGCGTATGAGGGAACTGTCTTCACAACAAGTATGGGTAATTTGACTTCACAACGATTAGCCCCGGATTTCCCTTCATACGTTGTGGCGTACTAGATTATGCGGGACCAGTGTTCGTACTAAATCGCAAAGGTAGGGGCGCGAAGTTAGGGAAGGCATATATTGGTAATTGTCTGTTCTCTACTCGTGCTGTCTATCTCGACTTGGTAACAGGCTTGACCACACAGGCATCCCGGCTGGCCTTGAAACATTTTATTTCCCGTCGCGGCAAGCCTGCTGAAATATTTTTCGACAACGGTAGAACCTTTGTTGGCGCACCGAAAGAACTCTCATTGTTCCTACAAAGTAATTCTGCTTGCTTGATCGACTCTGCCTCTATATATAAAATTAAATTAAGTTTCATATCACCTTATGCCGTTTTGTGGGAGACAAGCGTCAAATCTTGCAGATTTTGCCTTGGAAGCGTCGTTGGCAATGCAAATTTGACGTACGAAAAGTTCAGTACGGTGTTAGCACAAATCGAGGCCGTCCTAAACTCTCGTCCTATGCATCCTCTATCCACAGACCGCAGCGACTACCTTGCCCTTACTCCAGCACACTTCCTCATTTGCCGTTCTTTGACGTCCCCCCCATGCGAAGACCTGACCCCAGTTGCGTCAGGCCGGCTCCCCCGCTACGAGAGGCTGGAGCAACTGAGGCAGCATTTTTGGAAGCGATGGTCGAAGGAGTACGTCTCGGAGCTGCAGACGAGGACAAAATGGCACACAACTGGTCAAGATATCGTCCTTGGCTCCCTTGTCCTCGCCAAAGAAGACGGCCTGCCACCCCTGAAATGGCGTCTAGGGAGGGTGGCTGAAGTATTCACCGGCAACGACGGCGTTTCCCGCGTGGCCGACGTTAAGACGTCGGCTGGTCTCCTTCGTAGGGCATTCTCGAAGCTGTGCCCACTGCCACTGCAGGCAAACACGGACTCTTCTTCGTGATCTACACCAAATATTTTGGGACCCTGGTGTTCCCAAGGCCCGGGGCATGTTGACGCCCTCTGGTGATGTCAAGCGACAACAACGCTACTGCGCACAATTAAGAACGACGACCGCACGAGGGCGCTGCAATCGCGACGGTTGTCAGTGTCAAAATTCTTTCTTTCTTACAACCGTAACAACGACTCCAATTTTGTTAGCGAGACAAGAGCGCACCATTTTTCTTTATATATTGTACAAATCCGTTTGAAAATCTGAGCAAATAAATATTTTTGCTGAAGAAATTAAGAATCCTTCATTGAAATTGCCTCTGCCGAACCACCCAAGAGATTGCCAAAGCACAGCCGCAACAGTGTCTTAGAACAAAATGTAGAGAATTTTGCGCTCTGTAATTTGGCATCATTAACTCGAAACTGACCAAATGAGGCTTAACCCTATTTTAGCTTAAGTACGGCAGAATTGTAAACTTACCCTTCACTTCATTATAGGGTAAAATACCCAGTTTAGTCAGTCAGGCACCGGTAGTTGGCCTCTGTCAATCTTTCGCACGAGTGGAAAGAGCACGAGATATCTTTCATACTACTCGCACTCATATACGGCCGACTACCGGTGTCTGGCTAACTACTGGGTACTCACGTCTTGGTTACGAAAAGAACAGAGGATTCGTTCACCGCTTTGCTAGTCGCGCACTCTCGTAACTGGGCCGTTGGTGTAGGTCAATATCGGTTCATCGTGACGACCTAAAGGTTATAGCGGGTAGGTAACAATTTCCGACTGCTAATTGCCTTTGAAGTGATAAGCTCCTGATTGGGTAAGGTGGCGTGTAAATTGGGTGTTTTTAGTTTGGCACTGAAAGAAATCGGCTGCTAGTAGCACGAAAGCACAGTAATAATCTCTATACATTTAAAAAGAAAACTCCTCACTGATGGACTGACTGACTTATCTTATCAATGCCCGACCCGAATCATTGGATCTAGCAAAAATAATACGGGATAAGGTAAAACCGAGAGTTATATAATGCAATTTAACAGCCGCAATTGTAATTACTAGACTCTTCGAATTTTCCACACATGTAGGTGATCATAACATTAAAAAAAAATAATCAGGATTTTTGGAAATTCAGGAAATGGGAAAAAACGGGATATGTTCACTAACTGATACCATTGACGATGGCAAATTTTTGGATGTTGCTTTGCCGGATGTTTATACAATTCAATGAAAGAGATAAAGAAGTTTTACCACAAATTCGAATTCTGCGTTCACGAAATATTTTTATCTCGATTCAGTCTGTATCCAGGTTAATTGTTTAATAATTGGGTTATTGCAAAAATTGTAGTTCAAAAAAAGAATAACTTTTTGTTAGTGAATACCGTAATAATTGTAATTTAGTGCTTGAGGCAACGTTTCTGAAAATTACTGCGGATTTTGTGTACTGTGGCGTATAAACTACATGCGAGCATTTCAACTCGATACCTCCACGCGTTCCCGAGGTAAAGGGTCTTGACAGACAGACGGATGGAAAACAAAATGATCTTAAAAGGGTTCCGTTTTCCTTTTTGAGGTACGGAACCCTAATAACTTTGATTTCAATACTGGATGAAAAAACCCTTCTGTATACTTCCCGTTCCCATGGGAATTCCGGGAAAATACATACCTTATGTCACTCGTGCAACTGAGACGAATCTAATGACACCTCACACTTCAAAATCCATTGAGCCGTTTAGGCTGCAGAATGATACATACCTACATACAAAAATACATACGCTCGAAAAACATAACCCTCCTAGAGTAACAATTCGGTTGACAAATAAAATTATTGATTGATTGATTGATGCTTTTTTCCTCACACTGGTTTTTTACTGAAGATTATTTTCACAAGTACCGTTTTTTCCCAATTTGGATTGACACAGAAACAGTATCGACGGAGCTCCGCTCACACGGAGCTCCTTCTGCTGTGTGCTTTTGGCCCTTCAGGCCGATCCAAACTCAACGTTATCTAAACCTACCTTGTTTCTGTGTCGATTAGAATTGGAGAAAACACGACTGTGAAAATAGGCTGTGAAAATACTTTTAAAACATATTTGAATAATAACTTACAAATACGATTGTTGAAAACCATAGTTCCCCTCAAAGTTAAATATAAATACAGAGACAATTATAAGAGTCTATTTAGATACTGTAAAGTAATGAATATATTTGAAAAGGTCGATTTAGCTATTATAACACAGTACTGTGAGAAAATAAGCCAGTTGAAAAGGAAGAGTAGACCAGGGAACTTACGAAATCTGTCTAACTTGCCAAACTATATAACGCCGAGATCTAATAATGTATAAGGCCGGAGAGTATGGACGTCTATTCTGCCTTGCATACTAAATAAATTTCCACTAGAAACTATTAAAGAAATTGTGAATAACAAAGCCAACAAGATTAAGGGTATCCTTGTACGTCACTTAGACCAACCTCCTTAACAAAAAGGTTTATGATATTAATGGGTAAAAGGTAGTGATGATTTGCCAAACTGTAAGTAACTAAGTAGGTAACTAATATTATTATTATTAACTGCAACAATCCTACAATTTAAGGATTAAAGTTAATGCTGTATAAAGTGTATTTTTTTTTCTGAAATAAACAGTTTAAAATTTTTTTTTTTTTTTTTTAGTCTTCAGTAAAAAAACATTGTGGGAAAAAAGTATTCGGGAAAAAATTTAACTACTGGGAAATAACGATTCGGGCAAATTGATCTAACAAATAATTTATTGATTTTATTGTTAGTTCTACATCCATACTGGTTTTAGGATCGATTTGTACACTAGTAATTTATTGTCTACTGACGGCCTTCAACTGTGGGGTAGTGTTTGTAACTCCTCCATCATGCGAATTCAGAGAATGCAGAACGTAATCCTCCGAACAATCAGCAATGTTCCTTGGTTTGTGACTAATGCTGAGATCCACGAACATCTGGAAATACTCACAGTGAGAGAAGAAATAACTAGTGTTAAAACTAGATACAGGGGACGGCTTGAGACCCACCCCAATACCCTTACACGACAGCTCACACTTACCCGTTATGTTAAACGCCTTAAAAGAAAAGACATCCTATGATGCAATGAATTATGAGTAGATGTTCTCGCTAGGGGACACACTCTGAATGAGAGAAGCATGCAGCATATTTGCTAAAAGTGATTGCACTGATTGCAGATTATAACTTATAAAAACAAAAAAAAAAATTGTTCTGGTCATCATCATCATCATCAGCCTATAGCAGTCCACTGCTGGACATAGGCCTCTTCCATGGCGCGCCACAACACTGTCTTCGGCCCCTCGCATCCATCCGCCGCCAGCGACCCTCTTAAGGTTATCCGTCCACCGTGCCTTAGGACGCCCTACACTACGTTTCCCCGTCCGTGGTCTCCATTCGAGGACTCGTCTGCTCCACCGCTCATCAGCCCATTAGTTCTGGTGCCAAAAACTAATCGGAGAGGAGGATTTTTTTAGGAAAACCTAAGTCCAGCAAAGGACGTCTTCTGACTGACATGATGATGGATGATACTCGTTTTAAATCTGCCTCGTTAAAATCTGTTCCCAGTAACTATGTAATTGATTTAGTTAGACGTACTAATGCGTCCACATTTCACTTTCATTGACAATATACTTTAAATTTAAAACAAAGTCCTCTGACTGGAATATCCAAGTATAGTATTTGAAAGCGATTTTTTGAAAATCCTTACGTCCATTTAAATAAAATCTGCAGTTTGGACCTTACCTGCAACGTCATTAAGTCTAAACTGAAGCTATTTACGAAGTGGAGATAGCTCTTTTGGTAAATTATCTGTCGTTTATAGCGCCGGCAATTCCTTCTTTAATTGTTCATTTCGAATTCACGTAGCCGTCGTAAAGTTTTCTAAGACGTTGGCTGTTAGTTTGTAGTTTAAGTCGCTGTTGGTTGTACATTTTGTTGTTATTTTCTTATTGTCGCTCCCATTTGGATAGATTTCTTATCGGACAAATTGTCTGCTTTCTGCATAAACTAAATATGCTGAATTACCATCATGATTCTTCTTCTATTTAGTGAAAGGCTGCCTTAAAAACCTTTGTCCTTGAAGGGGGTTTTTCAAAAACTACTTATATTTAATTATAAATTATTTAATTTATTGAATCAGGCGTTACTTTGCGGAGGTCCATATTAATGAACTAAAACAATTACTTTGCTCACCCGCGACCTTTCCTTTGATTAAGGTCGCGGGTGAGCAAAGTAATTGTTTTAGTTCGTTTTATAAATTATTGTAGATACATTGCCAGAAATATTAAATTATGGCTATGGGAGAACTCTTTAAAAAACATATTTCTGAACATGACATTATCAAAAAATTAGTAAATTTTATAGTGGTGGCCGGCTCGTCCGGGGTAGTATCACCCTCTCACAGAACACCGGCGTGAAGCAGCAGTACTCCCTGCTGCGTTTCGTACGGTCTGTGAGAGCGCCGGGGGCCCAATACCACTCCCCCTCCCCTATTCCCTCTCCTTTTTCTTTAGGGCTGACAACGCACTGGCATCGCGTATAGCACTGCGGGTGTCTATGGACAGTGGTGATCATTTAACATCCAGGTGACCCACTAGTTCGTTTGACTGGCCTCTCTAACAAAAAAAATAAAATTTTTTAATCACATAAAAATCAATTGAATCAGGCGTTATTTTTCGGAGGTCCGTATCAATGAACTTTTTCCCTTGCTCCTCGGCTACCATATAAAATCAACAAAAAAATCATTTTTTTTTATTTCTTTAAACCTTTTTACTCTACAGTGTGAGTCTACACCAAGTGTATGTCATGTCACCTTTAAATTTGTAACGTTTAAAAGATACGGTGATTTTAGTTACACTTTAAACCTCCTGATTGTTCGCATTTTATGACAGTAAGGGGCTGTTTCACCACCCATTGATTAATTTTAACTGACGGATAAATGTGATGCCGTCTCCGTCTATTCGAACAAAACAAACAGAGACGGCATCACATTTATGCGTCAAATAAATTTGAGCAATGGATGGTGAATCAGGGGGTAAATGTACAGATTTTTAATCAAGCACGCATCGCAATAATAAAACACAGGCGCGGCAAAATTGAAACTTGCTTCTCTTTAAAATTGTGCGCTTTGGAAATGATTCAATTTTGGTTTTAATTTGTTACTATTGTGTCCCCCAGTTTTCTCAACAAGGGGCGTTGCTGCTGTCATGGCCGTCATAGGGGCGCCAGCATTCAAAATATGCATTAATTTCAAAACACCGACGCGCCTGTCCCCTCAAATTCATAATTGTACGAAAAGCTTTGTTTCTATATCGCTTTATCGCGCAAAATATCGAGTCACCCTCCATCTTTCAATTAGACCCACCCTACCGAACATTATAATAAAATTTCCCCCTCGCCTGGGACAAAATTAAGAAAAAACAAATACTCATTAGACACTCGATCGTGTATTTTCAAGCCTTCGCTAATTAAAAAAAAAAGTGAAAATCTTTATTTTTCCGTCGACGAAATTAAAAAAAAGTTTCACAAAGTGTTCCGCTTCTAATTTTGTTTTAAGAAGATTTTCTTAGATTAGAATGAATTGGGACAATGAACTTTTACTTTTTGCAAATTAAGTTGGACAGGCGTTTTTGTGAAATAGCACCGAGCATTTATTTGGTGCGCAGGGAATTGTGTCGCGTTTCGAGTAACAAAATATTTTGTTTGTCGGAATTCCTTTCGTCAAGCCACTATAGTACATTTCAAATATGAGCAGCAATGAGGAAAGATATAAAAAAAATAACAATATTTTTTTAGTTTCTAAATTTAAACACGGTTGTTAAGGTAAACGCCCCTGTGCTCGACACTGACCTAATACATGACACCTTCTATCTTATGTTATAGTAAGAGAGGTGATAGATGGGTGTCATTTACTGGGCGTTGAGGTGTCGATCATTGGTACATTTACCTTAAAATTGCTATCTATCTAATACCTTTAAACGAGCAATTCTTGTATATATATATATATAATCAGGATCTCGGAAACGGCTCCAACGATTTCGATGAAATTTGGTATGTGGGGGTTTTCGGGGATGAAAAACTGATCTAGCTATGTTTCATTTTCAGAAAATAGCTTTTACTCGTGTTTTCCGGCTATTTTTGTTTGCATTAGAATATAAAGCTAAATTTCGCCAACTTCGAGCAGATCATAATGGCACATTAGAAATCGGGTGGTCGCGGATCCAGCCGACCTCGGTTCGAGTCCACGTTTTTTTTCAAGATTTTTAGTTTTTTTTTTAAGTTTATTTTTATGAGAAAACGTCAAGTTTCTTCTTTTGTGAGAAAAAGTTACTTTTTTGTGAGAAAAAGTTACTTTTTTGTTAGAAAAAGTATTATAGGGAACGTGCAGTTCCTATAGGCGGCAGCACTAATGCGACAGAAGAGACACTATGCGGACAGTAAAACAAACTTATCAAGGTAAAACATTCAAATTGATGGCACCCTTATGGCACCAGTTGGCAGCACCGTCTATGTGCACGTTCCCTATTGGGAGCACAGAACAGGAAAAGCCGGTTGTCTGTAAAGTCGGTTTACGGACGATAGTTTAACGTGACTCACCCCTCCACCCCCTCCGGTGTTTTTGTCAAATATCTTGAAAACGGTGCATCCTACGGCAAAATCAATGAAATTTTCATCCCCCCTTTAATTCCCCCGCGCTCCCTCCACCGCAACCCCTCCCCCCTCTCACCCCCCCCCCCCTCCGGTGTATATAATCAGGATCTCGGAAACGGCTCCAACGATTTCGATGAAATTTGGTATTTGGGGGTTTTCGGGGATGAAAAATTGATCTAGCTTGGTCTTATCTCTGGGAAAACGCTTGGTACCGAGTTTCTGCCCGAGCAGAGCTCGGTCGCCCAGGTACTTGATGTTAATAAAGAGATTTTTTCGTTTTAATCTTTTAATATCACTGAAGTTGTCAATAGAACAAAAATATAATAAAAAAAAATACAATTCCAAACTTAAAAGTAAAGTCGCCAGAGTTAGCGACAATTGAATTCTGAAATTTTACTAATATAAAAATAAATAAATAAAATAAACATCACGGGACAATTCACACCAATTTACCTAGTCCCAAAGTAAGCTAAGAAAAGCTTGTGTAATGGGTAGGTACTAAGCAACGGATAAACATACTTACTTATATAGATAGATACATACTTAAATACATATTAAACAACCAAGACCCGAGAACAAACATTCGTATTTGACATACAAATATCTACCCCGACACGGGAATCGAACCCGGAACCTCAAGCTTCGTAGTCAGGTTCTCTAACCAGGAGGCTATCAGGGCCCAGTTGCATAACAAAGTACAACTTTATTACAAGCGGAACTCCCTTTCTAGTTAATATAATTGAAGCGAAAGTTCCGCTTGTAATATTAGTTGTACTTTGTTATGCAACTGGGCCCAGGTCGTCAAATATATATGGGACTAACTAATCATTCCGCTGCTGAAGCCTAACCTTTCTAAAAATACTGTACAATATTCCAAAATCCATCAATAATCCCGGGTCAAATTTCATGCATCATATTTGCAGCTTGACATTTTGACAGGTGACAGCTTACGTTCGGGACGTCACTTAGCAGCTGTCAGAGTTTTAGACGGAACGATTAAACCGGAGAGCTATGTCCGTCCTTATTACGCGAGGATTGCTAGAAAGAGAAGCTGTTAACATGTGATTACTTAAGGAATGTAGGGACATAGGGATCATAGGGATGATACAGGTCTTTTTTATTAAAATTTCGTGTTTTTGCGAAGAGCAAAGTCAGTTTTTGGCATTGACAAAATAAAATGTCTCGATTTGCATCAGAAGTAACTACCTATAGAACTATATAGCGTTATAACAATGTAATATTTTACACACGGCGTTGCTTGGCCAGTTTGTTTTCCTTGAACTTTGCTTGCCGCATGTCTAGATCGGTCCATTATTTACTGAAAAAATCAAAGATTTTTCATTTATCGACTGCCGATTCGAGTAACACCGCTGCACCGTTATTAAATTTAAATGTCTTGCAAAATATAGGTTACTAGGTATTGCCCGCGACTCCGTTTGGGAAGATTAAGGGTATAACAAAATAGCCTACGACTTACCATATAAAGACAAAAAAAATAATGAAAATCGGTTAACCCGTTTCGGAGGAGTTCGATAGCAAACATCGTGACATGAGATTTTTATATATTAGACAAGATACTCGTATTTATTGCCGACTAGCTGATGGCTTCGGGCCCGCTGGAGTTTACGTTCGTAAAATCCTTGTCCTAACAATTACAAACACAACAAAAAAAAATCAACCAATTTGGTGCCGTGGTTCTCGAATTTTGCTCTTAGCAACACATTTGGCGATTTAATTTTATTTATTATTAGATATAGATTTTGTATTCCTTGTTTTTTGTTGTCCGGACCCCAACGACGACACCCTGTATAAATTTACAGCAGCCATACTAAAGGGGCTTTGGCTGTATGCCACTAACTTGTAACAGTACTGTTATGTTTTCCCATATAACGGCAACATAGCAAGGCACAGCCGGGTAATAATCAACCAGTGATCTGCGCCGTCTTTAACTAAACTTTAGTTAACGAATGATAAACTTTAATTAGTTGGTCTTACTTAAGAGGGAAGTGCGAGCTCAATTGTTCCTGTGAGGTACTCGTAACTGAATTGTGACACGCTGTAGAAGCAAAAGGCAGAAAAAGTCATGGTCACACCTACACATCGGTAACTCGTGGCATTTAGGTAGCACTTGACAGTGCTTCTACCTTCCAATTCCTTGACTGACGTGGCCAGAATACCAAAATTTTGATCGATAAAGCTTATATGTCACTTATCACTCAGCGAAAATAATCGCTTCGCTTTTGCTATTGCAGCGGCCTCTGAGGAGTAGGTTGACTTGTAAAAATTTAAAACAAATAATTATTAATTCTTTATCACGAATGTCATATATTAAATTTAAATGATTAAAATTCTTACTGGTTTCTTTTTGTCGACTCGTACAGAAAGAGCATTGTCCCATCCTAGTCTGTTAATAACTGTCAAGTGCTACCTAAATGCCACGAGTTACCGATGTGTAGTCACACCGCATTTTCGGACAAGGGTATCACGAAAAATAACAAGAACTTGTTGAAACATGCTCAATAAAAGGTCCCGAAAGTGATATATTATAAGAGTAATTATCGCTTAATTTTTTTCTTACTTTTTCCAGAAACTTGACTTCTCACCCGGTACCTGGCTTTCACCCCACCCCATCAATAATAGCATTAATATCTGGGTCATCATCATCATCATCATCATCATCCCAGAATATATACGTCCCACTGCAGGGCACAGGCTTCCTCTCAGAATGAGAGGGCTTGGGTTGAAGTTCCCACGCGGGTCCAGTGCGGATTGGGAACTTCACATACACCATTGAATTTCTTCGCAGGTGTACGAAGGTTTCCTCACGATGTTTTCCTTCAAAGGTAGCTCATGGTAAATTTTAAATGTAAATGTATAGCTGGGTATCTTTCTGGAATAACACAGACTATTTTTGATGCGACAACGTCTAATCAATCGATGAACGCCGGCTGCATACACGAAAAAACATGACTCATTGTAACGTACATGTAACGTTTTGTAACGTTACATTCTACAGAGCAGCGAAGCTGGCCAGTTGCAAAAGAGCGGCAAACGCCAGGATGTACAATGCGGGGTGCGGGGGGGGGGGGGGGCGGGGTTGAATGTTTTGTTATGACGTTGTCACGTTAAACTATCGTCCGTAAGCCGACTTTACAGACAACCGGTTTTTTTTTAACACGCTTTTATAAACCACTAAGCTTAGAAACGTGATTTAAGTGTTCATCGATACGATGTAAATGAAGGCCAGTATGTAATTTCTAGGAATTCCAATGGGAATTCATTAAATTCCCGGGATTTAAATTCAAATACTAGGTCGAATGGTTTACGCGAGCGAAGCGGCGAGTAAACACTAGTTTTTACTATACCAAGAGAAAATTTAACAACTCCTAACTAAAGCTCTTCGTAGTGGGGCTTAGATTACATAATGGATTCATAATAGTTAATAACTGTTGTTACCATAGAAGTAACAATAAAAGGAATCGACACAATAATTATTACCTTACCTCAGACAAAAACCTCGGCGGAAATTTGCAGAGGTCCATATTATTGAACTGAAAGAATTACCCGCAACTTTTTTTGTATGATTATACTGATTCCTTTCCAAAAAAAAACCGTGGTCGCGGGTGAGCAAAGTAGTTGTTTCAGTGGGTACGTATCAAAATATATAAAGTTTAAAACAAATAATGGACGAAATACATAATGGTCATTTGATATAATGCAATTTCCTTGGAAATTCTCAACTTTACAGGATTTCCATAACATAAACCTAACCTAACCTAAACCAATCTACACACACACATACACTATTAAAAAAATTCGTTTAATCAATAGTTTCATAGAAAATTTTAGTATGTATTATGACCATTATGTATTTCGTCCATTATTTGTTTTAAACTCTTTGATCAATTATAACTGTAGATCCACAGCCGCGCGCCCGAAAATGTCAGAGCCAAATGAGCGCCACTTTGATAAAAGTGGCCTTCTTTTTTCTCAGAACGTTGCGTGAAATTGTCAAGTTTAGCTGTCAAGTGGAGTTTTGTCGCTACCGAAATTCGACTGTAATGAAGTAAAGACTAGGTTCAAATTTCTATGTAGGTGATGATTTTCTTTGTTACGCAACCAAATAAAAATTTCGACATTCTTTGAAGGGGATTTTGTTCGGCAATGTGTATCTTCAGTTTCAGTTGATCAAAGTTTAAACTTTATATATTTTGATACGTACCCGTTTCAGTTCATCAGACATTATTCTAATGAATATATATTTTTTCATGTACTTGTTTTTTTTATACAATATAGGCTTACGTTTGACCACAAACATGGTGCGTATGAAGTTCCCAATTTGCTCTGGGCTCGCGAGGGAATTTTTGAGAGGAGGCATGTGCCCTACAGTGGGACGTACATAGGCTGGGATGATGAAGCACCTCACGCTTTTATCTCACGGGATATTTCTATCATCATCATTTCCATCAGATGACCCTCATGCTCGTTTGGCTCCCTCTCATATAAAAAAAATCATCATCATTTCAGCCAAAAGACGTCCACTGCTCGCCAAACAGATCGGTCCCGCGCCATCCGCATCCACCGCGATCCCGCAATCTTAACCAGGTCGTCACTCCATCTTGATGGCCTGCCTACTTTGTCTTCCGGTCCGTGGACGCCACTCGAGAACCTTTTTGCCCCATCGGCCATCAGTTCATCACTTGAGTCTGGCGACATTTCTATCCTTACTATTAATTCTGTGGTTGGTACAGAGCTGTAGTTATATTAATCGGAAACAATGTGAGCCCCCGGGCGTGAGAGTAATGAATACACTTCAGACCTAGCAAATAATTTAAGCAGGATAAATTTGATATTATTGTTAACATGGAACAGGGATGCCTAAGATATAATATTTCGTTACCTTGAGTGATTTTCGCTAGCAAAGGGAGTTTAGGTAAGTTTAGATAAGTATGTACCTATATAAACTACTAAGAGGCCGTTGCTTGATCAATAGGTAAACAAACTAATAGTTAAAATATATGGCAAACATAACAATAGTTAACGCATTTCAAAGGCAGTTTTGACTATTAGTATCTTTAACTACTAATCAAACAACAAGCACAGTGTTGTCTATACTAATATTATAAAGAGGAAAGATTTGATTGTTTGTTTGTTTGTTTGCATTGAATAGGCTCTGAAACTACTGGACCTATTTCAAAAATTCTTTTGCCGTTAGAAAGCTACATTATCACTGAGTGACATAGGCTACTTTTTACCGCGGGAAAATACCTTTTCCTACGGGAAAATTTATTTATCGCGGGTGAAGCTGCGGACGGAAGGCTAGTTTTAAATAAACCAAAGACAATAACAACAGAAGTTTTCTTCATAATACTAATGACGTTTTTTTATAGTTCAGTTGTCGTAATGTATCGTTTTCATACTTCTGACTTTTAACCCCCGACACAAAAAGAGGGGTGTTATAAGTTTGACCGCTATATGTGTGTGTGTGTGTGTGTGTATGTATGTGTGTCTGTCTGTCTGTGGCATCAGAGCTCTTTAACGGGTGAACCGATTTGGATGCGGTTTTTTTTAATAGAAAGCAGGTTTTAAAGCGATCGTTCTTAGATATGTTTCATCAAAATCGGTTTAGCCGTTTCAAAGTTACCAGCTCTTTTGTTAGCTGCGGAAGAGATCTTAGACGCATAATGGGCATTTACTTTATGTTCAAACATACGTAAGTATGACATAATTGCGTTGGGGGTTTTTAAAATTTTTAATTTATAGTTATAAGGCAAACGATGGTATTGCAAGTAAAATTATGACAAATGAAACTATTGGAAACGATGTGACCTTGAACGACACCTGTAAGAGTATGATATGAGAGTAGTGATTTTCTTTACAAATACACGGTACACGGAACGTCTAGCCAATATTTTTTGAAAAATGTAGAGTTCGCAAAGTAGATACTACAAGTATAACTTACCATTGAATTAAATATATGTAGATATCTGAAAATATTTTTTAACTGTTTTAAACTTTCGTGATTTTCACTCATAATTACTAAACTAAACGGGACTAATCACGCAATAAATGGGTAATTATTTATTTACCTCGACGTTTCGGCCACATTGCAGCAACCGGGGTCACGAGTTAACTCAAAAAATGTGGCGAAAACGTCGAGGTAAATAAATAAACATTTATATTTATTGCGTGCGTTATTACCCGTTTAGTTTAGTAATTATATATTATTTCTCTTTTAAACAAATTTAAACCATAGTAATTGTTCGTGGTGACTAATTTCCAAACCGCTATAACTGGGAACGTATAAAGTTTAAAACGAATAATGGACGAAATACATAATGGTCATAATATTATACTAAAATTTTCTATGAAACTATTGATAAAACGAACTTTTTTAATCGTATAATCTATAGATTGGTTTAGGTTAGGTTAGGTTTATTTTATGAAAATCCTGTAAAGTTGAGAATTTCCAAGAAAATTGCATTATATCAAATGACCATTATGTATTTCGTCCATTATTAATTTTAAACTTTATATATTTTGATACGTACCCGCTATAACTTAACTTTAAAAGTTGCTTAGGTGACTAGACATTTTCTTCCATGTACCCTTCACATATGTATGGTATAGTCCGACGACATTGCAATAACAAACGTAACCGAAAAGCTTGTACTTTTAAAATTTTATCCAAATTTACGAGCGTTTCAAACGCTAAGGAACCCAGCAAACATAATCATAACAGTTACAGCCATGGCGGCCTAATAACGAAACAAATGAAATCCGTAAACAGCTTCGAGAAACTTCGAATTGTTGGAGTGGGGAAACGGTCGGTTCATTTAGCGAAATGAGCAACAGAATTTAGTTATTAATTTTATCATAGAGCATGGAATCATTAGCTGCTACTAGATACGGCGTTGAAGATAATATCCTCGTCCAATGCCAATGAGATATGAATCAACTGTAAATAGGAAAAAGATTCAAATATATTTTCTTTTCAAATAGAACGAAACAAAACAAATGCAACTGTGTTCCAATTTGGAATGATATAAATTCCTTTGAAATGGGAATGTCTTTAATCAAGCACATTGGCCAGGACGAGGTCATATTGCGAAATTACGTTGAGCTAGTGAACCATCACTCCCATAGAACATTGAAAAAAAAAATTAGAAGAAAAATGACTGGCTTATGGCCTCATAAGAAAGCTCAAGGTCACTCAGAGGGCGATGGAGAGGGCTATGTTCGGAGTTTCTCTGCGGGATCACATTAGATTATGATGAAATCTGCGCAATATCTAAGGTCACCGACATAGCTCGAAGAATCGCCAGACTCAAGTGGCAGAGGATAGGGCACATCGCTCGTACAACTGATAGCTGATGGGGCCAAAAGGTTCTCGAGTGGAGTCCACGGACTGGAAGACGCAGTGTGGGTAGGCCTCCAATGAGATGGAGTGACGACCTGGTTAAGGTTGTAACACGGCAAACCTCCGTGGTGCGCAACTGGCCGCTTACAGAAAAACAAAATTCTAAATTCTGAACTATTAATTTTCTTTTGTTTTTTTTTTTCCTGTCATTGGCTCTACAATTTGGCAAGGCTTATGCCGAAAATTGATTTCTTTCGATATAATTGTAATTTATACTCGGTAAAAATACTAATTTACTGAGTTGCTTGTATTATAAAGGGCTGCCGCTATTGCAGCCCTTCCTTTTCCGCTTCTGCCTACGATTCCACGCTCCAACCTACCTAAGAACGTTCTGCTCTACTGCCTCGGAGCAGACCGCCGGTGAAGCTTGAACCCCCTATTGGACGCTCCGAGGCTACTTGAATACCCTGCCCTGCCTTCCCACCTGTCCAGAAAACCTAGGCCAGTGTTTTTTTTATTATTTTATTGAAGAGCAGTACTGACTGGAACAATTTGTATATATTTTTTTTTTTTATGTTAGATAGGCCAGACAAACGAACTAGTGGGTCACCTGATTTTAAATGAACACCACTGTCTATAGACACCCGCAGCGCTTTACACGATGCCAGTGCGTTGTCGGCCCTAAAGGAGAGGGTAAAGGGGAAGGGAAGAGGGAGGAGGAGAGGGAATGGGTGAGGTATTGGGCCCCCGGCACTCTCACTGACCGTACGAAACGCAAGCAGGATTACTGCTGCTTCACGCCGGTGTTCTGTGAGAGGGTGGTACTGCCCCGGACGAGCAGGCCCATTCGTGATGCAGCGGCTAGCTACAACATGGCTCTACCACTACAACATACATATTTTTTATACTGTATTTTATACTGTATTATAATTTTATTTACTACATAGTTTCTTATTTCTCCGACCGGCTAGCCGGTTACAGGTTGCGGGAACGCGTTTTATGCGGATGGCGCAGAACGGATCTGTTTGGCGAGCCTTGGGGGTGGCTTATGTTCAGCAGTGAACGTTTTTCGGCTGAAATGATGATGGTGATGCCATTTCCAGTAGTGGTGCGGTGATGATTACCGTGCTCTGTGTATTTTACACACCGGGAGCGGGCAAACCACCGGTTTTGTTTTACTTTTAAATTTCAGAGGTGTTTCGGAGGGCGAAGGTCGTGTGTTACAAGGCTTTGTATAAGTTTCTCACAATTAAATTTTATTACAAACGTTTATTCAGCAAAATTGAATACGTACGTAGTTTGAGCTTTTATTTTATTTCATGGAGTCTGGTAAAGATTGTTAAATACTTGTCTTGACGTTTCATAGATTATTTTGTAGTCGCAGTGTTAACAAATAATAAAACAACTCGAAGTTAGAAGTGAATGGGAGAAAGGGAGTTCCGATACAAAAATAAATATATTTTCCGTCGTTTTTTGGCACAATACCTAATAATGCCGTGGCGTGGTGGCCGAGCGATTTGACCTATTGGCCTCTCAAGCAGAGGGTCGTGGGTCCAAATCCTGGCTCGGACCTCTTGTGTTTTTCGGAATTTATGTGCGAAATTACATTTGAAATTTACGGTGAAGGAAAACACCTGCGAAGAAATTAAATGGTGTGTGTGAAGTTCCTAATCCAAACTGTGCCTGTGTGCGCTACGTGGTCTCATTCTGAGAGGAGGCCTGTGCCCTGCAGTGGGACGTTTATAGGCTACGATAATGATGTTGATGATGACCAAATAATGGCAATGAGTAAGCGCTCAATAAAAGATTCGTGTATTTTTTTGGTAGCTATCAATATAGAGCAAAAACGAGCAAAAAAATCACGTTTATTTTATGGGAGCCCCCTTAAATATTTATTTTATTCTGTTTTTAGTATTTTTTTGTTTTAGGGGCAGCTGAAATACGTCATCTGTGGAAATTTCAACTATCTATCTATTACGGTTTATGAGATACAGCCTGGTAACAGACGGACAGATAGACAGCAGACGGATGGACAGCGGAGTCTCAGTAATAGGGTCTCGTTTATTACCCTTTAGGTACGGAACCCTAATTAGCATGTAATATTTCGAAGATTCAGCTCATTTACAAAATTCCAACCAAATCGAGTCGTTTCGGGGTTAAATAGTAAAAGAAACATACATCTACAATTTTTGTATTTAATATAAGTTGGAAGGATTTTATAAAAACTGTAACATATTTCTACAAATTATGTCAGCTGCGTGCAATTATAACCCAAACACGGCTAAATTATACGGAGTGACGCAGTAAAATGCCGCAAACGGTCTATAATAGTGCTCATCTCTCAAATTAGCATAGTTGAATTTTGATAAACTATTAAGAGGATTCGGTGTATAAAATATTTACTAAAATGTTAACATTTTGCGTTTTTACGACAATTTTTTCGTCACTACCATCTCAGCTAATATTATTCAAAGATTTTTTTTACATAACACTGACCCAAATCCAGTCCTATTTCATAATATGGTGAATGATTAGTAATATGGTGCTTGGGGTTAACTTTTTATGAAAAATAAGATTCGATCAATAGGTAATTTGATCAAGGTTCTTGCGACGTGTCTTTTCACTGAGGTTATAATTGTGGGGTTAAGTTTCCAATCCGCACTGGGCCCGCGTGGGAACTACTAGTCTAGTCGACAAGTTGAAAATGGTACAAAATAGAGATACTGCTCTTAAAATTACGTGCGATAGCTCATTGGATCCGGAATGACGTCTAGAAAAATGTGCTAAAAGCGTGTATTAGCACATAAAAAATTGCAAAAGTTATAAACAATTAAAGATGAAAAAAAAATGGCATTTCGTTTTTTGCCAATATTTCATAAACTATTAATATTTAAGAAATTTAAAAAAAAGATTCTGAAAGAGGAGGAAATTTCCAATAAAAAACTCCTAACTCCCGGAACTCTATCTCCATTATTTATAATTTTAATTTAACGCTGAAAATAGGTCTGCGCGTGACATTTTTAGGATGCGCGCGTGGCGTCAAAAGCGAGTACGGCGCATTAATTAATTTATTTAAAGTATTAAATATTTTTTTTTTAATTTGAAAAAATTATGGTGTGTTCTGAACACTATAAATAATTTATTCCCGTTGGAAATATTGCTTAAAGTTAATTTTTCAACGAGTTAAACAATTGTTAACTAACGAAATTTTCTCGAACTATCGTCTTAATTATAAGTGAAAAAAAATGTTTAAATAATGGTCGTAAAAAATTTTCGCTTCGTAGAGCCTTTCTTACATACATACTTAACAACATCGTGCCATAAAAGTTAAAAAAATATTGATACTTTGTTTATAACAATTTTTTTACTTTAACAACATTACTTGGATTTTTAAGTTTTTGTTCAAGTAAAAAAATTGTTATAAACAAAGTATCAATATTTTTTTAACTTTTATGGCACGATGTTGTTAAGTATGTATGTAAGAAAGGCTCTACGAAGCGAAAATTTTTTACGACCATTATTTAAACATTTTTTTTCACTTATAATTAAGACGATAGTTCGAGAAAATTTCGTTAGTTAACAATTGTTTAACTCGTTGAAAAATTAACTTTAAGCAAAATTTCCAACGGGAATAAATTATTTATAGTGTTCAGAACATACCATAATGTTTTCAAATTAAAAAAAAAATATTTAATACTTTAAATAAATTAATTAATGCGCCGTACTCGCTTTTGACGCCACGCGCGCATCCTAAAAATGTCACGCGCAGACCTATTTTCAGCGTTAAATTAAAATTATAAATAATGGAGATAGAGTTCCGGGAGTTAGGAGTTTTTTATTGGAAATTTCCTCCTCTTTCAGAATCTTTTTTTAAAATTTCTTAAATATTAATAGTTTATGAAATATTGGCAAAAAACGAAATGCCATTTTTTTTTCATCTTTAATTGTTTATAACTTTTGCAATTTTTTATGTGCTAATACACGCTTTTAGCACATTTTTCTAGACGTCATTCCGGATCCAATGAGCTATCGCACGTAATTTTAAGAGCAGTATCTCTATTTTGTACCATTTTCAACTTGTCGACTAGACTATACGGCCCAACCCCTCTCGTTCTAAGTGCCCTACAGTGGGACGTATATTATATACGAGTATAAGCTGGGATAACGATGATGATGATGATAATTGTGGGATGGTAATGATGCTAACTGAGCGGTCAAAACGCCCGAATATTCATCCATCTGAAAGCATACAAGAAAACATGAGCATCCAGGTTTTTAATTAATATAATCATATGTTAGCTTTGCATAAGAAAATTATAAAGTCAAGTGTAATAATTTTCTTCACACAGATACATTATACATTTTTATAAACCAAAATATGAACGTATAATGCGAGTAAATGTAATTTGAAAACAGATATGTTTTTTGGAGAGCAAACTAGAAATAAAAGACAAGTTTTGAACTAAACCGTCCGTACTTATCTAATGACTATGAGTAACTGATTGTGAGGTTCTCACATTATTACATGCATAGCTAGCTTAGCTTTCGTAAGTATGAAAGTTGTTGTCTTCAAACCTTGTATGTCGAATTTTCCCAATTTTAGTATCGAATTGACTTAAAATTATGTACGAACATGTAAAAATAAACGGATCACTCACGTCTCAAAACGAGTTTAACTCGACATGTTTCGGGCTAATCCGTAGCCCTTCCTCTCGGAGTCGCACGTCACGGCGGCTGCCACACGTGCACTATGACTTATGATGTACTTATTTTCACTATGAGTGAGTCTCACGGTAGTTTCATGTTTAAAGTACGAACATGTAGTTTGGATGACAAAACAAGTACTTTTAACAATTTCATTTTAATTCCTCTGATTTGACATTTACGTAATAAAATTACTGTTTAAATTTTACTCGAAAAAAAAAATTGAACCAAACTAAACATTCACTCGTTCAGCCTCTATTAGTCATTCCACTTAACTTAATAATGTCAAGTTAAGTGTTATAACACAATCACTAAAAGCCACTGCCTGTTAAATTTTCGTTAATTATACATTAAATACCAGAACCTTAGTCATTACAGTGTGCTAAAAGCCATAAATTGAAGGTCTTGACAGGTTTAATGTTTCAATTTCGTTATTGTAACGGTTTGATCATTGAATGTTATAAGGGTGACCTTTTTGGATATTGCCTTTTATTCCTGTATATTTGGGGATATTTTAATAACTGTGTCCAGGTTGTGATGATAAGGTATATTGTAAAAGGTGTATGGGATATTTGAATGTACTTACTAGGTTGTATTTTCAGGTGGAGTTACTTAGGTTAGGTAAGTAGTGGTGTTTGCAGTCGGGTCTGTCTGACTTTTGTGTCGATTTGTGTGGAAGGTGAAACGGATCTGAATGAAAACACACATATTTAATAAATTGATGTACAGTCAAGTGCAAAAACAAGTATCTATTCGAACCACTCAAATATATGTTACTACGGCCTTATTGCGTCGGAATAAGAGTCTGTGGTACTTATTTTTGAAACTTTGAATAAGTTCATATTTTTACACTTGTCTGTACGTAATCACATTTGAAATTTACGATAAGCTTAAAATAAATATCGACGATTTTACAAACAAAAAAATATGTAAATTGTGGTAGGTATAAAATTAAAGAAACTTACATCATATATAATAATTAAAAAAAAACACAGATGTATCGGGTTCCTCTAGTTAAATAACTAAAACTAAACATCTTAACTATAACTACGTTCAGTGGAAGTGTAGAATGCTTCCACCGTCAAATAATAAAAATGAATATTGGAGATGTATAGTCTTCCAATGTCTACTAGTGAGTTAACTCCCCTGAGGCACTGACTTGTTGTAATGACTTTTAAATAATAGCACTTTACGTGAGTCTAAGTCCTCGGTCGGTAAGCAAAATATAAACCATAACTTTAGCACTTTAGGTATATATTTTGTCCCTCGAGGCAAACTAAGTGGCATAACAAGATTCCACACTTCGCTTGAGTTCTTTAATAATCCTCTTGGCTATAATTAAAATGCGCACTTCTAGTTCTTTAGGAATGCCGTTAAACTTCCAACAAATTTAGACTGTTCATGAGACGGGTAACAATAAATTTTAGGATGACTAGCGTCATATCACGATACGTAATGTTAAGATATAATGTGGTATTAATTGTAATCCAAGGACTGGAAGACGCAGTACAGGCCTCCAATAAGATGGTGCAACGACGGGAATGTGGTGGATGCGGATGGCGCTAGACCGGTCTGTTTGGTGAACCTAGGGGGAAGCCTATGTTCAGTATCGAACGTCTTTCAGCTGAAATGATGCTGATAATTAATTATAACATATCCGTTGGACCAGTGGGCTCTCAAACAGAGGGTCGTGGGTCCGAAGCTGATCTTGCAGCTCTGAAATTACACTTGAAAGTTGCGATGAGTTTTTTAGTGGAGGAAAACGTCGTGCTACTTGCATGAAAGCAAGTTAATGGTGTGTGTGATGTTTCCAATCTGCACACGGCCTGCGTAGAAACTAAACAATCAAGCCTTTCAATAGACACACGTGTCCAGCATATGCATGGGTACATAAGTAAATGAGCGATTGACAACAGTAGACACAATTTGCCGAGTATTTTCCAGCTGTTTTGTATAAAGCTTTATCACAACATGTGGATGACATTAATATTTATTGTGTAAGAATTAAAACCATTAAGAAAAATAATAATAAAAACTAAAACTTATTATGAAACGGAGTCCCTTTAGGCAAGGTTCTGAAGATACTGGCAGCGTTTCCCCTTTGAATAGCTAAGCTAATTCTTTGTTCGAGGTAGCTGCCAGATCTTCGGTCTTTTGTGAAATGTGCCCATATATTTACAGCCAAAATTGGCTACATTAGCAACAACAGAGCATATCATCAGAGCTGTTCTAATTAAGACGTAGGTACAAAGCAAAAAAAAGCAGTCGTCGTAGTTGAAATCGGCAATGATGATTGTCGTCATCCTCTTATGAGCTTTTCTTCTCATTAGCCTTTGGTGTTAGTTTTTTTTTTATGACCACCTGAAAAATCTAACTATTACAAAACATATTTTTGCAACGATAGTTTTCGGCGAAACAATTTGATGGTTATTTAATTTATGCGTAGACATGATTCCGAGCATGAATAAAAATATGACCAAATAGTATTCGGACTAATGAAATTCTGCGTAATCAAACTACGGGAATTTAGATTCTGCGATATCTGTTTATCCAAAAAAACCTATTATGGCTATATAAATTATGCCACAAAGAATTATAACTTATAAAATTATGCCAAAACAGGTTGAACCGTATGGCTATATTTAAACTCTGGCGATGCGAACATCCTTATAAAGTGCTAGCTCTCCAAATTTGTCTACACACGGCTGGCTAGAATTTAATAAATCGCCCATGAATGGCCCGGATGCGCGCAAGTCTAGCTCATAACATTCTCAAAGGATAAAATGAAATGTTTCCGCATTTTCCGCATTTTCCGCTTAGGAGCACGCTTGTAGCTGTTTAGGTGGGCTGTGAATGGGGCGCGTGATTTTGGCAACATTGTTAATATCGGCGCTAGCTTCATTGGCGGAGGGGAATGGGTTTATTTTTATGATGGTTCCCGAGTTATATTCAAACATAGTTTTTATCCGCGGTGTCGCATGCTGAAACTATTGGATGTAGTCAAATTGAAATTCCAATTTTTTTTCATGGGAATTCCTAAAAATTACATCGTGCTTCATTTGTGTTGTAACTTGTATAACGAAGAGGGCGGAAAAATTGCATGTAAAACCATTTTTTCGACGCAAACTTAGCTATTTCGAATGACTTGGCCTCACTACTTGGCGGAGGAGCAATATAAGTATTCCATTTATTTTATTTCATTTCAAAATCACTGTGTAAAATGAACGGATCAAATCTCAGGTCAGGTTTTAAAACTTAATTCTTGCCTTACCTCCTCCACGTCTCCCGAAGTTAGATAATACGAAACAAATACAAGAATCGCACGCGTGTGCCGGTACTCAAGTGTGGTACAAATTGAAATTCAGTCTGCGTCTTTCCCCCGGGATAAAACAGTGATTTTTATCGTGGTTTAGCTACAAATACATTATTTATACTTCTTTGCTTTTACAGAACAAACCTTTTAACTGACTGCGGTATAGATAAAGACGAAATAATACCTAAATAAATATCACAGGACAATTCACACCAATTGACCTAGCTCCAAAGTAAGCAAAGCTTGTTTTATGAGTACAAGGCAACGGATAAACATACTTATTAGATATTAAACATCCAAGACTCGAGCACAAACTTTCGTATTTTTCACACAAATATCTGCCCCGACCGGGAATTGTACCCAGGACCTGAAGCTTCGTAGTCAGGTTCAGGTCTATAAATAGAGGATCCATTCATTTAACTGATCATCGTTTGTCAATTGCGTCATTTCACAAACTTCCATTACCTTCAAATCCATATGCTTACTTTTTAAATCTGAAAACTTAACCGCTCCATCTGTTGACGCCCTCTGGTGACATCTAGCGACAACAACGCTACGGCGCACAATTTAAGAACGACGACCGCACGAGGGCGCTGCAATCGCGACGGTTGTCAGTGTCAAAATCCCTTTTTTTTTCTTACAACCGTAACATCGACACAAATTTGTTAGCGAGACAAGAGCGCACCATTTTTTCTTTATATTGTATTGTACAAATCCTGTAGAAAATCTGAGCAAGTAAATATTTTTGCTGAAGAAAATTGAGAATCCTTCATACATATATATTTATTTCAGAAATTAATAAAAAAAAAATACAATAAAATCAGATCCGCAGCGTAGGCTTCGTCAATGAGAAAAAAAAAGAAAATATTTTGTTATCCGCAACAAGCTTGAATCCTTCATTGAAGTTGTTTCTGCCGAACCACCCAAGAGATTGCCAAAGCATAGTCGCAACACCATCTTTTTACAAACCCTGAAAACGTTTAGTCGTACTTGTGTAGTCACAGCTTACCATACAAACGGTCATAATGGTTCCTACCCCCTAATTATTGACCAATTTTTTATATTTACCAGTCAACAATGAAGCTACATAGGTTTCTTGTTTAATTTTTGAAATGTATTCATTAAACTTAATTTTATTTATGTATGTATTTATGCTGACCCGACAAACGTTGTTCACCAAATAGAGAGAAAAAAAAATCACAAAAATCGGTCATGCCGTTTTGGATAAGTTCGATAACAAACACCGTGACACGACGTTTTTATATATTAGATTATTGATTTCGTACGAAAGTAATTTCGGCAATTATCTGTTTGGTACAAATCAATCACAAGCAATCGCAGTCACCGACACAGCATGAAGAATCGGCAGACTCATGTAACAGTGGGCAGGGTACATCGCCCGTGAAACTGATGGTCAATGGGGCCTAAAGGTTCTCGAATGGCGTCGATGGACCTGAAGACGCGATGTAGGTACGTCTGCAACAAGAGGAAGCGAATGCATGTCGGACCGGTCTGTTCGGCTAACTTTGAGTGAAGCCTATGTTTAGCCAGTGTACCTACCTCTTTTGACAGATGATGATGATGATGATGACTAATCAAAATTATGGAAATCAAAAAGTCCAAACGAAGATCTTGTTTTGATTGACAGCATATTGATCAAAATTGCTTAACGTTTATGAATTGGAAACTGTTATCACCGTTCGACTTTCACGTAAAAGCATTTTCGCTTATACTCCACAATCCTCTTAGCGAAAACTCGAGAAATACTTAAACAAAAATATCAAATATCTACGCAATGTATTTAGTTTCGGAACCCAGCAAGCATCATAAGTCTTACAAGCCAAGACGCAGCCGCTCGCTCTCAAGCAACCAATCCATTATTCATAGCAATCCTTTTCAATGGGATAAAATGGTAAGAAATATCCGATCTGTCCTTGTCTTTTGGTACATGAGTGATGGTGACCCTTGGAATGGTGACAGATGGGAATTTTGGTTAAAATGTTGGTATCATTGTGAGGAATTCGGAGTAGTGTTTACGTTTTAGGGTTTTAAATCTGCGCGGCTATGAGTATAAAAATAAAAATTAAGTTCGAGAGTTTGACTAGTAAAACATTGAACCTGTTTGATTCCTAATTCACCGCAGAACCTTCTTATAGTAATTGTACTTATAATGAATTTTCTTGCCAAAAATGCGATGCCAGTATGACTTATTCTGTAAAAAGATTACACGGTTGATCACGATTCAGTTGGTTTGATAGTAGTTTAGGGTATTCGTCAAGTCTAGGGTGAATGAGCATTTACTAGGCAAGCGTGGTCCATCGTAGGCCTCATTTTCGCTTTCCATCAGGCGTGATTGTGGTCAAACGCAAGCCTCTATTATATAAAAAAAAATCGTTGTATAAGCAAGATGTCACGGCTAAAGAAATGTTCCTATATCTATACTATCTATCTATCTATCATCATATACCTACAGTTTATACCGTGTGGGCACATTTAGATCGGTCAATAAAAATAGTCTGAAAGTATAACGCATAGAAAAATCTGTTCTAACGAACTATGTCATCCATTTTATTGAAGAAAAATATTTTCATTCCTGTCCCGGTAACGGTCTGTCGGTAACCAAATCTAGAATATGAAATTTGATCCAGATCTCGTTGACTCGTACTAAGGCAACTTAGGCCCAACGTTCCGGGTTTATTCGAGATAAATGTCCAGCCTCACTTTAACTTTGTGATCTGTACTTTTCTGTGTGCAACTTAAAAACCGATGATGAACCGGAGATGAAGGGACGACCTAGATGCTTATCGCGAAGGATGGTAGCAGCAGCAGGAACTCGCATTGGATAGCATAAGAACAAAAAACAAACGAATAAAAAAAATTAAAAGGTACATACAATTACTCATAATATCATGGGCTACTTTTTATCCCGGAAAAACCAAAATGTCATGAAAAATCAAATAAGGATAAGCTAGTTTCTTAGCATGATTCGCACTACGCCTAGTATTGTAGAAAACCTTTACATAACTTATGTATCAACTGTATTGGGCATCCTTAATTCCCCACTAAAATTGACCTATAAAATAGCACACGTAAGTACCTTTTGAGCCGGGTGGGTCATAAATTCATAGTAAGTGAAGGTTGGAGCCACTGTGCACTAAACTCCACCCTAAGATAATGCTCCGTGACAAATGGCATACGGGTTAGAAGATAAAATGGTTTTTAAATGGACGCCAAGGCGTTTTAAAAAGTTAAATGCGTATTACTATAGTGAACGGCCATTATGAAATACAGATGTAGTGCATATGGTTTTCCATCGTATTTTATTGGAAAAGTTCGTATTTAATTTATTGTACTCTCCCAATTTGCTTCAGTACCTACCCATCGTACAGCTGTAGGAGGTGAGACACATGATATTTTACTATATAATAACACGTTAATGGATATGAAAATGTCACTCGTTTAATACAATAATTGATTGACTCTTCGGGTGCCGTCTTATTCCGATTGAGATCCCACGTTTACCGATGGACTCGCATAAAGCACGGTCGCGAAGCATGAATAATATCGTAGAATGACCTGTCACTATGTCGCCGCCTCCGGCGAATAAAATGATAATCGCAAAAACGTAACTTTTCAGGAAAAATAAAAAACACATTTTTGCCAATTACTGCTAAACAAGTGAACGTAAACTGATGATAGTCAGCGTTACGGAAAGCTAATTTTTTAAGAATTCTTCTTTTTTTAGTGTCACTTATATAATACATATTATAAAGGAGTTAATTAAAAAATTAGAAGTTAGTGGAAATCGATCATCATCTGAGATTTATAAAGTCGATTATCATTTTATTCCCGCTTTTTCAAGGGTTTAAAATACGTATTGTATGGTTGTTTTATCATTTTATTCTACTATTTTTACGGTTCGATTAGTAAAAATAATAGTTACATATCATCTTATTCTCGTTAATATTGTGAAATTTGTTTTATGATAATGTAATTTATCTGGTATTGCAATGAAACAATAACATGGTAATCAACTTTGGCTTTATTTCAATTATTAGGTTAAAATTAACAGAATCTCGAAAAAAATTAAAACAATACAATTTATTAGGTACTTATTACTTGATTCTTATTCTTCATCATCATTATTCATTTCAGAGTTCTTTACATAAGTCAAGGACTCATAAAAAGCATGATAGTAGCTTGGAATATCACCTGCCTTACAAAGGCTAATCAGGTCGTCGTATAATATAATTGGCAAGAGCTGGGTGTATAATACTGGTCTGGTAGTTCGGTTTCAAGGACAGAGCTTGGGCTGACTATAGATTTAAGTGTCTGTCTGGTACCTCGCATGCTTCTTAATTTTTGGATTGACTCTGTGTTTATTCGGAAATATTCAGAATCGACGTCATATTAAAATTTGTATTTTAAAATTGACGGCTCTGCAGAAGAAACACTGACTTTCATTATTTTATTATTTATTATTATCGGTTGACTTTGAATCGCTGTTGTGCTTTCATTGCTGATCATCGTTTCGTCCGTTAAGATACTTTCTGTATTATTTTCTGGTTGTAGAGTTTCGTCCAAATCAGTAGCATCAAGGGTCCTTGTTTGTTCTTTGTGCTTGTCACCTTCGTAAACATCAAAGGTCGAGGGCTGGTTGCAGTTCTGGAATATTTGATTTAGACATCGTTTTGATGACCGCTGCAATGAAGATTCATTCAACGCATGCTTTGAAGTTGGTGTCAAATCAGAAGTACAAATCTTGTTATTTCCACCGACTATCGGTGAAGGTGATGCTATGAAATCTGCTGCATTCAAAATAAGCAAAATATTTGAAATAGTTGACGGAGTTCTCAATATATTCTGAGTGGCATGTTCGTACATAGCACTTACAGTTCAAAATCGGAGGCAGGATTTGGGTTGACTAAGGAGCTGCTGTTTGTCTTGGTTCCCCGCTTGGTTTTTGTTTTTTGGACAGGTTCTATGTTCATTTGAGAATATCCAGAATCAAAATCATATTTATACTGTAAAATTGAGGGCTGTGAGCAAGCGACTCTCACTTCCATTATCTGTGTCCATGATACTTTTTGCCCTACCTCATTTTTAACCCAATTTTTATTATTTATTAGTTCTTTTATGTTATAAAACTCCTTTTGAAGCATTTCTTCAACGTTGTACTTTTCTCCGTTGACTTTCGCGTTCATAATGATTGCGTACATCTGGTCCGGCGTGTACACGACTCTATTTTTTAATTCTCTTTCAATGTTGGCGTGCACAGAGTCTCCCTCACTCTGGCCATCGTTGTCAAGACTGTGATGGATAGGACTCTGAAGGTCAGGACTTTGGTGACTGGGAGTGTACTGCTCAAGACTATGATGGGCAAGTGTTTGATGTGGACTGTAATCGGGACTCTGATGGGCAGGACTGCGACGGACAGGACTTTGGTGAACCGGACTCTCATTGTCAATACTGTGACAGGCAGGAGTCTGAGGGTTAGGACACTGGTGGCTGGGAGAGTACTGCTCTGGACTATGATGGGCAGGAGTTTGCGACTGGACTCTGATCGGGACTCTGATGGGCAGAACTGCGACGAACAGGACTTTGGTGAACCAAGCTCTCACCGTCAAGACTGTGACGGGAAGATCTCTGAAGGTCAGGATTTTGATGGTTGGGAGTGTACTGCTAGGAATATGATTGACAAGAGTTTGATGGGCTGAACTCTGATCGGAACTCTGATGGGCAGTACTGCAACGGACAGGACTTTGGTGAACCGGGCTCTCATTGCCAAAACTGTGACAGAGAGGACTCTGAGGGCCAGGACTCTGGTGGGCAGGTCTATACGTCATGCTTGAATTACCGATAATCGTTTTATCTGAGAGTACACTGCTACAATTACTATTCCTCTGTAATGTTTCATCTAAATCATTACCGTCAAAAGGCGACGCTAGTTCTTGTTCTCGGTTATCAAAAATACCTATAGAATTAGACGATGTTGACGGCTGAGCGTCGTTAAGAAATATTTGACTCAGACATCGTTTTGAATTCGTATGAGAGGGTCCTATACATTCATGTGTTGAGGTTGGTGTCAAATCAGTAGAACAATTAGTGTTTGATCTGGAGTTCCCTTAAGTTGTTGATAAACGATTGAAGGTGATGCTATAAAATTCACAGAATTCAATAAGAGGGAAATGTTTGATATATTTGATGGAGTGCTTATTATATTTTGAGAGGCTTTTTCTAAATAATCTGAGTCTCCTCCAATGCTTGAAGAACTCTTACTGCGCTGTAAATTTTGAAATCTCTCTGGGCTAGGCAAATATTTAGACACATCTGGTGAGAAATCTTGGTTCAATTCAGAATCATTTTCTTCGCAATATTTTTTTTTCTCTAGATATTTGTCTTAAATCTTAATATATAAAAGAAGATACTGACTGACTGACTGACTGACTGACTGACTGACATATCAACGCACAGTCCAAACCACTGGGCCTAGAGATTCCAAATTTGGCATGTAGGTTCCTTATAAGGCCTAGGGGTGCACTAAGAAAGGATTTTTTAAATTTCACTCCCTAAGGGGGTGAAAAGGGGGTCCAAAGTTTGTATGGGGAAACAAGATTAGTTCGACTATTTTATTCGAAACTTCACAGAAGTACTCCTAATGGTAAATGAGTAAACACGTGTTTCAGGTTTTTTGAGAATTCAACCCCTAAAAGGGGGGAAAGGGGTAACTAAGTCTGAAAATCAACATGGGTGTTGTTTCTATGGGTTATCGGGTCGCTGGTTATGAAAACAACAACGGTTTTAAAATCCGACGTGGCGGACGTAAAATACCATCTCCCTGGATGGGGTGCGATGGGGTTGAAATGTCTAAATAAACTAAATGACTGTTGACATATCAACGCACAGCCCAAACCACTGGATCTAGAGACTTGAAATTTTGCACATAGATACCTTATACAATGTAGGCATCCACTAAGGAAGGATTTTTGGGAATTCCCACGGGAACGGGAAAAAACGGGATTTATAAATTCGATTCCGAGTGACCCTATCTCAGTAACTATAATAACTAGACTCTTCAAATTTGATACACAAGTAGGTATTATATTAGTAAAAACATTAATTTCAGGATTTTTCAAAATTCCCACGGGATAAGGAAAAAACGGGATTTATACATTCAGGTCAACGGGATCCTATGAACTATAATTACTAGACTCTTCAAGTTTGACATAGAAGTAGATAATTATAATAGTAAAAAACTGTTTTAGGGATTTTCGGAAATTCTCACGGGATAAGGAAAACACGGGATTTTTCGTTTTACTGGTCGTAGAAAGCTGAAATTCGGCATGTAGGTTGCTTGGGGAGTGTAGAAGAGGATTGAGAGAGGACTTTCCAAAATTCCCACGGGAACGGGAGAAAAGGATTTTTCGTTTTACTGGTCGCAGAAAGCTGAAATTCGGCATGTAGGTTGTTTGAACAGTGCAGAGGAGCATTGAGAGAGGACTTTCCAAAATTCCCACGGGAACGGGAAAAACGGGATTTTTCGTTTTACTGGTCGTAGAAAGCTGAAATTTGGCAAGTGGGTTCCTTGGGGAGTGTAGGGGAGCATAAAGAAAGCATTTCCCGAAATTCTTACGGGAACGGGAAAAAACGGGATTTTCCGTTGTACTGGTTGTAGAAAGCTAAAATTTCAAAATTAAGTTTATACTGTGAGTAGGCCGCAAAGGGCTCTTTAACCGACTTCAAAAAAAGGAGGAGGTATGTTCACCGATTTCTCGGTCAATTGTGGACCGATTATGAAAATTATTTTTTTATTCGTAAGAATATAATATAGGTACTCCTAAGATGGCCCCATTGTCACCAAATCAGGATCTGATGACGGGATCTCAGGGAAATCGAGGGCAACTCTCAAATTTTGTAGACAAACATTACGTTTTTCATATATTTTCTCAAGCTATTTAAGTGTTTGCGTCTGGTAGACATCATCTCATGTTGATGAGCTGATGATGGAAGGTAAAACTCCTTAACGGTTAGGAGTTGAGGATATTTTTTTAAATATTACAGGTACGTATAGTCCGATAGTTGTATTATTTCAGGTTATCCAGGTGAGCTGATGATGGAAGGTTAAACTCCTTAACGGTTAGGAGTTATAGGAAGTTTCTTTAAATATCATATGCACGTATAGACCTTTAGATGTATTCTTTCTGGTTATTCAGATGAGCTGATGATGGAAGGTATAACTTTTTAACGGTTACGTCACACAACACTTTAACAAAATACTATATATAATATGTATAATATCAATGCTAAGTAGGTACATATCGCTTCCAGTTACTCAAGTTTCCGTAGAAGGTAAGAAAACATTGAATTATGGGTATGTATTACAATACCGATGTACGAAAGACCGAATGTATTAAAACATCGAATGGGTCAAAAGACCGACACGATTTTTTTCTGAAACCGTAAACTTAGGTTAGGTTTGTTTTATAACAATCTTAAAAAGTTAACGGTTTCAGGAAAAAATCGTGTCGGTCTTTTGACCCATTCGATGTTTTAATACATTCGGTCTTTCGTACTTCGGTATTGTAATACATACCTAATGCAGGACAGGGGATAGTACCTAATAATAGGTTTTATATTATTAACAAGCCTGGTTATTTTAGTGCCCGCTTCCGAATTAGCGAAAAACATTGTACAAAAATATAAAGTTATACTGTAAAGGACCGTATCTACCTGTAGTCGGGCTTGCTTGCACGCTTACTTGAACGCTTTCTTGCACGCTTGCTTGCTTGCGTGCATGCATGCTTGCTTGCATCTTGCTTGCATGCTTGCTGGCATGCTTGCATGCTTGCTTGCTTGCCTGTATGCTTGCTTGCTTGATATCTTGGTTCTTTGGAATACTCTTGGTACACGCGAGCGAAGCCGCGGGCAAAAGCTAGTCATATATATGATTCGTAGTCACTACATTTTTATCCGTCGCAGTTAATTCATAATATTCATTAAACGCGATGTCCTTTGTTTGTTCATTGTCACTCACTTCACTTATACTCTAATCACACCAATAATTATATAGTTTTAAAAATCGAACACTAAAAAGCCGACACAATGTTTTCGCGAGCCGGTTTGAGATCACATTGAGAGGCAGTTTGTTATTGTAAATAAACATTGCCACGTACCCTTAGCACTTGACATGTCGATATAGACCATTGCAATTTACATTCGACCCGTGCAATGTGACAAAAGGATATGGCAAGACGTTTTAGAGTTCCGTTTCAAATGCGTAGTTTTGGTGAGCGCCATTGCACGAACAGTATTTAGCGGTTTGCGACGAGAATAAAAAGATAACTGCGCATATCATTACTTAGCGATCTAATTTTGACGAGAACATAATAATATAGATGTTTGTCATGCGATGAGCTTTCAGTATTTTATGATAAAATTATTACACACTTTTATTCTAGTTACAAGGTATATAAATAAAAAAAATTGAAAAGTATTGTATTATGTTTCAATTTTGTCATTTACCGTACAAAAATTACGAAAAAAATTGAGCTGGTGCATTGGCACCTACGGATTCCAAATATGGCATAAAAATAAAACTAAGATAATGGTGGTTATCATTTTGTTCTCCGGGGCCGGCGATGTGTCTCTGTCGCATGTACGTAAATATTCGCCATTGCACTCGCACATTTGAATTTGTAAGAATGCGACGGAAAATATTTACGTGCGAGGGACAGAGACAAGTAGTGAAGGTCATTGTACGAAATTCATCGTGCTCCGCGACCGTACTTTAGATCTGTAAATTCTGACACACTGCAAACTAAATCAAGTTATTAATCGAAATAAAGTATTAACATAATTATGTAGTCTTAACGATTTTTTACTAACCAATATTGGATCGATGTTACCTTAAATGAATAATTTTATTTTTATTTTATATATAAAAAGGAGCTATTGCAGGGTGACCTTCCATTGTAACTCAAACGGAAACTAGTTGACTCGTGTATACTGCCCATCCTAACCTACGGTGCTGAAACATGGTCCCTGACCGAGATTCATAAGTCCAAATTGAAGGTCTGCCAAAGAGCTACGGGGCGCAGCATTTTAGAAGTTGAATGAACCGATCGAGTCCGAAACAGTACACTGCGCTCCAAAACGTGCATCGCAGATGTTAGGCAAAGCAACCGCCATGTTCAAATGGGACTCGGCTGGCCACGTCCGCCGCATGCACACAGAAAGGTGGGCGCGGGTTGCCACTGAATGGATGCCCCAAGATGGTTATCGCCGCCGCGGTAGACCAGGCGGAGATGGCGGGATGACCTAGACACGTTCACGGGCGACTGGCTGAACATAAGTACAGACAGGGCGAGTTGGAAGTCCAGAGGATAGGCCTTTTTTCCAGCAGTGGGGCACTAATACAGGCTAATAATAAAATAATTATTAAAACACCCCAGAGTATGAAACCCTAATGAAGGTAGTAAAATATGAAAGACAACCAACCATTGTTTGTAGTAATTTTCACATAAATTTTATTTACGCCAAAAGCAACATCACGCGACGTATTTTTAGATCAAAGAACGTCACACTAGTAAATTTTCTACTAAATCTGTCAAAACAGACTCTAACAGTGATTTGTCGTTCGCAGAAGGATAATGTATGTCTTGTAAAAAGCGAAAGCGACAGCCTTTTAAAATATTGTTTCACAAAATATTGTTGCTTTAAGATAATTATCATCTTTCCTTGTGTTACATGAACCGAACTGGTGGTAGATTCTTCGATATGGATATAGCTTAAATTTAATAAAGATATGACTGACTTTGTCAAGAGTATTTTATGTCATCATCATCATCATCATCGTTTCCGTCGTAGGACGTCCAATGCTGGACATGTGATAAGCCTTATTCGTACCCAATCATTACGGTTGGAAGCGGCTTGCATTCACCTTGAACCTGTCACCTTTACAAATATTGGTGGACGTCCCAAGCTGCGCTTAAGAGTCCGTGGTATCCATTCACGAACATTTCGGTCCCATCGGTCACCTGTACTCTGCTTGCACTTACTGGATGGGATGCATCCAACGCGTTCCCGCAACCTTAACCATGTAGTCGCTAACTTGATTGTCGCCTAGGTACACTGCGTCTTCCGTTCCACAGACGCCATTCGAGAACCTTGAGCAGGGGGGTTTCACTCCGCAGTTTAGGTATGTTTGGCCGGCGCGCCTCCCGGGCAGGCGTATGGCAGTAGGTTGTCGCTTGGCTATCGGTTCGCACGTAATTAAGCATCTTTAGTTCTGTGATTTTTGTAACAAACAATGACTTCTAAACGATATTATAATTAACTTACTTTTTTACTAAAGGTAGTTTACTGAATTAATAAACTCTGTCGCCGAAATTGGTAGAAGGATAGCGAAACTCAAGCGGCAGTGGGCGGGACATATTGCCCGAAAAACCGATTCGTGGTGTAGAGCTGTCCTGAATTGGAGACCATGGGAACAGAAAAGACCAGTGGGCAGACCATAGATGAGATGGAAAGACGATATAAAAAAGGTGGCGGGCAGCAACTGGACTCTAACTGACCAAAATAGACAGAGAAGAAGAAGAAGTGATCTTTCTTGATTAATATACCTACCTGAATATCGGTGAGTGGGAGCCCTGTGCTGCTTGGATTTGGATCAGCGGTGTCCAATGGAATATGAACGCTCGTATCAGACGATAAGTTTCAATATCGCGTGCAAGCAGTTAAAGGTCGTAAGAGTAGGCAAATTTTTATACCTAAAGTTGACTTTTGTACGAAAGTGATCCTTCTGTACATACTCTAGTACTATTAGTTATTCTGTGCACTGAGAAAGCTGTGCCCTGACTAATTTTGCTTTATTTAATTATTTTAATTAAATCTAAAGAAACAGTTTTTATGAAACATCTCGGCGTTTCAAGAACTTAAAAAAAACCTCTACAGTTTCAACTGTGATTATCCTTCTTAATTAATTTGACGTGCCTGGCCCCTTAATTAAGAGTTAAATTGAGACGTCGCCAGTATTTTGGGACCTCCGCCGTGTAAGTATGGGTTTAGAATAACGGTTGCCTTTTTGAAATTGGAATTTTTCGGTCCTTTTTAATGGGCGTTGCGAATGTTTGGATTCTATCATTAGGTTTTTTAAACTATAAATAAATTATAAAAATTATAAACCCCCAACGCAATTAAGTCTTAGATCCCTTCCGCAGCATACAAAAGAGCTGCTAACTTTGAAACGGCTAGACCAATTTTGATGAAACATGTCTAAGAACCATCGCCACGAAACCAGCTTTCAAATAAATAAAAAACACATCCAAATCGGTTCACCCGTTTAAAAGTTATAATGCCACAGACAGACAGGCGCACACACACACACATAGCGGTCAAACTTATAACACCCCTCTTTTTGTGTCGGGGGTTAAAAAGGATAGGAAAAAAGGTCGTGTTAGCATAGGTAGTCATTTGACCTACAGTCTCAAGCAGAAGGTCGCGGGGTCGGTGATACCGTAAAGCGCATGCCAAATTTCAAATGTAATTTCGCACGTAAATTGCGAAAAAATCAGAGGTCCGATCCGAGGCTCAAACCAACGACCATCTGCTTGAGTGGCCATAGGTCTAACCACTAGACTTCTACAGCGAATTAGAAGCTATTTACTACAAAAATAGTTTGTACTATTTACTACAAGTCCATACTCGTTCTTCCAAAAATAAAAACGAGATACAAAAGTTACACGATCTCCGCGAATGGCTCATAACGCGCACAATGAAGGTATTAGCTTGGGGCGGTAAATATTTTAGGCCCTGCAATGAATGGCGCGCTCTGTATCTCACAGCTTTAAGCCTACCGGAGAAGGCAACAACAGATAAACCCATAACTTTAAATTAAAAATTTTAAAAACCCCCAACGCAATTATGTCACTCGTATGTTTGAACATTAAGTCAATGCCCATTATGCGTCTCAGATCCCTTCCGCAGCTAACAAAAGAGCTGATAACTTTGAAACGACTCAACCGATTTTGAAGAAACATATCTAATAACCATCGCCAAGAAACCTGCTTTCTATTCTAAAAACCGCATCCAAATCGGTTTACCCGTTTAAGAGCTATGATGCCACAAACATACACACAGACAGGCACACACACACACACACACACACACACACACACACAACCCTCTTTTTGTGTCGGGGGTTACTCAAGTTTTAGAACAAATAAAAAGTATAAACAAATGAAGCAGGTTTAAACGATCTATCACTATGTGCATGCGAGTAAATTAACAATTTAATTCACTTGGCGATTTTTTTTTGTATTTTGTGTGCTTGCTTGCTACTATATCGCACTCCCAGTACAACACTGCATCATCTCGAAATAATACACCATTTTAATTTAGACTTTACTTAATTTCCGGAAAGTCTAAATTAAAATGGTGTATTATTTCGAGATGATGCACTGTTGTACTGGGAGTGCGAATGCACAGGGCAATGCGTATTTAATCCGGCTTCACGTTGTCTTTCACAGAAATCTGTCGTTGTTTTTTATTTGATCAAAGGCTGATGTCCTGTCAATCGTTCAAAGGTTAACTGTATGAGATCCTTTTAAGGGATAAGCCCGCATCTGTACATCTGTTTCTCTTGTTAACTGTTAGTTTTATGTTTTTTATGTAGAATAGAGTTTTATATAATACATACATACTTCAGCGCACCATTCACATAAGCCTATACTGGTTGGACCTCTATGTTATCTCAAACAGAGGGTTGTGGGTTCAAGATCGGGCTTGTATCTCTGAGTTTTTCGAAATTTATATGCGAAATTACATTTGTATCTAAACACGAGCTTAAGGGCGAAGGAAAACATAGTGAGGAAACCTGCACACACAAGCGAAGACATTCAACGGTATGTGTAAAGTTCTCAATCCCCACTGGGCCTGCGTGGGAACTATGGCCCAAGGCTTCTCGCTCTGAGAGGAGCCCTGCGACCTGCAGTGGGTCGTATATAGACCGGGATGACGATAATAAATACTAATAAATAAATAAATGATAATATGAGTGAAAAGTCGCTAAAGTTTAAAACAATTTATTTATCGTGTAAGTAATAATATGAGGGTAGCCTATGTCCATGAGGGAGGCCTATGTCCAGCAGTGGACGTCCTGCGGCTGAAATGATGATCGTGTACGTACGCTACCACAACCCACTAGGGAAGTGTTTCTTTTTTTTACAAAATTACTGTACATGACTCCTCCGTACGACTTAATGCTCTAAGCGTATCCAGTTTTACGCGTTACGATTTGTACGGCAAGGTGCGGGGTACATTCGGAGGGTCCGTTGAATGAGTTATATGCATAACTTGGTATGTATCTGCTAGTACTATGCGTTCATATAAAAATTATTATGGTCGTAATAGACGGTCTGCCTTTGAAGCGGTTGTAGTGCTGTTAACTCATATTGAAACTGTACACCGACTAATTGCATTTAATAAGGCAGTACCTGGGCGACCGAGCTCTGCTCGGGCAGAAACTCGGTACCAAGCGTTTTCCCAGAGATAAGACCAAGCTAGATCAATTTTTCATCCCCGAAAACCCCCAAATACCAAATTTCATCGAAATCGTTGGAGCCGTTTCCGAGATCAAAACACCGGTGGGGTGGGGGGGGGGGGTGAGAGGGGGGAGGGGATGCGGGGGAGGGAGCGCGGGGGTAATTAAGAGGGGATGAAAATTTCATTGATTTTGCCGTAGGATGCACCGTTTTCAAGATATTTGACAAAAACACCGAGATCCTGATTTTATATATATATACAAGAATTGCTCGTTTAAAGGTATTAGATTAAATGAAGTATGTAAGTTTTATATAGGCTTGCATTTGACCACAATCACGCTTGATGGAAAGCGAAGATGAGGCCTACGATGGAGCGCGCTTGCCTAGTAAAGGTTCATTCACTCTATACTTGATTTAGGGGAATAAGCAGAAAGAAGGCAGTTGACCGAGGTGTTGCTGTGGTGTGTTGTTGTTTCTTGTTGGTGTTGGTGTTGCTTGGCCAAACCGTACAACAAATACGGGGCACTGTAACCGGTACGCGCGAGCTGCACAACTGCTCAGACCCTTCCTCCTGAATTGCTACTACAGGCAACAGACCGGAACACGAAGAGAGTCGCTTGGCGGCCTGGCTCAACCTATAGGGTGGTGACCAGCCACGGCCGAAGCCTACTGCCGGAGTTGTATTCGCTTTGAGTTGAGTTGGTGAGTTGTTTCGTACCACAGCCCGAGGCAGCGTAGGCAAAGCGTTGAGTGCAATGTGCAAACTTAGACTCACCAGAACTATCGACGCGGAATCGGCTTATATTAAACCAACCGAAAAAAGCTTCATGTTTGCACAATAAGCGCGAATAATACATTGATCGGCTCGTCTCAATTCGGTCCGCGGAGCCGAGCCGATCAACGACTTTTGCCTTCTTATTGCGTGGACATCGGCTTAAGCCGACACCGCTTCGCTAGATGTTGTTTGAAATTGAAGTCATATTATGAAAAAAAATACGGTTTCAACGGGACTCAGCGGGACAACGGTTTCAGCACAAACATTTGTATTTTTTATAAAAACATAATGCCACGACCGGGAATCGAACCCGGGACCTCAAACTTCGTAGTCAGGTTCTTTAACTACTAGACTCTCCGGCCGTCTAAATGTATTTTTAACCCTCGACACAAAAAGAGGTGTGTGTGTATGTGTCTGTGGTGTATAGCTCTTAACTGGGTGAACCGATTTGAATGTGTTGTTTTTTATTTGAAAGCGGGTTTTTTGGCAATGGTTCTTAAACATGTTGCATCAAAATTAGTTCAGACGTTTCAATGTTATCAGCTCTTTTGTTAGCTGCGGAAGGAATCTTAGTCGCATAATGGGCATTTCCGTTATTTTCAAACATATTATGTGTGCCCAAATTGCGTTGGGGGTTTTTATTTCTGTATCGAATGTGTTTTTTTTTTTTTTTTTTATGTTAGAAAGGCCAGACAAACGAACTAGTGGGTCACCTGATGTTAAATGATCACCACTGTCCATAGACACCTGCAGCGCTTTACGCGATGCCAGTGCGTTGTCGGCCCTTAAGGAGAGGGAATAGGGGAAGGGGGAGAGGGAGGGGGAGAGGGAAGGGGTGAGGTATTGGGCCCCCGGCACTCTCACTGACCGTACGAAACGCAAGCAGGATTACTGCTGCTTCACGCCGGTTTTCTGTGAGAGGGTGGTACTGCCCCGGACGTGCCGGCCCATTCGTGATGCAGCGGCTAGCTACAACATGGCTCTACCACTACTAAAATAAATAAATATCTCTCTCTCTCTCTATCACTCTCTTTCTCCCTTCCTCTCTTTCTCTCTTAAGTAAGCAAACAGTCGTCTAAGCATCCAGCCAGTGCATCCCAGTCCGAGGTTCCGTCTGCAAACCGTTAAGTGCGACGTGTGGATTTAAAATTCCATTTCCGCACGTGATCTCCCGAGTTCCGATCCGCTCGTATTGTTCCGGCTGCTTCCGGACATTTACTACCGAATGAATGTTGTATGCCCGTGGTCGCCGGTAGAACTTCCTTGATAGCTCTGTACACCTGTTTTTATCCGTTAACTTCAAGGGAAGATTATTCAGGTCAAAGAGTTAATTTCTCATAGAAACCAGTGTCTTAAACTCTTACTACTTTTTAGATATTTAATAATTTAATTAAATGACTGAAATATAGATCCAAAATAGATAAATAAAATTACGTTTTCTCGGGTATTGCCGTTTCGGCGAAAATTATTTCGCAAAATGATTCATTTGGCAAATGTTTCTTTTGGCAACTGTTTATTATTTCTGAAACTGTAAACTATTCAGGATATATTTCAGGACTATCCTGTAGGTAAGGTTATGTTAGGTTTGTTTTATAACAATCCTGAAAAGTTTACAGTTTCAGAAAAAATAAACAGTTGCCAAATGAAACATTAGTAAACCATTTTTCTATCGTTTGCTCTAATTTTATATGCCATAATGGATGGTTGGTTATTCATAATTTTAATTTGTCAATTTATATCTGAAACAGTATTTTTAACCGAAATCAAAAAAGGAGGAGATTCTATGTTCGACTGTTTGTATTTTTTTTTTTTACTTTAAAATTTTTATTAACCTAACCTAAAGGCCTGTTTACACTTTGTTAAGTGTCAAGTGCAGGTGTAAAGTTATTAGTAAAAACAACGTGTTAACGGTCACGCTGTTAAGTGGTAAGTGGGCCAATCAACATTTAAACCGACGTTTTTGGCGTCTCCTGCGTTACCAAAATTGTCTCTGGCGTCTTGTCCTAACTAAACACTGTGTAAACAGTATCTGCTTGTTAAGTGCATAGTACGGACGGATGCGAACGGTATAAATATGAGGTGGATTGAGGAGCAAAAGTTGAATTTCGTAATGGAATACATAAAGTACAGTCGTTGCCCTAACTTAAGTATCCACTCAGATACGTGGCTTTGAAAGCGCACTGGAGTTGAATGAATATTATAAACATAAATGTGGGTAAATGTTTGTATGGCCTAAGAGGTAATGAACGCGCACTACTACTACCCTACTTTATTTCGCTAAAAGTAGTTCAATAAACTATATTTCATTCATGAAACACATTGCGTTCGAGACTCAGGACGAATTATCTTTTTTGTTGCAGTGTTTTTTTTTGTTTACTTTGAATGTTAACATCGATTGTTATTGAATTTAAGCAAATTTATGTAATTTGATAAAATTTTGTAGTTCTGTATTTTCGTTTCTATTTCTAATTTTTCTGTAAATCTATAATGTTGTTTTCTATTTAATATTATTACTCAATGTGACTTATAATAAATTAATATTTTGACATGTTATTCCAATTATTACATTGATATTACGAGAATACGTATACATATTTACTGCCATAAGAAAGAACCGAAAACTGCATATAATCATTGCGCAACCTACTGTGAATATTATTACCGCCCGGCCACGACTTCGCGCAACAGGCGGTGCGGCGAGCTTTTTATCAGTTCACTGCGTGTGCCGCCAGGTAACCACAGAGCGGCAAGTGTGGCAGCCGCGCAATGAACAGAGAAAACGCTCGCCGCGCCGCTGGTCGCTCAAAGTCGTGGCCGGGCCTTTAACCGCCTTCTTAACTACATACGTAGATGGCACACCACGGTTGGTCACTATCACCATTCAAATAGCCAAGTTTAGACATAACCGTGCAAGTTGCATTACATAGCAGCGCTGGATTGACCACTTGAATCTAGTTTGCTTTACTGCCTCGCAATGTAGTTAAAACTTGCCCCTTTTTTTCTGGCAAGTCTAAGGTCTAAACTCGGCTCTAATATTATTCCCCGTTCGCGTCAGTTTTTTTTTCTTTCTTTTATTGGCACTACTAGATGGCAGCACTGCGCTGCTTATACGTCGGTATCAATTCACTTTGTTATTTATTATCTACGAATAACATTATTATTAATTCATGTGGTTACACTCGTATAAGATTTTATGTGCTAGTTTATTTCTCGCTTCTTGAAATTTTAGAAGCTGGAAAAATCAAAAAACTCCCTCATATAACCAGGGGATCGAACCATAGACCACATGCGCCGAAGTCGCATACTCCACCACTGGACCAAACGATGACTTAACTTACACTGTGAAAATTAAAATCAGTTGATGCAACTGACGTTATTAAATTCATTCCATCATTCGTTATACCAGCGAAAAAACGATTTACCCTCAAATAAGGTTATATTTATATACCAGTCAATTTTCTACCCGCAATGTATGTTTTTTATGCGATTCGTTTCTTGCTTTCGAAACAACCACTGTGTCGTTACGCTAAATACATTATTTTTTTCTACAATGTCCTCAATTCATTTAACTCCTTTTATGAAGGCAAAAATAGTCGTGTTGTTTGAGAATAACACATCTATTAGTGAAATTGCTCGTCAGCTGAATCTAACGGTGAGTTAAAATTTTATGCAAATCTTGTAAAGATAGTAATATTCTATTTATCCTTGTGAAAAGACTGTATCATTTTATCTTTGTAAAACAGTGTCGTTATGGCTTTTAAAAATTTGCATTATGACAATCAGTAGATAATAAAGGAAACATTAAACTTAAAATCATTTTCTTTCACAGCGAAAAACCGTCAGATTGTGGGTAAAACGGCATGGAGATTCTGGCGACGTAGAAAGGAAGCGTCCAGGTTTTCGACCCGTCATGTTTACGTCTCAATCTGCACGTCATCGAGACATTGTTGCAAGACACACTGCAGACCCTTTCTTATCGACCAACGAAACAGCAACTGCTCACGGCATATCTGCAAAGACAGTGCGAAAACATTTACACGCTGCTGGATATAAAACATACAGACCAGCAAAAAAAATCCCACTGTCAATTGTTCACCGACAGCAAAGAGTTCGTTTTGCTGAAGAGTATTTAAATTTTGATTGGTGCAATAATGTAGTTATATTCACAGACGAAAAGTCGTTTAAATCCGACAAAGATGGCCGCAAGATACTGTGGCGGAAACACGGAGATAGGTATAATGAATGTTGTGTATTACCAACCAGAACCAGTGGCAGAATAACTTTAGCTTATTGGGGATGGATGTCATCAATGGGGCCAGGTGAAATTGTGGAAGTTGGTGGTCGCATGAATAGCGCAAAATATTTGGATATTTTGCGCGATGTCATGTTACCAACTGTGCGTGTAGCGTATCCTGAGGGCCAAATCTACTTGATACAAGATAATAGTTCGGTGCACAGTGCTCGAATTGTGCAAGAATGGCTCACGGCCCAAGATGACATTATTATTATTAACTGGCCGTCAAAGAGTCCAGACCTAAATGTCATTGAAAATTTATGGGGCCAAATGGTCCTTAACTGGGATCCATCTAATGTAAGAACAACTCAAAACCTCAAGGATCTAGTTTATTCAACTTGGGAGTCGATGCGAGGTAGTGACTTATGTTTAGCAATGGTAAATAGCATGAGAAGCCGTCTTCAACAAGTAATCGATAATGAAGGTAGATCCTTGAGGTATTGAAAATTAAATCGGTAGCTAAGGTTTTTCTGCCCGCTTTATACCATTAAGTTTATTTTTTTGTTACTATTTAAGTAAGATGGCCAAGTGATGGTATTGTAAGTAGTTTAGATAAAACATAACTCATGTTTCTGTCTAAATATTTACATGTTGATTCACTATGTGGCTATCTGCTTTTATAAAACTAATTAAATCATAAGTAGCAATTATGTTTAACACTCACTTTATTTACTCATTAGTATTATTAAATTTCGAAATATTACGGTTTGTTTACATGTCATGTCAGAATAAATGTTAATCGAATTCAACAAAATGTATTTTTCTGTAAGAAAATAAAAATCTTTTTTAAATATTATTTTATTTTTCATTTAAACTAATTCTGTATTAGATTCAAATTGAAATAAAACTTGTAAACTTATTAAACAACATACTTAAATACAAAAAGCAAATAAAAAAAAAAAAACGCAAAATCATCATTGTGACTCGAACCCTAGGCCTCACGTTTGTAAAGCCAACGCTAGACCGCTAAGCCATGAAGCACATTAAGAACTTGTGCAAAAATAAGCACCTATTGATATTAGAAACGGTAGTCTGTTCAACTAGGCATTCATTAATCTTATATCATACAAACATTTACCCACATTGATGTTTATAATAATTGATTCAACTCCAGTGCGCGTTCAAAGCCCCCTATCTGGTGGATACTTAAGTGAGGAAACGACTGTACGAGTGCTTTTGTAACATAAATTGTGCTGAATATAAAAATAAACAAGTGAGAGACACAGCTTTGTTACAAATTAGTAGAACCTCACACCCTTATTCTCGATTTCTGAAGCGATTACCGCTACTCTACCTACTTTTTAAAATTATTTCGTAATTCTAATCGTTGTTCGTCGTCCATTTTATTCGACACTTTGCACCTGCGCAAAGCACAACTAAGCAATGTGTAAACGATTTCTTAACACTTAACACTTTCTATCGGTAAAAACATGTTAACTAATCACTTCTAACCTGCACTTGCTACTTCACAAAGTGTAAACAAGTCTTAATCCATTGTATTCTAACCTAACCTACTTGTAGTGTTTACATTATTTTATGGCAAATGTTGCTATAGCAAGCCAAACGAGGTTATGAGGTATGAAATTATGGTAAACGAAGTGATTTGCTGCTAATAAGCTATGTTTTCATAAAACAAAGTACAGTGGGCTGCAAAAGTGCATGGACATCTCGGGGCGATAATCGCATGAGCAGTGTTTGATCGTTTGTGTTCATGTTTCGATGAGAATTAACTAGATGGCGTTGTGAATTGATGCAGCGTAGTGGCCGTTATCTGCATCTAGTTTATATACCAAACTAAACTGCTATTTCGAATGATCTTCTATTAGCAGCTGTGGCTTAATGGTTATACGCATGAGTTAAGTACTGGTATGTGGAGTTGGTTTATGGTTCGAATCCCAGGTCAGAGTGTTATTTTTGTTTTTTATTTATTGTTTTTTTTTTTTTTAAAATATGTATTTAATTATCAGTTTAATTAAAAAATATCTTTGATCAGAAAATAAAATAATACAACCTTTTGATATCAAACATTTTATTTAAAACATAAAAGAGCAATTTCTCAATCATTAATATTATTTCGTTTTCACCGATGTAAGGGAACGTGCAGAAACTATAGGCGGCAGCACTTGTGCGACAGAAGAGACACTATGCGAACAGTAAAAGAAACTTATCAAGTCAAAATTTATGGCACCAGTTGGCAGCACCGTCTATGTGCTCATTCCCTATAGCCATCTAAAAAATTATTGAGGTATTCTTAGCTTAAGTATTCGTTTCCAAAATTTATTGGAAAGAAGATTGAAGCATCACCACAATAAAAAGAAATAATATTATTAGCAACTAGATCTTTAAATTGGAGACCGGGTTAACATATAATTAATGAATGCATAATATTAATTATGTAATTTATGTTCAGTATGAAGTATTGAACACTTACTTGGCGATAATTTATGTTCGAGTAACTTCAAAACATAGTGTGTTGTGTTTCAAAAATAGCAAAAAAAAAACAATTTACACTTAAAAAATAGGGAACAAATAAGTACTCATAAAGAATTGAAAACTAAATTGCATTCAATTTTATACACTTATAACTACTAACATAATGGCTAGATATTAACCCGGTCTGCACTAAATGTCAAGTAACAGTTTACTTAACATTAATTGTAACATTATTAATTGTGCTTCTAACTGAAAAATAACCAACATGCATATATTTAGCAATTTATATCTTTCTCTTTTATCTCAATTTCTAATAACCCTTCTAACACAACTTCAAAAGCAATACCTATGTGAGATCAGATGGTGAATCATTCACTATAAGAATAACAATAAGTAAACATTGGTAACTGGATTATTAATAAATAATAAAGGTTCGTTCATAACAGATTAATAACAAAATAATGGTATCGGGAAATATTAACAATTTAAGTTACAAAGTCAATTTGTTTCTTAGTAACGGAGAGGATAGCCGTTACACTATCTATCACTTCTTGAAGTCGAGTTTTCATGCTCGAAACCATAATATATTGAAACATAATATCACTATTTCGCATCAGTTCCCATGTTCTGTTTACCTCAGTGTCCAAATTATTTTTTGACTTTACAAATTTTTACGTCCATTCTTATCCGACACTTTCCGTCGGTAAATATAACGATTTCGTTTTCCCAATCGAAATTTAAATGTCGAATGGCAAAGTTGACTGTGTATCTCTGTAAAAAAAAAAAACAAAATAATAAATACTTAACATTAGATCATGAATAGTGCAATTTGTAAGCAACATTGCACTAAGAAATATTAATATATGTAAAATCTTACCGTTATGCTCATATCTCGAGCTATTTTCTTTATAAGTTTTCTTGTTCCCAGAGAACAATAATTTTTGCTTTCAAAAACGTTGTTAATCGAATCATAGTAAAATATTTTCGAGAACTTGATAATTTGGATACTCACACAAGGTGATTGACAAGAAATCTAACGATTTGTGAAGTCATTATAAAAATTACCCTCAGTTTAGCAAACGAGGCGTGTAAGCATATCCAAGTATATTATTCAACATTCAACCTTAAGTAGCGCATAAATACAGCAGTCTTCAATAAATCTCTGAAGTTAAATTACGGTAGTCCAACAATCGGCAACAAACATAATCTATCTATCTGTATCTAATCTATACGCATTAACTAGACAAGGATGCAAAGATTAAGTAAAATATAAGATTATTAGTTTCACCAGTTGTTATAATGTCTCCATAGCCGAGTGGCTAAGAGAGCGGGCGAAGATGCTAACGGATGCATTGGCTGGCCAGAGTAAATAGGGTTCGATCCCCCCCGGCTTGAGGTTAAGAAAAATGTTTTTGTTAGATTTCATACTTGGCAATGTTCTGCGTGTCTGTATCAATGTTACAGATTCCGAAAAACTACAAAAAGCAAAATAATTGTTAAACATTGACATGACGAATTATTACAATACTTATAAATTAATATTAATTGTGAAGAAGAAAGAAGATTCCGAGCGAAAGTTTTTTTTCATTGAATGATAATTACAACGCCATCTAGTAAGATCCGGTTGAACTAGTACGGCTCATATGGTAGCTACTGGCACTCATTTTACCTTCATAGGATTTTTGTTTTGCTTTGTCCATGCACTTTTGCAGCCCACTGTACAATGACACCGGAGCAAAATTGAAAACTTTCTTGTTATTTTATTTACTTCTTAACCCGTGCCATGCTATCACGGCGTGCCCGGATCTTGATGGATGCGTCGATGTGTCGCCTAATGGGAGGGAAGATGGATCTGTCCCGCGGGAAACGGGTTAGCCCGACGTTAGACGAATCATTTGTTTATTTATTTCATTTCCGAGTGATAGAACGGTGTCGCAATCGGGGTAAGAAATTGGGTTTCCAAGCATTCCGACCATGAGCCTTAGTAGAAGACTTTATTAAGCTTGCCGTGTTAATGTTTGTATGTTTGTTTGTGTCAAATCTTTTAAGTCAATTTTGACCCACTTCTAGCGGTTGGGTTGACTTGAAATTGGTACGGTGGTAAATGATTATGTATTTACAGCTTCAAGAGATTGTAGACCTTAGTATAATAATATGGTTTTAATTTCAACTCGATACCTCCACGCGTTCTCATAATAAAGGGTCTTGACAAACGGACGGACGGACTGCAAAAGTGATCCTATAAGGATTCAGTATATTTCAAATCAGTATTTTTACACTGTAACACTAATTAGACAGTTAATAGTGTAAAGTGTTAAACTGTACGTGAAATTAACACGTCAGAAGTTAAATTTCCATACCCACAGGAATCTTCCAAGCTTATGTACATAAAAAATCACACAAAACCTTTCTCATCTACGTGATACAAAAATAGGATATTATCCTGAAAAGTAGAGCACTCAAGCGGCAAATAACTTTTGTCTGAAATAAGAATTCGACCAAAAGCTATTTCAGTTTAATGATATTCGACTTATTTTCATGTAGGTAGCTTTAGAAAGCTTTATGAACTGAAAAATGAGGTAAAAATAAGTACCTACGAAAATTAAATTAATAAATTACTTAAGTTTTTCTTTAAGTTCACTCATTATATTGTGCCGTTTTTTGCCCAAATAAACATTAAACATTAAAATTTTAATTGTTGGTAATTTTTACCCAAACAGTTGAGGATAATTATACTTGCAATTAGCATTTTGTCTCTAAATCAAACAAAATAATTAAAAAACGGTCAAATACGAGTCGGACTCGTACATCTTGGGTTCCGTACCACCGTACAATGATTTAAAAAGAGTTCAGTAAAAAACCGCCGAAATGTAAGAACTAAAATCGCAAATTTATAGGTAGGTAAACATCCGAACAACAAAAGATCGCTGGTAGCGTTGCCTAGCAACCCTGCCAGCTATTACCTAGGGCGCCTAGCAACACCTAACAACGCATGACAACCTAAAAATGCTGAAAAAAACACGTTTCTTGTGTGACGACCCCTTTTAATTTTTAACCTTTTTTTTAGTATTTGCTGTTTTCATCTCGTTGGTGGACGTCTCACACTGCGCTTGCCAGTCCGTGGTCTCCATTCGAAAACCTTTAGGTCCCAACGGTCATCTATTCTGCGAGCTAATCCGTTTGGCTATATCGGTAACCCCTGTTCTTCTACGGATTTCCTTGTTCCTGATTCGATCCCGTAGAGAAACCCCGAGCATAGCCTCCATAGCTCGTTGAGCGACTATTCATCAGGCCCATAGTAAAGCACTACGTCTCAGATCCTTAATATGTCATCACTGGCAACATACATTGGTTAAAAACTTGACGAGATGGACGGACGATTTTGAGAAGGCCGCAGGTTTAGGGTGGATGCTTCGCTTCCAACCGTAATGCTTGGGCGTCAATGAGGGAGGCCTATGTCCAGCAGCAGCGGACGTCCTACGGCTGAAATGGTGATGACGATGATTTGTTATTTAGCGGCTATAGTAATACCTACATAATCGGTTAAAATTTTCAAGTGTCTAGCTAAAACGGTTCAAGAGATAGAGCCCTTTGACGGACGGACGGACAGACAGACAGCCGAGCGGAGTCTCAGTAATAGAGTCCCGTTGGCAACTTTTGGGTATGGAACCTTAAAATACTTCGAGTTTTTTTGCTGGCGGTACTTATTTTTCATTGGCCAAGCTCTATTTTAGTTTCGAAATAAAACAATCCAAATAAAGAAAGCAAATCATGACTAAGTGTATTTACTAAAGTGCACCAATTCTTGCCAACGTAAAAAGGGGGAATATGTCCTACAGTACCCATATAACGCCCATCACTATTCCAGACTTGCCTCTGCCGTAACCCTCAAGTTATATACAGGTTGTATACTGGCTATATACAGTGTGGCCAAGCTTTTATCTTGATTGCCTAAGGCCTGGACTTGGCCAATTACTCCTAATTTTCTAGTGAATAATTGAGAGGAAGGACAGTCGTATGTTACTGGATGTGACTTTCCAGCGCATTTCAGTGTGATTTTTTTAGTTGTTAGTGTTCACTAAATTGTAAATATTTTAAGAATAGAAAAACATGCTTTCAAATAAAAAAATTAAGTATTACTGCAGAAGGTATGTTCAAATTGTTAATCAATAAAAAATATAAGACGGACAGACGGACAGACAGACCGACGGGTGACAGCAGAGTCTTAGTAATAGGGTCCCGTTTTACCTTTTGAGTTCGGAACGCTAAAAATAAAGTATTACTGCAGGAATAAAAAAATAAATAAAAAAACTTCAAAGTTACTATCTTCAAAACAAATTCAATAAATGGTAGTTTTACGTATTTTTTTCATGAAAACACGTCTAATCTGAAAAAGAAAGCATTTGTTTTGACACTTTTGTATATCATCGGTCGTTTGTGTTGAACCAATTCTTAATAGTAGGTATTTGAATAAATGAAAGCTCGTTTACATGTTAAATATTTATAAAATAACAACCAGCGTTTATTTTCTATAATTCATACTTATTAAAATTCTATTTGATATTTTGTTCCAAATTAAAAGGAAATTAAATTGACCAAGCAATTATTTAAAATCTATTTAATGTTTTACCCCAATCAAAGCTTTCATAGTAATTCCAAATGTTTTGACAAACGCTTAAAAGTTAATTTGTAAAGTAAAATATTTTTTGACGGCTAGCAAAATCTTAATTACAAAAAATGTGTCAAGTAAAACAATATTTGTCACTTCCAGTGACTGCCCGTTTTCTGCAAGTGTTTTGATTCACACGTCACTCCAGCCTCAACTAAATTAGGTATTGTAGTGCTAAATACACTACCAAGCCCTAAAAGTACGAATTAACTGGGCGTTTTGAGGTTAACTGTAACAAAGCTGCCATTCTCGCTAACGAACATTTTCCGCAGCAAATACGTATCTGATTCGCATCCCTCATACCTTAGTTAGTAACGAAAGTAGCTTTTTAAACAGGAATACATAATATCTGAGTTTTAAACAGGGATAACAAATGCAACATTTTGGCCCGCAGTTCATGCGACTTTGTGCCCAAACCGCTGGACAGAATGATGCAGTGATATATATATTTAGAATCAGAAAAATAAGATCTAGACGATTAGCGTATTAGTTCAGCGAATTTTGAGAAAAATAACAAAAGTTATTATTTTGGCGGCAGTTAAGAAATCCGTAGGGACGCACCTGACAGCTAGGTCCAGACGACCGCCGGTCGAGAATTTCGTAGATTAAAGATTATTATTAGGTTAGTGCCTTCTGCATGACCTTAATAGCAGGTATTTACTTGAAAACACTTTGCGAATCTACTTGATGCAAAATAGTTAAATTAGCTTGCATTGTTCATATCGATTAAGATTTAAGTCGATCGATTGACGATCAATACTGAAAGTTTTAGTACCGCCCTAGTGACGTCATGACAGTCAGTCACGACCCGGAACCCGCGCGGAGTGCACGTCGCCTTATGTGCCGATTTTGACAGCCGAGACTGTCGGTGTATCTGGTACCTACCGTTTGCTCGCCGCTAGTAAATAATATAAACTATGTAAATCGCTGAGTGTTGTGAAGTGATGCGGTAGTGGCCTTAGAGGCGTTTCCCCAGTGTTGCTTGGATTGGCTGCGACGATGCCAGGGCTACGGGTCGGTTCCGGCGTGACTCATATAACTGCCATGAGTGGCCACCAGAAGACGCGCGAGACGCGTCTGTGACGCGCGCGCCGCCGTAGGCCTCCGCAAGGGGTGTCCCGCGTGCCATATTGGCGCGCGGCACGAAGCCAAGGTGACGCGCCGTCCCCCGGCGTGGAACTTCCGTGCCGCGAAGGACTCACCATCCCCGGCGACAGCGAGGCGCGTGTGACGCGCGCGTGACGCGCGTATGACGAGCGAGCGATGCGCGCGCGCCGCCCGCCTTCTTCCCTTCGTCGCGTATGACGCTGACTTGACCATACGGCCCGCTCGCTAGCTTGTCGTTGCTTGCGCGCGACTCCGCACGCCGCCCTCGTCTCTTCGTTCGTGAGTTTACCTGCTCACCGGATTTCACGTTTGTCGAAGCTCGGGACTTGTGAGTACTGAACATTTTATAATTACTGGCCAGTAAAGTGCGCGTCGATTTAAGGGCAGCGAGCCCTCGTGTCCGTGTCCGTTAGATCGGGTGCACCCAACTACTTTCATTAGGCCCTAGCGTAAGAGACCTCTGTTCCACCGCGGCCGTAACCGCCATGTCGCGTTTTCTGTAATACATACATTGTGTGCATGCTAAATGGTGGTATTATTGGTGAGGAGTCCTAGTCCTTTAGCCTTAAGCATACACGGTCCTTGACATAGAAGCCCGTTGCTCTTCCGAGACCATTCCGGTTTATTCTAATTCATATGTAACTAACTGTTACGGCGTAAACACACAGTCTTGCTTTTAATTAAACATCAACGAACCAATCAGCCACCATTTTATTTATTTATTTTTTTTTCTTTTTTTTTACGCCGTTACAATGGCGCCCGAACAGGGTGCTAAATACACTACCAAGCCCTAAAAGTACGAATTAACTGGGCGTTTTGAGGTTAACTGTAACAAAGCTGCCATTCTCGCTAACGAACATTTTCCGCAGCAAATACGTATCTGATTCGCATCCCTCATACCTTAGTTAGTAACGAAAGTAGCTTTTTAAACAGGAATACATAATATCTGAGTTTTAAACAGGGATAACAAATGCAACATTTTGGCCCGCAGTTCATGCGACTTTGTGCCCAAACCGCTGGACAGAATGATGCAGTGATATATATATTTAGAATCAGAAAAATAAGATCTAGACGATTAGCGTATTAGTTCAGCGAATTTTGAGAAAAATAAGAAAAGTTATTATTTTGGCGGCAGTTAAGAAATCCGTAGGGACGCACCTGACAGCTAGGTCCAGACGACCGCCGGTCGAGAATTTCGTAGATTAAAGATTATTATTAGGTTAGTGCCTTCTGCATGACCTTAATAGCAGGTATTTACTTAAAAACACTTTGCGAATCTACTTGATGCAAAATAGTTAAATTAGCTTGCATTGTTCATATCGATTAAGATTTAAGTCGATCGATTGACAATCAATACTGAAAGTTTTAGTACCGCCCTAGTGACGTCATGACAGTCAGTCACGACCCGGAACCCGACCCGGATTTCACGTTTGTCGAAGCTCGGGACTTGTGAGTACTGAACATTTTATAATTACTGGCCAGTAAAGTGCGCGTCGATTTAAGGGCAGCGAGCCCTCGTGTCCGTGTCCGTTAGATCGGGTGCACCCAACTACTTTAATTAGGCCCTAGCGTAAGAGACCTCTGTTCCACCGCGGCCGTAACCGCCATGTCGCGTTTTCTGTAATACATACATTGTGTGCATGCTAAATGGTGGTATTATTGGTGAGGAGTCCTAGTCCTTTAGCCTTAAGCATACACGGTCCTTGACATAGAAGCCCGTTGCTCTTCCGAGACCATTCCGGTTTATTCTAATTCATATGTAACTATCTGTTACGGCGTAAACACACAGTCTTGCTTTTAATTAAACATCAACGAACCAATCAGCCACCATTTTATTTATTTATTTTTTTTTTCTTTTTTTTTACGCCGTTACAGTATAACAGAAATTTTGTACTCGTAATTTGAAAAATCCTCGGAAAAATCAGTGACGGAAAATGTGTTTTGACGAGGGATTGATTAGCAAAGTCCATGAAATAATTTTAAAAGATTTTGAACCATGGCTGATAGAGCTTATTTTCGACAAGATGTAATGTACTACACTAGCTTTTGCCCGCCATCTTACGATAGCTAACCATCGTAAGGTCGGGGTGAGTAAAGTAATTGTTTCAGTTAATTAATATGGACCTCCGCAAAGTAGGTAACGCTTGATTCAATAAATTAAACTTTTCGATATTGTTGATTTATCCTACTTTTTTATCATAATGGTGCAAAAATCGATAATTAAATAGTGTCGGTAAATCAAAGTTTGTCTATTACAAGAACTGTCATAATTATAAATAAAAATAAATAAATATCACGGGACAATTCACACAAATTGAACTAGACCCAAACTAAGCAAAGCTTGAACCTACTATACTATGTGTACTAGATAACGGATAAACTTACTTATATAGACAAATACATACTTAAATACATATTTAACATCCAAGATTCGAGCACAAACATTCGTATTTTTCACACAATTATCTGCCCCGACCTGGAATCGAACCCGGGACCTCAAGGTTCGTAGTCAGGTTCTCTAACAACTAGGCTATCCGGTCTACTAAAATAAGACGGTATCTCTCTCCATGTTAAACTTAAAGTGAACGGACGTATTATTGCTTCCTTGTACTAAATTAATAGAATACAATAAAAATTATTCCTCATATACTTAGTATAATTTGTTCTTTTTAAACCCTAACCTCCTACAGATATAAATGTGTGTGAACCTAGCATATCAATTTCTAGAATCTCAAAATGTAATCGCAGTTCTAGTAGCATCCCGAATAGTTCTACAGTTCTGCATAATTATTTTTTATAGTTCAGCTCAAAAAAATAAAAAAAACGATTTTATAAAAATGAGATGCTAACTTCACATTGAACATGTCAGCATCTCAGCAGTTCTGGGTTTCTAGACCACTAATACGTAAGGAAATGCATAGTTCTACAGTTCTCAATAAATTTTATAGATAGTTCTGGCAAGTTTTCAAAAAAAAAAAGCAAAAAAAAAATGAGATGCTAACTTCACATTGAACATGTCAGAATCTCTGCAGTTCTGGGTTTCTAGACCACTAATACGTAAGGAAATGCATAGTTCTACAGTTCTCGATAAATTTTATAGATAGTTCTGGTAAGTTTTCAAACAAAAATAACAAAAATTCTAACTTTGCGACAAAAACGTCAGCATCTCAAGAGTTCTCGATTGCTAGACCACTAATGCGTAAGAATATGCATAGTTCTATAGTTCTCGATAAATAATAGATAGTTCTGGTAAATTTTCAAATAAAAATGAAAAAAAAGTTAACTTTGCGTCAAAAACGTCAGCATCTCAACAGTTCTCGATTGCTACACCACTATTACGTAAGGAAATGCATAGTTCTACAGTTCTCGGTACATTTTAAAGAAAGTTCTGGTAAATTTTCAAACAAAATAAAAAAAAATGCTAACTTTGCGACAAAAACGTCAGCATCTCAGGAGTTCTCGATTGCTAGACCACTAATACGTAAGAATATGCATAGTTCTACAGTTCTCGATACATTTTATAGATAGTTCTGATAGACTTTCAAACAAAAATAAAAAAAATGCTAACTTTGCGACAAAAACGTCAGCATCTCAAGAGTTCTCGATTGCTAGACCACTAATGCGTAAGAATATGCATAGTTCTATAGTTCTCGATAAATTTTATAGATAGTTCTGGTAAGTTATCAAACAAAATAAAAAAAAATGCTAACTTTGCGACAAAAACGTCTGCATCTCAAGAGTTCTCGATTGCTAGATCACTAATGCGTAAGAATATGCATAGTTCTACAGTTCTCGATAAATTGTAAAGATAGTTCTGGTAAGTTTTCAAACAAAATTTAGAAAAAATGCTAACTTTGCGACAAAAACGTCAGCATCTCAACAGTTCTCGATTGCTAGACAACTAATACGTAAGAATATGCATAGTTCTACAGTTCTCGATACATTTATTGATAGTTCTGGTAAGTTTTCAAACAAAATAAAAAAAAATGCTAACTTTGCGACAAAAACGTCAGCATCTCAAGAGTTCTCGATTGCTAGACCACTATTACGTAAGGAAATGCATAGTTCTACAGTTCTCGGTACATTTTAAAGAAAGTACTGGTAACTTTTCAAACAAAATAAAAAAAAAATGCTAAGTTTGCGACAAAAACGTCAGCATCTCAACAGTTCTTGATTGCTAGACCACTAATGCGTAAGAATATGCATAGTTCTATAGTTCTCGATAAATAATAGATAGTTCTGGTAAATTTTCAAATAAAAATAAAAAAAAAGTTAACTTTGCGTCAAAAACGTCAGCATCTCAACAGTTCTCGATTGCTACACCACTATTACGTAAGGAAATGCATAGTTCTACAGTTCTCGGTACATTTTAAAGAAAGTACTGGTAACTTTTCAAACAAAATAAAAAAAAAAATGCTAAGTTTGTGACAAAAACGTCAGCATCTCAACAGTTCTTGGTTGCTAGACCACTAATACGTAAGAATATGCATAGTTCTACAGTTCTCTGTACATTTTATTGATAGTTCTGGTAAGTTTTCAAACAAAATAAAAAAAAAATGCTAAGTTTGCGACAAAAACGTCAGCATCTCAAGAGTTCTCGATTGCTAGACCACTAATACGTAAGAATATGCATAGTTTTACAGTTCTCGATACATTTTTTGTATAGTTCTGGTAAGCTTACAAAGAAAAATAAAAAAAATGCTAACTTGGCGTCAAAAACGTCAGCATCTCAAGAGTTCTCAATTGCTAGCCCACTAATACGTAAGAATATGCATAGTTTTACAGTTCTCGATACATTTTATGTATAGTTCTGGTAAGCTTACAAAGAAAAATAAAAAAAATGCTAACTTGGCGTCAAAAACGTCAGCATCTCAAGAGTTCTCGATTGCTAGCCCACTAATACGTAAGAATATGCATAGTTCTACAATTCTCGATACATTTCATTGATAGTACTGGCAAGTTTTCAAACAAAATAAAAAAAAATGCTTACTTTGCGACAAAAACGTCAGCATCTCAAGAGTTCTCGATTGCTAGACCACTAATGCGTAAGAATATGTATAGTTCTATAGTTCTCGATAAATTTTATAGATAGTTCTGGTAAATTTTCAAATAAAAATAAAAAAAGTTAACTTTGCGTCAAAAACGTCAGCATCTCAACAGTTCTCGATTGCTAGACCACTAATACGTAAGAATATGCATAGTTTTACAGTTCTCGATACATTTTATGTATAGTTCTGGTAAGCTTACAAAGAAAAATAAAAAAATGCTAACTTGGCGTCAAAAACGTCAGCATCTCAAGAGTTCTCGATTGCTAGACCACTAATGCGTAAGAATATGCATAGTTCTACAGTTCTCGATAAATTGTAAAGATAGTTCTGGTAAGTTTTCAAACAAAATTTAGAAAAAATGCTAACTTTGCGACAAAAACGTCAGCATCTCAACAGTTCTCGATTGCTAGACCACTAATACGTAAGAATATGCATAGTTCTACAGTTCTCGATACATTTATTGATAGTTCTGGTAAGTTTTCAAACAAAATAAAAAAAAATGCTAACTTTGCGACAAAAACGTCAGCATCTCAAGAGTTCTCGATTGCTAGACCACTATTACGTAAGGAAATGCATAGTTCTACAGTTCTCGGTACATTTTAAAGAAAGTACTGGTAACTTTTCAAACAAAATAAAAAAAAAATGCTAAGTTTGCGACAAAAACGTCAGCATCTCAACAGTTCTTGATTGCTAGACCACTAATACGTAAGAATATGCATAGTTCTACAGTTCTCTGTACATTTTATTGATAGTTCTGGTAAGTTTTCAAACAAAATAAAAAAAAAATGCTAACTTTGCGACAAAAACGTCAGCATCTCAAGAGTTCTCGATTGCTAGACCACTAATGCGTAAGAATATGCATAGTTCTATAGTTCTCGATAAATAATAGATAGTTCTGGTAAATTTTCAAATAAAAATAAAAAAAAAGTTAACTTTGCGTCAAAAACGTCAGCATCTCAACAGTTCTCGATTGCTACACCACTATTACGTAAGGAAATGCATAGTTCTACAGTTCTCGGTACATTTTATTGATAGTTCTGGTAAGTTTTCAAACAAAATAAAAAAAAAATGCTAACTTTGCGACAAAAATGTCAGCATCTCAAGAGTTCTCGATTGCTAGACCACTAATGCGTAAGAATATGCATAGTTCTACAGTTCTCGATACATTTTATTGATATTTCTGGTAAGTTTTCAAACAAAATTAAAAAAAAATGCTAACTTTGCGACAAAAATGTCAGCATCTCAAGAGTTCTCGATTGCTAGCCCACTAATACGTAAGAATATGCATAGTTTTACAGTTCTCGATACATTTTATGTATAGTTCTGGTAAGCTTACAAAGAAAAATAAAAAAAATGCTAACTTGGCGTCAAAAACGTCAGCATCTCAAGAGTTCTCGATTGCTAGCCCACTAATACGTAAGAATATGCATAGTTCTACAATTCTCGATACATTTTATTGATAGTACTGGCAAGTTTTCAAACAAAATAAAAAAAAATGCTAACTTTGCGACAAAAACGTCAGCATCTCAAGAGTTCTCGATTGCTAGACCACTAATGCGTAAGAATATGTATAGTTCTATAGTTCTCGATAAATTTTATAGATAGTTCTCGTAAATTTTCAAATAAAAATAAAAAAAGTTACTTTGCGTCAAAAACGTCAGCATCTCAACAGTTCTCGATTGCTAGACCACTAATACGTAAGAATATGCATAGTTCTACAGTTCTCGATACATTTTATGGATAGTTCTGGTAAGCTTACAAAGAAAAATAAAAAAAATGCTAACTTGGCGTCAAAAACGTCAGCATCATGTACCCTGCAACATAATACCTAAATCTATTCTATACCTTCAGACACAGATATGTATTTTTTTGATACTATATTTAGCCCAGTTCTGTACAGCATCGCAGCTGTTATGGGCCGAAACACTACCAACACGAATTAAAATGTAGCGTTCTACTGTCTAGGTACAAAACTGCAACAATTTTGCCATAAAAATAAAAAAAAGCTACATATAGCTGCATGATACGACATTGCTCAGAGTTTTGTTCAGCATCTCATCTGCTATTGGCGGCAACACTACAAATCTATATATATAAAATTCTAAACTGACTGACTGACTGACTGTTGATATATCAACGCACAGCCCAACCACTGGACCTAGAGACTTGAAATTTTGCACATAGATACCTTATACAATGTAGGCATCCACTAAGGAAGGATTTTTGGGAATTCCCACGGGAACGTAAAAAAACGGGATTTATATATTAGATTCCGAGTGACCCTATCTCAGTAACTATAATAACTAGACTCTTCAAATTTGATACACAAGTAGGTATTTCATTAGTTAAAGCATTTATTTCAGGATTTTTCAAAATTCCCACGGGATAAGGAAAAAACGGGATTTATATATTCAGTTCAACGGAATCCTATGAACTATAATTACTAGACTCTTCAAATTTAGCATAGAAGTAGGTAATTATAATATTAAAAAACAGTTTCAAGGATTTTCGGATATTCCCCCAGGATAAGGAAAAAACGGGATTTTAGTCCCCAATCCGCACTGGGCCCGCGTAGGAACTACTGCCCAAGCTCTTTCATTCTAAGAGGAGGCCTGCGCCCTGCAGTGAGACGTTTCTAGGATATGATGATGATTTATTGACGTTGTATTATAAAAAACAGTGTAAAATTTCATGACCATACTCAGCGGATGATATTCTACGAGTCCGACTAGCACTTGGCCGTTTTTTTATTTCTTTAATTATAGTCATATTATAAATTTTATAATTATCACATCATCATCCTCCCAGCCTATATAATACATCCCACTACAAGGCACAGGCCTCCTCTCAGAATGAAAGGGTTTGGGCCGTAGTTCCCACGCGGGCCCAATGAGGATTGGGAACTTAACATAGGTACACCATTGAATTTCTTCTCAGGTGTGTGCAGGTTTCCTCAAGATGTTTTCTTTCACCGTAAAGTTCATATCATGATAAACTTCAAATGTTATTTCGCACATCAATTCCGAAAAACTAAGAGAAGCGAGCCCGGGCTCGAACACACGAACCTGGCCACCACGACTTAATTTGTAATTAATTTTGTAATGCTAGTCAAATATTATAAACTAGCTTCGCCCCCGTTGTATTTTTTCTAAAATTTCTTTCATACGAACCTTCTCCTGAGAGTAACAAACGCAACAAAAAAAGAATTATCCAATTTGGTGCAGTCGATCAGAAGTTATGCGCGTAAGTACAAACATTTCGGTGATTCATTTTTATTTATATAGATTACTAGCTGTTGCCCGCGACTCCGTCCGCGAAGAATAGGGGTATAAAAAATAGCTTACGACCTATTCTCAGACCTACCAAATACAGAGAAAAAAGTTTCATCAAAATCAGTCGAGCCGTTTCAGAGGAGTTCGATAACAAACACCGTGACACGAGATTTTTATATATTAGATTAATTAGTTCGTAAATTTAAAACAGAAAATTTAAAAAATTCTGAAGTAAACAAAAGCACTTGGTAAAAGACCATGATTATATTTCCACAGACATAGCCTATCTCTTGGTTCAATTTGCTAACTTACTAATTTTAGAAATAAAGTTAAAATACAAGTAAAATACCTACTTCATCTACTGTTTTTCACTAGTTACTATATTGAAGATTTTAAATTTTGTTAAATTAATTATTTAATTTGGGAGAGGCCCTTGCCCAGCAGTGGGATCCCTACGGGCTACTAAAAAAAAAAAAAAAAAAAAATTATTTCTTAAAACAGTAAGGGGCCATCCATAAATTACGTCACACATTTAGGGGGGGGGAGTCAAGCAATCTGTGACACTAGAACAAAATAATGGCGATTTTCATAGTAATAAGTGTGACAAGGGGGGGAGGAGGGGTCCAAATTGATCGAAATTGGTGTGACGTAATTTATGGATGGCCCCTAAAGTCTATTGAAATTTTTTACAACGACTACATTTGACGTTCTTTCGACTTATGGTAAAAAAATCTGATTTGCTGCAAAAGCAACAACCAGTTTAGAAAAAAAAAATATTTTTTATACAATTTTTGTTCTCTCCTTGTAGGCCATATAACTCAGGTAATATACAAATAACATCCTCGAAGTATTGGCTGGCACCCACGCTATGCTCGGCTCGTCAAGTTATCTCGTCTACCTAATGTAATGTTGGTTCTTTTCCTCCCTTGTTGATCAATACACAATTTTTGGTACTTTTTCAGTAAGAGAACATACTTTTTTTGGCAATTCTAGTAAAGCTTTCTGTGAAGAAATTAAAACCAATGGTTAGTTCGCGTGCGACCACGCCATCTATCGCACCAGTGAAAAACCAATATGCCCAATATTTACCCATTAGATGGCGCTAGTTGTAGTCGATTTTGTTCCATATGGGTAGAGAATCTTGCTTGGAAATACATTCGCTTATTTTATAATTAAAATGTCTCTAAACAAATAAAACAATAAGCTCTAGTAATAAGCTTATCTTTATATTGTTCAGATGGGCATTATTAAGCCAAGTTTTTGTACGCCGATTGGCAAAACATAGTGCAACACAAGAAAATGTAACATCTCTGTATTTATGCAGCCATCACCTATGTTTCATAAATAAAACACTTGACTTTTTTCTATACATGAAAGACAAAGGTGATTGACTGTTCTTTTCAACGCAGAGTTCTAGCCACTGAACGAATAGTGTAGAAATTTGATAAGTACACAGGTAGCTATTACGACGTAGGCATCCGCTAATAATGCATTTTCTAAAATTCACTCGTTAAGAGGATTAAATTGGGGTCTAAACTTGGTATTAGTTAGAGAAACAAGATTAGATAGAAAAAATTAAAATTAATGATGGAAGTAAATATTTATCAAATTCACAAGGAAAATTATTACGGCTAAGTTTCCTTGGGAATTATTGAGTAAATAGCAGTCTGACCTTTAAAATATACCTACTTGGGAAATTCCGTACAAAGTACAAAATCCTTAGAAAAATATTACTTGATTAATACGGATAGTGTTAATAGTACACTTAGTACAATTAATGAGATACACGAGGATTTTTTGGTAACGGCTGCGGAACTCATCCTGGGCGTGTCCGACACACTCTTGGCCGGTATTTTATTCGAAACTTCGCAGAAGTATAGTAAACCATTTTATTCCTAGGCCATAATAACGTTTACGTCATTCAAAAAGCATTGTTCTAAATTAATCAAATCTTTTACTACGATAATGTTCCGAGTTAATCAAATTTGGTTTGGTTGGCTGTACTTTTGTAAATAAAATATCTACGTAAAGCTGCGTACAAAAGCTAGTATAAAATCTTGAGGCACTACAGCTCCCAGGATTTAGTGGGTTACTGATCATAATGATCATGCACAGTTGCCGCTTTGCTTGATATTATTAATTGCATTGTATATTTTATTTTATATTTTAGTTTTTTAATTTTAATTCATGTAAATTACAAAGTACTTCTCTATAGGTTTTTGTTAATTTTATATATTTCTTTTACGAGTAGGTATGTACGAGAGCATGCTTCTGAATATTGTTACTTAATTTATCGAATGGCATGATACAAGATTAAGTTGTGGTTACCTGTAATTGGATAAGCATCTACCAGGAATACCTACTAGTTATTTAAGTTTTTGTATGATGTATTATCTGTTGGTGATCCTTAATAATAAATAAATAAATAAATAAAAATAAAATTGCAAATAATTAAAATAACGCGGAACGAAAAATGGCTCCAGCTAGCGCCATCTTATAGATAAACAAAAACATTAAGTGTTTCCCTGGGGCGATAGATGGCAGGTCGAGAACAATTAAACTGGGTAACGTTTGGTTTTAAAATCGTCCCAGAACGTTTACCTTAGCGATACAAATTTTAGAACAATAAATCTTTATGCTTCATGTGAATTGCATTTACTAAGCTGTTTCGTGGAATTCATCAGTTATATTGATTTTTCTTAGTTCGTTTGTTAGATTCAAATTAGTTTGCGGTTTTCTCTGTATTTAAAAATTTGCCTTCCTGCCATCTTTATTTGAATAGTTTTTCTTCTGTATGTAAAGTGCTTCTATGTTATTCCTTTAGCTTAAAAATAACAAATACCAACGCTGTCTTTTTGTTTTTTACTGTTTTTGAGATATTATTCGTTGATTTTTCCGTTTTCCCATACTATTAAATTAAAATAAACACCTTAATTTCCCTGGCTTTAAATTTCAACTCTGTTTTCGTCTATTATTGCATAGTTTTGTTCAGGCTACTAGTCTGTTGAAGTGTGCTGTAAAAAGACGCGCATTTTTTACTGATTTCATTGTTTTGTGAGTATACAGCTACAACACGAGGTGTAGCCATAGGGTGAAATTTCTTGTAAAATCTCGCATTTATTGAAATCATTGATAAAAATAATTGATTCCATATTTTAAATTGCCCTATCAATACCTCTCTATACAATCCCTCCCCCCTCCCCCCCTCCGCCGGTTTTTTGTTTAAGTTTGTACCTAATTTTTAATTACTCACTCAAACAAGGAAACAAGGCACATTATTCATTGTTTTATATTACGGCAAATAATTAAAATAACGCGGAACGAAAAATGGCTCCAGCTAGCGCCATCTTATAGATAAACAAAAACATTAAGTGTTTCCCTGGGCGATAGATGGCAGGTCGAGAACAATTAAACTGGGTAACGTTTGGTTTTAAAATCGTCCCAGAACGTTTACCTTAGCGATACAAATTTTAGAACAATAAATCTTTATGCTTCATGTGAATTGCATTTACTAAGCTGTTTCGTGGAATTCATCAGTTATATTGATTTTTCTTAGTTCGTTTGTTAGATTCAAATTAGTTTGCGGTTTCTCTGTATTTAAAAATTTGCCTTCCTGCCATCTTTATTTGAATTGTTTTTCTTCTGTATGTAAAGTGCTTCTATGTTGTTCCTTTAGCTTAAAAATAACAAATACCAACGCTGTCTTTTTGTTTTTTACTGTTTTTGAGATATTATTCGTTGATTTTTCCGTTGTCCCATATTATTAAATTAAAATAAACACCTTAATTTCTCTGGCTTTAAATTTCAACTCTGTTTTCGTCTATTATTGCATAGTTTTGTTCAGGCTACTAGTCTGTTGAAGGGTGCTGTAAAAAGACGCGCATTTTTTACTGATTTCATTGTTTTATGAGTATACAGCTACAACACGAGGTGTAGCCGTAGGGTGAAATTTCTTGTAAAATCTCGCATTTATTGACATCATTGATAAAAATAATTGATTCCATATTTTAAATTGCCCTATCAATACCTCTCTATACAATCCCTCCCCCCTCCCCCCCTCCGCCGGTTTTTTGTTTAAGTTTGAACCTAATTTTTAATTACTCACTCAAACAAGGAAACAAGGCACATTATTCATTGTTTTATATTACGTTCTTTTGAGGTTTTGTATTTTTTCCTTTTCTTCCAATTCATTATAAAATATTCGCATTTAGACGCAATGCCGTACGATAAAGAGATTTTAAGACAAATTTTGCTCTACGATGACTGTCGAACCATCGACGACAAAGGGACACTGTATCCGCCGTCCAACATAGTATATTCCGTGATCGCTGAAAAGATGAAATTACGCGATTCGCATATTTCTGCACGTCACGTGTATACTATTTTGAATGAAAACAGGAATGGCTTCAGAGAAATTATTCGCAAGCACTACGGCTGTACAATACCCGCTGATAAACTACCCGCTCACGATTTAACCAATGACCATAGTACGTGTAGCGGCAATACAGAGCCAAGCGAAACCAGTAGTCGCTACACATCAAAAAACATACGGCTGATTTTATCATTTAAGAACTGGCAAGAAATGAGCCCGAAAAAAATAATATCAAGCGGACGTGTATACTGGAAATTTAAAGAGGGCTGGACGGACATTCTAGCAGAACGTTTGTGTCAGCAACAGAGCGGCCTGGACTGCGTATTTGCATTCAAAAATAATATTGTTACGCCGTCACCTACAGCTCGATATTATGCGCTATTTACTGGAGTATGTGTAGAATGTCAATCGAAAATAACGGGAACATTATTGAGAGCACCGCCCAGTGACACAGACGTTGTCTTTAGCTGTCACATAGAAAATATCGAAACCACAAAGCACAGTGGCAAAAAGAAACGTCAGTTAAGGGGACAACGACGTGTCAAGACTTGTCAGAAATTGATAGACGGAAAAAAAGATGCCGTCACTTTCCGGAGAGAAGAAGCTAGACGATTAAAAAAATTCGGCGGGAGCAATGTGCCAATAATACCGAATGCCGCAGTCCTTCGCAAAGCGAAAGAGCAACATTTGCTAAAATTACATGGCCTAGAGTATGCAAACGCTCCATTAAATTTACTACACGAAGCAAAGTATGGAAAATTTGCAGGTTCCATACATAGCATCTCTCTATTAAAATTTAATTGCCTCTATTGGACCCCAGAACAGCAGCAATTATATATTGCCAGAACTAAAAGAGACGATAATGCTGTTTTGACTATAGACGCGTCAGGTGGCTTTGAAAAGCGGAGACATAAGGAGGATCCTCATGTATTTCTCTATCAGTGCATGTTAGTGACTGCTGAAGGAAGTGTACCCGTCTTTCAGATGGTTTCCGCGGATCAACGGTCTCTTATAATTGCTAATTTTTTGAGGCAAATTTTAGCAAAAGGCGCACCCAGCCCACCTATTGTTGTATGCGATTTTGGCCGCGCATTAGTAAATGCCGTAGCAGAAATATTTGGGCGCTGCAGTGATCTACAAGACTATCTGCAGCGATGCTATCACATCGTTTACATGCAACCCTGCGCTCTACCTGCCACGTTTATCAGACTGGATGTAAGCCATCTGATTTCCATGGTATCACGCTGGAAATGTTTAAAAACCAAGATGATTGCAGCGCGCAGATTATATTTACGCTGCATAGCCCAAGCCTATCAAATGAGAGATTTCGACACTTTGTCTTCTTTCATAGAGTCGATACTGGCCGTGGCTCTAAGTGAATATATAGGAACCACAAACAGCGGTGAGGATGTTCCAGCGCAAGCTTGCATGCAGGCCCTTAACAACGCTATCGAAGGGTCCGCATTTGTTGAGACGGAATTGAACGACGATGCAGATACCGATAGCGACGATACTTGCATACCTGTTGATTACTGCGACAACAACAGTGACACAGACGACACGGACACCTCTGCTACTGACTGGAAATCCTGGTCTTTGAAAATTTATGCATCCGCGGAATCCATCAGTGAAAAATCAAAGGGTGGAAAAGCAATTAATGGATGTTATAATCCCAAATTCGCTCAACGCTTAAGAAAGCAGTTGCTACCGTATCTCCCACTTTGGACTGGAATTATGCGACCACATTTTGGACGAGGTGCTACAATCGCAACGTCATCTTCAGTCGAAGGAGAGTTCGGCAACCTAAAAAATCGTGTCTTTGGAAGTAAACTCCCCATGAGAATCGACCGTTTTGTGCTCGAACATCTTAACTATTTGGACGGGAGAGTAATAGAAGCTTCGAATAAGTACGATCTACCACCAAATGATAGAAAAACTTCAAGATTCGTACAGAATGTCTCAGATGACCAGACGGCTCAACACAGTCAAAAGGACGATAGCGTTGAAATCGACTTTCTTGATATGAAGGACGGCATTATGTCTACACCTCGATGCGAAATGAATTCGACCATATATTCCACGAACTCTAACGGATTCCGAAACGAGAGACACACGACTGTAAACTCAACAGAAGTGCCACAAATGACGATGAACAATGAGAACATGACTGGATTGAAAAAAGTTTTAATCCAATACCATGATGAAAAATTGTCGGCTTCTTTAATTGAGATCGCAGATGAGATCGCGGAGACGTTAGCGACCGTTCCTTCCGCAAACGCAGTGCCACTTGATGTGGCAAAAAATTGCGATCTGTGGAATGAATGCGAAAATTGGCGAGGCTTGGGGACAACAAAACATCAAAAGAACTTGCTAGAGATAGTAACTACTCCGGACAAAAAACGGCGCAAGCCGACTTATTTAGATAAATGTCCTGAATGGCAATTCATCAAGGACACAAAAATATCAAAATTACCCATTTTCACGAATGGAAGTTTTTCCGGTCCTGTGAATATTGGTAAAAAAAAACTCAACATCAAAAAAACTTGTGCATTTGATGCCCTTATTCAAATCGTAATAAGCGGTATCGCTACAAATCACATCTACGAAGAAAAACTCAAACAAAGTGCAAATGCTACAATGCAATTGGCACTAAAGGTAGTAGGTCAGAAGAAAAACCCTACGTCAAACTGCTACACTGAAAGAGGGAAAATACTCTCTGCAGTTGAACTGTTCACCAACCAAGAAAAAGGACGTAGAAGCACAGATCAAATGACAGAAAAGCTGGATGCCGAATGTAATGCGGCACACTTGGCAGAATATTTATTCACAGATATACCCAGCTACACCAAGTCTGTTTTGTGCCAGTGTGGCCGCAAGTTCCGAGCAGACGGCGTCATGCTTACAGTAAATGTTGACATTTTGTTGTGTAAGGGCTTCAATTATATGCAGCTTGCATTAGACGAATGCCAAAATAAAATGTCAACCTGCAGAAATTGCAAACGCCGCAACGAGGAAAGCGTGGAATACGGGCCACACATCTTAATTGACACTAGTGTAGTGACTGATGAGCGGTATACGACACGGAATCCAGATCTGCGGCACAATCTGGATTCCATTTCTGCAATAATACGTTTACAAGGCAAAGCATATGTGCTAGCGGGCATTGTGAACTGGACACCAGGCCATTACTTTGCCTATGTAAAATGTGGACTTTATTGGCACGAGTACAACGATATAGGCCCTGTACGAAAATGTGTCACACCTAATACGCAAATTACACCACACGTAATATTATATACCCTTAAGGAATAACGCGAGCACCCGCGGTTTGATTAAGCCTTAATTTGTACTAAGTCAATCAATAAAAAACATAAAATATTAAAAAAATCAATAAAAAACATATAAGAAATCTATAAAAAAAAAGAAGAAAAAAAAATACATGGGAATTTCGTCATAAAACGGACGTCGTAAATAAGATTTGAGTACAACCGAAAGCATAAATATTTATACAGTCATTTGTCGCGTCAAAATATGTAAACATCAACCTTATCCTCATGCGGCCCACGTCAAATTCTGTTTCAATGATCTTTAAGAGGGTACGATGGCTGAGAGACTTTTGAGAAATAGGTATTTTAATGAAATGTCGCTGTCTCGCCCGTACCCCTCCGTGTCAGTACAGCGAGAGCGGGACAACTGCAGCTCAGACCGTTAATAGGCGCGTAAAATTGATCAAAAACAGCATTTCGTAATCCCCTGTTTTCTTCTCGAAAACTGGACCAATAAAATTATTTTTTTCAAATATAATTAGAGGATAGATTTAGCTATGCCCCTATGTTTTCCTTTTTTTGTTTATATGAAGGATTCTTTTCTGATGAGTGTCTGAAAATGACGTTGAAATTGGGCAATTTTTTCAGTTTTTGAAAGCTCATATTTCGTATGTTAATTGAAATATGGAAAAAAACGAAACCTAGGGGCATAGCTGTGGTAGATACAGATTACACAGTAAAAAAATTTGGCTCTAAAGCCATTATCCAGGGAGGAAACAGGGGATTACGTTTGTATGGAGAAATGGTGCGCATCGTATCCTCTTAAACTCTATGTCACTTATGATACTCATTAGTGACATAAAGTTAAAAGTTCATTGATATAAAATTGTCGTGGGCCGCAGGAGGAATGGTTAATGACATAAGAGTTGTACAGACATTTTTGACACCTTGCTAACGTATACATATTATTTTTAGACTTGACCGTACATGAAATAACTAGATAAAGAAAATACGTGTAAAAAAAAAACAATAAGACAATACCGTCATATAGCAAAATCGCATAATTGATAATTTAATTAATAATAATCATATAAATTATTTTCCAAAAATTACATCGTGAATTTCCTTAACAACGCATAAAAAACTCCTGCGCCTAAGTAATATTTAAATGATTGTATACAATACATATGTACATACTAAATAAGGCATTAACTAATAAAAAGTAAGGACATGTTTTCTCATACAAAGTAAAAAAATCTTAATTAAAAACTAAAAAAAAAAATCCATATAATCTATAAATCTATACCTATAAAACAGTACCGTGACTGACTGACTGACTGAATGACTGACTGACTGACTGACTGACTGACAGCCAACGCACAGCCTAAACCACTGGGGCTAGAGACTTGAAATTTGGCACACATGTACCTTGAGCATTGTAGCAAACTTCCACCCCTTTTTTCACAAATATGTAAGGACATTAAATGAAAGATCCCGAGGCTCAAACTATTTCTATACTAAATTTCATCTAAATCGGTTCAGCGCTTTAAGCATAAAGAGGTAACAGACAGACAGACACCGTCTGTGTCTACGTTATCGCATAAATAATAATATTAGTATAGAATAGTATGGAAGTAGGTATAGATTAATGTAGAGTAGATTGATCAAATATACATAAACATGCTTTATTTCTAACGAAAAGTTACACGATAAAAGTATTATTGTCCTTTGTCATTGATTCCCTGACAAATCCGTCCCCCCCCCCCCCCTTTAATACCGTTAAGGGATAATTTCGGGGATAAAAACTATTTTATGTCCTTCCCCGCAACTCAAACTATCTGTATCTGGATACCAAATTTCATCTAAATCGGTACAGCTGTTTAAGCGTTAAGACGTAACAGACATTCAGACACTTTCGCATTTCTAATATTAGTATGGATAACTAGCTGCTGCCTGCGACTCCGTCTGCAAAGAATTTGTTTATCGCTATCCCGCGGGAGCTTTGCAATTTTCCGGGATAAAAAGTATCCTATATGTTAATCTAGGTTATAAACTATCTGTGTGCCAAATTTCACCAGAATCTGTCAAACCGTTTTAGCGTGGAAGAGTAACAAACATCCATCCATCCATACTTACAAACTTTCGCGTTTATAATATTAGTAGGATTGGTCAAAATACATCAACATTCTTTAATTCACACGAAAAGTTAAATTATAAAAGTTTTATAGTCCTTTTTACTGACTCCCTATTCAAATTACCAACTAGGGATGATTTCGGAGATGAAAATGTTTTGTACCCACATCTCAAACTATCTCCATACCAAATTTCATGTAAATCTGATCAGCGGTTATTGATTCCCCATATAAACATTCACCCCCCTTTTCACCGTCTTGAAGGGTGATTTCTGGGATAAAAACCATCCTATGTCCTTTCCCCAAACTCAAACTATCCGTATACCAAATTTCATCTAAATTGGTTCAGCGGCTTAAGCGTGAAAAGGTAAGAGACAGACAGACACACTTTCCCATTTATAATATTAGTATGGAGTATGAATAAATTGGTCAAAAATACATAAACATAAACCTGTATTTTGTTAACTGTTTTGTTACTGAATAAAACATTTTTTTTAAACCCCTCCCCCCTCTCCCCTTTACACAAAGGATTTATATCCCTTATTGTGGTATTATTGCCACAATGTAATTTTTGTAAATTCCCACAGGAATTAAGTAAAATCCCAGAATTGAAATTCAACTGCCGGATCCAATGATGTTGTGTGAAGCCGCGGGTAAACTCTAGCTAGAAGTATAGGTATATTTTTTGTTTTTATGCCAAAACTGTTGCTGTTTTGCATCTAGGCAGTGAACGCTACAGTTTCATTCGTATTTGTTGTGTTACCGCCGATATCAGCTGAGATGCTAATACAGAACTAGGCCTGAGGTAGTTTAGGATTTTTATGTATGTAAACTATCAGTACTGTTAACATAGTGTGTCAAAAAATTAAGGACATTGCAATTTCTTATGCTTTTGTGGTCGAACTTTCGAGAACTGTTGAGATGCTAAGCAGAGCTTTTCACAAAGTCATACATAACATATCGCTCTATTCTTTGGTATATGTTTTACGCCAAAACTATTGCTGTTTTGCATTAACCATGACAGTACCTGTAGAACGCACAGGGCTACTATTTATTAATAATATTAAAATATTAGGGGACAAATATTAAAATAAATAAATAAATATTAGGGGACAATCTTACACAAGTCGACCTAGTCCCAAACTAAGCAAAGCTTGTACTATGGGTACTAGACGACGATAAACATACTTATATAGATAAATAAATACTTAAATACATAAAAAACATCCATAATTCAGGAACAAATTTTCGTGCTCATCACACAAATAAATGCCCTTACCGAGATTCGAACCCAGGACCTCTTGCTTCGTAGGCAAGGTCACTACCAACTAGGCTAAAGCGGTCGTTCAACTACTAGCACCTGCTAACATAGCTTCTAAGTTGATTATTACTACTAACTAACACTACGATTCTAAGTTATTCGAAATAAATGATATTATTATTATAATAAAGGCAGTGAAATGCTACATTTTCATTGGTAGTGTTTCCGCCAATAGCAGCTGAGATGCTGAACAAAACTCTGAGCAATGTCGTATCATGCAGCTATATGTAGCTTTTTTTTATTTTTATGGCAAAATTGTTGCAGTTTTGCACCTAGACAGTAGAACGCTACATTTTAATTCGTGTTGGTAGTGTTTCGGCCCATAACAGCTGCGATGCTGTACAGAACTGGGCTAAATATAGTATCAAAAAATACATATCTGTGTCTGAAGGTATAGAATAGTTAAGTTAGATTTAGGTATTATGTTGCAATGCCCTTGCAGGGTACATGTTTGACACATTATGATAAGATAAAGATATTTATTTGAAATATAAAAACATTACAATTATATGGTTTTTTGGCGGTCTCCACACTAGACTCTAGGCCTGTATCGCGGAGACCAGTGACAGTTTGACAGTAGTTGCTTAGTACTAAGTTGAAACATTTAAGTAAATAAATCCTATGCTAAAAGTGTGTGTGTGACACTGTGCGTGCGTGCGAGCACGTGTGTGTGTGTGTGTGGTCGTGTGTGTGTGTGTGTGTGTGTGTGTGTGTGTGTGTTTGTGTGTATGTGCGTGTGTGTGTGTATGTTTAATTACAGGCTGCAATTATATCCTCAGTTTCATCATAGTCTAGACTCATTAGCCAACACTCAACTTCTTTTTTAGCTTTTTGTATGACAAATTCTTCATATTTTGTATTTAGTTACATGCTTTGTTGTAAATATACGAATGGGAGTATGGCGGCAAACGCTATGTAGAACACCTAGTAATTTTACAACATGTAACCAATAAATCATTTGAATTTGATATTTTTTAAACTATCAGTAAAGCTAACATAGTGTATCAAAAAATCAAAGCAATGCATTTTATGGGTTTGTAGTCTACATATCTAAAACAGCTGAGTTGCCATGTAGAACTTTTCAAAAAATTCCAACCTGTCAAATGTTATATCTAGAAGAAAGTCACTAGTTATACGCACATATTATTATATGTTGATGTTGATTTCATGCTTCTTCGATTCGCGTCTGGGCAGCGCAAACCTGTTTATTTGTTTGTATTCTCTTACTAACCATTTAAAACAGCTAAAATGTTATGTTCAACTCTACATAGAGTCATATCGTATCGCTATTCATATGCTATGTTTTATTTTTATGCCAAATCTGTTGCTGTTTTGCATCCAACCGCTACATTTTCATTCGTATTTGTAGTGTGCCGCCCATAACAGCTGAGATGCTATACAGAACTGTTCTAAAAGTATTACTGTCCGTACTTTAAGTACATACTGCCAACATTGTGTATCAAATAATTTAAGACGATGTATTTTCTTACGTATTCGTAATCTAGCAATCGAGATTTGCTGAGATGCTAACATTGGAAATGCCAAGTTAAGCGAGAACTCCTGAGATGCTGACGTTTTTGACGCAAAGTTAACTTTTTTTATTTTTATTTGAAAATTTACCAGAACTATCTAAAAAATTTATCGAGAACTATAGAACTATGCATATTCTTACGCATTAGTGATCTAGCAATCGAGAACTCTTGAGATGCTGACGTTTTTGTCGCAAAGTTAGCATTTTTTTTTATTTTGTTTGATAACTTACCAGAACTATCTATAAAATTTATCGAGAACTATAGAACTATGCATATTCTTACGCATTAGTGGTCTAGCAATCGAGAACTCTTGAGATGCTGACGTTTTTGTCGCAAAGTTAGCATTTTTTTTATTTTTGTTTGAAAGTCTATCAGAACTATCTACAAAATGTATCGAGAACTGTAGAACTATGCATATTCTTACGTATTAGTGGTCTAGCAATCGAGAACTCCTGAGATGCTGACGTTTTTGTCGCAAAGTTAGCATTTTTTTTTATTTTGTTTGAAAATTTACCAGAACTATCTATAAAATGTACCGAGAACTGTAGAACTATGCATATTCTTACGTATTAGTGGTCTAGCAATCGAGAACTGTTGAGATGCTGACGTTTTTGTCGCAAAGTTAGCATTTTTTTTAAATTTTGTTTGAAGACTTACCAGAACTATCAATAAAATTTATCGAGAACTGTAGAACTATGCATGTTCTTACGCATTAGTGGACTAGCAATCGAGAACTCTTGAGATGCTGACGTTTTTCTCGCAAAGTCAGCATTTTTTTTATTTTGTTTGAAAACATACCAGAACTATCTATAAAATTTACCGAGAACTGTAGAACTATGCATATTCTTACGCATTAGTGGTCTAGCAATCGAGAACTCTTGAGATGCTGACGTTTTTCTCGCAAAGTTAGCATATTTTTTTTTTTTTTTTGAAAACTTACCAGAACTATCTATAAAATGTACCGAGAACTGTAGAACTATGCATATTCTTACGTATTAGTGGTCTAGCAATCGAGAACTCCTGAGATGCTGACGTTTTTGTCGCAGAGTTAGCATTTTTTTTTATTTTATTTGAAAATTTACCAGAACTATCTATAAAATGTAGCGAGAACTGTAGAACTATGCATATTCTTACGTATTAGTGGTCTAGCAATCGAGAACTGTTGAGACGCTGACGTTTTTGTCGCAAAGTTAGCATTTTTTTAAAATTTTGTTTGAAGACTTACCAGAACTATCAATAAAATGTATCGAGAACTATAGAACTATGCATATTCTTACGCATTAGTGGTCTAGCAATCGAGAACTCCTGAGATGCTGACGTTTTTGTCGCAGAGTTAGCATTTTTTTTTATTTTGTTTGAAAATTTACCAGAACTATCTATAAAATGTACCGAGAACTGTAGAACTATGCATATTCTTACGTATTAGTGGTCTAGCAATCGAGAACTCTTGAGATGCTGACGTTTTTCTCGCAAAGTTAGCATTTTTTTTTATTTTGTTTGAAAACTTACCAGAACTATCTATAAAATTTATCGAGAACTATAGAACTATGCATAGTCTTACGCATTAGTGGTCTAGCAATCGAGAACTCTTGAGATGCTGACGTTTTTGTCGCAAAGTTAGCATTTTTTTTATTTTTGTTTGAAAGTCTATCAGAACTATCTATAAAATGTATCGAGAACTGTAGAACTATGCATATTCTTACGTATTAGTGGTCTAGCAATCGAGAACTCCTGAGATGCTGACGTTTTTGTCGCAAAGTTAGCATTTTTTTTTATTTTGTTTGAAAATTTACCAGAACTATCAATCAAATGTATCGAGAACTATAGAACTATGCATATTCTTACGCATTAGTGGTCTAGCAATCGAGAACTCTTGAGATGCTGACGTTTTTCTCGCAAAGTTAGCATTTTTTTTTATTTTGTTTGAAAACATACCAGAACTATCTATAAAATGTACCGAGAACTGTAGAACTATGCATATTCTTACGCATTAGTGGTCTAGCAATCGAGAACTCTTGAGATGCTGACGTTTTTCTCGCAAAGTTAGCATTTTTTTTTATTTTGTTTGAAAACTTACCAGAACTATCTATAAAATGTACCGAAAACTGTAGAACTATGCATATTCTTACGTATTAGTGGTCTAGCAAGCGAGAACTCCTGAGATGCTGACGTTTTTGACGCAAAGTTAACTTTTTTTATTTTTATTTGAAAATTTACCAGAACTATCTAAAAAATTTATCGAGAACTATAGAACTATGCATATTCTTACGCATTAGTGATCTAGCAATCGAGAACTCTTGAGATGCTGACGTTTTTGTCGCAAAGTTAGCATTTTTTTTTATTTTGTTTGATAACTTACCAGAACTATCTATAAAATTTATCGAGAACTATAGAACTATGCATATTCTTACGCATTAGTGGTCTAGCAATCGAGAACTCTTGAGATGCTGACGTTTTTGTCGCAAAGTTAGCATTTTTTTTATTTTTGTTTGAAAGTCTATCAGAACTATCTATAAAATGTATCGAGAACTGTAGAACTATGCATATTCTTACGTATTAGTGGTCTAGCAATCGAGAACTCCTGAGATGCTGACGTTTTTGTCGCAAAGTTAGCATTTTTTTTTATTTTGTTTGAAAATTTACCAGAACTATCTGTAAAATGTACCAAGAACTGTAGAACTATGCATATTCTTACGTATTAGTGGTCTAGCAATCGAGAACTGTTGAGATGCTGACGTTTTTGTCGCAAAGTTAGCAATTTTTTTAAATTTTGTTTGAAGACTTACCAGAACTATCAATAAAATTTATCGAGAACTGTAGAACTATGCATATTCTTACGCATTAGTGGTCTAGCAATCGAGAACTCTTGAGATGCTGACATTTTTCTCGCAAAGTCAGCATTTTTTTTATTTTGTTTGAAAACATACCAGAACTATCTATAAAATGTACCGAGAACTGTAGAACTATGCATATTCTTACGCATTAGTGGTCTAGCAATCGAGAACTCTTGAGATGCTGACGTTTTTCTCGCAAAGTTAGCATTTTTTTTTATTTTTATGAAAACTTACCAGAACTATCTATAAAATGTACCGAGAACTGTAGGACTATGCATATTCTTACGTATTAGTGGTCTAGCAATCGAGAACTCCTGAGATGCTGACGTTTTTGTCGCAGAGTTAGCATTTTTTTTTATTTTGTTTGAAAATTTACCAGAACTATCTATAAAATGTACCGAGAACTGTAGAACTATGCATATTCTTACGTATTAGTGGTCTAGCAATCGAGAACTGTTGAGATGCTGACTTTTTTGTCGCAAAGTTAGCATTTTTTTTTAAATTTTGTTTGAAGACTTACCAGAACTATCAATAAAATGTATCGAGAACTATAGAACTATGCATATTCTTACGCATTAGTGGTCTAGCAATCGAGAACTCTTGAGATGCTGACGTTTTTCTCGCAAAGTTAGCATTTTTTTTTATTTTGTTTGAAAACATACCAGAACCATCTATAAAATGTACCGAGAACTGTAGAACTTTGCATATTCTTACGCATTAGTGGTCTAGCAATCGAGAACTCTTGAGATGCTGACGTTTTTCTCGCAAAGTTAGCATTTTTTTTTATTTTGTTTGAAAACTTACCAGAACTATCTATAAAATGTACCGAGAACTGTAGAACTATGCATATTCTTACGTATTAGTGGTCTAGCAAGCGAGAACTCCTGAGATGCTGACGTTTTTGACGCAAAGTTAGCATTTTTTTTTATTTTGTTTGAAAACTTACCAGAACTATCTATAAAATTTATCGAGAACTATAGAACTATGCATATTCTTACGCATTAGTGGTCTAGCAATCGAGAACTCTTGAGATGCTGACGTTTTTGTCGCAAAGTTAGCTTTTTTTTTATTTTTGTTTGAAAGTTTATCAGAACTATCTATAAAATGTATCGAGAACTGTAGAACTATGCATATTCTTACGTATTAGTGGTCTAGCAATCGAGAACTCCTGAGATGCTGACGTTTTTGTCGCAAAGTTAGCATTTTTTTTTATTTTGTTTGAAAATTTACCAGAACTATCTGTAAAATGTACCAAGAACTGTAGAACTATGCATATTCTTACGTATTAGTGGTCTAGCAATCGAGAACTGTTGAGATGCTGACGTTTTTGTAGCAAAGTTAGCAATTTTTTTAAATTTTGTTTGAAGACTTACCAGAACTATCAATAAAATTTATCGAGAACTGTAGAACTATGCATATTCTTACGCATTAGTGGTCTAGCAATCGAGAACTCTTGAGATGCTGACATTTTTCTCGCAAAGTCAGCATTTTTTTTATTTTGTTTGAAAACATACCAGAACTATCTATAAAATGTACCGAGAACTGTAGAACTATGCATATTCTTACGCATTAGTGGTCTAGCAATCGAGAACTCTTGAGATGCTGACGTTTTTCTCGCAAAGTTAGCATTTTTTTTTATTTTGTTTGAAAACTTACCAGAACTATCTATAAAATGTACCGAGAACTGTAGAACTATGCATATTCTTACGTATTAGTGGTCTAGCAATCGAGAACTCCTGAGATGCTGACGTTTTTGTCGCAGAGTTAGCATTTTTTTTATTTTGTTTGAAAATTTACCAGAACTATCTATAAAATGTACCGAAAACTGTAGAACTATGCATATTCTTACGTATTAGTTGTCTAGCAATCGAGAACTGTTGAGATGCTGACGTTTTTGTCGCAAAGTTAGCATTTTTTTTAAATTTTGTTTGAAGACTTACCAGAACTATCAATAAAATGTATCGAGAACTATAGAACTATGCATATTCTTACGCATTAGTGGTCTAGCAATCGAGAACTCTTGAGATGCTGACGTTTTTCTCGCAAAGTTAGCATTTTTTTTTTTATTTTGTTTGAAAACATACCAGAACTATCTATAAAATGTACCGAGAACTGTAGAACTATGCATATTCTTACGCATTAGTGGTCTAGCAATCGAGAACTCTTGAGATGCTGACGTTTTTCTCGCAAAGTTAGCATTTTTTTTTATTTTGTTTGAAAACTTACCAGAACTATCTATAAAATGTACCGAGAACTGTAGAACTATGCATATTCTTACGCATTAGTGGTCTAGCAATCGAGAACTCTTGAGATGCTGACGTTTTTCTCGCAAAGTTAGCATTTTTTTTTATTTTGTTTGAAAACTTACCAGAACTATCTATAAAATGTACCGAGAACTGTAGAACTATGCATATTCTTACGTATTAGTGGTCTAGCAATCGAGAACTGTTGAGATGCTGACGTTTTTGTCACAAAGTTAGCATTTTTTTTAAATTTTGTTTGAAGACTTACCAGAACTATCAATAAAATGTATCGAGAACTATAAAACTATGCATATTCTTACGCATTAGTGGTCTAGCAATCGAGAACTCTTGAGATGCTGACGTTTTTCTCGCAAAGATAGCATTTTTTTTTATTTTGTTTGAAAACATACCAGAACTATCTATAAAATGTACCGAGAACTGTAGAACTATGCATATTCTTACGTATTAGTGGTCTAGCAAGCGAGAACTCCTGAGATGCTGACGTTTTTGACGCAAAGTTAACTTTTTTTAATTGTATTTGAAAATTTACCAGAACTATCTAAAAAATTTATCGAGAACTATAGAACTATGCATATTCTTACGCATTAGTGATCTAGCAATCGAGAACTCTTGAGATGCTGACGTTTTTGTCGCAAAGTTAGCATTTTTTTATTTTGTTTGAAAACTTACCAGAACTATCTATAAAATTTATCGAGAACTATAGAACTATGCATATTCTTACGCATTAGTGGTCTAGCAATCGAGAACTCTTGAGATGCTTACGTTTTTGTCGCAAAGTTAGCATTTTTTTTATTTTTGTTTGAAAGTCTATCAGAACTATCTATAAAATGTATCGAGAACTATAGAAGTATGCATTTTCTTACGAATTAGTGGTCTAGCAATCGAGAACTGTTGAGATGCTGACGTTTTTGACGCAAAGTTAGCATTTTTGTTATTTTTGTTTGAAAACTTACCAGAACTATCTATAAAATTTATCGAGAACTGTAGAACTATGCATTTCCTTACGTATTAGTGGTCTAGAAACCCAGAACTGCTGAGATGCTGACATGTTCAATGTGAAGTTAGCATCTCATTTTTTGTTTTGCTTTTTTTTTTTGAAAACTTGCCAGAACTATCTATAAAATTTATCGAGAACTGTAGAACTATGCATTCCCTTACGTATTAGTGGTCTAGAAACCCAGAACTGCTGAGATGCTGACATGTTCAATGTGAAGTTAGCATCTCATTTTTATAAAATCGTTTTTTTTATTTTTTTGAGCTGAACTATAAAAAATAATTATGCAGAACTGTAGAACTATTCGGGATGCTACTAGAACTGCGAATACATTTTGAGATTCTAGAAATTGATATGCTAGGTTCACACACATCAGATATAATAACCCAGTACCTGGGCGACCGAGCTCCGCTCGGGCTAAAACTCAGTACCAAGCGTTTTCCCAGAGATAAGACCAAACTATATCAATTTTTCATCCCGAAAACCCCCACATACCAAATTTCATTGCTCGTTTAAAGATATTAGATTCTGTATGCCGAACTATGTCCGTCAGATTCAGTTATATGGTCCGTTTCTTCTTTACTTAGGTAACTAAAGAAAAATATAGTTTTATTTTCATCTTATGTAAAAGAAAATAAGTCCCTATAAGCAATCTTGTCATCATTACTTATTTCATGACAATTATAATCTAATACCTTAGACGCATAATGGGCATTACTTTATTTTGTGGGTTTTTAATATTATATATCGTCCCCTTACTGCTAAAACCGACTAACTGCATCAATGATAGTTTCGAGAAAAACGCATTTAAAGGTTTGAGTGGTACGTTCTCTAATAAAACCTAACGTTAATTGAAGTGTTTTTGTGTTTTTATTTAGATGGGTTATCTGTAAGTAAAACAGTATGAAGAAATTTAGCCTATACCCAATATAAGTAGGTAAAATCACGCTTTGAGTAAAAAAAGTGGCGCAGATAGTCGGTTTTGCTTGTAGGAGATGTGTAACGTTTCGAAATTAAGCGCCATTAAAGTATTAAAATGTAATTAGTATGTTTTGTCACTTAGCTAATTTTACAAACTGCACAGATCCAATGGGGCGAAGCGAAATCTTTTGTAACGATTGCAGTTATTTTGACTCTATTCTATTTGTATATAAATTATCATGGAGTTATATTTACAAATCTGACGATTATTTGACTATAGAGCGACTTTGAACATCAAACAAGATAAAAATGACCATTTAATAAATATTTAACAATTAATATTATGGAAATTAACCCAAAAAGTCCCTTGTAACCACAGGGAGGAATATAAAACCTAAAAAAAAAATAACGTGTCATCGAATAATCACAACAAGGAAGTTTTTGTTCATTATCCGAGGGCTGGTACGGTTGAAAGAAAATAAACAGCTCATCTGTATCAAAACCTTGCATTTGGTATAATTCAAAATATAACTTTAATAATATTCAACATTATAGATAGAAATACACGTCATTACAATAAAATATTATTAAACACCAAAAATAATCATATTATAGGTATATCGTTAACCCACATAGTCATTATTCGTCACTTGACTCGCCTTCGGCCACATCTGGCACGCGGTCTTCGATATTTTTGCAGACAAGTGACTGAAACCAGCCATGGTACTCTTCAGGTATACCTAATACCCTTTTCGCAGATGGTCTTAAATAAGTATTCAATATTAAACGTTGTCAATAATGTCTATCAAAGCAAGACATTCAGTAATCATAAATAAAATAGTTCTCTTACATCCTTTTATTTACCTACTTAAAGCGACCACAAAAAAATTTACCTCAAGCTGCGACAAATAAAACAAATAGGTACTTAAGTAAGTAAGTAAATACTTTATTGTACAGAAAATAAACAAACAAAGAAAAGTTACAAATGATGAGATACAAGTCGATATGAAACCATAAGAATAAATAATAACAGATTATTTATTTATTTATTCTTATGATGAAACACAAGTGTAGGTGGATTTAATACTTAATACGGTGTAATTCAATAGCCTGCTTGATTTTTTGTTACTTTTTCTAAGTACCTCACCACCATCTGACGATTCGTGCTTATTTTCAATATCTGAAACAAAAACAATTTTGTTACTAAGGTACGCTGAGGTGCGCTAAGGTGCGGTCAAGGCCATGCTATTTGCTGTCATTTAACGCAAGAAAAAAAGAATCCCGAGACTTCAACGCTCACTTTTAATTATTTTCACTATTTATTGCATTTAGATAAATATAATTAAGTAGCTTAAAACTATAATCTACTCTCTTCAAAGTTTAGGTAGGTTAGAAACAGTAAACAGTTAATTTGTACTTACTTTTATTCGTATCATCGCCTCCAAGTCTAGATTTAAAAGTTTTCAAGATCTTGAACTCATTATGTACACATAAAGTATACGAACTCATTAGAAAATAAATTCAAAACGGGATGCGCGCGCGCGTGTGCAGTCTCGATCAAGGTTGAAATGCGACTAAGTGCGGGGAGGGGAGGGGCCGCTTACGCGCTCTTAAGCGGTTTTGCCTGTACTTCCTGTACTATAATTCTGCCGCCGATAGGAGAAACGTTACATTCAAAACCAACTATACTACGTTTAGTTTGTTTTTGCAGTTGAATATTTTAATCGATGCATTAATTTAGTACAGGAAAAAAATACTAAGGTTAGGTTTGATGGTTTTTTCAGACGTCCGAAATGCCATATTTGTTTTATAGTTTACAGCAAAAAACGACTATGTATGGTTTAGTCGCTTTATGCAGTAATAAAATTGCTATTTTATTCATTAACATACACTTGGTAGCTTTTGCTTGTTATTTATTTCTGAAAATCATCAATAACCTACCTTAAGCTGGAGGCTAAATCAAGATCGGAGCGGCGTATCAAAAAACGGGTTTTAACACCAGATAGAGCTTGGAAAGCGTATTCTAACGGTACGTATAACTCATTTTTGCCAAAAAGGGAGGTTAGTCGGTTTTAGCAGTAAGGGGGCGATATATCTAATACTTCGTCAAGTTACATAGTGCACTATATCCAGTAGGCAAGTAAGCCCTGCTTGACCTGCTCAAACGTGCAGGCGAGCAAACCTTATTACCTTGTTTAATCCTCTTATATGAGTAGTTTACTGCGTCACCCTTTGCAGGCGCGCATAGTGGCAAGAACACAGTAGACCTGCTAGAAAAAATTCGTCCGGCAGCAGTGTTTCCAGACAACTATGACATCGGGGCTTTCAAGGAAAGGGTTTATAGGTACTTACTTTAAAGGCCGGCAACAGATTCTAACAGACTCTCTTTGAGTTGCTGATATTTATGGGCGTTGATGATCATTTTCCATCAGATGACCCGCTTGCTCGTTTTCCTCCCTCTCATATTTCAAACTAAATACAAACTGAAATATAGATGCACAGAAAAAAGACCAATGCTGGGAATCGAACCCAGGTCCTCAGCATTCCGTGCTGCGTGCTTACCCCTACACCATCACTGGTCTAGAGGTTAGCGACGAATTTTCTCATACATCGTACATCTCAGTCTGTTATGATCACCTTATGCAGTGATAAAGCGCGCATCTATGTTATGCCCTCTATCGAGAGACTTAACACTCCTTCGGAACTAACCGCTCACCTGGACCAAGAGATGGCGCTACCGTGCCAACTTTAACAAGTTAGGTATGAAGTATCTTTTTTTTTTACTTCATTTTTTTATTACTTTTACGGTCAACCATATATTTCAAACTATTAACTGTGGCATATTTGCTGGCCTATGTATTACTTAAGTTTTTCTTTAAGTTCACTCATTATATTGTGCCGTTTTTTGCCCAAATAAACATTAAACATTAAATACAAACTGAAATATAGATGCACAGAAAAAACCCCAGAAAAAAGACCAATGCTGGGAATCGAACCCAGGTCCTCAGCATTCAGTGCTGCGTGCTTACCCCTACACCATCATTGGTCTAGAGGTTAGTTTTTCCTCCCTCTCATAATAAAAGGTGGGTTCGAGTCCGGGCTCGTATAGATCTCTGAGTTTTTCGGAATTTATGTGCGAAATTACATTTGTAATTTACCATGAGCTTTACGGTGAAGGAAAACATCGTGAGGAAACCTACACACACTTGAGACGAAATTCACTGGTGTGTGTGAAGTTCCCAATCGGCACTGGGCCCGCGTAGGAACAACTGTTCAAGCTCTCTCATTCTGAGAGGAGGCCTATGCCCTGCAGTGGGATGTATATAGGCTTGGATGATGATAGTTGCGAAACATTAGTAAACCGGTAGAATAATACAACAAAATAGAGAGGGAGAAAGAGAGAGAGAGTTCGTCTGTTGTTGTCTCCATTGTAAGCATCTCCCTAGATCCCAGGCTGGGTAACTAGGTCTTATACTTTTACGGCGAAACGTCCTCGGTAAAGTTTTAATGCGATAAAAAGTTTAGTTAAATGAACATCTCTGGGTACAAAGGGGAATGTTAGGCTTTACGCATTATTAGCGGTTTTGTTTCAGAATATTTCATTTATGAAGCTAAGAATGAGTAGGTATCAGTTTTTGTGTTGGATGTTACATTTGTTGAACAAAAGTTTATAGAGATCTTTTTAGGGTTTCGTATTGTAAAAGGTACCCTTACAGGATCTTTATTGACAGTCTGTTTGTGTGTTTATTGATCAAGAGCTTTTCTCAGGGACGAAATTTATATGCGAAATTACATTTGTAATTTAACATGGGCTTTACGGTGAAGGAAAACATCGTGAGCCGAGGAAACTTGCGTACACCTGCGAAGAAATTCAATGGTGTCCGAAATTCCCAATCCGCACTGGGTCCGCGTGGGAACTACGGCCCAAGCCCTCTCATTCTGAGAGGAGGTCTGTGCCCTGCAGTGAGACGTACCTACATAGGCTGGGATGATGATGATGACGACCTTTAAAATTCGCACGAAACCCTCAGTAAGTATACGAATCCGACTCACACTTGACTGTTTTTAGATTTTTGAACTAAACGTGAAACATTTGATCGCAGTTCACAAATAGACTAATACTCCGCAAAAAAAACACAATTCACCTTTTATTTGACATAAAATAAACACAAACAAACAAACACTTTCTCATTTTAATATCAGCAAAACCCCCCGTTGCTACTTCCCCAACCCAAACAACAACGGCGTAATTACTCCCCAAACTTTAGCCATAAAATTTAAATCCTATAGCTATATCTTGTGAACCAGCTACTTATTGCAAGTTGCAAACTTACACCGACAAGGAATGGCAATCAGAAGGTCACAATTAGCTGGCTAAACGAGGCCGCTCCGTTCCGACACGGCATCACGCCATGTCTGTTTGCCATTATACTTTAACCGTCTTTTACAGACTGACGGCACTTGCCCCTTCTTCAAGCAATAGGAAGTGCTTCATAGTCCTTACTAATATTACAAGTAAGTAGCTCTGTCTGTTTGTTACCTCATCATTACAGCCGTAGGACGCCCGCTGCTGGACATAGGCCTATCATTGACGCTCAATCATAACAGTTGGAAGTGACTTTCATCTACATATATTTCAGACGAAATATACTTAAACTGAAACATGGATGCACAGAAAAACTCAGAAAAAGAGACCAGTGCTGGGAATCGAACCCAGGTCCTCAGCATTCCGTGCCGCGTGCTAAACCCCTACACCACTACTGATCAGGAGTTTACAAATTTTTCCTACGAATCGCACATCTCAGCTTGCTTTTTTAGTCACTTAAGCAGCTACACTAGCGACATCTATGTTAGCTCTCATCGAGAGACGTCTCAACGAAAGATATATGGATTTCACGGGATGACTGTAAAAGTAACAAATTAGTAACAAATTTGGAGTTGAAAAAATAAAAAATACAAAAAGACTCCAAAAAACTAATCATGTCTTGCATCTACCTTGAACCTGCGGCCTTTACCAAATAACACAGTAATAGAACAAGGTCCAACTGCAGGGCAAAGGCCTCCTTTCAGAATGAGAGAGCTTGGGTAGTTGTTCCCACGCGGGCCCAGTGCGGATTGGGAACTTTACACACACCTTTGAATTTCTTCTCGTAAATTACAAATGTAATTTTGCACATAAATTCCGAAAATTTCAGAGTTTTGAGCCAGGTCTCGAACCCGTGACCCTCTGCTTGAGAGACCATAGATCAAACCATTAGGCCACCACGGCTTAATTTTTTTTGAATTGTATAAGGTGAAAATACCAATGCTAGACACCTCAACGCCCAGTAGATGACGCCTATCTGTCACCTCTCTTACTATGACATAAGATTGAAGGTGCAATGTATTGGGTCAGTGACGAACACAGGGACGTTTACCTTATAATTATTTTAAATTATGTTAAAAATATATATATGTATTGATTTATTCCTCTCATCATTCTTCCAAGGGTCGCCAAACAGATCGATCCTGCGCCATCCAGATCTAACGCTTTACTGCAACCTTAACCAAGATCAATAAAACAGACGTATTTCTAAACGAATAATCATTTTGTATTATCTAAATGGATATCATTTCTATATGAATTCACTGAGTACACTTAAGACATTTTTTAGATGTTTAAATTGCCTCCCTTTTAACTAAAACGGGACAATAGATAAAAACGTCACGTCATGCTTACCGCAGCTGAATCGCACGGCTTAGATTTTCCTGTTACTGTCTTTCTGTCATCCATCAATACAGGCGCATCTCTACATACAACACAATTCCTTCAAGCGTATATAAATTGAAATCAGATACACAGATACGCAATTACAGTACTAATCTATGCAAAGCAATTAAGCTGATAACATTGGCACTCCTACACCTCAAATTATCGCTTCGTTAATAGCTGAATAGTTCAAATATCATGAATCTAACTTCCTAAAATCGTAGCTCAACGAACTTAATCACTGATAATGGAAACACACTAGCCCCGTGACAGCCAGAACCTGTCACCGCCGGCACCTAACACTTTGAAGCCAAAACGTCGTATCTACACTTACTCCTAAAACAGTTGCGCCCTTTTAGTGTGTGACCGGTACGGTTTACTTCGTGCCAATAATTGCCGAAAGGTAAATTTTACCGCTCAGCATTAAATGAATTTGGCAGTACAAGTGGAGACATTGTTTTTTTGTCTATGGATAATTGATGATGCGGCCTTGGGTTGTTACCGAGTTAGTTTTGCTTTAGTAGTTAAGTTTTTTATTCAAATGAAATGGGTTCTTTTATTTGTTTATTGTTCGCATTGTGTACATGAAAATGTTCACCGCGAGAATTTTTGCATTAATTTCAGTCTTGAGAATGAAATATCACATGAAAGGGTGGGTCTACATTTTATCTATAGTTTTAGCGTAACAAGTTTCCATACCAGAAGCCGGTGGCCTAGCGGTTTGACCTATGGCTTCTCAAGCAGAGGATCGTGGGTTCAAGTCCCGGCTCGAACCTCTGAGTTTTTCGGAATTTATGTGCGAAATTACATTTGAAATTTACCATGAGCTTTACGGTGAAGGAAAACACCGAGAGAAAACCTGCATACACCTGCGAAAAAATTCACTGGTGTGTGTGAAGTTCCCAATCCGCACTAGGCTCACGTGGATACTACGGCCCAAGACTTCTTATTCTGAGAGGAGGCCTGTGCCCTGCAGGGGGATATATGTAGGCTGGGATGATGAAGTTCCCATCGCGTAAAGTCGACTGCTTCAACACACACAACACGCGATGGTCAATGGATTTTTAGTTGACGGACATATAATTATGACTAATAATTTAGTCGATTTTCGTAACACACGAGAAACGACGGTTGAAATGCTTCAGAACTCCACCCAGATAACTATGAAAATTCTTGAAAAAACAACGCAAAAAATGAAACTAAACTTGTTGGATTAGTCTATTTATGCCCTATAATTCCAAAACTTAAAGCCCAGTTTACACCTGCAAGACAAATTGTGGAAGTTCCATTACATTGCGGCGCTCGGTTAACCACTACAAACTCGTTTGCCTTACGAACTCACAATGTAATGCGTTTTTCACAATTATTCTTGCAAGTCTAAACTTGGCTTTAAGTCGGCTAAAACCTACAAGCGTTTACCATTGTTACGTGGAATTAAAAAACTTTAGCCTTTTAACCTAACACCACACTCGCCAGCTCAAGAATCATCCAATATTTACACTGCCTGTTTAACAGGCAAGCCCTAATTGTTTCATCTCGACAATACCCTTACCTGCACCCTTTCATCTCCGGAAATGAATGCCTTCTCCATACGTGCGAGGCTCACAAATGGCCTCTTAGGCTTAGATTAGGGTCTCTAATTGAAAAAGTGATTCAAAGGTGTAATGAACATTGTTTTCTTCTGTTACATTTGTACGGTGTCGGCCAAGAAAGTGGTCTACCAGTTTTGACAAAAGTTTCTGTGAGGTCTAAATATTGCTAAGGTTGACGTTCCTAACTAACTGAGTGAGTGGTCACGCTATTGTGCCGCCTTGCTTACAGTAGAAGAAATGTGTACTCCATGTGTATACGGATATATAACAAACTGCCCTCAGAGTTCAAAGAAATGCAAACATCTCATTTTATGAAAAGAGTCACAAACTGGTTGCTGCAAAATTGCTGCTACAAATTTGCCGAATATTTTAATTGTAATGAGTAATTTGGTTTGATTGTAATGAATAATAGCTTTTTTTTTGCTTAGTTAATTTAATTTATAATTTGACATTAGGGTATTGCAATTAGTCTGAATTTATTGTTATTGATTTGACATGTAGTTATTAGTATTATTTCTTGATTTAGTTTATTTTTGTTTCTATACATTTTTTTGCATTATGTAAGATATTAGTTGTCAGATTATGTTATGTTTGCATGCGTAGTTAATTAAGCAGAATGTATCGGATTTTTATATTGATTTTACCACCTGACTTTGTATTACTACATTCTTGCAAATAAATGATTTATGATTTATGAAGCCTTTAGTCACTGTCAGAATATTATTGTAAGGGAAAATCGACCTCGTTGTATTATAACGTGCAAATGAACATCAACCATAGGGTAGACCATATTTTTGGCCGATGGTACGATAATTCTGTCTTGCGTTTAGTGATTCGAGTTGTTGAATTTTTGACGTAGAAAATAATTAGTATTAATTGAGTTTTAAATTCTTTATTTTTTTATATTTAGGTAATTAAGTTAACAATCCGCACTGGGCCCACGTGGGAACTACGGGCCAGCCCTCTCATTCTGATAGAAGACCTGTGCACTGCAGTGGGACGTATATAGCTGGGATGATGAATGATGAGATCATTATCATCATCATTATTTCTGCCAAAAGACGTCTACTGCTGAAAGGCCTTCCCAGGTTTGCCAAACAGACTGTTCCAGCACCGAAAACATCTAACGGGTTCTTGCAACCTTAACCGGGTCATCGCTCTATCTTGTTGGAGGCCTACCTACTACAAACACTGCTCTTTCCATTCGGTCCGTGGTCGATCGATACTTTTAACAAAAGAGTAGCTGTGATATGTCAATGTTTTCAAGTCAATCCTATCCTATCTAAGGTAGTTCTTTGAGATGTTAAATATCGTGCTAGATGCACTAAAAGTCAATTTTATTTTAAAGTCAGTAACTAAAGGCAGACCAAGATAGCGTTGACCTAGAAAAGTAGTCAGTTAATGTGAGGTAGTTTAAGAAAGCATCCTTACATTATATCACGCTAAATATTATAAATCATCATTATCATCATCATTTCAGCCAAAAGACGTCCTTGCTGAACATAGGCCTCCCCAAGGCTCGTCAAATAGATCGGTCGCGAGCCATCAGCATCCAACGCATTTCCGCAACCTTAACCAGTTTGTCGCTCCATATTCTTCACTAAAAGAAATAATTTCACCCATAAATTCCGAAAAACTCAAATGTACGAGCCGACCGGATTTGATCCTATTTCCATTCGCTTGAGAGATCATAGGTCGAACCAATAGGCTACCATGCCTTCTATTGTAAATGTTTTATTAAAAGTTATTAGCATTTCTGTATTAAAATGTCACATTTCAGCTAACATTCAGTGCTTTCGAAACTTGTATCACCTCACTTCGCACTCCCAAAAGCCACCGAAATCAGGTCGTTACGTATCCATTATCCTTCCGCTACGTTTAATTACGCCCAACAACTTGTGGACCAAACCACCTTACTATAAAATCTACACCACCCGGAAAGTAATTACCCAACTTAACCAAGTTAAATAACAAAAGGTAGGGACCATGTTATTCTAAACAATTGTTTTACTAATTTCCAGGGTCTGTCTGTAAACAGTTTTTTGAAGTTTACACTAATTAAGTCAGAGGAGAGGTATTATTAAGTTTTTAGGGTAAAGGTTGGGATTTGTTTAAGGTGGGTGTTAATGTCAACTAATAAAGCAGAGTAACGAGAATTATTATAGACTAGCTTTTACCTTGGGATTTTACTGAGTTCCCATGGGAGTTACCAAGAATAACATTATGAAATCTACATTACATTAAATTGAGGCGGCGGAAAAACTTAAGACAAACAAATACAAAGGTCTCTGCTCTGAATACAACTTTGTTCTGTTCGGGGTTGAAGTCCGTGGGGCCCCAGCGCGAAAAATCTTTATTAAGACCTTTCAAAACGGCTTTCTGATATCACAGGGGATCGAAGAGCTGGCAGCTTCCTCGCTCAACGTATCAGCATTGCTATACAGCGAGGTAATGCTGCCAGTATCTTTGGGTTCATGCCACGGGAAAACCATTTATTATTTTTTTATAGGTTTAGTTAAGTTAGTTTTATTTTGTTTTTATTTTTAGTGTTAATTTACTTTAAGGTATTATGTCGTGGATTTATTTGTATACTTGTAGTTTAATTAGTATTATTTGTTTTTGTAAATAAAGAGCAAAACATTACATTGTATAAAGAACATTGAAGCAAGTTTGCTTGTAAACTAAGCCGTTAATACTTTGGGGTTTTACGTGCATAAAAAATATCATGACTGTGTTATTTCAGTGGTAGCTATCTACACTGACGAGCAAAATAAAGGGTCGGTTACAAAAATGACAATAACTACAAAACCCGCTGTGATAGCTTCTTCGAGTAAAATGAGTTTAGTAAAGAGTTTTATTCTCAATTTTCTTGTTAAGAATAAAACTCTATACTAAACTCATTTTACTCGAAGAAGCTATCACAGCGGGTTTTGTAGTTATCGTCATTTTAGTAACCGACTCTTTATTTTTGCTCGTCAGTGTATGTACAAACTTCCATCCAACTCTATCTGTTTTAGTGTTAAAAAGTTACAAACACACGCACACAGGCGCGTACGAACGCTCGCAAACCCGCACTCAGATACTTTCACATTTATAATATTAGTAGGATAGATGGACTGCTAAACTATTTCAATTAAACACTGAAACCTTCAATAAACCTAAACAAGCACTCATGTAAACTAAAGGTCCAACTCCAGAATGCACCCGAAACCAACCGACGATGCAACCGCCAAAATAGATCCATCACAAGTTTGGGCTCTGTGGACAGGGAATAATGTCGACGATGAAGAGTATTTATAGCAAACGAAATTTGTGTTCTGTAAATATCGGGGTCTGAAGCATCAGTAACTGCTTTATATTGCTAGTATTCATGCTTTAATTTAATGAGTTCACCATCGATTGTTCTAGAAATATCTTTTGGTTAATAATTACCAGATTTATTAGCTTCGCTCGTATGGAGAGTATTCTATTTTTATAAGCTTTTATCCTTTGTAAAATTGTGTTTTTAAAATTTGCAAACCATTTCTGATTAGTGATCACTGTCTGGTATTCGATTGAGTTGAAACTGAGCATGCTTCCTTTGGTAAATTTGGTGATAATGATATTGTCTCGATAATAAGCTGGAAGTCAAATTCTGGTGGTCCTGCCAGGATTGTCTCTGTAGGAAGGAACTCTTCAACGGCTTGTGGTATCGAGTTGAAACTTTGTACGGATATGTTAGTTTGGATAAAAATACAAGTACATAAAAAAAAAACAGTCAACAAAATAAGCTTGTGTTAAAAATGATTATTCACAAAAACTTATTGGGATAAAAATCAGACATTTCTTACAATTGATCAAATTAGATGTTATTTTACCGAGATAGATATCGATTTACTAAAACCAATTCGCATACTATTCGTACTACGTCTAAGAGACACGGGCTTTAAGGACAACATTCTTAATTATATTTTTTCCATTTGTAACTTATTAACAAATTCTTTTTTAGTGTGAAAATAGATGCCTTTATATTATTAGTCTATCATCATCATCATTTCAGCCGATAGACGTCCACAACTGAACATAGGCCTCCCCAAGGCTCGCCAAACAGGTTGGTCTCAAGGAGTAGATAATAATATTATACAGTAATTATTTTACTTATTACTTTGGAAGTAAAATCAATGAATAGAATAGAATAGAATCATTTATTTCTGTTTAGTGTTACATTTAGGTACAATTTACATTAAATGTGCCAAACTACAGAGCAGTTTGTCGGCACTTTAGCTCTTGGTTTATGAAATTACAAATTACAAGCATCGCTAAACATAGGTATAGTTAGTAATAAGATTTGAAATGGTTAGTGCTATGTTATAAGATATAACTTATGATATTACACTTTAAACTATCACAAAAAGCATGATACTTATGCACCGCACTTGTTGTTAAACAATTTAGTTTCAATTATCTATAAAGTACTTTTTTAATTTTAACTTAAATAAATGTTTTTTTGTTATTTCTAAATCCCTAATGAGTTCATTCGGTAGTTCATTATAAATTTGAGGAATCAGGTAACTACTAGTTCTACGACCATAATAATAGTTGGTGACGGTCGGCATGACATATGATTTAATCTTTTTGGGACGACTTGAGTAGGTACTAGTTTTTTTTAATATAACATTTGATTTATCCAAGTACTCCGTGACCAAAATATATTTAATTTTCTTGTCAATTGGCAAAATTTTGCAAACTTTGTATAGTGAATCATACTCTCCATGACAATCATTTTTCTGTTTTTCGGTCACAAGGCACTTTAGGAATCTTGTTTGTAAACGTTTTATTTCATTTAAGTGGGTAGGAAACGATCTCCCGTAGCTACTCAAGCCGTAACTGAACACCGGCTCCACCAGTGCATGGTATGTACACACAAAACAAAACCGACCTACTTACACTGTACTTGAGGTTATTAAATTGAGCTAACAATAATAATAATAATAATAATGTTTAAATGGAAACGGGACTTGCGAAAAGCAATGACGGTATCTTTCACTCTAGTAAAGAACATTTCTAGAACAAAGTTTTAAAACAAGCAGCTTTCTAGATTTTACGTTTCTCTCCAATTTATCCTGCGCCAACAAGTTTTCAAAATTCTAGCTCAGAGAAGACTAACACAATCCACCAAACGTCACGCTCCAAAGATTAGAACTTCACAAAGTTACCTTTACCCACATCGCTGGCGCCACTGACATACAACTACCAGGAAACTAGTATGAAGAGCCCTCGTTTCGCAATCTAGCCACGTGAAAATATAAATTTGCAGTTAGTACAATCACAAAGTTGTTGCTTCCGTTGGAGCAAGCGCCACTCCCTTTGGATTAAAAAGGTGAAAGTATGAAGCCGGTGTAGTTTTGAAACTGGCCGAGTGAAAATTTAAGTTTGTAGTTTGCCTTTGGTAGCAAATCTTTGACGGTGACAAAGTCCGTGGCATGTCACCCACAGGCTTTCAAAAGTCGATAGTACCGGTATGTGACAGGTGACTGGTTAGGTGTCAGGACACTAGGAAAATTGTGAGGTGACTTTGTGTGTAGCAATTTTTAGGGTTTTTAAATGGAATTGTTTTACAAGCTAAATTTGATACTATTTTATCTCATCGAAACCATCGCGAAGGAACCTGCATACATCTGAGAAGAAATTCAATGGCGAGTGTGAAGTTCCCAATCCGCACTGGGCCCGCGTGGAGACTACAGCCTAAGCTCATTCTGACAGGAGGCCTGTGCCCTGCAGTGGAACGTATATAGAATGATGATGAAGGATTAAAAGACCTCTAAAGAAAATTGAATTTCTATTTCCAAAATCTAACGCAAATGGAATCACAGAGAAAAGTCAAAAATGGATACCTAGTATGAAAAGCGCTTTTACTGCAAGAGAATCTTAAACATTTATCATAATAATAATATCAGCCAAAAGACGTCCACTGCTGGACTATTCCTACTCTGCTCGCATCCAAGTAGTTCTTGTGACATGTACCAGATAGTCTTCCATCTCGTTGGAGCTCATTCCTTGTCACATCAGCAAATATAAACATTAAATCAGGTAAATTTAAGTAAGCACAACTCAAATTTCAGAAATTGCCTGAAGAACAAAGTCGCCACAATTGATGGCATACAAACATATCCAGGTTCACATTGTTTAGGTGTTTAAGACAAAAGAACAACAACCCGGCATGTTAGAGAGGCTACATTGTCAAACAGCACACCGCAGCCAGGACAACTGGGTCCTTGTGTACAACCCATAGACTTTGTAGATACAGCCCATTTTCACCCAAATGAGAAATTACCCATAGTTGGAGGGTCCGATGTTTAACTTTCTCTAATTGTTTGCTTGGGAACCAACTTCCTACTCACTTCGATTTGGACCGTTCACATACGCGCACCTTTCCCCTCCGACGCCTGATTTACAAGCGGAGCGGGGGGAGCGGAAGTCCAAATTGGAGTAGCCGTTCAAAGTAATCTCCCCAAAACCGATGTAACATGGAAAACTTTTAATAGGATTAATATTTAATTTATTTATTGGTTGTTGAAACCCATCATTTCGGGTTGTTAATTTATTGCTTGCCTTTTGAAGAGTTGAGGGTTTGCTGTTATATTGTGCTTGGTTTGCATATTGTTGGTTTTATTGTTCCACGATCCGAATGTTGGAATTGCTTTTAACACCCTTGTAACACCCTTTTATTAAATGTTCCTTTTTTCCCCCGGGTAATGTTAATTTACTTATACATCAACAAAAACAAACAATGTCTTGTCCAATATGTAAGACAGAAAGTGGCTTATTTATACTAAATTTATTCTAGTTTTAGTTAATTTCTTCTATTCTAAGATATTCAATTATAGTTGTAATCTTGTACCAGTTCTTTTTTAAATATCTGTTTTGTTTTATTGTAAATATACAACATTTATAAAAGTTTTTGCTAAGAAAAATCCTTTTTGATACAAGCTTATTTTTGAGAACTGTATTTTTATTGAGTATTTTCTTGTTTCGTCATCCAAACTACATATACATATCTACCAAGTTTCAATTTGACGCGATTAACCGTCGAAGAGTTCCACCCTGGTGGAGGCAATCCTGGCAGAACCATCGAAATTTCACTACCAAATTACATACTAACGTGCAAGTAAAAATGTTTATTTTAACTATAAATTAAAAATTTTAAAAACCCCCAACGCAATTATATCACACGTATGTTTGAACATGAAGTAAATGCCCACGCAGCTAACAAAAGAGCTGATAACTTTGAAACGGTTGAACCGATTTTGATGAAATATATCTAAGAACCATCGTCAAGAAATCTGCTTGCCAGACAGACAGACAGACAGACACACACACACACACACACACACACACACATAGCGGTCAATCTTCTAACACCCATCTTTTGTGTCGGGGATTAAAAATCACAATCAGTGCAAAAATCTTGAATTAAAAATATATTTCTTATTTCGCTAAGTTCGTACGAAAAACTAGTATGTTTGATACAAAATTCTAATCAGATGGTAGCATCTAAGAAAATATACAGGCTGTAAACAAATGAAAACCTAATATAAACAGTTGCGCCAGCAGTCAAAGAGCATCAAAGGCATATTTCGTAATAAGAGTGCAATAGAAGTGCTGTAGAGCAGTGTAGGGCAATACGGACGTAATAAGGCTTTATAAAGAGCGTAATTAAGGCAACTCAATAGCTTCTCGATTAAAGGCCTGCAGGCTTTGCATCAGTGTTCTTATTGGCATGTGGCATATTGATAGAGTCGTTTGTGTAGATTTAATAGACTTCATTTCACTTCAGCTTAGTAGCTGATAGGGTAGTCCCTATCCGGGTATCTGTTGCCCGCGACTCCGTCTGTGGAAAATTTGTCTATCGATATCCCGCGGGAACTATGTGAATTTCCGGAATGAAAACTATCGTATGTCTTTTCCAGGGTTTAAGACTACCTCCGTGATAAATTTCATCTAAAATGGTTATACGGTTTAGATGAAAATGCAAAATTAGTCAACAAAAACCACAAAAAGCTTGCATCAATTTTTATTTTTACAAAAGTCACTTGCATGCGTTATTAATTTACAAGTGGTTGTAACCACTGATAGTACTTGTGGCTATTTGTCTGTCTGTTTATCTGTTATTGCGAATTTTCTACGAATCTTACCATCAACAACCCACCAATTAAGAACAAATGAAGGTGAAATTTGGCACTACACATCTGGCTACACTTATGTTGTGTTACGAACGTGTTACGCAAATAAATGCATTTTGAATTTGGGGGCCGGTTCGGAGGGAAAACCTGAAAAAAAACCGGTTGTCTGTAAAGTCGGTTTACGGACGATAGTTTAACGTGACAACGTCATAACTCATAACAAAACATTCAAAAAACAAGAATGAAACCAGGCGGTCACCTATCCAAGTATTGACCGCGCCCGACGTAGCTAACTTCGGTGATCGGACGAGAACCGGTGTTTTGTCAAATATCTTGAAAACGGTGCATCCTACGGCAAACTCAATGAAATTTTCATCCCCCACTTAAATGCCCCCCGGACCCCCCCACCCCTTAACCCCCCTCCCCACCCGCACCCCCCCCAAATTACCTGAGCGCTAGTACTAAGATTGTATATCCTGGCGCGCGCTACTCTCTTGTACATCCTGGTGTTCACTGCTCTCTCTTGTACGGGACATGTACGGACATGTACGGGACATTGAATAAAATAGAATAGAATAGAAAAACGTTTATTCAGACAACACATCACAACAAAAAATAATTTACAAAATGAGAAAGAATACAAAAACAAACAAATAAGGATGTGAAGCCGAAATGGTCTCCACTCAGCAATGCCGTTGGCACGACTAGCGTTGTCAACGGCGTTGTCGGCGGCGATTGCGTCATCCTTTTTCGTGCGTGCAGCCGGCGTACATCGATTTATTAGACGTTGTCACGTCAAAAAATGGTTTGGTTTGACTTGCTCCTAAACATTTAGCACTGATGGGAATGCAACAAATGAAAGAAAGAAGAAAGCCAAAAGTTGTATACTTAAATGGTTTTTTGGAATCAAATGGAATGGAATAGAATAGAATAGAATGAATGGATAGTTATCTAACTAGTTTCTTAATAAATAGGATCAGCATATGAAACGGTACGTAGACTCAGCGTGCCTATTTTTATTACAAGCATTTATTTACCTTCACCTGTCCCGATGTCTGTATGTCATCAACATTAGTTAAATTACTTCTTCATGTTAAATTACTTCTCGATTTCCGATTGAGCTGAAATTTTGCATGCATGTGTAAATCGGATGACAATACAATATTGTTATAGCATGGTGCTGATCTGATGGTGGAGCTGGAAAGTGGCCATATGAACTCTGTAATAAAACGACACGACCACATCGAGTTTGGGCTCGTTTGATTCGTCTCGACGAGTACTTTGGTCGTAGATGGTAACCAGGGGCAAAAAGTACGTTCAGTAAAAAATCGTGCATGCAGCTCCTCCGCGCGGAAGAAGTGAAACTTCGTAATGTGGAAATGAAAAAGACACTTATAGATCAACTAGCTTTTGCCCGCGGCTTCGCTCGCGTGTGCCATGAGTATTCCAAATAACTAAGATATCGAGCAAGCAAGCATGCACGCAAGCAAGCAAGCGTGCAAGAAAGCGTGCAAGTAAGCGTGCAAGAAAGCGTGCAAGCAAGCCCGACTAAACTTCAGGTAGATACGGTCCTTTACAGTATTTCTTTATATACAATGTTTTTCACTAATTCGGAAGCGGGCACTAAAATAACCAGGCTTGTTAATAATATAAAACCTATTATTACTTTCCCCTGTCCTGCATTAGGTATAATTCAATGTTTTCTTACCTTCTACGGAAACTTGAATAACTGGATGCGCTGTGTACCTACTTAGCATTGATATTATACATATTATAGTATTTTGTAAAGGTGTTGTGTGACCTAACCGCTAAGGAGTTATACCTTCCATCATCAGCTCATCTGAATAACCAGAAAGAATACAACTAAAGATCTAATACGTGCATATGATATTTAAAGAAACTTCCTATAACTCCTAACCGTTAAGGAGTTTAACCTTCCATCATCAGCTCACCCGGATAACCTGAGAGAATACAACGATCGGTCTATACGTACCTATAATATTTGAAAAATTATCCTCAACTCCTAACCGTTAAGAAGATTTACCAACCATCATCAGCTCATCAACATGAGATGATGTCTACCAGAAGCAAACACTTAAATAGCTTGAGAAATTATATGAAAAAAGTAATGCGTGCCTGCAAAATTTGAGGGTTGCCCTCGATTTCCTTGAGATCCCGTCATCAGATCATGATTTGGTGACGATGGGACCATCTCAGGAGTATATTGTATTCTTAAGAATAAAAAAGTAATTTTTATAATCGGTCCAAAATTAAATTGACCGAGAAATCGGTGAACATACCTACATAAAAAAATACATAAAGTGGAATGCATAACCTCCTTTTTTTAAGTCGGTTAAAGAGTCCTTTGCGGCCTACTTACAGTATAAACTTATGAATTTTGAAATTTTAGCTCTCTACAACCAGTAAAACGCAAAATCCCGTTTTTTCCCGTTCCCGTAAGAATTTTGGGAAATGCTTTCTTAATGCTCCCCTACACTCCCCAAGGAACCCACTTGCCAAATTTGAGCTTTCTATGACCAGTAAAACGATAAATCTCGTTTTTCCCGTTCCCGTGGGACTTTTGGAAAGTCCTCTCTTAATGCTCCTCTACACTCCCCAAATAACCTACATGCTGAATTTCAACTTTCTACGACCAGTAAAATGAAAAATCCCATTTTTTCTCGTTCCCGTAAGAGTTTTGGAAAGTCCTCTCTCAATGCTCCTCTACACTCCCCAAGCAACCTACATGCCGAATTTCAGCTTTCTACGACCAGTAAAACGAAAAATCCCGTTTTTTCCTTATATCGTGGGAATTTCCGAAAATCCTTAAAATTGTTTTTTACTATTATAATTACCTACTTCTATGCCAAATTTCAAGAGTCTAGTAATTATAGTTCATAGGATCCCGTTGAACTGAATATATAAATCCCGTTTTTTCTTTATCCCGTGGGAATTTTGAAAAATCCTGAAATTAATGTTTTAACTAATGTAATACCTACTTGTGTATCAAGTTTGAAGAGTCTAGTTATTATAGTTACTGAGATAGGGTCACTCGGAATCGAATATATAAATCCCGTTTTTCCCGTCCCCGTGGGAATTCCCAAAAATCCTTCCTTAGTGGATGCCTCCATTGTATAAGGTATCTATGTGCAAAATTTCAAGTCTCTAAGTCCAGTGGTTTGGGCTGTGCGTTGATATATCAACAGTCATTTAGTTTATTTAGACATTTCAACCCCATCGCACCCCATCCAGGGAGATGGTATTTTACGTAGGTATGCCACATCGGATTTTAAAACCGTTGTTGTTTTCATAACCAGCGACCCGATAAACCATAGAAACAACACCCATGTTGATTTTCAGACTTTGTCACCTTTTTCCCCCTTTTAGGGGTTGAATTCCCAAAAAACATGAAACACGTGTTTAATCATTTATCGTTAGGAGTACTTCTGTGAAGTTTCGAATAAAATAGTCGAACTTATCTTGTTTCCCCATACAATCTTCGGACCCCCGTTTCACCCCCTTAGGGAGTGAATTTTGAAAATTCCTTTCTTGGTGCACACCTAGACCTTATAAGGAACCTACGTGCCAAATTTGGAATCTCTAGGCCCAGCGGTTTGGGCTGTGCGTTGATATGTCAGTCAGTCAGTCAGTCAGTCAGTCAGTCAGTTTCTTCTTTTATATATATAGAAGAAGAAGATATGAACCTTATTGCAATAACTTGAAGAACTAAATTTACTTACGCATTAAACGTTTAACGCGACCTTGTTGGAAGTCGCATCGAAGTGGAAGTTTCACTTCAAAAACTTTTATTAGAAATCCAGGAATATTTTTAGCAAAAACTTCTTTATTCACGCGGTAAAATAGTACTTAACATAACTGTTTCTATATCGATTATCCCCATTCGATAGTAATAAATAACAATATGGGATCGTCTTGTTAATCATTCATAGTTAGTCCGGGCGGGTCTGGCTTCGTTTCGTTAATATTTAACGACTTGTTAGATTAAGAGCTTAATACGTTAGCTTAATAAAGTTTTCCGTGGTAAATGGAGGTTTACCTATGTTAGGTATTTACTTTACTATAAATTGGCCAAGTGCGTGTCGGGCTCGCGCACTGAGGGTTCCGTAGAAATTTTTATGTTAACAGCTGTAACTATAATAATCCAGTGTTAGCAGAGCCCTGCTTCCAAGTAAAATGTACGCAATGTGGGATCATTTTAGATTGGATAGTTGGGATTATATGATGTAAATAAAAATTTATGCTTTTCGCAATTTTTCCTTTATTTGTGCTATAAGACGTTGCTTCGTATCAAATTTCAATATTCTGAGTTCACGGGAAGTACCCTGTCGGTTTTGATTCCCTTGCGAGTGTCGAAAATTTGCGGCAAAAACGGCTGTATCTTTTGATTGCGTTGGCTTAGAAGTTTGATTTTTTCACCGCTCCAAGGGACAGTAGACTTGAGTATTTGATATGAATTTCAGCTTGATACCTTCACGCATTCCTGAGAAAAAGGGTCTTGACAAACAGACAGACGAACAACAAAGTGATCCTATAAGGATTCCGTTTTTCCTTTTGCGGTACGGAACCCTAAAAATTAAACACAAATTTATTCTATGTTTGCACCCTGAACACTAATTCTAATCCTAATATTTTACTTATTACACACTAATCCTACTTATCATCATCATCATTATCATCCCAGCCCACGTCCCACTTCAGGGCACAGGCTTCCTCTCAGATTGTGAGGGCTTCGGCTGTAGTTCCCACACAGTCCCAGGGAGGATTGGGAACTTCACACACACCATTGAATTTCTTCCCAGTTGTGAGCAGGTTTCCTAACGATGTTTTCCTAAAGCTCATGGTAAATTACAAATGTGATTTCGCACATAAATTTTTACTTAGTTTTCTATCCTACTTATAACCTATCTTAACATCCTACAAACATAGACCTGACTTTCTCATCATACTATGCTATTCATAATCTTACCTACTAATTTTATAATTCTAATCTCAAAAAAAAATCAGCTCATTTAGAAACCAAGAAGTGGTCGAAAAATGGTCTGAAAATATTTAAACCACAACCTAAATTTTAATATAGATCTACGAGTATACGAAAGTTGCATATTAAATAAAAGGATTCTAAAAATTCTAATTCTGAAAGTTCTTTCGAAACCTCGTCAAACTAACTCAAACAACTATTCCAAAGCACATGTCGGCTAACCGCAAATATTTGCGGCTAAATGACATATTACCGGGAATGTGACAAAGTTCCAACATCCATTGGCGCATGTGATTGTTAGAACTTTGTGCGTCCGATGGTTCTGCTGTTAGCTTGGCTTTGATTGCGGTCGACCAACTTGTCGACTTGCGTCACGAGTTTTAAAGTGATTTTGACAAGTTATGTGTTAAGTGATAGTAGTAAGTTACTGTTTACTTCAACCAATTTACTTGGTCTAGTGCCCTACTAATATTATTAATGTGCAAGTTCGGGTGTTTAAATGTTTTTTCATCATCATCATCATTTCAGCCGTAGGACGTCCACTGCTGGACATAGGCCTCCATCATTGATGCCCAATCATTACGATTGGAAGCGATTTTCATCCACCCTGAACCTGCGGCCTTCACTAAATCGTCCGTCCATCTCGTTGGTGGACGTCCCACGCTGCGCAATGTTTTTTACCTCAAGTAAAAAAAGTAAAGTAGTCTATGAAAAATGGCAACTCAACGAAAAAAAAACTTGGGACACTTTTTGTTATCCTAAGTAATATGATCCATAAAGCTCGTGATCCTGAGCAGACGCTCGTGCCTAAAATACCACGGTTTCAAAATACCAGAATTTTCAAAATACTACATCACTACTTCTCATATTATATTCTCAGTACCTGGGCGACCGAGCTCTGCTCGGGCAGAAACTCGGTACCAAGCGTTTTCCCAGAGATAAGACCAAGCTAGATCAATTTTTCATCCCCGAAAACCCCCAAATACCAAATTTCATCGAAATCGTTGGAGCCGTTTCCGAGATCAAAACACCGGAGGGGTGGGGGGGGGGGTGAGAGGGGGGGAGGGGATGCGGGGGAGGGAGCGCGGGGGTATTAAAGGGGGGATGAAAATTTCATTGATTTTGCCGTAGGATGCACCGTTTTCAAGATATTTGACAAAAACACCGGAGGGGGGGGGGGGGTGAGTCGCGTTAAACTATTGTCCGTTAACCGACTTTACAGACAACCGGCTTTTCCTGTTCTGTGCTCCCAATAAGGAACGTACACATAGACGGTGCTGCCAACTGGTGCCATAAGGGTGCCATCAATTTGAATGTTTTACCTTGATAAGTTTGTTTTACTGTCCGCATAGTGTCTCTTCTGTCGCATTAGTGCTGCCGCCTATAGTTACTGCACGTTCCCTATAATACTTTTTCTAACAAAAAGTAACTTTTTCTCACAAAAGAAGAAACTTGACGTTTTATCATGAAAAATAAACTTAAAAAAAAAAACAAAAAATCTTGATAAAAACGTGGAATCGAACCGAGGTCGGCTGGATCCGCGACCACCCGATTCCTAATGTGCCATAATGATCTGCTCGAAGTCGGCGAAATTTAGCTTTATATTCTAATGCAAACAAAAATAGCCGGAAAACACGAGTAAAAGCGATTTTCTGAAAATGAAACATAGCTAGATCAGTTTTTCATCCCCGAAAACCCCCACATACCAAATTTCATCGAAATCGTTGGAGCCGTTTCCGAGATCCTGATTATATATATATATACATATATACAAGAATTGCTCGTTTAAAGGTATTAGATGTATTTTTTAACCCCCGACACAAAAAGAAGGGTGTTATAAGTTTGACCGCTATGTGTGTGTGTGTGTCTGTGGCGTCATAGCTCTTAAACGGGTGCACTGATTTAGATGCGGTTTTTTTAATAGAAAGCAGGTTTCTTGGACATGGTTCTTAGATATGTTTCATCAAAATCGGTTCAGCCGTTTCAAAGTTATCAGCTCTTTTGTTAGCTGCGGAAGGGATCTTAGACGCATAACGGGCATTGACTTAATGTTCAAACATACGAGTGACATAATTGCGTTGGGGGTTTTTAAAATTTTTAATTCGCACCTTCGGTACAACAGTGTATCATCTCGAAATAATACACCACTTAATACTACTTAATTTCCGGGAAGTCTATACCGAAGGTGCGAATTTATAGTTATTATTCTCATACATTGATCGTTGCTTCAATAATTTTGTGTTTGTCTTGAACGTCTAAGTAATGTTTACTTTCTTTTCAGACACATACGTTACCCGAAAGGTGCTCGATGAGCCGCAGTTTGAGAAACCCATCGGCAACCTAACCTTCCACATCGGGAGGGAGGCTGTCCTCGGCTGCTCCATTGTCAACCTTGGAAGACATAAAGTAAGATTTCGTTTTCATTTTAACCAGTACTTCAAGAAGACAGAAAGGAAGAGGGGTGTAAATAATTTGTGTATTTTTTATTGCGAATCGTTTCCAAAACATGTGATGTGGCTTAATGAAAACAAAAACACGATCGCGTTCTTTGTATAACGAAACTTAGTCATAATAACTATGTATAGTCGACCAAGAAACTCCTTTACCACCCTTAAGTTCAATGTCAGTTGTATGACTTAAGACATCAAATGCTATTTTTACATACAAGACAATGTGACAATCAGCCTTATTGTTTTTATTCTGATGTAGGAACTGTCACAAAAAATGGTAAAGCACTTACTTGGTCGACTATATATGGGTAGCATACGTTACACAAAGGAGTCAATTAGGTTTTGTTTTAATCAAAGCCCTTATTTATGTTAAAAACGGCCCTTTTTTGGGTTTCTTACCAGGTGGGTGACAAAATGGAACCCTATTACTATAATTACGCTCTCTATAATATCGCTGGGAGCGTGCGAGCGAAGCGAACGAGTAAGACCTTTCAGGTCAGAAGCGACTCGGACAGGTTAGGTTCAGAAGGCTAAGGCGGGAGCGAAGCGTAGCATAGCTTCCGCCTTAGCCTTCGATGTTAGGTATTTTTTTTATGACAGCACAACCATGCCATGAAATATCATACAACCATGCCATTGAATGTTTACCATGTTTCAATGTAGTAGTCATAGATGCAGTACACTTCTTCACTTTATCCCGCTGTAATTCACAATACCAGTATTATTAATTTTTATCCTACGCACTACTCAAATTGGGATATAAATTGTATGCCATGCAATATTTTGGGATTGGTATGTTATGCCAAACGATACATTTGCCAAAAAAAAACTGGGGAAATAAAACATGACCATGTTATTATTTGCTAAACAATCACTTGCCAAAAAAGAGGTTTGCTGACTGTAAAATTGCGATAAGTAGTTTTGAAAATTGAGTTTTTGCCAAATAAAAATTTGGAAAAAGTTTGCGATATGATACTTTGGTGAACATATTTTGCCAAACATTAGTAATCCGAGAAAAATTTAAAATTTGACTTTCAGAGGCTGAACTTACGAAAAGAGGTACCTAGAGCTAATCAATGTTTAGAGATGTACGGAACTCTCGGTGTGCGATTGAAACTACCCGTTAGCCGGTTTTCGATTTTTATTCAGACGAGAACACTTACATAAAGTGAAAATAATAAAAATAAGTCAAGATTAAATATAAAATTCAGCTCTCTTCGATACTAACGTCCTAGTTTAGTTCAAGTGAAAGGAATTTAAAAGCTCCTCGTAATTCTAACAAGGCAATAAACGAGGAGTTACGATAAGCCATTAACGCTACCTTCAGCAATTAAAGATTCTGACTTTTATATATCCTGAATATAAATTAAATAAGTTCTTTTACTGCAAAATAATTGCGGCTTTTTTGCTGACTTACTTCTAAAATTCAAAAATTAATACTACAGATGTGTTCTTTAAAATACTTACGGTTTTAGTATTCATGTTGTATTGGGGAATTAAAAAAAAGACAATTTGTTTTTCTCAAATTTTGGAAATTATACGCTATTAACGACCGCTTTAGCCTAGTTGGTAGTGACCCTGCCTACGAAGCAAGAGGTCCTGGGTTCAAATCCCGGTAAGGGCATTTATTTGTGTGATGAGCACGAATATTTGTTCCTAAGTTATGGATGTTTTCTATGTATTTAAGTATTTATTTATCTATATAAGTATGTTTATCGTCGTCTAGTACCCATAGTACAAGCTTTGCTTAGTTTGGGACTAGGTCGATTTGTGTAAGATTGTCCCCTAATATTTATTTTATTTTATTTTATTTTATTTTTTCTCCGGTTACCTATAGTAAAATTATTCTTCCAAGCATCGCGTAGACAAAATATCAAATATTTACTAATTGAGTCTCTCTATAACTTTTATAAATAAGTTTTGATAAAAAATCCCCATTTTTAATGCAAACTTTTTTTGCTGACTGTACTTTTTGCCCTTGGTTTCCCACGGGAATCCAAGAAAATACCTCTTATGTAGACTACGGCGCTCTCGCAAGTAAGACAAATCTAATGTCACCTCACACTTTAAAATCCATAAAGCCGTTTAGGCTGCAGGGTATGCCAAAGAATCATTCATACATACACACATACATAAATGGGTCATGCACGTTTTTTGTTCGCATCTCTCATGTGGACATGGCAAAAGTTGAGGGTCTATAGCCAATATTTTTTACTCAAGTCTACATCGCCGTGCGGGACGCCTGGCCAACTTTCGGCCCATTTATATAAATCTTAAGTTTGCTGACTCGAAGTCACTAATTTTATGTCCACAGGAGAGACAAATGTCGTTTCTTACGGTGTGTATAACCTATACTCCATTTAATTTAGAATTATAAACCACAACAACATTATATTGCGGCTCGTGAACTGCAATCTCTTTACAATTTGTACTAGAGTAACAATTGACGACACGCAAATAAAGTGACATTAAGACAAATTATATTTTGCGGCTCCCAGACTATTGTACTGTACTATTTGCTATGTTAGAAATAGTTGACGAGCCGCAATATAATGATGTTGTGGTTTCCAATTCTAAATTAAATGAAGTATAAACATTACCCGTCTCTAAAAAAAGCCTTACCTCAGAGCTCCAACAACCATCCGTTTCCACCGCAAGGAGAACAAGTTATGTAAACTCATTACCCAAATACATACATACGTCCGAGAAAATCATCCTCCTTCGCCAGTCGGGTAATTAATCAATATAGGTACTCTACTCTTTGTCTCGTGACAGGACTTATCGTCTTGAAGCAGTAAAAGTCCGCCATTTTGTTGAACGGGGTTCGGTTAACGTTTGTTGTGCGTAATAATACGGTTTTATGTTTTCAGAGTTTCGCCTATTACCTAAATTGCGGTCCAAGTTTTTTATAGTTGACCCTGACTTGGATCTTCTGGTGTCAATTTTGCAACTGTTACGTTATTTTGTTGTGGATTAAAGTTAAATTTTGGAGGAAAACAAAGGTTACCTCCTTATTCAAAAAGCACATTGAAATTTTCTTTTTTCGGGTATAGAAAACTAATAATTGGTTTGTAATAAATATTTTATAAAACGGAGGGTCAAATAAGTATATTTTAAACGCGCAAAAAATATCGTCTGATATATCTAACGAAAGGGTTTGTTATGAGCATCTAATTTTTTTTTATTAATAGTTTTGAAGTCATTCAAGATAATATTTATATCCCAATCGATTACACAGAACATAATTTTAAGAAATGTGTGGTTTAATAATTACCGACAGTTAAAAATAATGATAATAAAAAAAAATATCTCACGAAACCCTCCCCACGCGATCCGGTTCTTTATTTTACTTATTTAGAAAAGAATCTATCTCTGTGTACCTGTTTTCTGTATTGCTTACTATTCCTGGTGTACAATAAAGAGTCATTGTATTGTATTGTATAACTAGACCTCATCTAAGAGCCTCACACTGGCAATTTACGAACGTCATAGAAGCGGAGCGAACGTGCAGTGTGTTCGCCGCTAACGCGCACCGTATTCACCGCAAGTGCACAGCAAATTCGTTGCACCTCTAGGGCTGGGACACCATGTGGTATAGTCGGGGTAAAAAAAGGTTCGTCACTTTTCAACCTTATAATTCGTTGACATAGAGTCGAAAAGTGACGAACCTTTTTTTACTCCGACTAATACAAAAATAGTGCGTGCAGTTCCTCCGCGCGGAAGAAGTGAAACTTCGTAATATGGAAATGAAAAAGGCACTTATACATCAACTTAAAGAACTAAATTTATTTATGCATCTATGCGTTTAAATTACTCACTAGATGGCGCTTTTATCAAGTCTCATACATTTGCACAGACAGTATGAGTTCTGCATCGCACTATCGAAGTTTTTAACAACCGTTAGTATATATACAATGCGAGATGTGTACCAAGTGTACTTGCTTCGGCAGTACATATACTAATGCTTTCACCCCTCCATGGTAGCGTTAAACGTTTAACGCAACCTTGTTGGAAGTCGCATTAGAAGTTTCACTTCTAAAACTGAAGTGGGTAAAATAGAAGTTAGCTGACGTGCGTGAATACCCTAGTGAGTAACCCTATAGACGCGGCAAACACGCTGCGCGTTCGCTCCGTTTCTAATACGTTTGGAAATCGCCAGTGCATAATATGGCTCTAAGTCTAATCTTAGTATATAAAGGATGGCTAGCCGACGTTAAATAAAATACGCATCTCACTGCTAAGCTAAAGCACCGTAGTTTCCTATTTTATTAATTCTCCCATTTAAAACCCATTGAAAATAAAGCAATCCGGTGAAACCACATTAAATAATAATGCGATTAGTTATTTATTCGTCTGTTTCGCAATCAGAGTCCCCTCTGTTTAATTTTACTTGTGTCCAGTAGAGTTTTCTAATTAAAGGTCACGCATTTGTCTTAATCGCGCAGTGCAATGTACAGTTACGTGCGTTAATATGTAAACTTTTCCTCATTTCCAAAGGTCTGTATCTTTTTGTCGACTATGGTCTAAAAAGAACTACATATACAGACGAGTTGGGCGACTAATGTCTTTATTGAAAAATGAAGAGGTATAAAAATGACGACATGAAAAAATTACTAAGTTTTTTCTAACTTTAATCGGTACAGAAACAGTGTCGACGGAGCTCCGCTCACGCGGAGCTCCTCCTTCAGTGTGCTTTTGGCCTTTCGGGCCGATGCATACTTAATATAACCTAAACTACCTATGTTTCTGTGTTGGGAAAAAAAATCATGTCGTCATTTTTATAGGTACCTCGTCATTTTTCATTAAAGACATTAGTCGCCCAACTCGTCTGTATATGGGCAAGATTTCTCAACTATTTATAGGTAAAAAACTTAAGTAAATGACCTGTTGTAGAGTCACAAGCTTTTATTTGGGACCCACTTAAGGTTGACAGTCCTGTCATATTGTATAGGAATACAAAGGATATTTTTCGAAATGGGTTCAGTTCTTTTCACAGAATTGATATGGAGCTTAAGTGATTTATCTAATTTGCACCGTCAATATGTTTACACAGACACGTTACTTAAGGGCCTACGCTAGCTGACGCGGATTACCCGGAACGGACGCCCGTCGTGCGCGCGTCTAATAAGAAATTGTATGAACAGCGCTAAGTGGCGCGGGCGCGTGCGACGGATTTTCGGTACATTTTAGACCCGCGAGCGGGCGCACGCGGCGGGCGTCCGCGTCAGTTAGCGTAGGCCCTAAGTCATTTACGTAAGTTTTTCACATATATAATACTCATACGTAACGTTCAGAATGATATATCCAAAAGTTGCCATCGAATGTACACAATATTTTTAGTAAAATTAAGGTAATCTGACTGCACTGACTCGAAAATAGTACAGAAAATTCATACGTTAATCTCACTTTTACGTTCTACGCGTCAAGTTACTAACAACAGAATGTCGTCGTCGTCCCAGACTATATACGTCCCACTGCAGGGCACAGGCCTCCTCTCAGAATGAGAGGGCTAGGGCCGTAGTTTCCACCCGGGCTCGGTGCGGTTTTCCTTCACCGTAAAGCTCATGATAAATTTAAGATGTAATGTCGGTTAGGCCTAAACACCTCGTTTTAAAACACTATCAGAAACGAGTAAACGTTTAAATACATATAATGCACGTGACTGTACCATGGAACTAGCAATATATTTTCGGTGCCGTATATCGTACGGTACCCTACGATAAAGAAGACATCCCTTATAGTCTGAGATCCCACCGTAAGATTTGGGCACGTATGAAATATCGACGCTTAACACATCCGCAATCTAAACTCATTTTAGGTTCAGTAAAAATTAGATACAACGACGAACAAAATGAAGTGTTTGTGTTTTAGATTTTCTGTCAAGTGTACATTCGGGTTGCCAAATCACTAAGCATGACAGCTTTTGAGAGGTCATTAGTCAAACTAATAATAATTTAATTTTGTGAAACAATCACTAATTGCCCCTAACCCAGCCGTGTATATCAATACAAATACCACAAACACCATTCGTATATTAAAAAAAAACATAACACAAGCGAGTTCAAATTAATAAGACCTCTTTGACGTATTAAACCAGTCGTGCCGCAATTAGAGAGATAAAGTTAATTCTGAGAGAAATTGCTGGAAAATTAACAGAGGTATAAAACGGGACCCTGTTTATGCCGTTAACCTGGAGGTGGTAGGTTGTTTCGCATTCGTTAGTTGATGACAACTTTAAAATGGGCCGTAAAAAAGTTCGGGGGGTTTTATTCATTATCACAGTGAATGGGCGGTTTCGAAAGGTGAACTCGTAGTCTATCCGTATTCATTTGTTGATTTGTCTTTCCGTATGTATATAAAGCTATTGAAATTTTAAGAATTTACGAAGCTCGTAGAGATATCACAATGTAATTTCGCATAGTCAATTTCGAAAAATGGAGAGTGGCGAGCCTGGGTTCAAACCCAAGACTCTTCCCGACACCAAAAGAGGGGTGTTATAAGTTTGACCGCTATGTGTGTGTGTCTGTCTATGTGTCTCTCTGTGGCATCATAACTATTAAACGCGTGAACCGATTTAGATGGGGTTTTTTTATTATTTAAAAGCAGGTTTCTTGGCGATGGTTCTTAGACATGTTTAATCAAAATTGGTCCACCCGTATCAAAGTTATCAGCTCTTTTGTATGCTGCGTAAAGAATCTTAGACTTAATTGCGTTGGGGATTTTAAAATTTTTTTTCACTTCTCATGCTCTTAAAATGTTACTTTAGTCTCTGCATATCGGGACTAAAGCTCTTTTTTGATCTCTAGGGATTAAAGTAATTTTTTTTTAATTTACTTTGGAAACCCCTAAACTGCCAATCACGGTGTTTGTGGATGGAGGATTATTGCCATTTTCAGTGACTGGGCATAGACAATTTTAAAGCTTTCCACAGACCGCAGCGCGCTGTGGTAGCGTAGGGTCCGCCGGGCCCGGCCGGGTTGGCGACGAATGCAACCGGGCTCGGCCGGGTTGAGAAACATACCGGGTTGCAATCTCTAATTCAAATTGCTGGGCAAAACTACCCAGCAATTGGGTTCCAAGCGACGCATTACACGACGAGTGAGGAACGAGGAGCAGGGGCAGGCCGAAGTTGACAGGATGTTTTGGACCGTTAGACCCATTTTGTCAAAATTTAACGAAGGATAGAGATGGGTGGAAAAAAAAGGAGAGGCCTTTGCCCAGCAGTGGTACATCTATAGGCTATTAAAAAAGTAGTACCTAGGTAACATAAAATAATTTTTTCATAAATGAATTATTTATTGAATCAGGCGTTACTTTGCGGAGGTCCATATTAATGAACTAAAACAATTACTTTGCTCACCCGCGACCTTACAATAGTTACGTTTATGCAAGAAATGTGTGTTCATGCAGTTCCTCCACCTCCACACTGTACGAACACACACAAATCACACAAACACAACCATCACCACCACCAAGCTACACTGACGCGTTTCGAACTCAACTCGTTGTAAGGTCGCGGGTGAGCAAAGTAATTGTTTTAGTTCATTAAATGAATTATAACTGTTATATCGTAAAACAATATAAAATATGTCCAAGATTGGCCACTTTTTTTTAACAGATGATACTCCTCTGTCGAAATAATATACCAACATTTATGCTGTCAAAATAAACCTGAACTAACTTAAACCAAACACAACTAAAAAACCTTAGCCAAATTAACACTTTCATTTAATATTAAATCATGTCATTATGATCATACTTAACGAATTTTGTAAGCTATGTAATTAACTATGGATCTAAGAATCTGAAATAAATAGTTTATTATTATTATTATTTGTCTATTATTTTATGTTTTTTTGGCATACATCCAAATAATCAGATGAACAAAAATAACTTTCCATTATAGTCTCTAGGTTCTTTAAGTTTTAATTGTAAACAATCTTATTAGTATGTTAAATTACTTGGCAGCCTCTAGCGAAGGAAAACATCGTTACGAAATGTAATTAACTCGAGAAACCCACGGTTGATCTAAATTTACTTACCTGTGTAGTTAATTTCGATGTTTCTAGCAAAAAAAACTTGACAAATTGCTGAACGAAATTTCGCTACCTTAACTTTGTATGGTTTAGTTTCTTATATCTAAAATAATAGTAAATGTGTAAATGAAGCATTGGTACTGTTTATTTATAAATAAAATAAAAAAAAATATCACGGGACAATTCACAGCAATTTTGACCTAGTCCCAAAGTATGCTAAGCATAGCTTGTGTTATGGGTACTAGGCAACGGATCAACATACTTATATAGTTAGATACATACTTAAATACATATTATTAAACACCCAAGACCCGAGAACAAATACATAATAAATAATAAATAAATATTAGGGGACAATCTTACACAAATCGAACTAGTCCCAAACTAAGCAAAGCTTGTACTATGGGTACTTAAGACGACGATAAACATACTTTTATAGATAAATAACTACTTAAATACATAGAAAACATTCAAAACTCAGGAACAAATATTCGTGCTCATCACACAAATAAATGCCCTTACCGGGATTCGAACCCGGGACCTCTTGCTTCGTAGGCAGGGCATACCTTACATACCTACATATTCGTATTATTCATATAAATATCTGCCACGACGCGGGAATCGAACCCGGGACCTCAAGCTTTGTAGTCAGGTTCTCTACCTACGAGGCCATCTGGTCGTCTAAATTTATACTTATTTATGTGTGTATTGTATATTTTTGTTACAGATTCAAGCTAAAGGCTGGACGGATTTTAATAAAACTTGGTACCTAGATAGCTTATTATAAACTGTGATAGTCTAGGGCTTTGACCTACGACCTCTCAAGCAATGATTCAGGATTAATATTTATTTCAAACTGGCGTATGAACAATTATCGCAATAATCAGTCTCACTCAAGTCTCAAAATCACACTAAATACAGAATTGATTACTTTTACTTATGGACGGCAAAGTAACATTAGTATTAGTAATTAATTAACTAATTATTCATTTTTATAACGTAAGTTTAAACATGCAGGTCTTTCTCTTCACTCCTTATAGTGTCTATTTGAAAACATAGCATTAAATTATGAAACTAATAATAATTCAAGTACCTACGGTACTAAACGTCTTATAACAACTTAGATTAGATAGATAGATAATAAACTTTGGTAGCTTTGTTATAAACAAAACAAATTCTTATTTGCGAAAAGTAAAGTATTACCTATGATTTTTCCTAAACTTTGGCTATTAAGACAAGTGAGCGTTACTATTACTAAATGAGCAAATAGCGAAATCTTATAGGCTAAGCTGTACTGTAACTGTAAACAACCAAACTTTTATGGTCTTAACTAACAAAATGTAACGTAAAATTGGTTACATTCTACGAGTTGGTTTAGATATTTTGGGAGACACGTTTTTTAGGTTAATTTTCATTCATCCCACCTACCTGCAAAATTTTTGCAAATCGAACACGTAAATAAAATGTATATGACTTTTCTAGAAATTATCTCTTACTAGAAACATGCAGACGGGTTACCATTAACATCGATACCGTAGAAAATTCTTCTAACATTTGCTTAAATTTCTACTTACTTCAGTTTCCGCCGTAAAAATTCCACTCTCAGCTGCAAACTTTTATGGTCGTAGTCATCACAAGGTGATTGGTGTCAAAACGTGGAGCATTTCCAAATAGCCTCTTAAAGTTAGATTATATCTTGAATACTTACCAAGCGATTTCGTCTTCGACAATATCAATGTAGCAGCGAATGAATTTAGAATTTTCTATCAGACAAATCACCTTAATAGCAATGGAAGGGGCCGTTTTAAAAAAGGAGTACAGGAATGGGAATCACGCTATTTGCCCGGCCAAATTGATTTGGTGCTCGCAAATAACTGAATTTAAGCGCTTGGTCACGTCGGATTTTATTGTGAAGCAGAAGTTAGAGTCGCCCCCTCGAATAGTAATCCCTTTTCTGGGTAATGTTATGTAATTCGTGCAAAATTGTCAAGGAAAACGACCTTTCTTGGATTGTGAGAAATTCGGAATCGGCCGTGCGTTCCGACAGTTTTGTTTACAATTTTGTTTCGGTTTTTATTTGGTGCGTAAGTTTTGTTTGCCAGTGTGTTTGTCTAGATTAAACTTCTGCCTGAAATCATTGACCATTCAAGCTGAGAGTTGCCGCATGTTAACTAAGGGAAGTTTTTTACAAGCTTTTATTTCACTTTCCGTAGTATGGATCAAATCTTGGAAATCGAATTTAACCTACTTTAAGTGGTCGGATTGAATTAAAGGTTGGATTACAATGTAAATACAGTTACTAAAAAATAAGGTTGTATTAAAATGTTTTCTTTAAACTTCATCATATCATCCAAAAGCCCACTTCTGGATAAAGGCATCCCCCAAAGAGTTCCACAACGATCGGTTCTGCGTTACCTACATCCAAGTGATTCTTGCGACCTTTGTCAGATCGTCGGTCCAGATGTTCGGGATCTTTTTACGCCACGTTTTTCGGTGCGGAGTCGCCATTTTTTTTACTGACTGGGTCCGTCTCAAAGTCTTACATCAAAAGCATCAATCAGCCTATTCCTAAATACTTCCGAGAACATACTCGACATATTCATGCAAAAGTTTAATATAACCTAATAAACTACTAATTTGTATGTTAATTTGACAAACTACGTCAAAAATTATGTTAAAATTCCAATTAAATCCGATGCTAGAGGGATACGATACACGCCCCAAGAGTGCATGAGCGGATAGTTAACTATGAATAATCAACCCGGTTCGGCCAGAACAGCCATGTTCGTAATTAATATCCATCATATCACGGCGTAGCCAGTACATAAAACGTTTTAATGAAACGTAAATATCACCTAATAAAGTATAGCTTCACCCAACCTAATATTTCTTTACGACCTCATATAAACCTTAATATGCCGGAAATATGATTATCATCACACACAAACACTTGGTTATGAAGCTCGTCCCTTTTTAAGGGCGATTTTATGTGTTTGCATAGGGCCTTTATTAAAAGCTGATATATTTAAAACGTTAAAATGTCACAAGCGTTAATTAAGAGAAATAAATTTACGGAAAATGTTCACTTAAAGTTGGGTAATCTTGCCACGTACACGGTTTGGTGATTTGTTTCGCAAAAGGTTGGGAGGTTTGTAAATTTGCACACAAGAAAATTTTAGCTTTGGCGGAAGGGAACAATCATCATCATCTCCGGTCTATACACCGTGGCCAATCAGTAACCCTCAGGTTAAAAATAAAAAGGATGAAAATTATAGCCCGTTTATAATATTTACCAGTATATTGTTATTTATCATTTATCTATGTGTTTTATGATGGGTATTGTATAATCGGGTTGTTTTTTTTTATAAAAAAATAGGCTTACGTTTGGCCTCAATCTCGCTTTGATGGAAGGCGAAGATGACCTGCTGTATTCCATTCATTGCTGTCTTTCTGTATTCTTTCTTTGTGGTGTAGAATAAATGTGATTTTATTGTATTGTATTTTAAATTTAAGCCTAAAGTGCAGTTTAAGGCAAATCTTAGTTTGAGTTTTTTTTTTGTAAAAGTAATTTCGAATGCACTAGTACACATTTTAATGATAGGCAACATTGTCACTTTTCAATCCTTATCCTTAGTATTTTTATAACAGATAACGTCATCACAATTTTATTTAGACTGCGTTCCAAACTCTTTCCAAGGACTTGTTATGTTGAATTTCGAAAGTGTTGTATTAAAAAAGGGAAGTTAAAATTTCCGGTTACACTCCAAGTTTTTTATTATTGTGTTTTAAAATATGTTTCTGTAAATATGTATATATTGTGTAAATAAATCAGATAAATAAGTAAATAATTAACATATTTTACTTTTGAGGGCCTCCGAAATCTGTTTTATGACTTTGGCGTATTTGCCGTATCCGCGGTGTATATTTCTCAGTTCTGGGCTTATTAAAATACTGGACTTATTAAAATAAGAAGGCTAGGCTTGCAGTTCCCGTGCGGGTTGAGATCTTCATTCACACCATAGAATTACTTCAGAGGTGTATGCAGGCATCTTTTGCCGAAATGTTCACGATCAAATTTCGCACATGAATAGCAAGTTTCTGCAAAACTTGACTTTGATTTAAAAAAAAAAACTTATGCTAACTTAATCTGAGGCTAGTCCATATTACCATATTTATTAATATTCAGAATGAGAATCAGAATCAGAATAATTTATTGTATCTGTGTCACTTACAATTATTATAAATGTGAAAGTATGTTTGTTTGTTTGTCCTTCTTTTAAGTTGAAACTGAGCGACGGATTGCCGTGATTTTTTGTATGGACATAGTTGAAAGGCTGGAGAGTGACATAGACTCATTACCATGGAAAACACATTTTAATCTACTTCAGCGGGGAAATGCCGCGGGCATCAACTAGTAACCTATATTTCTCAAATCACTGCCATTGGGTAGGGTGCCCTCAAGGCTGGCTGCGATGAATAAATCAATTTAAAAGTCTGAAAATCTCATCTGCTAAGTCTAGATAATGTCTAGAAATTTCTATGATAATATAGTTGGTATGCCGAAGTTTAAATTTTTCACTTCTTCTTCATCAAACAGTTGGTCGAAGACCGTGCGGAGTGACGGTTACTCCACTGAAGTTCAAATTAAACTACCGAATTTAATGCTCCACGTGAGCGAAGCCGCGTAAATGCTAGTCTGCAATAAAAGGGTCTAATGAAAGCGTCGGTTGTAATGTCGTAATCATTCATATTAAAGAAAAGGAGATTAATTTAATCTGAGCTGATAATCCATCGTGTTTGCACAGCATTGCTTCAAACATAAAGGCCGTCAACACAATTGCGTATAAAATTAATGATACCTGTCGGTACTAGGTAGTGTCCGACCGAAATTTCGGTTTTGGTTTCGGTTTCTACGGTTTTGGAAGAAAATTTGTCGAAACTGGGTTCATACCTAGGGTTTCGTGCGGCTTTAAGAAGCAATCGAGGGCATGAAGTGGCTGTTATTTCATATCAAATAGAGTAGATACTTACTTCCTTCAAAATCGCTTCTGTACATAAAAACCAATACATATTCAAAAGCTAAAATGGGGTGTGTAATGATCGATATAACAACATTTGATATAATTTTCTTTTCATATAACAACATTTGATATGTTTTCAAATGGTATAATCACTCATTTGATATAAATAACGTTTGGTATCATTTTAAAATATATAATTTTACATGGTATTACGTTATTATATATTTTGTTGTTACATCTCGTGAGACGCAACCATTTGTTTTGTGTAGGGGGTTGCAGTTCTAACCTAACCTAACCTACTTTTCTGGCATTAAATACAACCATTATTATATACCCATCATTATATTATCTTATGAACGTTATATGAAAAGTTGATTATATCAAATGATAATTATATTAAGTGTTGTTATAAGATTCAATAATTATATCAAATGATCGTTATAGCGACTGAAGTTATATCAAAAGTTTTTATACCCATCGTTGCGCACCCGCTAAAATGATGTCATGGTAGTGGTTTGATCTTATAGCGTCTCAAGCATAAGGTCGTGGGTTCGGTTCTGAGAGAAGGTTTGTGTCTTACAGTGGGACGTATATAGGCCGATTTGATAATATTTGTGGGGATCTTTGAAGCTTTTCAACGCGTGTTACGAAAATCGACTAAAAATGTCTGTCAACTAAAAATTTTAATGACCAACACGCTTGGTGTGGTGTATAGTCGCAGAATTGCTATTAGTTTTAGTTCATGGACATTATGGTTATATTTTCGTAACACACGGGCTATGATTGTTGAAGTACTTCAGAGCCCCACTCATTTCATCATTTCAGCCGAAAGACGTCCACTGCTGAACATAGGCCTCCCCCAAGGCTCGCCAAACAGATCGGTCCCACGCTATCCGCATCCAACGCGATCCCGCAACCTAAACCAGGTCGTCGCTTCATCTCCATGGAAGCCTACCTACACTGGGTCTTTTTACCCCATCGGCCATCAGCTCTACGAGCGATGTGCCCTGCCCGCTGCTGCTTGAGTCTGGTGATTCTTCGAGCTTTAGTTCTTGTGAGGATTTCATCATTTCTAATGAGAAACTCCGAGCATAGCCCTCTATATCGCCCTCTGAGTGACTTTGAGCTTTCTTATGAGGCTCATCGTTAGCGGCCACGTCTCAATGCCATAAGTCATCACTGGCAACACATACTGATCAAAGATTTTTGACCCACCCATTTATCAAAAGCTATAATGAACGCAAGTTTAAAAATAATACACTAGAATCGCTTTTAAAAAACATTTTAGTTTTAGCAAAAACGTATCACAAGCCGAAATTTACTTTCGGTTTCGGTTACAAGTACTAGTTTCGGTCGAACACTACCCGCAGCTCTCGAGACGCGGAGCGCACAAAGGCACCCTCAGTAAAACGACCATCATTCACTTGTACCAACAATGGTCCAATAAAATGTACAAGAAATAAAAGATGGACCGGAGATGTAAGAGAGGGTATGATACATACATCATTTGTAAGGATCGCTGATAGTTTCCGAAACGGTTTGATGCTCGGTTACGTAATCCAGAGTTGGGAACAGGCTGGTTTTTGTAAGGAAAAACGTTTGAACTGTAACTTCGGATTTTTCTTTTAACATGTGCTTATTTTGAAAAGTAATGTTAATTGGGAATGTCTAAAAAAAATTACCAGTGGTTTTTATATTTTTTTTTGTATAGAAAAGTCAATTATAAGAAACTGATTTCAATATTTTGTCGTTTAGTTCTCTACATTTTTCAAAATTAATTATTGAAACTATTTTAGTTGATGACGTCAGATTATAATTGAGGGCTCCCACAATGCCAAATTTCTAAATCTATCTAAATGCTCACGATAAGGCAACCCCTTTAATTATTTTTTGCGTAGTGGTACACTATACACTGTGTCACTTTACTGGCACTGACAAAGTGCTAGATGTCAGACAGCGGGTCCAAATCAAACTCCGTAGTATAATCCACGCGTAAATTGTGAAGAATTCTAACCACACAGAATAAAGTACGACTTGAACCGGTCACGCAATTTACACCAATGTCAAATGAAGTTCATTGCTTATTTGTTATATAATAAATTCATTACATAATATTAAAATTAAATAACTACAGAAAACGATTTAAAAAGCATTTATCTCGAAATGGTTTTCGATTTTCTATACATTGCAAGAAAATAGACATCCCCAATTCATCATCTAGCCTATTATACGTCCAACTGCAGGGCACAGGTATCTTTTCTAAATAAGACAACATATGCCAGCGATGGCGAACCAATGGCACACGTGCCAGTTGTGGGACGCGACGATATAATTCGGGCACACGACATCCAAACAATCATTAACTTTAGTATCTTTGATGGCACGTCTTAGCCAGAAAATTGTTGTTTTTTAGTAAGAAATGGCACATTCACCAATAAAGGTTCGCCATCCCTGACTTAGGCTAGTTCCCACGTGGACAATATTGCACTTTTTCACAGGTGACTGCAAGTTTCGTACATAAATTCCGAAAAATTCAGGCGAATCTGTTTGAGAGGAAGTAGGTAGAGTAGGTAAAAATCACTAAGCTAACACGAATGTTTAGTGGTTCTACGAAATGCCCTTGAAATGTAAAAAAATCGTTCACATAATTTACCAGTGACTGGCATATGCAAAATATAAATATACACAAAACTAACACGAGTGGTTAGAGAACCGGGTTCCATGCCCGGTTGGGCAGATATTTTTTTGAAAAATACGAATGTTTGTGTTTGAATTTTGGACGTTTAATAATCTATTTAAGTATGTTTATCCATTGCCTTGCACCCATAACACAGGCTTTGCTTACTTTAGGGCTAGGTCATTTGGTATGAATTGTCCCATGATATTTATTTATTTATAGTTAAACATAATTTTCTATGCAGCAGTCTGGCGCGCTATATTGTTTAGAAAATGTTAAATCCCGATTTATTGAATCAGGCGCTACTTTGCGGAGAGGTCCATATCTAATAATGAATTGAAACAATTACTTTGTTCACCCGCGACCTCACGATAGTTACGTTTATGTAAGAAATGCGAGTTCATGCAGTTCCTCCACCTCCACACTGTACACTCCACACTATTTGGTGGTGGTGTTAGTTGGGTTTGTGCGATTTGTGTGTTCGTACAGTGTGGAGCTGGAGGAACTGCATGAACACGCATTTCTTACATAAACGTAAAATATTGTAAGGTCGCGGGTGAGCAAAGTAATTTTTTCATTTCACTATGTTAAATTAAAGTATTTCAATACTGATTATCCTTTCGTTCCGCAACTGTACATTACCATATACCCGAATATCACTGACAATAAATACAAGTGCTTAATTTAAACCAAAGTGCGTTACGTTATGTGCTCGTCGCTATCACAAACGTATGTCACCACCGTGAAGGGTGGAATTAATGAAGGCCGTCAAATATCTCTCGAAAATATACGAGATAAAGGGTTTGTAATGTAAAAGACGGCATTACGCGGGTAATGGAAGAGACGGGGTTATTTAGTTTGATACAGTGTTGCTGTTAGAATTGGAGGAAATTCGGCTTAGCACAGTGCAGGGATCGAGCACGTCGTCGCGTATTGTTTGGTGAACTGTTATTGATGATTTTGAGTCGTTCGTTTTGTTTTCCAGTTTTAGTTTATAGTTTTATTTGGAGAACAAACAGAAATAGTTTGTACAAAATAGTTCTTATGTTCTAAATTTTTATAAATAACATGCGTCTACCTCCTCGACAGCTCCCACTGAGAATTATATTAATGTAATTCGACACCGACAGTGTGTGCTGTAAAGATTTTAGAAAAAAAACAAAATTAAACAAAATGAACAATAGAAAAATTGTGGAATCAACTCCCGTCTACGGTGTTTCCAACTAACTATGACATCGGGGCCTTCAAGAAAAGAGTGTATTGTTCCCTTAAAGGCCGGCAACGGACTAGTGACTCTTCTGGGGTTACTAGTTCTCATGGATGGTGGTGATCGCTTACCAACAGGTGACCCACTTGCTCGTTTGCCTCCCTCTATCTATAAAAATAAAAAAAAATAAAAAAACTGTAAGACTTGTTTTTGTGAGACTTTTCATTATCGAGGAGAAAATTTGCGTTCCTTGAATGTTACAATGCATGCGTTAGCCAATAAATGTAGATAATGTAATTTCCGAAACAATAAATTAAATCATTTATTATTTTAGTAATAATACAATAATAGTAGGTAAATGTTCTATCAAGTAATAGGTTTATGTTATATGGTATAGGTAGAGCCATATTACAGGGTTTCATGTCTGTGAAATGTACTAGATTTTAAGATCCAATGTACCCATGAAAAACAATTAATGAATGACTAATGAACGTCCTTGTTTAAATATATTTGGACGACCGGATAGCCTAGTTGTTAGAGAACCTGACTACGAAGCTTGAGGTCCCGGGTATAATTCCCGGTCGAGGCAGATATTTGTGTGAAAATACGAATGTTTGTGCTCGACTCTTGGGTGTTTTATATGTATTTAAGTATGTATTTATCTATAAAAGTATGTTTATTCACTGTCTAGCACCAAGGCTTTGCTTAGTTTGGGACTACATGTATGTAGATACACTTATTAGTGATTGTGAAGTTCCCAATCCGTACTGGGCCTCCGTGGGTCACGTCTCAAGTCTTCTCATTCTGAAAGAAAACTTGTGCCCGTAGCAGGACGTATAAATATAGGTCAAGACGATGAAAACAACCATAACAAGGAAGTAAAACAAACTCATTTTCGAATTTAATAAAATTAATAAGGAATTTAATGAACAACTCTCCATAAATTAATCCAATCTCCAACCACTTAAAAGATGAATCCGGATAAAGGTACCACTTGTCCGTTATTATAGCAAATAATCATCAATTTTCACGATTAAAATAGCAATTTTCGCTTCTAGGCATATAAATTATAATATTAATAACCTTTAAGTATCAGGAAGCGATTTAAAATTGTAATTAGTGTTATTAGAGTGGCTTGAATTTTTATAATTGAATAAATTAAGATTCATTCTATTGTGATTTTAAAGGATTTTAAGCTACTAAACTAGCTGTTACCCCCAGGCTTGCTCGCGTCCTACAGAAACTACATTTTTTCCAATTCGGCTCGTGACTAGGCCGCTACAAATGTACAATACAATAAAATACACTTATCACATATATATACATATATTAGTTTAATGTGTGCCCCAATTATAGGTGAACACATAATTTCCAATAAATTGTCATTTAAAATAAGAACAAAATAAAATATTAAACATTAATTATAGTGACACATTTATCAATAATATCAATTTAATGAAGAGCATAATGTGCAATTATTATTATATACATAATGCAACATCTGGCTTGAGAAATATTTCTCTACACTGTGGTGTAAACTAAACACTTTGTGCAAAAATATATTTGCTAGCTACAATACGGAATACCTACTAACATACTTCCCAAGAAGGTCTAAGGATTTTCTCTCCATTTCAATGGCTTTGAACAGTAGGGAACTAAAGCACAAAATTAATTTTGTGCGAATCTCAGCGAAGCCCACATCATGAGATTAGCATGATCTCTAGAAATGTATTGTACAAAACAAGACACAGGTGCCTGAGCCATATACTGAACAGTTAATTTCTAGGGTTCTCTACCCAAACGGGACCACAAGGCTTTGCTGTCTATCGGACTCTCAGAGGGCTTAATTCTCATTTATGTTACTAATATAGGACAATACAACAGTCTAGTAAAATACTAGCAAAATAGTTAGTTTAAAAAAAAATTACGCGTTGATGAATAAAATTTATCACGAGCTTTACGGTGAAGGAAAACATCGTGAGGAAATCTGCATACACCTGCGAAGAAATTCAATGGTATGTGTGAAGTTCCCAATCCTCACTGTGCCCGTGTGGGAACTACGGCCCAAGCCCTCTGATTCTGAGAGGAAGGCTGTGCACTGCAGTGGGACGTATATAGGCTAGGATGATGATGATGATGATGATGATGACGCTGATGGTGGTGATGATGATGATAATGATGATGATGATGATTGCTTTAAAAAACCCCATGTCCCTGTAAATGAAGCATGACTCCAGTCTTTAATGAACATTAAAAAAAATTAAGACATGTCATACATTTTTTAGGACAACTGAAAAAAACGAGTACCTTTACATGGTTCGTTTATTTTATTTGTAAAAACAGGGCATGAAATCATGACACCAAAGCATTGAGTAAGACAGAAAAATAAATAGTTACAGTACGATACATACATAACAAGTAATAAATAACTAAATAAGTATTTAATACTAGACGAAAAATCCCGCCTGTATAATTCGCGTTCCCTCGGGAATTCCAGTAAAATATATACCCTATGACACTCTTGCAACTGAGACGAATCTAACCACCAATTTTAAAATCCATTGAGCCGTTTAGGCTGCAGGCCGTGCCAAAGAATGTTACATACATATAAAACATACGCTCGAAAAACATAACCCTCCTTTGACAGTCGGGTGAAAAATAACATGTTATTAGTTAAAACAGCGTAAGAAACAAATGTTATTTCTCCTGTGGACATAAAATAGGTGATTCCGAGACAGAAAACATAAAATTAATTTCAACGGGTCGATAGTTGGCTGTACGTAGTACGCTGATGTAGACCTGACAAAAAAATATTTGCTTAACCCTTAACTTTTGCCATAGTGAAGGAGTGTTGCGAGCAAAAGAAATGTGTATGACCCTTTAACAACATGAGGACGGACGTGCATCCATCATCTCACAGAACTTCTAACATTCATCCCACACTTCAACAACCGGCCAGCAAAAAGTTTAAAAGAGATCCACGTTTTTTCAAATCACAGTGGGTACGTGTGTACTCGTAATCGTAGAGAGAAAAGAAAGATTTACAGCATCTAAAATTGAGCAATTAATCAAAATAACCCACAACCTGGCAAGGCGTTACGTGTTTGCAATAAATAATACTGACTTCTGCTTTACAAAGTTGCTGCTTGGAATTCAAAATGATCTTGCGCACTAGGGTTCATCATTCATCAATTTGGAAATCACTAACAAAAAGATAGATTTTAGAAATTTCAGTGTTTTTTTTTATAATTTTCTGTGGGGTATGGTATACTATAATATTGGGTAACGATAGTTGATAATTTTGTCCCATTCGGTGTCGAGACCTTTGGCCCCTGGGATCCTAGCCCTATGAGGCTATTTAAGGAAATCATTAAGATTTGTCGGCGTCACAGGAGACCGAAGTGCTGGCAGCTACCTCGGTATAATTTAGTTATATTTACAAAGGGGGAATGCTGCAAGTATCTTCGGAACCTTGCCTAAAGAGACCCTCCTTTGCATAATATGTTTTAGTTATTTTTTTTTTTCTTAAGGTTTTTAGTGTTAGGATAGTCGGGCATGTATATAAAATGTAAATTAAATAAAACTATACTAAAACTTTTTATCAGGTTGGCTGGCTGCGGGCAGAAGACCAGACAATCCTGACCATGCACGATCGCACAGTCCTGGGGGCCCGGTACTCCGTAACCCTGGACTCTCCTCGCACGTGGCAGCTGAGGATCCGGCCGTTGCGCGCTGAAGACCGCGGCTGTTACATGTGTCAGATCAACACGCAGCCCAACATGAAATGGCAGATTGGGTGCATCGACGTGTTTGGTGAGTAGAACTGTCAGTTTTCCACAATGTCATAGCAGGAGGTACATAATTTTGGATAGCTCCGAACACATGACTACACCAATCTTCACAGTTCTGCTTTTTTGGTAAGCTGTCAGAATGGGCTATCCTTGCATGTGGCAGCTCAGGATCTGGCCATTGCATGCCGCAGATAGCGTGTACATAATATTGTGTCAGTTCAATTCGCAACGATTTGCGTAGCATACTGAGGCTGGTGAAGGTAGCGGGAACGAAATGGATGCGGATGGCGCAGGGCCGATCTGTTTGGCGAGCTTTGGGGGAGGCCTATGTGTAGCAGTGGACGTCTTTCGGCTGAAAATATGATGATGATGATGGCTGGGGTATGAAATGGCAGATTGGGTATTTTGACGTTTTTGGTGAGTAGACCATGTCAGAAGAAGCATAAATAAAACTGAGGGTCTGGGTAGTAAATCAGATCACTAGAATTTTATCGCAGTTCTGGTAATCTAGGCCCGCGAATCGAATTCAGTTCCTCTAGAATTGGCGTTAGCTGGTACTGTATCAGTTGAAGATTTGACTGGGTTTTTGAATTTTGAAGTCATAACAATTACCATTTAATTTTTTTTATCTTCAGGTAATTCTCTACAATTAAATTAAAAAAAATAAGGAAGGACTTCTTACCAACTAAAAACTTATTTTACAGAATGCGTAACCCAATTTCCTTGTCCCAAGGTTAATTTCCCTCCACCGTCTCCAGACACCTGAGCTAATAAGTGTTGTACGAGCGTGCAGGTGTTGGGAATTTACGATGGACCATGAATTAACAATCCCGAAGTAAACCGACGCTTTATAACTAAACCAAGTGATCACGTCTATGGCAAAGTGGGCATGGTTTGGATGTTGCTGCCTTGTAAACTTTAAGAGGTTGCCAAATCGTTCACAGGCAGTTACTAGTCATTTGATTTATACGACAGTTTACGAACGAATTCTAAAACTTTATTCCTTGCGTATTTTACATAGGGAACTTCCATGGAAAGTATTCAGCTTTCTAGTCCACGGATTGGGGTGTGTGTTAATATAAGGTCTCTTAATGAGTCAGGACTTCTCTTTTTATATATTAAAATATAAATATACTTTATATTGATTTTTAATAATAATGGAGATTGTGTGCATACGGTTGATATTTAACATTATGAGCTCTAACAACAACTTTTGTATTTTTAATCGCATCAAATTTATGCCGAGTTTTATACTAACGAAAACCAAAAGCTTATTTGCGATCGACCGAAAGAGAAAAGTATCAATCTTTAAGTAGATAAAAGTCCTTAGCTACGCCAAATTGGGTTCCGTAAATAAGTTTGAATGTACAGTTATGAAAATTCAACCGACTGTGAACAAATCTGAAGGGAAACCGAGATAACACAGTAAAGTTGTAGGCGTAAAGAACTTAAGTAAATTAAACAATCAAGCCGAATAGAAACTCAAGGAGTGATTCATCCGTGAATGTTTAGAAAAGAAACTCTCGATTGTAAATGTATAATACTCGTAGGTTGAAATAAAAAAAACGCCGAGATTCAAAGCTTATTAGGGATACAAGAGGTTCTAAGCATTCAAAGTACTTACGAGGAAGTTGGCAACAAAACTCGATATCAAAACGTCCTCAGTAAAGAAAAAGTATTTTCCGCAGAAAAGTAAATCATCACAAGTCGGAGTTATTTCTCTGCTTCATCGGAGGTGCCAAGTTTTACTGTTCGCTGCTCAAATTAGTTCAACTTTTTACCCCCCCCTTTAAAGTTTCAAACGCAGCGATATTGAATTTTTACTATGTCTCCCTGCATCGGGCTTATGAAGTTGGGAAATTTAATACGTGGAACGTTACGTAGTTTTCAATAAAGGTGAAAATTGAAACATTTTACTGATGTTTCTTATTTGAAGGGGTTCTTTGCATTTTTACTTTCTAAATAGGTACTTAATAATCAAATTTTTCATTTCGATATGTCTTTTCGTTACATTTGACATTAAAAATGTAACTGTTACATTCGCATAATGTTTTTAATAAAACGAAGATATAATCGAAAATGTTGTTAACTTCTACATTTAAATCTTTGATTATTGAACAATAACAAGAGTTGTTTTATTTACTTTTTAACAAATGATTTTTACAATGGATATTGAAAATAGCGGCGAAAAGTTAACAAAACTGATCTGCCGCTGTCAATCGCTCATTAAATTTAACGTGGTAAAGTTTTGACATTTTTTTAATATAATTTTTATTAAATTAAGATTGCCATGTATCCTATCATATCTAAAAAAATAGTATTTTTTCACTTCCGATATTAAATTATTGAAAAAGAATCGCGAGTTTGTCCTTCACATTTTTAATGATAGATAAAAAAAAAGAACATATAATAACCGAATTGAGAACCATCTCCTTTTTTGAAGTCGGTTAACATAACTTAAAGAAGACATGACTCTTTTATTACGTGTATTTTAATCTGATAATTTTTCGGTAATTTCTTGGAGTACAACTAAGCCTAATCTTCAAACATGAAACTACCGTGAGTGAGACTCACTCATAGTGAAAATAAACGGATCACTTATGTCTTAAAACGTTCATTCTTTTCGTTTTAAGACGTGAGTGATCCGTTTATTTTCACTATAAGCCTAATCTATTATCTATTATCATTATTTATTTCTGTAGGCACTCTATTTCTGATATTATGTTTTTCAGGTTTACCACCTTGTTATTTTTAACGATTAATTTAATCTACCGAAACCGATTTCCAATTTTAAATCAATTTTAAATCAAAGTACCTAACAAAGAGCTTAGACTAAGTAAAATAGCTATAGCTTCTCACATCGTCGTGTTAAGTTTTAGACTAAGCGCTAATAAAAGGCTGATACAAGTCTGCCACCCGCTTAACTTATGTAAATAGCGCCGTCAAACGAGGAAGTCGGTACTGAATAAAGAATACTACTGACTGAGATAGGAACAAGCTAGACTTATTTTATGTGGCGGGTACACAGTCGTTCTAAAACTCAATAGTAACCTGGTACCGGAAAAAGGCCAAGATATAAAAGTGCTGGAAACAATAAGAAAAAAAATCCATGTCCAACTAAAGCGATAAAAGATTTTTTTTCGAAAATGTCTAATACCTTCCAAAAGTGATGTGATATTGTGACTCTTATCATGGTAGTAAAAAGATGTTTCTCGTTTAAATCTTTTAGTGTCTCTGACTTTGTCAATAAAACAAAAATATTTAAAAAAAAATACAATTCTAAACTTAATTGTTAAATCGCCAGAGTTAGCGACATATCATTTGACTAATGTAAGTGACATGGATTTTGTTTTTTTTTTCACTGCATTTCTGGCTAAAGCTCTCTGAGAAGGTATTTGAAAAGCTTGAGCGGTTTCAGTACGTGTGCATATGCTTCATACTCGGTCTCCGACAATACGACCACGTGTCCTGTTTTTGCTCTCAGTTATAGTGGCTGCCTATCCATTCAGAGTTTCTTAGTTTTAAAGGAAAAAACTGAACTATTATAGGATTACTCATGTGTCTATCTGGTCAGTAACCGATTTGCTCCGAATGTACTGAATCGATTGAGTTCAGGGATACATAAATCTAAGCCGGTGATGTTGCGTGTAAGGGTTAGTTGGCGTGACTCATGTCAAATTACACCTTTCTAATACTAAGAGACTCTCAGCTAACCCGTGAATAAACGTAATGACTGACAGGCTTGGCCTAACGATAAACATTCCGTTTTTGCCGACTTTGCCACGGATTCCTAATGAAAAACAAAACTAATCTATGAATTCTCTTGCAGTGCCTCCAGACATCATAAACGATGAGACATCAGCAGATGTTTCTGCGCGGGAGTTGGACAATATCACGTTGATCTGCCGGGCGACAGGACATCCCCCTCCCAAGATTACGTGGAGGAGGGAGGACCACGAGCCTATGCTGTTGAAAAAGCCAGGAGGCAAGGAGTTTTATAAAGGTAAAGTTGATGGCAGGGGCCAGTAATTATACGATCACCATTATTAAGGGTATGCGCGCACGAGCAACTTTATCTCCGCGACTATTTTATCAACTCTGTGTATTTGTACCCTGGGAGTCGCGGTGCGAAGTGTGCGCACTTCCATACTGACCCATAGACTTGATAAAATAGTCGCGGAGACAAAGTTGCTCGTGCGCGCATACTCTAAGTGTTCATCATCATCAATTTATGAGACCAGCTCCTGTCAGTGGAGTAATAGCCATTCTGTTCGGTTTTCTGCCAACGTCTCTGATATGATATGACGTTGATTTTTTCTTTGGCTTGATCTATAAATGTCCGTCTCGCTCTTCCTCTGCCTCGTCTACCTTCTATTCGCCCTTCTAATATAGTTTTTATGTAACTGTCATGTCGTATCAGATGCATCAGCATATTTTCTCTCTTATTCTCAATCGTCTTCAACAGCGAGTGTTACTGAACGTTAAATTACATGATGATGTTGATGACTTTTTGTTCAGGCATTACGATGTCTTTATGACATTTACTTTAGAATAGAATAGAGATACGATGGCTATAAACCACGTGATGGTGCTATCTATACATTTTTATTAGGTTAATGAGCAAAAAAAATCCCGAATACTTTAGAAACTAGACGCTGGAATATGATTGGACATTTTGTACGACACGACAGCTTTATAAAGACTACTTTAGAAGGAAAGACCGAGGTAAAGAGATGAAGAAATTAGCCTAGGCGCAGCTACAGTCATGGATCAAGTAAAGGAAAAAGCCGGTGTAGTGTCGTATCAGGACGTCAAAGAGATGGCTCATACGAGCAATGAGTGGAAGATACTCCACCGACAAGAGTGTAACTCTTAAGTTTGAATGAATAATTGAACCCGGAGAATCAAATGATTAGTCATCAACGACGCCATTAAAAAAATTGGACAACCCGTTGAGAACAACTACTACTAGAAAACAATTCATTTATCTGCAAAAAATACTAAGTACTTAATCAAACTAATTACATATAATTTAGTCGAAGTACAAAAGGTGTAAAGTGTTGATGGACAGATCTGGTTTATTTGGAGGCAAGATACAATTTTTATCACGGTCTTGTATAAAAACCTTGGCGCTTGCAAATCTGACCCAGTGGACAGCCTTTTTCTCGATAAAAATAAATTGAAGATTGAATTGAATGTGTTTAGAAAGGTATTGGCTATATTTACTTAAAGTTTATCTCTTTTTATAGGTCTTTCTTATACAGATAGAAGAGAATCGGATAATTCAAATTCTGTTACACACTAACAAACTGGGTTGTAGCAAAGTTTAGTTCATTGAAATGGGAACCAATGTTACCAAATTCCGTTTCGTTTGTCTAACGATTCGTGAAAAATCTTGATAGTCTCTACAAAGGCTTATTTACAAAAAACATAAACAGAAAGCAAAGGACTGGGTCCTCAATGGTTCGGAACAATGGGTCCTTGAGGCTCGACGTCACCAGGAATGGTAAACAAAAGAAATCATTTGTCAAAACTGTCGGGCAGGTTCGCGAATGAATTTCGTTTGGAGATCGGACTGCTTTTTTAAGGTTCCGTACCCAAAGGATGCCAACTGGACCCTATTACTGAGGGCTCGTTGTCTTTCTGTCTATTCATCCGCCTGTCACAGGGCTTTATCTCTTGAACCGTATCGTAAGTTAAACATTAACAGTTATAAAAATAAAAAATTAAAAACAGAAAACAATTATATTAAACACTGTCATAATCATAACGGATACATGTTAATTTTAAAGGTAAGATTTCAAATTATTGTTTTGACCTAATCACTCGTAGCACTAAGTGACAGATACAATCTGTTGTCAACATAATTAACTTGTCAACGGCAAAGTCGCACGCAGACAGACATTAGATAATCACGATATCCTTACACTGCAATGATATTTATTTTTAGGATTTCGTCTAGTCAAAGAGTGCCAAATTTTGGTCCCTTTTATGGGTCATAGAAATTTTTGAAGTAAAACTTCTAAGGCGACTTCCAACAAGCGTTGCATTAAATGCGTTGCGTTAAATACGCAACGCAACGCAACGCAAGTTGACGTTTTCGAGACGTTCGCATTATATATATACTGACGGATGTTAGAAACTTCGTCAGTGCGATCCAGAACAATTGCGTGGTTTAGTATGAAAACTTGTAAAAATCAAAACTATTGTAACGGTAGATCGTAGAATAAAGTACCTAATTTAAACGTATTTAGTAAAAAAAGTATTGAATATCTTTGAGAATTACGAAAAACCAAGAAAAATTATTGAAAATAACGTGCGCACGAGGAGCAACGCCATCTAGCGACGAGTTATTTAACTTGTTTCGCTAGCGCTGTAGTTGGTTGCTTGCTAGCCGCTTCTTTGCTTTGGGTTATTGCAATAAGGTTTATATTGGTGTATAAGTGCCTTTTTCATTTCCACATTACGAAGTTTCACTTCTTCCGCGCGGAGGAGCTGCACGCACGATTTTTTTTGTTCGCGATTTCCTGTGGACACGGCAATAGCCAATATTTATTAGTCAAGTCTAACATTAGCGTGCACGGCGCCTGGCCAACTTAATAAATCTCAAGTTTGCTGACATGGAGTCGCTAATTTTATGTCTACAGGAGATACAACTCTTGTTTCTTACGGTGTGCATGATCCTTATATCGTCGATGAAACTGCAAACCGCGTAACCAACCAACAATGGCTAATGCAACGATACTGCTGTGTACGATACTGGCTGTGAATTGTCTGTCAGTCACGTTTTCTTTTATAAAGATAATTATGTAGATTACTAGCTTTATTTATCGCTCGGTTTTGCCAAGTGTTAGAAATCCACGTAAAAGATTACGACGTTCTTGGAAAGCGCTCTTTATTCTTGTTTAAATTAAAAATATTATCCCCCATCAATTCATTAACGGGAATATTGAATATTCTTTGCCTCAATCCAGATCTTTTTCCATCTAAATCCCAATGCGTACAATTTTCATCAAAATCCATTCAACTGTAACAACGCGATTTACTCACAAACATCTAAACATCTCCACAAACTATCTCATTTATAATATTAGTTGGATTTCTGTTATAACTTGTGTTACATCATTTCAAACGTGGCTTTATTTCTTTCTTCCCGTTAATCCCTACCTACACAGTAGCGAATCTCGCGCGACCACCCTTTACAGCTTATATCACACCGCGTTGTCAATCTAAAACCTATTTTACCCCTCTTTTTTACAGTTGAAAGCTATACGGGCAGTTCCCTGCCCTTGTGGCGTGTGGATCGCAAGCAAATGGGTGCGTTTCTCTGCATCGCTTCGAACGACGTGCCGCCGGCGGTCAGCAAGCGGATCACACTGAGAGTAAACTGTGAGTTAAAAGTAAATCTTGCCTGCAATCTTCTTTAGTTTAGATAGCCTTTTTATATTAAAGCAGTGGTTTGCGAACGGTTCTGCAACGTTATGTAGGTAGGTATGCAGCTTTGTTGAACAGAATGAAAGGAGGCTAGAAGCTGTCATTTTGTTTTGGTCTAGCTTTCCATTCGTTCTTAATTACAAGTCTTATTATAAGTCTTATACTTAGTCGAAGAATGAATCAAAACGTGAAATAGATGTTGCATTGAACGTATTTATTTTAATACCATTTTTAAGTTAATTCATCATGTAGGGCACATGATTCCTCTTAGAAAGTGACAACTATATTTCTTCGTAGGTCATCGTTAAACTTAAAGTTTATGGTAAAATTCAAATGTCAAAAAGTCAAATGTCGAACTCACGACCCTCTGCTTGAGAGGCTCCTAGGTCCAACCACTACGCTACTACAACTTCATGGTTCTCGTCAAATTTCTATGTCACGCAAAAGAAGACTGTATTTTTTTGAGAAAACTAGCTAAAATTAAGTAAGTAAATTATATTTTTCCACTAAATTGTGAGTGATTCCTATTATTATTAATCATCCTGGAGAAGTGACCCCCTGCTGGGCAGAGGGCTCCCCCGTTTCTTCCATTCATCCCGATTTTGAGCGGTGTCCTTCCAGTCCCTAGGGCCCTAAGGTTGTCAAGGTCGTCCCGCCAACACCTCCTAACCTTACCTCGTCGCCACCATACAACTTGTGTTATATATCCGTGGCTGTTTCTGTAAAATAATATTTATCGCATTTATGTAAACGCCACAAAAACCTCCATCTTGCAAAATCTCACGACATCTCACCGAGGGAGGAGGAGGGACCAAATTGCAATAACATGAAAGCATAAATGAACACGGCTTTACGCCAAAACCTAAAGCGAATTTACTGTTCAAACAGTAAATCGTATCAAGACCCTCTGATACTAATTTCATCTTATGATTTACTACCTACGCCTGACGTGGGTACAGTGGGCGTACAAGATCAAAAGACCTTATCAGAGAGTCAATATGGAGGTTAGATTACAGGTTGCGTTGTCGGGTGTACACCATCGATGACGGCGGTATAATGAAAGTGGTGGTGCAAGGGAAAAAATGTAGCGTTTTCACTTCGAAAGCAGAATCTATTCCAACCTCTTTCTGCTCTTTCTACCTTTGATCAATTATAACTGAAGATACACATTGCCGAACAAAATCCCCTTCAAAAAATGTCCGAACTTTTTTATTTGTTTGCATAACAATTAAAATTATCACCTACACAGAAATTTGAACCTAGTCTTTACTTCATTACAGTCGAATTTCGGTTGACACTTGACAGCTAAACTTGACAATTTCACGCAACGTACTGAGAAAAAAGAAGGCCACTTTTATCAAAGTGGCGCTCATTTGGCTCGGACATTTTCGGGCGCGCGACTGTGGATCTACAGTTATAATTGATCAAAGCTTTCTACCCTCAGTTTGAACCGGTTGACAGAAAGTAATTATAAATTCATTTGACAGCAGGTCTGTGAAGTTGTATTTTGAATGTTTCGTTAGCATGAAATTACTGACAAACTAACACCAACTAGCTTTCCTACAACTACACAAATAAGAAAGTTACATCTGAGCGATACTATTTCATGCAAATATTCATCCACCTACAGACCGTATCCTCAAATTTAACATAAGGCACGCTGTACTATGATAATAATCATCAGAGATAATTTAGCTCTTTTTATTAGTGTAATAAAATCGGTTCCATACCGCCAGAGGTTAATAAAAATAAATAAATAATAAATATAGACTTATCATTAATTCGAAACTCAGGGTCCCACCGAAAAACCAGCCCCGGCAATCAGGCTTGCATTATGCTAAGTTGGGATTATTTTATGACAGTTGGTACGTGTAGATTTTCTTCTTATTTCTTCCCCTATTCATTTTGTAACGAATTTTGATTATTTCCGTTAGTGGTATCCAAATGGCCGCCAAGATCCGTAGATACAGGAAGTCAGTAGAAACAGAAAAATATTAATGACAGTGTAAAGGTCAGATAGCCTGCCTAACTGTTTATAATCCGTCTATCTTTGGTAACATATTAGCCGCCAGCCAATGCCGTTCCTTCAATTGGCCACGAAGTTATGAATGTATCGTAGCCCCGGACAGATTTGCAAAGAATCGTAGCCTTTGGCGCATGAGATAGACCCGAGATGCACCCAAGTTTGTCACAATTAATGTTCCTTTCAAAACGCCGTTAACTTGTACTTTAAACTGCACTTTGGTCGTGATAAACCTGAATTGATCTGCCTCTTGTAGGCCATTCTTGCGTATAATTGACTCTTCCCTTTCATTGACTGCAGAATCCAACTAGTTGATAGAGCCATGTCTGCCTATGCGGTGTAAGTATAGACGTTTACTGAGCCAGGTGACGAGAAATAGCCTGGAAATGATTTGATTCCGATTTGAAATGTGCTAACTGGTTCATTAATCGAGCGTATCAATTGCCTTACTTTCATGGTCAAAATTTCTAGGGCTTCGTACCTAAAGGGTAAAAACGGAACCCTATTACTAAGAATCCACTGTCTATCTGTTTGTTCACCAGGCTATATCTCATGAACCGTGATAACTAGACAGTTGAAATTTTCACAGATGATGTATTTCTGTTGCCGCTATAACAAAAAATACAAAAAATAAAATGAAGTTAAAATTAAAGGGGGTCGTCATACAAGAAACGTGTTTTTTTTCAGCGTTTTTAACTCGATCTTTGAAATTTTCACCGATTATGTATTACTGTGGCCGGTAAAACAACAAATAATGAAAATATAATTTAATTATAATATTGAATATTAAGGGGGTCCCGAAAAACCAATATAAAATGATTTCAAACTTTTACTTACAAGCAGGGTTCTGATAACACTGGATTATTATAGTTTCGGCTGTTTACGGCGTATATTTTGACATAGCCCATAATTTGCACGGAACCTCATCATCATCACCATTTCAGCTGAAAAAAGTTCACTGCTGGACGTAGGTCATACGGTAAGTGTCCACCTAATCCATTGTCGGCCGGAGTATGTTATGGGGTCGTCGTTCGAACTCGGCCGATCGAATCAAACGTATTTTAAAGGAACGAGAGCGCCTACACTGCTTTCGTGGTGTAAGCGAACCGTAGCGTTATCTTATCACTCTTATCAGCATCCCAATATAACTATTACACGACGGGACTTATCACGCAAACAATATTTACATCGACGTTTCAGCCAGATTGCAGTGGTCATGGTCACGAGTTGAAACTTCGAGGTAAATGTTGTTTACTTACATGATAAGTCCCGTGTAGTGGTAATAGTTATGAGTGAAAAACATGAAAGTTTAAAACAGTATATGTTTTTATATGGTTATAGAAAAAGTTAAATAAAATGAACCAATCTGCATTCAAATTTCCGCCCAAAACCTTAAATTAGTAAATGTATGTATGTATACAGATCTCCAATTAATTTGCACAGAGCGTTACGGGGATATTTATAATCTCGTTCGAACGAACGCAACGAAATCTGGGGATCCAGAATGAAATTGGCCAATCCCGATGAGTAGGGATTTGGAATCGGTTGGCGGTTGCTGTAAGAGCCAAGGCTCTGATAAAGTGGGATCGATTTTGGATCCCTAGCCAGTGAACCGGGTGATTTGGATCCTTGCTAGGTTCTTGAACGAAAAGCTGTTTAAAATTAGAAGGGGGTCAGGCTAGCTTAGTACAAAATTCCAAACTGCAACTAATATGGTAAGATGGCAGTTTTTGGTGAAGTAAACAATCAGCCAAGTAGAAAAGATAACCCTTTCGACAGTCGCGTGAAAATTGGCACCATTAAGATCAAGGAAATTAAACTCCTTATCATAATTTAAAAGTGCTTCTGTTTGTTCGGTCGTTCGCCGTTTTATTTTTACCCGACTGTCGAAGGAGGGTTATGTTTTCGAGCTTATGTATTTATGTATCTATCTATCATTCTTTGGCACGCCCTGCAGCCTAATAAACGGCTCAATAGATTTTGACGTGTGAGGTGTCATTAGATACATCTCAGTTCCAAGAGTGACAACTTAGGGTATATATTTTCCTGGAATTCTCATGGCAACGGGAATTGTACAGGCGGATTTTTTTCCTATCTATTATTGAAATAAAGTTATAATTATTTGATGGTATAATTTGAAAGTTATAAAAGAGAGGGAGAATTTTAATTCATCATCATCGTCATTTCATCTGAAAGGCGTCTGCTGAACATACCTAGGCCTCCCCTAAGGCTCACCAAACAGATCGGCCCTGCGCCATCCGCATCCAATGCAAAAATTAATAAATAAATATTAATATATTTTTATTTTACATTTTTTTAGACGTTATTTTCCACATTTCGTAGGGGAATCGAAACTTATCGGGTACTTCCCATAGCCCCAGAATCATGAAATTTGGCATGAAGGAAGGAAAGGAAGGTGACCAGTATCAAGTAATTTGATGTTAAATCACAAAAAAATGCGATTACTAACGAACTATTTAAGTACATACAAGATTGTACGGTACCCTCGGTACACGAGGGGTATGTATTACAATACCGAAGTACGAAAGACCGAATGTATTAAAACGTCGAATGGGTCAAAAGACCGACACGATTTTTTTCTGAAACCGTCAACTTTTCAGAATTTTTTAAAACGGCATCATACAGAACCCATTAGGTTAGGTTAGGTTTGTTTTAAAACAATCTTAAGAAGTTAACGGTTTCAGAAAAAAATCGTGTCGGTCTTTTGACTCATTCGATGTTTTAATACATTCGGTCTTTCGTACTTCGGTATTGTAATACATACCCGTACACGAGTCCGGCTCTTATCACCGATGCTAATGATTTCACGTATACTTCATTTTTCATTTCATTGATAATGCATTTTTCCGCCTGACACATCACAGCTTTGTTTTTTAAGACGTTTTTTTAATCTTCGCTTCCTCGGACGCACTCATACGTAAATTCAAGGCAAATTGTACGGAGTTGCTCGGTTTTGCGCTTCAAAAACACGTAGAAGGCGAAATAACATTGTCTTGAACTTATGATAGCAAAATAATATAAAATTTACGTTTTCAACTTTTCCTTTTGCTGGAAAGATTGTTTAGTAAAATTTAAATGTAATGTGTCTAAAAACCAGTCTAGACATGCCACAAGACTCGATATATTTCATTCAAAATTTATAACCGAAAACTCTAAGATGAGTATAGATAGCGATGTTATTCGCATTTTTTTTCGGGTCTTGTGTGTTTCATATGTTTTTAAGTATGTATCTATCTAAATAAGTATGTTTATCCGTTGTCTAGTAGCGGTGTGAATTGTTCCGTGATATTTTTTTTTATTATCATTTTAAAATCCTCAGACAAGAGGGAACTGGAAGGGCAGAGAAGAACAAAGGTGTTTTTGACTGTAACTAAATGGAAGAACCGAAAATGTGCAAATTTTGGGACACCTAGTAGGATCACATTATTTTTCTACTAGTAGGATTGAAAAAGCTCCTGATTCTGAGCAGAAATCACATATAAAAATTTCCAAATTAAAAAAAAAACCGGTTGTCTGTAAAGTCGGTTTACGGACGATAGTTTAACGTGACAACGTCATAACAAAACATTCAAAAGCACTCCCCGCGCCCCGCATTGTACATCCTGGCGTTCACCGCTCTCTTGTAACTGGCCCTCGCCGATCTCTTGCAACTCACTGCTCTCTTCACTGCTCTTTCTTACATGTACGTTACATTGCGTCATCCTTTTTCGTGTATGCAGCCGGTGTTCATCGATTTAATAGACGTTGTCACGTTTAACGACCGCTTAGCCTAGTTGGTAGTGACCCTGCCTACGAAGCAAGAGGTCCTGGGTTCAAATCCCGGTAAGGGCATTTATTTGTGTGATGAGCACGAATATTTGTTCCTGAGTTATGGATGTTTTCTATGTATTTAAGTATTTATTTATCTATATAAGTATGTTTATCGTCGTCTAGTACCCATAGTACAAGCTTTGCTTAGTTTGGGACTAGATCGATTTGTGTAAGATTGTCCCCTAATATTTATTTATTTATTTATTTAAAAGTCAAAACGGACAACAAAATGAAAATTGGGCCAGCTAGATATCTACCTGAATGTTTTAGTACAGCGCCCTCTATTTTTGTTTAAGGTTGAAATATTATATCAGAGGAACGCATTACCGGGACTAAAAAGTATCCTATGTCTCGATCCACATCTTTGTCTATTTGTACGCCAAGTTTAATCAAATCTATTCTGCCGTTATTGTTATTGTGTAAGAACAAACAGTTTCGTAGTAGTATAAACATGTTGTAGCTAGCCGCTGCATCACGAATGGGCCGGCTCGTCCGGGGCAGTACTACCCTCTCATAGAACTCCGGCGTGAAGCAACAGTACTCCTGCTGCGTTTCGTACGGTCAGTGAGAGCGCCGGGGGCCCAATAACTCTCCTCCTCCCCGTCTCCTACTCCCCCTCCTTTTTTAAAGGCCGGCAACAGATCAGATTTATGGCCGGTGGTGATAATTTTCATTCACATGACCCTCTTGCTCATTTGCCTCCCTCTCTTATAAAAAAAAAAACATTCAAACATCTTTAAAAATTTTCACATTTATAAACGTCGGTACTACGCAACGGAGACATGACATTTAAAATGATATAAATGTGGATATTTCACACACCGCGCTGGTTGCTGAACTGTATCTAAAACACTGCTGTTGCGCTAAATTAATGCCTACAGCACCATATTTCACAGCACGATATACGGCCTAACTCACTCATTTCACAGGCTACATTTAAATGGCAGCACCTCGCACGATTAATATTCAAAGCGTTGCTCAACCAGGAAATTGAACCACATCAACATTGCAGTAAGAACACTGTTTTGATTTACAGCTTACGTATCCTTGGTCTCAGGTCGCTGTTTATTGTGTCACGATTTCGGAGCACCCTGTGTATATTTTATCCGAAAATGGGACTTGATCGTGGAAAGGTTTGTCTTATTTTGTTGAGTTGCTTTTATGAGAATACGCGAAATAATGGTTCGTTTTCAATTTGATTTGTGTTTAAATATTTAAATTTTGTTGGATATTAAAAACTATGAAAGAAAGCCTACATAAAGAGTGAAAATGTACTGAACAAAAATAATACTTTTGATTTAAATCTTCTTTCTAATATATAAAAATCTCGTGTCACCGTGTTTGTTATCGAACTCCTTCGAAACGGCTTGACCGATATTTATGATTTTTTTTTGTCTATACTACTCGGTAGGTCTGAGAATAGGTCGTAGGCTACATTCTTTATTCGCAGACGAAGTCGCGGGCAACAACTAGTCTTATTTTCAAAATCTCGTGTCACAGTGTTTGTTATCGAACTCCTCCGAAACGGCTTGACCGATTTTTGTGAAACTTTTTTCTCCAGATTCGGTAGGTCGTAGGCTATCTCTTATACCCCTATTCTTCGCGGACGGAGTCGCGGGCAACAGCTAGTCTTCTAATATAATAAAAATCTCGTGTCACGGTGTTTGTTATCGAGCTCCTTCGAAACGGCTTGACCGATTTTTATAAAACTTTTTGTCTATATTTATTTTGTCTATATTATGTTCGCAGACGGAGTATATACAGAAGATTTTTAAACAGTATCCTCTTAGGTCGCAATATAGAACGACAGTTCTATAAATAAAGATAGCCCACATTACGTAGGAATTACTTGCTGCGCTTCTTTGCTCTCACACGTCATGGCAACACAGCTGGCAACATAATATTTCAGAATTTCAGTGTTAAAAGAAAATTCGTACGTTTGGGAATGTATACGCTGTTCAATAACCTCTTCAACATTGATCAGCGCGACCGCTGACGCGCGACCTACAATCGGACATGCAACTCAAGTCAGCGCGATTTAAGATGCAGTTGCAGATTACACGCACAGCATACTTAAATATTTATGTAAATGTGTGTATAGATGTAATTAGTATATAAGAGATTAATTTATATTAAATAAACAGACATCAACTGACCGTTGGTGTTTCACTCCACCTCCTACCTAGCTTGCCCGGGGCTACTCCCTGGGAGCTATCCTACTTACCTAGCTTGGCCAGGGCTACTCCCTGGGAGCTATCTTACTTACCTAGCTTGTCCAGGGCGACTCCCTGGCAGCTATCCCGACATAACACTATTCCTCTCAGTGGTGCCAAGACACCTTAAGCCTTAGCAGTCGCGTGAGCCTGCGCGCCTGCCACTGAAAAAATCACAATACCTCAACCTTAATTCCTACCCGTAGGATTCCGTCTGTTATCTTAGGTCGCCTGGTAACAGACATCCCGCATTATTATATGTATGTATGTATACACTATCATAGGTTAGGGTGGTAGGTTAGGGACATAGAGACATAGGAACAGTAGGGATCTAGGTGTTTATGTCTTCTAACTTACCTATTAATATCACGTACAGTTTGCCGATATTACCTTTGACTTTTACTCACATAGTCGGCAAGCTGTTCATACGCTAAATGATCATGCTTCGGATCCGATCCAATCACTTCACTCCACTCCAATCATTCGTAATTTATGTTTTTATGTTAGAGAGGCCAGACAAACAAACTAGTGGGTCACCTGATGTTAAATGATCACCACTGTCTATAGACACCCGCAGCGCTTTACACGATGCCAGTGCGTTGTCGGCCCTAAAAGGGAGAGGAAAACGCAAAGGGAATAGAGGGGGGAGAGGTATTGGGCCCCCGGCGCTCTCAGTGATCGTACGAAACGCAGCAGGATTACTGCCCCGGACGAGCTGGCCCATTCGTGATGCAGCGGCTAACTACAACATGGCTCTACCACTACTAAAAATTCAATAATATTAAAAATTATCTTCCTTGTTTGTCTTATCGTTCTCAACTTGACAATGACTTCATTTAAATCTTTGTTTAACCAAAGCCCAACTTTCACTTAAAATTTAAATTAAGCTTAAATTAAACTATAAATTGTCTAATTCTGGGAATTTTAATCTAAAACTCGTGGCAAGCCGGCTGGAAGCGAGTTAATGAAATTCACTGTTTCTATTAATCCTTTCATGGAAAAATAACACTAGGTGCCTACCTACCTACTAAGGAATCCGCTATAATTATTATGTTGAGCTACTGAATTTTGATAATGTGTTCTTTGTGATTTTTTTTATTATCTTTTCAACATAGCTAAAGGTTCCCAAATAGCTAAAATCGCCACGAGTAACTTCAGCGTAAGAAATGCCTTTCGTCACTTTTTAGCTTCTTATAGTTAGGTATTCAAGAACACGAATATGTTTTGGCTATAATAAAAATAATTGTACTTCAACAATAACAATCATAATCAACCAAACGAACGTAATATTTAGAATACGAATGATCTGCACATTTTAGGTAGGTATTACATAATGAAGTATCTACTATGTGCATGTATTTTTTTAATAACTAAGTTTACACCTTAGCTACATGTATACCAAACGTCATGTGATATATTTAGATATCCATGGAAGTGAGATATCAAAAATGATACTATCTACATAGCCTTAAACTTTTTTTTGAACATAAGCCAAAGGTAAGCCAAAGGTATATCTCACTGGAATAACTTAATGTCTTAATGTTATAGCTTGTCTAGTTTAAAATGACGCGCCCCACCACCGCACTCACGCACAGGATTCGAAACTCAATTCAAGCTACAATAGACTCTATTGTAGCTCAAATTGAGCTCCAAATCCCGTGCGCAAACGCGGTGGTGGGGCGCGTCATTTCAAACTAGACAAGCTCTACGTGTATTTCTTCTGCCAAATTAATAACATTAACTAAAGATAATACCTTATTCTTCTAAATATTTATTTATACATAGCACTTTTGGGAATTCCCTTAGGGAAGATCTACATGAGAACTGGTGTCGTCTTGCAAATGTCGAATATTTTAGTTAGGATATCTCTCTTGTACTGCTGCGAAGACCATATTGATATAAGTAAATGGACCTATTTCGCAATTTGGGTAGATTGAGCGTGTCAGCCTTGACAAATTTTTCACCGGAGTTTCCACTGGTAAGCATTTTTCAAAAATTATCGTGGAAAATAGACTTTCAGAACCAGAAGGTAATAAACTTATTGACGACATGACGACGTACGAATGACAGATGACAGTATTTTTTCTCTAAGCAGATTGTGCAAAGGAAATCAAGAGTTTCGAGCTACTGATGACGTATATCCGGTCAACCATATCCGGTATTTAACAAATTAAATCAAAAAAAAAATACGCAACCAAATTTTAAAATATTCAAATTAGTTTCTTAAATTAGCCTAATCTGTAAGAAAAAAATATAAAAAAAATACATTTTTTTTTCTAACCAAAGGCAATTCTAATGAGAATTTCGTAACATTCTGGAAGTCGAATTCAACTGAATGAACTGAACTGAACCAGAATAGGTTAACGCGGTTAACGCGACCGAAGCTGTAAGAATAAGCTAGTTTTTTAAAAAAAAATCTTTTTCGTCAGTTTCACCGACAGTCATCGTTCCGAACCAGCTGCTAGGAGCACCGCTCGGTACAGATGTCGTATTGGAGTGCACAGTGGAAGCCTACCCTAATACCATCAACTACTGGCTCAAGAACAGAGGAGAAATGCTGCTGGATGGGTACGTTTCTCTTCAGGCGCGGATCCAGAATTTGGCATAGGGAGGGGCAAACATATCTCACCAACCTCTCAGAAAAGTGATAAATAAAAAACTATGAATTTCAGTAGTTTATAGTAGCAATTGTTTTTAGAGACGACTTTGGATTTTTGAACTGAAAATAATTTTTGTGTTTCTAAAGTGACTGATTTATAATAGAGAGAATCGTCAAATATCTTATACTTATTTGAATTTTAAAACTAAAGCTTTACTGGTAATGATACAGCAAGGGATTAAACGAATCCAATAAATGCGCCAGAGGCTCGGCGCACTCTTTAGTCTAACAAACAATACTGTAATCCTTCTAATCGTTGCAATCACGGTTTCATTAGCTGCGCTTACTGTGGATCAATCAGAATCAATGAATAGCTGAATATTATGGAAGCACAACAGGGACAATGGTACAAAAGGCCCCTATTGCAAGTTCCAGTTTCAAGATAATGGTCAGGCATGAAGTTTCTCGGAACGATTCAGTCTATGAAACAATAGATTGATGAGTATTGAAATTGCTCAAGATTTGGATCAATAGTCTTAATTAACCTACGCTGTAATAAGTTTTTATAACAAAATATTTTTGTTATTAACTTCTTGTTTGCGGATTAGACTTTGTATTAAGCTGTCCATATTTAGGATCATCAACATTTTAACTGAAAGTAAATGCTTAAAAACATAAAAGTAAATAAAATCTTATAAGGCACCCGTGGCTGAGGCACCAACTCCAAAAATATCAGAAGAACATTATTTTCTTGACTTTTGAACTCGGTTCATTTTATGTTCAGCAGTGGATGTCTTCCGGCAGGTGGCTTCAATTGAAACTGTAATGGAAAATGTTAATTAGTAATGTTTGTTCACAGGCCTAAGTACATCATTAGTGAAGAGAGATCTCTTTACAAAGTGGTAATGAAACTGACAATACGTCAGTTCGCCAACAGTGACATCGGCACCTACAACTGCGTCAGCACCAACTCGCTGGGCAAAAGCGAGGGCACCCTTAGACTCTATGGTAAGTCGCAACAAGTTATTATAATCATCAGCTTCTTCTTCCTCTTGTGATACTTCTCTAATTACTGAAGGTTGGCCATCAATTCTGAATATTTCTTCTTGTCCCTCGCGAGGTGGAACAGCTCAGCAGCACTCGTGACTCCGGTCCACTCTCGAATGTTTCTCAATCAAGACTTGTTTCTTTGGCCAACAACGCGTTTTCAAGCAACTTTTCCCACCATCATCACATCAGTGCTTATAAACGTTCCCCTGTAGATAGAGCGTAGGCCCCCTCTGAATGAGAAGACTTGGACAGTAATTCTCACGTGGACCCCGTGCAGATTGAGAACTTCACGCATACCATTGAATTGCTTCGTATAAGTCGCAAGTTTTCTCGCGTGGACGTATATGTATAGATTAGGATGATGAGATTGAGTTCTATCTATCATTCCTGCGTATTGAATGCATCCGCTTTCGGTACCATTACGCGCATTCTCACTTATTAGGTACTTGTGTTACAGCCTGATTTTACAATGATTTCCGTGAAAAAAAAGCAGATTAATAACCAAAAATTATTAGAGTGCGTGTTTACTGAAATTGTAACATTACACTAAGTACTACATTATCATGAAAAAAGACGATGAAAATCGACGATCTTGTATATTGTACCAATTAAAAATCATTTAATCATCCAATTAAAATTCAAAAACTGGGCAAACGGGATGGTGAAGAGCTGCGAATGGGGCAATTTGGAGTAGGGCGTAGGAATCACCGGGGCCACCTACTGGCCGGCTTTATGGAGAAGGAGGGACTCTATATGATGAACTCCTTCTTCAAGAAGCGAGAGCACAGGAAATGGACTTGGATGAGCCCTGACGGTGTAACGAGGAATGAGATAGACTTTATTATGTCGACGAGGAAGCAAATATTCAGTGATGTCTCCGTGATCAGTGCGGTTAAAACCGGGAGTGATCACCGTATGGTACGAGGCACATTGAATATTCGGTTCAAGCTTGAAAGATCGCGACTGATAAAGTCTACGCTCCGCCCGTCACCAGCCCAGCTACAAAACCTCGAAACGTTCCAGCTTGAACTTCAGAATCGTTTCGAGTGCCTAGGAAGCGACATGGATGATTACAATGACGGGTTTGTGGAAGCTGTTCATACGGTTGGGTCAAAGTTCTTTAAGACTCACCGTACAAATAGAACCAAAAAAATCACACCTTCTACTCTAAAGCTCATGGAAGATCGACGTAAGATGATCCTACAGACATCTGGTGACGCTTGCCAATACCGGCGGCTTAACAGACAGATCTCAAAGTCTCTGAGGCGCGATATACGCCAGTTTAATACTAATAGTATTGAAGTGGCGATAGAGCGCAACAGAGGCTCTTAAGTTTTTGCCAAGAATCTGTCTGTTGGGCAAAGCCAATTGGCAAAGTTAAAGACCGATGAAGGTGGGATCGTGACCTCTAAACCGGAGCTATTGTTAGAAGTTGAGAAGTTCTATGGACAGCTGTACACATCAACGAAGAAACCCGTCATGGATCTAGCTGAAGACCCCAGAGCTAGATTAACCCGGCACTATACCGAAGACATCCCGGACGTCAGCCTGTACGAGATTAGTACGGCTCTCAAACAACTAAAGAATGGCAAGGTCCCTGGTGATGACGGAATAACAGCCGAACTTCTGAAGGCGGGTGGAAAACCGATACTCAAAGCCCTTCAGAAACTATTCAATACCGCCATCCGTGAAGGGAAAACACCAAAAGCATGGAACAGAAGTGTAGTGGTGCTGTTCTTCAAAAAAGGCGATAATACCTTATTGAAGAATTATAGACCCATTTCACTTCTGAGCCATGTTTACAAGCTGTTTTCGAGAGTCATCACGAATCGTCTCGCGCGCAGGTTAGACGACTTCCAGCCTCCCGAACAAGCCGGATTTCGAAAAGGCTTTAGCACAGTGGACCACATACATGCGTTGCGGCAGGTTATACAGAAGACCGAGGAGTATAACCGCCCCCTTTGTCTGGCATTTGTGGACTACGAGAAGGCCTTCGATTCGATCGAGACTTGGGCTGTACTGCAGTCTCTCCAACGGTGCCAAGTAGACTACCGGTACATCGAAGTGTTGAAGTGTCTGTATAATAACGCCACAATGTCCGTCCAACTTCAGGATCAGATGTCGAAGCCCATTCTGTTGCAGCGGGGAGTCAGACAAGGAGATGTTATCTCTCCGAAACTGTTCACCGCTGCACTAGAGGATGCGTTCATGACTCTGAACTGGGAAGGGCGTGGCATCAATGTAAATGGCGAATACTTCACTCACCTTCGTTTTGCCGACGACGTGGTGCTTATGGCTGAGACCTTGGAGGACCTCAGTGCGATGCTCGCTGACCTCGGAAGAGTCTCCGAGAGAGTTGGTCTTAAATTGAACATGGACAAGACGAAGGTCATGTCGAACGCCCATGTTGTACCAACTCCCGTCGTAATCGGAGATACTTTGCTCGAAGTTGTTGACGACTATATCTATCTGGGACATACAATCCAATTGGGTAGGTGCAACTTCGAGAAAGAGGTCAATCGACGAATTAGACTCGGCTGGGCAGCGTTCGGGAAGCTCCGCAATATCTTGTCATCCGATATACCGCAGTGTCTCAAGTCAAAAGTCTTTGACCAGTGTGTGTTGCCAGTGATGACTTATGGCACTGAGACGTGGCCGCTAACGATGGGTCTTATAAGGAAGCTCAAGGTCACTCAGAGGGCGATGGAGAGGGCTATGCTTGGAGTTTCTCTGCGGGATCGCATTAGAAATGATGAAATCCGCGCAAGAACTAAAGTCACGGACATAGCTCGAAGAATCGCTAGACTTAAGTGGCAGTGGGCAGGGCACATCGCCCGTAGAACTGACGGCCGATGGGGCCGAAAGGTTCTCGAGTGGCGTCCGCGGACCGGAAGACGCAGTGTAGGTAGGCCTCCAACAAGATGGAGCGACGACCTGGTTAAGGTAGCGGGAACGCATTGGATGCGGATAGCGCAGGGCCGATCTGTTTGGCGAGCCTTGGGGGAGGCCTATGTTCAGCAGTGGACGTCTTTCGGCTGAAATGATGATGATGATGAAAAATCATTTACCGAGGGCAGTGTCTAAGAAATAATGGAATTTATGAAATATATATATTGCAACGTACGATATAATGTAATTAACTTATGGAGCATAATAATGATGTAAATAGTGATGAGATGAGGATGACTACAAGTAATTTTGACTTTGGTTTGATTTTATTTTTAGGTTAGTAATAATAACTGGCAAACCTTTTGCCAGCGGGCTATGGAGCGCAGTATCCTAGGTGTTCGAAGAGCTGATAGAATCAGAAACACTGAACTGCGCTCCAAAACCCGAATTGTTGATGTGGGGACAAAGACCGCCAAACTCAAGTGGGACTGGGCAGGTCATGTCTGTCGGATGGGTCAAACTCACTACTGATTGGGTTCCAAACGACGGGCACCGGAGCAGAGGTAGGCCTAAAAGGAGGTGGCGGGACGATTTGGAGCGATTCCAGCCGGACTGATAAAACTTTGCAAAAGCCAGGGATGAGTGGAAGAAGACAGGGGAGGCCTTTGCCCAGCAGTGGGACACTGTATAGGCTATTTAAAAAAAAAAATAACTATTGCAACATACCTGTACCTCTTGTTCGCGTCCAATATCGGCGCTGCCATGTGCGTTGATTTGTTTATTTGGTTACCACTGCACTAGTATGGCTTTATTTTCACTATAACACTACTGTTGCGTGTAGTGGTAGTGTTGGTTCGCAAATATGTAGTTTTTTTCTTACCATTTACGCGTTTTATTCTGTATTATTTAAGGGATTAAAATCTGTCCCTTGGCCCTAGCCTCGCGCCCACGCTACGCTTATTGCGCAATTGATGTATTTATTTCTCTTTCGTTTTGCTCCTTTAAAGAGTGGCAAAGGCAATCGGGGCTATGCATACAGTGTCGTACATTTAATTAATTTTTATTTTGTATTGTTATTATATTAGTCGTGTTTTGTGTTTTATATTTTCAGATGTGTGTATGTATTATTATTTAGTTATACTGTTACGGTGTTACTGCTGTTGCCTAGTTAATTGTCGGATTGGTTCCAACGGAAGACCAGCGTCGGCTGCAAGGCCGATGACATGCTGAGTTAGGACCATTTCGTGACAATATTTATTAAGTATGTATCTGTGTCCGGTTCCTCTTTTTGTATTTGTTTTTTTTTTCTTTGTCACGAATAAATGTTTTTCTTTCTTCTTTCTTTTTCTTTCAATACCTATTATTGTAGTACTTATTGGAGTTTTATTTGAACTCCGAACTTTTTTTTGGAATTTTATTTTGAAGCGATAAAGCCGCCTATTGCTCACCTTAAATTGTTTATTTTCTCCATGTACTTGTTTTTCCGTATTGTTTTCTAATGTGGTGTACAATAAAAAATCATTTTACTGTAGGTATTCTTTATATTTTCTTTTAATTTAGAAAAAAAGCCAATCTATTAACATACCTTACGGGATGTGCAATTGTGCAGTTATAAAGTTGCGTCCTTTGTTAAAAATAAATAAACGTACAACTTGAACTTCTTTGCAGAAATCAAACTATATCCCAGCTCGCAGTCTTCTGAAGTCAACATTGGCGGTAAGCAATCAGAAAGATATGAACTAGTTTTCAAATTTATAAAGTTTATCGGTTCAAGACAGTGATAGTACGACAGTTATTTCGTTAGATCTCTGGGAGCGCTGCGTTCAACTCGATATTGTCAACTTCGTTATTCCCTATATCTTTTAATCTATTTGTTGTGTCTTCAAACGATATCTAACAGAGTGTTTCAAAATTGTTTCTGCAAAATGTTTAGAGGCATATTCAGTAAAAAGTGTAGCCTTTACTTTGTTTTTTGAATAAGGAAATTAGGGGTTTTCTCATTCAAAGTCACGAGTCCTATTCATTTTCATGAATTATTTATTGCTATGTTTTGGGTCAGTACAGTTTGATTATCACATAAGTGACACAAAAAATGTATGACAAATTGGGGTAATTTTTTTAAATCATAAAAAATGACAAGTGCATATGAGTAAGAAAACCTCAAAATTTCCTGTTTTGAAAAAAAAAGCGTAAACTTTTTTTTTTTTATGTTAGATAGGCCAGACAAATGAACTAGTGGGTCACCTGATGTTAAATGAACACCACTGTCCATAGACACCCGCAGCGCTTTACACGATGCCAGTGCGTTGTCGGCCCTAAAGGAGAGGGAATAGGGGAAGGGAGAGAGGGAGGGGGAGAGGGAAGGGGTGAGGTATTGGGCCCCCGGCATTCTCACTGACCGTACGAAACGCAAGCAGGATTATAGGGACTGCTGCTTCACGCCGGTGTTCTGTGAGAGACCACCGGTTTATTGAAAACGCCCAATAGGTTCATTTGACTGAACAATCCAGTAAATGTTTTTCGCACATTTATTACTTTGAACAACGATCAATTTATGGAAAAAATTGTCAACCACAAATTAAACAATTTTGAAAATCATTAGGGTGTGTTGTGTGTGTAACTCTTTGAGCATACTACAGAACTGGCTAGAAACTGTTCACTATAATCGACACCAGAGTTCCCAGCCTACTAGCACAAGTTTCCTACCCCTGCTTGAAAAACTAGCCGTGTGTATCTTGATCAACTTTCGTAAGCTACAGAATATCTTGTTTTTTGCAGGTCTGATGGAAGGGGGAGGAATGAAGACGCAAGTTGGAATTGGTTTTGCAAATCAGGTGTTTTTATCAAAAAAGGTTGTATTATGTACTATTTTGGTCTTATTGTTTATCAATAAATTAGTGTAAGATCAAATACGTTGTACATAAAATTAAATGTTGATCTAGGATAGTGTTACAATAATGATAATATGGAAATTGTCCAACCTTTTGAAGATTATACTACTGACGAATCTAATTAATTGTTGAAATGTCACACTGTTACAGTAATTTAAATTAGAATGATATAGTGAGCAGGATTTGAAAATCGAACTAAGTATTATTTTGTAACGAATTTGCTCAAATTGGTGAAGAAGAATGTAACTTGCGCTTGTCTGGAATTTACAACATGCTCAATAAATTATTGTTTAGTTTAAATTTGATTTCAATAATGTCAATTTCAATAAAAGATGTAAGAAAAATATTTTTTTTTATTTCGACAACCTGTGTATGTGAGTAGAATTTTTAAAATGACCTTTATTGTTGACGATATTCATTACTGCATTGGCTCTAGCCCTTAATTTGATAATTTACCACACAAGTCACATTATTAAATACCATCTTTTTGTTTTTTTTTTTTAAATACAGAATTTTAAGGACTCCAAATTTAAGTCAGGGTTTGATACCAACTTTCAGAAATATTTCCAAGTTAAGGGCTAGAGCTCAATACATACATACAATCATGCCTCCTTCCCAGTAAAAGGGGTAGGCAGACATATTTGTATACACCTTAAGATCCTAATATACAGCTTTCGCTTCCCCAACATTCATTAGTCTTTTCATACATGCTCAATATATGTACAATGGGGATATGTATGGATTTGACAAGATTTTAGACAATACAAAAATATATTTAACACTTGCATTCCACGGCCACTATATTCAATCACCAGCCGGTTTACCGCCGACGGTGTGAATAGAAATCACAGATCGGCAACTGCCAAAAAGAATAAACAAATAATCAAAGGACAATGGACACAAATTGACCTAGCCCTAAACTAAGCAAAGCTTATATTATGTTGAACATGCAAGACGACGTGGCGTGGCGTGGAAGACTTGCTGTAGGAAAGCCCCCCCAACGAGATTGATTGACGATCTGGTACTCGTAAAGGTTGCAGGAATAACTTAGATGGAGGTAGCGCATGACCAATCGTTGTGGAATTCTTTGAGGCAGGCCTTTGTCCTGATGATGAGACGTCTTTTGAGTGAATTTATTTGTATTTAAATCTTCATGTTGGCAGGCAGACGATAGAACGCGCATCAAAATACAAGTAAGTCATACAAATTTTAAAACTTGCCGCGTAAACACCACAAAGTTTCCACTCGCGTAAAACGCAATATGCGAATGAGACAACTTTTGAACTAAATCACAGCGAAATGCCAAACATTCGTCGTCCTTTTCACGCATATGAACAATCTCCATTAGCGAAAAGGTGACCGTTTATTAGAAGCAGGTACAAAATAAGAAAATCCTCATATTGGCCGAAAGCTATAAAGTGGACGCCACAAGTATTTTATCGCATGCGATAATTCTTAAGTACATCGTAGAGTTACTTTAGTACCGCGTGTAAAAGTTTCGTTTTAGTAAGAGTAAAAGTATTTATTTTACTGATAACCGTGGCGGTTGAAAATACATTTTATTTGTCAAAAAATTGAGGAGAGTTCGGAAAGCATTAGCATTTTGAGTTGGGTTTGTTATTTGGGTAATTGCGCAAGAAACAAAAGTAGTCTCCCCTGTGGACATAAAATTAGCGCCTCCGTGTCAGCAAACTTAAGATTTATTTAAATGGGCCAAAAGGTGACCACACGTTTCACACGCCAATGTAGACTTGACTAAAAATAAATTGGCAATAGACCCGTAACTTTTGTCGTGTCTACAGAAGACGTGAACAAAAAATATGTATGACACAATGATAATTGTGTCTGATTGAGATAATATATTTTTATTTTATAAATTTTTGACGAGCTCAGCATAAATTCTTATATACTGACTTTAATGTATTATATAATGTAATTATTATGTCTGAGTGAATAAATAAACTAAACTAAACTGTTTAGTTTAGTTTAGTTTATTTATTCACTCAGACATAATAATTACATTATATAATACATTAAAGTCAGTATATAAGAATTTATGCTGAGCTCGTCAAAAATTTATAAAAAAAAAACAAAACATAACAATATAATAATAAAAATAACCAAAGATGAAAAAACAATCAATAAAATGCAAATGTCAAAATAAATTCGTCCCCAAGTGGGAGTTGTCAAAAACAAATAATTAATTATGTCAATGAAAGTACAAAAATAACTATAAATGAATGGCATTTCCAATAGGGATCGTCATAACAAAATATATCTAAGTCAAAATATCTTCATTGAATTTAGGCTAACAAGCACTTATGAATGTGGAAGAATCTACCTATATTTCATACTAAATACAAACTGAAACACAGATGCACAGAAAAAAAGACCAATGCTGGGAATCGAACCCAGGTCCTCGGCATTCCGTGCCGCGCTGCTTACCCCTACACCACCACTGGAGAGGAGTTTACACGCAAATTTTTCCTATGCATTATACATTCCAGCCTGCCATCATCACTTATGCAGTGATACAGCGCCATCTATGTTCAGTTCTCATCGAGAAACACCAACACTCCTTCGGAACTAACCGCTCACCCGGACAAGAGATGTCGCTACAAGGCCATACTTTTTTTTTTTTGGTTTGGAAAACCCCTGTGAAGAATCCGGCAAGAAACTCGAAAAGGCAGGTATATTTTTTAAAACAGATCTACAGTATTATTTATTTAATTACGACATCCGAAGTATACGCCAAAGAGAATTCCTAGTTGTACAAAATTAAAGAAACACACACTATGTAATTTATTGAATCAGGCGTTACTTTGCGGAGGTTTATAGGTATCAATAAACTGAAACAATTACTTTGCTCACCCGCGACCTTATGATAGCTACGTTTATGCAGGAAATGGTTCAAGCAGTTCCTCCACCTCCACACTGTATGAACACACACAAATCCATTCTATCACCACTCCCACACGTTTCGTACTCAACTAGACCTCATCTTCAGCTAGCTATTCTTCTTACAACCGTTTATCATCTGGATGTTAGACTCCAGGTCATCATCATCATCATCATTCAGCCGAAAGACGTCCACTGCTGAACATAGGCCTCCCCCAAGGCTCGCCAAACAGATCGGCCCTGCGCCATCCGCATCCAACGCGTTCACGCAACCGTAACCAGATCGTCGCTCCATTTTGTTGGAGGCCTACCTACACTACGTCTTCCGTTCCGCGGACGCCACTCGAGACTCCAGGTGATAGAGTTTAACATCTGGTTGCACGAACAGCTTGCACATTTCTTGCATAAACGTAGCTATCATAAGGTCGCGGGTGAGCAAAGTAATAAAATTGTTTTACTCCATTGTACACACAATGTACAAAACTTAAGACGTAAAAGCTTATAAGGGGTCCTTTGTCCTTCAATGTCCTTCTCAATAGAACAGGTATAATTTTACAAAAGACGTCAATTTTCCCCGAACCTTGAAAACTATAACTAACCAAGCGATATAATATTATCATGTATTTCTGAACGTTCCGTTTTATTGCATTCCTTCGTCTTCCCTTAATTTAATATGGCGCGCTCGATTTGTTTACAAAGGCTAAATTTATTCATGAAATTTGTTTTGCAAGGGTCCGGACGAAGATAAAAATAAACTTTGGACAAACGCGAGTTACTTTGACCCGGCCTTTTCCTTCTATACTCTTCATATTGTCACTATTTTTCTATAAGCTCGTATCTCAAAATCGATTGTCTTGGTAAGTGAACTTTATGTGCGTGGTTCAAAGTTCAGTTTAGTTTACATCTTGATTAGAGATGCGAGCTTTTTGAAAGTAGTGATGGAATTCTTTTCGATTTTTGACGAAACTATGGAGTATTGTGATCTGGAAGTTTAGAATCTTTGCTGAGAGATAAAAACTTTTCTACGTTTAATAAAGAACAAACATCATTTTTTTCTCTGTAGTACTTTATACGGAGCGGAAAATTTTACCAACTCAGAAAAACATCGAAGATATCAGAAAATATTTCATAGGACGAATTATAGGACGTACCTAGTTAAACTTTTTAATTGTACATTATTATTATTTTGCCGCGCTAAGGCAAAAAAAATGCGGTGGTTTGCGGTATAAAAAAATCATAAAGTTGATTTTTATGTAATCGGATAGCTTAAAAAAATACGCGTTCAATTAAGAAAGAAAGAAGAAAGAAAACTTGACGACTGGATAGCCTAGTGGTTTATATTGCGATTTTTAATCTGTGACGCAAAAAGAGTGGTGTTATAAGTTTGATCGCTATGTGTGTGTGTGTGTGTCTTTGGCATCATAGCTCATAAACGGGTGAACCGATTTGGATGAGGTTTTTTTATTTCAAAAAACAGGATTCTTTGCACTGATTCTAAGATATGTTTAATCAAAATTAGTTCAGCCGTTTCAAGGTTATTAGCTCTTTTGTTAGCAGCGGAAGGGATTTTAGACGCATAATGGACATTATTTTATTTAAAAAAAAAAAAAAGTAGCCTATGTCACTCAGTGATAATGTAGCTTTCTAACGGCAAAAGAATTTTTGAAATCGGTCCAGTAGTTTTTAAGTTTATTCGTTACATGCAAAAATACAAATATTTCCTCTTTATAATATTAGTGTAGATGTAGATTTATTTTAATGTTAAATCTTTATTTTTTGAAAAACAAATATTTTTTAGTACTTATATATTTTTCGAGTCTTAATTACAAACTATTGCTAAAATTATCTCGATATTTCGACTATGCGACTACGGCCACTGCATTGTGGTCGAAACGTCGAGATGACTTCGGCAATAAACTATTGATTATTTCGAAATGAACATTTTTCATATTTTGTTATTTATAGTGTTTTGTAATTTAGCAAAGTTATTAAGAACTACTGTTTTTTGCAAGTGTTAATTTAAGATAGTTTATAAGTCCTTTTCGCCTGAAACACAGGAACATCCTAGTTCAGGCATAAGTGTTTCTTACCTTTTGTATGTTTAGACTATAGATGTTATATTGTAAAAGTATTTTTGAATAAAGATTTATTTATTTTATTTATTTATTTTAATAATAATAGTTAGAGATTCAAAGAAATATTAGTTATGTATGTATGTAAAACTCTTTATTGTTCATAATAAAACGTAAAAATTAACAGTTAACAAGAAAAACATATGTACAAAGGCGAACTTATCTCTTAAAGAGATATCTTCCAGTTAACCTTTGAACGATTGACAGGACATCACAGAGGAGAGTTGGCATACAATGCAAAGTGAAAAAGAGCCGGAATCAAAAGTAAACCCAAACCAATAGAACATAAACAATACACATAACATACAAAGAATACACGCAAGTACACACTAATATATTATATTATTATAATGAATACAGTAGACTAATACATATCATATCAACATAAATAGAATACATGAAAACTACATTTACATAATAAATAAGTGTAAACTTTGATCAATTATAACTGTAGATCCACAGTCGCGCGCCCGAAAATGTCCGAGCCCAATGAGCGCCACTTTGATAAAAGTGGCCTTCTTTTTTCTCAGTACGTTGCGTGAAATTGTCAACTTTAGCTGTCAAGTGTCAACCGAAATTCGACTGTAATGAAGTAAAGACTAGGTTCAAATTTCTGTGTAGGTGATGATTTTAATTGTTACGCAAACAAATAAAAAAGTTCGGACATTCTTTGAAGGGGATTTTGTTCGGCAATGTGTATCTTCAGTTATAATTGATCAAAGGTTATAAGTGAGAATCGCAAAAATAAATATATTTGGTTTACCTTTTAATAATATTTTTTCCCTGTCGGTATTCTACAGGCTGCATTTCGGTGAATGTGCTTCGGTACTGCACGACCTTATTCCGCCTGCTCCTTTCTTCCACAGGTCGACAAAGCGTCGCGTTTTCGCTCTTCCTTCATCAATCGCACAGCTATGGAGTGGAATTCCCTGCCTGCGACTGTGTTCCCTGAACACTACAATTTGGCCGCTTTCAAGTCTAGGGTGAATGAGCATTTACTAGGCAAGCGTGCTCCATCGTAGGCCTCATCTTCGCTTTCCATCAGGCGTGATTGTGGCCAAAAAGCCTATATTGTATAAAAAAAAATGAAGTTTTACCACTCTCTTTGAAATTATTCTTTATTCTGCTGTTGAGAGAGTTTAAAATTTGTGCAAACAATTTACGCAGATTTTTTTACGGATCCCTAAAAACAATTAAATATGAACATAAAACGTTCACCCCCGCTATTCCAGCCAGCTACAACGATAAGGCGAGTCTAAAAAGCTAAAAGAAATTCAACATTTCACTGTGAGTGAAATTTATGGAGGTTGATACTTTTATTTTTTACTAGCTTTTGCCCGCGACTCCGTCCGCGTGGAATTAGTAATTTGGGCAGCTTATTTTTTTTATCCAATTTGCTTTTTCATCAATTATGGCTCTCCTTAGTTCATCGATATAAAAAAAGTTACCCCCCACCGACCCCCCCCCCCCCGCACACCCGCGTTCACATTCACCACCGTACCTACTCCCAAGTCACTACTTCTAAAAACTGTTCTATAAATTCTTAAAATAGACCGTATCTTTCTTATTTGTGAACCGATTCAAATGAAACAAACACTAAATGTTAATCCAAGAAAATGCCAACATATCAGTGAAAACCGCATCCTTCTAGGTTAAGCCGTTTCTGAGATTAGCGCGCACAAACGCACAGACAAACAGACAAACAGACAAACAGACAATAATTCTAAAAAACATTGTTTTGGGTTCTATTGCGCTAGTAAATAGCCCTAGTGACAGTTTTTCTCAAATATGTTCAATGTACAGACACCGACTTGTTACGGATTTATTATATGTATAGATTTAAATTTAAAACAGGATTTTTTGCGATGTTTCACTGTGAAAGGATTGTTTTTAGTGGTTGTAGAGGGTATAACAACATTTTGAATCGCCTGTCGAGAAACTGCATTGCATTTGTTTTACTATCTCAACACTGTTATGGCACTGAGATGTGGCTGCTAACGATGGGCCTCATAAGAAAGCTCAAATTCAGAGGGCGGTGGAGAGGACTATGCTCGGAGCTTCTCTGCGGGATCGCATTGGAAATGAAATCCGCGGACGCTAATGCTGATATTTAAAGCAAATAAATTTAACCCGACAGTTGTACCTCGGGTGGTGTTGGGCGGCGTTGCTCTAAAGGTGGTAGACCAGTTTAAGTACCTGGGGCATATGGTCACGACAGATTTAAGGGATGATCTGGACATAGAGCGGGAGAGGAGGGCCCTGTCTGTGCGAGGCAACATGATCGGCTGCAGATTTGCTCGGTGTACAAGGGAGGTTAAGATCACCTTATTCAAAGCGTTTTGCCAAACCTTTTACACCGGCAGCCTGTGGGTGAGTCATGCGCAGCGAACTTATAATGCCATAAGGGTCCAGTATAATAACGTATTCAGGATGATGATGAAACTGCCAAGACGCTGTAGCGCGTCGGGTATGTTCGCAGAGGCGCGCACTGACGGCTTCCACGCCATCAGACGGAAGAGAGTCGCGTCTCTGCTGAACAGAGTGCGCGGCAGTTCCAATATCATTCTGAATATGTTTGCCGCCCGCCTGGACTGCCCTATGACAAAGTATTGGGTGAAGATCGTCACTGGTCAAATTAAGTGACGATCTTGACTCAGTGCCGCACAATTATAATTTTAATTTTCTTAATTTTAATTTTAATTGTTATTATTTTAATTTCATTTAATTTTTATAATTTTAATTTTTTCCTTTTGACTACTTTATCTTGTTATATGGGTTCTGCCTGAAATAAATTATTTTTATTATTTTATTTTTTTAAAGTTACCGACATAGCTCGAAGAATCCCCAGACTCAAGTGGCAGTGGGCAGGGCACATTGCTCGTAGAACTGATTGCCGATGGGGCAAAAAGGTTCTCGAGTAGCGTCCACGGACCGGAAGAGACAGACGGAGCGACGACCTGGTTAAGGTTGCGGGACCGCATTGGATGCCGATAGCACGGGAGCAATCTATTTGGCGAGCCTTGGGGGATGCCTATGCTCAGCAGTGGACTCTGGCTAAAATTATGATCTCAACACACAAAATATGCTATGATGTTTATGTAGCAACACAGTTTGTCTTTCCAATAGAGACGTGCTTTGTTGATAAGTACTAGATTTGCCTAGTTTCATTAATTTGGTAATATGAAACACCGGTTATAAAAAAAACTTATTTTTTATAAATTTCTATTGTTTGTGGCTGTTTGCGCCTGATTGCCTTGGTCTTAGACGAAATGAAATGAATTTTATGAAGCTCACGTCCAGTATAAGTGCGAACTTTACGAGCATAAGAAGAAAAAATTATTTTCGCGGTTTCTCGGAGTCGGCTTAATTCTTATCCTACCGTAAGCCAACATCAAGCACGAGGATCCGCATCATCTTCAACAAAGCAGCTCCCAAAACGCCAATAACACGGTGCGAATCACAAAAAAATCACAAAATTCACCACCCATTCAAACGGACCTACATTTACCTCCGGCCGACTAAATCGCGCCAATTTTTCAGTTGAAGAAAAACAGCGTCACAGGCAAGACTTGAAGGTAAATCTTTTACAAGGTAACGTGAGATTTAAAGGTAAAGTAACGAACAATGGCCGGTCGGGCGATCCTTATCGCTTTTACCTTTTGTTATGTTGGCAAAAAGCCGTTTATCTAACGAGCCGTTCGTGCGTTCGCTTAGTTACGTCGCGAATTATCGAATTTGGGATAGGGAGTCATTTTTCACTTTTTTTGACTCGGAAACAGGTAATTATGCCTCTGCATTATTTTAGGAGTAGCTTTGATGTGAAATTCAAACTAATATAGTAACACTAGTATTACTTATATTATGTATACTCCGCTATCTGTCGTAACTAGCATGTGATTTTACATACGACAGTTAAAAGGGAAGAGGACGATATATTATATACAACACAAAAATATATTATAATATATTTTTATCCCGAAAAATTGCATAGTAATAAAGATAAAGATCTACGGATTCTTCCCAGACAAAGTCACAAGCAACATCTAGCTATTTTATAATATACTGGCTTTTTCCCGTGGATTTGCTCGCATGAACAATGGTTTATTGAGTGTGGTGTGGTGTGGCAGTTAAATTTAAATTCTCAACTGGGGAAAATTCTCAAGGAAACTCCCAAAAAATTCATCGTGGTCTTCATTTCTGTTTTATAAAGAACGTACACGTTCTAAACTTCATATTGTGTCTAAACTAAGAACCTAAATGTTTGAGAATTCGGGATTTACATACATGCATCCCAATCCCGTAGGAAAATCGTAACAAAATTATCCCCGATATCCAGCTAACTACCTAGCAAATTTCATTCAAATTCATTCAGCCTTTTTTTTAAATTAATTTGCAATCGGCCACTCTGGCCATAATCAGATAGGTAGTTATAAAATGATATTTTAAGTTTATTTTGGGAGGGTTTCATTGAACACCATCGCCAATTTAAGTGAGGCTGCCTCTCTGGTTGAGCCGTTTTGAGCGTAAAAGAGTACCTAACAATACTTACACACTTTCGTGTTAGAATAGTTTATAGTTTTATTTGGAGAACAAACAGAAATAGATGTACAAAATAGTTCTTATGTTCTAAATTTTTATAAATAACAGGCATCTACCTCCTCGACAGCTCTCACTGAGAATTATATTAATGTAGTTAGACACCGACAGTGTGTGCTGTAAAGATTTTAGAAAAAAACAAAAAAAAACTAAATAAAATGAACAATAGAAAAGTTCCAATGACTACATTTAAGTACACTGACAATAGCGCAACAACTATTCTACCATTATTCCCAATCAGTAGCCAACAGTGATGCACATACAGAAAAAGATATACAAAAAAAAAAACAATAAGGTAAGGTAAGTATAGGACAGGTAGTTTTAATGAACGAACACATCTTGCTACTCCACCTCCAAAATTTGACAAAGACTTCAAGCAACGCTTGATTCAATCGATTATTGGGATTTTTGCAAATTTTTCGCTCTTTTATTTAGGTACGAGTAGAAGAAAAACAACAGAAGTTTGTTCGCGTCCTTCTTGGGAGCATGATGAACCAGTTCAATTTGTGTGTATGTATGTAAAGCGTTTAAGTATTGCACAAAAATATAAAAAAAATGCAGAAAAATATTATAATATAGGAAAATTTTTGTTCATCGACTCTGAGCCTATTCATTAGGCCTTTAGTGAAGCACCACGTCTCAGATCCATATGTCATCACTGGCACACACACTGGTCACACAACGAGACGGACGGACGATTTGGTGAAGGCCGCAGGTTTAAGTTGGATGCAAGTGGTGATGATTGGGTATCAATGGAGGAGGCCTATGTCCAGCAGTGGACGTCTTGCGGCTGAAATGATGATGAGAAAAATTTTACAGAATTGAAAGCTTTTTAAGCGTTAGAAATGGGAAAACTTGGTTTTCAAGATTACGGTAGTCTTTTGAAAGGTCAAACCTAGAAACTTTTATTTTAATTTTGATTTTGTAAATTTTGAAATGTTGCGAACTGAGTGGTTTATATGCGTTACGAAGTTCTCTTGGTTTTTTTCCTTAATATAATACACAGATTTTGAATTTAGGTACATAAACATAACTTAATAATTACTATCTCAAAATTTGGTATCTGTTTGCCTGTTGACAAAGGCCTGCCCTAACTGTCTCCATACAATTCTGTCTCTACTAATCTAGTCCATAAACTGCCTGCCAAACTGCCCGGTTTTTTTCCTTAATAATTAATATACCTATAATTTTCGCTTAAAGACCCTTTGCTCTTCATTTAACCCAAACTTGTCTGTAAATACTCACAATTCAAATAAGCCTTTCCTTTCTCTTCGAATAATAACGAATCCAATTATTAGAATAAATCAATCAATTAATAGGGCTATTGGGAATCAAACTTAATTAAATAACCCAATTAGGTATCCACTATCATTCCGTACAAGAGAAGGAATTTATAATTTAAAAAGGCAGCTATATTTGAGTTAAATTAAAAAGACGCACTAACACATCGTCAAATTAATTTCGTGAGAAAATTGTAATTTTTAACCGGAAGACGCAGCGTAGGTAGGCCTCCAACAAGATAGAGCGACGACCTGGTGAAGGTGGCGGGAACGCATTGGATGCGTATGGCGCAGGGCCAATCTGTTTGGCGAGCCTTGGGGAGGCCTATGTTTAGCAGTGGACGTCTTTCGGCTGAAATGATGAAGATGATAAAAAGAGGGGTGTTATTATAAAATTGACCGCTATGTGTGTGTGTCTGTCTGTGGCATTATAGCTCTTAAACGAGTGAACCGATTTGGATGCGGTTTTTTTTATTTGAAAACAGAATTCTTGACGATGGTTCTTGGTTGGTATTTTAAACATATTTCATCAAAATTAGTTCAGCCATTTCAAGGTTATCAGCTCTTTTGGCGAAAAAACCGGTTGTCTGTAAAGTCGGTTTACGGACGATAGTTTAACGTGACAACGTCATAACAAAACATTCAAAAAACAAAACTGAAACCAGGCGGTCACCCATCCAAGTACTGACCGCGCCCGACGTTGCTTCATCTCGGTGATCGGACGAGAACCGGTGTTTTGTCAAATATCTTGAAAACGGTGCATCCTACGGCAAAATCAATGAAATTTTTATCACCCTTTAATAATAATAATAATAATAATATGCTCGAAGGATGGATGTGTTTGGCCGTAAGTGGCGAGTTGGCATTTTGAAGTTTAAAGTCCAGGGACACCTCTCCATCCTTAGCCGTTCACACCAATGTTGCCGCCTCGTTGCCCCGAGCGGGCAATAGTTTGAGGGGCCCATTTAGTGAATGGCGAGTCACCGCCTACCAAAAGTTCAGTTTATGAGATATTGAAATGGTAGGTGTCCATTATCTCACTCCATGGCCCGGTAATCCTGTCCACAACATCCCAACCCCATAGCCAATTCCATGTCGCTTCCTACCTGGCAATAGTTTGGCAACTGTGGAGGACTGTCCGCTAGCACATCCTCATGGTGTATTAGGGGATAGACCTCCATAGTTGCGCCCATCTCATTTATATTATATGGTACCAAAGGCCTCTTCATGTTGGCTTCGGCCCCATGAATGCCTTTCAAATGACCGGGTCCCCATGGGCCCGTGATCGGAAATCCGTACCAACATAATAATAATAATAATAATAATAAATTTCTTTATTAAGGTATGTACCCATTGAATTAAAATTACAAATTACAAATGTCAAATCCTAAAAATAAATTAAATTAAATTAAATCAAACATAAATAAATAATAAGTTCAATTAAATTCAATGTAAAATAAATTAAATCAATAAAATAAATTGTAACTTATTACTAACGTGTACCCAAATTAATAATACCCCCGCACCTCCAAGAGACAGTTACAGTTCAAGAGACAGAACCCTGTGACAGACGGATATACAGATGAACAGACAGCGGAGTCTCAGTAACAGGGTCCCTTAGGCACCCTTTGGGAACCATAGAAACTGCTCGTCGAATTGGTAAAAGTACTAGCTCAGTTCGAGTTGCTCCCATTAATGATACTGCTAACAGGTCCGGGCGTTTATCGGGTGACATCATTTAATTCCCTTGAAAGCTTTTCAGGTGCTAACAGCGCCAGAATAGATTGTGACTGTGTTTGAAGCGGGTCTTAGTACGAGAGCGTTTTGGATACCGTAAACCGGGCTGACTTTGTACTGGCGGGGCGACTTTGAAAAGTAGCTTGCCGACCAACTCAAGCATTTTTGTTAGTATTTGCTGTTTTTTGTCGATGTCTTCATCGATCTTCTTTTTGTCTACGTGTCAACCATTTATTTACCTTATCATATGGACAATATCGAATTAATAGCGATTTTAAAACTATCAAAGTTGCCCTAAGGCACCCCGGTTTACAGTACAGTTAAATATCAGTTTATCTTTATTATCCGTACAAAAGTCGACTAATAATGATCCAATGATGAGATAGGTTCCTCTTTGTACATGTGTCTTTGTTGTTTTGAGACCGTTGGCCTCATTTTCACTTAATCAGGTGAAACAGGGATCAGTCATGGGTAATTTTTATGTAAAAAATTATCAATGTTTGTCAATTGCGTTTTCATTTTTACTTTTTGTATGATAGGTAAACAGAATAGAGCTTTTGGGAGACATATTCACCAACTAAACAATGGATACAACAATATTCGATAAGTGTAGGAAATGCAATAGAATGTCAAGAAGAAAGAAGCACGATAAGTACACCGTTCTCTCAAACATCTCAGTTTCATTTGTTCTGCTTTCGGAGGAAACGACTGGTTGTTGGAGCTCTGAGTTAAGACTTCTTTTTATAGAGTAGGGTGACGTTTTGGTCATACCCGTAAGAAACAAAAGTGGTCTCTCCTGTGGAGATAAAATTAGCGACCCCGAGTCAGCAAACTGAAGATTTATTTAAATATTTAGGCCGAAAGTTGGCCAGGCATCCCACACACGTGCAGACTTGACTAAGAAATATTGGCTATAGACCCTTTACTTTTGCAATGTCCACAGGAGAGCCGTGAACAGAAAAATGTTTATGACCCGTTTACGTGAGTGCAGTTTGGAGTCTCGCTCCGGGCAATTTTGGTGCAAACGTTGTCCATTGCCGTTCCACGTAGCAACGCGGGCAGTGTGATGGGCTCCTATGCGCTGGATTATTAAGATAAGTTTACATTTTTAGTAAATATTTGATTGGTTCCTTCTTCGCCGGATTCCAAGTTTGTCGGATTTTAAAAACGTCGGATTCCAAGTTCGTTAGATCATAAGTTTGTCGCTGTATACTCATGTTTGGTTTGTTCGTAATTCGATGACGAATTAGAAACTAATCACTTGTTTATAAACTTGGGTATTTGCAATCATGGATAGGTAGGTTAGGTACGGTCAAGTGCAAAAATAAGTATCAATTTAATCCTCTCATCGTTACATACCTATACCTTAATTCGACGATATAAGAGCTATGGGACATATTTATGAGCAAGTTGTGTGCACCCATATTTTTACACTTGACTGTACATTCAAATATTTTTTATTTATTTATTTAGTACAATCATAATTGAAATCATTAACTAAAACACTTTTTACATACAGAAAGCAACCAAAATTAAACTGATCAACAAAAAGCGATCTAAAAACAAATAAGTAGGTATTTTAAGTTTCACACAGTCTAGTGTTATGTGTAAGTAACCCCTGATTCAATTAATTCAATTTATAAAAAAAATGCACTTTTCTTTACGCTGTGAATGCAACGTTACTTGTGTATATATATCACAAAAATTTAGATAGTCTTTGACATAAATGTGTAAGAACGTCCTTTTCACAGAAAACTGTCATTTCAACCTTATTCACAACTAGCCTTCCGTCCGCAGCTTCGCCCGCGATAAATTAGTTTTCTCGTAGGAAAATGTATTTTCCTGCGGTAAAAAGTAGCCTATATCACTCAGTATGTAGCTTTCTAACGGCAAAAGAATTTTTGAAACCGGTCCAGTAGTTTTTAAGTTTATTCGTTACATACAAAAATACAAATCTTTCCTCTTTATAATATTAGTGTAGATGTGTTTAAGTTTACTTTCTACCATCAAAATCTTTCTAAATCTCTTTATAACCGAAGCTAATTTTAGCACGACAAAATAATCCGAGCCAAACGTTGCGTTATCTTCGCTCCGACATCCATGTATCTGTTAGCTTTATCATTTCTCCAAATCCTTGCGAAGTTATATCCTTTTATAATGATTTTATTTCAACCCCAGTTTGTGAGAAAGGGACACGATTATAATTAAATTTACGAACATACAACTGCCAGTTTTCGCGAATTTATGACTTTCATTTCCGATTTTCTTTTTGTTTTTATTAAATTGCTAACTTTTGCTTTCGCTGTTCGGGTTAATTTTATGAGGCGGATTTTTTTGCAAAGAATTATGAGTTCGAAGGAAACAATAGTGATTTTTCTGATAACTTTAAACAAAAAAAAACAAAACACAAACAAAACAACAACATTCATTTGTTTTTTAAACAAAATAGAATGTATTTTTTGATACAGTTAAGTTCTTTTTCTGAGGATAGTGTTTTTAACTTGTAGGTACTGGTTATTTTTTAAATCAGTGCAAAAGTTTTGATGTCATTGTGCGGTTAAAAGATTTTTTTTATATTATTTTGAATTTTATGTCTCGTTCTATTAACTTAAATTAGTCATATTATCAATTTAAATACTAAAGATTAAATGAACCTGACCTACGTAAACATATTATTTTTACGACTATACATAACAATAATAAAAATATTGCATTCAACTAATAGTATTTAATTTTTCCCCAAAAGCCAAAGTTACAAAAATATGCATGATGTATTCATGACCTCAATGTCAAGATAGTTAAGTCGTACTCGTTTAGCTGTGATCCATAGCTTTTGTAACTTTGGCCGTATCGACTTCTCTGTTATAGTCGACTGTACAAGAAGTTCTATACCTTTTTCGAAACTTTAGTAAGTTTACTACATGTCTTATACACATGTCTTTTTCGAGCCGTGCAAAAAAATGCTGTCTATATTTTTCAGAAAAAAAAATGACTATAATGATTCGCATTTATTTTTCAACCGAACAAAGGTTTGCTTCGAGAAAAAAAGAGAAAAAATAAGGATTCGAATTGAAAACAATTACCAGAGAGCAAGTTTCGCGTGATAACGACCTAAGGGCGACTTTTGTCACACGAAAAAAAGAAAAAGAGGGTTTTAAGCTTTCCCTTTGGCTCCCTGATACAGAATGACACTTGTAAAGATTTTTTACGGGCATGATTCACGACTTGGCCCTTTGCCTACTTTCTTAAACGTCCCCTTATCTTCAGGAAAATAAATTTGTTTAGTGTTCTTTACAATTTTTGATAAACTAACCTCAACCCGCTGCTTTGCCTGCGTTAGCTAAGTATACCTTCACTAGAAACATTTGAAGGGTATGTACACGAAAAGAGCATAATAATGTCTAGTCACCTTTTTTGAAATAAGTTTTTGTTAAAAATTTCATTTTAAGAGCAAGCTTTACAATGGTAGAGTTTGGCTTGAATAAAGGTAACGTTTTTCGAACAACGCATCTATTCTCGTTTGAAGTTGAAATATTATCCCAGGAGAACGCATTACCGGGATTTTTAAGTATCATCGTCATCATCATTTCAGCCGGAAGACGTCCACTGCTGATTATAGGCCTCCCCTGCCTAAGGCTCGCCAAACAGATCGGCCCTGCGCCATCTGCATCCAATGCGTTCCCGCCGCCATGTGGACCGGAAGACGCAGTGTAGGTAGGCCTCCAACAAGATGCAGCGACGACCTAGATTTTTAGTATCCTATGTCTCAATTCAGCTTCTTGTCTATCTGTACGCCAAGTTTCGTTTAAATTCGTTCAACCGTTATTACGTGATCGATTAACAAACACCTAAATAATTTCACAAACTTTCTTTTATAATACTTAGTAGGATCTACCAATTTTCAATTTTGTTTTTCAAAGGCTTAATTTTAGAATATTACTCGTATTGTTTATAAAAGTACCTGGGCGACCGAGCTCTGCTCGGGCAGAAACTCGGTACCAAGCGTTTTCCCAGAGATAAGACCAAGCTAGATCAATTTTTCATCCCCGAAAACCCCCAAATACCAAATTTCATCGAAATCGTTGGAACCGTTTCCGAGATCCTGATTATATACACCGGAGGGGTGGGGGGGGGGGGGTTGAGAGGGGGGGAGGGGATGCGGGGGAGGGAGCGTGGGGGTATTAAAGGGGGGATGAAAATTTCATTGATTTTGCCGTAGGATGCACCGTTTTCAAGATATTTGACAAAAACACCGGAGGGGGTGGGGGGGGGGGGGTTGAGTCACGTTAAACTATCGTCCGTAAACCGACTTTACAGACAACTGGCTTTTCCTGTTCTGTGCTCCCAATAGGGAACGTGCACATAGACGGTGCTGCCAACTGGTGCCATAAGGGTGCCATCAATTTGAATGTTTTACCTTGATAAGTTTGTTTTACTGTCCGCATAGTGTCTCTTCTGTCGCATTAGTGCTGCCGCCTATAGTTACTGCACGTTCCCTATAATACTTTTTCTAACAAAAAAGTAACTTTTTCTCACAAAAAAGTAACTTTTTCTCACAAAAGAAGAAACTTGACGTTTTCTCATAAAAAATAAACTTAAAAAACTAAAAATCTTGAAAAAAAACGTGGACTCGAACCGAGGTCGGCTGGATCCGCGACCACCCGATTTCTAATGTGCCATTATGATCTGCTCGAAGTCGGCGAAATTTAGCTTTATATTCTAATGCAAACAAAAATAGCCGGAAAACACGAGTAAAAGCGATTTTCTGAAAATGAAACATAGCTAGATCAGTTTTTCATCCCCGAAAACCCCCACATACCAAATTTCATCGAAATCGTTGGAGCCGTTTCCGAGATCCTGATTATATATATATATACATATATACAAGAATTGCTCGTTTAAAGGTATTAGATAACACAGATATATTAGTTTTATCAACCTTCCAAAAAAATAGTGTGGTATAGTTTTCTTCCACTCTTATTTTCTATTACTAAATACATCAATTTAGTCACTTCAAAATATTTCCTTTGATTCAAAATTTGTAAGAATTTGAGCACAATCTGTAAACTTGGACTGGCTTGAAAGTAATATCAGATAAGCCCAATATATTTCAGCTTAGGCCTTCAACCAATCAGCCTTCGAGCGACCGAACCGTGACGTCATCGTCTCAAACTCATCTACAAAGTCTATTGACCTATCGCTGCCGATATCCAATATTCTCTTGTCATAGTAAAGGTCTATTTTAGATTTTTAGTGTCGTATAAAAAATTGCACAACTTTTGAAACATCCCACATCCTACTAATTATTTAAATGAGAAAGTGTGTAAAGATGTTTGGCTGTTTTTTAGTCAATCACGCAACAATCATTCCAGCCTATATACGTCCCACTGCAGGGCACAGGCCTCCCCTCAGAATGAGAGGGCTTGGGCCGTAGTTCCCACGCGGGCCCAGTGCGAATTGGGAACTTCACATTCACCATTGAATTTATCGGGTTTCCTCACGATGTTTTCCTTCACCGTAAAGCTCATGGTAAATTACAAATGAAATTTTGCACATAAATTCCGAAAAAATCAGAGATGCGAGCCCGGACTCGAACCATAAGTCAAACCACTAGGCCACCACGGCTTCACGCAAAAATGGCTGAAAGGATTTGGTTGAAACTTGGGTTAGTACGCGAATCGGACTCGCACTTGGCCGCTTTTTTCTATTCTTCTTTTTCTTCAGCGCGTTTTTGCCCAACGTTGGACATACGCCTCTCTAATATTTTTCCATTCAGATCGGTTATCCGTTTCTCCAGACAGGGTCTGCTGTGTGCCTGTGTTTGTCTATTATTCACACCAAAAATTCTTTTAAAAATACCAAGACTGCTTTCAATTAAATAACGCTAAAAAATGAAAAAAAATGACAATAAAGTCTCTCGTTACTCTTTCGATAGCTAAAAGTACATTAACTTGGCTAAAGTATATTGTTCGCGACGCAGACATCTATTCTGATAGAGTAATTACGAGAACTGTAACTAACCAGACTCGCTCGTTTGAAATAAGCTTCTACAAAAAGATATTATATACCAGGTGAGACCTAAGTCGTGAACATTAATAATTGTTTTTGAAGCAGCACTAAAAGGAAAATTGAGTGCATTAACTCTAGAAGCAAACAAATAAACTTTAATTGATGACCTGAGTGGTTAGAATCTGATTGCAGTGCACAATACAATGTAGCGTATTTTTCATTTTTTAACAAAGAATTAATTATTTAATTTATTGAATCGGGCGTTACTTTGCGGAGGTCCATATTAATGAACTGAAACGATTACTTTGCTCACCCGCAACTTTACGATAGTTACGTTTATGTAAGAAATAAACTTCTAACGTTTGGCAGCATAGAGTGCGGTTGTGGTACCTACTCTAAAGATGAGCTCTGGGGCTAAATTCAGGAAAGGGCCTTCACGGGCTTGGTAGCGGTAATGCAATCGTTTGGGTTGGTTTTGGTTTGAACTGCTATTCAGGAACGCCAAAAATCACTGGTTTGCTGGATGAGCTTTATTTATTACAAAGCGAATTAATAGGAAAATAAGGCTCATCCCAAGCTCAACCCATTCCTATCCTCTCCCAAACGATTGAATTACCGCTCGTAAACCGTTCCCCCGCCCGTTGCCCGCCCCTGGTTGAGTTCGAAACGTATCAGTTTAGTTTGGTGGTGGTGATAGATGGGTTTGTGTGACTTGTGTGTGTTCGTACAGTGTGGAGGTGGAGGAACAGCATGAACACGCATTTCTTACATAAACGTACTCATCGTAAAGTTGCGGGTGAGCAAAGTAATTGTTTCAGTACATTAATTATATTGTTAAAAAAAATCGACTATCTTGAAAACCACAGAACTTATACTTTTACCTCTAACTGCAATATGTACTGGACACCCTGTATGCGAATGTAACCATTAAATTGTTTAATGATACATGAAACTAAGTATCATCATCATCCCAGCATTTATACCTCCCACTGCAGGCCACCTCTCAAAATGAGAGAGCTTGGGCCGTAGTTCCCACTCGGGCGCAGAATGGGATATTCACACACACCATTGAATTTCTTCTCAGGTGTGTGCAGGTTTCCACGGTATATTTTTTTTCACCGCAAAGCTCATGGTTATTTCAAATGTAATTATGCATATAAACTTCGGTGCAAGCCCGGGTTCGAACCCATGACCCTCAGCTTGAAAACAAAGAATAGTGATTGTAAATTTACATCATTAACTACTACGATCAGAGGAAGTGACACAACTAGGAAGGAAGGCTTTTGATGATGCGGCACTATCAACAAATAAATCTCAATTTATAAACGCGGGAAACCAAGAACTCATGCATACATATCGTATTTAAATACATGCATATTTTAACAACATAGTTAGCCCAACAATGGAGACATATCCAACAGCGCAGCTACTTCAATAGGCTTTTGGTTCAGTCATAACTAAATTGTATAATGCCTTATTAACTAACTTGACTATAATAATAAAAATGTCATGTCAAATAGATCGACGGCAACAACGTACAAGGTGCAATGTGCTAAAAGGTTCTAACTACATACGCATTAGCATAACAATCTAGAAGCTCATACCTACCGCCTAATATAAAAATTGTATTAAAATTCCACTTAGTTTAGGTTTTACAAATGTCGCACACAGTTCCATCTGTGGTCAAATCCAATAAACTGACATGAATACTATTCGAAGTGCCACATCGAACTATAGACGATGAACGCTATCTCGTTCACTCACGCACACAAAGTGCGATTTACCACTTCGCATTCCATTCGCGGTCAGTATGCTTAGTATAAGTTTTGCTTCACCAAAATACTTCTCGATCGCGTTTACGTAAAAATTTCAATTCTATGGAAACATGGACGCGCGGCCGCGGAGGCGCTCTCCATGTTTTCCTAGTAATTGAATTTTTTACGTAAACGCGATCGAGAAGTATTGAAGTGAAGGAAAACTTATACTAAGCGTACAGGTCGACTACTCAACGCACGTGAATATTTACGTCAATACCTAAAATATTACTGGTATTACAATTAATATACTTTCATATTTTATTTGTTTTTATGCTAAAAGTCTGTTTCATTCTTTTAAATTAATTATTTCAGTCAAAACACTATTTTGACTCATGACGGACAAACGTACAAAAAGGTTAGAATCTTTGAAATTAGGAGCAAAAAGGTCGGGGATCGGTTGTTTCGAACCAAAATTGGATCAAGCTTCCACTACAAATGGAGGTATATAACAATTTTTCATATTTTAGTTCAATTAGATATATTATCAGCAAAATACAGGGTACACTGTTCGATCTGACACATAGATCTACATACGTATTAAACGATGTTTAAGGAGACCGCGTGTACAGGACTATCTGACACTTAGAACTAGGTACGTAAAAGGCATAGCTGTAGCTAACATCGTGTACAGTCCTATCTGCCGCTTAGAACTTTTTACGTAATTTAAAGAACAAAGGCAAACAATGCAAATTGTTCTATCCGTCACGTTAAAGTATTTACATTGTAATTAAAAAAAACTTTGAGTAATATTGTTTAAAACTTTATTTTTTTTTATATTGGGGTTCAGTTTACCTACTTTTTTAAGGTTCCGGAGCCAAAATTTTGCTATCTCTGTCTGTCCGTCCGTCCGTTTGCAGCTTAGCTTTAGACTATTTGTGCAAGAAATCTGTAATTTTGCATGGATATAATATGGCGCAATTATACTAAAAAAGTGTTAAAATAAAATAAAATATTTTTTTTAGAGTAGCACCCAGGCATAGACGTTAAGTGTTAGACGTCAAGACTGTTTATTTTCTCGATACACTGATTCGTTTACGAAATATTCAAGTTTAAAGTGCAAATTTTTGTTGAAGTCGAGCAGCCCCCCTTCTTCTAAAAACTAAACTTTGCATCACTAACTTGCTATCGTATAATATGCATGTATAGCAACGAGCTGAAGCTTAATATAATATGTTATGTAGCTTGATATAATGCATGGAATTTAGCTTTCAGAGTCACCTTTAAGAATGGACGAAGCTGTTTGCTAGGAATTGTACAGGGAACTGTCACAAGTGTTTGAAGAGCCAGATAATACGTGTTCTTCAAATACAGGCATACTTAATGAATCTGAGTATCAAATCCCAGATTTTACTTATAACTCCGGTTGCAGACTAACTAGCTGAAAATATAAACTCTGTAAATGAATTAAAAACACTAAGAAACAAGGTAACAAACTAGGTAGAAACAATTTTGAGAAGGAGGCCAAGCGGAGGATACAGCTGGGCTTGGCAGCATTCGGAAAATTGCGTCAAGTTTTCTCGTCATCCATAACGCAATATCTGAAAACGAAAGTTAGTTTTCAACCAGTGCGTCCTACCCGTCATGACTTACGGAGCTGAAACGTGGATACTCACAGTACGGCTAATCCACCAGTTTAAGGTGATGGATAGGTGGTGGATATCCGACACAGAACTAAGGTCATCGACATAGCTCAGAGAATTAGCAAGTTGAAGTGGCAGTGGGCTGGTCATATCTGTCGAATAACTGACAACCGCTGGAGTAAACGAGTTCTTGAGTGGAGACCGCGTCTTGGCAAACGTAGTGTAGGACGCCCTCCGGCCAGGTGGAGTGACGATCTATGAAAGGCTGCTGGTAGAAGCTGGATGCGTCTAGCCGAGGACAGGGCGCAATGGCGCTTATTGGGGGAGGCCTATGTCCAGCAGTGGACTGCTATAGGCTGATGATGATGATGATGAAATGAATTAGAGAGCCAAACCCAATGCTGTATTAGTGATTCAGGTACATCAGATACTGGAAATATAGACATAAACTCAAAAAAACCTTGTTGAAACATCTAAACCTTTGTCATTCCATTCAGCAAGAACATCTCCAGACAGACAATATGACCAAAATGCTATTATTCCCTGCTTAGAGCAAATCAATATTAATGATAATAACAGGGATCCATCTCTAAATGTCACTGCACCACCACCATCGGTTTTCTTCGGCGAATTTACATACTCGCCACAGTCAGAAATATCAAATGACTTAAATACATGGGATAACAGTACATTAAATTTCCTAATCTTTTTTCTGAATTGGATAGTCCAGTAAATTATATTGCTATTAATTAGAAGCAGGCCGGAAAGTTGTGGTGATTTCGAAAATACTTACACCAATGCCTTCTGATTACAGTGACTTTGATGATGATTATATTGGAATGAAAAATATGTTAAAGAAGAAATTTTCAATAAAAAATTTTACTAAAAGAACAAACAAAACAATTGGCAATTTCAAGTCAAAGCGGCCACGTTTAGATTCATCATCTATGGGTTCTTCAGTCGACCAAGTGTCAAATGAGGAGTTAAACACAGTGCACAAGAAACGGTCACGTAAAGGGGTTAAAAAAACGAATCCTGGTAAGAAAAGGAGTAAAAATGAAAACAAGTGGATAGGCAAAGTTTGAAAAAGAAAATAAAATTTAGGAAAAGCTTACAAATCGAGAGATGGTACATTAAGACAACCAAGGACTATAAATAAAAATAAATAAAATAAATAAATAAATATTAGGGGACAATCTTACACAAATCGACTTAGTTCCAAACTAAGCAAAGCTTGTATTATGGGTACTAGACGACGATAAACATACTTATATAGATAAATAAATACTTAAATACATAGAAAACATCCATAACTCAGGAACAAATATTCGTGCTCATCACACAAATAAATGCCCTTACCGGGATTCGAACCCAGGACCTCTTGCTTCGTAGGCAGGGTCACTACCAACTAGGCTAAAGCGGTCGTTACTATAAAACCACCTTGCAAATATAAACTTAAATACTACGACACTTGTTCCAATTTGTGCACCACTGGTCATACCAAATCTTCATGATTATATATATATAATCATGTATTTTTTAAAGAAGATTTTTGTTTCCTTTAGAAAAACATTTGTTTTGTTTTATTTTCAATAGGCGTTTTGCTTTAGAAATTATTTATTATTACGTTATGATTGAGACTGGAATTTGTGATTATAACAATAATTACGAAAAATATATGACTAATATTGAAATTCATTGTGATTTATTGACTGAACTACCCAACCTCGTATAATTTTACAGAAACATGTTGTATTTAGAACTATTTAACATGTCGGGTCAGCTTACAAACTGATGATGTATATGGTTCTATCTACAAAAACTTAAATTATATAGATTAAGACCGTGATTTTTAAGTGCAAATATTTAAAAAAGCATTATTTGTGATAAAATCTATCATACAAAATTTACAAAGGACCGTAATAAGTGATTTGAAACTAATAATATAATCCTCACATAGAATCTTATACTAGAAATTATTTTTTTTTGCAATGTATAATATTCAAAGTGTTAGATAGACCTATATAAATATTTTTTTATTAATTAAGCATCCTAGCATAGCATTCTAAGTGTCAGATAGAACTGTTAACGTAAATTTTAGAGAAAATTCTACCCAAGTACATAATTCCAAGTGGTAGATAGAACAGTATATATGGTTGTGAGCAGGCTAATGAACCTAGTTTATGTGGCCTATCTGCATTTTCTCAAAAACTACAATTTTATTGAGTAATGTGATATTAAAAACAGATAGGAAATATAAAAATAATTATACGCGTAAATATTTAGACTATTATCTTTATTACGAAAAAAGTTATGAAGACTTCTACCTTCATTTGGCTCTCCTGTAAAGTTGACATTTTTCAGTTAGAATCATATACGTTGTTGCCGTCGAGATGTTGACACCATTAAAAAATAATTCGAAGACACGATCCAGTAAAAAAACTTAATTTTAGCCCTGTAAACCACATTAATTTACGATTAACTGCAAAATTAAACTTTTTGTTGCTTTAAAACAAATAAATAGTTAGTTGATTGGGTTGGCAAACAAGTGATGTCATAAGTTGCTATTTCCATTTAAACTCTATAGGAGAATTTATTGTGTTTTGACAGCTCATAAAAAAGTAAGTACAGTAAAATTACATAAAGTTTACCACTGACAGATGGTTTGCCTTTATTTCATATTCAACTTTAACGACCTACAAATAAAGCCAATTTTAAAATACTGTTACCCACGTTTGCAGATTTTGTAATAGCTACTTTATTTGTATGGTGTTAAAGATGGAAATGAAATGAAGGCAAGCCAGTGGTAAACTAAAATTAAACTTTTTGTACGTCTGTTGATTGGTGGTGTGAACATCCCTATTGTCATGGTATTAACTAAAATATCGAAATGTCCTATTTTTTAAACGAACGAAAGTCAAAATGTACCTGATAATCAATCATGCATGCGTCAGTGTAGTTTGGTGGTGGTGATAGTTGGGTTTCTGTGATTTGTGTGTATTCGTACTTACAGTGTGGAGGTGGAGGAACTGCATGAACACACATTTCTTCATCATCATCATTTCAGCCGTAGAGCGTCTACTTCTGGACATAGCTCATTAAATCATTACGGTTGGAAGCAACTTGCATCCACTCTGAACCTGTGGCCTTCACCAAATCGTCCGTCCATCTCGTTGGTGGACGTCCCACGCTGCGCTTGCCTTTCCGTGGTCTCAATTCGAGAACTTTTGGGCCCCAACGGCCATCTGTTTTATGTGCTATATGGGCTGCCCATTGCCATTTAACGAGCTTATCCTTTTGGCTATATCGGTGACCCCAATTCTTCTAAGGATCGAAACTCCAAGCATGGCCCTTTCCATAGCTCGTTTAGCGACTCTGAGCCTATTCATCAGACATTTCAGACATCTACACATTTCTTGCATAAAACGTAACTATCATAAGGTCGCGGGTGAGCAAAGTAATTGTTTCAGTTTGTTAGTAGAATGTTGTTGAAATCGCTGTGTGGACTGGCTGCGCCCGTAGGCTATGACTGAGGGAGCGTTATTTGTAACTGCTGCCGACTACATTGCGGTAGCTTTTTCACAGTGACGCACAAACAGAAACTCCGTGCATTAACGTCATGCATCGCAATATGGCGTCTTCATGCAAATAAACAACGTTTTTGGAATCCTGTTAATAACTTCATTGTCTATTGCCATTTCTTAGCTGCCCTCACTTTGAAATCAAACGTTTTTATTTCAGAAATGTTTTGTAGTAGTTTTTGTAGTGAAATCTTTGATCAATTATAACTGTAGATCCACAGTCGCGCGCCCGAAAATGTCCGAGCCAAATGAGCGCATAAAAGTGGCCTTCTTTTTTCTCAGTACGTTGCGTGAAATTGTCAAGTTTAGCTGTCAAGTGTCAACCGAAATTCGACTGTAATGAAGTAAAGACTAGGTTCAAATTTCTGTATAGGTGATGATTTTAATTGTTACGCAAACAAATAAAAAAGTTCGGACATTCTTTGAAGGGGATTTTGTTCGGCAATGTGTATCTTCAGTTATAATTGATCAAAGAGTGAAATGATATTTTTGTTTTTTTTAGGACACCTGGGGCCGTATTGTCTAACGCTTCTGACGCTTGCCTTCGCTTTCACCGTCTCTTTCTGTCATCATCTTATACCGTTTGACAGAAAGAAATAGTGATAGCGAAGGCAAGCGTCAGAAGCGTTAGACAATAAGCCTGCAGGTCTGTATAGTTGTAATAAGGATCCTATGTGCACATTTTTTGGGTTCCGTACCCAAAGGGTAAAAACGGGACCCTAATACTGAGACTTCGCTGTCCGTCTGTCTGTCCGTCTGTCTGACTGTCCGTCTGTCCGTCTGTCACCAGGCTGTATCACGAACCGTGTTAGCTAAACAGTTGAAATTTTCACAGATGATGTATTTCGGTTGCCGCTATAACAACAAAATAAGTACTAAAAAACAGAATTTAATAAATGATAAGGGGTTTACAAAAAACGTGATTTTTTGCCGTTTTTGTAGAAATGGTACGGAACCCTTCGTGCGCAAGTCCGACTCGCACTTGGCCGGTTTTTTATTCGTGTCTCTCCTGTGGATATGGCAAAAGTTAATGGTTTATAGCTTATCATTTTTAGTCAAGTCTGCATCGGCGTATGGACGCCTGCAGGCTTATTGTCTAACGCTTTTGACGCTTGCCTTCGCAGTCGCTGTTTCTTTCTGTCAAACGGTATAAGATAATGACAGAAAGAGATGGTGAAAGCGAAGGCAAGCGTTAGAAGCGTTAGACAATACGGCCTCTGGTCAACTTTAGGCCCATTTAAATAAATCTTAAGATTGCTGACTCGGAATCGCTAATTTTATATCCACAAGAGAAACGTAATAATGCACTTTGAAATTTGCCACGAGCTTTACGGTGAAGGAAAACATCGTACACCTGCATACACCTGCGAAGAAATTCAATGGTGTGTGTGAAGTTCCCAATCTGCACTGGGCCCGCGTGGGAACTACGGTCCAAGCCCTCTCATTCTAAAAGGAGGCTTGTCTGCAGTAGGACGCTTACAGGCTGGGATGATGATAATGATGATGAAGAAAAACCACTTTTGTTTCTTACGTTGTGCATAGCTTATAGCTATCATCATCTATCGGTTGATGAACAATTTTTTGAAGCCTTGGTGGTCTAGTGGTTTTACCTAAGGCCTCTCAACCAGAAAGTCGTGGGTTCGAGTCCGGGAACCTCTGAGTTTTACGGAATTTATGAACGAAATCACATTTATTTTTAAATTTACCTTGAGCTTTACGGTGAAGGAAAACATACTGAGGAAACATCTACACTCCTGAAAATGAATTCAACGGTGCGTGTGACGTTCCAAATCAGCATTGGCCCTTTCATTATGAGACGAGACCTGTCTGCAGTAGGACATAATTAGGTATATAGGCTAGGATGACAATGATGAACATTTTAACGTATTTTTCACATCATCTTCAATAAAAGACAATGCATTACGTTTAACTTAAATTCGACGACTCGACCACTCAGATAGTAATTCCACTATTCGGATCGATAGACCACCAATTAAATGGCCAGACGAGTATCGATCGTGCGGTCTGAGTGATTGTGGTCTGCGGTCAGGCGGGCCGAGTCCGCAGCAAGATTTCTCGTTCCGTTTGCATTTTAAGGGTTCCCTAGACTAGGAACTGTTACAATCATCATCATTTCAGCCGTAGGACGTCCACTGCTGTACATAAGCATTGATACTAAACATTACGGTTGGAAGCGACTTGCATACACCTTGAACCTGCGGCCTTTACCAAATCGTCCGCTCATCTCGTTGGTGGACGCGTTCTACGCTGCGCTGCCCAGACGGTGGTCTCTACTTGAGAACTTTTCGGCCCCAACAACCATCTGTTCTAAACAAGTCAGATATGAAGTATCTTTTTATTTATTTTTTCAACTTCATTTTTTTATTACTTTTACGGTCATCCCATGAAATCATATATTTCAAACTAAATACAAACTGAAATATAGATGCACAGGAAAAACCCCAGAAAAAAAAAAATAAAAAAAAAAAAAAAAAAAAAAAAAAATAAGTTGAAAAAATAAATAAAAAAGATACTTCATATCTGACTTGTTTAAAGTTGCACAGTAGCGCCATCTCTTGGTCCAGGTGGGCGGTTAGCTCCGAAGGAGTGTTAAAGTCTCTCGGTAGAGGGCATAAACATAGATGAGTGCTTTATCACTGCATAAGGTGATTATAACAGACTGAAATGTACGATGTATGGGAAAGATTCGTCGCTAACCTCTAGACCAGTGATGGTGTAGGGGTAAGCACGCAGCACGGAACGCTGAGGACCTGGGTTCGATTCCCAGCATTGGTCTTTTTTCTGGGGTTTTTTCTGTGCATCTATATTTCAGTTTGTATTTAGTTTGAAATAAACCAACTGTTCTGTATGCCCATTGCCATTTCAACGAGCTAATATGTTTGGCTATGTCGGGGACCCTTCTTCTTCTACGGATATCCTCATTTCTGATTCTATTCTGTAGAGAAACCCCGAGAACAGCCTTCTCCATAGCTCGTTGAGCGACTCTGAGCCTATTCATCAGGCCTATTTATAGTGAAACACCACGTCTCGGATCCATTACGCTATCACTGGCAACACGCACTGGTTAAAAACTTTCATCTGGAGGTAAAAATGTATTTGAACCGTCATGTTTCGCTATAATTTTATTCTTCTCTCTGTCCGTCTGGCCAGGAGGCTGTAATTTTGCATGCATATTGGTCGCGCGGACAAAGTGGTGAAATAAAACCTTGAAAACTATTTTTCAAGTGTCCCATACACGTAGTTTGGAGATGTCTTTCTCGTTTAGGTACACCTATATTGTGGCATATCATTGAATCTTTTAAAAACATTATAAGTCTAAGACAAAATTGAACCTAATAACTTCGGAATAAAATTAATTTAATTTCCAGACGACCGGGTAGCCTAATGGTTAGAAAACCTGACTACGAAGCATGAGGTCCCGTTCGATTGCCAGTTAATATCTATTTATCTATATAAGTATATCTATTACATTCTGTATCGTCGTCGAATCGCATTACAATGCACACGCTTCCCCCTTCTCGTAGCCAAGTGTTTCCGCCTGCATTTGAGATCTATAAATATAAATAAAAATGCGAAACGACGACCGCATCCGACGTGCAGTCGGCTTTCGCAGCAGTTTTAAATTTAAGCCAGGATTATCCGCGCGAACGGATTACGAGTAGAACTCGTCTCGGCAACGGCACACCAAATAGGATTTTTACATTGTTTAATGTTTTATTGGGGTTTTTTGTTACAGCGTTTTGTTACCGAAAACAAGGTAAAACAATAAGCAGGGCTTTTAAGAGACTTATACTGTGCGAAGAGCGAATTCTATTCTATTCTATTTATTTCATACTAAATACAAACTGAAACATGGATGCACAGAAAAAACCCCAGAAAAAAGACCAGCGCTGGGAATCGAAACCAGGTCCTCAGCATTCCGTGCCGCGTGCCATTCCCCTACACCACCACTGATTAGGAGTTTAGACACGAATTTTTCCCATACATCCATATTTCAATCTGCTAGATAATCAAATCACTTAAAGCAGTGATACAGCGCTATCAATAATCATCATCTATATCTCTTAAGAGACTACAATATTTGCAGCTTTTGCTATAGAAACCTTAGGTCCATGGAGCTCGGACGCTCACAAATTTACCGGCTATTTACTCTTAAACTACTAACAAAACCTCAATCAAACTTAGCCGTCATAGTTTTCCTTGTTTATTCGATATATTATTTACTCTCATCATGATTTTATTCAAAATTATTAGATTTGCCTAGTTTTATCAATGTCGTCATGTAAAACACCGTTTATAAAAAAAAACCGGCCAAGTGCGAGTCGGACTCGCGCACGAAGGGTTCCGTACAATTATCTATAAAAATCACGTTTGTTGTATGGGAGCCCCCCTTAATTATTTTTTTTATTGTAATTTAATGATTTATTTTTAAAGTCAATACATAAATTCTGTGAATATTTCAAGCTTCTACCTGTTGCCGTTATCAATATCGAGCAAAAACGAGCAAAAAAATCACGTTTGTTGTATGGGAGCCCCCTTAAATATTTATTTTATTCCATTTTTTAGTATTTGTTGTTATAGCGGCAACCGAATTACATCATCTGTGAAAATTTCAACTCTCTGGCTATCACGGTTTCCGAGATACAGCCTGGTGACAGTCGGACGGACGGACGGATGGACATCGGAGCCTCAGTAATAGGGTTTCCGTTTTTACCCTTTGGGTGCGGAACCCTAAATATACGCAAGAATCTTATATTTTATAAATTTCTACTATTTGTGGCTGTTTGCACCTTGCCCGTGCCTTGGTCAGACGAAGATTACGTTTCATGCACTACAGCATAAAAAAAAGCCATTTAATGCTCAATATAAAGAACAACTTTACTAAGCTTTTCTTTTAAATGTAAAAAATCGCACGCCATTAGCCTTCAAACATATAAGCCCATATATACATATAAAGACATGGTTTTATAAGGTACGGCACCCACGATTTATCATAGCCCACCTTATGTAATGGTGGGTCATTTGGACAATCCTTCTTGAGATGAGAATGTTTGTAAATCGCCTGGTATTACTGTGGTACGTGCTATTGGAAAATAAATGGATTTCTGTATTTCATGATGATATCCGGTCTCCAACGACCACTCTTTATAACGATTGGAGAGGTGTTCTATAGAAAATATGTAGGAATATTAAGCTTCATTTAGACGTTGCTCGAAAATATCGTGCTAGTTTCGTTAAGTACGTTGGCGGTACCGCGCAGCTTTGTATTTATAATTCCGAATTCGGATCTCTTACAGTTATGGAAACTTGCATAATACAAATGGGCGTTTTTACCTGGCTGCCGAAGGAGGGTTGTTTTTCGAGCGTATTTTTGTATCTTTGTAAGTACTTATCATTCTTTGGCAAGCCCTGCAGCATAAACGACTCGATGGATTTAAAAGTGAGGTGTCATTACTTTATTTGTCTCGCTTACTAGAGTGACGTAGGGTATATGTTTGGCCGAAATTTCCGTGGGAACGGGAGTTAACGAACAAAGATTTCCGATAGCACTGTATAAGTCAGTCATTTTCAAAACTGAATTTGATTTCGAATTTGGTACTCATAATGTAAGTCGGTGATCCAAAAACGAACGTGTAACGTAAATAAATGAATGTTAAACATGAGAACCACTTTTGGGGGTAAATACGAAAACATTTTTAAGCAGCCAGGTTTTTTTTCAAAACAGATTTTCAGTTTCATTTAACGCCTGATGGTTTATGCGAGAAAAGCCGTGGGAAAAACTAGCATTTTATACGTTCACTGCATTTACCGAAAGTGCACTTACACTACATATTAAAGCGTACAATCCTTAGTAAATCCAGAACATTCTTGGCGAAGTTCTCTTCATGTGTACTTAACACGAGATGCCAGTTATTGTGGCAGCCATCTTTATTGGTTTCTGTCACGAGATTTGCGGACACATTAAAGGTGGAAATATCTCGAGAAGGATAATAAAGCAGGACTGAAATAGTATTTTATTGGAAGTCTGCATTTGCTCTTGGATTTTGTGTAGCAAGAGCAAGTTTGGAATGTGCCGTATATCATCATTTTCATTTATCCGAAAATGTTCTATTAACCCTTCCAACGCCACGCCTCGACAAAACGTAAACCTGCTTTGAATCTTATGTCATTGTGTCAAGATCACTTTGACACTGTACTTTGTGACACCTATAAGTGTCGTTGGCGTTGAAAGGGTTAACAAGTGAAGTAAATGTGTGTACGTACACACACGCATGTACGCACGCATGCTTGCACGTACGCACGCACGCACGCATGGTTGCACGCTTGCGCACAGACACGTACGCAGTCTTTCGCATTTATAGTAATAATATAATAAGGATACTTTAATTGTATTTCAGGTTCTCCCTTACATAAACAGATTGTAATTTGTAGTTTTAAAATTGAGTTGTAGTACAAAAATGCAAAACCATCTTAAAAAGGTATTGCTTCCAGAAATCAAGAATAGAAAGCTAGTCAACGACCTTTGAATATGTAGGTTAATACATCTAAGTTTTATTTAACAAACTAGGACAGGGGTGGTAGATGGGGTGAGAAACATCCACTAGAAAAAGAAAGTTTTTTTTTCATTAGGTACTCTATTACATAAACTAGTGGTGCCGTTTGGCACACAATTTCATGTGCTTATAATTTTTGAGTCAAACACAATGTCCTAATCAGTAGATGACAAAGATGCGATAACAACACACGATGACAATAATTCAGGTCATGCATGTTAATGCATTCAAAGCCCATAATACCAGAAAACTATGTTAAGATTAACAAATCCAAAATAATACACGCTAGTATAGCCAATTATTTAAACACGTTAAACATTAAAGATAAACGAAAACCGAATATAGCGAGTAGGACGATTTCAAATTTTGTTAATAAATCGACAATTTTTTAAATTGCGGCGTCACTACTCCAATTAAGTTGGTTTATTTAGTTACATTTACAATAATTGATATGCATTCGCCTTGTCATTGTCACCTATTTGAGTTGTTCAATACAACGAAGAGGCCAAAAACACATTACATTGCCTTTTAATCATAGTTAAAAAATATTTTTGAGAAAGAAGCTGGGAGAAAGTTATCGTTTCAATATGATAGCTAAAAGCTAAATTTTATCCATCAACATACTCAGAAGACGTTCACTGCTAAACAAATGCCTACCCCTTAGCTCAACAATGAACCGTAACCTACCAGCGGCATACACCTCAGCATCTCTCGTAATGTCGTCAATTCACTTAGTGGGAAGCACAATATTGCATATTGTTAGAAGCGTTACGACAGCCCGCAACATTATGCCGTGTGGCTGTTAGGTTGTTAGGTTATTAAAGCGTGCGTGCGAGCGTGCGTGCGAGCATGCATGCGTGTACGCGTGCGTTCATGTAAGTGTGTGCACACTGTATTTTTAATATTCAATGTTTTTTTATTTGTTATTGCATGCATGCATGCATTGAATATGTGAAATATGAACCCTCTCTCTCTCACTCCTGGTTTGTGGTCACCGCTCGAGAACCTTTTGCTCCCGGTTATCATGACTAACGGTATCATCTATCATAGAATTGCAAGAATATTTGTTGTGTTTAAGTATATTTTTTTTGTATTTGTTTTGTTTTTATCTATACAACATTTACATGCATCCATAATTTGTTTATTATACCCGTGATCGTGATGGTAGTTGCGTCAAAATATCGAAAGAAAATACGCCTAAATTCATTCAAATTTAAAAGTGGTCTTTTAATCTTTTCTTAAATCTTTAGTTCCCAGGTTTAAGAGTAACGACCATTAAAATATCACTCTTGAAACTTTTCTAATTAGAGTAAGAGCATCAATCTTCTTGACATTTCGCGAATCGGGGTGACTGGCACAAGTTGCCAAATTATAGGAATTAGGTAAGTTCTGCCAGAGATGGATTGTTTACGTTCAACCTAATCCTTTTTAGTTAAAGTTTTTGCGATAGGTGAGTGATTATACTAGCTTATTCATACATGCTTGCTAACGCGTTCAGTGGCTTCAACGGTACCTTCATCATCATCATCATTTCAGCCGAAAGACGTCTGCGCCATCCGCATCCAATGCGTTCCCGCTACCTTCACCAGGTCGTCGCTCCATCTTGTTGGAGGCCTACCTACACTGCGTCTTCCGGTCCGCGGACGCCACTCGAGAACCTTTCGGCCCCATCGGCCGTCAGTTCTACCACTGCCACTTAAGTCTAGCGATTCTTCGAGCTATGTCCGTGACTTTAGTTCTTGCGCGGATTTCATCATTTCTGATGCGATCCCGCAGATAAACTCCAAGCATAGCCCTCTCCATCGCCCTCTGAGTGACCTTGAGTTTCCTTATAAGACCCATCGTTAGCGGCCACGTCTCAGTGCCATAAGTCATCACTGGCAACACACACTGGTCAAAGACTTTTGACTTGAGACACTGCGGTATATCAGATGACAAGATATTGCGAGGCTTCCCGAACGCTGCCCAGCCGAGTCTAATTCGTCGATTAACCTCTTTCTCGAAGTTGAACCTATCCAATTGGATTGTATGTCCCAGATAGATATAGTCGTCAACAACTTCGAGCAAAGTATCTCCGATTACGACGGGAGTCGGTACAACACGGGCGTTCGACATGACCTACGTATTGTCCACGTTCAATTTAAGACTAACTCTCTCGGAGACTCTTCCGAGGTCAGCGAGCATCGCACTGAGGTCTTCCAAGGTCTCAGCCATAAGCACCACGTCGTCGGCAAACCGGAGGTGAGTGAAGTATTCGCCATTTATAATGATGCCACGCCCTTCCCAGTTCAGAGTCTTGAACGCATCCTCTAGTGCAACGGGACCTTGGTGTAAGTTAAATAAATGCTTCATAACTCTGAAGTTCAGCACGTGGGAACTACAGCTCGAACCTCATTCTGAGAGGAAGTATAATTATTTTCTGCAGTAGGAAGTATACAAGTACAGTAAAATTACATAAAGTTTACCACTGACACATGGTTTGCCTTCATTTCTTATTCAACTTTAACGACCTACAAATAAAGCCAATTTTAGAATACTGTTACTCACGTTTGCAGATTTTGTAATAGCTACTTTATTTGTATGGTGTTAAAGTTGGAAATGAAATGAAGGCAAGCCATCTGTCAGTGGTAAACTAAAAGTAAACGTATTGTATAGGCTGGATCGAAAGATAAAAAGCTGTGGTAGTCTAGTGTTTTGACCAATGGCTTATGAAGCTGAAGCTGTGGATTCGAGTCCAGGTTCGTACCTCTGCGTTTTTCGGAATCCATATGCGAAATTACCTTTGAAATTCACCGTGGGCTTTACGGTGAAGGAAAACATGGTGAGATGCACACACCTGTGAACAAATTCAATAATGTGTGAAGTTCCCAATTCGCGCAGCTCCCGTTCGGGACGTATATAGGAATGAGATGGTGAATAAGCGAGATCATAGCTTAGCATTAAAATGAAGAAAAAATGGGGAATCACGCATTGACAGCTCATATTAAGTATAATAAAGATAAAGATAAAGATAAATTTATTGAAAAATTTGATTTTTACAGAATAACTTAATAGGTACAAAGTTTCCTTATACTAAACCTAAGTAAGCAACTCATGGGCCCGAACTAGGAAATCCTGTGTTTCGGGCTGTAAGAGCTAAAATATAAGTTTTAAATAAATAAACAATCAATCAGTGAAAAACACAATCAAAAACTTCTCTCAAAATACAATACAAATATAAATAACCAAAATAGTAACCTAAAAATTAAAATCTAACAAAAATAAAGGTAGCAAACACAATCTACCTACTTTACAACTAATAATAATTTTTCTGTATCTTCGTACGACATATTTTGCAGTGTCTCTAGGAGACTTTTTTTGCATTTATTAACATTTAGGGGATAAATATGCGAAACTGAATTTAATCTATTATAGAGCAGTGGTCCTAAGAAAACAAAAAACCTGTGCGTGAAAGCAAATTTGGGTCTTATTTTTTGAGAGCAAACTATGTCCTTTCGCCTTTTATCCGTTAGTACCGTGTTATAGGGTAGTGCTGCGTGCTGCTTAAGTACTATACTGAATATAAATAATTGTCGAACTGTTAACACATTACACGACTTATAAAGCAGATTAGTAGGAAAAAGGAAAGGGCGGAAAGTGGACACCTTAAGAATAGCTCTTTGCGCTCTCTCAATGGCTAGAAAAAATGTTTTACCCGCCCCACCCCATGTTGTTATACAGTAGGTTAGGACTGACTGACATAGCGAGAAATAAACTTGCCTAATTAATTTAGGATCCGCTATATGTCGCAACTTTTTAAATACAAATATCAACTTACGAGTTCTAGCACATAACGCTTCTATGTGATGTTTGAACGAAAGATTTTCATCTATTATAATGCCCAAGTATTTTATTCGGTCGGTAATTTTAATAGCGGAACACACACATTGGCCATCTGTGGGAAAGTTACAATAATGGGCATATAATGTAGAATCAATTTGCGTAGGCGTACATTTCCGCATTGAAAACTTAATATAGTTAGTTTTATCGGCATTAAGAGTTAGTAAATTGAGCTGAAGCCATTTATTAACCATATTGAACCCGTGTTGCGCATGCTTATAAACTTCAGCATCAGAGTCAGCCGCAAAAAGTAGGGCCGTATCATCTGCATATGTTATGATTGTTCCATGCTTCAGTTTTAAGTTACAGAGGTCATTTATAAAAATTAAAAATAGGGTTGGTCCTAAAATGCTTCCTTGGGGAACACCAAAAGATGTGTTTTCCTGGTCATTGCTGAAAACATTTCCTATCTTAACACATTGAGTTCGGTGTTCCAAGTAACTTTCGAAAAGTTTCAGCTGAGTTCCTCGAATACCTATAGTTTCAAGCTTACTCAAAAGAATAGGACTAGACACAGTATCAAAAGCTTTGGCTAGGTCTAGGAAAATTCCCAGTGTGTGAAGACCATTATTAAGATTTTGTACTACAAAATCAGTAAGATGATGTACAGCATCAGCGGTTGAGACTTTTGATCTAAAACCATATTGCTTCTCAGATAAAATACAGTTATCCTCTAGATACTTGACCAATCTATTATTTATAATTTTTTCAAGTATTTTAGAAAAAGGAGATAGTAAGGAAATGGGTCTATAATTTGTAATTTCAAATTTGCTACCAGATTTAAATACAGGGACAACAAGAGCTTTCTTGAGACACTTAGGAAAGTGTCCTGTACGTAAACATAAATTGAATATGTAAGTTAGTGGTGGTACCAAAAGATGACGAAATTGCTTAATAATTTTATTAGATATATTATCCCATCCAACTGAACAGTCGTCTTTTAGACCCATGACCAGCCTCTCCACCTCTGTTTCGTCGGTATCTAGTAACACAAATGATGTTAAATTAGTATTACATGTAAAGGGACTACTTATAGGATGTTTCAATGACCTCTGAACTTTTTCCGCTAGACCCTTGCCAATATTAACAAAGAAATTATTTGCCATGTTAGCAGACATCAAATGAGATGAGTGTGCTTGTAATAAACCAGAGGGTGACTCATGTTGTTTCGAGGTAAAAGTTATATTTTTAATGAATTCCCAGATTTTTTTTGAATTTGTTCCAGCTTTCTCCAGCTCCATTTTATCGTAACTGATTTTAACTTTTTTTATAAGGTCATTGCAAAAATTTCTATACCTTTTATACGTCAATTGCAATGCAGAATTATCTGGGTGAGATTTAGCCTTCATATGAAGTTTATCTCTATGTCTCATACACCGAATGAGACCTTGAGTGATCCACGGTTTCATGCCATGATTTTTGTTATTTAGTTGAATCTTAATTGTATTTTTTTCAATAATACTCTTAATATTTTCTATTAAATATAACATACAAAATTGTGGGTCAGTGGAGTTGTAAACTGGGTCAAAGTCAATGCTGCGTAAGTCATCCTCAAGTTTGCTTACATTCAGTTTAGACATAGTGCGAGCGTTAGTTAATCTAGATATTTTACGATTTAAGGTTAGTAGGACAGCATTGTGATCAGTTATTGTCGAGTTAATAACTAGGGCAAGTGAGGGAAAATTCGATTTCAGAATGACATGATCCAAACAGGATCCACTAAAATGACGTGTAGGAAAAGTGTGCGCAGGGAGCATGCCATGAAAAGAGCATAGGTTGAGATAGCTCTGAGCATCTGAATCAACACTTTCTGGAAGAATATTAATATTAATATCTCCAATTAATATTATATTTTTGAAGGATGACATGCTTTGCAAAGTGTCATTTAATGATTCAATAAAATTTTAAATATTTCTGAAAGAGGGAGGTCTATAAAGTGCCAAAATTGCAATTTCGGTTCCGATTTTGACCAACATACTGTTGCATTCTCGAATATTAGGTTCCTCAACAGCAACATTAAGATGATCTCTTGCATAAACTATGACTCCATCACTTTGATTGTAGTGAATACTACTCTTATGCATACTATACCCAGGAATTAGTGGTGCGTTTGGGCGTTTAGAAATCCAACATTCGGTTAAAACAATGAGGTCACAATCCATGTTAAGTCTCTGCTGCAAAGTACTAAAATTATCAAAATTTTTGAATACACTGCGAATATTTTGCGTTAAAATGGTTAATGGGCTAGCAAAATTGCCTAGCAACTGCTTACAATCTTCAGCTTCACAAATTTTAGACTCAGATACAGATAAATTATCCAACTCATTAACTAAACTATTAATCATAAATTAATGTAAATACGACTACTTATCGGATAATTAGACGACTGAAAAAAAAAAACTCTATTTACGGTGCTCTTAGGCACCTCCATCTCCATCATCATTTATCTGTATTGTCAAAAGATCAAAAATAACACCAACATTTCATAAACCTAATTAAAAACGTTGATGTTATTACTGAATTCAATTCACAATTGTTGCACTAACGATATTTATTTACTCACCCCAAAAGACGTCTTAACAAACAACTAACAGAAACAAATAGAAACTATTACGTAGCACAGTCTGCTGTCTACCGCATATCCGAGTTCTTTCAACGAGGGAAGAAAATAAACAGCTGCGATGCTTACAAACATTAAGTTTCAAGTGCACGCGGGGACCACTACTAAGGACATGTGCACCGGATAGTGAGTAAATGGAGTCTGTAGAGAAATGTAACCTAACTTATACTGATGGTAAGTAATAATTTTACATAAGTTTTAAACGATCTAAGTAGACTAATAAAGAAGTATCGTGTAGCATGGTAGTTTATCAAATTTTATCATCATTATTTTACATGTTTGGACTTTTTCTTTTATTCATAATAATATTATGAGGCCTAATTTTGTGAAATTTCATAATAAAATTCTACTAGCTCGTTTCCTAGACTTTAACCCTGTGCAATAAATACTAAGAACAGGCGTGGGAAAATTTAAAAATCTCTTCTTAGTGCATGCACCTCTATGGCTTCAAAGCCAAGCGTAAGAACTGGACGACGCTGAACCGCATCCGCTCGGGTGTCGCCCGCTGCAACTACTGCATGCACAAGTGGGGCCTTATGGACTCGCCAGCGTGTGACTGCGGCGCTCCGCAGCAAACAGCCTACCACATCGTGGAGGAGTGCCCCAACCGACGCTTTGCTGGCGGCTTCAGGGGCTTAACAAATGCTCTGGGGAGGCTATAGACTGGCTTAATAACTTAGATTTAGTTTTATAGGAAACGCAGGAATTTTATTCTTAAAGGCCGTACGATAATAATAATAATAATCTTCAAGAAATATGTCTGCTATGTTTCAAGTTTCTGACTATAGTGGTTTTGGCTGTGATTTGTGTTAATTAGTCAATCAGTCAGTCAGTCACGTTACTCTTTTACAGCCTTACTAGCTATTGCCCGCGATTCCCTCTACTAAGAATAGGGGTATAAAAAATAGCCTACGATCTATTTTCAGACCTCCAAATATGTACAAAAAATTTCATAAAAATCAGTCAAGCTGCTTCAGAGGAGTTCGATTAGAGTTCGAAGTAGGGGACTGGCACGCGGCACGGAATGCTGAGGACCTGGGTTCGATTCCCAGCGCTGGTCTTTTTTCTGGGGTTTTTTCTGTGCATCCATGTTTACTTTCAGTTTGTATTTAGTATGAAATATATGGATTTCACGGGATGACCGTAAAAGTAATAAAAAATGAAGTTGAAAAAATAAAAAAAAAAATACAAAAAGATACTTCATACAAAACATCTAAAAACGTAACAAACTTTAAATTAACCAAAACCTAGTAGTAGTGGTAGTTTCTTTCTGTCGTTTTCTGAAGAAATTTGTGCCGTGAATGGCGTCGCACACCTGCTTTTTACTCCACCTTCAAAGCTCCGATCACGACAATACGCGACCAGCGACTGCCAAGTGTTTTCTTTGTTCATTGCGTGTGTCGCCAGGTAACCACTGTGCGGCGAGCGTCCCGGCTGCGCAATGAACATTGAACAAAGAAGACGCTTGCCGCGTCGCCAGTCGAGGGCGTACCTGACGCCTCCTTACCCGGACTTTTGACTGCATTTTATTTTCTCTTAGGATAAAGATTTTGCAATTAATGTAATTCTAACGGATATAAAAGTGGTTGTGAAAAATCTAGTCTTTGTGTCTATCAGTCGCGAGTTTATCGACGGTGTGACTTAAACTGCACTGCAGCAAAAAAAAAGCTGCACCTGTTCAGTTTAATTCAGGTAAATATGGTATACTAGCATCTACCCACTGATTTACCCGCGTAAACTTTTAGAGCTGGCAGCTGAATTAATCTAAATAATTAAGCTTCTGTGATTTGACTTAATTTCCATGAAAGTTGCCAAAAATTAAGGGTTTTCATTTACTTCATATGAAAAACATCCGTGAAAAATCGTATAGGCCTAAACCTTAAAGGTTGAAATTTCGGGTGCAACTTATTTATTTATTTCACCAATACACACAATATACAGAAAGATTTGTTAAAAACTTAAATAAACTTGTAAAAATAATAACTTTAAAAATATATACAACTACTACGATAATGCAGCAAAAAAAATATAACTTATTATTTGACTCAACTAGCGTTAACAGTTTCTAAGTAGGTATTTAATTACACATCGGTAACTCGTGGCATTTAGGTAGCATTTGACGTTTCTGACAGACTAGTGAAGTGACTATGTTTCTCTGTACGACTCGAGCAAAGAAACCAATTACAAGAAATCTTTTCAACCATTTAATATTTGACTTTCGTGATAGACAATAAATATTTCATCAAAAGTTTTAGAAGTGATAACTTCTACGTCTCCTATTTGAGTGTGTTGGTTAAAAAAAAGTTTTTGTTAAAAAAAAACATTATTATTGCATTATTTTTTGTTAACTGTACTTGCATTGTCATCCAACCTACATAAGTATACCAATTTCAAGCCAATCCGACCACTGGAAGTGGGTCAAAATCAACTTCCAAAATTTGACCCGTACATACCTACACATACATACATTGCAAGTTAAATAAAAGCTTGTAAAAAGCATTCTTGCGTAAGTTTGTTGGTGTTCTCTTTGATTTCAACTTCTTTATTTTGTAATAAGCTATTAAAAATTACTATTGTAAGATATCCTGGATTTTATGATAATGCTATTTTTAGCTTTTGATAAACAAGTTTACCTTTTGGATGTTGTCACGGTAATAAATGTGACCTTTCAATTTTAAAGAATTATTTTATCTTATCTGAAAAGACACTTGAAAAACACGTCTCATCACTAGTGCTACCTAATTGCCACGAGTTACCGATGTCTATATTTAATACACACACTACCACCACTTAATAAATAAATTTGTATATTGCTAGTAGTTAGCCACAAATTGAACATAAAATACCCAGTAAATACACTGTTTTAAACTTTCGTGATTTTCACTCTAATTACTATACTAAACGGGAGTTAACACGCAATAAGTAAATATTTTTTTATTTACCTCGACGTTTCGGCCACATTGCAGCAGCCGTGGTCACGAGTTAACTAGTATCCACGGCTGCTGCAATACTAATAAGTCCCAATTAATACATTAAAAAAAATGTAGGGCTCAATTATTAATACAAAAACCAGTGTAATACTTTATTTTCTTTTGCGAAACCGGTCGTGTTATTAAGGCACATTCTCCATACGTAATACAAAGTCTGATTCTACTATTATCTCGTAGGAACTCTTGTTAGTTGTTCCCGGCGAGGAATAGACGCAGTGTCTGAAAAAGCAATTTAAACTGTTCCCCGGTTCTGCAGCGGCGTAAGTGTTGAGTTTTGAACGGTTGACCGGTTGGATCGGCGTGGTTAGGTATAAAAAAGTCTAATATACCGAAGCCGTGGTGGCCTAGTGGTTTGATGGCTTCTCGAGCAGAGGGTTCTCAAGCCCAGGCACGCACCTCTGAATTTTTCAGAATTTATGTGCAAAATCAGATATCAAATTTACCAAGAGCACGCGTGGAAACTACGGCCCAACCCCTCTCATTCTGAGAGGAAGCCTGTGCCCTGCAATAGGACGTATATGGGCTGGGATGATGATGATGAATATTCTGGAAAGCCGGGTAATTTTGGCCCTAATTATGCCCACTTTGAATTTATTAACCAGATTTTATTTGGTGGTCAATGGAGTCAAAAGGTTCTCGAATGGCATCCACGGACCGGAAGACGTAGTGTAAGTAGGCCTCCAACAAATGGATCGACGACCCGGTAAAGTTAAAAAATAGTAACAATGTCGTCTACAAACACCAGCCTTTCCGGCAATAACTTAGTCGCTCAACACTTCGGCCGCGGCAAAAGTCTGCAAGTAGGTACAGTGTGACACAAAGAAAGTGAACCCAACTCGAGTTTACCGAATAAATCTCGCGAGCTCTCCCGAGTAAACTGTAAACTTAAACTTGAAATAACTTTCTTTGCTATTTCAAATTCAATTCTGGTACCTCTGGAAATTCTTGGAATTTCAATTCTGACTGCGCCATTTGCCATTACGTAAGACGTTGCATTAGCACTACTTAAAGCAATATTTTTTTTTATTCGACTCATCATCATCATTCATCATCATTTCAGCCGAAAGACGTCCACTGCTGAACATAGGCCTCCCCCAAGGCTCGCCAAACAGATCGGACCTGTGCCATCCGCATCCAATGCGTTCCCGCTACCTTCACCAGGTCGTCGCTCCATCTTGTTGGAGGCCTACCTACACTGCGTCTTCCGGTCCGCGGACGCCACTCGAGAACCTTTCGGCCCCATCGGCCGTCAGTTCTACGGGCGATGTGCCCTGCCCACTGCCACTTAAGTCTAGCGATTCTTCGAGCTTTGTCCATGACTTTAGTTCTCGCGCGGATTTCATCATTTCTAATGCGATCCCGCAGAGAAACTCCAAGCATAGCCCTCTCCATCGCCCTCTGAGTGACCTTGAGCTTCCTTATAAGACCCATCGTTAGCGGCCACGTCTCAGTGCCATAAGTCATCACTGGCAACACACACTGGTCAAAGACTTTTGACTTGAGACACTGCGGTATATCGGATGACATGATATTGCGGAGCTTCCCGAACGCTGCCCAGCCGAGTCTAATTCGTCGATTGACCTCTTTCTCGAAGTTGCACCTACCCAATTGGATTACCCAATTGGTTTTTTTTATTCGACTGCTTAAAGAAAAAAAGAGTATGGCATTCAGGGTCACAGAAACCACTTGGATGAGGGCAGCGTGGGACCAATCATTGTGGAACTATTTTCGGGAGGCCCCCTGTCCAGCAGTGAACGTCTTTTGGCTGAGATAATGATGATGCGTTTAGGGCTGTTTGAGAATGATTCCAAACGTAAACCTAACTAAAGAAAGTAGAAAGGGTACTCTACAACAACTTAAAAACAATATTAAGCCTCCGCTGTCTGTGCGTTTGGAGCTTAAACCACTCATTTGATTTGGATACAATTTGGTATCGAAATAGTTTAAGACACGAAGAAGGAAATAAGATAGTTTCATCCCTGAATAGCAAAATTCCCGCCGAATAGCGATATACGAATTCTTCGCAAACGGAATAGCGGACATTCCCGGGCAACAGCTAGAAGTACCTACCCACTAAATTAAATAATAATTTTAACTTACAACGAAAAAAAACATTCACCACAATAATCTGTGGCAATCAACATGCAATAAAAGCCCGCGCAGACAGAGAACGGTCTGGAGTTCCGAGTTCAGAGTTCTGCGTTCTTTCGAATGTACCGAGTCTCTTACGATAACGCACAAAGCAGGCGACATGTGACTCTTCTGGTGTCGCAGGTGTCCATGGGCGACGGTAATCGTTTACCATCAGGCGATCCATTATGCCCCGTATCCGTTTGCCCCCTATACCATAAAAAAAGGCGACTGGAACTCTCAAGCGGTCAAAACACAGAACTCTGAATGCCGAACTCGGAACTCCAGACCGCTTTCTGTCTACGCGCGCTCTAACCAAAGAACATCCCTCATTTACCTGTTCCCGTGAATTACTCGAAGTTAATTTCACGGAGTTTTTTTTATTTAAAATTTTTTCTTGCTTAAAAAACTTTTAAAATCTGTGTTTGGCAAGTGGAAACCGAATAAGGGTATGTTTCAAAGCGTAATTAAAGTGCCGGAAGCCAGTTCGATAATTTCCCTGAAGACAGTGAATATTGTTAGGGTGGTGGTACACTGCTCACTTGGATTACTTAATAATAACATGAGGTTGGAAATGTCATGAGGACTAAGTAAATGCGCGACATATACAGGTGTCCTAAAAGTTGAAGATAACCTGGTACTAGGCGAGAGGTCAGTTATACCAGTTCTGGAAAATATAAGGAAAAAAATCATGTCACTTAGGCGATAATAATAGTCACATAACATTAGTTTTAGTACTGGGCGTTTATACGAGCATTTCTCTCTTTCTTTCATTATATACCGTTTGACAGAAAGAAATAGTAATTGCGAAGGCAAGCGTCAGAAGCGTTAGACAAAAGTCTGCTGGCCTCTTGCCCGCTACCAAGTTTTCTTGAATTTTGAGGCACCCTGTCTCTTATAACAATTTTAATGAAACGGTAATCCCAAAAAACGCCGTAAAGACTCCTCGATACTTAAGCGTACCGCTACTATTTAGTCATCTTCATCATCACCAGCCAAAACACGTCCACTGTTGGCTATAGGCTGTCTCCCAAGGAATGCTTCAATGCCCTGCACCGCCCACATCCATTGAACTTTAGCGACCTTCACCAGGTCAGTCTACTTTAAATAAATATTACGGGACGATTCGCACCAATTGACCTAGCCCCAAAGTAATCAAAGCTTGTGTTACGGGTACAAGGCAACGGATAAACATACTTAAATAGATATTAAACATCCAAGACTCGACAAACATTCGCATTTTTCACACAAATATCTGCCCGACCGGGAATCGAACCCGGGACCTCAAGCTTCGTAGCCAGGTTCTCCAACCACTAGGCCATCTGGTCGTCTAAATCTAACTTATGTGCTCTAAGCTGCGTCCTCCGATATCAGGCCACTATTCAAAACTGGTCAAGAGCGTGTTGAACACGCTCAGGATAGGGTTCCGAAGCTGTTACAAAAAAATCCCCGCGTACCTTTATTGCTTACACCGTAACCACCTTCAATGTGTTGTTATTTGAACGTAAACTTTGTTTATTATTGTTACTATTTTACCCTACGGCCCCAACAGCCATCAATTCATCGAGGAACGTGGGCCACTGCGCTTGTCTGGCGCTTCGCTTACTTTATCGATAGAAAAAGTAGAAGATTATACTATAATTATAGCGACCACACACAAATTATTTTAAACAGTCTGCAACGTGCATCTACTAGTTTAGTAATAGGACGATAAATTTAGTAGCGCTATAAACGATTGTCTATTTACCGATTCATGCGATTACCTACTCGATACATCTGCAATCCGAATAAGGTCGTAGTTACCTACCGTAAACCGGGTGGTTTGTTCAAATTGGGGACACTTCGATAATTTTAAAATCGCTATAAAGTCGACATTGTCCATATGAGGTAAATGGTTGCAATGTATACAAAAAGAAGATCGATGTCCGATAAGGAATAGCAAATGATAACAAAAATACTTGGTTTGAAGTTTCATAAAAATCGGTCAAGCCGAGATTTTTATATCTAGGTATATGGATTTCACGGGATGACCATAAAAGCAAAAAAATAGAGTCGAAAAATAAAAATACAAAAAGACTCCAAAAAACCGGTTGTCTGTAAAGTCGGTTTACGGACGATAGTTTAACGCGAGAACGTCATAACAAAACATTCAAAAACAAAAATGAAACCAGGCGGTCACCCATCCAAGTACTGACCGCGCCCGATGTTGCTTAACCTCGGTGTTTTGTCAAATATCTTGAAAACGGTGCATCCTACGGCAAAATCAATGAAATTTTTATCCCCCTTTAATGCCCCCGCAACCTCTTCAACCCCCTCGCACCCCGCACCCCCCATTAAAAATATTACCCCAGCGCTAGTACTAAGATTGTACATCCTGGCGCGCGCTGCTCTCTTGTACATCCTGACGTTCACTGCTCTTTCTTGTACGGGACATGTACGGGACATTGCGTCATCCTTTTTCGTGCGTGCAGCCGGCGTTCATCGATTTATTAGACGTTGACACGTCAAAAATCAATCTTGATACACCATGAAGTCAAACGTCAGAAACTCTGTCAAATCATTTCCCAAATCAGTGCACAAAATAACCTTTTCCCGAGCGCGTGTAGTCCCAAAACTTATCTGGCCAGTAAACAAGACAGTCTCATTGTCGCGACACTTGTACTTATCAAATGGACCGTTTTCTTCCCTTATCTGCTCTTTACTTTTTATTATTTGTTTTTATTCCGCTTTCAGTTGGGATAATACGTTTCTGTGATTTCAAATGGGTTTTTGTTTGTTTTTCTAAACGTTGCGAGGGTGTTGGAGTGTTTAATATTATTTTTTTATGATGGCAAAAGGGTCGGTTTTACCAATGCGGTTATTTCGCAATACGTGATGTTGTTGGACGTTTATTTTTTTAAATCCTAAGCCCAGTTTAGACTGCCAAGAATACTCATTTCGAGGCTCTAAATCGAATGAGATTGAATTGTGTGAACTTGCACACTTTTTCTGGTCTACACTAAGCTTTAGGATAAAATTAACCGCCTAAACGACTTTGTCCCACCAGATTCTTTCTTTCATATGTGTTAAGAATCGTTTAAAAAATAATATCATTAATTTTTAATCCTTATTGCATTGTTAAAATTATATACAGCACGTATCCCATACCACTCAGCGGATACCTCAAGATGGCCTTCGGCGCTGAGGCCGGCCTAAGAGAACAAGGTTATTGTGTTGACTGTGACCTTTTTCTACGGAATTGAAAAAAACTACGTATGGAATTAGAAGAAGCCGTACCTAATTTTATTTACATCTTTATTATACGTTTAAATGATTACTTTGCCTCAGTTAATGGGACTGAGCTGGCCACGTCTGCCACATGCACCCAGAAAGATGTGTTCTAGATGCGTTTTCGAGGGAGAGACCTAAAATTAATTACAGGCTAAAAAGAAAATCCAAATATCTCTATTAGACCACAAAATATGATAATTAGTTTAAGATCTTACTAACGATACCTGGCCTTTAAGGTCCGTTTTCATTTATATATTTACAACCATATGACTTGAAACTAAGGATAAGGATCTTATTTACCGTAAAACTATTAAGTTTAGTACATAAAGCGACCCCACACAAGATAAACATCGAAATCCCGGCGAACGCGTCAAAGCAACTATTCAGTGGACAGAATTAGTGTTTTCAGAAGGTGGACCTCTCAAGAATTTCTTCCGTACGGGTGTCAAAGCTTAGAATGTCACAGAAGAGTCACCGAAATTCTTAAAATTTCAATTTATCCAATTGTACGGCGTTGACGGTTGCTTTGAATAAAAAACTGCAATAAACCCATCTGGAACTAAAAAATAATTCTAGGATAGGTACCCTCGTTTTTAAAGCTGAATACGAGTCGAAACTAGTTGAGAAAATTTATAAAAGATTCATCAAAGAAAATGACATGTTCTTTTTTTATGAGTCATTTGTAAATTTTCGCAACTACTTCAGACATATTCATCCTTAAAAATGAGGGTATTGAATTAAATTTTTAGTTTTTTATCTATATTGTAAACTGTGTGTAAATGTTTCTATTATTATTTTCTTGTTATGTAGTACATTAAGAAACTGTTTCTTTATTGAGCACCAAAAACAGCCTGGTGGCATGTCAAAAATAAAAAAAGGAAAGTACAACTATCAGTAACTATCTTCGGAACCTTGCCTAAAGGGACTCCCTTTCAAAATATATTTTAGTTATTATTATTATTATATTTCTTAAGGTTTTTAGTTTTAAGCTAATTGTTCTTGTATATAAAATGATTATTATAAAAATAAAATAAAAATAAATTATCACGGGACAATTCACACCAATTGACCTAGTCCCAAAGTAAGCTAGGCAAGCTTGTGTTATAGGTACCAGACAACAGATAAACATACTTATATAGATAGATACATACTTAAATACATATTAAACACCCAAGACCCGAGAACAAACATTCGTATTTTTCTTAGAAATATCTGCCCCGACACGGGAATCGAACCCGGGACCTCAAGCTTCATAGTCAGGTTCTCTAACCACTAGGCCATTCTGGTCGTTTATTTATGTATATTATGGTTAACATGATTAAAATCCTCACTAAATACATTGCTCTAAACTTTTATGATTAGCGATACCAATGTGTCCGTAACTAACTATCCTTAAAAAATCGCGTTGAAATAGTCTGTGGAAGAAATGCAACAGTTAGAAAGGTTTGTATGGGAGTCGAACCACCTTAAATACAACTTATTACTCTCTTTCTTCGGACTTCGGTCTCCAGGTATGACATCAGCCTGGATGAAGATCTCTGTATTTGGCAACCAACCATTCTGACCTAAGCTATGCATGATCGCGGCCTTCTATTTAACTCGCTAACACTACTTACAAGTTTTTACAAGTTTCGACCGTTTTCACGAGTTTCCGAGTTCACTTGGACGAGTTTTGCTGCGGAATGCGGAGAGGGGGCGCCGGTCACACCGATCCGAACTGAATTCTTATTTTACAAGCTTATATTAAAGGGTCGTGACAAAATTGTATTGCATTAAAGAACCGGTTGTCTGTAAAGTCGGTTTACGCACGATAGTTTAACGTGACAACGTCATAACAAAACATTCAAAAAACAAAAATTAAACCAGGCGGTCACCCATCCAAGTACTAACCGCGCCCGACGTTGCTTAACCTCGGTGATCGGACGAGAACCGGTGTTTTGTCAAATATCTTGAAAACGGTGCAGCCTACGGCAAAATCAATGAAATTTTCATCCCCTCTTTAATGTCCCCCCCATTAAAATTACCCGAGCGCTAGTACTAAGTTTGTACATTCTGGCGCGCACTGCTCTCTTGTACATCCTAGCGTTCACTGCTCTCTCTTGTACGGGACAATATGTACAGGACATGAACGTACATGTACGTTACAATACTAATTATAAGCTATTAATTATAAGTCTAGTTTTAAGGTTACTTTGCATGCTATTATGTAGCAAAATATGTTTCTGCACTGGAATTGTTAATTTATCACCTATTGTACCATATTTTATGTGAATAAAGAATTTTGAATTTTGAATTTTGAATTTGAATGCTTTGCATTTATTAGACGTTATTCCGTCAAAAGAAGCCGTAGCCTATTTGTTTGACTTATAGCCTATCAAGCAGTCAGCTCGTAACTCAATTAAATGGTGTGTAATGTTCACAATTTGACAGGGCCAGGGAACTACGGCCCTAACCCTCTCTGAGACGAGGCCTGTGCCCTGCAAACCGTGTACCTATAGGCTGGGATGATGATGATGATGTGGGATCACTCTTGTGTCTGTCTATCTGTCCGTCTGTCACGGCTTTTCTCCGAACCTAATTGAGCGATTAAGCTGAATTGTAGCACACTTACACAAATGTCAAATAAAAGGTTTGGTGGCAAAGATCCGCGGCCCCATTGCGGATTGGGAACTTCACACACACCATTGTATTCCTTCTCAGGTGTTTTCCTTCACAGTAAAACTGATGGTGAATTTCAGATCCAATTTCTGACATATATAAATTCCGGAAAACTCAGAACCCACGCCCGGGCTCAAACCCACGACCTTCTGGTTGAGAGGCCATAGGTGGAACCACTGGGCCACCACGGCTTTATCCATAGGGAACCCTAAAAAGCTAGAGGTGAACAAACAAGAACATGCAAGCCCCTACGTACTTAATTACGTTATACAAGCAATAATGACTTAGTGCAATTAGACATAAGACCGTTTTGTTTATTCTTAAGCTAGACATGCTATCCGTTAACGAGCAATTAAAATAATAAATTTACTCAAGAAAAGTATCGTAGACTATAATTTATCATTTATCCTTGCAACGATAATATATCGCACAGAAAAAAAAACACAGTATGACATTTATTTGCTAAAATGTATATTGGTTATAGTGTACATGTACAACGGCGAAAAATGGAACGCTGACGTTAAATAATAAATGAGACACACGATTTAGCTTCGTTCCAGTATTTTGCAATAAAAATGTCTACAATTTTTCGGAATGTTACGACAGCAAGCCTTTGCGCTCTTCATTGCGTGGCCGAGACGCTCGCTGCACAGTGCTACCTGGCTGCACACGCAATGTACAGTAGAACAGAGAAAACGCTCACTACGCCGCCGATCACAATGTAGTCATTACCAGGTCATTAAACTTGTTGGTTGATTGGCGCTATGTGGTTGATTAAGTTATGTGCTAAAAAACCCTGGTATCCCAGTGGTAGGTGAAAACCTCTCAAGCAGAGGGTCATGGATTTACCTCCGAGTTTTTTGGAATTAACGTATCAATTCGCATTCAGGCCCGTGTAAAGTATTGTCTACGCCCTCTCATTCTGAGAGGAGGCCTGTGCCATTCACTGGGCCATATAAGTTGAGATGATGATGAAGGTATGTGCATGGTTCTGATTTTTTTTACGGCAAATTCAATTCAGAATTTTCAATTTAGATTTTTGTTTATCTGCGCACCAAGTTTCATTCAAGTTTGCGTAGCTATTATTGCATGATTATGATTGACTTCTAAACATCCAAACATCTTCACATAATCTTCTTATCTATCTATACTATAATAAAACAGTAAAAGTAGAGCTCTGTCATTCTTTATGTTATCGCTAATCTCCGAAACTCCTGAACGGATTTTCTTGCGGTTTTCACAGATAGATGAAGCTTAAATTGGAGCAACATATAGGTTTTGTTTCATTAAAATTGGGTCACAATGAAAAAAGTTATCGTCGTTTAATCTATACTGTTCGGGCATTTAGCATTTTTTCCGTCACATAACTTCTTAATTTGTTAGTTTATTTTCTTGTGGTCATGGTTGCAGAGCCCTTCAGCCGGGTAATAAAAAGTATATCAAAGTTATTTTTTTTAAAGAAAGAAGTCATGCTTAATTGCAAACAAGTACTATAATAAAACAGTAAAAGTAGAGCTCTGTCTGTCTGTATGTAATCGCTAATCTCCGAAACTACTGAACGGATTTTCTTGCGGTTTTCGCAGATAGATGAAGCTTAAATTGGAGCAACATATGGGCTTTGTTTCATTAAAATTGGGTCACAACGAATAAAGTTATCGTCGTTAATCTATACTGTTCGGGCATTGTAATCTTTTAATAGGAGGGTAAGTCACAATAATACGTTCGGTTGGCGGCAAAAGAGCTTTGACAGTTCGAGGTAAACGAACGTACGGATCGCATGTGTTTTGGTGTGTACTGTTCTTTTAACCAAAGTACTGGTTTTTTGGTGATATTATTTCGGTTATCGGGATACAACATTTGAAAATTATTGTGTGTGTGACATTGTGGACTCTGTGTAAATATAACAGCAGCGCCTGAGAGCAGACCAAGGTGAGTGGCTTTCCTTATAATGAGAGAGTACAATGCCTAAGGCCCTGGGGCTATCCTAATAGAAACCTAGGACCAGTGATCTCCAGCTATCGAAAGGTTCTTTACACGAACATATACCTACTTATAAAACAGCACCGTGACTAACTGACTGACTGACAGACAACGTACAGCCTTAACAACTGGCTGGTGTTACAGACTTGACATTACTTAATAAATTATTTTTCGAAATTCCCGTAGGATACCAAAATACAGTCGAAACTTTGTTGGTTTTTTTGTCCGTGGGGTAGAAATAAATGATTTCAACTTCGGGCTTGATTTTAAAAATTCTTTCTCTAATAAGTATTACATTACCTAATACTCTACATACCTAACAGGTTTTTTACTAATAATAGTAACACATAAAACTTACGAGTCATACAAAACCATAATTATAAATGCTATACTTACTAAAGCAGGCATCGGCAAACCGCAGTTTGCGTGGGGTATGTAAAAGATTTTTTTTTTTTGCCAAAATGTTGAAGAAACCGGCCAAGTGCGAGTAGGACTCGCGCACGAAGGGTTCCATACCATTATCTATAAAAACGGCAAAAAATCATGTTTTTGTATGGGAGCCCCCTTAAGTATTTGTTTTGTTTTAATATAATAATTTATTTTTAAAGTGAATGTGTATAACTAAATATTCTGTGAATAAGTATTTCAAGCGTCTACCTGTTGCCTTTATCAATATCGAGCAACAAAAAAGGATAGATTTATCGAAATTCCCTTGGGATAGGGAATAAACGAGATTTATTATATTCACTAAGTAAAACCAATGATGATGAGACGATGAATTTTTGGATGTTTCCGTTGCCAGATTTTTGTTTTATTTAATAAAAGAAATGAAGAAGCTTTACTGCGCGGACGAAGTCGCGGGCACCAGCTAGTTTATAAATATGGTTTAATTTCTTGAGATTTTGTTACAGACTGGTGTGATAAAAGCACCTAGATAAGCCTGCCATGCCTCGTCCCTTTACACGCAGTTCCATTAGTTATTTCCTTCTTTTGGTACTTTAATAGAGTTTTGGTTGTTCATGATTTCAATAAGAAAATTGTATTTCGTCCCTTTTAAAGAATAAAGTTCCTTGTAAATACGTACGCATTTTCTAAGGAGCCTTTTCCACAATTTACCGGCACTGTTTATTTTTGTTGACCTAGTAAAAATATGGGGCGTGGTGTTGAATAAACAGCTAAGCAATGATAAGGTAAACGTACAATTCTCGACACCTCAACGCCCAGTAGTAGATGACACCCACTTGTCACTTCTGTCACATAAGATTGAAGGTGTCGAGCACAGGGACGTTTACCTTATTATGTTTATTAAGTAAAAGAGATAGATTAACTACGATATTGGCGCGCCGAAAAAGAATGTGAAATAAGCGACTGTTGTAGTCTCCTGACTCCCTCGACGTGACGACGAAGAAAAAACTACCGTAAGCTTTTAATAACTTGGAATCCCATACAAGAACGTATTTTTTTTATATATATGATTACTATAGAGCGCTGCGGGTGTCTATGGACAGTGGTGATCATTTAACATCAGGTGACCCACTAGTTCGTTTGTCTGGCCTCTATAACATAAAAAAAAAAAATTACAAAAAACCTCAAATTCGGAATTTTAATAGAGATACCTACATAGTACGTCAACAAAATAATGAAAACCGGTCAAGCGTGAGCTGGTCTTAGGGAGAAAAGTAAAGCTTTGTAATTTGTCGGTCCGGTAGAAGAGAAAACGCCTTTAGACTTTAGGTTTGCGTTTAGTATAATCTTTTTCAGTTTACAAAGTTGTCACTTTCCTAGCTCCAGACTACACAAATTTCAAGAAAATTGGAACAAATTTATTCTGTAAAATCTCAGACGCAGGCTATTTCAGACTTTACAAGCACTTTGCAGATTGCACGTCATTTTCACTCGATACAAACTTTAGACAATGAAATTATTTCTACAAAGAATGTTCAGCAAATTGGTTTTACAAAGTTTTTAAGACGTTCATGGCATAGTAGTTTGAAATAGTATTTTAAAATTGAAAAAATAAAACTCGGCCCAGTGAAAATTAGGTACTTTTTTACGTAAGTAGAAAAAACTTTTTTCACCTCACTAGTTCGAAAAGGCTTTCTTTTTCCTTCGAAATCACGCGTAAGATTCCAAGCTTTGCACGCATGCGAAGCGCTTTTTCCTCACTAGCGTGGAAAAGGTGTTTGAAATTCGAAGATAAAGATAAACTCTGGTGCAACTAACTTTTTGTTTAGATTAGAATAAAAATATGTGTATTTTTATAAATGATTTTATGTAATAACTCTCTTTGGATGCGGTTTTTTTATTTAAAAGCAGGTTTCTTGATGGTTCTTAGACATGTTTCATCAAAATTGGTCCACCCGTTTCAAATGCCGTTATCAGCACGTTTGTATGCTGCGGAAGGGATAAGATTAATTGCGCTGGTGTTTTTTTTTGACGTGATAACGTCTAATAAATCGATGGACGCCGGCTGCACGCACGAAAAAGTATGACGCAATGTAACGTACATATGTCCCGTACAGAGCAGTGAAGGCCAGGATGAACAAGAGAGCAGCGCGCGCAAAGATGTACAATCTTAGTACTAGCGCTCGGGTAGTTTTTATTGGGGGGGTGGGGGTTGCGGGGTGCGGGGAGGGGTTGGGGGCAACAAAGGGGGATGAAAATTTCATTGATTTTGCCGTAGGATGCACCGTTTTCAAGATATTTGACAGAACACCGGTTCTCGTCCGATCACAGAGGTTAAGCGACGTCGGGCGCGGTCAGTACCTACTTGGATGGGTGACCGCCTGGTTTCATTTTTGTTTTTTGAATGTTTTGAAATGGCGTTGTCACGTTAAACTATCGTCCGTAAACGGACTTTACAGACAACCGGTTTTTTAATTTTAACTTCAGTTCTATGTTAAACGTCTTAAACACCTGGCTGATTTGCTCATCAACATCCCAAACCCTTTTATCTATGAAGCAGTTCTTTTATGAAGACAAAAATATGGTCGTATTTTGCGGGATTTCCACAGGATAAGATTTGGAATCCATGTTTTATATTACTAAATTAAAATAACGTTTATTTGGCATGTTCCCGTTTAGTTTTTTTCACAGGACAGTTCATTAAAAGAGTGTATAACTCGTTCATAAAATCAATTTTACCCACGACTTACCTATCGACCCTCGATTACGGCTCGGGTGGAACGTCTCTAGTATATTCTTTTTTCAAAATCTGTGGTGCTTTATATTTTTGTTTTTTACCCATTCTAGGTTGCCAGTAGGTACATCGAAAATTTCATATAACAGAACAATACGCAGGCTGACGTGGGAAAAGTGCTTTTTGCTGCGGAAAAATGCACGCTATTTGGTGAGTGTAGTTTTTAAAAATTAGGTAGCGACGTGGTTTTGGAGTAGAGGGTCCGTTGAGAGTGCCATTTGGCATAGATGCGTTGCCATTAAGAATTTATGAAGAATAAACTGTGTCATGAAGAAAATTTATATTTGTTTAAAGTATTTCTAGGTAGTTATTCTCTTTTGCAAGGGCAAATAATAATTTATAATTAAGTAATTTTGTATTTATGATTAAGTAATTTTGTTAAAATTATTCGTTTTTATGATCTACAAATTATCCAAATTATCCATTTACGCATGTAGTTTATGTAGTTATGTAGTATGTAGCTTATATTTATAAGTGTACAGTTTATCTATCTGTGTGGCGTTCCGGGTATTACCGACGGTGCTGGCTGAAAATCAGCGCTGGGGTGTTATAAACGCCTCAGCATTATGCTGAGCCAGTGTCCAATTTACAACCGCAATGACACACTCTATTAGCCTTTGTAATGTCCTTTTTGTAAAAATATTTATGTGTCTTGTGTTGTTGTAAATAAATGCATTTTTTTTCTTTCTTTCTTTCTTTCAAATATTGCAATTCAAATTTCATTTACTCCTAGTAAGCGGGTTAACTTGAAATTTAGTATGCGCGTGTAGCTTAGATGAAAATGCAAGTATAATCAGCAAAAAAGGTTATAAGATTTTTCTTCTTACAAAACTAGATATTTTATCTTTAACTTAACTAATTAATTTTTATTTTATTTAAAAAAGTCGAGATTCATGTAAATTTTTACTTTATTTACCTACTAAGTAAATTAGATAAATCTCATTTAAAAATACAAAAATAAATTGAGCTACAATCATCAAAATTATCGATTAACGTGCAAGTATTACGAGTCCATTAAAAATACATACAGACAATTTACTTGATCTTTTTTGTAAGTCAGAAACGCATATCTATTTTAGATGCAAAAACGCTCAGACTAAAACTAACTTTTGCATAGTAAACAGTTGTAAAACGTAATAAAAGGCAAAGACCTCTCACGGGGCGTCTGCTAACGTCGAAAGATTGAGTTTAAAAGTTGCACCAGCGACATCTTCCTGGGTACCTGAGTAATTCAATTTGCCCTCATATTTGTTTTCCTTGAGTGGCTGTAGCAGGAAAAATTAGAAAACTGTAGGTAGCTGTAGGTAAGCTTATACATTACCAACACTCCGGTAGTAAGCAAGGTCTTACTACATTAGAAACAAAGAAGAAAGAAAGAAAATACATTTATTTACAAAATCACAAGACACATCATCAATATTTTTACAAAACCAAAAGACAACACTAAATCTAATGGTAGAATATGTCATTGCGGTTGCAAATCGGACACTGGCTCAGCATAATGCTGAGGCGTTTAAAGCACCCCAGCGCTGATTTTCAGCCAGTACCGTTGGTGACACCTTGATAGCTGTGTAAAGATAAATAAATAAACTGCACGCTAATAGCTAAATTCTAATAAGAATTCCCTCAAATCTCGTCGAGTCACGGATCGGAAGGTGCAGTGTAGGTAGGCTTCCATCAAGATGGAACGACGACCTGGTTAAGTTTGGAACGCGTTGGATGCGGATAGCACGGGACCGGTCTGATTGGCGACCCTTCGGGGAGGCTTACGTTCAGTAGAGGACGTCTTTATGCTGAAATGATAATGATGATGAATTGATGACGTCGAGTACCCTTTGCAACGAACTTTGAAATAACATTTGAAATTTGCCATTAGCTTTACGGTGAAGGCAAACATCGTGACCTGCACACACCTCCGAAGAAATTGAATGGCGTGTGAAGTTCTTAATTCGCACTAGGCCCGCTTGGATACTACGGGCCAAGCTTTGTCATCCTGAAAGGAAGCATGTGCCCCGCGGTGGGACGTATATTATAAGCTGGTATGAAGAGGTACAATCGCCATCATAAACATCGAAGGATTGAATGTGCTCAAAAATATCTAAAAACGACCGAATTGTCAATCTTCTTATATTGTGTGGGTTCAGATATTTTTAAGCACTTTGACTATAATGGCTACTGTACGGTGTGTGTGTGTCAAGTGTAAAAAATATGGGTGCAAAAAACTTTCCTATTAATTAACATGTCCCATGGCTCTTGTGTCATCGAATTAAGGTATCGGAACATAATAATAATAATAATAATTAATTTTTATTTCAGACTTAGGTCCATACAATGGTGTTAGTAAACAATGAAAATCTTAAATACCTAAGTGTTAGTACTTAATCATAACAAAACTATACCTACATAAATAAATAAATAATCGAGCAGTTCATCACTGTGACACGTGCAAGGACGTCCACCGGGCCATCATGGGGCCGTCCCAGCGGTTCGCGAACACGCTATAATGACGAGAGGATTACATATTTTTGCACTTGACTGTACTAGGTGTACCTTCCGTCACGAAAAAGCTTTCCATCTCCCCCTATCTCACAAAACACGGGGGTTGACTTATTACGTCGAATATATTGAAATGTGGGGGATCCAACGCACTTGGATGCAGGCCTCTAATAAATGCAAGGGTAAAAGGAGGGATGCCAAGAAATAGCAAAGGTTGAGGATAAATAAAAAAACGGCTAAGTTAGACTCGTGCACTGGGGTATAATTTAAGCATTCAACAAAAAAAGTTTATACTAGGAAATGAACTGAAACAATTACTTTGCTCATCCGGGACCTTGCGGTAGTAAGGTTTATGTTAAGAAAGGCGTGTTCATGCAGATCAACAATTTACCTCCACACTGTAACAAAATGCAATGTTAACATTTCGGTAGCATAACGAACGGTTTTGGTACCTACTCTGAAGATGAGATCTGGTTGAGTTAGAAATGCGGCAGTGTAGTTTGGTGGTGGTTATAGTTAGGTTTGTGTGATTTGTGTGTTCGTATAGTGTGGAGGTGGAGGAACTGCATGAACATGCATTTCTTACGTAAACGTAACTATCGTGGTCGCATTAATGTCATCATCATCATCATCATCATTTCAGCCGAAAGACGTTGTCTGCTGAACATAGGCCTCCCCCAACGCTCGCTAAACAGATCGGCCCTGCGCCATCCGCATTCAATGCGTTCCCGCCACCTTCACCAGGTCGTCGCTCCATATTGTTGGAGGCCTACCTACGCTGCGTCATTCAGTCCGCGGACGCCACTCGAGAACCTTTCGGCCCCATCTGCCGTCAGTTCTACGAGCGATGTGCTCTGCCCACTTTAAGTCTAGCGGTTCTTCGAGCTATGTCCGTGACTTTAGTTCTTGCGCGGATGTCATCATTTTTAATAACGCCTGATTCAATAAATAATTCATGGTAGGTGTATTTTTTGGGAAAATTTTGGTTGAAAACACTAGATCTCAAACGCTAAACTTCTGACTTAAAAAGAAATACCAAGACTTAATACGTGCACCTACAATTCACAAGGCCGGCTCTATGCACGCTTGCATTTTAAAGAAGACGTGGTGGCCTAAAAGCCGTGATGGCCTAGTGGTTCGACATATGGTCTCTCAAGCAGAGGGTCGTGGGTTCGAGTCCGGGCTCACACCTCTGAGTTTTCCGGAATTTATGTGCGAAAGTACATTTGTAATTCACCATGAGCTTTACGGTGAAGGAAAACATCGTGAGGAAACCTGCATACACTTACGAAGAAATTCAATGGTGTGTGTGAAGTTCCCAATCCGCACTGGGCCCACGTGGGAAGTACGGCTCAAGCCCTCTCATCCTGAGAGGAGGCCTGTGCCCTGCAGTGGGACTTATATAGGCTGGGATGATGATGATGATTTTAAAGACTAAGAAAGCTAAGCTAAGCGTCGTCCGGTTGGTCGGCCGAAGTATCGCTGGGCTGATGCTGTGGAGGCGGATCTGCGACAGCTTCAATCCGGTAATTGGCGTGAAACTGCGCAGGATCGGGCTAAGTGGCGTGCTCTCGTTTCGGAGGCCAAGACTCATTTTTGGTCACTGAGCCAAACTAGTTAGTTTTTTTTAAGAAAGCTAAGAAGAAGATGAAACTAAGTTCAGTCTAGCGAGTCATAGTAGGGCTCACGCTAGGAAATAAGTTATTTGTATGTTAAACTAGCTTTTGCCCGCAGCTTCGCTCGCGTGTACCATGAGTATTCCAAAAAACCAAGATATCAAGCAAGCAAGCATACAGGCAAGCAAGCAAGCATGCAAGCAAGCATGCATGCACGCAAGCAAGCAAGCGTGCAAGTAAGCGAGCAAGCAAGCCCGACTAAACTTCAGGTAGATACGGTCCTTTACAGTATTTCTTTAGATACAATGTTTTTCACTATTCGAAAGCGGGCACTAAAATAACCAGGTTTGTTAATATATAAAACCTATTATTAATTTCCCCTGTCCTGCATTAGGTATAATTCAATGTTTTCTTACCTTCTACGGAAACTTGAGTAACTGGAAGCGCTGTGTACCTACATAGCATTGATATTATACATATTATAGTATTTTGTTATGGTGTTGTGTGACCTAACCGTTAAGGAGTTATACCTTTCATCATCAGCTCATCTGAATAACCAGAAAGAATACAACTAAAGGTCTATACGTGCATATGATATTTAAAGAAACTTCCTATAACTCCTAACCGTTAAGGAGTTTAACCTTCCATCATCAGCTCACCCGGATAACCTGAAAGAATACAACTATCGGTCTATACGTACCTATAATATTTGAAAAGATATCCTCAACTCCTAACCGTTAAGGAGTTTTACCTTCCATCATCAGCTCATCTACATGAGATGATGTCTACCAGACGCAAACACTTAAATAGCTTGAGAAAATATATGAAAAACGTAATGCGTGCCTACAAAATTTGAGGGTTGCCCTCGATTTCCCTAAGATCCCGTCATCAGATCCTGATTTGGTGACAATGGAACCATCTCAGGAGTATATTGTATTCATTCGAATAAAAAAATAATTTTTATAATCGGTCCGCAATTGACCAAGAAATCGGCGAACATACCTACGTAAAAAAATACATAAAGTGGAATGCATAATCTCCGCCTTTTTTTGAACTCGGTTAAAGAGCCCTTTGCGGCCTATTTACAGTGTGAACTTATGAATTTTGAAATTTTAGCTTTCTACAACATGTAAAACGCAAAATCCCGTTTTTTCCCGTTCCCGTAAGAATTTCGGGAAATGCTTTCTTAGTGCTCCCCTACACTCCCCAAGGAACCCACTTGCCAAATTTCGTCTTTCTACGACCAGTAAAACGAAAAATCCCGTTTTTTTCCGTTCCTGTGGGAATTTTGGAAAGTCCTCTCACATGGCTCCTCTAAACTCTCCAAGCAACCTACATGCCGAATTCAGCTTTCTACAACCAGTAAAACGAAAAATCCCGTTTTTTCCCGTTCCCGTGAAATTTTTGGAAAATCCTCTCTCAATGCTCCTCTACACTCCCTAAGCAACCTACATGCCGAATTTCAGCTTTCTATGACCAGTAAAACGAAAAATTCTGTTTTTCCCGTTCCCGTGGGAATTTTGGAAAGTCCTCTCTCAATGCTCCTCTACTCTCCCCAAACAAACTACATGCCGAATTCCAGCTTTCTACTACCAGTAAAACGAAAAATCCAGTTTTTTCCCGTTCCCGTGGGAATTTTGGAAAGTCCTCTCTCAATGCTCCGCTACACTCTCCAAGCAACCTACATGCCGAATTTCAGCTTTCTACGATCACCAAAACGAAAAATCCCGTTTTTTCCCGTTCCCGTGGGAATTTTGGAAAGTCCTCTCTCAATGCTCCGCTAAACTTCCCAAGCAACCTACATGCCGAATTTCAGCTTTCTACGACCAGTAAAACGAAAAATCTTGTGTTTTCCTTATCCCGTGGGAATTTCCGAAATCCTTAAAACAGTTTTTTACTATTATAATTACCTACTTCTATGTCAAACTTGAAGAGTCTAGTAATTATAGTTCATAGGATCCCGTTGAACTGAATATATAAATCCCGTTTTTTCCTTATCCCGTGGGAATTTGGAAAAAATCCTGAAATTAATGTTTTAACTAATATAATACCTACTTGAGTATCAAATTTGAAGAGTCTAGTTATTATAGTTACTGAGATAGGGTCACTCGGAATCGAATTTATAAATCCCGTTTTTTCCCGTTCCCGTGGGAATTCCCAAAAATCCTTCCTTAGTGGATGCCTACATTGTATAAGGTATCTATGTGCAAAATTTCAAGTCTAGATCCAGTGGTTTGGGCTGTGCGTTGATATATCAACAGTCATTTAGTTTATTTAGACATTTCAACCCCATCCAGGGAGATGGTATTTTACGTCCGCCACGTCGGATTTTAAAACCGTTATTGTTTTCATAACCAGCGACCCGATAAACCATAGAAACAACACCCATGTTGATTTTCAGACTTTGTTACCCCTTTCCCCCCTTTTAGGGGTTGAATTCTCAAAAAACCTGAAACACGTGTTTACTCATTTACCATTAGGAGTACGAATAAAATAGTCGAACTAATCTTGTTTCCCCATACAAACTTTGGACCCCCTTTTCACCCCCTTAGGGAGTGAATTTTGAAAAAACCTTTCTTAGTGCACCCCTAGACCTTATAAGGAACCTACATGCCAAATTTGGAATCTCTAGGCCCAGTGGTTTGGGCTGTGCGTTGATATGTCAGTCAGTCAGTCAGTCAGTCAGTCAGTCAGTCAGTCAGTCAGTCAGTTTCTTCTTTTATATATATAGATACAAAGATATTTTTGAGGACCATTAATATTCGGAATTTTTTGCTCCCGTATCCATTTTTCTATTCATTTTGTAATTATCTCAGTATTAAAACACGATATCCAATTAAAGTTAGAAAATTTAGAAACTTCTAAGCTCACGCTTAAAAAAGCTGTTGATTCTGTCCTCGTAATAAAATTTTAAAAAAGTGTGTACGACGTGAAAGGGACATACAACAGTCATTTCTCGCAGTGCTCTGTCATATTTTTTTTCACGACTAAGTTTATTTTACAGAAGTAAATAAAACCTTTGTTGGCATTTGGACCGAAACGGCAAACATGCAAACTTGCACATTGCGATGTGTATTATGGCTTGGTTTAAACATGGGTATAATTTAAAGGAGTCTGTAGCTAAAATGTGGAAAAGCAGAAGGCTTATATATTTTAGAGTTCCGTACTCGAGGAATTACCAAAAATAAATAAATAAATCACGGAACGATTGCCACCAATTGACCTAGTCCCAAACTAAGCAAAACTTGTTCTATGGGTACTAGACAACGGACAAACGTACTAAGTATATTTATAAATAAGATAAATACATACTTAAACACATATTAAGCAACCAAGACTAGAGCACCGAGTGGTCTTCCCATCGAGTTACGACCTGAGTGCCTTTAAGAGGCGAGTGTACAATTTTCTGCAGGGCCGACAACGCACTGGTATCGCGTAAAACGCTGCGAGTGTCTATGGACAGTGGTGTTCATTTAACATCAGGTGACCCACTAGTTCGTTTGTCTGGCTTCACTAACATAAAAAAAAAAAAAAAATTAGAAATTAAGGAGGTCCCGTATGCTAATATAAAATGACCCCACACTGCGTACAACATTTAACTTACAAGCAACTCTGCTAACACTAGATTTTTAAAGACACGGCCATTTATAGCGTAAATATTTTGACATACTTACAAATTTTGTACTTATCCCGGTTTACTAAACTAGGTTTAGGAGCTAAGGACTTAAATTTGGCAGACATTGTACTTACTATTAAACCTACGTTATATTTATTATGTGCTCTTCTTAGAAAACAGATCCAAATACTTCGACTTTGAGTAATCGTGCATCGTCGTTTCCTTGAAGTCGGTTAAAAAATATTTCGACGAAATAAGAACCTTTTCTCTTTTTGGTGTTAGTTAAAAATGTTTTTTTTTCGAACATGAATCTCCAAATCCCCATCATCTTAGATGATCTTCAAAATACGAGATATATTGGAAAAGTCACGTCACTATAATAGATCCCACATACAATTGTATTACCTCAAAAGACGAGACTTTGGTCAAACTCATCTACGCCAAAGTGCTCAAATCTGGTTACATTTGAATAATACGCCGTTCAAACTCGGTCTTATTTATGAAAATTATGAAACCATTACCATAACCTCCGCGGCAAGTTTGAAGAAATTGTGAGAAACTCCGTTATGTAAATTATTTGAACTATCTTCCCATTTTGTTAATTGCGTTAGCTAATTAACTCGCACGTTTGGAGAACTCTTGGTTGGTACGTGGAAATATTTAATTGAATACGTATGAATAAGTTAAGTTGTTTGTGGTATTTCCAACAGCCGTGTTAGATAATCTGTTCATTTGCAGTGAACTATTATGCTGTTGTCACAGAGCCTTAAACTTTGTTAAATAAATCATGGGTAAAAGTGGGAAAAGAAATTGTAACATCTCTGTATTTATGCAGCCATCACTTATGTTTCACAAATAAAACACTTTTATTTTTTTTTGACAATTGACACGAATTGACCTTTTGATTATGACCCGACAGTGATTACTTTCATCTGCAACCTAGGTTATTTTCATCCTGCTGGACGGAAGTCTCCTATCAGAATAAGAGAGTTCGGGCTGTAGTTCCTAAACGGGCCCTTTGTGGAATGGGTTTTCTCCCGATATTTTCCTTAACCATAAAACTCTTGTTAAATTTTTAAATGTAATTTAGTAGATATACATTCCGAAAAAACAAGAGAAGCGAGCTCTTGGTTTGACGTACGATCCTTTCCTTGAGAAGCTAGGTCAAACATTGGTTGGCAAATGACGGTTTTTCACGTTCTGCGGTTGTACCGACGAGGACATGGTTCGTTTAAAGAATCATAGAGCTGTTTAATGGCCTAAAAACCCGTCCTAAATACACACACAACGTGCGTCCAAGAAACGCATAACATACGTAATATGCAGACTAAGTGTAAATCGATGAAGCATAATTTGTAACCACCAAAGTTCCCGCACGGGTACTGGTTTTTGCGAGGAGACAATAATCAGTCCATTTGCTTCTTGCCGCCTGCAGCCAACGGCCCCTTATTTGAATAATAGATGATGGTGGTAATTAAATCGTACGCTCAGCGAATCGTGTGAGATTTTGGTAAAAATAAAGGTAGTGCGGGAGAGAATCAATGTACCTACCGCAAATGCGTCAGAATCATGAGACCGACAATTTATAATTTTTTCTTCCATAAGAAAAATAATGATTTCGAATTTCAAAATAATAAGGTCTTAGGACGAGCTGGCGATGCATTCTTAATTGTTATCCATAGTTCATACTAATATTATAAACACAAAAGTATGTCTGTATGTCTGTTACCTCTTCACGCTTAAACCGCTAATGCAATTTAGATGAAATTTGATATAGAGATAGTTTGAGTTCCGAGTAAGGACAAAGGATAGTTTTCATCCCAAAAAACATCCTTGAAAGGGATGAAAATGGAGGTGGAAGTTTGTATGGAGAATTAATAACCGCTGAATCGATTTACATGAAATTTGGTTTTGAGATATTTTGAGACCCAAGTAAGGACCATAATATAGTTTTTATCCCGGAAAATAATATCTCGGAAAATAGTGATAAAATAATTCTTCGCAGCCAGAGTCGTGGGCTATTGCTAGATAACAAGAGAACTGAAGGAGTAACACATACGGACACACAAACTTATGCATTATTGGTAGGATTTGCTTCAAAGGCTTGTCAACAAACCCAGGTCTGCACAGAACGATCTTCGTATAATCCAGCTATTGGTTTATGCGGTCGATTAGGGGAACTGAACTGCATTCATACTAAGTACCCTTGGTTGAGTGCTTATCGATTCTTTGTTTAGTGGCATTAATGCAAAAGTGTATTAACGTGGCAGCAGGCTAATTTTACTCTGCGCCGTATGTATATGTGTGTCGGAAAACCGTGTTTTCTGATTTGATCAATTATAACTGTAGATCCACAGTCGCGCGCCCGAAAATGTCCGAGCCAAATGAGCGCCACTTTGATAAAAGTGGCCTTCTTTTTTCTCAGTAAGTTGCGCTTTGATCAATTATAACTGAAGATACACATTGCCGAACAAAATCCCCTTCAAAGAATGTCCGAACTTTTTTATTTGTTTGCGTAACAATTAAAATCATCACCTACACAGAAATTTGAACCTATCCTTTACTTCATTACAGTCGAATTTCGGTTGACACTTGACAACTAAACTTGACAATTTCACGCAACGTACTGAGAAAAAAGAAGGCCACTTTTATCAAAGTGGCGCTCATTTGGCTCGGACATTTTCGGGCGCGCGACTGTGGATCTACAATTACAATTGATCAAAGAAGTTGCGTGAAATTGTCAAGTTTAGCTGTCAAGTGTCAACCGAAACTCGACTGTAATGAAATAAAGACTAGGTTCAAATTTCTGTGTAGGTGATGATTTTAATTGTTATGCAAACAAATAAAAAAGTTCGGACATTCTTTGAAGGGGATTTTGTTCGGCAATGTGTATCTTCAGTTATAATTGATCAAAGGTTTTCTGTGTAATTTCTGTTCCCACAGGATTTGGGGAAAATATATCGGGTGGATGACAACGGGGGACCTTCCCGAAAACAGGTGATAGTGTTGCTTAAACTAAACAACTCTCTCTAAGGAACATAGGTCGAAAAACGATTTTTTTTCGCATTTCCATAGTAAGTCGGTCAGCTAACCAATACATTTTGTATGGGAGTCTGAATTTTTTTTTCGTTTTTCGACCAATGTTCCTTTGAGAAAGTTGTTCAGTTCAAGCAACACTATCACTTGTTTTCGGGAAGGCCCCCTCGTCATCCACCCGATATAACCAAGTCACTCTCGCAAACTGAGACTAATCTACTGGCATTTCACACTTTAAAATCCATCGAGCAGTTTAGGCTGCAGGTCGTGCCAAAGCATGATACACGCTAGACACAAACATACATTACAAATACAAACGCTCGAAAAACATAACCCGCCTTCGGTAGTCGGGTAAAATAAGTTTGAATTAGCAAGCGGTGGCCCGGTAAAACCAAACAGGAGTCGCAGTTGCTGGATACGGCGTTAGTGATGGTGATCGTGAGATGTCTTGTCATCATCATCATCATCATTTCAGCCGAAAGATGTCCACTGCTGAACATGGGCCTCCTCCAAGGCTCGCAAAACAGATCGATCTCGTGCCATTCGCGTCCAACGCGATCCCGCAATCTTAACCAGGGGCCTGTACCTCTACCATGAGTTACACTAGTTTACAATGACCGTACTCGCTAGCGACGGCGTAAATGATTTGTATGGAGAATTGTTCTTCCGTAAGTGACCGCTAGAGGCGCTGTACACAATTCTCCATACAAATCATTTACGCCGTCGCTAGCGAGTACGGTCACTGTAAACTAGTGTAACTCATGGTAGAGGTACTGTTGCATAACAAAGTACAACTTATATTATAGGTAACGCCACCAGAGTTGAGGCCACGCACACAACCACATCTCATGTAATGACAGCGGGATTTTGACGTTGTGTTGACGTTTAACGACAACACAACGTCAAAATCCCGCTGTCTTTACATGAGATGTGGTTGTGTACGTGACCTCAACTCTGGTGGCGTTACCTATACAAGCGGAACTCCCTTTCTGGATAATTTAACTGAAGCAAGAGTTCCGCTTGTAATATTAGTTGTACTTTGTTATGCAACAGGCCCCAGGTCGTCGCTCCATCCATGACTTTTGGATCCTCTTATTATCTTCACTTGTAACAATGAATTTACGTCTCTTCTTCGTGGTTTAATGTCTTCATCCACATTAGAAATATTTGATGGAAAACATAATTGCCATAGAAAATAAACCTCTTGGTAGGTATGTAGTTATTGTGGTATTTAGACTTGAGTTTTGATAAGAACAATACTAGGAGTTATTATTTTGGTAGTTTTCTTATGTTTATAGCGCTCCCGTAGAGTTAAGACAGTGAGAGTATCAAAGACACTTCCACACACGCACGCACGCACCTACGCAAGGATTTTCATATTTTAATTATTACTAAGATTTCTTGAATATTCAAAAATTACCTCAATTTGTCACCTCAAAATCCCTTCTTTTCCGCGATACCCTACTGACCTCTACCTACCCCATTTCAAAGTATCTCCGTGAGGATATCTACAGGCTGATAAACGGCGCACTTAAACGACAATTAACATGTTAATGGTTTAATTTAAGCGTTGCCAGATATGCGTTTAACTCAGATTAAGTCCGTTCGGTTAGCAGGCTTTTTCCTATCATTAGCAAAGTTTGGAAGCGAGTTCAATTTGAAAACGTACTAAATTTAGAGTGTCTGGAGCATTGAGCGTAATTTGTGCACGCGTGATAGGCCATTAAGGTTTTTCTACTCTGTACTTTTATCTGTTTTTTACATGGTCACGAACAAATAAATAAGAATATAGATAATAATGACTTCAGAAAAGTCTATACTCTACTCCCCATAACAGCACTTGTGTCGTAATGTCGTCATAACGATACGCCTAGTTGCCACAGATTATTAAATGTAGGTTACACTCAACCACGCGGCGGACACGACGTACAAATACGCGTTCTTGAATCTACATAAGCACGACAACGTCTGTACACGCGTACGCCTACATACATCGCGCGCGCACTCTTCTGGATTCCGGCGGGGTCCGGCAATCTGCGCCTTGAAGGGTGGGGTAACTCGAATCAGTGCGGGGTGGAGCGTGTCCATTCTGTACGTTAGTACTATTATAATATATTCTGTGACTCAACACTAAACTCGAGTTTAGACCTGCAAGGAAAACCGTGCAAGTTGCACTACACTAGCGCGGTGTTTCTTGCAGGTGTAAACTCGGCTTAAAACAAGAGAGAAGTCGATAAATAAGAAGTCCCTGACAGCCTCAAAAGTGCCACGAGGATTCGGCCTCTATTGGTTTATGTTAGTTCGGGCATAGAATAACAAATAGTTCGGGTCAAATCTTGCAACTGAATTTTAATGCAGTTATACTCAGCTGATTGAGCTGAAATTTTGTATACACGTTATATACTTCAATCATTTGGTCATTGTTATGGGGTTAGCTGGAAAGTTTTCCGGGAGTTTAGAAAATGTGTAATTACTCAGTTTCGTACTAATAAGCGGCAAATATTAAATTATGATCGACTCGACTCGTTAACTTTGAAAGCTAATTTGAGCTTTCTAAATACAACTTATGATTTTTTCAGACTTTTTAAATCAACGGTTTAGTTTACAGAGGGGGGAGCGCTTGAGTCTTACAAAGAGTAGCATACCAAAACTTACGCAATTCCCCTACGCTATGGTTTCAAAGAGAAAAAAATCAACCCCATTTTACATGTTAGAGAGGTACCCTACCCTATTTTTTTTTTCTAAATTTTATTTTTACTTCTTTGTTGGCGTGGTTAAGCTAAGCTGCGGATGGAAAGACGGACATGGCGAAACTATGAGTGCTCTTTGTAGGTCTACGGACTAAAAAGGCCTATGTCCAGCAGCAGAGTGTTTTGTAGATCAACTTAATATTAAAGATAACTATAAATTAAAAATTTTAAATCCTCCAACGCAATTAAGTCTAACATCCCTTCCGCAGCATGCAAAAGAGCTGATAACTTTGAAAAGGCTGGACCAATTTTTATGAAAAATGTCTAAGAACTATCGCCAAGAAACTTGCTTTCAAATAAAAAAAACCGCATCCAAATCAGTTTACCCGTTTAAGAGTTATGATGCCACAGACAGACAGATTCACACACACATAGCGATTAAACTTATACTTATTACTCTTTTTGTGTCGGGGGTTAAAAACAGAACGGCTTGTTACTATTTTTAACCGACTTCATGGATGATTAAAACAAGCTCAAGTAACAGAGATACCTTATTTTCTTCTTCCTTTCCGGCCCCATTTGTATAACATTCATTCGCAAACTCAGAACCTAAGTAATTGCCGCAGCTAAGAATATTCTTAAATTAATTTACTAGCCAGCACAGCTTTTAGACGGTTTCCTTCAGTATTTCAAAGAGGTAAATAAAGTGAATAAGGCACGCAAACTGAAGTTGGAGACGGTTGTGGAAGATGAATCATTAAAAGTTATTTTATTTTAAAAATATATTCTAATATATAAAAATCTAGTGTCACAGTGTTTGTTATCGAACTCCTCCGAAACGGCTTGACCGATTTTTATGAAACTTTTTTTTCTGTATTCGGTAGGTCTGAGAGTAGGTCGTAGGCTTTTTTTTATACCCCTACTCTTCGCGGACGGAGTCGCGGGCTAGGAAGTTTGAATTTTCCATGTATTTTTTTTTGTTTTTTAAATAAATTATTTACTAATTACTTTGGCTCCAAGTATTCTTTAACACTGCAAAAACCCTTCTCTGTAAGCCTTCGACAAAGTTTAAAACAGTTTATGACAGAGTTACGGATAGTCCCAAGAACAAAACAAGACACATCCAAGTAGATGGTTTTAATACAAGAACATTTATTAATGGTAATGTGAGAAGTTATATCCATTTAACGGTTACAGAAGATAAACGCGCAGCGAGGTAGCATTGAAACACCTTTGTCCTTTACTACATAGATTTTCGCTAAGGGTGGATTTTTGATTTCAGCCTTTTTTGTTTTTTTTTTTATATTGTTTGGGACTTCTTCACTTTTAATATTATTAAAACACATCTTTCTAATATTTTATTTGTGAGTGCGTCTGTGTGTGTGTTTGTTACGCTAAGACAGGTATTATAGTATGTAGACACCTGGACGTTCGGAATAACACATAGCCTACTTTCCATCCCGATATTCCCACGGGATCGGGACAAAATCCAGAAATCTTAATACCTACGTTGAGAAAGATGGAATCTCGCACGCATGGTTTTTAAGCAACGTCAACGCACTGTGTAACTTTTAGGAATTCCCAAGGCTATTAACATTCTGTACTTTTTGATACCTACTTACCATTAAATGATTTTGATTTTTGTTTGAATTCATAAATAAGGTCGAACATAGAAGCTCCTTCTTTTTGACATGACAACGTCTAATAAATCGATGAACGCCGGCTGCATGCACGAAAAAGGATGACGCAATGTTCCGTACATATCCCGTACAAGAGAAGAGAGCAGTGAACGCCAGGATGTACAAGAGAGCAGCGCGCGCCAGGATGTACAATCTTAGTGCTATAGGCGCTCGGGTATTTTTTAATGGGGGGTGCGGGGTGCGGGGTGCGGAGGGGGTCAGTACTTGGATGAGTGACCGCCTGGTTTCATTTTTGTTTTTTGAATGTTTTTTTATGACGTCACGTTAAACTATCGTCCGTAAACCGACTTTACAGACAACCGGCTTTCGAAATCAGTGTAAGTAAACCGCTTGAACATTGCATTACTGAAAAGGAATAACAACAACAACACATGTTTACCGCTGCGTTCAGGCCGTTTTCTAAAGCCTACCTTTACAGCCCCCTCCCCCCAAAGTACAATAACGCGTCTCTAATGGCACATGAATCAAGGGAAGCACCCGAATATTGCTGTATTTTTCACAGCGCGTTCACTTTCAAACATTCTGCGTAGCGCCCTTAATAATGCGTAACAGGTATGTTATGAGTGCAAGATTTGAATATAAATTACGCTGTTAAACATTTAAAATTTGGCTTATGGATGTTATTTTGAACACGAAACGGGAATATGCCGACGAACTTAAGTTACTGAGTGAATGCAAGAACTTTTGGGTCCCAACGGTCATCTGTTCTGCGTGCTATATGGCCTGCTCATTGCCATTTCAACGAGCTAATCCGTTTGGTTATATTATTATCGGTGACCCTGGTTCTACAGATCTTCTTATTCCTGATTCGATCCCGTAGAGAAACCCCAAACATAGCCCTATCCATAGCTCGTTGAGCGATTTTGAGCCTATTCATCAGACCTATATTATAGTGAAGTACCACATATCAGAACCATAATAAATATTATAAACAAAACAATCTTGGTAAATAATCTAGCGATTCAACGAGAAAATGCTGCCAGCATCTTCGGCACAATGCCGCAGGGGCCTTTTTTATTATTAGATATAGTTTAGTTTTTAATTTAGTTTGTAATAGTATTATTTTTGTTTGTTTAGATCTAGTTTAGTTTTTAATTTAGTTTGTAATATTTAGTTTATAGTTAAGTTTTATTCTTTGTTATTTTTTCTTAATTGTTATAGCTATATATTATACTTAATAAATACCTATGTATATTGAAAAAAAAAAAAAAAAAAATCTTGAAGGGTCTTTTTATCGAAAAACGCATTTAAAAAAATAGTAACTACCTATTACTTATGAAACCAAAAGAGTGTATTAAATTTGACTATATTTACTAATGGTTCGGCGAAAAATTATTCCGTAAAATGATTCATTTGGCAAATGTTTCATCTCCCAACTGTTTATTTTTTCTGAAACTATAAACTTTTCGGGATTGTTATAAAACAAACCTAACCTAATCTAAACTACAGGATAGAACTAAAATTATATTTTGTACAGTTTACAGTTTTAGAAAAAATAAACAATTTTTTGCCAAATGAATCATTTTGCGGAATAATTTTCGCCGAAACGGCAGTACCCGACATAATGTACACTTTTACAAACCTTCTCATTCATAATATTAAGTAGTAGCTTTACGTTACTGGCTCACGCATACTTATCCAGAACTTCATAAAAGCAGTTCCTTTCAAATCAATTTCAAAAACGTACTTTTGCGAGCGAAGTTTGAACGAAACAACTCGTAGAGGTAATAAATTGTTAAAAAAAACTCGATCGTCAATCACTAGTAAGTAGATTTAAAGACGTCATCCTATTTCCTGAACCACACCCTAGTATAGACACAGTAAGTAATCTACAACCATATTTTAAAGGTGATCTGATTGTACTGGTTTAGGTTAAAGGTTAGGTGGTTAGGTTGTTAGGTTAAAGGTTACCGATTTAATTTTTCGTTTTAGTTCGTGCATGGTTGTATACTTGGCAAGTGACTTTAGTAATTATGTTTAAGTAATTTTATTAACATTATTTGCTTTTATAATCTAAAAATCATCTATTTACGCATGCAGTCATATGTGGCTATTAGTGTGCAGTTTATCTATTTATATTATAGTGATCCGGATGTCGCGGACGGTACTGGCTGAAAGTCAGCGCTGGGGTGCTATAAAGGGTGTCAGAAGTATGCTGAGACAGTGTTCAATTTACAATCGCAAACAAACACTCTATCTTTAACATTCGTGGTGTCTTTTTTTTGTAAAAATATTGATGCGTCTTGTGTTGATGTAAATAAATGAATTTCCTTTCTTTCTTTCTTCAAAAGAGCACCAACATTCAAGGATAACTAAGTACCGCACTAGAGGATCGAAGATGCGTTGCGAACCTAGATGACTAAGATAAAACACCTAATCCACTGAATAGAGGACTACAAGTACTGCTGCTTGGTGGCAAGATTCGCGAGTAAGGTGGTGGTAGCAACCCGGATGAACCTTGCAAAAGGCCCTGCTACACGAAAGACAACACGCCATTTTGATTTTGTACAAATGCACACTTTCGCATGCATGCGTTCTGTATTGGGCGAGGAGAGTGACGGAGATAGAGCGGATGCATTGGGCAAGCATAATATTAAAGCGAGATCAGACTATTTTCACTCTAAGAGCCTTAAAACATCAAGTAACACAACACACTCGTAAATTAAAATAATAAAGCAAATTTTTCTTTAAACATGCGTTGTCAAATGTAAAATATTTGTCTTGTTTCAGTATTACGTTATCATTCCTTTGAGATGAAAGTCTATTAAGTCCTTTATAAATTTTGCACTACCAAACCGTCGTCAAGTAGTTACTTACTTGGTTTACTATTACTTGTCTGTAAATTTTATGTATTTTGAGTAGGTATGTACAATAAAGAGTTACACTTACATTCGTGTGAATGATGAAAGTTGAAAGAAAATTAAGACTATCGAAATGAAGTACTAAACAGAAATTTTTAGATAACAGACAAACCTGTAGCACCTAGACTCACCCGATCGTAACTCACACTTTATAACTAGATCGCTCTTACCATTCACTTCACAGAAATTTATTCCGGTCCTTCATTCACACAACATAATTTACTTAGTTTTTATTGGACATTTTAAATACAAGTTTTTGGATGCGGTAGCAAGCTGGCTATGTCGCCATGGCGATGGCACATCGCTAGGGCTTGAAACGCAACCTGTTATTTACAGAAAGATTACTTACTGGCTTTACGCTGTGCCACAGGTAGTATTTGCTTCGGTAATCCGTTTGAACCCGGGAACGCTCAAGACGTTTTTCTGCAGAACTTTATATTGGCAGTCACGTTTTATGATTTATTCCGCTGGCGTATATCGGCGGTGAAGCTCGGTAAGAGTTTCGCTTTAAGATAAAATAAATCTAGAATTAAATACATAACATAAGTACTTAGCTTTGCGAGCTGCAGTCATCGACAGTCTGTCTTTTACGTGTTCAAACCCCACGAAACCGCCGTTTTAAAAAAACAAAAAAATTTGACGATTAAAAAATCTACATAATAATTAAAAAAACTTCACACAAAATCGAGACACGAGATTCAGTTAAGAAATACGATCTGTAGAGGAGGACAGACAGCCGGACAGATATACCATTTGTGAGGTCTAATTCACAGTGCCACATGTTTTTCTTTTTTATTAGCTTGACAGAGGTCTCCCCTATTGACCTCCACAACACAATTAATACATGAACCTACAGTGCCACATGTACCTAGGAAAAAAAAAATATTCCCACCAAAGTTGTTAAGCTAAAGTTGATAATCCAAAGGCTCTAGAATCACAGGGAAGCTTAAGTCCCATCTTACAGACGGGTTAAACCAAAAAGTCGTTTCTTGGAAATTGCATGCATTTTATTTATTTATTTATTTATTTAATTTATTTATTTATTTAATATTGTGAAGAATTCAGGTACAGTAACATAGGTGTTCAATAATGCATTCTTATCATAAATCTCACTAAACTCTTACCTTTACAGGCGTTCACACTTTTTGCTTACATACTATAATCGAGAATAAAAATATAAAAAAAAAAAAGTTAAATTACAATTGTTAATGAAATTAAATTAAATGTCACAATAAAATTTCATAATTAATAATAGGTAAAGTATGTCAATTAAAAAAAAAAAAATCATTAACAGAATAAAAACATTTCTCATTAAGCCATTCTTTAGTCTTTTTCTTAAATAAATTTAAATTGCATTCTTTATAATCGTCAGGCAACTTATTATAAATTTTGATACACATAATGTAGGAGTTTTTGGAATTTAGGGCCAGTTTAACTAAGGGCTTATACAATTTATGTTTATACTGACTCCTAACCGTATTCGTACACATATCTTGTTCTTTAGTAAAGAGAGTCTTATGTTTGTGTACAAAAACGCAAACCTCCAAAATATACAAACCTATCACTGTGAGAATACCATGTTGAATGAAATATAATAAAATTCCAAAAACTATAAGTAATCAACCGAACAGATCAGATACAACTAAAAATACTAAAATCACCATAGGTTTGCCTATAAAATTTGAAGGTTGCCCTCGATTTGTCTAGAATCCCATGATCCGATCTTGACTTAGTGCCAATGGGACCACCTCAGGAGTATACTCTTTCAAACAAAAAAAGAATTTTGAGAATCGGTTCACAACCGAGGGAGTAATCGCGTAACAAACATACAAAAAAAAATATTGATGAATTGAGAATCTCCTCTTTTTTTTGAAGTCAGTTAAAAATCAAATCCATCGTTAAGAAACATCAAAGTCAAAGGCGTACTAAAATTAATGCTTTATTTTGAAGTAAGTATCATGGACAAAATAAATATAAATAAAAATAAATATTAGGGGACAATCTTACACAAATCAACCTAGTCCCAAACTAAGCAAAGCTTGTACTATGGGTACTAGACGACGATAAACATACTTATATAGATAAATACATACTTAAATACATAGAAAACATCCATAACTCAGGAACAAATATTCATGCTCATCACACAAATAGATGCCCTTACCGGGATTTGAACCCAGGACCTCTTGCTTCGTAGGCAGGGTCACTACCAACTAGGCTAAAGCGGTCGTTAAAAGATAATAATATTTGGATATAATAATTATCACGAGTGCAGTGAAAGGGCTGGCTTGTCCATAAATTTATTGAAGACCAAAGTCATGGTGATGACCAGGGACCCTTATTTACGACCAAGAATATCGGTAGCAGGGAAAGTCCTTGAGCAAGGTCGGCATTACAAATATCTCGGTGCATGGGTGAATGAAGCATGGGAGTCGGACCAGGAAATTAAGACCCGCATTGAAATTGCCCGTGCCTCGTTTACCAAAATGAGGAAGGTTTTGTGTTGCCGGCAAATCAACCTAAGACTCAGAACTCGGATCCTACATTGCTACATTTGGCCTGTGGTTATGTACGGCAGCGAATCGTGGACCATAAAGGAAGTCACCAGGCGGCGCTTAGAAGCGTTTGAGATGTGGTGCTATCGTCGCATGCTCCGTATAAGCTGGACCCAGAAAGTCAGCAACGACAAGGTGCTTCAGCGTGCTGGTATGACCCGAACTTTATTGCACACCGTCAAAAAGCGCAAAATCGAATATCTGGGGCACGTGTTGCGCCATGACAGATATCAGCTGCTTCAACTAATATTGATGGGCAAAATACAGGGAAAACGGCGCTCTGGAAGACGGAAGAAATCATGACTGCGGAATATTAGGGAGTGGACCGGGATCAGAAGTGCAGAGCAACTATTCCGGATGGCTCAAGACAGGGAGAAGTTTTCAGAGCTAACGGCCAACCTCCAGTAATGGAGTGGCACTTTCAGAAGAAGAAGAATAATAATTATGAATATAATTAAAATAATAGTTAATAATCAGGGCTTGAAGCTTTAATTGAATAAAGATATTTTGACTTTCCCTTTGACTAGTCTAATAAAGATTCAATATTCCATTATCTAAGATGACGCACAGGTTTCGGGTCATTTTGCGGGGAATCCCTAAGGAAAACCGAGGGAAATGAAACGTCAGTGTGAAATCCCCAGATGACTGACGAGAGTCGCGGGATTGTTATATTAGAACTCGGGTTTCGTTGGGTACAAACGTAACAGCATAAATCCAGTGAAATCTTACTAATACTACTAGTATTGAATGCGAAAGATTAAAAAAGTCGTCGTAGACAGACAGACACACGCACACACATAGCGGTTAATTTTTTAACCCTTTCAACGCCAGGTCTCGACAAAACGTAAACCTGCTTTGAATCTTACGTCAATGTGTCAAGATCACTTTGACAATGTACTTTGTGACACCTATATGTGTCGTTGGCGTTGAAAAGGTTAACACCCCTCTATTTGTGTCGGGGGTTAAAAATATGAAATAACAACATTTTTTTAAACAATATTTTTGCTTTTATGCGATCCTAATATTTCGAGGTAGTTGCATGTATCACGATCCCCTGAAGATACTCACACAAAACGGGTCAATAGAGTCGACCAAGAATTTTATTTACCACCCTTAAACCCTAGGCTCAATGTCATTTGTATGGAGTAAAACATCAAAGCCTATTTTCACTTGCACAAATCAATAAATGGCAATCAGCTTTATTTAGGGTTCCGTAGTCAACTAGGAACCCTTGTAGTTTTGCCATGTCTGTCCGTCTGTCTGTCTGTCTGTCTGTCCGCTTTTGTTTATAATAAAATTATAAATATTTTTTTTTAGGGTATGTACCTCCCATAGACGTATAGTGGGGGTGATTTTTTTTTCTCGACTAATCCTATAGTGCGGGGTATCGTTGGATAGGTCTTTTAAAACCATTACGGCGTTGCTAACATGATTTTTCTATTCAGTGATCTGTTTGCGAAATATTCAACTTTAAAGTGAAAATTTTCATTAAAATCGACCGTCCCCCCCCCCCCCTCTAAAATCTAAACTGTCGGGTGGAAAAATTTGAAAAAATTCAGAATGGTAGTAAATATATTAAATTTACAAGGAAAATTATAGCGACTAAAATTATTGCTTGGGAATTATTTGTAGTTTAAGAGTAAATAGTAGCCTAAGGTATAAAACATACCTAAACTTGGAAGATTCCGTACACATACGAAATCCTTAGAAAAATTTTACTTGATTTTTCGTAATGGCTACGGAACCCTATCCTGTTTTATTATATAGTCGCTTTATTAAGCAAACATGAATTAAATCACAGAGTCAGGTATACACAAAAAACAACAAAAAAATAAAATCAACAGACAGTCAAATAAACCGCCTCGGATCATACCAGGCCCTATACTACGAAGCGCGAAATTCGAACTTCGTTTCATGCCGTTCCGCTCACGCTAATGGTATTTATTACGAGAGTGAGAGGGACCGCACGATCCGAACTTCGAACTTCGAATTTCGTAGTAACCCCCCAGGCGCAAAGGTGCTGAACACACTAGCAGCATTACCCCGCTGAACCTCGATAGACAACCTTTGCACCAGAAACGACCCAGAGCGATAGTCAAAATCTCTCTCACAAAGACGGCGTCCTACTTCTTTTAAAAAAAGGAAGAATTGAGGACATTTTGAGGTGTTGAGTTGTTCAGCGGTGGATTTTTCTGACCCCAGGAGTTTGAGGTTGCCTCTCTTCCTTGCACGCTGAACGTGCTCTCATACACACCCGCACCCATCCACACTCCCCCCCTCCCCCCCCTTCCCCCCTCACGCACACACACACACACATTATTCCTCACTTACACTCACCTTTTTTCCATTTGCTAATTTTAGTGTAGTGTAATTTTAGGCATGTCACATATATTGATTTTAGTTATGCTATAAAATAAATAAAAATGTATGATCCAGGATACCTACCAAATACATAATTAATTGCCGCTCATTCTACTAATTTCTGTTGCGTTTGGATCTCCACGATACAGGCTGTGCCTAGTGTGGGGATCACTGTTTCTCTTGTATCGTTTAATTTAAATTTTATGGTCAGTAAATACATTTTGATTTTTTGAATTATGATCAGTAAGGCCCATACTACACGGGCGGTTCTCCCGCCGCGGGAAACCGCTTCTGAACCGCCACTAGGCACAATTTTATATGGAAGTTGTATGGTGCAAACTACACTGCGCAGCTCTGTCGAGCGGGAAACCGCGGCGGGAAACCGCCCGTGTAGTATGGGTCTAATATCATTGGCCTAGTGGTTTGACCTACGGTCTCTCAAGCAAAGGGCCGTGGGTTCGAGTCCAGGCTCGCACCTCTGAGTTTTTCGGAATTTATGTGCGAAATTACATTTGTAATTTACCATGAGCTTTACGGTGAAGGAAAACATCGTGAGGAAACCTGCATACACCTGAGAAGAAATTCAGTGGTGTGTGTGAGTCCAACCAGCACCGGGCCCGCGTGGGAATGGCCCAAGCCCTCTCATTCTGAGAGGAAGCCTATGCCCTGCAGTGGGATGTATAAAGACTGGGATGATGATGATGATGATGACTTTGGTCGACTATACAAATAAAAGTGGAACGGGGCAGCTCATAGAAGCTCAACTTGTGCACATAGCTTCTTAGTAATCGTTTAAAACAGGATATTACTTCGTCTCCCGGCAATTGTTAGCGAAACTTGTTTCATTACATTGGACTTATAAAACTCGAGTTTTATGGGACATTAAAAAGTTTTTCACAAACATGGGAGAAGTTGGCCGGTGGTTCGATTTTTTATTCAGGCCTTTTGAAATGGGGTTTAGTGAGATTCAGGATGGAGTTAAAATTAAAGCGAAGAGTTTAAAATTACGGTGAAGAATTTTGTTTCATTAAAATATAACACATTTCATTGCCGGGCAATGGCTTCCCGTTTTTCTTTCCACCCCTTTCTCATCATCATCATCATTTCAGCCGAAAGACGTCCACTGCTGAACATAGGCCTCCCCCAAGGCTCGCCAAACAGATCGGTCCCGCGCTATCCGCATCCGAGGCCTACCTACACTGCGTCATCCGGTCCGTGGACGCCACTAGAGAACCTTTTTGCCCCATAAGCCATCAGGTCTACGAGCGATGTGCCCTGCCCACTGCTACTTGAGTCTGGCGATTCTACGAGCTATGTCGTTGACTTCAGTTCTAGCGCGGATTTCATCATTTCTAATGCGATCCCGCACAGTAACTCCGAACATCCCTTTCTATTCTTCACAAAATCTTGCCAAAATGTGTCAATACGGTTCAAATAGGTACTTGCGAACTTACTTACCTCTAGTAAAGTTTAAGTAGGTATTCATTATATATTTTTTTATAGTTACATTTATTTTTCAATGAATTATGTAAAACCATTTTTATGATTTTGAATTCCGTATTCGGCTGAATATTTCGCGATATTTGGCCAAATACCGAATAGTAGACGAATATTCGTGGCATCTCTAAACGCTCCCCGCTCGCGCGTAGTCGTATTCGCCCATACGCGCATTGCAAGCTGTAAAGGATGTAAATCCCCACTGTCCGTCGTATCCCGCTCAGGCTCGCTCGTAAATTACAAATTTTATAACCGGTAAAATCCGTGATCGTTTGGCAAAGAGTCGTACCACAGATGGATCGCTGTGACATGCCCGACGAAAACGGACGTATCTCCAAAACAAGTTATTGCGAGATATCGTAGTTGTTTTAAACGAAAAAAAACTAAAAGAATGCAAACACTTCTAATTTAAGCTAGCGAATTAGATCTAATTAGAGTGATTTGAAAGGTAGGATACCATAAGTATCGTAAAGTCCTTTTGACGTTAAAGTTTTGCTTTCAATTAGCTCAGTTAACTCATTAAAACTAATTTTTTTAGTTCCCAGAAGTACTCAGTGACCGTTTTTAGGGTTCCGTAGCCAAAATGGCAAAAACGGAACCCTTATAGGTCCACCATTTCTGTTTCACCGTCTATCTGTCTGTTCGTCCGCGGCATAGCTTAGAAAGAGGCTATTAGTGCTGTAAAGGTGTAATTTCGCATGGATATTATGTAGCATTTACCCCGAAAAAGTGGTAAAATAAATTATTACTATTATTATTATTTTCATTTAGCCCGTTGCTCCCACTGCTAGGCAGAGGCCTCCCCTCTTAACCTCCACAACTCCCGGTCTGGCGCAATGTCAGGCCAGTCCTTTGCGTACATGTTCAAATCGTCCTGCCATCTGCTTCTTGATTTGCCTCGTCATCGCTGGTTTGGTCCATTCCTCCTCATGAAATAGGCTACCTACTCCCCGGTATTTTTTTTACTGTGTCCGATAACTAAAACGTGGAAACAAAATTTTAAGCATTAAAATGACTTAAAGCTCCTGTAATCAAAATTTCAGCACCGACTATTTTCGTAGGGACCGTCTGAGGCTTTTTGTTAATAAATCTGTTGTAGATTATTACTTTTTACGACCTTTTATTTAAATTTGCATGTCATTTTGTTTGTGCGGATGAACCCATTAAAATGACCCATAAACGGATGTCGATTGCAGAATTGGGATGTCCCAATTTTTGGCAACGTATAATAAATCGAAAACCGTTTGGAGAAATAGGCTTTGTGAAGCGTTTTCAGAAATCAGATTCCAAAAATATGATAATCTGAATTAAATAAAGAAAATTTAAGTAATGTCCTTCATTTGACCCCTGCAGTGAATCGTCACAAAGGCAGATATAAAGCAGGTCTACACTCTAAAGCAAATTGACAGTTTGAAATGTTGCTGTCCTGCTTATAATAGCAAAGAGTGACAAAGACAGAACTTTAATCACATGATGCACACCTGGCTTTAAACAGTTGTCATTTATCATAAAGTCCGAAATGTATACAATACTCGCAATGTATTTTTACAAATTTAATTATTAAATTACTACGTTACAAGTAAATATGAAAGAATTTAAATATCAGATTTTAATAAAAAATATCTATTTACTATCACACCATTAAACAAACAGGAATAATCGAAGCTAAAAGAAGAGAAATAAATAAAACTATTTTGTCATGGTTCATTTAGGACCCTAAGCCGTGCTTGTAATATTGACAGTGACAAGACAAATCAGGGGCACTACTACAAAAATCAAAGTTCGTATCGTATCATCCCTCTCACTCTCGTGTCAAATCATATTAGCGTGAGCGGGACGGCATGAAACGAAGTTCGAATTATGCACTTCGTAGTAGGGTCTCAGTAGTGCCGTGGTAGTGCCACAGATTATGTTATGTACGACTTGAATTTTTCTAGGCTATGGAACGTGGCTCTCTCACTGTGACGTCATCCAACGTATTTCTAAAAAAAAATATAAAAAAATAAATACTCAACCAAATTCAAAATCGATGAAAATGGTGTCTTAAAATATCCTATTCTTTCCAAAAAAAATATAAAAACTATAGGTTATTTTTTTTGGTGCATCCCAATTGTGTGGTACGAAACTCCGTATGTGCGTACATGCGTGCGTGCATACTTAATATATTGTGTAAAAGTAAACACACTATTTTTGTATTGAACAATGAACAAAAAGAATGACTCAGTGTAACGTACATGTACCTACAGAGCAGCAAAGGCCAGTATGTATTTAATAGTGGGTGCGGGTTGGGGGGGAGGTGCGGCGGTATTAAAGGGGGTTTAATTTTTGTTTTTTTGAATGTTTTGTTATGACGTTGTCACGTTAAACTATCATCCGTAAACGCGTCTTTACAGACAACCGGTTTTTAGGGTTCCGTAGTCAACTAGGAACCCTTATAGTTTCGCCATGTCTGTCCGTCTGTCTGTCTGTCCGCGGCTAAGCTCAGAGACTGTTAGTACTAAAAAGCTGTAATTTGGCATGAATATAAATATCAGTTACGCCAACAAAGTAGTAAAATAAAAAAATAAAAAATATTTTTTTTTAGGGTACCTCCCATAGACGTAAAGTGAGGGTGATTTTTTTTTCTCGACTAACCCTATAGTGCGGGGTATCGTTGGATAGGTTTTTTAAAATCATTAGGGGGTTACTAGCATGATTTTTGTATTTAGTGATCTGTTTGCGAAATATTCAACTTTAAAGTGAAAATTTTCATTAAAATCGACCGTTCTCCCCCCCCCCCCCCCTCTAAAATCTAAACTGTTGGGTGGAAAAATTTGAAAAAATTCAGAATGGTAGTAAATATATCAAATTTACTAGGAAAAGTATAGCGGCTAAGATTGTTTGGAAATTATTTGTAGTTTAAGAGTAAATAGTAGCCTAAGGTATAAAACATACCTAAACTTGGGAGATTCCGTACACATACGAAATCCTTACAAAAATATTACTTGATTTTTTCGTAATGGCTACGGAACCCTACCTCGGGCATGTCCGACACGCTCTTGGCCGTTTTTTTTTACTAAAGTATGGTATTTGCGGCCCAACTACCGCCCAAACCTTCTGAGAGGCCAGTCCTGCAGTGGGAGGTATATAAGCTGAGATTCTGATGATGTTGATGGTCCTTGGCACTAAACTAGACGATGGTGAAAAGTAGTTGTTTTTAAGGCATAATCTCTGTGTTAACTCATTTTACAAGCACCGTAAAACGGGGTTACTTTAAAATGCAGGGCTACTTTGGAAAACAGTTTTTACGCCAAGTCCCTTTTTTAGACCATATGTGGCAGTGAAATAACTACCTTGATAAATTACCTAACTTTTTACGTCATTTGCTCAATCGAGCTATGAATATTTGCGTTTTTATAACCATTTTAAATCTATCAAAGTAGCCCCAAAATTTCCTAAATTAACCCCAGTTGACCGCAATACAAAACCGAGGTACCTAGTGGTTTGAAAAAGCCATTGTACTCTTAGTAGTTTGACCTTTGATCAATTATAACTGTAGATCCACAGTCGCGCGCCCGAAAATGTCCGAGCCAAATGAGCGCCACTTTGGTAAAAGTGGCCTTCTTTTTTCTCAGTACGTTGCGTGAAATTGTCAAGTTTAGCTGTCAAGTGTCAACCGAAATTCGACTGTAATGAAGTAAAGACTAGGTTCAAATTTCTGTGTAGGTGATGATTTTAATTGTTACGCAAACAAATAAAAAAGTTCGGACATTCTTTGAAGGGGATTTTGTTCGGCAATGTGTATCTTCAGTTATAATTGATCAAAGGGTTTGACCTTTGGCCTCTCAAGCAGAGGGTCATGCGTTCGAGCCCGAGCTCTCACCTCTGAGTTTTTCGAAATTTACGTGTGAAATTACATTTAAAATTTATCATGATTGTAAAGGAAAACATTGAGAAAACCTGCACACGCCAGCAAAGAAATTCAAGGGTGTGTATGAAGTTCTCAATCTGCACTGAGCCCTCATGGGAACGACCCAAGCCTCTCACTCTGAGAGGAGGCTTGTGCCCTGCAGTGGACGTGGGCTGGAATGATGATGATGAAAATTGAACGGCGCTTTGTATAGACTGATCTGAAAACTATATCGTAAACCCTGCCTGTGATCAAACTGGGGCAACTTTGATATTTTTAAAATCGCTATAAAGTCGACATTGTCCATATGAGGTACATGGTTGACATGTAGACAAAAAGAAGATCGATGAAGACATCGACAAAGAACAGCAAATGCTAACAATAACTATAAATTAAAAATTTAAAAACCCCCAACGCAATAATGTCACTCGTATGTTTAAACATTAAGTCAATGCCCGTTATGCGTCTAAGATCCCTTCCGCAGCTAACAAAAGAGCTGATAACTTTGATACGGCTGAACCGATTTTGATGAAACATATTATCTAAGATCCATCATTTTTAATCATCATTTAGAAATATCTATATTTCAGTTTGTATTTAGTATGAAATATATGACCGTAAAAGTAATAAAAAAATGAAGTTGAAAAAAAAAATACAAAAAGATACTTCATAGCATAGCTAACTTGTTTAAAGTTGCACAGTAGCGCCATCTCTTGTCCAGGTGAGCGGTTAGTTCCGAAAGAGTGTTGAAATCTCTCGATAGAGGGTGTAACATAGATGTGTGCTTGTCACTGCATAAGGTGATGATTTAGCAGACTGAAATGTATGATGTATAGGAATGATTCGTGTCTAATCTCTAGACCAGTGGTGGTGTAGGGGTTTAGCACGCAGCACGGAATGCTGAGGACCTGGGTTCGATTCCCAGCATTGGTCTTTTTTCTGGGGTTTTTTCTGTGCATCTATATTTCAGTTTATATTTAGTATGAAATATAAGAACCATCGCCAAGAATCCTGCTTTCTATTAAAAAAAACCGTATCCAAATCGGTGCACCCGTTTAAGAGCTATGATGCCACAGACAGACACACACACATAGCGGTCAAACTTATAACACCCCTCTTTTTGTGTCGGGGGTTAAAAAATAATTGAGTTGGTCAGCAAACTACTTTTTAAAATCGTCCCTCAGTTAAGTCACCCCGGTTTACGGTATGTATATTTTTTTAGGCTACGTGTCTGGCGCTTTAACGTACCTATCTAATCAACGTGACATTTCTTTTCATTTTATTATTGTTCTGTGATAGATCAGTTGTCTAGAGGACAACTTTTTTTAACTTAAAGTTACCCGTCTGGTCCCAATGCGTGCACGTTCTGTATTTGATAAGGTGTAAAAGTTTTATGCATCGTACCTCGTACACGTGAAAAATTGTTCATTTATTGTCAAAAAAGCAGGAGTTTCTCGATTTTCCGAATAAAAGTGAGCTATTCTTAACACGGTCTCATTTGCTATTATTTGTGTATCTATAATAAGTAGGTACCTTTTAGCGAACCTTTGAACTTGAGTTTCATCCATTTTTAGGGTTCCGTAGGTACCATAACGGAGCCAAGAGACCTTTTACTGAGACTTCACTGTCTGCCCTATCCGTCTCTTCTGTCAGAGGGTACTATCTCTTGAACCGTGTTAGCTAGATATTTATTTAAAATTTTCGCCGATCTTGCATTAGAGTGCCCGTTTTAAAACGAAATACTAAAAATAAAATAAAATAAAAAATCAAAAGTGGTCGTCATACAAGAAACGTGTTTTGTTCAGTTTTTTACTAGATTTTTATAATAACTCGATCTTGTTTTATACAGAACTATTTGTAAGACTTTGTTCGGAGGTACGGAACTCGTCGTGTCCGAGTCTGACTTGCACTTGACCTGTTTTTTTTGTATCTATAATAAGTACCTACTTATGTATGTAATGGAATCTTTGAACTTTATTTTCACCCTATTTTATTGATGTATTGACACGAAACTTGGCAATTACGCGTAGGTACCTAGTTTGGATGACATACAATAATATGGTACCACCAAGCTTATCTACCGATGGAGTCAGGACCTAGATACTGGAACTCCAAGGCTACGTAGCCTATGCCGTGATTGGGCTTGTTCGAATATTCTTAGGCGCAAGCCACACAGAAGAGCGTGGGACGGGGGCGCGTCGCAGTCCACGTAGTTTGTTCGCTGGCCGCGTCTCCGCCCCGTCTCTTCTGTCTGCTTTGGTTCGCAACGCTTCTAAACGTTTAGTATGAACACTGGTTCAAGGGGCGCCGCAACTGCGACGTGCCCCCGTCCCACGTCTCTTCTGAGTGGCTTGCATCTTAAGCTTAAGCTTAAAGCCCAGTTTAGACTAGCAAGAAAAATCGCGCAAGTTACTTTACATTGCAGCGTTCGATTGCCCACTTCAAACTAGTTTAGCTTGGCTTAAGGTCGCGGGCAGCAAAGTAATATTATTTCAATTCATTGTACGCTTATTATCTAACGCTGACACTTATCTTACTATAGCATTCGCTATTTCTTTCTGTCAAACGGTATAAGACGGTGACAGAAAGAGATAGCAAGCGTCCGCGCGGTAGACAATCCGCCTCTGGTGAGTCCCAGTTTGCTTTATAAAGAACAAAATCAATTCTTACTGCCTAACGTATAAAGAAATTTCGGTATGCTTATAAAATTACAAAGATTATGTACCTATGACACTCATCTGGGTCCTAGGCAATACATCAGTTACAAAAAGTTAGGAGATTAACATGAATTAAAAAAAAACCGGTTGTCTGGAAAGTCGGTTTACGGATGATAGTTTAATGTGACAACGTCATAACAAAACATTGATGAATTGATTGCATACTTTTGCCGATTGTGCCTTTCGCTGGCTTGTGCCGCGCTCTCGCTCCGATCGTTCATGGGCTCGAGCGTAACGGGACGCGTATAGGGACAATGCGCTATGTACGTTACACTGAGTCATCCTTTTTCGTGCGTGCAGCCGGCTTTCATCAATTTATTAGACGTTGTCACGTCAAAACACTCATAAAATTTCGTATATATATTAGTAGGACATGGATCAAATTTATTCTCTACCTAGCAAAAGAGATTCAATCGAGCCTAGAAAACGTTTTTATGTCGTAAATCGTTCAGATCGACACAAACTTTGAATAAAACAACATTCGAAAACGATCTCAGAATCATAAACATCCCAGGAAAATGTTTGTCATTTCAGATAATAATGGATTGATAGAAAAAAGTATTTTGCGATACTAAGAGATTGCTCGATGAATAGAAAAGCGTTTCCATTATAATAATATGAAAGGTCGCTTTTTTAAGAATGTACTTAAAATAATTGTTTTTTTTTTTTATAATAATTGTTGTTCTCAAAATATTTCAGAGTTTAATAATGGGCAAGCAGTATTTAAAAGCGTATCTATTACTTGTACTTAAGTATTTTGTCACTAGCTGTCACAGCGGTTCCATCCGCGTTAGAAATACCTTCGAAAAACACTTACAACTTAGAGTTTGGTGCGAAAAAAGGTTACGCTGACATTTTTAAAGCACTACGTTCACTCGGGTAACCTTCAATCATATAATACGTAGATCCACGATCGCCGCTCGGAATATGGAGGCGTCAAAACAAGGCAAGTCATCAATTTTATTGCCTTCTTTCGCTCTCAGTCGCCTAGTAACCGTCAACGTGAAATTTCGTTTACAATGCCGAAATGCGTATTTAAAAAATGCAAAAACTTTACATTAAAAGGGCAAAAAAGATGGATGTCACACTTTCAGTAAATAGTTCGCTTCATTTTTCCTAATACGAATTACTGAGGAATGGAATTCGATTCCAACGTCTATTTCCAGACAGAAACAACCAAGGGCAAGCGTAGAGTGAATAGGTCGGTACTAAATTAATTACTGAGATACCTACACCTTTGGCCTTATCTAAACTTTTCAACACATGAAGTAGGGGTCAATTACAGGTAATTTTTATGTATAAAAGTGTTTTTTTTCCTTGATAAGTTTCAAGTTAAGATGAGTAGTCAAAATTTGACTTGGGCCCGACGAGTAATACGCTTAAAATGACAACATAGTTTTCTACGCAAACAAAATCTCATTCCCGTCTTCCGTGAAAGCGTTCAAGTCAATTCGTCCCTGAAGATAAAAAAAAAACAAAATATATCGCCGCATTAAGCCGGTCGCAAAACTTTAAACTCCAATATTTAGTTTAAACGATCGCAAACTTTTTGGACCGAATTTATCGCGGGAACGCTTAGTTATTTTTCAATTTGGTCTGGGGACGCTTTAAAAGTAGTTTAAGCGGCGATTACGGATGGTATGCACGAAGTTTGTTATTGGAGAAGAACGTTTTTTATTTGGTAGTTAAAGTCTTTGCTTATTCTTGCCGCTTTTTTGAGAGATTTTGTTTAATACTACGTTGTGAGCGTTTGTCGAGATTCTTAAATTTGTTGGTATACATATTTTTATGCTTTCGCTGCGAGTTCTTGGCACTGGATGTGTTAATGACAGTTCGTTGTGAAACTATTTCTTTTTCTAGTTGTCATTTTCTCGACATGAGATGAAAGCTGTGTCAGTCTTCCGTTACAATTGTAGTACCTATTTCGTGGTTAACATACGTGTATCTTTTAATATTATTCGCATGTAATAATGTATTGTGTATTTATAGGTGCGACAAAGAAGAATGCAGCGAAGTCGTGATGGCCTTGTGGTTTGACCTTGTGGTTTGTCGTGGGTTCAAATCCCGGCTCGCACCTCTGAGTTTTTCGGAATTTATGTGCGAAATTACATTTGTAATTTACCATGAGCTTTACGGCGAAGGAAAACAACGCAGAAACAATAAAATTCCACCATCGCACTTCCCGCCGTATAGTCTAAGTTCCATCGTCACCATCTCGATGAATGGCAGTCTACCACTGTACGTTTTCTTCGGCACTTCTTGCCACGTACGGTGAAACCGTGGAACCAGCTTCCGGCAGCAGTGTTTCCAGACTACTTATGACATCGGGGCTTTCAAGAAAAGGGTTTACTACCTTTAAAGTCCGGCAACAGATTGACGACTCTCTTTGAGTTGTTGATTTTTATGGGCGGTGGTGATCATTTTCCATCAGATGACCCGCTTGCTCGTTTTACTCCCTCTCATAATAAAATAAAATTAAAAAAACCAGCCAAGAGCGTGTCGGACACGCCCAAGATAGGGTTCCGTAGCCATTACGAAAAATCAAGTACTATTTTTCGAAGGATTTCGTATGTGTACGGAATCTTCCAAGTTAGGTATCGTCAATACTTTGAAAAAAGCTCGTATCTCAAAATCGTTAATCTGGCAAAGTGAACTTTATTACGCGCATATCAAGGTTCAGTTTTGTTTACATGCTGATTTGAGATACGAGTTTTTCAAAGTAGTGACGGTATGTTTAATATCTTAGGGTACTATTTACTCTTAAACTACAAATAATTCCCAAGCATCTTAGCCGCTATAATTTTTCCTTGTAAATTTAATATATTTACTACAATTTTGAATTTTTTCAAATTTTTCCACCCAACAGTTTTGATTTTAGAGGGGGGGGGACGGTCGATTTTAATGAATTTTTTCACTTTAAAGTTGAATATTTCGCAAACAAATCACTGAATACAAAAATCATGTAAGCAACCCCGCAACAGTTTTAAAAGACCTATCCAATGATACCCCACACTATAGGGTTAGTCGAGAAAAAAAAAATCACCCCCACTTTACGTCTATTGGAGGTACCCTAAAAAAAATTTTTTTACTTTTTTTTATTTAACCACTTTGTCGGCGTGACTAATATATTATGTATTCATGCCAAATTACAGTTTTCTAGTATTAACAGTCTCTGAGCTTAGCCGCGGGCAGACAGACAGACGGACAGACATGGCGAAACTATAAGGGTTCCTAGTTGACTACGGAACTTTAAAAAGGCTTTATTTAATTTGTCAATCTGCTGAAACACGTACTTGATCGACTGAACTTCTTCTAGTACTCCCTAAAAAATTTCATTTTTGTCAATTGAAAGAAAGCAAAGGATACAATTAAAATCAGATCCTTAGCGTAGGCACCGTCAATAAAAAAAAACATTGTGTTATACGCAACAAGCTTCGTCATAGCAAAAGATTGACATTTTCTAACTCTTCCCTTCTTCTTCTTTTTTCCCTTTTTTTTAGTTCTTAAGTAATACCTCTTAACTAACTTTAGTCCTTCATAGGTAAGTAAGTACCTGCTTGAAATTCATTTCCAACTTCCACATAAAACAACCTACAAACAATTCAAAACATCCCATCTCGCTCCTTCGCACAAACTTTAAAAACCGCCATATTTGTCAAGCATTACGCAAGACAACGTTATGACGTACAACGATATATCACGCTAAGCGTACGAGAAAATCTAACTACAATACGTCCCCACGTCTCTCTTGACAATTTATCAGGGTTTTTATTTTCGTGAGGTTATATTTCACGACCCTCCAGGTGGGCCTGGACTTGGATTGTGGGACATATTTTATAAGAGAAATACGAGAGTAGGTCAACCTGTATTCAGTACGCGTTGGTTATTTGCTGAGAGATGAATGTGGATTAAAAATAACTTTTGATAAGCAATAACGAAAAAAGCCGTGGTGAGGCCACCTGTGGTTTGACCTATTATGGCCTCTCAAGCAGAGGGTCATGGGTTCAAATCCCGGCTCGCACCTCTGGATTTTTCGGACTTTATGTGCGAAATTACATTTGTAATTTATCATGAGCTTTACGGTGAAGGAACACATCGTGAGGGGTATTTCATCATTTTATCGAAAAACGTTTCACAACTGATTCGTTTCGCAAAATTATCGTTTCAACGAATGCATTTTTTTCTGAAACTGTAAATATTTTAGGATTTATTTCAAGACCATCGTGTAGAACCCTGTAGGTTAGGTTAGGTTTGTTTTATAAAAATCCTGAAATATATACAGTTTCACACAAAAATGCATTCGTTGAAACGATAATTTTGCGAAACGAACCAGTTGTGAAACGTTTTTCGATAAAATGATAGCTACTCCAATTACCCCATCCAAACACCCCACCCCAAATCTGGATAAACCTGCGAAGAAATTCAATGGTGTGTGTGAAGGTCCCAATGCGCACTGGGCCCGCGTGGGAACTACGGCCCAAGCCCTCTCATTCTGAGAGGAGGCTTGTGCCCTGCAGTGGGACGTATTATAAGCTGCGACGATGATGATGAAGCAAAAATGAAGCCGTGGTCTAGAGTGGTTTGAACTACGGCCTCTGGGTTTTTCAGAATGGAATGTACGTGCGACATTACATTTGGAATTTACCATGAGCCATGACGGACAACATCCTGAGGAAGCCTGCACGCATCTGGGAGGAAATTCAATAGTGTGTCTGAAGTTCCCAATCCGCACCGGGCCCGTACGGGAATTACTGTCCGCGGTGGCAACAGAGGTCCAAACCTCTCGTTCTGAGATGGCGCTTCTGCCTTGCAGCAATTTTTTTATTCAGTTTAGGCTTCTGTTGAACGTCGGAAAATCTACGACCAGTTCAGAAAAAAAAACTATTGAGAAGAAACTGGCAAGAAAATCAACAAGGTATATATTTTTTCAAACAGGTCTATAATGTTGTTAAATTACTTTTTCATCACACTTGCTCGTCTATGGTGTTATTCCATGTCTGTATACTAAATGTCAAAGGCCTAAATTGTTCTTAAGGGAGTTATGGATTTACGTACAATTTTTCTACCCAAGGGAGTTCTAACTTTAGTTTTAAAATTTGCAAACAAGTAATTTCAGACTAAGGAGGTTTCAAGTCAGCCAACGTTTTATTAAGTCAGCTAAGTTTTAAAGATAATAATCTTTAAAACTTAGCTATAACCCAAATTTTACAACACAAAACTTATCTACGCTTCATGAAAATTCGTTATTTTTATATTTTAAATTTATAACAAATAGTATTGCAATAATTTTAGTAATATTTTTTTAAAATGTTGGTAGAATCTGGCCGTATGACCTTTCGAATTCTAAACTAAACACAGTTTACATTATCTATGGTAGATGACTCGAAAAAGTGACAATCTGTATTGGCGGGTAGCCATTATTTTATTCAATTTAAGTGTTTAGAGTCAAAATAATTTTATTCTTGGATTTTTTTTCTCGCAATGTGATGAAAATCATTGTGTGTATCACGGGCAGTAAGGGGATTACAAACTCGAGTCATTAAAAGCCCTCCGCCTTCGGCGTCGGGCTTCTAATAGACCCTCGTTAGTAATCCCCTACTTACGGCCCTAGATGCACAATGTACTATTAACACGGTATACGCTATGGCAGTGGGACATTATATAGGCTTGGATGATGATGATTAGTAAAGCGTAACCGCGCGGCCGCATAACAGGAATCCGGGGTGTAAAATCATTCAATCGTTTTAATGTAATAAAATTGATCAAACGCGTGATGTCCCTTATACATACCTTTACACATCCTTTACAAAGAAAACATGGCCGACAAACAAGACTACGACAGACAGTACAAGAAGCGTAAGCGCCATTGTGACTTAGCTTGAATTGTGTTTTGATAATGGTAAAAAATGCTAAGTTTCTTATATTAAGACCAATTTAGAACTGCAAGAAAAATTGTGTAAGATACATTACATTGCAAGGCCGTGAAGCGACCAAGTTTGAAGAGGTCTAACGAGTGCCGCAATATAATGCAACTTGCATGATTTTCCTTCCAGGTCTAAACTTGGCTTTATGTATAGTAGCGGAATGAAAAGCTTCGCCACTTTTCGACCCTAACTCGTTGACATAAAGTCGAAAAGTGACGAACCTTTTCATTTCGCGACTGTACATGGGAATTCTAAATAAAAAGCTTTTCATTTTTGATTTGATTTTTACGAGCAACTTAAAACTTGAACCAAATTATTGTAAAAGGTTTATTTATTATATTACCTACTCTTATTGGTCCGATCCTTTATTTAAAAAACAGACACACACACGCATAAACTAAGTAAATTGCTATTCATCCACAACAAGCTTCGTCTGGTAAAACCACTGGTTATAGCTGGTTTGATCATAAATTTAATGAAACTAATTATAATAATTTAGAACTAGACAAAGCAACCGCCAGACTCAAAATGCGACTGGCCACATCTGCGGCATGCTCCCAGAAAGATGGGTGCGGGTTACCACTCAATGGACGCCCCAAGATGGTTATCGAATCCGTGGTAGATCAAGACGGAGATAGCGGGGCCCAGACATGTTGCCACATCCGTTCATAATAATTGAAGGTTGTACCACCGTTCTTTATACAAATACAAATAGCTTGTAAAACAGCAGTGAGATACACACAGGCTAATAATAATATCTCCGTTTTTTCCATAGGAAGACGGCTGAACTATTTGTGACGTCAAGACCCAAACTAGCAAATATTGTGAAAGTTGTTTTGCTCAAAAACAGACGACTAATAGGCTAAATAAAAACGTTTTAGAAATAATGTCTATTACCGCATTTTGTATTTCCGTCCTGAGAATAATAAATGTGCCTCGACAGATGCACGAAATTCAAATATGCGGGAACGGGCAAAAAATAACGGTTTACGTGTATTTTCAGAACCGGAGTTAGATTTCCGAGTTGTTTTTCGAATAGAAAAATACGGGAATCAGCCGTACGTTTAGAGAGAAAACAATGTAAGTACTTTGGTCGTGTTTTCGTTTTGTCGAAGTGATACTTGCGTTTAGGATAATAGCAGGATTGAATCTAATACCTTTAAACGAGCAATTCTTGTATATATGTATATATATATATAATCAGGATCTCGGAAACGGCTCCAACGATTTCGATGAAATTTGGTATGTGGGGGTTTTCGGGGATGAAAAACGGATCTAGCTATGTTTCATTTTCAGAAAATCGCTTTTACTCGTGTTTTCCGGCTATTTTTGTTTGCATTAGAATATAAAGCTAAATTTCGCTGACTTCGAGCAGATCATAATGGCACATTAGAAATCGGGTGGTCGCGGATCCAGCCGACCTCGGTTCGATACCACGTTTTTTTCAAGATTTTTAGTTTTTTTTTTAAGTTTATTTTTTATGAGAAAACGTCAAGTTTCTTCTTTTGCGAGAAAAAGTTACTTTTTTGTTAGAAAAAGTATTATAGGGAACGTGCAGTAACTATAGGCGGCAGCACTAATGCGACAGAAGAGACACTATGCGGACAGTAAAACAAACTTATCAAGGTAAAACATTCAAATTGATGGCACCCTTATGGCACCAGTTGGCAGCACCGTCTATGTGCACGTTCCCTATTGGGAGCACAGAACAGGAAAAGCCGGTTGTCTGTAAAGTCGGTTTACGGACGATAGTTTAACGTGACTCACCCCTCCACCCCCTCCGGTGTTTTTGTCAAATATCTTGAAAACGGTGCATCCTACGGCAAAATCAATGAAATTTTCATCCCCCCTTTAATTCCCCCCCGCGTTCCCTCCCCCGCATCCCCTCCCCCCCTCTCAACCCCCCCCCCCACCCCTCCGGTGTATATAATCAGGATCTCGGGAACGGTTCCAACGATTTCGATGAAATTTGGTATTTGGGGGTTTTCGGGGATGAAAAATTGATCTAGCTTGGTCTTATCTCTGGGAAAACGCTTGGTACCGAGTTTCTGCCCGAGCAGAGCTCGGTCGCCCAGGTACTTATTGAAGAAGAAAAAACCTCTATGCCAGTCGTTGAAATATGGAACTACAAGGTTTTAACCTGCTTATTCGCAACAAAACGACAATAGCGAAAGAGCAAAGTTACAACGATAATAGAGCTCTGCAAAGAAAAGCGAGAAACAATCATTTTTTCAATGATTTACCTTGTCATGATATTAAAGTTATATTTAAAATGAATTCCGATTGCGATGCATGCGTTAACAAAGAAAGTTAAATAAAAACTTGTAAAAGTGTGTGACTGAGTGACAGTTGCGCAAATAATATCTTCACGTCAACAATAACCGACCAAACACCGACACACGATAATTCTTTTTTTGTTGTGTTCATAATAGTAGAGGAGACGTGGAAGATCGACCTTCACCGATCTGTTAAATCGATGAGACATATTTTTTATCAAATATAATTTATAAACAAATATGCCTATGATAACTTGCCTATCGAAAAGTGTTCATAGATTTTTTTTTTGTTTTTTTTGTCGAGTGCCTTTAGCCATCTTCCAGCTCCATCATCAGACCCTGGTTACCATCTGGGATCAAAGTACTCGTCAAGACAAATCAAACTAATCCAAACTCGATGGGGTAATTCGCAATTTCATTAATTCAGTATGGCCAAAGGCACTCCACAATAAAACGACACAACCCCATCGAGTTTGGACTCGTTTGATTCGTCTTGACGAGTACTTTGATCCCAGATGGTAACCAGAGTCTGATGATGGAGCTGGAAGATGGTTAAAGGCACTCAAAAATAAAACTAAAAAAAAATAGCTATGAACACTTTTCGATAGGCAAGTTATCTAGGCGTGTTTGTTTATTTATAAATTATATTTGATAAAAAAATATGTCCCATCGAGTTAACAGATCGATGAAGGTCGATCTTCAACGGCTCTTAGACTATAACAGGGTTTTCAAATTTAACGTTAACCAATGTACCGTTACTTATACTACTTTTTACCGGTAAAAAAATGGTAATGTTACCAGCTGTGCATTGAGCTAACGTTAAGTCAAAGGTTTCGTTAAATCATTTTTAACGTTATTAGGTTACGATAATAGCAGCTTATTTATTTTTGATTCACTGATGGATGGATATATTCTAGGTAAGAATCTTCCTTCACTTCATGCACGCTCACGGTAACCATGGCAACAACGCCAATCAACCAGCGCGTCTATCGGTAGCGCAGCTTGGCAACGTAGCATTACCGATTAAAATAGTGTTACTATGGTAACGTTATAATAATGTGAATTGGATAACGTTAACAAGCCCTGCAATGAAAAGTAAAATTACCGATAAAAATAACGTTAATTGGGTAAAGTTATAATAATGATATGTTATCAATTAACGTTATAATTTACTACCGTTACTAAGGTATTTTTATGATTTTACTGTTTCCTAACGTTACTCATAATGTGAATTTGGTAACGTTAACAAGCTGGTTCATAATTGTCAGGACAAGGTTTTTATCAAAACAAAACTTCAATGGAGGCGAAGCCGTGGACATCAGCTAGTTATAAATAGATTTTAACTATATAAAACGCTACAGTATTTCAGTTCACTAAAAGAGCTAAGAATGGCTTACCAGAATATGTTTAAAATGTATTTAATGCAACACGACTCGCGCATCAGCTGTGAGTGAAGCATTATATTCAGCCAATTATTTCGAGGACTCCATTCTGTTATTTTCACTTGTTTTAAATGCATTTAAATCCATAGCTAGATCGTTTACCTGAATGAATCGTCGCTCGCGCGGTACAGGGGATGGGGGTATGACGACCAAGGGGCCGAGAGAGTTACGGTCGGCGAGCACACGAGACGCGTTCGCCGCCCGCACCTCTCCCGGCCCTCTTTGTCGTCATAGCCCCCCAGCCCCTGTACCGCGCGAGTGAGGACTCACTTAAGATGCTGTCAACACCAACGTCGGCGCACACTGTCTATTTGTATCGGAGTAAACGAGATGCCGCTATTACTGGGCAGCCGGGTATATTGAAATTTATCGGGCAAATATTGAATTAAAAAAAAACTGTGGATTATTTGTGAAATATGACTCGTTAGCGGTTTAGGTATGAATATGTTCACTTCATGTTTTTAATTGCAGACGCATACGCCAAAAAAATAAAGACATAGAACCGTTTAATGATGATTTTAAGACCTATCTTTGCAATTATTTTCTATCGAGCCGATTTCGTCCAATTAAAAATAAAAAAAAAAAAAAAAAAATTAGGTGTTGTCAGCCTCTTAAACGGTTTAACTATGAGACCAAATTTTATTTAACATTAACAATATATCATATTAAGATTACTAGCTTTTACCGCGAATTTGTATGTGCAGAAATACAAACATCTCTCACCCTAAACGCATATTCCTGCTCCGTTCCGTCGTGGGTAAATAAAAATACTAGATTTTCCCGCGGCTTCGTCCGTGTAGAATTCAAATTTGAGGTAAAGCTTCTTCATCTTTTTAATTGAATAAAGCAAAAATGTAACAGCAATACCTGAAAATCCATCATCATCATCGACGTCAGTGTTTGACGACCAAATGGCCTAGGGTTTACCTGACTACGAAGCTTGAGTCGCGTCGGAGCAGATACTTGTATGAAAAATACGAATGATTGTTCACAAGTCTTGGGTATTTGATGTGTTCAGTTTAAGTATGTATCTACGAGGGCAGGTCCAAAAGTTTCCGGTCTAACACAGAAAAGAAGTACATATATATTTACAAAACTTCTTTTATTTTTCGACATAGTCTTCCTCTATTTCAATTCAATCTGAAAAGTGCATTGAAATAGAGGGAGACTATATCGAAAAATAATAAATAAATAAATAAATAAATATTAGGGGACAATCTTACACAAATCGACCTAGTCCCAAACTAAGCAAAGCTTGTACTATGGGTACTAGACGACGATAAACATACTTATATAGATAAATAAATACTTAAATATATAGAAAACATCCATAACTCAGGAACAAATATTCGTGCTCATCACACAAATAAATGCCCTTACCGGGATTCGAACCCAGGACCTCTTGCTTCGTAGGCAGGGTCACTACCAACTAGGCTAAAGCGGTCGTTGCATAAAAGAAGTTTTGTGAATATATGTACTTCTTTTCTTTGTTAGGCTGGAAACTTTTGGACCTGCTGCCTTTGATCAATTATAACTGTAGATCCACAGTCGCGCGCCCGAAGATGTCCGAGCCAAATGAGCGCCACTTTGATAAAAGTGGCCTTCTTTTTTCTCAGTACGTTGCGTGAAATGGTCAAGTTTAGCTGTCAAGTGTCAACCGAAATTCGACTGTAATGAAGTAAAGGCTAGGTTCAGATTTCTGTGTAGGTGATGATTTTAATTGTTACGCAAACAAATAAAAAAGTTCGGACATTCTTTGAAGGGGATTTTGTTCGGCAATGTGTATCTTCAGTTATAATTGATCAAAGCCTGCTGCCCTCGTATCTTTATAAGTATGTTTAACCGTTTGCTTAGTAGGTACACATAAGAGTTGATTCACGCGTACCACAAACCACACGACAACCACAACCCCAACACGTGGTCGGGCGCATATTTTGTATTGAAAATCATCATCACCATCATCAAATGAAATTCAAATCAAGTTTTTTCCTTATCCCGTTCCATAGTTATGAGCAAAGGAACCGATTGTTTCTAAATTGTACTTGACACGTAGATTTTAATAAAATAATGGAACAAAAGACGACCATAATAAGGGGCGCTTATTCACCGTTAAGGGTCAAGGCACACCTGAAGTAAATTGAATTCTATGAATAAATTTCCCCCGTACAACACTTAGTGTCAAAGGATAAGCAGAGAGCGTGGCTTTCCGCTTGTTGTGTCGGTAAATACCTTTTTATCTGTTACGTGCCTTTTGTAACGTGGTGTATTATAATAACTGTGTCTTACTACATTGGTGATGGGTAGTTGTTGAGGGAGTATTTAATAAAACACACCTTTACTGTTACACGTCTAGATCTGTATTAAATACTAGCTTTTGCCCGCGACTCCGTCCGCGTGGAATTAGTAATTTGGGCAGCTTATTTTTTTATCCAATTGGCTTTTTCATCAATTATGGCTCTCCTCAGTTCCTCAATATAAAAAAAATTACCCCCCCCCCGCAACCCCCCGCACCCTCCAACCCGCTCCCCCTCACAACCCCCCCGCACAACAACCCCTAACCCCCCCCCCCGTACCCCCACCCTCCCGCACCCCTCTGCACCCCCCGTACGCCCTCCCACATAGCACCCCCCGCACACTTGCGTTCGTCCCAAGTCAAGCGTGCCTATGCCTATTATAGAAGTTTTACTTCAAGTTTTTTTTTGTCAAATATCTTGAAAACGGTGCATCCTACGGCAAAATCAATGAAATTTTCATCCCCCTTTACTACTACCGCACCCCCTCCCCCGCACCCTCACCCCACCTCAACCCACTCCCTCACCCCCCGGTGTTAACACTGAAAGAATTTTTCAAATCGGAGCAGTAGTTCCTGAGATTAGCGCGTTCAAACAAACAAACGCACAAACAAACAAACAAACTCTTCAGCTATATATATTAGTATAGATGCATAAGATAATGTGCGCATATTGATGATTAACATGTCTACATATAAGGAGTCACTTAGCCTAATTATTGGAGATGGTATCTATACACCACAGTGACAAAAACCGGCCAAGTGTGATGACTCACGCACTGAGGCTCCGTTTAAAGCCAGCGAAAACAAGTTTGTGTCATAGTGTTGTGTAGTGTTTTGCGGATTAGCAGATTTCAGACGTTTTTTTTGAGAGAGGTCTCAAATTTTTGGCGAATTACACCATCGCACTTCCCGCTAAAGTCTAAGGTACATCGTCACCATCTCGATGAATAGCAGTCTACCACTGTACGTTTTCTTCGGCACTTCCTGCCACGTACGGTGAAACTGTGGAACCAGCTTCCGGCAGCAGTGTTTCCAGGTTTCCAGACAACTATGACATCGGGGCTTTCAAGAAAAAGGTTTATATTTCCTTTAAAGGCCGGCAACAGATTAGTGACTCTCTTTGAGTTATTGATATTTATGGGCGGTGGTGATCATTTTCCATCAGATGACCCGCTTGCTCGTTGCTTGAAACATCTTGCCCCCTCATAATAAAAAAAAATCATAATTTTAATTTTGTATTATAGCGTCGTTATGGTGTGTGATGCGATCCGCAATTTCAGATTTTTTTGTCATAGAGGTCGCTACATTTTGAAAACTTTATAATTTTCTATGGCTGGTTTATGTTTGAAAATACACACAAATGAGGATCGGGACCTTCAAAACATGATTCTCATCTTACAACGATGGATGTACCTAGTAGTTGAATTACAAGAACATTATAATGAATAAGCCATAGACATAATAATATGGTGGCTTAGTATAGCCATGGTAGCTTAGTAGTTTGACCTATCGCCTCTCAAGTAGAGGGTGGTGGGTTCAAATCCCGGCTCGCACCTCTGAGTTTTTCGGAATTTATGTGCGAAATTATAATTGAAATAAAATTATCTCACACTGCGTACATTTTACTTAGAAGCAGGGTTCTGCTAACACTGGATTATTATAGTTACGGCTGATAACGGCGTATATTTTGACATACCTAAAAATGTGTACGGAACTATGCCGGTTTTTTTCATAAATTTAAAAGCTTTGGAGACAACGCGTTTCGCCTCTCCCTTATGCCCGCTTCAGGCTGGACTCCGAGCAACATTTCATCGGAAACAAGAACTTATTGCTACCCGCCCCGTAAATAACTGAACATTATTACATTGCAAATCAAACCTGATTTTTCGCAAGGCCCTAGAGGTTTCTAATTACCGGTGAAAGTTTTGGAGAAGTAATAAATTTCTTGGGAGTTGAAGGTGTTTTTTTATTGGAAGGTTACGTGGAGAATTGATTTGTTTTGTCACCGTAAGTCTTAGGTAATTAGGATTGTGTAAAAAAGTATTCTTTTTTACAGAATTGTCAATTAAGTAGGTACTTGAAACAAATTTTAATATGTTTCAATTTAGTTCACTATTTTTTCAATTTAACTAGGTATTGAAATTATTTACGACCTGGTTAAGAATGCGGGATCGCGTTGGATGCGGATGGCACGGGACCGATCTAAATTTTTTACCATGGCAGGTAGTTCCAAATTGCTGTGTGAAAAAGTGATATCTGCATAAAAATAGTTTGTGTTTAAACGTTACTATGTAGGTTTTTTTGAATAGTTACAAAGTTTCGCTTTACAGATGAAGATTTTGTAACTGTCGATGATTTTGTTTTTATGAGTTTTTTATTTTGCCATACCTGTCATACCTTTCTTACGCAGCGATTCAAGATTTCCCGCCATACAAAAAGTTGGAGAATATATATATATATATATTTTGGGTTTTATGAAAAAACCTTTCCAATTAGGTACCCTAATTATCCTTTATGCTGAGGCGGGACCTTTTTCTTACACTTAAAACACTTTTTTATATTTTAAAATTGTATTGTCTTTAGTAATAATTGATTGTGTTTTTTATTTTTGTGTGTGCGATATAAAAATTTTTCATTTCATTTCAATAATATAATTATGGCTAATCGTTATTAATCCCTAGGCCAGAGTCATTATAAATCTGCTCATCCTCCTTTGATGCGATTGGAACGATTTACTTTGGTTCAACTTAAATCGGTATTTAGCTGTTCAGCGTACGGTCACGAGTTCAATTCCCTATGGGGGCAAATATTTGACTATGCAAAACGAGGGTTATTTGGCTAGGTTTCCGACATTGAAGTGCCGTTTTTGTCTTAAAATCTGGGGTCAATGATAGTGAATATTTTATTTTGGATTTGGGAAGTAAGGCCACTTTAATAGAAGAAGAATAGCTTAAAATAACTGAGATTAGTAAGTGAATAATTGTATCAATAGTTTATTATCAAAAATAATGGCACAGAGAGGGTGTTAACATACATATTATTATAATTGTATTGGGTACTACCCAGATATGTTCGGCCACCAGGCATGTGAAAGTTAATGTTAATAATATGTTAAAGTTATTCTTTCTGTTAATATGATATTTAAATTGAGAATTTGTTTTACTATTATTAATTTAAGAAAAGTAGTATTCAGTTCTATTTGGAACTATTTGAAGTAGGTACCTTTAAAAACTAATTTCTTACCTGAAATAATGTTTTGTCGAATGACATATTATGAGTACAGACTAATAGATTAATAAAAAGTTCGCTAGACAACAAATCACACAGGCAACAAATCAGGTATCGTTCTACAATATGCTTTTAAAACTAACTTAATCTAGTAAAATTATAAAGGTAACAAAACATAATATCTATTGAGCATTGCGTCGTCTACAGTATGGATTTCAACCGATATATTGTGTTTTAAGTTTATACATTATAATAAAGTAATTGTATGTGTTAAGCGGATATTACCCCAATTAACTTTTGACTTCTTTCAGTTGCATTTATATCATAGTTTTGTCAAAGTGGAACATCTGAAACAGTTTTATGTCAACTGAAATTTGTAAAACTATTTACATATGGCTGTTTCTAAATATTTTGAAAAGGTCATTTATTAATTAATATACATAAATAAACATTTTATATACAATAACAATTAACCTAAAACTGAAAACCTTAAGAACTAAAATTAATTGAATGATTTTTTTTTTAACTATAGGAATGATTTACAATAAAAACCTTAAAAAATACAATCAGTCAAATAATCCACCCCGGATCGTACTAGGTGCAAAGGTGCCAAATAGACTTGTCGCATTTCCCCGTTGTACCGCGATACAACCTTTGCACTAGAAACTACCCAGAGCGAGGATCAATATGGTTAAATAAAAATAAGCGTGAAAAAGTCTGGCCAATTTCGGGTTACCGTTATAAATGTATTTGAAAAATATAATTAAATAATACGACTCTAAATCTTGTTGTATTACTGTGTTGCGATTTGCGATTGTTTTGCTATGACCTGTTCGAGATGGTCATAGTCATAGGTTAAACCACTACACTACCACGGCTTATTTGCACCAAACATCGTTTAATCAAATCATGAACTCCCAGAATTCTTTCTCTTTATATATGCGAGATATAAATGAAGATAGCTTGGCACCCTTCCCGTATTTACCTGGTGCAAGCTTTGTAAATATGCTTGTACTTGCTTGCACTTTCTTGGCCTACGTTAAAGCCCGCTTGGGATAATCTACAGATCTCATTCAGTAAAATATTAAGTAAGTAGTACATATTTGAAGTTTTGTTTTTTTGTTTTTAAATTTTGCTGTCAAAAAGAACGGTTTAAAATGTTGATACTAAGCAGTAGTATTTGCTATTTAAGTACCATACTGTAGTTATTTGAAAGCTAGACAGAAAATAAAACCAATAATTATTATTATATTTATTTATAATATTAATTTTGCAAAAAGCAAATTACTTGCTCATTTTAAAAAGAACCGGCCATGTGCGAGTCGGACTTGCGCACTCAGGGTTCCGTACACATTTTTATGTATGTCAAAACATACGCCATAAATAGCTGTAACTATAATAATCCAGTGTCAGTAGAACCTAGCTTCTAAGTAATAGTCATCATTTGTCATAATTCATCATTTCGCCGAACTCTTTTTTCTCAGAAACCATTAATTATTCAGGAATTTTGAAATGATTATCCTGTGGGGCTCTAATAGGTTAGGTTAGGTTTATTACAAATAAATTTTATTCTGTACAAATAATGGATTCAGAGTATAAAAAGAGTTCAGCGAAATGATGAATAATAATTCTGACGAATGATGAATTCTGACGAATGATGAATTCTGACAAATGATGAATTCGGACTTTAAATTTCATGCATCCCGATATGGACCCCGTGATAAAGTGTTAGTCCATCACAATTTTTTTTAATAGATTAAACCAAAAACACTTTGAAAACCAGATAAAACCAAAACAATCCATACATTACTAGAACCAAGTGGCGTGACTTAAGGAGTATTCCGTCACGGTGGCGACTAGCAGACTTATGGCCCGAGAACTTGGCTGCGATTTCTGAAGCAACAATTCACGCCAAGTCCAAGGATGTGAGGGCCAAGGTAGTGGAGGTAGCGGGGATGCTGTTCTAGATTCAAGATTCGAAATAAAAATAAATAATAAGAAATAATTAGATTCTAAATTTGGGTTGACCAATGGGACTGCAGATGAAGCAGTCTAACGACAGGTGAACTAATAAGAATATTGACAGTACTAAAGGAAGTAGACTTTTTATGAAATATTTTTTATTTTTTTTATTTTACCTAAACTTAAGAGAGAGAGAGAGATGTTTATTTACACATATACGATACAAACACGGAAAAAAATACATTTGACAGGAAATTTACAAATAAAAAAATTAATTATTGTTATTAATTACTTTATTGTTGCAATTGTACAAAAATAAAATTATAAAGTAAAATATATTTTTTTCAGTATATAGCTTAGTTTTATATTTTATTTATAACTGCAAGAAATTTAATTCTATTAAAGTTTATTAACACCTCCGTTCCGTTAGCTAATCTAAACCTGTACATGCTTTATCCATGTATCCATGTTAGATTTAACCTCTTACCACTTTTATGTCCCCAATACAGAGGATTGGAATTAACAATTTAATCCATCTTGATGTTCACATTTTGTTTTGTTTTCTTTTTTTTTGTGTAATTAGGCTAGTTTTATATTTTTTAATATCTGTTTTGCGTAAGTTGTTTTGTATTAATCTCTCAATCACAGGAACCATGTCGTGCGCACGGTCTTTTTTAGGTTATGTATCGGTCGTTTGTTCTGTTCGCCGCCAGACAGCGCTGCTCGTTGCAGTCGCAACGGCTGCGTTCTGCATACCGCGTTAGGCCGTGTTGCACGGCAGGGTTTCTGTGGCTGATAAAAATGGTCTCGCCGGAAGATCAGCGCTGGCTCCACCCCAGGAGTCCGCATTTATGCTGAGGCGGGACCTTTTTCGTACACTTTATCATATATTATTTTATTTTTATTTTATTGTTTTTTTATATTTTTAAAATTGTATTGTCTTAATAGTTGTGTTTTTTTTTATTTTTTATTTTTGTGTGTGCGAAATAAAATTTTTTCATTTCATTTCATTTCATTATTCATAAAATTTAGTTTTATTTAATATTTTATTTAAAAATAATGTAAAAGCAAGATGCAATTAGAAATAACTAAAACATAGGTTATTCTAATGGACTCCGAATCACAATATTTTCACCATCTTATACCATTTGACAAAAAGAGATATTACATATAATAATTAATGCGATAGCAAGCGCCCGTGCGTTAAACAATACGACCTTTGGTCTTCAACTCTGCCAACTCCTATGACGTGGGCCAAACTAAAATTTTCCCCAAAGTGGCGGATATACGTTAGTACTAGGTTTTATTTGCCGTCACACACTGCTCGCTCCGAGCGTTTCGTAATGAGAGTGCATTGCCACCTTTGAGGGATTTAATGACGTCATCAAATAAAGGGACTTCTCTTAAAGGTATGGGAGTAGAGGTGTTTTTATCACCACTTCGGACGATCATCATCCCAGGTATACTTTCACAGTACAGGCTCTCAGAATGACAGGGCTTGGGACGTACCTAGTTCCCTCGCGACCCAGTGCGGATTGGGAACTTCACACACTCCATTGACTTCGCAGGTGTGTGCAGGTTTCCTCGCGATGTTCATCACAAAGCTCACAGTAAATTTCGAATTTAATTTCGCACATAAATTCTGACACACTCAGAGGTGCAAGCCACGATCTTCTGCTTGAGCGGTTAAAGGTTCATTAGGCAACTCCAGCTAACGCTACTAAAGGCTACTTTTTATACCTATGTTGTATTGAGATAGTTTAAGACCCTGCGAAGGAAATGGGATAGTTTTTATCCCGGAAAATTGTATAGTTCCCGCGGGATAGGAAGAAAAGAATTCTTTACAGACGATGCTGCGGGCAACAGCTATCCACACTAATTATTTTAAATGCGAAAGAGTGTCTGTTTGTCTACCTCTCTGTCTGTCTATCTGATACCATCTGCTTAAACCGATTTAGATGTGTGATGTGTGTTGTGATAGTGTGGAGATAATTTGAGACCCTGTGAAGAACAGAGAATACTTTTTATCCCGGAAAAGTTCATGATTCTCGCGGGATATCGATAAAAGTATTATTTATACATTATGTAAAATTCTTCCAGTACACATAAGAGTGCAGTACTTAATTGCCTTAGAAAATTATTTTGTAAGTGATTATAAGACGCATAAGAATAACAAGTACAATACAAAAAGTGTTAGATTAAAACTATATGTGCAAAGTCGTGCTAAAAATTATTATGGTAAACGAACAAATGGGTTCCTAGTTCCAAAAATTTATAACAAGATTGAGTGGCTAAGAGAAGGAAATCAGTGTACTATAAGGAAAATTAAAAATACTCTCAAAAGGATTCTTTTGCAAAAACTGCCTTAGGGTACATTTTTGCAAAAGTATCCACATCTCTGTATTTATTTGTTGTAACTTTTATTTTGTTTTTAGATGCATGTTTAATTTAAATAGGTACTTACATATAACTAAATTGTAATGAGCGTGTTCTCGCCAACAAACTGTCATATCAGTTTGGCGAGTGGATTTAGACAGTAAGCCAGTATATGTACCTAATACCGTTGAGAAATAAATAAATAAAAAAAAAAAATTCAATAAACCACTCAAAACAAAAACTATCACAAACACAGCAACACGCAAATTATTCGAAGCACACGAAGCATCATAAATACTATGACGCATAAACTAGAAATCCGAACTACCTCTGACACTATTTCAAATACGCGCTGAGCATAAATCTGGTAAATCGCGAACGCTTTTAATGCAAAACGTGGTGATACATTACAGATGGCAGCTGTGTTGATGGCAGAAAGTTTAGTTGGCTAAAAACCGCTCTGAAAGCTGAAACAAGTCTACAAAAGGGGAATCAGCTCTAGTGATATAAAATTTAGTCAGAATTCATCATTTCACAGAACTCTTTTTAGGGTTCGTAGTCAACTAGGAACCCTTATAGTTTCGCCATGTCTGTCCGTCTGTCTGTCTGTCTGTCTGTCTGTCCGCGGCTAAGCTCAGAGACTGTTAGTACTAGAAAACTGTAATTTGGCATGAATATATATATTAGTCAAGCCGACAAAGTGGTTAAATAAAAAAAACTAAAAAAATTTTTTTTAGGGTACCTCCCATAGACGTAAAGTGGGGGTGTTTTTTTTTCTCGACTAACCCTATAGTGTGGGGTATCGTTGGATAGGTCTTTTAAAACCATTGCGGGGTTGTTTACATGATTTTTGTATTCAGTGATTTGTTTGTGAAATATTCAACTTTAAAATGAAAATTTTCATTAAAATCAACCGCCCCCCCCCCTCTAAAATCTAAACTATTAGGTGGAAAAATTTGAAAAAATTCAAAATGGTAGTAAATATATTAAATTTACAAGGAAAATTATAGCGGCTAAGATTGCTTGGGAATTATTTGTAGTTTAAGAGTAAATAGTAGCCTAAGGTATTAAACATACCGTCACTACTTTGAAAATCTCGTATCTCATATCAGCATGTAAACAAAACTGAACCTTGATATGCGCGTAATAAAGTTCACTTTGCCAGATTAACGATTTTGAGATACGAGCTTTTTTCAAAGTATTGACGATACCTAACTTGGAAGATTCCGTACACATACGAAATCCTTAGAAAAATATTACTTGATTTTTTCGTAATGGCTACGGAACCCTATCTTGGGCGTGTCCGACACGCTCTTGGCCGGTTTTTTCTCAGAATCCAATATTTTTATTTTATTTTATTAATTTGGGTAACAAGCATCAAATATAACACAGTTGAATATAAAGACACATTAACATAAACATAAGCCAAAGTAGTTTCCACTTATACAAAAACAATTTTTGCATGTTTTGTTGCTTTTTGTTTTTGTTGGTTTTTTGTTTCAGGAGTTTTTAAATTGTTATCCTGTAGGACTGTAGTATAGGTTTGGTTTGTTTTATAACAATTCCGCACAATTAATTGATTCTGAGTAAAAAGAGTTCAGCGAAATGAAAAATTCTGACTTTAAATTTTATGCATCCCGATATTGACCCCTACAAAAACTAAAGCCACGATTCCACCTAACCCTACTAGAATGTAACCACCGGAATGTCTACCTACACGGATCTTTAGAGGAACTCTTACGTATAGTTTTGTCCATCCGCGACTTGGCTTAAAAATCAAAAATAGGTACTCAGAGGACAGTTTTTTAAAGTCACGTAATTCGATAAATATAAAAATAAAAATTTTAAAAACCCCCAACGCAATTATTTCACTGGTATGTTTGAACATTAATAAGTCAATGCCCATAATAATACGTCTAAGATCCCTTCCGCAGCTAACAAAAGAGCTGATAGGTAACTTTAAAACCGCTAAACCGATGTTGATGAAACATGTCTATTGTCTAAGAACCATCGCCAAGACACCTGCTTTCAAATAAAAAACCCGTTGAAGACAGATTGACGCGCACGCACCCACACACACACACACACACACACACACACACACACATTGCAGTCCAACTTATAACACCTCTATTTTTGTGTGGGGGGTTAAAAATTATCCTTTCTCTCAAAAACTAAAACTAAAAAACCAAACCGAAGGTACAAACCAAACTAAGCCTAAAATAAAAGAACAATAAGCAAAAACCAAAACATATTATTACAAAGATTACATCACAGCGTTTCACAAAAGATGCCCCTACCTTTTTACATACCCATCTACTTTGTGAACCTGAGCGAAAGTCAAATGACTTTATTATTTACATACGCACGTTCGGGCGTACGGGAGACGTGACGTCATCAGACATCCCCTTGCAGGGCCAAATAGGCCAAATAGTCTTTTGTAATAAGACGATACGATGTGTGCGAGACTTTAGAAAATTTTAATTATATCCAAACTAAGAAAATTCTTCAAGAAGCGCTTCAACACATGTCCTGAAGATACAGAACTATTATTAGTTGTAAAATAAACATAGTTTAGTTCAGTTAGTAAGATGATTCTATTAGTTAGTTAGTTACTTTACATAAATTTCTACAATTTAAATTGTCCCTAATGATAAGAACTTCTTGCAACTAGTTTTTGTTTTTTTTTTGCATGTAATTTAATATTGAAGTACTTACCTAGTTTTGTTTAGCTCTCTTTTAGGTACACCTGAAACACAGGAATTTTTCTAGTTCAGGTATATATAACTAGTTTTTGTTCTAATGTAAAATATTTAAGTTTTTAAGTTATATAATTGTACCTAAATGTAAAATTTTATAAAGATTTATTATTATTTATTAAAAATTGCTGTCTCGCTGCAATCCCTCCATAATGGTACAGCAAGAAAGGGTCAGCTGCAGCTCGGACCGTTTAGGTACATAAGATTGATCAAAACAGCATTTTGTACTAATAATAATATTTGTTTCAAAATTAACTAGAGAAAGTCATCAAGCAAGACGTCCACTGCTGAATATAGGCCTCCCCCAAGGCTCGACAATCAGATCGGTCCCGTGCCCTCCGCATCCAACGCGATCCCGCAACCTTAACCAGGTCGTCGCTCCATCTTGTTGGAGGAAGAGTAGAGGAAGTATTTTTTATAAATTTAATAATTTTTTTTTATTTATTTTATTTTTCTGATAATGTCGTCGAGATAGGGCAATTGTCATAGTTTTTGAAGGCTCCACTTTTTATGATTATTAGAATAATATTATCGAAAAAACACAAAACATAGAGGCATCTGGCGTGGTAGATATACAGGGTGTTTGGTAGCTACGTGCAAAGCTTTAAGGGGGTGATAGCACAGGTATTTTTGAACATTTTTAGCCATATATGTCTTAGCCGAAATTTGATTTTTTTTTTTAAATTGAAGACTTAGAAGTTTTAGGAAAATACCCAGAATTTGATAGTCACGAGTCAATATTGCCCCAAGGCGCGTTAATTTGGAAACTAAATCTTTTATTTCGGATAGTTTAATGTGTATTGGACCAAATGAAATAATTTTTAAGTGTCTTTCTTGTCACAAAAACAAAATGGAGGCATTCGAAATTACTAAAAATGTCTTAAGATGGAACAGAGTAATTTTTCTGTGCCATAAAAAAAAATAAAAAAAAATCCTTGAAATGTTCAAACATTTTTAGAAACATGCCTGTTTATTGTTCTTTCTTTTAAGGTATCACATTGACATTGCTTGCTAAATCTGAGATAAAAAGGTAAAAACCAAGCTCAGGGAGCACTCGCTAAGTCCTGAAATTTTACTAGTAAATAACACGTGAAAAAGACAAGTATTCGTCATTTTTCTGTACCATATTTAAAATTTCCGAATTAACGCTCATTGGGGCAATATTGACTCGTGACTATCAAATTCTGGGTATTTTCCTAAAACTTCCAAGTCTTCAATTTAAAAAAAAAAACAAATTTAGGCTAAGACATATGGCTAAAAATGATCAAAAATACCTTGGCTATCACCCCCTTAAAGCTTTGCACGTAGCTACCAAACACCCTGTAGATTTTACGGTAGTAAAATATTTGTTCTAATGTCATTATCTAGGGAGTAAAAGAGACTACATTTGTATGAAGAAGTGCTTCGTATCGTATCCTCTTAAAAGCGCGCAAAGCTTCTGGCTGGAGCATTATATTGCATTCATTTTTATCCCTTGCAAGAAAAGTTTTAGTTTTGAAATCCATTATGTCAGATGTTTGACGATTCCCTCTATAAATATTCCTTCTCCTTTTTAAAGGTTGGCAATAGATCAGTGACTCTCTTTGAGTTGTTGATATTTATGGGCGGTGGTGTTCATTTTCCATCAGATGACCCGCTTGCTCGTTTTCCCCCCTCTCATTATAAAAAAATCAGTCTCTTTAGAAACACGATTACTTGTAGTTTTTTCAATAGAAAAAAAATCCTAAGTCGTCTCTGAAAACAAATGAAACCCTGATTACGGCTTAAATATTGCACGGTAGGTCTTGAGTTTTTAAATGATAATAATATCAATTTATTGTATTAAGCTCTCTCACTCAAAAATGCTGTGCCCTTCAGGGTTTCATATGATTGAGTTGTACTTATTTACATGTGGATTGCATTTAATTAACAATAAAACTCTAGACGTTTTTATATCTCTAACTAGCTGACCCCGCAAACGTTGTTTTGCCATATCACCTAGGGGTATAAAAAATAGCCTACGACCTATTCTCAGACCTACCGAATATAGAGAAAAAAGTTTCATAAAAATCGGCCAAGCCGTTTCGGAGGAGTTCGGTAACAAACACCGTGACACGAGATTTTTATATATTAGATATATAAAAATCTAGTGTCACGGTGTTTGTTATCCAACTCCTCGGTGACGGCTTGACCAATTCTTATGAAACTTTTTTCTCTATATTCGGTAGGTCTGAGAATAGGTCGTAGACTATTTACCCCTTTTCTTTGCGGAAGGAGTCGCGGGCAACAGCTAGTATTATTATATAAAATTACTTTTGATCATGGATGCTTGAGATTCCATCATCGAACCGCGCCACATTATCCGACTTTAAACCAAGCGTTTTATTTTCAAGTGAACTTTTTGATGTGGAATTATTTGTCCAACGAAATGATCATATCAAAGTAAATAATTAATGTTCGCATCGTTAATTACTCTGGCAGTCATTTATTAACGGTTATTAGTGGAGATAGTGGGGTATCACAACACGTCTTTGGAAACTTTATCGTGTAGCATAGATTTAGTTTTGTTCTCATAAATATTAATTTGTAAGGCTAGAAATTATATATTTACAACTATAACGTGATTCAACCATTTCAGTCCTGTAATGGATATGGAAGCGAAAATTAAAGCTTGTTTTTTCTAAAAAAAAACTTATTTAACCTTTTCAACGCCAACGACACATATATAGGTCACAAAGTACAGTGTCAATGTGACCTTGACACAATGACATAAGATTCAAAGCAGGTTTACGTTTTGTCGAGGCGCGGCGGTGAAAGGATTAATCCCGTCTCGTTATCCCGCGGGAACTATGCAGCTTTTCGGGATAAAAACTATCCTATGTGCTTTCCTGGGACTCAATCCATCTCCATATCAAATGTCATCTAAATCGGTTCAGCAGTTTAAACGTGAAGAAGTAAACAGACAGATACACTTTTACATTTATAATATTACTAGCTGTTGCCCGCGACTTTGTCCGCGAGGAATAAGGGTATGAAAAATAGCCTACGACCTAATCTCAGACCTACCGAATGCAGAAAAAAGTTTCCGGCCGAGCCGTTTCGGAGGAGTTCGATAACAAACACCGTGACACGAGATTTTTATATAGTAGACTAGCTGTTGCCTGCGACTCCGTCGGCGAAGAATAGGCCTTGTAAAAAATAGCTAACTACCTATTCTCAGACCTACCAAATACAGACAAAAAAGTTTTATAAAAATCGGTCAAGCCGTCTCGGAGGAGTTTGATAACAAACACCACAAATGACATTTTTATATATTAGAAGAAGATAAGAAGATTAGAATTTAGTAAATTTATTTGAAAAATAAGTAAGTAACCAATTTTAACCAAGGAGAGAGCTAGGAGAAAGCTGTATAGAGATAGGCTGCGTGGACATTAATATAACAATGTCGCTTACCGTGTTTTTTCTTAAGATTTTATTACTATACTGGTTTAAGTCACTAAATAAGAAACTAATTTAAATTAATAATTAAATTTAATAACATTTCACTGGCATTATAAATTTTGTAATATGACTAATTAAGAAAAAAAAGCTCAGTACTTACCACGTATACCATGTATAGGCTAGACGACTAAAAAAAACTGTTTAGTCCGTCAGTTAGATTATTAAAAAATATTGTACACGTATTTTTTCTTTTGTTTGACAAACAAAAATGACGAGGATACAGTGCTTAGAAGTTTCGAGTGACGTCACTATATGGTACAATTTTTACCTAAAAGTGACGTCATAAGCCCCCACTCTGGAAGTTTGATGATCTATGCCGTTGTAGATTTTTAATAATTTGATAAACCAAAAAATACGTGTCCCATATTTTTCCATTATCTAACTGACGGACTAAATAGAAAGACATATTTATAACCCAGTCGTCAACCCTATTGTATATTATGCCGTAATGCTTGGCTGAATGCGTATGTGTTCCATTGACAGCCAATGCCTTTATTTTTTTTAATTCATTTCTACCCTTGGGAAGAAAGTATAGTTTTGCTCCCGTATGTCAGATATGATTTGCCTCACTTTCTGAGTATGAGAGATGAAAATAGTAGATTGTTCAACAAGGGAGGAAAATAACTAATATTACACGAGGTTACTTGGCACCCGAGCACAGGGAGTGTCGCGATTGACGCGAAAAACTAATACCAATGACAATTTCCTTGCGGCAACACTGAGCAGCGCCCTCTAGGTGGAATTATGGTAAGTTAATTCAACTGAGTAGGTCGTTGAAGTTAGTTTAAATAACGGCACGAAACGTGCAAGTCTTCAATGTTATAATAGAAAGTGAGGAAGCGTGCAGCTGTCCGGATTCATCTAACTAAAGCTAAGTATCTAAGTATTTATGTATTTAAGTATCTTATTTACTTGGTGAAAGCTCGCAGTGGTGGTATGGTTTCTCTATCCAATTATTATCTCTTTGTGGAGTTGGCTTGCCATGTGACCTTGCCATGGAAGCAGTATGTAACTATGTAAGAGTTTAGCTGGCCACGAATCATATCGTGGAAGCTGACAGAGAGCATCTTAGGCGGGACGGACAAGGTTCAGATATAGGAGTGAGGCGTCTGCGGACGCCAAGAGATCCTATCAGGAGTGAAGCGTCTACGGATGCTAAGAGATCCTATCAGGAGTGAAGCGTCTGAGGATGCTAAGAGATCCTATCAGGAGTGAAGCGTCTGAGGACGCTAAGAGATCCTACCGGGGAACGTGGGTTCCCCATCTTATTAGAGGGCGGCGGCTGCGGCTGCCGTGACTGGGTGAGTACGGTAGCTTCAACCGTCTGGCGCCTCGACCCGAGGTGCCGACGTGCGGCAGGATACCTCGACCTGGATGCTAGCGTCCAGGCTCACTGACATGGTTGGTCAGCCCCCCTTGGGGGGACTACCCTGAGCTCATGTACAGGGCTTAGGGTTTCTTCTCCAGACCGAGTAAGATGGTTCTCTTTGACTATAAAGTGATTATATGTATTTGTACGGATTGATTGTTTAGAGTATACCATACTCATAGAGCGTTGTTACCCACAGATCTCGGTGTGATACATACAGCCGCCATAAGCAAAGCGAAGCAGATGAAGGCTCCCTTTGGCCCTGGAGTAGGGGGACAGAGAGAGCGAGGATGAAGAATCCTTTATAGGATAGTGAGGGTATGTATGTGTTGCATTCTATTTCCCTTATTTTCACTCCACAAATATATACATAATATATAAACCTAATAGATGTTGCCACCTTTCTCCTTGCACGGTTTAACTTGTATAACGCGTGGGCGGCTTGGGGGAGAGGTGGCGACAATGGTGGAGATGCTGGGATTTAGCAGCTAAAGAACCAAGGCTTTTACTAAGATTAAAGAATGCAAAACATACAAATCTTCACTAGTTATATTATAGGCATAATCTTTACTAAGAGGAAACATAGATGGCGCTAATGGTAGCGAAAGCAGAGAGATTTCAAATTATATGTTTATCTTTTGAGGTGTTTTCTTATGATATCTGGTCGACATTAAATTAGGCTCGTTTAAATATAGAGGCTGGCTTCAATACTTATGAATTAAAGATTACTTAAGTAAATGAGATGAAAATAAGACTATTTTCATTCGCGTAGTCGTACCACATTGTACGGAGTACCAACCAATAAGGAGAAATAAACATCATGGCGACCGGAAACGGAACGGTCAAAGCACGGTTTCATTATGGATGGATCTTATTTTCCAATTAGAATGGAAGCGAAAATTAGGAGAAGAGTATTTGAAGATAAAATTAAAAATAAATGGAGCATTTATATGTATTTATTAAGCGGGATATTTATTGCGTTTTTAATTAAGTGCTATACTATCGGGTAGTACCTTCGTCATATCTATGGTCGTACCAACATAACCACAAGAAAAGACGAGCCGTCAGGAGGCGCGAAAACGACGACAGGTGTTGCCACACTAAGAAGAAATTCCCTAATTAATGGGAAATGGGACGATTACCGGGACTAACAATATGATTAAAAGAAAGTGGAAAAGTTATATTTCTAAGCGGATTCGACCTGGGAAACGTATGCCATTACAATTTCCAATTACTACTTATTTAGCAACGTTATAGCGAAGCGTACCTAAAGATAAGTAGGTGATTTACTTTATGATATGTCAATTGTGTAATGTATATTAAGAGCTGCGGACTTAATACGATTGTAAAAGGTTGACTTAGGAGAGTCAGATTATCTAATAAGTATCTTATAAGAAATATGCGCGTAACTAAGGGCTTGTACCTATTTTCTATATTTACTTCGTATATCTTAGTTATGCCTTTAATTTATTAAGTTAGTTTTAAGATGTGAAGTGTATAACCATTCATACGGAATTAGCATATAACAGAGAGAATTTCCGATAAGAGTTCGAAATTCATACATATTTATCGAAATGTCGGGGAAATTAAAATTTAGTTGACGGTTGGCAACTCAGAGTCCAGTTGCTTTGCTTTTACTCGCCGACGTCTTACCGAAAGGTTCGATATATTTCAGTAAAGCCATTTTACAGGTAATTATTGAGGATACTTATAATTTAATGGTACCAACAAAGTGATAAGCGTGTAGTTATATAGGATTGTGAAAAAATGTGTATTTATTTCGTAGGTCTAGCGTACTTGCCGCCGACCACTCCGGATTAGACAAATAAACTCGGATTTGACGAAACCCCCCCTGATTAGACCAACCACCTGGACTAGACAACTTCTCGGTAAGTTTTAAGTATTTACTTTACAATGATAGTGTTCTTTTCTTTAAAACAAAAGCGCGCGATGTAATTAACTTCGGCGTAATCGTGAGCGACCGCGTGTCGGCCATGATTCGTTGAGGTTCAAACAAGTGAAATCAGTTTTAACTACGTACGTAGTAGTAATAGCTCAATAGTTTTAACGATGTTACATTCGAGATACGTATGAACAACAGGTTGACTTCCTCTCTTTACTTTATTGAAATATTTTAACTTTCTAGTAAATTCTTTGAGTAGATTGAGACAACAGTAAATAAAAGTCGACCCTAATAGTATGGCAATACGGTTCATAATAGTGCGATTCAGAGTCGTAGCATCGAAATAACAACTAGGTAGGTACCTATCCCAAGTTTTCTGGACCTTTCTAGAACGTCAACTCGGATTCTCTAGATAAGTATAATTTAAATTTTAATACGCTACCTTATTGGAATTATGTTTGGTTTACGGCGCATAATGAAGGATTAGTCGAGTTTTTAATTTTCTTTCGAATGATCAAAGAGAAGTTGAGTTCTGACGTGTCTTCTATGTGTGTCGATTATGTGTAAATAATTTGTGGTTCTTAAATAAAGGTACACATACCTGATTTATTTTACCTTAATTCAATATTGAATTTGAAGGCCTTGTTATATTAAACTAAAGTAATTTTGTCGTGTGTTTATACAAGTTAATATCTTTCTTGCAGATTTATTTTGGTAACATTTATGTGTTTTTATATTTATGAAATAAGTGTTCCTTGAAGCATAGTCTTATGATATACTGACGCACAGCATAGGCAAACAGTGTATCATATGTCTATGCGTTGAAGTGTTCTACTAAATAAATAAGACAAACAAGTGACATAAAAATAAATAATGAAGTGTTCTACTAAATAAATAAAACAAACAAGTGACATAAAAATAAATAATTATTAATTTTCGTTAGGCTGAGAGTAGACTTGAAGTAGTGGCACTGGCCTAACAGTAAATGTTGTATTTTGGTAGCAGTGCATAAACGTCAATGCCACTTACTGACATTGACAGCTATTAGCCCAGTGTAAGTGTAACTTTTATACGAAAGTGTGTATGTTATGTTGTTTACCACCCATTTGCTTCCTTTCTTGGTATTTTTAAATGAATCTTTGGGTTTATATTTAGGTCAATGGTAATTAACTAAATTAAATTGGCTTATATTTTCTTTCTTTGGTTTCAAATTTGAAAAGATTTTAGAGATCTTTAGTTGGATTTAGATTTTAATATTTTGAGATTATTAAAATAAAGAATAAATGGAATCATTAAAGTAATATAAAACAAAGGTACTACGAGGCAGTACTAAATAAATTTGGGGGTGTAAGCCTTTCATACCTATGCCGGTTTGTTTCTATATTTTGCAGGCTGAAGAAAGTTAAAGGTTACCGTCATAATGGATGACATTCTTTTGAGAAGGCTTAGGCTCATTAACGATAAGCTCACTATAGACCTAGAAGCAATTCCTGGTACTGTTAATTTGGAAAATCTTATGCAGGCTCAAATTACTTATAGTAAATTAGAAGCGATAGAGCTCTACAAAAATCTAAAAGGATCTTTTCAAGATATCTCAATGTCACTCAGGGATTGGAGCTCAAATTCTCAGGAATTCATGAAGAAAGTTCCTGATAAATGTAAAGAAGATAAGGTGAAGGTACTTGGCTTACAATGGGACATCAAAAAGGATACTCTTCAGCTAAAACCCAACTTACAAGACGTAGCTGCCACGAAAAGAGGAATATTGAAGACTATCGCATCAATCTACGATCCGTGTGGTTATGCTGTACCCTATACCCTATCATCTAAGCTCTTTCTACAAGGACTTTGGAAGGCTGGAGTGTCATGGGATTCGCCATTGTCTAGCGAACTAACAAAAGAATGGAACATCATCCGACAGAACTTAGAAGCCATTGGAGAAGTGTCGGTGGACAGATGCTACATGAAGACACCGACCACACAAGTCTACCAACTACACTGTTTCACGGACGCCTCTCTACAGGCTTATGCAGCATCCGTCTTTTTAATTTCCGGCTCGGAGAAAAGCTTCATTATTGGTAAATCTCGTCTTATACCAATAAAAGATCAGGAAAGTCTCAAGATACCGCGTCTTGAACTTTTAGGAGTACTGATCGGCAGTAGATTGATGAAGTTCGTTCTTAAGTTCCTCCAGCAGAAAATAGTAAGGCAAGTCTTGTGGACTGACAGCCAGATTGTATTAGAATGGTGCAAATCGGACAAGTTATTGCCACCCTTCGTTGCCAGGCGTGTAGAAGAGATCAGAACAAATAAAGATTTGGAGATCAGATACATCCCAACAGAACTAAATCCAGCAGACGTAGGCACCAGACCCACCTGTTCGAGAGAGCACAAGGACAGATGGTTGAATGGTCCACAATTTATAGTAGAAGATCCGAAGACGTGGCCAACTACATCCGGCAGTAGACCAACTAGTTCTTTCTTGATTGGGGAAGGTCTTGGGAACCAAGAAGACGAAGAGCTCATGGAGATGGATGATCCAGGTATACCTAATGGTAGTCCGATGGAAACGGAGGATGACACAACTGCAAAAGAGGTAACGAGTCAAGAGAATGATCAGACACCGGCCAATAAGTTTCTAAAGTTGAAAGAAATTCAAGCTGAGTACTTTCCTCTAGAGGTAGAAGGAAAGGTAACTAGTTTAAGTTTGAATTTAGGCGTATTTAAAGATATAGATGAGTTACTAAGGTGTAAAGGCCGTATGAAACACGCAGACTGGTCATTTGATAAACGCTACCCTATACTTATTCCGAAAAATTCCGATTTCACCAACGAAATTATAATGAAGACTCATATAGAAAATAAGCATGTTGGCGCAAGTCACACACTGGACAAGATAAGGGAAACATACTGGATTCCACAAGGAAGAAGTCAGGTACAAAGGATTTTGAAGAAATGCCCTGAATGTATGAAACATGACGGAGGGCCATATAAATTACCGGAAACTCCTGCTTTACCGAAAGAGAGAGTCAATTATAGTTCTCCGTTCACATACGTTGGTACCGACTACCTGGGGCCGCTTCTAGTTAACAATGGAAATGGCAGTTGTAAAAGGTGGATTAGCCTTTATACATGTTTAGCTGTAAGAGCCATTCATCTGGAAGTGGTAAAGGACCTAACAGCGGAAGAAGGTTTAATGGCCTTACGTAGAATGATTTCGGTAAGAGGAGTGCCTACCTTGATAACGTCGGACAACGCGGCTCACTTTAAATTAATCTCGGAGATTCTTCAGAACCCATACTGCGTAGATAAAGAAATAAAATGGAAGTTTATTCCACAGTTAGCCCCATGGCATGGAGGTTTTTACGAGAGATTGGTCGGTTTGGTTAAGAACTGTATGAAGAAAACTTTACAGAAGCATTTATTGAATGACAGCCAGCTGGTTACAGTAATTAAAGAAATAGAAGCGGTTCTTAACACAAGACCCTTAACTTACGTGGATTCAGAGCCTGATCATGTATTAAAACCTTCAGACTTCCTTACCATGGGAAAATGTATCATTATGGAAACGTCCGATAAGGATCCTGGTACGTCACAAGGAACGGTGACTAAAGACAATTTAATAAGAGGTTGGAAGAAAGCACTGATAATTCTACGAGAATTTAAAGAGATGTTTGAGAACCGGTATCTCCTTAGTTTGAGAGAAAGATATTCCCACCATCCTAAAGAACCTAGAACAACATCAAAGTTAGCACCGAAGATAGGTCAAGTCGTGCAGATTAAAGGTGACTCGAAAAACAGGACCAATTGGAGAGTTGGGAAAATAGTATCTTTAAGGGAAGGCACCGACGGGTTGTGTAGGGTTGCCACGGTACGAGTAGGAGATACAGAGTATACAAGATCCATCGCGCACCTCTATCCGTTAGAGATCGAAGATGGAGAAGAGCATTGTAAACAAACATCACGATATGAAGAAAGCGTAGAAGAACCTCTGCAGCTTCCTGATCTTCCACGTCCATTCTCATATAACGTTGCCGAGTCTTCTTCTGAGCAAGGATGCACTCAAGTAGCAGCTAGAGAGAAGCCAGAAAAGGAAAACCAGCCTCATGCCTCGCCAGTAGAGGAAAGGTGTTCCTCTCAACAAGTCGTAGAACCTATGTCTAGTGAGTTAAACGAGCCTAAGCCTAAACCTAAGTCTATGTCTGAACCAGAACCACTCGCGGTCGTTGACCTTGAGTTGAGTGAGCACAATGATCCCGAGTCATACCACCTGGAGGAAGTTGCGCCAGAGGAACAACACGGCGAGTCGAGACCTAAGAGAGCCGCAGCTCTACGGGCCCTTGAGAAGATCAAGGAGTGGACCAGCAATCTAGTCGCCGTGCTTCTGCCTGTGGTGCGGAATGTCGCGATTGACGCGAAAAACTAATACCAATGACAATTTCCTTGCGGCAACACTGAGCAGCGCCCTCTAGGTGGAATTATGGTAAGTTAATTCAACTGAGTAGGTCGTTGAAGTTAGTTTAAATAACGGCACGAAACGTGCAAGTCTTCAATGTTATAATAGAAAGTGAGGAAGCGTGCAGCTGTCCGGATTCATCTAACTAAAGCTAAGTATCTAAGTATTTATGTATTTAAGTATCTTATTTACTTGGTGAAAGCTCGCAGTGGTGGTATGGTTTCTCTATCCAATTATTATCTCTTTGTGGAGTTGGCTTGCCATGTGACCTTGCCATGGAAGCAGTATGTAACTATGTAAGAGTTTAGCTGGCCACGAATCATATCGTGGAAGCTGACAGAGAGCATCTTAGGCGGGACGGACAAGGTTCAGATATAGGAGTGAGGCGTCTGCGGACGCCAAGAGATCCTATCAGGAGTGAAGCGTCTACGGATGCTAAGAGATCCTATCAGGAGTGAAGCGTCTGAGGATGCTAAGAGATCCTATCAGGAGTGAAGCGTCTGAGGACGCTAAGAGATCCTACCGGGGAACGTGGGTTCCCCATCTTATTAGAGGGCGGCGGCTGCGGCTGCCGTGACTGGGTGAGTACGGTAGCTTCAACCGTCTGGCGCCTCGACCCGAGGTGCCGACGTGCGGCAGGATACCTCGACCTGGATGCTAGCGTCCAGGCTCACTGACATGGTTGGTCAGCCCCCCTTGGGGGGACTACCCTGAGCTCATGTACAGGGCTTAGGGTTTCTTCTCCAGACCGAGTAAGATGGTTCTCTTTGACTATAAAGTGATTATATGTATTTGTACGGATTGATTGTTTAGAGTATACCATACTCATAGAGCGTTGTTACCCACAGATCTCGGTGTGATACATACAGCCGCCATAAGCAAAGCGAAGCAGATGAAGGCTCCCTTTGGCCCTGGAGTAGGGGGACAGAGAGAGCGAGGATGAAGAATCCTTTATAGGATAGTGAGGGTATGTATGTGTTGCATTCTATTTCCCTTTTTTTCACTCCACAAATATATACATAATATATAAACCTAATAGATGTTGCCACCTTTCCCCTTGCACGGTTTAACTTGTATAACGCGTGGGCGGCTTGGGGGAGAGGTGGCGACAGGGAGGGTGCCAATATTCCGAGGGTGATATTGGTGTTTTTCCCGAGTTAAACACTCTGCTTTTCATTTCGACTACAAGGAAAGTAAGAAAATATAAGTATAAATAAATAAAAATATCTAAACAGGTCAATATGACCGTTGTAAAATATTTCAATGGAGTTTATTGATAAAGAATAATTAATTTAACAAAATTTAGAATGTTCAATATAATAATCATTGAAAACAGTAGATAAAGTATGTATTTTAGTAAATTTATTTATAAAATATGTAAGCAACCAATTTGAACCAAGGAGTTAAGCTGTATAGAGATAGGCTGTGTGGACAATAACATTGTCATTTACCGTGTTTTTTTCTTAACATTTTCTAACTTTTCTGGTTTAAGTCACTAAATAAGAAACTAATGTAAATTAATAATTTAATTTAATAATATTTCACTGGCTTTATAAAATTTGTAATATGACTAATTAAGAAAAAAAAAAACTCAATACTTAATTATTCCATGTATATGCCGTAATGCTTGGCTGAATGCGTATGTGTTCCATTGGCAGCCAATGCCTTTATTTTTTTTAATTCATATCTACCCTAGGGAAGAAAATAATAGTTATCCTCCCGTATGTCAGATATGATTTGCCTCACTTTCCGAGTATGAGAGATGAAAAGAAGTTTTGACAAACGGCCAGTAACAATGAACTAAAACAATTATTTTGCTCACCCGCGACCTTACAATAGCAACGTTTATGCAAGAAATGTGTGTTCATGCAGTTCCTCCACCTCCACACTGTACGAACACACACAAATCACATAAACACAACTATCACCACCACCAAGCTACACTGACGCGTTTCGAACTCAACCAGAGCTCATCCTCGGAGTTACCACAACCGTATGCTATGCTACCAAATGTTAAACTAACAAACCAAAACAAATGTTTTAACTTGTCACTGTAACTTCACAAGTACCCACTTTATTTTTCTTATTCTCAAACTACCCCACAAAAATTAACCTTTATTGACATATTATAAAACTACCTTGAATTTTTGTTTATTTATTTATAAGGCATATTTTATTAATACTAACTGTTCAAATTAGACCCAAGCCGCAGTAAAGGAGAAGATACTAAATTTACCTGTTCATTAATAATAGACCCCATAGTGTTGCACCTAATTATTTCCATGCATTCCAGAGCATCCAGACGCAACCCCTTGCCGCAATAATGTAACACTTCATAAGAATCTGAATCTAACAATGAATGATTTGATTCCAACAAATGTTTTGCAAAATTCGATCTATCTGGATGCTCATTCCTATATGCCGAAACATGCTCTTTAAATCTAGTATTAAAACTTCGGCCTGTCTGTCCTACGTATATCCCATTGCAGTCATTACAAGTAAGCTTGTATACCCCCGATCTAGTTCCCTTATCTACCTGTTCTTTGTGGTTACATAGCCTAGAGTACAAAGAGTTGTTAGTCTTAAAGGCAACATTAATATTGTTTGATTTTAAAATGCCATAAATCTTATCAGACAAACCCCCAACGTAAGAGATGCTAGATCTATATTTGTTAGTAGACTGAGAAGGTAACGCAGCGTAAAGCATGCTATTTACTAACCGTGCCTGCTTCTTTTGAACTAAACTATCTACCATTGATTTTGTATAACCATTTGAGACCGCTATCTGATAAATAGTACTCAACTCTAAATCAAAATGTTCCTTAGAAAGAGGCACAGTCAGCAATCTATTAACATAACAATGGAAAGCAGCCAGTTTATGCTGCCACGGATGATTAGAAGATGCTGGTATAACAGCATCTGTGTACGTGGGCTTACGGTATATTTTAAATTGATGTTTGCCATTTAATTTTGAAATCGTTATATCCAAAAAGTTCAACGAACAATTTTAACAACAGTAACAATTCAAGTTATTAATACACAAGCAAACTCCTTTCCTATTCATTATTGTTGACACACGTTCGCAAAGTTAGAGTTTGTCATCATGGCATACATCACGCAATTATCACTGTCGTAGAAGATAAACAAATTGATTAATTTTGAGATAGTTCTATAGTGGCCTAGGATATAAATTGGTTGACTGTACAAGTAAATATATTTTTAGTAGGTGAGATATTACTTTATCTGGGACACCCAGTAGTTCCTGAATAATTACAACCATTTCGTTAATTAGTGTTACGATGCACGTTAATTTCGATTTAATGTATGTCCCAGGCGATTTATAATATCCACCCATTTGCATATCGAAACTGGATCGGTGACCTGTTTTAATTTTAGCTCAGCTTTTGGCGTGGAATGTATTTAATAATTAATATACTCGTGTAGGTATGGAATAGCAGAAATACCTTGGTAAATTATTATTTCGGTTATTTGTAAATTGAATGGTTTAACATATTTTAGCCGTGGGAATGTGTTGAGTTCAAATAAACTGACAATCAAAATTTACAAAATTAATTTTACAAAGTTGTGTGAAGCGTCTAAAATGTAATTTTGTTGGAATTCATTTTAGGGTTATGAAAACCTAAAAAAAATGGGACCTTTTTGGGGTCTGTCTTTCTTTGATACTCGCTAGCAAATAAAATTAGTATAGTCGGGGTAAGAAAAGGTTCGTCACTTTTCGACTCTATGTCAACGAATTAAGGTCGAAAAGTGACGAACCTTTTTTTACCCCGACTATACCTAATAGGGTCCCGTTGGCACCCTTTACTTACGAAACCCTAAATACTATATATACAATTTCCTATTGACCGACGCCTTCTTCATAGCAATGATGATTTGGTCGAAAGCCTAGACTCTATCGAAAATGAGATCTGGCTAAAGGATAGACTCAAGAAAAGAGAGCCTGCTTCCTAAAATTTGATTTTAGTCCTGTTTAATACCTAGTTAAAAAAAAATCTTATCTCCGATCCACAGGTGACCTTAGGGCTAGTTCTTTCTTCGGTCAACTTATTGGCGTTGCCGTGTAACTTTTTAGATAAGTTACTTTAAGTTTTTTTTTTTACAAAGTTGGTTAAATATTTTTTCCTTTATGTTCAAGATATATTGATATAAGGTAGGAACCAGTTTCAATGAAATATTTTTAGCCAAAGCACACGTTGAGAAGTCTGATACAATAGTAGTTATTTAACCGATTTCAATAAATTACTTCCTCCACTTTCCGTATCTCGTAAAACAGAGCTATGACGTATGACATCATCTCTCACGTGTGCTTAGGGGTGTGGATTAAGTGTCGCCCTCTAGCGTCTGATGTATGGAAGAATGTCCCGGCTGATTCATACGTTTGCGTTTTGTGCGACCCTGGTTGAGTACCATTTGTTTTGTGTGTGTTGAAGTTATGTTTGAACGGTTGTGAATTCTGTGTTGAATGGTAAATAAATAAATAAATATCACGGGACAATTCACACCAATTGGCTTAGTCCCAAAGTAAGCTAGGCAAAGCTTGTGTTATGGATACTAGGCAACAGATAAACATACTTATATAGATAGATACATACTTAAATACATATTAAACACCCAAGACCCGAGAACAAACATTCGTATTTTTCATGCAAATATCTGCCCCGACACGGGAATCGAACCCGGGACCTCAAGCTTCGTAGTCAGGTTCTCTAACCACTAGGCCATCTGGTCGTCAAACCGTGGCCGTGGTGGTAAGCTGACTACCTAGTTGTTATTTGAAATAGGTAAGTGGTTTTTTCCAAAACCGTGGTGGCGTGGTTTGACTCGATTTCTCAATTTCGCAATTTTTCGGAATTTATGTTTGAAATTAACCATGAGTTAACCACACCTGAGAAGAAATTGAATGTTGTGTGTGAAGGTCTCAATCCGCAATGGGCCCTCGTGAGAGCTAGGGCCCAAACCCTCTTATTTTGATAAAGTGGTTTTTAGGATTCGGTGACTAAACGATGTCCAATGGGATCCTAGAACTAAACATCCGTTCTCTGTCTGTAGGTCTTTTGAAGCCTTTGATCAATTATAACTGTAGATCCACAGTCGCGCGCCCGAAAATGTCCGAGCCAAATGAGCGCCACTTTGATAAAAGTGGCCTTCTTTTTTCTCAGTACGTTGCGTGAAATTGTCAAGTTTAGCTGTCAAGTGTCAACCGAAATTCGACTGTAATGAAGTAAAGACTAGGTTCAAATTTCTGTGTAGGTGATGATTTTAATTGTTACGCAAACAAATAAAAAAGTTCGGACATTCTTTGAAGGGGATTTTGTTCGGCAATGTGTATCTTCAGTTATAATTGATCAAAGTTTGAAGCTTAATAAATATACACTAGAAATCATCAGAGATTTTAAATGTTGACTGTGGTCCTGACTGATTTTTGCTATGACATTCTTCGTGAGTTCCACTAGTATGGCCTTTTCTTACATTATAAGACAAATTATCATCTTCGGAGGAACTAGTTTTCGAATGTTTCATAATTATTTATTGTTGAAATTATTTTTAACTATATACGATAGCACAATTGTTATTTTCACTCGACTGCCGAAAGAGGGTTATGTTTTTTGAGCGTATGTATTTATTTATGTATGTATGTATCATTATTTGGCACGCCCTACAGCCTAAACGACTCAATGGATTATAAAGTGTGATGTTTCATTGCATTTGTCTCAGTTCCGCGTAGGTACATAGGGTACGGGAATTATACAGGCGGTTTTTTTTCATCTAGTTTTGAAATTAATTAACGATAAACTTACCAACAATAATCTAATATAAAAAAATCTCGTGTCACGGTGTTCGTTATCGAACTCCTCCGAGACGGCTTGACCGATTTTTATGAAACTTTTTTCTCCACATTCGGTAGGGCTGAGAATAGGTCGTAGGCTATTTTTTTAACCTACCCCTATTCTTCGCAGACGGAGTCGCGGGAAACAGCTAGTCTAATATATAAAAATCTCGTATCATGGTGTTCGTTATAGAACTCTTTCGAAACGGCTTGATTGATTTTTATGAAACTTTTTCTCCGTATTCGGTAAGTCTGAGAAAAGGTCATAGGCTATTTGGTCATAGGTTTTTATCTTCGCAGAAGGAGTCGCGGGCAACAGCTAGTATTAATATACATATTTTTAAAGCTCCTTACTTGATACAAAGAAAAAAATCTGTTGTTGTTTAATTTAATATTTTTATGTGTAAGTTGTTCTAAATAAATGTTTCTATTTTTTATTTTTTAAAACACTTCTATAATTTTTCGCCAAGAAACTCGCCGCGAGTTTCACTGGTACGGCCGTTTCTTACTTTATGAGGCGACATATCATCTTCGGAGGAGCTATTTTTCGAATGTTTCACATCGTTTAGCTGATATATTCGATTCCTTTGATGGTATCTATTTCCACGGAAAGGTGCTCTCTGTTCGTTTCACGGTAACAAGGGAGTGAATGTTTTTCTTTGCTACATGGAAAGTTACGTGGAACTTTTGTTCTATATTTCTGTGCTGGTATTTTCTTATCTTTACTAGGGATACATAAATATTTTTTTCACAGAAATATCCATAAAAGTTATCTACATAATCAGAAGGCGAAATGCATTGTTAATGGTCAATCAAAATTTTTGAAAAGAGTATTGCTGGATAATCTCTCCTGCAATGTTGCATACAAATTTTATTGTTGTCCAATTGGCATTGATCACTTTTTTACAATGTGATCTAATTCCAAAACCATTTCGAGGAATAGGTTTATTAAATCATTTTATAACATTGTAGTAAAAAAATATTAAATGATCGTGTGTATTTTTGCAAAATAATGTTTGACCTTTGTTTGACCTTTCTGTGGGCATTAACTTTGAAATTCTTTGCAACAAGAAAAAAAAGCCGTCCGTCTAGTTTCTCTACACTATTCTCTGTCACTTCGACGTAGTTATCATCTGTCAGTTTAAGGATACTATTTTGAAAAACATTCTTCGCGTTTTTCGTATTTTAATAATGAATTTATACAGGAAGTGTTTCATTCCTACTTGTGGAAATGATTCTGTCAATAGCCCAAACAAATTAATTGTTCGCTTTAGAGAAGATTTACAAGAGAAGTGGTGCCGCAAAGTTAATTCAAAGTTTACAAGATGTACTTATTGTTGCGAGGATCATTTTAATGTAAGTATGGATTAAATCCGCCAAAGAACTTTCAAGGGAACACTCCTGACCATTTTATTTTATACGTACAAAAAATACTATAGCCATAAATCGTTTTTTTTTACCTATTCTCTTGGAAGAATCGGCAACTTTAGTGATATTGTTATTGTAATGTAGTGACATTGTCAGATGACAACTAACCATCGATTGTGACACATTTTTTTTGTCATTATGTCTGTGGTTTATACACAGATTCAGCCGCGGCATGTAATTTACGAGAAGTCGTATCTCAAATTTTCAATAAATTATAAAAAAATATTGGAGTGACGAATTGCTGAAATATTCAAATCAGTTTCTTAAAATGCTCTATATTTTCGATAAAAAATATAAAAAGGGGGGGTTAGAAAAAATGAACAATCCTAATTAACAACTTTGAAAAATGTAAAAACACCAATATAAAATAAAGGCTCAAGACTCAATGGGTCACACACATTTTTTATATTCGCGTCTCTCCTGTGGGCATGACATAAGTTAAAGGTCTACAGCCAATATTTTTTACCCTTATACACCAAAAAAAAATAGTTACTACGACATCGTTTGCTTACCTTGTATATATTTTACCTGTTTTTCTGTATGGTTTTCTTTTTGGTCTACCTACAATAAAGAGTCATTGTATTGTACGGTCAAGGACTTTAATTCATGTGCCACTATGGAAACATTTCTCAGTAAACGTCATAGTGACATCGCATTAAATAACTTCCCGATCACTGATAATACTTACCCTATTTTATTATTATTTAGATGAAGTTATTGTTTAGGTAGAACAAAATAAAATACAAAAACGTGGTCTTTAACCGTTTTGCTGTTCTCACTTACAAGTGCACACTATTGATATTCGAACTCTTAGTCTAGGATCCCACCATAAAAAAAATTATCTAACTGAATTTTCATAGAAACATTGTTCAAATTAAAGATTTCTTCGTACGGAGTCCTTTAATTAACTCACATTTTGATCTTCAACAAAATGGGTACTAAATTTTACATTGGAACCCTGTTTGTCGGATCAATAAATTATATTTAACCTCAGTATCTTCATTATTTCAACTCAGGCCTGATATATCTGTTTTCCTAAAATGTACATTTCTCAAAACGTCTGCATTTTCACAATGTTAGCACTTCTGTTTTGTCAGCTTTCTCAAAATGTATGCTATTTAAAATTTGTACAATCTCAAAAAGTCGTGTATTCATTCATAATGTTTACATTCCTATAATAGCATTACAATATTTATTTAATTCCATTTTTTAGTCTTTGTTGTTATAGCGGCAACCGAAATACATCATCTGTAAAAATTTCAACTTTCTAGCTATCACGGTTCCCGAGATAAAGCCTGGTGACAGACGGACAGACGGACGGACGAACGGACGGACGGACGGACGGACAGCGGAGCCTCAGTAATAGGGTTTCCGTTTTTACCCTTTGGGTACGGAACCCTAAAAAAATACCAGATACTTTCTATTTGTTACTGTTAACGGAAATAAAATAAACAATGTCTATAAGTAGGTAAAATTTCATTTTAAAAATATATGCATCATATAATAATTACGGCGGGATCTTACTCTAACTCTGAGGGTCACTGTCTTAGATGCACTGTGACCTAGAAACCCCGTATCGACCTGTATACCTCGATACCCGGTACACATACTAAGTAAATAATACCAAGTATATCTACCAAGTACACGTACCTAGTATATGGAGCCTTATTAATATTGGCGTAGGTCCAATGCTTCTCGGCTGCACTAAGGGTAATAATATTTACTAACCGTTGCATGAGACTTCATTATGTAGCATTTCAGGATAGTTTTACTAAAATGTAGAACTGGGTATGGGGAAGTTTCATTTTATTTATTTGCGATGGAGATAAACAGGATATGGCTTTTCAAGAATAACAATTCCGGTAAATAAAAAATATGCGGCACAAAGCTTATGCCGTACGTAATTCGGAGAAAAGTAGTTATGCGACCTATTAGACCTTATTTTGTCACATGAAATATCGGTGTAATGAGTTAAGTGATCATTTTTATTCTGTTCTAGTGTTATTGATATTAGTTTAGCTAGGATTGTCAGATTATATTTTAATAAATGAAAGTTGAGCTCTCTTATTCGATCAGATGAATAGTTGAATTCATAAACCACGAAAATTTATACAACGACTTTAAAATAAAAATAATCTGTTGTATATCCTTTCACGAATATTATAAAACTGACCAACCGACCGAGAGTTCTGTACAAGTTTGTAGGTCCAAAATCCAGTGTTAGCAGAACCCCGCTTCAAAGTATAGAATGTACGCAGCAGAGCCATTTTATATACCTAGATAAGATGGTATGGTCCCCTTTATTCTTAATTTTTGTTCTAGACAGACTGACCAACAGACAAATAGATGGACAAACAGACAGTGTGTCGACATTAATAGGGTTAAGTTTGCCCCTTCGGGCATGAAACCCTGACTCATCATGATCACCATTTCAGCTGACATACGTCCACTGCTGAACATAGGCTTAACATACCGGTCCTGTGCCATCCGCAACCTTAACCAGATCGTCGCTCCATCCTGTTGGAGGCCAACCTACACTGCTCTTCCGATGCGTGGACGCCACTCGAGAACCTATTGGCCACGGCCATCAACCCTAACTGAACGAAGATTATTCTTCGTCGACGCGATTTTGTTAGCCAGATACCAGCGTCTAGTTTACACCAACGGCCAGTGGCTCTACCCGGATATTGCAGTGCCCCAAACCAACCCAGAGCACTCTGTTACCTAAAACATTTTCCAATAACTTTACATTAGTAGCCGCTAGCAAGTTGACATTGAAGAGCTGCTTGAATTTGTTAACGCTGTTAGTTCACGATGTAGTGTAAATCCAGTAGGTAATTTGCGAACACTCGTCCTAGCTCGCTAGCTTATACGAAACCGTTGAAATCTGTGGAGGACTGTTGCAGCAATTGCATGTAGACTAGGGTACTGATGAAATTGTGAAAGGTTCTGCTAATTTGTTTGCTCACCGTTATCACCGTCACCATCATTTCAGCCGAAAGATGTCCACTGCTGAACATAGGCCTCCCCCAAAGCTCGTCAAACGGATCGGCCCTGCGCCATCCGCATCCAATGCGTTCCCGCCACCTTAACCAGGTCATGTTCCATCTTGTTGGAGCCTACCTACACTGCATCTTCCGGTCCACGGACGCCACTCGAGAACTTTTCGGCCCCATCGGCCGTCACTAAAGCGATGTGCCCTGCCCACTGCTACTTAAGGCCAGCGATTCTTCGAGCTATTTCCGTGACTTTAGTTCTTGCGCGGCCCTTGTTCATCGTCATATCAGCCAAAAGACGTCCACTGGCTGGAGAAAAGAGTTTTACAACAATCAGTCCGGCACTACCCACATCCAACTGGTTCCTGCAACTTTTACCAGACTTTTGCTTCATATCTTGTTGGTTTTCCGATTCGTGGTCGGCCCACCTTACCCATTACTCTTACTTGTCCATCGGCCGTCGGTTCTACGAGCATTGTGCCCTGCCCAATGCTACTTAAGTCTGTTAATTCTCCAAGCTATATCAATTACTGTGCAATCTGCTAGACTGTGGAATCGATTACCCACCTCCTTTAGGCAATCTCCCTCCGTGGTGTCGTTGAGGGAAGCTTTGAAGAAGATGTGGCTCACACCATCTCTTTAATATATTGAGAACACTGTTTATTTATTGTATGTATTTTGCATATATATGTTGTATATGGTAGTATATTTTTATTAGGTTTCTTTATATTATGAGTTTATGTATTGTATTTACTAAAAGTTGTATTGTAGCCTTTGCTTTGTCCGACTGTCTTATTTTTACTTACTCTTTGTCGGTCCCTTACTAAATGCTCCTTTCATCCACTCAAAGGTTGACTGGTAGAGATCCCTTAAAGGGATAAGTTCGCCTTTGTACATGCATTTCAACGGTTGTCAATAATGTATTTCTTTTTTTCCTTATTTTTGTACAATAAAGAGTTTACATACATACATACATTACTTTGGTTCCCATGCGAATCTCCTCATTTTTGATTCGATCTTGCAGAGAAACTCTGAGCCTAGCTTACCACAGCGATCTTTGAGTGACTTTAATGCGGCAATTACATTAAGTCGACGACCGCTTGTCACATGCAGTGGCCGCAACAGTGTAAAGAGCACTGTAGTCGGCCGCATTCGGCGAGCGACAGCTACCACCGCCTAGAAATGGCCACCGCATTAGGCGGACAGACTAATGTAAAGACGACGTTCGTTCGCCGAAGTAGTTCGAAACAAGTTCGGCGACCGCATTAGGCGAACAAAGTAGTGTTATTGTCGTATTATGCTCCAAACGCACAGAGAGCGGAGGCGTCGCGGTCCGGTGGCGGTGACGGTTGTAATATTCTAACTTGTATGAATGGTTGTGTGGTACGCGCAAATGCGCAATGTTTTCGTCGCGAGCGGGCAGCGAATTCGCCGCGTCTATATGGCTGGGAAGCCATGATGTATAGGTACAAAGACGGAAGTGGGTAAAATAGATGTTAGCTCTCGTACGTGAATGTACGGTGGGCTGCAAAAGTGCATGGACACTTCAGGGCGATAATCGCGTAACATAACATCAAACGATCAAACATTGCTCACGCGATTATCGCCCCGAGATGTCCATGCACTTTTGCAGCCCATCGTACGTCATGGTGTCCCAGCCCTATAGATACGGCGAATTCGATGCGCGTTTGCGACGAAAACGTTGCGCAAACGCGGCGAATCCGTTGCGCGTTCGCTCCGAGCTTTTTTATGAGGCCCATTGTAATCAACCACGTCTCACTTCCATGTGTCATCGTCATCACCATCACTGGCAACACGCACTGATCAAAGACTTACGTCTTGAGGCACTGGCACTGCGACATTTCGGACGTGAAGATATTGCGTAGTTTCCCGGACACTGCTGCACCGAGCTGGATTCGTCAAGAGACCTCTTTCTCTAAGTTGGACTTACCTAACCGGTCTGATTTTTTTATTTATATTCCATACATCGTGTCCATTGGCTAAAAAAAGTAGGTTTGCAAATGGTAAATAAAATCTTCCATGTGTAAACTCCTTGGCTATATTTAAACCGTTTGTTTGACGTAACACTTAATAGGTAATATTTTGAAAACAAAGTGACGTGCCTACACAGAACGACAAGTAAGCATGCAAGTTACGGAGTTAGGCCGGGAGTTGTGCACGTAAAAAACGATATTACCAAATTTTCGTCATAGAATATGCATTTCGAACAATGGCTAGTTTGACTGAGTGATGGCAAATCGCGAGCCAAACATCGCCGTTTCAGCGTAGGTAAAATTGCATCATAAGTCTATTCGGATATTGTTGGACGTTTAGATCTATGTTACTTCATCACGCAAAATTGGCTCAACTGATTTCATAAAATTTGGCACACCGATAGTTCATACCCTAGATAAATAAGATACTTTTTATTCCAAAAAAATTGCATATTTTCCACGGGATAAGTGACAGGCATATAGTTGCCTGCAAGACATACTAACTGCTACATGTAATGAGACTCCGATATTTGGATGTAATTGCATGCATCAAATCTACCCTAGATTGAGTCATACATTTTCATTGAGATATCGGAAGCTCATTAGAACTACATAATGGCGGTCTACAACCCTTAAAATATTGTGTGACTCATCAACGCCCAGATCAAACGCTTGGATCTAGATGACTAACATGTTATACAAAGATTCCCTTTGTGATGTATACAAGGTATACGTAATAACTTTGCGAAATTCCCAAGAGTATGGAGTTCTCCAGCTGGGGCCAAGATGTGAACACAAGGTAACAATAAAAGCTATTTTCTAAAACCACCTCCCGGTCCACTTCGCATGCAAGCTTTAGAAATAGAAGAAAACGAAATGCCAGCGCTATCTCATTCTCATTACTCACTAATGGAGCTTGCTGTTTGAACAAAAACAGTGAGTTGGACTTCGTGATTGGGTTACAAATAAAATCATCATCCTATTCTACACTTCGTTTTTCTTAGCATTAGAAAGAGAAGGTAAGCGATCTTCACGTGTCTTTTTATTGAAAAACACTTTTGAAAAATAAATCACGGCAAATGGGTATGTAACAATTAACAAGGAAATATGGTCTTTTATTTTATTTTCTTTTGGTTTCCTAAGTAATAGTTACTATTTCTTTAAAAGCGGTTGTCAATGAAATGACATATCAAGATTGTTTACCTTATTTCTAATGCTAAAAAAACGAAGTATGTACATATACTACACTCACCGGCAAAAAATTTGGCCCACAGTCCACCTTTCATACAAACGAGGTACCTTTGATGTCTTGGTTCTCTACTAGGCGGTGCTTTGGCTGTGATCTGATGATGGCTACTCCGAGCATTGATAAAGGACATTCAGAGCTCCTAAGATACCCACCTGATTGAATCTGCGTTTAACACGGAAATTATACCTACACATTTAGAAAAACAGCTAAAATGGCAATTAAATAATTTATTGAATCAGGCGTTACTTTGCGGAGGTCCATATTAATGAACTAAAACAATTGAGTTGGTTGTGGTAACTCTGAAGATGAGCTCTGGTTGAGTTCGAAACGCGTCAGTGTAGCTTGCTGGTGGTGATGGTTGGGTTTATGTGATTTGTGTGTGTTCGTACAGTGTGGAGGTGGAGGAACTGCATGAAGACACATCTTGTACATAAACTTAGCTATCGTTAGGTCACGAGTGAGTATCTAATTGTTTCAGTTCATTAACCTACTTAGGTTTAACAAAGTGTGACATGCATTTTTTTCTTATTAAATAATGGTAGTAATTTTTTTTTTACTAGAACTGTTCTAGAACTCGCTCGTTATTTATTTATTTATTTATTTATGTGTTCAACAGCGGTACAATCTACTTTATCCTAAATTACAGAGTGATTCAAAAGGCCAATAACAGAACTCCCCTAATGATATAATTTAATAAACCTGAGTAGGAGCAAACGTACAGTCGAAAGCACAAACATCCACACACCCAACGCGTCAAATACATGCAATCATCAACCTTATGGTTCATGGCATAGAAGTGTATAGATATATTGACGCCCAGGGAGCGCATGTATATTTATGTTCCCGACTATAACAATAAGAAAGAAAGAATAAAAAACCTGCAAGTACATACTTAATATGAGATAACGAGAAAAATAACAAAAAAAAAAGTAACAATAGTGTTGCTAATATATACTAAGCATGTTTGTGTGTGTGAGTGTGTGTGTGAATGTGCGTGCGTGTGTGTGCGTATGTGCGTGCGTGTATGCATTCTATTACCAGGAAATTTCTCTCACAATGGAAACCTTGAATTTATTCCTCGAAGTGACAAATGGGTCCACATCCTTAAAGGACTTATTATAAGTGTGTACAAACCTAGTTAGTGTTGAGTTCTGGGCGTAGTTGGTTCGAAATTTAGGTGAAAAACTTAAGAAGATGACCTGTTGTATGTAGTAGTAACGTTTCCGTATACAGGGTTATTTGTAATTCACTGACATCCTCTTAACTGTGAATTCCTAACACTTAAACAAATGTTTTTTGATTTACGACTTTTTAAAATGGAGCACTTTTTTTTCCATACAAATAAATAATAATAAATAAATACTTCTAACACAACTTCGTACTCTATGGAGCCACGCGCCGCGGTCGTGGCGGGCAATGAATGAATGACTTACACGGCACAGAGTATCGTAAAAGTAAGAGATAGTCTCAAATTTTCAAAACTTTATTACACCAAAAATATTAAGTTATGACAAAAGCCGTAAAACAAAAAACATTTGTTTAAGTGGTAGGAGCTTAGGGTTAAAAGGATGCTAGTGAATTACAAATAACCCTGTATAAACAAATTGACGTTTCAAATTAGAAAAATGACTTAAGCTCCATATCAATTTTGTGCACAACAGGGGCTAAATTCAGGAACGGTCCAACACGGTTTGCGAGCGGTATTTCAATCAATTCAATCAACAATTCACTACTACACACAACACTCCTACATACAACAGAGGCCGTATTAAAAAAAAAAAAATATTAGGGGACAATCTCACACAAATCGACCTAGTCCCAAACTAAGCAAAGCTTGTACTATGGGTACTAGACGACGATAATAGACATATTTATATACATAAATAAATACTTAAATACATAGAAAACATCCATAACTCAGGAACAAATATTCGTGCTCATCGCACAAATAAATGCCCTTACCGGGATTTGAACCCAGGACCTCTTGCTTCGTAGGCAGGGTCACTACCAACTAGGCTAAAGCGGTCGTTATTGTCTAACGCTTCTGACGCCTGCCTTCGCTTTCACCATCTCTTTATATCATCATCTTTCATCGTTTGACAGAAAATACCGGCCAAGTGCGAGACGGACTCGCGAACCGAGGGTTCCATACAAATTTATATGTATCTATGAACATCCAGTCTTAGCAGACCCCTGCTCCTAAGCAAAATGTGCGCAGTGTGGGATCATTGTAGATTGGTTACTGATATAGACAGACAGACAAAAAAATTTATGCTTTTCGCAATTTTTCCTTTATCTGTGCTATAAGACCTAGCTTCGTACCAAATTTCAAGATTCTGAGTTCACGGGAAGTACCCTGTAGGTTTTGATTCCTTGCGAGTTTCGAAAATATGCGGAAATTTGCGTCATAAACGGCTGTATCTTTTGATTGCGTTGGCTTAGATGTTTGATTTTTCACAGCTCCAAGGGACAGTAGACTTGAGTATTTGATATAAATTTCAACTTGAGCCTGAGAATTAGGGTCTTGACAGACAGACGGACGGACGGACACACGGACGGACGGACAACAAAGTGATCCTAAAAGGGTTCCGTTTTTTCCTTTTGAGGTACGGAACCCTAAAAATAGTTATTGCGAAGGCAAGCTTCAGAGGCGTTAGACAATAAGCCCGCTGATCATCTTCTTTAGTTTTTCACCTATACCAGATTATCATTGAGTTTCGGAAAACCTTGTATTATACAGTGCCTTAAAAGTATATTTCTCGTTTGCAATACGAATACAAATAGTGAAATCAGAATATGTGAAGAGATACAATTTTAGTGGCGAATTTTCACTAAAGCTCTTCCTACTGAAACCATTGCCGCTGCATAAAAAATCAACAAAAATAATATGGGACACGCTGAATACTCTGCAAATGAACGTTTTGGAGATGCTAATGCGGTGTATGCAGGACACTCGAGTTTATCTCGTGCAGGTGTAAGTTTGGTCTACGTGGGCCGTAGTACCCAATCGGGCCCAGTGCGGATTGGGAAGCAACTTAAATAAGTATAAATTTAAAAATTAAGAGCCCCAACGCAATTAGGCCACATATGTTTGAAAATAAAGTAATGCCCACTATGCGTCTAAGATCCCTTCTGCAGCTAACAAAAGAGCTGATATCTTTGAAACGGCTTAACCAAATTTGCCGCAATATCTTGTCATCCGATATACCGCAGTGTCTCAAGTCAAAAGTCTTTGACCAGTGTGTGTTGCCAGTGAAGACTTATGGCACTGAGACGTGGCCGCTAACGATGGGTCTTATAAGGAAGCTCAAGGTCACTCAGAGGGCGATGGAGAGGAATCCGCGAGAGAACTAAAGTCACGGACATAGCTCGAAGAATCGCTAGACTTAAGTGGCAGTGGGCAGGGCACATCGCTCGTAGAACTGACGGCCGATGGGGCCGAAAGGTTCTCGAGTGGCGTCCGCGGACCGGAAGACGCAGTGTAGGTAGGCCTCCAACAAAATGGAGCGACGACCTGGTGAAGGTAGCGGGAACGCATTGGATGCGGATGGCACAGGGCCGATCTGTTTGGCGAGCCTTGGGGGAGGCCTATGTTCAGCAGTGGACGTCTTTCGGCTGAAATTATGAGTTGAACCAAATTTGATGACACATGTCTAAGAACCATCGCCAAGAAACCTGCTTTCAAATTAAAAAACCGCATCCAAATCGGTTCACCCGTTTAAGAGCTATGATGTCACAGACAGACAGACACACACAACGCACACACACACTAAGACATGTTTCATCAAAATAGGATCAGCCGTTTCAAAGTTATCAGCTCTTTTGTTAGCTGCGGAAGGGATCTCAGACGCAGAAAGGGCATTTACTTTATTATCAAAGTATGTGTGGCCAAATTGCTTCGGGGGTTTTTAAAATTTTTAATTTATAGTTATGAAGATCTTCATTGCAAAAATTAATGGAATAAAGCGTCTGAGTTCGACTAAATACCATTTTTTTTTCCAAATTAAACAGACAAAATTATTACCTTAATATTAAAAAAAACCGATGGTGATCTATCCTTTTTGGTGGGATTATAATATACTACTAATATTATAGTTCCATAATTTTGTGCAGATTTATCTTTTAACCAAAAAGTAATACTATAGTCTGTGCAAGGCAAAACTCAATACCTTAAATATGACGCAGACCGCACAGTGCTGCAAAACAGTTCCAAAATACGTGCATGGAATACAGGAAATATGAACTTCAAACGAAAATAGGTCTCGCCTAAAAGGCTGCTTGCATTTCCTATGCCGATAACAATATCAGTCTAGTATCGATGTAAATGGAAAGGGATACTTGTTTAATGTCTAAGACAATAATTGGGTTGGGCTCTGAAGAGTTTCAACCATCGTATCCCGTGTTACGAAAATCTAAGGATATTGTTCATATCATAAACTATGAGCACTTGCATTTCTGTGACTACGCGCCACCAGCTCATAGGGATATTTAGTTGAGGAGCTAACCATTATAAGTCTATTTGCGTGGCAAGCGGGATATGACATTATAAACGGTTCAGAGCTCCACCCATTTTTCTGTTTTTATTAACAATGTTAAACAGTGTAGTTTGGTGGTGGTGATAGTTAGGTTTGTGTGATTTGTGTGTGTTCGTACAGTGTGGAGGTGGAGGAACTCCATGAACACGCATTTTTTAGATAAACGTAACTATCGTAAGGTCGCGGGTGAGCAAAGTAATTGTTTCAGTTCATTAAAGAAAATAACATATTGTTAGCACATGATTTCAAGCTGATGATGATAAGCCTCATAAGAAAGCTCAAGGTAACTCAGAGGGTAAATGGAGAGCTGTGCTTGGAATTTTCCTGCGGCATCATACTAGAAATTATGAAATCCGGCCAAGAACTACAATTGGGGATGTCTATTTTTTTGAAATGTATAGTAAATCGAAAACCATTTCGATATAAATGCTTTTTAACTCGTTTTCTGTAGCTATTTAATTTTAAAATTATGTAATGAATCTATTATATAACTAGCCTTCCGTACGCAGCTTCGCCCGCGATAAATCAATTTTCCCGTGGGAAGAGTTATTTTCCCGCGGCCTAGCCTATGTCACTCAGTGATAATGTAGCTTTCTAACGGCAAAAGAATTTTTGAAATCGGTCCAGTAGTTTCGGAGCCTATTCAATGCAAACAAACAATCAAATCTTTCCTCTTTATAATATTAGTATACTTAGAAAATGACTTTCATTTGACATTGGTGTAAATTGCGTGACCGGTCCAAGTCGTAATCTATTCTGTGTGGTTAGAATTCTTCACAATTTACGCGTAGATTATACTACGGAGTTCGATTTGGACCCGCTGTCTGACATCTAGCACTTTGACAGTGCCAGTAAAGTGACATTAGTTACAGTGTACCACTACGCAAAAAATAATTAAAAGGGTTGCCTTATCGTACGCATTTATAGATTTAGAAATTTGGCAGTGTGGGAGCCCTCAATTATAATCTGACGTCATCAACCAAAAAGATTAAATAAATAAATATTAGGGGGCAATCTTACACAAATCGACCTAGTCCCAAACTAAGCAAAGCTTGTACTATGGGTACTAGACGACGATAAACATACTTATATAGATAAATAAATACTTAAATACATAGAAAACATCCATAACTCAGGAACGTGCTCATCACGCAAATAAATGCCCTTACCGGGATTCGAACCCAGGACCTCTTGCTTCGTAGGCAGGGTCACTACCAACTAGGCTAAAGCGGTCGTTAAAATTAAATATTTAATTTTGAAAAAAGTAGAGAACTAAATCACAAAATATTGAAATTAGTTTCTTATAGTACCAGCTTTGCTTAGTTTGGGACTAGGTCGATTTGGGTAAGATTGTCCCCTAATATTCCCCCCTAATATTATAATTAACTTTTCTATACAATAAAAATATAAAAACCACTGGTAATTTTTTTTAGACATTCCCAATTAAATTACTGTTGTGATTCGATGAATCGCTAGACTCAAGTGACAGTGGGTAGGGCACAACGCTCGTAGAATTGATGGCCGATGGGACCAAAAGATTCTGGAATTGTGTCCACGGACTGAACAACGCAGTGTTTTCCGAATGGTGTAGGAACGGTCTGTTTGGCGAAGCTTGGGGCAAGTCTATGTTCAACAGTGGACATATTTCGGCAGACATGATGATGACAATGATGATGATTGAAAGCTTCGATACTAAACTCGTGTAGCTTTTTAAATGCTATGAAAAATGAACCGGTAATATCTAAGAAAATGATTGGGTTAGTAACTTTCCAGCCTTGTAAGTATATCAAACAGCTACCTACAATTTAATTTTAATGTATTAAGGCAAAGCTGCATTACAAATTTTGATTGCCATCAACGTGCAGTTTTTGTAGCAAAGTACGGTTGGCAAAAAAATACACAAGTATTATTAAAATTAATATATATTAATCACACTTATTAAAATTAACAAGTTTGCTATGAAGTATCTTTTTGCATTTTATTTTTTCAACTTCATTTTTTTTTGCTTTTACGGTCATCCCGTGAAATCCATATATTCCCAGCGCTGGTCTTTTTCTGGGGTTTTTCAATGCATCCATGTTTCAGTTTGTATTTAGTATGAAATATATTTATTAAAATTAAGCCGAATAAACAATCAAAATCAGATCAACGGATATGGCTGTCAGTTTTCACATCGAAAAAAGCTCATTTTTAATATAAATGACTGTCCACGTTGACGGAAGCTACAAGAAGGTACCTAATTGAAGTGTTTAAAATGTAACATAAGAGAATAATTATACCCTGAAATAAATGTTTTACAGTAATAAATAATAATGAATTTTCAGATGTATTTTTTTTTACCAACCATATAACTTTGCTACGAAAACTGCACGTTGATAACGATCACTTGTCTTATTACATATTATTCAACATACCTGTGAAATCTGTTGAAATTTCGACAAGACAAAGAGTTTTTCAGCACGCGCACGTATCTAAAACGAACGTGGCAAGATATCTAATATTCAGTGGGCGGAAATTGCAAAAACCAGTCCCAGCTTCCGTTTCCGAGTTTCAACAATTAATATTCATTTTTTATACGACTGCGTATAAGCTAGAATACATACAAACGTCCTAAAAACAATTTAGTTATCTACTCCAGATAATCATTTATAAACAACTCGACTCCATTTGCGAAGAATTCACTAGTTGCTATCCCGCGGGAACTACAATTTTCGTTGATAAAACTATCCCATGCCTTTCATAGGGTTTTAAACTATCTCCACACCAGATTTCATCTAAATCGGTTCAGCACTTATTGATTTCCCATGCAAACTTCCACCTTCCTTTTATAACCCCCTTAAAGGATGTTTTTTGGGATAATTCAAATTCAAATATTATTTGTTTCAGATAACAAGGATCCATGAGTAATAATTATTGTAACTAAGCTTAATAAAACAAAATAAAAATAAAATAGATAAAAATCAGCCAAGCACGAGTTGGACTCGCGCATGAAGGGTTCCGTACCATTATCTATAAAAACGGCAAAAAAACACGTTTGTTGTATGGGAGCCCCCTTAAATATTTGTTTTATTTTTAAAGTGAATATATAAATAAATATTCAATGAATATTTCAAGCATCTACCTGTTGCCGTTATCAATATCGAGTTTCAATTCAAGTTTGTTGTATGGGCGCCACCTTAAATATTTATTTTAATCTGTTTTTTAGTATTTGTTGTTATAACGGCAACCGAAATACATCATCTGTAAAAATTTCAACTGTCTAGCTATCACGGTTCATGAAGTACAGCCTGGTGACAGACGGACAGGCGGACGGACGGACTAGGGAATAGGGTCCCGTTTTTACCCTTTGAGTACGGAACCCTAAAAACTATCCTATGTCCTTTCCCGGGACTCAAACTATCTTTATACCAAAATTCCTAAATCGGTTCAGCGGTTTAAGCGTGAAGAGGTAACAGACAGACACACTTTCGCATTTATAATATCAGTATAAAAATAATAATAATAGTTAGAAATGATGAAATCCGCGCAAGAATTAAAGTCACCGACATAGCTCAAAGAATCGCCAGACTCAAGTGGCAGTGGGCAGGCACATCGCTCGTAGAACTGATGGCCGATGGAACAAAAAGGTTCTCGAGTGGCGTCCACGGACCGGAAGACGCAGTGTAAGTAGGCCTCCAACAAGATGGAGCGACGACCTGGTTAAGGTCGCGGGATCGCGTTGGATGCGGAGGGCACGGGACCGATCTGTTTGGCGAGCCTTGGGGGAGGCCTATGTTCAGCAGTGGGCGTCTTTCCGCTGAAATGATGATGATGATGATGAATATTAGTATGGACTAGGATCAAATTCGACACCATAATTTGTGTTTGTCACATTTGGAACGTACAAATCTTATCTCGGATCCACAGAATCATTAGTTACTATCATAATCACAACATCTCGTTTGCAATGGACTTATGCTTTCGTCATTCGTCATGCAGCTCAAGATTGATGGAGGTGGATGTAGATCAGCGAGTTGTAGAGGGGTCGTGATATTTTTGGATAATTTTGCCTACACTGCACTACCCATGATACACATGCCCATATTTACCCATTACCATTATACATATATACCCATGATTTACTAAACTTTCTGTTGTATAAGGTCGCTTGGAAAATATTGCTCTGAAACAATAGGATCGCCTATCACCCTGTATTTTTTTTCTATGTACCATCGAGTTGCGTATCTTCGCCTGAGCTACCTATGTTCGCCTAGTTTGATATAAGTTGACACTGCTTACGTTTAGAAGTCACAATTGGAAAAAACATTGGTGAGGGTATTTGGCGTTCACCTTGTTACCAAATTTCGCCTACCCCTAGGGTTGTCAAATTTGTTGTACCACATTAATTGGCGGAAGACATTATTTGTTTCCAAATTTAAATATTTTTTTGTGTTTGGTTTGTCGAAAATGGTTTTAACGATTTGGAGGAAAGTTAATAAGTAGATTAACCTATGCCTTAAAGATATGATATATGTAGGTACATTTATTTGATCCCAGTACATAGTATACAACGTGGTACAAACAGTGGCGTAGCGTTTTGTTTAAATTAAAAACAATCTTGTTAATATATTTTTTTACTTATAAACCATTACTCCCCTTTTTTGGCATGTTGGCTAATTTTAGGCAACCCTAGCATCATTATAGGAAATGTATAGAAACAGCTTCAGACTGTAGCCCATCTTCGCCTAATACACATTTTTTTAAAAATGTGTCTAGTGTGGTGAAGTTAAGGTTCATATTTTATTAGCACATTCCAAGGAGATAAGACTTAACATGTGTAAGTCACAGAAAGTTTGCTATTGGCGGCAAAGCTTGCCATAGGCGAAGATAGGGGAAAATACCCATACTTCGCCTTTTGCCTTTGGGGCCATTTATTACTAAGTTAACCAATGTAATTCAAAGCTTTAATGGTCTGTACTGATAGCCAGGAGTACTTAAAAACGTTTTTTTGCCACAATAGACTAAAATGATTTCAAATTTGGAAGATTTTTTGGGAAAGGTATTAAAATCCAGGCGAAGATACGCAACTCGACGGTACTTGATTTTGTGTTGCTAACTTGTGTTACTAAAGAGTCGGTGAACTACTAAACAGATCCTAGATAGCTTAAAAGACAATGTCATGACGCGAGAAGTAGTTTGATAACTTAAAAAAATACATTCAAGTGATTACTTGGTAGGTGAATAAATTATTTCGTTTTCTGACTTATTTTATTAGGTAATTACAAAGTTAAAATGCAACTAAATAAATAGTCATCATCATCCTCAACCTATATACGTCCCAATGCAGGGCACAGACCTCCTCTTAGAATAAGAGGGAATAAATAAATAGTAAAAAGAAATAAATTGTGATAATAAGTGAATTGTGATATGTATATTGGTACCTACCTGTTCCTGTTGCCTGTGACTTCGTTTGTGAAGAATTTGTTTAATTCTATCCCTCAGAAACTATTCAATTTTTCGGAATAAAAAGTGTCCTATGTCAGGTTTTACCAAACCGTTGAGCTGTTTTTGGGTGATAAAGTAACAAATATCCACACGTCCAAACTGTACTAGCTGATCTTCAGTTTTTAACAACATTAAATTTAAGTGTTGTAAAATAAAACGACGATTTTTTTCTCATGTCATGCATGAGAGAAGAATGTAATTTATTTATTTTTAAAAAGTATTATAAGGCGTTGTTGATGGCCAGTAACAATTTAAGATCGGCTGACTAAAAAAATCTGTCACAAACACCTTATAGGCATTAACTACGGACACAGCTGTCCCATCTACCCTAACCAATCATAGGGTGATTCCAAAGATTGATGAAGACGACACGTCTCGCGTCGAGTAAACACATCCAGGTCCACAATTAACGTTCCGTGAGATTACCCAAAAATCCTGCTCCGAACAAATGAACGTAGAAATTGAATGATGGCTACACCGGCTGATTTATCACAGCAATTTTATGCGCCAATTCTGTTTTCTTCTGTACGTTTGATTTATATGATTGGCTTGGAGTTAGGCTCTGGGGTGTAGTTTGGTAAAGGGTGTGGTTTTTAAGGTTCTCTAGCTAGAGAGGCGAAAAAACGGCCATATAAAGAAATAATTCGTGATTACATAAAAATTAAAATAAGAGAAGAAATGCGCGTCACGAAATGGTTCTAAATCAGCAAAGTGCCCGACTTGCGCTGATCTTCCTTTGGGATCATCAGGTCATCGTACATTGAAAAAAACAACAAAGCAAAGTGAAACCGACAAAATAAGACAATTTAATTTCAACTACTATCACATACATAACATTTTTTTTTTTTTTATGTTATAGAGGCCAGACAAACGAACTAGTGGGTCACCTGATGTTAAATGATCACCACTGTCCATAGACACCTGCAGCGCTTTACGCGATGCCAGTGCGTTGTCGGCCCTTAAGGAGAGGGAATAGGGGAAGGGGGAGAGGGAGGGGGAGAGGGAAGGAGTGAGGTATTGGGCCCCCGGCACACTCACTGACCGTACGAAACGCAAGCAGGATTACTGCTGCTTCACGCCGGTTTTCTGTGAGAGGGTGGTACTGCCCCGGACGAGCTACAACATGGCTCTAAAAAAAGTTGTAAATGAAAAGAATGAATATAACAGAGGATAACTCCATTTGTTAAGTCGGGATACCACAGGGGACCGAAGAGCTGGAAGTTTCCTCGCACTACATAGCATGGCTACATACAGCGAGGCAATGCTCCTATCATCTTTGGGTATTTGCCGCGGGGAAACTGTCTGTAAATTTGTGTGTGTAATCAAAGTAAGTCTTAATACAGGAAACAAGGTAAGCAATAGACGGCCTTATCGCTTTTAGAACAATGTCTTCCAGGTGGTGGTGGTGGCCCGTCACCCTTGGGAGGTTTTCGAGCTCAAGGGGCCCTCACGCTCAGGGGGCCTTGAGCTCAGGGGATGCGTTAAGGGGGCCTTAACGCTCAGGGGGCTCTCATGTTATATCTATTATATCGAGTTAAAGTCAGTAGCTTTCTTTTCTGTGTGTCTGCATACAGCGAACGATAAAGATCGTATTTTATGGCTTTATATAATATTTGATGCCCAATTTATTTAAGGTTTTTATTAACTTGCAATGTATGTAGGGTAATTCCAGGATAGATGCCCCAGTGGGATAGATGCCTCGATTTCAATTTCTACTAGTAGCAAGGCTGTGGGACTAAAATTCCACTAAATGATAGCAAGCCCCCTCCCTGCAAACCTCTGGGCCGCTGCTATCATGAGCAAGAGCGAACGCGTTTAGATCATGAGTGCCAAAACCTTCCGCGGCGAGATCGCGCAGAGCGTGAAAATTATATTCGTAAGTATTTGTTTTTGAATAACTTTAGACTGGCTTATAATTTGCGCTTTTAAATAACTCATTTGGTTGCACTGAAGTTTAGGCTGCATGGATTAGTATATTTTATAGTGATTTTATCATTACTTGATTTTTTATCGAAAAGGGCATCTATCCTCTGCGAAAAGTATAGTTGCCCCGTTTTCGATCGCTATAGATGCCCCTAAGGGCATCTATCCTCAACTTGTTAAAAATATTTTTTATGTTGCAGAGGGTCGCAATGCCTCGTAAATATGAGAGAAAACAGGGCGTAGTCCCGCGTAACGTCGCCTGGACTGAAGAAAGCTTGCTAGCAGCCTTCGAGGAAATGAAGAAGGGAGAAAAAGGAGTCAACGAAGAAGCCAGAACATATACGGAATACCGTCTAGAACACTAAGACGACGTTTAGCCAAAAATTACGAAAATCAATTGACCCTAGCTAGGTAGGTAGTTATGTAGTAGGTACATGTTGATTGGTATTTAGTGAAGTTTTTTCTGTAGGTATTTGCAAATAGAAGCAAAATCACATTTTATATGGAATTGATTGAACTTTTATAATTTGTTTCAGTAAAACATCCAGTACGAGGGTTCTAAAATGACAAGAGGCTCGTGGCTCATACTATTCAAACTTGGCGAATTTTCAATGAATATAAAAGATTGATAACTTTTAATTAACTTGTTTAATTTCAAAGGGCATCTATCCTGTGACTCATTTTTGCGACGAGTCGTCTATCCCCCACGGTAGGCACCTATCCCATTTATAAGGGGTCAAAAAAAGTACGATTTACACAAAATCCATACGATTTATATTAAAACAAGTACAGTAAAATAATAGATTAAGGACCATAGTTATCATACGCATTGGACGCAATGCTATAATTTGTTAAGTTTTTGAATTATAAAGCTATTTCAAAAAGTGGGGCATCTATCCTGGACTTACCCTAAATATGTATGTACGGGTCAAATCTTGTAAGTTGAATTTGACCCACTTCCAGTGGTCGATGAAATTTAGTATACTTATGTAGGTTAGATGACAATGCAAGTACAGTCAACAAAAGTACAGTCAGCGAAAAAGCTTGCATTGAAAATGAAAATTTAACAAAAACTTAAATGCTGCAGGATGCCACTAAGCCACTGTTTATTTGATGTGATTTCACCAAGTAGATAACAAATGGAAACATCCCAACTATTTTAAAACGAAGCATAAACGTAAAAAACTTAAATGGAGCAATTCCCCGGACAATAAGCAGAACGTAGACGGGCGCAGGTGCAGGTGGGGCGAAACAAAAACGGTGCAAGTGAATTTTTTATCAAATAAATTTCACTTCCTCCCTCTGCGTCGGCTGCGTCCCAGAAAATACTGAATTATTTGAATGTATGTGCAATCGTGTGGGAAATGGAAAATTCTGTAGGTATTCAAGTTATTGCTTGTAATGCTCTGTGTATTGACTTTAGGTTGAATATTAAATTGTTGGTCAGTTTTACAATATGTAAATGGGCCATTCTACTTTTCGTTGACCAGTATTTTTTTGTACTGTCCTCTTCAAATATTTTTTTTACAAAAACGGTAAAATGCTCGGTCTAAATCATTTAAGATTTAAATAGGCACATAAGCTTACATTTAAAATTATCACTACGTATAAAAAGTAATCATTATTATCTATAAAGTTGGTAACGCAGTGGACATGCATGTCCCCGCCATTTGTATGGAAATTGATGTATTTTCCGCTGAGTTACCAATTTTTTCCACAAAATTTCTTTGAATCTAAAGTTTTATTGCTTTAAAACATTAAATTTAGGTGTTTCTGTTTGTATATAAGTTATTTACTCTTGAAAAAAATCACCAGGTATGCCTTATATTTCACAAAAGATTAATGGTTACTTAAAAGTAGAATGGCCCAAATGTCTAAAATATATCGTTTTAATATATCTTGTAAAGAAGCGTGGGCAGGAGAAGACATTCGTGGCTTAAGAATTTGCGTGACTGGTTCAACTGCAGTACCACTTCCTTGTTCAGAGCAGCGGCCTCCAAGATCAGAATCGCCATGATGTTGTCCAACCTCTGATAGGAAAAGAATGGAAAGAAGAAGAAAACTGAAACTCTAGCTTTTGTCGCGAATGCGTTTACACAGAAAATTTTAATCCTTGTTTCAAACTTTTTTAATCACAACTAAGTATCTGTATTGTTAAAAATTACTCGACATTATTTAAAAGCGAAAAAGTTTTTCGGGTGCGCCGGTGGGATTCGAACCCACGTCTCCTGGGTATGCGCCCCAACGGGTGTTCTACCAATTGAACCACGTCGCAACCAACCGACTCCCCCGAAATTCTTAATCGACGAGTCGTAGCTTCTAATAGTTGCGATGGATGTTACCACACGCCACTGTTGGCGTATGTAAGCGATTAAGAATTTCGGGGGATTCGGTTGGATGCGACGTGGTTCAATTGGTTGAACACCCGTTGGGGCGCATACCCAGGAGACGTGGGTTCGAATCCCACCGGCGCATCCGAAAAACTTTTTCGTTTTTTTTTTCGCTTTTAAATAGTCTTAGATTCGGTGAGCAGCCGTACTGCTAATAAAATAAATAATACTCGACATTAATTCTACTTAGGACCACGACTGCTGCATTGTGGTCAAAAAGTGGAAACGTTTCATATTTCTATTCCTTTCTCTAGTCTAAAGCAGCTCTATAAGTTTCATGGATAAGGTCTTCTCATTTTCACGAATCAGAAGACTGCAGACGCAACGATGGCAGGCCTTCTACTAGGTGGACTAACTTTTTAAAAGTTACCGGCAATAATGCCTTATTCCATGAAATTCTATTTCCAAACTTCGTATCCTGTGAGTAAAAGGGACGGCAAGACACTGGACAATATAGTGCATAATTAAATTGTTAAAATTAGTCTGAAGAAATTCAGGATGTTCGTCTTTTGATTAAATTAAATCACAAATTTAATCTATGGACACTTCAAATTGTTTATGAGTATGTTAAATAAAAAATACTCGTATTATCATGTCATTTATTTGTTGTAAACAGTCTTATAATCGAGCGACGATTTACAGAATTGTGGTTCCTCAAACACTATTATAAAGTAATTTCATTGAAAAACCTTTTATATTTTTATACATGAATTCAAAATAATCAATTGTTAATTACTATAACTAAGGCCATTTCCACCACTCCCTGAGAAAGTGGTATTATTTGAGATGCTGTCTCTGTTTATTTTGTTCGAATAAAAAAGACAGCATAACAGATTCAGTACGTCAGAAACTTATCAGAAAGTAGTGAAACAAAAAAGCTTCTCAAACGCTCAAGAAATTGAAGTTTAGCACAAAATTAAATATTAACTAATAAAACACGTCTGAGACATGCCTAAAACAACAGTTTTCCACTAATTGACATGTGTCAAACACAAGTAAAACGAGTGACTAAAAACTTTTGTAAACACCGTGGGAGTTCCTAATACAGCAGAAATATAATAGTATCAGTAAATAAGTTTATTTACAGATGCGGCCATTTGTTTTGTCATTTTTTCTTTACAATAGTGTTTGCAGTATCCTTCGAAATATAAACAATACAGGTATTTGGCGGATCTAAGCAGTTTTGGTTACACGAGCTATTCTCTTGTTACTTGAATCGTTGTCCTCATTACACCTTAAGATAATATTTACAAAAATTGAAACCATGTAATTGAATTACGTTTTTTAAAGCATACTTTCTCTGGGCCCTTAGCGCTGAGGCAATGCACTATTGACAAAACTAGTGTAGGTTTTGAGGCAGCAAAGCATCTCAAATATCATATTTACTAAAGACAAGCTCTAGCATCATGTGGTTTGTTTTTACAACTAGTTGCGGCAGAATAGTTTTCCTGTTTGGCATCTAGTTGCGTAAGAAGGAGTATCGTTCTGTTTTCTCTGTGTATCGTTGTTTTAAATGTAGTAACTGTATTTGTTATGAAAGTGCGAAAAAAATAGATGGAAAGATACACGTGAGGCTTATTTTCACGTATATGGAACAATTGTCAGTTCTATTCCAAGTTTTATCGTGGTATAGTAACACGCTTATGTAAAACATGTGACTGTAACAACCAAGCACCGTCAAAGAAAAAACAACGAATAAACCAGAAATGACAACGAATAAATTGAAAATAACAAGTTCGTACTCATTTTGGCAGCTGTACTAAAGGTTGATACGAGATACATAGCCTCATAAAACCCAACACTGCCTCGGCGCTAACTGGCTTAAACACCTATTTACATACTTTATAACGACTACGTGAACATGTAAATATTTGTGAGGTAACAAAACAGTATGATTAACAAAGTCCTTTCGGATATTAATTTACTCGACGAGTTTCCTTTGGCTGCTTCTGTCAGACCTGCATGAAAAAAAAGATAAAATAAGTTATTAAAATAAGGAATGGCGCACTTTGATGTCGGAGGCCAATATCCACTTCGGGTCGCTAAGTCAGCAAAAGTAAGTAAGTAAGTTATTATTGAATAGGGCAAAAATAAGAGAAAAAATGTCATAGCTAAGATTTATCTATATTCGACGCCAATTAAAATGGTTTCATTAGAAAAAGAAAAGTAAGTGGTGTGGTGTAAGTGGTATCCGTAATTATCTACACGATCATGTGAAATTTATTAAAATCTACACAAATTAGGTACCACACGTTGTTTGAACTCTAAAATTAAATATATCTTTGTAATGAAGAATATACATATAGCACACATAATTATTTTCGCAGTTAAAGGCACCCTTGTTAGCTTACTTTAAGTACTTAAAGTAAGATGCGAGTACTTCGGGAATACACTTTTACTTACCTAGGTACCTCTATTTTGCATTAAAAGAAGCGTTGCTTTGCAAAGGTCTATGAGCTACGCGCGAAGTATACATTTGTATGCGAATCAATGAACATGTCCATTGACAACTATTTAATTCATCCAATATTACAGCTTTGGTAGTGTCTCAAGCAGAGGATCTAGGATTTAAATTAGGACTCGCCTAAGTTTTTCAGAATTCTTGTGCAAAATTGTATTGCCATGACTGTCATGAGCTTTTTACACTCACACTCACTTGCGAAATGTGATGGTGTGTGTGAAGTTTCTGATCCGCACCGGGCCGCGAGGGAACTACAGTCTAAACCCTCTCAAGATGTATGTAACGAAATGCTGATGATGATGAACAATTATCAATGCGTCAATTTTATTTACAAAAACAAACATTATTATTGGGGTGCAAAATATGTGAATTAAAAACTCTAATTAGTTTTTGACTAATAGTAGCTTACGTGTGTAAATATGACTGCGGTCCAGTTAATGATGGCCAAATAGTGTAGTTAAATGTATAAATAGATGCGCAACTAAAGTTTGTTTGTTTTGGTAGTCCAGGGCAGATAATTAGTAGCTAGTGCCACCAATTAAATATTCTTTGAACCTTCTTGGGTTAAAAATGTCTCCATAGACATTTTTAAGCTTGCTTCTAATTAAAATCGTTAATATCTTGCATATAAATATAGTAGCAGTACTGTAAAAGTGAAATTGGGACTGTAATGAGAATAGTGAGATCTGTTGGTAAAGTCATCATTAGAAGGATTTTAAAGGTAGTCTTGGGGCCCGCGGTCTACAAGTAAATAAGAAACATAATCATGGGACGACTGGCAGCAATTGACCTAGTCCCAAAATAACCAAAGCTTGTACTTTGGGTACTGGACAATGGATAAACATACTTATAATATAGATAAATACATCTACAACTTGAGCACAAACATCAAAATTGTTCATAAAAAGATCGGTCCTGACCGGGAATCGAACCCAGGACCTTAAGTTTTATAGTCAGGTTCTCTGACCACAAGGCTATTTGGTCGTCAACGGTGTCCTGTCCGGCTTCTATGAGAGACCCACCTAGCATTAAAGCTATAATGATAATCTACAATTTTAATGTTCAATGTAGTCGACAATCAATGGATGTGGGTCGTTGCGCCATTCCTACGAGTAGACATCTGTGGTTCTTACAAAAAGATTGAGTATGTCTCCTCTATCCTGTTATACACAGAATAGACGAAAGATATTAGAAAACGCTAACAGCGTGAGAAATTCACTGCACATATGAGCGATTGGATTGCTCATACTTAATAAATAAAAATAGACACTCACGGTATACACCTACAATATTCGTCATATGCAAATATAATCAGATGCTTTTATAATAAACTCCGTTGTCCTTTCTTTCAATAAATTTACTTTGTTCTTTAGTAGCTTCTATAATTAAGTTACTTTCTTAGGTACGATATAAAATCATATTGATTATGAATTAACCTCGTAAGTTCTAACGTCCTATTTTGAGACTGTAAAAAATAATCCTTTTCAGCTCAAATAAATGTTAAAATTCATCAAATAGCGCCAATGTCTCAAAATAAGGACACGCACTAATTTGCAAAACAATCTTGACAGAATGTATTAAAGTAATAATTGAAGTCCTAGGCTACCACTACTTGTGCCTAGAAATAGCACACTGGCTCATTATTACAAACGTCCTTAAAACAGTTTGGGCTTTACGAGGTAAAAAAGAAAAAAAATAACAAATATAAAGATGATGCAATTGAAACTGAAACTATCCTAAAAATAACCTAGCTATATTTTAATTAACTACACTCTCGAAGAGTGCTCATAATAAAGCAGACACAATTTCCGTGCCGGATTATGATGCCAACAATGAATTAAATAATCAATTTTCACATACCTCCAGCTACGCTGATTTGATTGAAGTCTTCATTGATTGAGTTTAATTTTATTTCTGTGGACAAAAGCATATTAAAAGAAAATTATTGAATGATTTTGGGAGTACAGTAAATCAATGCTAGTAACTTTAGCTAGTAACTACGACTATTTAAATTATACTAAAATCTAAAGTATCTAAATATTATTTATTTTTTATTAGCAGTGCGGCTGCTCACCGAATCTAAGATTATTTAAAAGCGAAAAAGTTATTCGGGTGCGCCGGTGGGATTCGAACCCACGTCTCCTGGGTATGCGCCCCAATGGGTGTTCTACCAATTGAACCACGTCGCATCCAACCGACTCCCCCAAAATTCTTAATCGCTTACATACGCCAACAGTGGCGTGTGGTAACATCCATCGCAACTATTAGAAGCTACGACTCCTACGTTCCAAATTACATTGGAAATGCGTAAGAAATGATGTACCACATCTATTTATTCAAATATTATTTATTTCTAAAGTATCTATTCAAGTCTTTTTGCGCGGAACGTTTGCTAAAGTAGCACATCAAGAAACCATTCGGTCGTGAAATGGTAAACCGCGAGAGGTAATTCAATTGCTTGGAGGAACACTCAACGTAACCATTTTGGCTTCGAGATGCCACATTTGTTTTTTGGAGGACATGTAAAAGTAATTTGTTGGTGTGAAGTGATGTCGATCAAAAGTTCTAAACTTGACAAATTTTAATGATTCACGGTTAATAACATCAGATAAATTTGTTGCGGGATGTCCATGATTACTTTTAAAATAATCGCGAAGGTAAAAAAAATGAGCGTAGGAAGGTATTTATTACCAAGGTAACTCCATAACAAGGTGTCTAAATCCCGTAATAATTATGTCCTATAGGACATAAATTTATTATAAACTTGCCAAGTTGTCAGTAATCTACTAAGGAGATGGTGCTGACGCAGTCCTTTTAACTTTATCGATGTCCCCGAACTGCTTGAGTACTTTAACACGTCGCCAGTCCACATTTACTGTAAATACTAACCGTCTTGTCTAGCGTGTTAGTGCCGACCACATGCTGGCATAGTCAATACTGTCGATACAGCTCTCGCAAGCTACCAATGTCAGCTTCATTATTAACCGCGTGCTTTTAGTTACCATTGAGTCACAGCGTAGACTAGCTTTTGCCCATTGGCACCAGCCACCGCAATTGTTGATTTTATCGTATGTGCTAAATGCCAGAGTAGCAATATCAAACATGCAGCCCACTGAACATTTTTCTTGTGGCCCGAATCAGTTATGAAAATAGATAACTTTAAAACAACATAGATGTCAAATGTTTGGCAAAAAAGTTATTGTTAACTTGTCTTATAACAGTACTTATTTTCGATAAAGTTTTCAGAAGTTCGTGTTCTTTGATAATTATGTTTTGCGGCCCACTTAAATAATACGGTCTTTATGCTTTTGGTAAACCCGTAACTAGTGTTAGTATCTGTTTGGTGGTCACTTTGTTCATACTTGCAATAGAATATAATCGTACTCTCGCTGCTGCCAGCGAGTTGGTGCTGATGCAGATGTAGATGCTTATACCGCTTCTGTGAACTGCCGTAGTCAGTTTGCCAATCATTTGCTTCTACTTACCAATCATTGAACCGAAGCGTAGTCTAACTTTTGCTCAGTAAGTTGGTATCGATCCATTTTAATGCTTTCGCGTCTGCTACATGTTAGAGTTAACTCAACGGTTACTTGATATCTCTTACCATTATAGTCTAAGCGTACCCTTGCTTTCGTCAGCGGTGCTTATGCAGATGTAGATGCTAATATCGCTTCTGTAAACTGCCGAAGTCAGCTTGCCGATCATTTATTTCTACTTACCATTGATTGAGTCTAAGCGTAGATAATTAAACTTTTGCTCAGTAAGTTGATACTGACGCATATTTAGTGCCTTTACATCCGCTACATTACATTGAAGACAGCTTAATGGTCACTTGCTATTACTTACCATATAGTCTAAGCGTTCCCTCGCTTTTGCCCAGCGAGTTGGTGCTGACGCAGTTGTAGGTACCGATGTCGCTTCTAGCAAACTGCCGGATGGTCAGCCACATTGATACCTTGTAGGAGGTTTTTTCTTCTCTTATCGTGTATTTTGGCCTGTGATCAATTTCACAAAATTAATTCAAAATTGAAAGACATTTGAGTGTCTTACGTCCTTGAATTGGAATTACATAAACGATACTTTTTAACTGCCTTAAACATTTGAAATCGGTTTCCACGAAAGTTAGACTATATGATAATTACAGTCTTAAATTAGTTACGTTCTTCAATAGCTCAATATGAATTTCAAAGGTTAATTAAAAACTCTGATGTCAATGAAATTGTTACAAAATTTCGTACCTACTCGTATGTGATTTATTGTTTCTTTAATTCAAAGCATTTTTTAAGATCCTTATTTAGAAAATTTTATTGAATGTGTTAATTATCACAGATATTTTATAAGTGAAAATGATAAATGCTACAGGAAGTCAAAGCAAGTTGTGCGTACAGATATAATTTTGTAATAAATCATTAATACGCTTATTCTTTTCAAATGCGAAAATAATTAAATTCAACCACCATGGCTAAAGGGTATGTATTACAATACCGAAGTACGAAAGACCGAATGTATTAAAACATCGAATGGGTCAAAAGACCGACACGATTTTTTTCTGAAACCGTTAACTTTTTAAGATTGTTATAAAACAAACCTAACCTAACCTAATGGGTTCTGTATGATGCCGTTTTAATAAATTCTGAAAAGTTTACGGTTTCAGAAAAAAATCGTGTCGGTCTTTTGACCCATTCGATGTTTTAATACATTCGGTCTTTCGTACTTCGGTATTGTAAAACACACCCTGGCTAAAATATATATATATATTTTTTTAATTTATTTAAACAATAAAAATAAAGATACAATTTCAAGTATAACAGCGAGCAAAATCTTAATAGATTTAACTGCCGCTGAGCTCACTCATTTTTTTACTAAGTGCTTATACTAAATTATAAACTAACACATAAAAGCCGCTTTCAAAATCCGCTTATAATGACTTGTATTCTGACAAATACGAGTGCGAGTGTCGGTTGGTAGCTCATTAAGAATTTTAGGTACGCTCGTTAGTGCGTTTTCCGTAAACATTCGCACACCTAGGCACAACATAATAAGGTAAATAATCTAATTTCCTAAGGTGATGGGGTCTAACAGTTTTTTTCAGACTTTCTAATCTATGGATTTCTTCACTGATAATAGCGAGTTTAAACCTGTTTTGGACACTAATAATTTTACAGTGTTTGAATAACTCAGTATCCTCCATACATACATTCCTTCTTATATTGCTAGGAACAATCAATTTTAAGAGACTTAGCTGAAGCCTGTATATACTATCGATATAGGTTTTAAAAGTTCTACCGTAACTACTTAATCCGTAATCTATGACTGATTGCGCTAACGACAAATATAACATTCTAAGTGAATGGTAGGGAAGTTTATACTTCAAAATGGCAATTTTTGAAAGTATTGACCTCAGTTTATTACACATGATTTACGTGAGGGCCCCAGTTAAATTTAGCGTCTATAACCAATCCGAGATACATGTGTTCGGTAACTAAGTTGTAAAGGTTCACAATTACATTTTTTCCTTACATTATGGTTGATGGCATGTAAACATTGATGACTATGCGCCAAAATCACGGGGTCAGGTATTTTTGCCATGTGTGCGGAATGAATATGCATAACTTTAGTTTTCGAGTAATTTACAAGAAGTCCCACATCGTGTGCCCATTAACAAAGTAAGTCAAAATTGTGTTGCATCCCAGTTGTTAACTTATGCATATCCCTGTCCGCCACAATAAGACATGTATCGTCTGCGAATTGGTATACCGAACCCTCCTGAAATATATTACACATATCGTTAACATAAAGTAAGTACTCGGTTGGACCAAAAATCGAACCCTGAGCCGTGCCTTCTTCGGTTGGAACGAGATCACTAAAAGCATTTTTTACTTTAACTGTTGTATAACGGTTTAAGTGGTAATTTTTGAAGAGTTCAAGAAGGGGGCCCTGTATACCACTTCGCAGGAGTTTTGAGAACAATACGTCATACCTAAGTGTGTCAAATGCCTTGCTGAAATCAATAAACGTAGCGATTATATGTTTTTTGTCGTTTAGGTGTTGATTGACCTCATTAGTAAACCTACTTAATAATTGTGAAGTATTCCTATCTTTTTGAAAACCATACTGCTTATTATGTATAATATTGTTTTCAGCAAGGTACTTGTTTATTTCCCGTCCTAGGTATTTCTCAATAATTTTGTCAATACATGGTAAAATTGTAATAGGTCGGTAGTTGTTCACATCACTATGTGATCCTTTCTTATAAATAGGTCTAACTGTACCTATTTTTAAATTATCTGGGTAAAGTGATTTTGTAATACATGAATTTATCAAATGTGTAATTACCGGGGTTATATTTGTGTTTACACATTTAATATCTACTGGTCTTATTCCATCAATACCCGGACTTTTGTTATCGTTAAGATGTTTAATAATGGAAAAAATTATATCCTCCTTTGCCTTTGACAATCTCATCGCCAAATCAGGAGTAATTTCATATGAGCGTCCGTCCAGCAGTGAACAGTTACAATAGGTACATATATTCTTCACATTGTCTCTAAACCCAACAGAAAAATTATTGGCTATTTCAACACACAATTGCAATTTTATTTATACAATATACTTTAGCCATGGCCATAACATCAATTATAATATTGCTCGAATCTGCTGGATTCCATGCATGAATTCCATAAGAATCAGTTGAGAAATCAACTTTTAGAGGAGATCAGCTGAACATCCTTTGCTGGATAGACAAATTAATGCATTTTTTCCCACGCTAAAACGGAGGCGCTTTGTTCGCGCTTCGCTTTAGCTCGGTCAATAACTAGTAAATGTTGCCACAACGAGCGCACCCAGTACCAAACAATAACTTAGCTGCAATAATATACCACACACAACCGAAATAAAAGCATACATAATTTAAGCTCGTATCTCAGAGGGGCACCAGAGCGCGCAACTTCTCAGTATGTAGCCAAACAAAGGGAAACATTAAGATCTGTTCATAGTAGTCGAGTTTTATTAGAAAAGGCAAACTTTCCCCTTATTACGAATCATTGCGGCGTCTGTTTATCCAGTACATTACACCTCGTTTATAAGGGCGGGGATAGCTTGTACTTGGCTAGTGTTCTTGTTGATAGTGGTTCTTTGTTCGAAGTTTGCGTGCGGAGGAAGTTGGACTCTGTTGATACTTGCGCAAAGTTCTTGTAAACATATCTATGTTATACCCACTTAACTGGTGGTTTTTATTATGAACATTATGTGATAAATTTAAATAATCTCAGCACAATTCGATGGCAGCAATTTAAGTAGGAACTCAATTTTTTTAGAATTTTTTTTTTTACATTAAATGTATTAAAATAATGCTATATACCTATATATTTGCGAAATTTGAACGAACGTACAGATTTTTACATACGACAATATTAACTTCTGCAGTCGAATTCATCTATATATTTGTATCTATCTATTGCCTGTAATTTAGACTGAGTCCCGCAAGAATTTTGTACTTTTCACGTATACAAATTAGTAAATAGTAGGTAATCAAAGACAGTGTAGTAATGGTTTCAACAAGTGGATTTTTGTAATCAGTAAAAAAGTTACTTCCTTCATGCGAACAAGCTTTACACCACAAGCGCATTAATAAAAACTGGAACTCAAGTATCTTTAGGCTTAATTTGTAAGTTGTAATAAGTTCAATGTCCATTTAATTGGTTTCATAGTGTACTTACCCATCGAGCAACATCTCTCCCCTATTCTTAATCCAATAATTGATGGTATTGGGGTATGCTTCCACGTAGCACTTCAGTTTGACGTCGGTGCCCAGTGGCGCCCCCAGTAGCTGATTTGGCACTTTTACCGTAGGTGCAACTGCAGACAAGACAAAAATTTCTAGTTGCGAAAAAAGAATTAACTTTGCTATTTTCTACAAAAGTACAATTGTAATTTTAGTACCTATGTAGGAAGTTAAGAATGTTGTCACAAATGCTTAGTTAACCGATGAACATGTGTCTGGCACATTCCAGTTCACACAAAACTATTATTTTTATATCTAAGACGAGTAAAAGTGTGTGTGGCTAGGCCCAAAAATTTTATTCACAACCAGTTACCAAACGGGGATTCTTACACGTTCACCGACATGTTGACATGTTAAAAACACACAAGATGTTATGAAATAAATTGGAAATTATAAGGTACTTACAATTTACAAGTAAAATGATTCTCTTGCTGACCGCTGGCGGTACGTCATTAGATGCTATGCAGAGAAACGCACCCATCTGTTTACGATCCACTCGCCATAGCGGCAGACTACTTCCCACGTAACTCTCAACTGAGTAACAAAAGAGACAAAGTTGGTTTCAGATCAATATCTCATCATAACATACAACACCACTCTCATGGCACAATGCAAGCACTACATTTGAAAGTGCTTCAAGAATTTTCAGCCTTATAAAATAGGAAAATAAAGTTGCTGCAAAGGATACGTTACTTACGACTTTTGGTTGTGAAAAAGGATATCAAAATGATTAAGTACCTCACGTGATTCCATTTTAAAGGAGTATATTCTCTCAAATGCAGTTACGTTCGTGTCCTCAGAAATTAGCAGCAGCTTTGCGTGAAGACGTTGTTTGATCTCCTTTAATGTTTTAGAAGTGAGGACTTAAAATGCGAGTTGTATGAAAGACAAGCAAATATAATATTGCTGTGAGAGACGCCACCGTACAAATTTGACTAGGTACAAAAAAAATCTGTAACTACTTTTAAGTCATCATCATCATCAACTGAAACAGGTGCGTAAACCTGCTTTAATTAAAACACAAAAACCAACAATGTTTATTTAGGACGATAAGTTAGGTACTTGTCTTAAGAAAAGAAATCGTTTGATAAAACTATACTCGTGATAATATTTATGCCAAAACCGTCAAAATTTTAACCATCATCGTAAATCTGAAAATAATATTAATTCAAGCTCAGTGCTACCCAATCACACGAAATTTACACCCATCGCTATTTTAGCGTTAAAAGTGTCGAACAATCATCCGCCAACTTGGATCAAAAAAAATATGTTTTTACTAAATGAATCAGCCGTATAATATATATAAAAATTCAGTGTTAGCAGAGCCCTGGTCCTGCAACATATACGCTATGTGGGGTCATTTTTAATATTTGTGTTTAGAACCTCTTTTAATTTATTGTTGCTGCGGCAATAGAAATAGGTACACGTTATGTGTATGTTCCAGCTGTCCCTCTTGTAACGTATAACGTTAAAACTTTCCATCAGAATTAATTAGTTAACAAATAGCTACTAAATATTTAGACCAATTGTAAATCTAGAACTGGAAAACTTATTTAAAAAGAAAACTATTCAAAAATAACTTATTAAATTAATATCTACTTAAAATTAAAACTAATAACTAACACTTATTTGCTAAAATACCTAACTTAAATAAATACAGCCAAACTAGTTAAAGAAAAGTACAAAAAAAGAACTACAAAATCTAATAAATAATAGGGATGTTTCCTAGGTAAAAAAATAATAATTCTTATCAGTCCGTATTTTACATTATCAAAAAATATTAGACACGTAATTTTTCTTTTGACAATTAAACAAAAAATGACGAAGATATGGCGCGTTGAAGTTCCGCGTGACGTCACTTGTTCCTAAAACGCTCATACAAAGTGTAGGAACAAGTGACGTCACGCGAAACTTCAACGCGCCATATCTTCGTAATTTTTTGTTTAATTGACAAAATAAAAAATACGTGTCCAATATTTTTTGATAACCTAAAAGACGGACTAGTTAGGAAAGTAGCCAATTGTACAAACAAATATACGGAGCGTACGCGCAACTAATGTCTTCTTAATACGTCGCGGAACCGGTCGCCAGCGCTTGTTTATCGAGTATCGTAGATCGGCTGCTGCCATCACTCAGCCACGGGCCATAGCGGGCGACGCCCGCGCCGCCCCAACCTAAGATTTGCCTCAGCGCGGAGCACTCACTCCGCGACGTGATCAATAATGTACTATTTAAATGAATAACTTTTCCTAAAAGTGAGTGATCTTTCGTCCCAATTACGGGTAAGTGTTGCACCTATCATTATTAATTACGTAGTTTAATGTTTCTAAGCCTACAAATCCTCGATATTTTGTAGAAATGGTAGACGTACCTTACGCAATCGTCTCGCTTGACCTTCCTTTGTGCGCTTGGAACATTCTCGACTGTACATGCAGATCGCATATGCATTTTTGGCTAATCACACATTACTTTTAATCACTATTACCTAATTAAATAAGGAATGTTGAAGCTGTGTCATTTTTATTAGTTATTTAAATGGTTATAATTCTTAATTATAACAAAAGGTTCTACGCTAGTCGATTTTGCCTGTGACTTACGTTATTCTTTTGTACAAGCCTTTGCTTATGTACAAATATGTACCTAGTGATTTATTAATAATGTTAGGAACCTTAATTTAATGTCGTAAACTGTACTTTTGGTTTTAATTCATGTAAATGGAAATTTAATAAGCTTGAATATTCATTTGGTATTCTTAAACGTAAATGTAATACAAATAACTGTAATTATTATCTAGAAATAACGTTTATGAGAAAAGGCTTTTACTTAAATAATGCTGTTAAGAATCAAACGAATCATTGTGAAATAATTGCATCGAGAATCTAATGCTAACGCAAACACTATCGCTTACCTTCGGATTCGCTTGTGCACATTATCTTAATTATTAAATTAAGTTTATTACTATAAAATATTATTGATAAGCTTAGCCTTGGGTTCTCACTGTACTGCTTGCTTATTTTGTACCTGGACTGCATCATCCTTCATTTCATAATTGCTTTTAATGTAATTACCTACCCCCTTGTACGCAAGTGACCATCTGCAGTCCAGGGCTAGGTTTGAGCTGGTCCTAATGAAGTCGATTGGACGCGTTCCAGGAACACCCTACCGAGTGAAGATCATCTCGGCCAAACACCCTACCGGGTGAAGGTCTTCTCGCTCAAAACACCCTACCGGGTGAAGATCGTCCCCGTGTCGAAACACCCTACCTACTGGGTGAAGATCACCACTTCAAATACCCTACTGAGTGAAGCTCCAACACCACCAGTACCGAGGCTCGCCACGAACACGCCCGGCCGCTTCATCACCAAGGCCCACCGAGTCGAGCTCTGCACCGCCGAGGGGCGTACGGTACCAGAAAGGGAACGGCCACTCTCACACTTACCAGGCATCTCGTCACAGCCCTGCCTAGAGGCAATCGAACCCTCCCTGAGCTAATCTATAACTTAATATTAACGAACCTTAAGAATAGTAAAACTTAAATCTAGTATAATAATTCTTAAAGTTAGTGAATCTTAAAATTAATGAAACTTAAGAACTAGTTAACCTTAAAATTAATAATACTTAAAATTAACCGGTCTTAAACTAATAAACTTTAAACTTAAACTTAAATTACTAATGTAATCACTTTAAATAATTAATATTGAAATAAATTACTATTCCTTATCTAATCTTTTATTTGTCCACGTATTAGGTGAACTACCCACTATTTATACGTGACACTCTGTTAGGGGAGACCAAGCAGAGTTGTGACATCGTCGATTTTTGGGAACTTATTTACTGCAAGCAAGTTCGCAACCCTCTCCATCGCCCTCTGAGTGACCTTGAGCTTCCTTATAAGACCCATCGTTAGCGGCCACATCTCAGTGCCATAAGTCATCACTGGCAACACACACTGGTCAAAGACTTTTGACTTGAAACAGTGCGGTATATCGGATGACAAGATATTGCGGAGCTTCCCGAACGCTGCCCAGCCGAGAGAGCTATGCAGCTGGAGAGGGCTATGCTTGGAGTTTCTCTGCGGGATCGCATTAGAAATGATGAAATCCGCGCGAGAACTAAAGTCACGGACATAGCTCGAAGAATCGCTAGACTTAAGTGGCAGTGGGCAGGGCACATCGCCCGTAGAACTGACGGCCGATGGGGCTGAAAGGTTCTCGAGTGGCGTCCGCGGACCGGAAGACGCAGTGTAGGTAGGCCTCCAACAAGATGGAGCGACGACCTGGTGAAAGTAGCGGGAATGCATTGGATGCGGATGGCGCAGGGCCGATCTGTTTGGCGAGCCTTGGGGGAGGCCTATGTTCAGCAGTGGACGTCTTTCGGCTGAAATGATGAATGATGAAGTTCGCAACAGCGCGTGTTTGATAGCTCGAGAATTTAATTAAAAAACGCGCGCTATTGCGAGCTCGCTAGGAATTAAAAGTTCTAAAAAATCGACGTCGTCACTACTCTCCTCTGTCACAACTGTCCTCGGTCTCCCCTACTGTTCCTGAGATACAACTTTTGAGAGACAGACTGACGGAGAGTGTAGCGACATTAAAAAAGCAACTTTTTACGAAAGGGATTTATGTTTTATAGTTTTTAGTTTATAAGTACTTATCAGTTTATGAAACGATGAAATATCGAGTTTACGTGGAGAAAATTACTGTCTTTAAATTCGACCTTTTAAAGACGGGTTAAACATCAAATTATAGCATTTCTACGAAGAAAATAGCTCAATTACTGATACTAATAGCGGTATCATTCTAAATAGGAGATTATTTACTTTAATTAACAAGTTTATTATTATACTAGCTGTTGCCCGCGACTCCGTCTGCGGAGAATAGGGGTATAAAAAATAGCCTACAACCTATTTTCGGACCTTCCAAATATAGACAAAAAAATTCATAACAATCGGTCAAGCCGTTTCGGAGGAGTTCGGAAACACCGTGACACGGGATTTTTATGTATTTAGAATTATTAAATTTTAATCGTGTTTCTTGAGGGGAAAACCATTGATTGCATGTAGGAAATCCAAAAGTTTTCCATTCTAAAAATTTCCAAAAGATTTAAATAGTGATCTTTATTTATGTTGCATGTGCATCAAAACACGTACCTATATCTTCAAATTTTCATGTCACTCTTAGTTGGGGTTTCACATCGGTACATCCCGATCCGTGAGGATATCAGGATAAAAAGTAGTCTGTGTTATTCCAGAGATCTAGCTACCTAAATACGAGGTGCTATTTAAAGCCATCCAGCCATTTCAACAAGAAATAGACCAAAAACTTGGCACAAAGGTTCTCGAGTGGCGTCCACGGACCGGAAGACGCAGTGTGGTTAGGCCTCCAACGAAATGGAGCGACGACCTGGGCCCAATTGCATAACAAAGTACAACTTATATTACAAGCGGAACTCCCTTTCTAGTTAATATAACTGAAGCGAGAGTTCCGCTTGTAATATTAGTTGTACTTTGTTATGCAATTGGGCCCTTGTTGAGGTTACGGGAACTCGTTGGATGCGGTTAGCACAGGACCGATCTGTTTGGCGAACCTTAAGCGAGTACAACATAAATGTTGCTATACTACATAAATGTACTCAATGATTCATTTTCATGGTACTAAGCCGCGGATAAAGATTTGTTACTCACGAAAACATGGTTGTTTTGGAATTACTCGTTAAAAGTTATTCTCGGCACTAGCTATTTCGTAGAAGTCTACCCACTCTTCTATCAATTATTTACGATAACATTTTTAAATGTCATAGGTTGTGTCAAATTTATGATTAGATTCAGAAATAATTTACTTAACTGCGTAAACGTTACTTTGCCACGAATATTTTATCTATACTAATATTATAAAGCTGAAGAGTTTGTTTGTTTGTTTGAACGCGCTAATCTCAGAAACTACTGCTCCGATTTGAAAAATTATTTCAGTGTTAGATAGCCCATTTATCGAGGAAGGCTATAGGCTATATATCATCACGCTACACACGAGGGTGAGGGTGCGGGGGAGGGGGTGCGGGGGTTTCAAAGGGGGGATGAAAATTACATCGATTTTGCCGTAGGATGCACCGTTTTCAAGATATTTGACAAAACACCGGGGGGCTGGGGTTGTTGAGGGAGGGGGGGGGCTTTGAGGGGGGGGGGGAGAAGTTGCGGGAGAGGGGGTGTGGGGGGTGCCAATGGGGGGATTAAAATTTCATTGATTTTGCCGTAGGATGCACCGTTTTCAAGATATTTGACAAAAACACCGGGGGGCGGGGGAGGTTGAGGGGGAGGAGGTGCAGGGGTTTTTGAAGTAAAACTTCTATAGGCACGCTTGACTTGGGACGAACGCGGGTGTGCGGGGGGTGTTGTGTGGAGGGGTGTGCGGGGGGTGCGGAGCGGTGCGGGGGGTGGAGGGTGCGGGTTCTTGGGGTGTGGGTGGGTGCGGGGGGTGCGGGGTTGGTGTGCGGTGGGAGGAGCGGATTGGAAGGTGCGGTGGGGTTGTGGGGGGGCGGGTAATTTTTTTTATCGAGGAACTAAGGAGAGCCATAATTGATGAAAAAGCGAATTGAATAAAAAAAAATAAGCTGCCCAAATTACTAATTCCACGCGGAAGGAGTCGCGGGCAAAAGCTAGTATCACATATACACGCATATCTCAAGTAGTTATACTAGGTGCTTCGGTGGATTGGGTAACAACCGTTAAGTCAACTCGTAAGACTTTTTGTTAAAAAAATTGTGCGTCTGTAGCTACGATGAACCACTAGAGTTTACTTATTAAGCAATACAGTTTTCTTTGAATAAGCAATAGACAAAAGGGTAAATAAATGCATCTCTTCTAATATTGAAAACTGTCACATGATTTTAAAGTGAAGATTGCGCAAGGTACGTTGGGCTGAAAAAGGTAACTCTTATTTTCTGTTTAGTTTCACATAAATACATAAAATCACGCCTCCTTCTTAGCAAAGAGGTAGACAGTGACTATTTGTTCCCACCTGCATACTTTTGCATTCTTTTCATACATACTCGCCGGTTTCGAGTGCTCTCGACCTGACCTTTCTTCAAGACATCCCCAATCTGATCATGAGTTCTCGAATGGTGACGACGGACTAGCAACCGTAGTGTGGGAAGTCCACCAACAAGATGGACGGACGATTTAGTAAAGCCTGCAGCGCAGGTTCAAGGCGGATGCAAGCCGCTTCCAACCTGACATGATGATAATGATGATTCATCCTTCATCCATCCTCTCCACGTGGCCAAACCAACTTAATCTCACTCCTCATAAAATTTTCATACCGAGGGCCGTACAAAATCAATTCTTAAAGAGTAAACCCCAATAACGTGGTGATTTCTCCTTGCCTTCCACATTAAATTCCTAGAGTCCTGAGTTAATAGCTCTGCTGGCAAAGAGTCCTTCTATAGACACTGAAGGGGTATGTATTACAATACCGAAGTACGAAAGACCGAATGTATTAAAACATCGAATGGGTCAAAAGACCGACACGATTTTTTTCTGAAACCGTGAACTTTTCAGAATTTATTAAAACGGCATCATACAGAACCCATTAGGATAGGTTAGGTTTGTTTTATAACAATCTTAAAAAGTCAACGGTTTCAGAAAAAAATCGTGTCGATCTTTTGACCCATTCGATGTTTTAATACATTCGGTCTTTCGTACTTCGGCATTGTAATATATACCCCACTGAAGCATGCATTGCGACTCGTGCGCAGTCCCAGTGCAGATTGGGAACTTCACACACCATTGAATTTCTTCGCAGGTGTACGCAGGTTTCCTCACGATGTTTTCCTTCACCGTAAAGCTCATGGTAAATTACTAATGTAAAATATAAATTCCAAAAACTCAGAGGTGTGAGCCGGGATTTGAACCCACGATCTTCTGCTTGAGTGGCCATAGGTCAAATCACTAGACCACCACGGCTTCCGTAATGCTCATAGTAAATTTCAAGTTCATGTTACCTTTAACAAACTCCCTGGATAGAGTCTTCTTCAACAGTATAGGCTCGTGGTCCTCTCTCCTCCACGTTATCTTCGGAGGAGGGTGTCCAGTGGCCTTGCACGTAAGGGTGGCATTCTCCAACTCCTGGACGGAGACGTCCCCTGAGGTGTCGTCACTCACGATATCGGGAGGCACTGTGGAGAAAAAAATTTGCTTAATTTGTTGCTGGATCTGACTAAACTTTTGATAGTCTTGTACATAAACAAAATGCGAGCTAGAACATAAATATTTATGATCATTTGTTGTAAAAATATAATCTATATTTTATCGTTAAATTGAATAATTATTTGTTAATCTCGATGGTTCCTTACATAAAATAATACTTTACCTACTGATACGGATACTCGTACACGGACTCATACTATACATATTACACAGTTATATTACTTTGTAGGAGTATGCAGGTATATCGATGCGATATACCTGCTTTCCTTAATCGGAAAAGTCGTGGTAGGTAGGTACATTTCAAACTAATTTGGCACAAAATTTTTCAAATCTTAGAAGTCCTAGTTTGGGTTTGAATCCCCAACCCTCATAATGAAAGGATGCTTATCTGAATATCAAAAATAAATACGTCGAATTTATTGAAATATCGAATCGGTTATAACTAGGTATAATATCGAAAAGGTTTTTTTCCTAAAGTCGTAAACTTTTTGATATTATTATAAAACTAACCGAACCTAACCTAATGGATTGTGTACGATACCGTTTTAATAAATCCTCAGAAAAAAAACGTTTAAATGTTATTATAGGTATTCATACCCATAAGATATTTTACTTACTTACTACACTGGCTCAACGACCCAAAGAGGATCTTGGCCTCCGACACCAGAGAGCGCCACTCTTCCCTATTTTGCACCACCTCGCGCCAAGATAAGATATTTTAATACATTCGAAATATTAACTTTCGATAATGAGAAACGTGCATGCCCTCACTTTAGTGATCAATTTTATTTAACTCAGAACTTGTACATTTCTTCAGTACTTCGCGTACACCTTCTGAATGATTAGGTACGTCAAATCCCTCAAGAAAAACTTTGTGCAAAGTGAAAAAATTCATGCACCCAAAAGCCAAATTTCACCGCATCGCAACCAGAAAGAGACGCCATAAAGGAGCACAAACCATTTAACCACCCGCAAAGACTGCCAATTTTTTAACGTACAAACTTGTTGAAACACACGGGAAAAAGTAAATTTGGAGGGAAAAGTAAATTTCAACAATATTGTTGTGATTTACAGTCCCCTAGTCGGGTAACATGGAAACTTTTTTACTTTAACCGTTTACGTTTGGCCCGGGCGCCATTTGCATTTGAGATTGGGACCCACATTTCACGCTCCGCGCAGTTTTCTAGTATACTGCGTATTTTCTAAGCTCCAGTCTTCATGATCGTGGAAAATATGAATATTTAGCAAAATATCTTGTGCTTCCTTGTTAAAACGTTTATCTAAGTGTTCTTACGCTGTGTTAAAAGACAGGTGAACGCTGTTTGGATATAATATTTTATAGAAACTTCATCATATCAGAAAAAAAACCTCCTCCATATATTTGGGGGCTTTCCCGCACTACGCTTACAATTCGCGGTTGTCCCTATCGAACCTTGCTGTCTCATCGGCCGTCAGTTTTACGAGCAATATGCCCTGCCCACTGCCAATTTTATTAAGTCTTGCAATCCTCCAAGCTATTTCAGTAACTTTGGTTCTTCTGCGAAAACTTGTTCGTAAAAAATTAGCTTAATTTAGCATTAAGTTCAGTTAAATAGTGTTGAGATATAACGGGACTGCAACGCTTAATAATGGTTCAGCAGTAAATCAAGATTTAATTATCTAACTCAGTGTTAAGTTGATGCATTTATTTTGTAGGCAACCTAACGTCAAATCCCAAGTTAATGAGTAAATCTGATGACACAAGGTGAAGAAAAACGAAGAGTGTGGTAGAAGTATTATTAATTTACATAGGAAATCAACTAAATAAGTATTGGTACCGATGTCTTACCTACGCATGTAGTCGAGAAGAAGCTCATGAAACTACAAATGTAATGTCACAAATAAATTAAGATAAATTTAGAGGTACGAGCCCGTGGTTGAACTCTTGACCCTCTCTCTACTTGAGAGGTCATAGGTCTACCCAATAGGCTACCACGACTTATGTAGTTATTTAGAGATAGTATATCTATGTTTTCGCATAATGAACCTTGAATATTTAGTCCAGTGGTTTTTAGTCCAAATGAACAGCCCGTCACAAAATGATCACCGAATATTTTTAATCAAGATGACGTCACGTCTCTGACGCATCGCATTTCATCCGCTGCTGAGAATAAATAGAATTCATTCTACTCAATATTACCAAGGATGATAATAGACTGGATTAGCAATCGCCATAGTACAGGTCGGCCGCGGAAAAATTGTTCGATTATTAAATCTGGATGGCGCTGACATATAGCCCGAGGGTTTGAAAGCAAAACAATAAAACTACAGACATTTCATATTACTGCAAATGTATTATTATGCAATATTTTTGAAAAATTCTTATTGTTAAAGTCTTATTGTTTTGCTGAACATAAGCTTCCTGCAAGGCTTACCGAACAGACCGGTTCTGCGACATCTGCATCCAATGCGCTATCGCAACCTTAATCAAGTCGTCGCTGCATATTGTTCGAGACCTACCTAAACATGTCATCTCTTCATCATTTTGAAAGCTGTCGTTTCTGCTGATTGAACCACAGAATCCTAAAAAGAAAGCAATTACACGCGTTCAAAACAACCAATGATAAAAAAAAATTAGCACCTAGAGTATACCTATACCATCCAATTTTCTTTTAAATCTTTTCAGCGAACAACGAATTGATCCCTTTGATGCTTCGTGTCAATATTATCCTCATGCGTGCCAACTGCCAATCAAAAATGGCTCCCATCAACCCTTTGATCCACGATCCATAGATCAACGTTTTATTTAGGTATATTTGAAAACACGCCGGCTGGGATCAAACGTGTCAATCTATCATTCGGGATTTAAGCGGAGTTTCGAATTATCCCTATTGACAGTTAAGTGTTACTTAATATGGATCGGTTGGTTTAACCTGAATGTAATTGAGGTTCTAGACAGCCTGGTGGATCATGTGGCTTGTTTTGCTGGTGGTAGGACCTCGTGCACGTTAATAGACCTCGTTCGGATAGTTACCAACATCTTACTTGTTCAAATCCATAGATAGATAGGGTCGCCATGTGGGATGATGTGGAGCGAAATCAAAGGCGAGTTCACTGATCAGCATTTGTATTCTAACTAAATGTCTTAAAGCTAGTTAGCGATACATGCAATGTGTCTTATACTTATATCTATATAATAGTGTAACGCAACACGCACACACCTCAAATATTATAAATGCGAAAGTGTGTTTGTTTGCTTGCCTTTATTTCACGTCGAAACTAAGCGACGGAATGCAGTGATTTTTGTATGGACATAGCTAAAAGCTTGGAAAGTGACATAGGCTACTTTTTAGCACGGGAAAATATCTAATTCCCGTCGGAAAACACGGTTTTAATCCACTTCAGCAAGGCGAAGCCGCGGTCATCAGCTAGTACTGATATATACCTACAGTAAAATTACATAAAGTTTACCACTGACAGATGGTTTGCCTTCAAAATCAAAAAAAAAAAATCAAAACGTTTATTCTGCAAGTAGGCCGCAAAGGGCTCTTTTACATGTCATTTTTTTTAAACTACCAGCGCTTTCGTAAGGTTATCATTGCCAAGAAGAATGCGCCGCAAGAAACTTGGCAGAAAGTCATCTTTTCAAATTAAAATATAATAAATTGCAAATTAAAAAAATCATACAAATATAGAATTAAGTAAATAAAAAAAATAATTATATAAAAAAAACAATACAGGGATGTATTGGGTCCCTTAGTTAAAAAACTAAAACAATACCTACATCTTAACTATATCTACGTTAAGTGGAAGTGTAGAATGCTTCCACCGTCAAAAAAAGAAAATTAAAAAGGAAAAAATAAAAATATTTCATATTCAACTTTAACGACCTACAAATAAAGCCAATTTTAGAATACTGTTACCCACGTTTGTAGATTTTGTAATAATAGCTACTATATTTTGTATGATAGTGTTAAAGTTGGAAATGAAATGAAGGCAAGCCATCTGTCAGTGTTAAACTAAAAGTAAACGTATTGTACCGGTTTAGCACCGTTATTTAAGTACCGTTTTCAAGTCCTTTCAGAATTATCAGTTTTTTAACTGTCCTTGAGCGTAACGTGGGTTTACATCTAAGGACAGATTAAACTAAATGTCATGTCTATTTATTAAAGAACCATTTATTGAACCAGTAACTGCTGCTATGTGGGTGTAAGGAATAGAATTAAGTAAATATTTACAGTATTATTGGGTCCTGCTGTTCTGGTTTTGAGTTATTTGCGTTCCAACCGCTTCCATTTCATTGATTAAATCCAATTAATTATGGTCCTTGGTAACTAATAGGCCGTGGTGGCCTAGCGGTTTGACCTATAGCCCCTCAAGCAGAGGGTCGTGGGTTCAAATCCCGGCTCGCACCTCTGAGTTTTTCGGAATTTATGTGCGATATTACATTTGAAATGTACTAAGAGCTTAACGAAATCAGCATACACCTGTGAAGGAGTTCAATGGTGTGTGTGAAGATCCCAATCCGCACTGGGCCCGCGTGGGAACTGCAGCGCAAGCCCTCTCATTCTGAGAGGAGGCCTGTGCCCTGTCCCAACTATGTAGATTTGACTAAAAATATTGGCTACGAGCTGCTGCCCGCGACTCCGTCTGCGAAGAATTTGTTTAACGCTATCCCGCAGGAACTATGCAATTTTCCGGGATAAAAAGTATCTTTTATGTTAATCCGGATTATAAACTATCTGTGTGCCAAATTTCATCAGAATCCGACAAACCATTTTAGCGTGAAAGAGTAACAAACATCCATCCATCCATTCATCCATCCATCCATACTAACAAACTTTCGCGTTTATAATATTTAGTAGGATAGACCTTAATTTTGTCATGCCCACGGGAGAGACGCGAACATAAAATGCGTATGGCCCATTCATAATCTATCTGATAAATCGTAATTAGATTAATCCGGACTTTAAAATAGGTGGTGAAACAGGCCGTTTAGGTTCACTTATTCCCAATTCGTCCTTTTCCTGTTTTGTCAACATTCCCATTTCGTCAACATTTCCATTTCGTCCATATTCTCATATCGTCCACATTCTCATTTCGTAACAAAATAGTAACGAAATTGGTAGTATATCTGAATAGTATTGACCCGCACCGTGCTTAGCAAGTATTTTCCTTAACATGAATACCTTAATCACCAAATAAAATCTTCCCTGAGAATTAAGCTAAGTGATAGCGAAAACCTAATTAAAATCGGCTAGGAATATTGACGAAGTGGGATTGCGGAAGAAGTGGGAATATGGATGAAATGGGAATGTTGACTAAGTGGGAATGTAGATGAAGTGGGAAAAGGACGAAATGGGAATATGGATGAAATGGGAATGTTGACGAAGTGGGATTGTAGCGAAGTAGGATTGTGAACGAAATGGGAATGTGGACGAAGTGAACCTAAACGCATAGGCCTGTATAGTAGTAGGGATAATGCTTCACGTAGGGTCAAAGTCATAAATAAGTAATCACTTTTGTACCTTGTCACTTTAGCGTCATGTTTGAAAGCCATACGAAATTATGTAACGACTGAAAGCGACAAGGTACAAAAGTTATCACTTATTTATGACGTTGTCTGTACCTACAAGGAATCTGGAGTTTTCAGGATTTACTCCTGTGGTTCTAACAACGTTTGCGGACAAAAATTAGATAATTTATTGAATCAGGCGTTACTTTGCGGAGGTCCATATTAATGAACTAAAACAATTACTTTGCTCACCCGCGACCTTACAATAGTTACGTTTATGCAAGAAATGTGTGTTCATGCAGTTCCTCCACCTCCACACTGTACGAACACACACAAATCACATAAACACACACCACCACCACCAAGCTACACTGACGCGTTTCGAACTCAACCAGAGCTCATCTTCGGAGTTACCACAACCGTATGCTATGCTACCAAATGTTAAAAAAAAAAACCCGTAAAAAAAAGCCCCCCCCCGTAAAACCCGTAAAGCCGTAAAGTTTTTTTTTTTTTTTTTTTTTAACATTTGGTAGCATAGCATACGGTTGTGGTAACTCCGAAGATGATCTCTGGTTGAGTTCGAAACGCGTCAGTGTAGCTTGGTGGTGGTGATAGTTGTGTTTATGTGATTTGTGTGTGTTCGTACAGTGTGGAGGTGGAGGAACTGCATGAACACACATTTCTTGCATAAACGTAACTATTGTAAGGTCGCGGGTGAGCAAAGTAATTGTTTTAGTTCATTGACAAAAATTAGGTTTGAGGTTTTTTTTAAGGTTGCAGTGTAGCCACAATTTTATTGCCTGTCATAATGATATTATATGAATGACCCGGCTTTCATTATTAATTACTTTTCGATATTCAGACGCGATGTTTGAACGTAGAACACACTGGTGTTACTTAAACAATGGTTGCTTAGGAAATTACAAATTTATTCGTCATGACAGCCCTTTTATAGTCTGCCAGAAAAATCTTAAAAGGCCGATTCAAGTTTTTTTTTATACAACATGGGCTTGCGTTTGACCACAATCACGAAAGCGTAGATGAGACAGTGACATCTGTAGTAAGACATTGAAACTTAAAGGTACAGTTTATCACGCGATCCCATAATAAGCCTAGTTTAGAGTAAAAAATCGTACAAAGTGCCTTACATTGCGGCGTTCGTATGACCACTTAACACTCATTCGCTTTACGGCTTCGCAATGTAACGCAGCACGATTCATGCTTATTTATTTAGCGTGCTAAGCCCTTAGGTCGGCGCTGCCCACATATTAATAATATATCTTTTACGGTGTAAAGTTCGGACCAAATTTCAAATGTTGCTGAATTTCAAATGAATGCTTTTAAAAACTTTATTTTCGTTAAATCGGCAATGTGGAATATTTCTCGTTATATTTTAAGTAATTTTGTATATTGAAATAGTTTTAAAACTAGAAATGGCATTTCAGAGAGATACTCGTAACAATTGGGATGTCCCAATTTTTGGCAACGTATAATAAATCGAAAACCGTTTGGAGAAATAGGCTTTGGGAAGCGTTTTCAGAAATCAGATTCGAAAAATATGATAATTTGAATTAAATAAAGAAAATTTAAGTAATGACCTTCATTTGACCCCTGCAGTGAATCGTCACAAAGGCAGATATAAAGCAGGTCTACACTCTAAAGCAAATTGACAGTTTGAAATGTTGCTGTTCTGCTTATAATCGCAAAGAGTGACAAAGACAGAACTTTAATCACATGATGCATACCTGGCTTTAAACAGTTGTCATTTATCATAAAGTCCGAAATGTATACAATACTCGCAATGTATTTTTACAAATTTAATTATTAAATTACTACGTTACAAGTAAATATGAAAGAATTTAAATATCAGATTTTAATAAAAAATATCTATTTACTATCACACCATTAAATAAACAGGAATAATCGAAGCTAAAAGAAGAGAAATAAATAAAACTATTTTGTCATGGTTCATTTAGGACCCTAAGCCGTGCTTGTAATATTGACAGTGACAAGACAAATCAGGGGCACTACTACAAAATTCGAAGTTCGTATCGTATCATCCCTCTCACTCTCGTGTCAAATCATATTAGCGTGAGCGGGACGGCATGAAACGAAGTTCGAATTATGCACTTCGTAGTAGGGTCTCAGTAGTGCCGTGGTAGTGCCACAGATTATGTTATGTACGACTTGAATTTTTCTAGGCTATGGAACGTGGCTCTCTCACTGTGACGTCATCCAACGTATTTCTAAAAAAACACATAAAAAATTAAATACTCAACCAAATTCAAAATCGATGAAAATGGTATCTTAAAATATCCTATTCTTTCCAAAAAAAATATAAAAACTACAGGTTATTTTTTTTGGTGCATCCCAATTATATTTATGAGACACTTATAAATAAAAGTTTGTGTCTATGTATGCATGCGTGGGTGTGTGTGTGTGTATGTGTTTCTTACGTGTGTTCACGGTATAAAACTACATAGATTTGATTTAATTTTGTTTCATTACTACATAGATGGAATGAAAAACATGCGATTATACGATAATCTGCTTCATTTCGCGGTAGTTTCCGATACGCGGCCACGAAGTGTTGGAATGATCTGCCTCCACCGATCCGTGCTCTAAAGTCAAGACATAATTTTAAATTGAAATGTAAAAGACACTTTCTCGCACTAAGTGCATCCTAGTTACAATATGTTTGTACTTACCTCGCTCCAACAAAACTTCAGGCTGGGCTAGCACTCATGGCTGACAAGTAAATTAGGCGCATCTGAGACTGGCAGATTGAATCTTTGTTTGTTCGTTTGTTTCTGTTAATATGTATTTTTTTTTCTTTTTCAAGCAAACGGCGGTAGTTAATTTTTTTCTTTTCTTTTTTTTTACAACTTACGGGTTTTCTCAATCCCGGGCTCCCACCCAACTTTAGGTCAAAAGAATGTTTTATTGTTTTTAAGTTTTTTTATTTTTATTCGAAGGTTATGTGATGCATTACAGTATCAGTATTATTGAAATTGTTGATGATTCACTGCAATAGCCATAACAAATCTTGGCTTAAATGTTACGGTTTAAAAGTTCAAATGCGATTAAGCCGATCAAGTGTTGCCATACATATTTACTTCCAGCTTCTAATTTGGTTTTTGTTGCGAACTATTCGCTGGCGTTCGTGTCGTCACAGTGTGTATGTTTTTGTGTTTAGTTTTTAAATGGGTCCCACTGAAAAACAGCGTTGTGGCTTGCCACAACATTATGCTGAGTGGGGCCCAATTTATACTATTCGATATATTTTTTTAATTTGTAAATTTCCTGTCAAATGTATTTTTTTTTCTGTGTTTGTATCGAATATGTGTAAATAAACATCTCTCTCTCTCTCTCTCTCTCTCTCTTCTCTCTCATAAAGCCGCCTATTGCTTATCGTGTATTTTTTCCATGTACTTGTTTTTCTGTATTGTTTTCTTTGCGGAGGACAGTAAAGAGTCATTGTATTTTTATATTACGCCTTAGAAGATGGATTAAAATTTTGAATCTTTGGTCGGGTATAGTTTTTAGGGGTCTCTATAGTTTCGCATAATTTAACAAGTCATAATGTATCATTCTTCATAATATCAACGTTAGCCATAAAGTGATTTAATTCTGAAAAGTTTTTGTTTCTGAACTGTTTTACAACAAACCTAACCTAACCTACTGCATTTTATAAGATGGCATTTAAAAAAGTTCTGAAAAAAAGTTCTGTTTCAGAAATAAATCACTGTAATGATTAACGTTGATAATGAAGAATAATCCATTATGACTTACTAAATTATACGAAACCAAGGGATCCCAGTTTTTGGATTTTATTCATTCTTGTTCACTTGTAACCTAAGCTGTTACAGTAAGAATTTTCTCCTAGTAAAAGTTTTCATGTCCAATGTAAAGAAGTACTTTATCTTTATAACAAAACTTCCACTATACTGCGACGAAGCCGCGAACTTTCTCTATTACTTTATTTCATTCGTTCTCAGAAATATGCCAAAGCGACGAAATGAAAGAAAAAATATGAATTATGAGGAGCAAGTTGTTCTTTTTTTTGTAACGGAGGGTTGCTTGTGGAAGAAAAAATGTTGCCAGTGTTATAAAATGACAGCTTAATATTTAGATAAAAAGTTATTGTAATTTTTCGCTCTCCCAGATTGATGATTATAGTTCTATAAGGTCTAAAATACAAAAAGATAGGTACTTCAAACCAAACTTGTTAAAGTATGGCCTAGTAGCGTCATCTCTTAGTCCGGGTGAGCGTTTACTTCCGAAGGAGTGTTGATGTTTCTCGATGAGACCTGAACATAGATGAATGCTGGAATGTATGATACATAGGAAAAATTTGTGTCTAAACTCGTGACCAGTGGTGATGTAGGGGTTTAGCACGTAGCTCAGAATGCCGAGGACCTGGGTTCGATTCCAGCATTGGTCTTTTTTCTGGGATTTCAGTTTGTATTTAGTATGAAATATATGGATTTCACGGGATGACCATAAAAGTAAAAAAATGAAATTGAAAAATAAAAATACAAAACGATATTTCAAACCAAACTTGTTTAATTCGTTAAAAATATTCCATTTATTTCTAGTTCTAGAGTATCGACCGTGAACCAGAAGACATAGCGCGGGAAGGCCCTCAACAAGTCAAGATGGACCAACATTCTGGTAAAGGTCATAGAAACTACCTGGGGCCTGCTGCATAACAAAGTACAACTAATATTACAAGCGAAACTCTCGCTTCAGTTATATTAATTAGAAAGGGAGTTCCGCTTGTAATAAATAATAAATAAATATTAGGGGACAATCTTACACAAATCGACCTAGTCCCAAACTAAGCAAAGCTTGTACTATGGGTACTAGACGACGATAAACATACTTATATATATATATATAGATAAATAAATACTTAAATACATAGAAAACATCCATAACTCAGGAACAAATATTCGTGCTCATCACACAAAATAAATGCCCTTACCGGGATTTGAACCCAGGACCTCTTGCTTCGTAGGCAGGGTCACTACCAAATAGGCTAATGAGGTCGTTACTAGGCTAATGAGGTCGTTATATTATATTAGTTGTACTTTGTTATGCAACAGGCCCCTGGATGCGGTTAGCCCAGGACCCATAGTTGTGAAGCTCTTTGAGGGGCGCCTTTATCCAGTGGATGTCTTTTGGCTGATTTAGCCTTCGTGCTGTTTTTTTTGTAAATATTTATGTGTCTTGTGTTGTTGTAAATAAATGTATTTGTTTTCTTTCTTTCTTTGATTTAATGACTCCTGGTTCTGTTATGAAATTACTAACTTTTAACTAGGCTCTGCTTGTACCAACTTGGATGTGGCAGTTCAATTGAAATTCCGTACGAAGTCCGAAGTCTTCCCCTCATTTACGCAACACGAAAAATACTCGAGTAAAATGGCACACAATTTGAGTCCTACACATTGTTTTGTTTGGTATCACTCCTGCGGACATGTCAATAGTTAAGAGTCTATAGCCAATAGTTTTTAATCAAGTCTAAATCGGCGCATGGGCGTCTGCCTAAATTTTAATTCTTAAGTTTTTTTTTATGTTAGAGAGGCCAGACAAACGAACTAGTGGGTCACCTGAGGTTAAATGATCACCACTGTCCATAGACACCCGCAGCGCTTTACGCGATGCCAGTGCGTTGTCAGCCCTAAAAGGGTGAGGAAAAAGGAAAGGGAATAGAGGAGGGGGAAATGTATTGGGGCCCCCGACGTTCTTACTGACCGTACGAAACGCAGCAGGAGTACTGCTGCTTCACGCCGGTGTTCTGTGAGAGGGTGGTACCGCCCCGGACGAGCCGGCCCTTTCGTGATGCAGTGGCTAGCTACAACATGGCTCTATCACTACAAAATGATTCGGATAGTTGGATGATTCGGAGTTTCTAATCTACAGAAGAAAGAAAGAAAGAAAATACATTTACTTACAACAACACAAGACACATCATCATTATTTTACAAAACAAAAGACAACACGAAAGCTAAAGATAGAATGTGTCATTGCAGTTGCAAATCGGACACTGGATCAGCATAATGCTGAGGCGTTTATAGCACCCCAGCCTTTGATCAATTATAACTGTAGATCCACAGTCGCGCGCCCGAAAATGTCCGAGCCCAATGAGCGCCACTTTGATAAAAGTGGCCTTCTTTTTTCTCAGTACGTTGCGTGAAATTGTCAAGTTTAGCTGTCAAGTGTCAACCAAAATTCGACTGTAATGAAGTAAAGACTAGGTTCAAATTTCTGTGTAGGTGATGATTTTAATTGTTATGCAAACAAATAAAAAAGTTCGGACATTTTTTGAAGGGGATTTTGTTCGGCAATGTGTATCTTCAGTTATAATTGATCAAAGACCCCAGCGCTGATTTTCAGCCAGTACCGTTGGTGACACCCGGATCGCTGTTTAGATAGATAAAATAAACTGCACACTAATAGCTACATAAACATAAGACAACATGCGAGACAATTTTTGTTTCTTGCGCTGTGTATGGTCCATTTAAAATATTAGTGGCATTAAATACTGCTGAACTAAAACAATTACTTTGCTCACCCGCGCAAAGTAATTGTTTTAGTTCATTAATATGGACCTCCGCAAAGTAACGCCTGATTCAATAAATTAAATACTGCTGTTCACGATTCAAAGAAACTTTACTTTATTCTTTTGGAAAATAAACATCTAATTTCAAATTAAAGTCCCTTCCAAAGTTTATTCTAGCACGGTCGGTCGCTATTACCTATCGCCAAAGTCTCCAACTTCACTTGGAACAATCGAGAACATAACATAAAGTAAGCATTCCACTCAACCTCAATCCGCCTCAATAAATACAGTTTCCGTTCGGAAACGTTACAAACTCCTCTAACAGGCCGCTTGTCGCACCGAGTGACACCCAGCCTCAATAAAGAACTGAACAACTTCGAAATTGGAAAAGAAATCGGGCCCGCGCCATGCAAATATCGGCAGGACTACAAAATTACTAAACTCAGTCGAGTTAGTTTCTGAACGGACTTTCAGATTCCGCCATAAGTTGCTGGCAACTTGGTTTGCAATAAAAAAAGTTTGGCGTAATATTTTTTGAAATTAGAATTCTTTTTGGGTTTTGACGGCATGTCGTTTGTTTTAGTGGCAAAAGTGTGAATGTGATTTCGTGCCGGGAAAACTGCTAGTTTTTTTTTCTACAGTTGGCACACTGATTTTTACTCAGCTACAATTTTAAGCTTATTTTTGGGGTTTATTTTTGTGGTCATAGGATAGGATAAAAATGCAGTCATTGTTAAAGTCTACGACCAAAATGTTAATGTCCTGTGGAATATTATAAACATTATTGTAAACTAGCTGACCCGACAGACGTCGTCCTGACGTGATGTGATTCAGTCTTCTTACGTTATTTTCGTTAGAAATGATAAATTAATTATTTCAGTTTGTTTACATCCCATTTGACGATATTTGCAGCAAGCGTTCTGTCAATTCTATGTCAAACATCAAAAAAGTTTACATTAAAAAAGTTTAATTATATTGTCCAAAGCGCTAAGGTTAGATTAGAAATAATTTTATATGGTGGTTAAGTATTCTTAAATTTTCTAATTTTCCGCGCAATTTTCTTAATTTTTTCTTTCATAAGAACCTTCTCCTGACAATGACGAACACAACAAAAAAAGAATTAGTGAAATCGGTCCAGCCGTTCATGCGTGATGCCGTGACCAAGGGAAATAGGGATTCATTTTTATATATATTATTGGAAATATTGAGCCCATTTTTTGTTTTAAAGAAAATTTTGTACTCATTCTGAGTTTGAACTTAATTTTTACTGTTCTATCACACCGAATGTTTTGTGAACATTTTAATAAAAATGTTTGTATTCGAGAACTTTCTAGTTTCAAGGCGTTGTGATGGGCGTAGATAGTCATACAGACTGTTGTTGGTATTAGGATAACCCATAACGGCAATCACCTGAGTCTGCGCATTGAGTGCTTATCGCTAAATGGTCCTTAATCCATAGTTAGCTAATCCTGCTTTAAGTCTTGGTTAAGTAGGGCATTGTCGAAGAAAGTGATAAGGCTTCTAAGACGGCCGTCATTAATATAGGTTTCTTACAAGTCTATAGCTTACAGGTCAGTTAGTATAGCGCAGCAAAAAATCATTAAATAAAATATAGTTAGCTGTGGTTCTGATTCCCAATCGCTCTCGTGATGATTCTGGAGTCCAATGAAAATTAGTGGGATACCATGGTAACTAAGAAGAGGTACATAAGAGTGCAGTACTTAATTGCCTTAGAAAATTATTTTGTAAGTGATTATAAGACGCTTAAGAATAACAAGTACAATACAAAAAGTGTAAGATTAAAACTATAATATAGTTTAACATATTATGTGCAAAGTCGTGCTAAAAATTATTATGGTAAACGTACAAATAAGTTCCTAGTTCCAAAAATATATAACAAGATTGAGTGGCTATGAGAAGGAAATCAGTGTACCATAAGGAAAGTTAAAAATACTCTCAAAAGGATTCTTTTGCAAAAACTGCCTTAGGGTACATTTTTGCAAAAGTATCCACATCTCTGTATTTATTGTAACTTTTGTTTTGTTTTTTTTTTAGATGCATGTTTTAATGAAATAGGTATGTACTTACATTTATGACTAAATTGTAATGAGCGTGTTCTCGCCAACAAACTGCATATCAGTTTGGCGAGTGGATTCAGACAGTTAAGCCAGTGTATGTATTACCTATGAGAAATAAATAAAAAAAAAAAACTTAGGACTTCGAACCAAGTGGGATTCTAAAAATACTCGTGGTTTGCGGATCGAAATAAGTGGAATTTTAAATATCCTCTTGGTCCAATGGTCGAACAACAAAGTGGAATAAAAAAAAACCCTGATAGTCCGACATGTCGGACAGCAAGGAATCAAAATTCCTCGTCGTCCGACATGTCGGACAACGTTGTCGGACCAGAGGGCCAGTAGACGTCTTTCGGCTGAAATGATGATGATGATGATTCCAAGCAAAGCTATCTATTTTGTGGTACTAATTTATTAACAGCTCCCTCACCTTGTTTAGTGGGTACCAGCTGAGGCCCCACACATACTTAGCCCTTCCGCTTCGAAGTGACACTTATTTCATAAATAATTTATGGAAGTATAACGTGTACTTACCGTGCTACGTCTACAGAAACCATTTCAGTGGATTACTACGTAAACCTGACTTTGACACCTTAACAACGGCGAATCTAAGAATCACAAACAAGCAGTGATGGCCCAACATTTTGACCTAAGGCCTTTCAACCATTACCGCTGGCTTTAACTACGTAAACCAGTCTGTAACACATTAACAACGGCAAATCTAAGAACAACTAAAAAGCTGTGTTAACCTAGTAGTTGGGCCTATGGTCTCCAAAGCAGGTCATCTTCTTCTTCTAATATATAAAAATCTCGTGTCACTGTATTTGTTATCGAACTCCTCCGAAACGGCTTGACCGGTTATTATGAAACTTATTGTCTATACTCGGTAGGTCTGAGAATAGGTCGTAAGCTATTTTTTATTCGTAGCAGACAGAGTCGTGGGCAAAAGCTAGTCTAATATATAAAAATCTCGTGTCACGGTGTTTATTATCGAAGTCCTCCGAAACGGCTTGACCGATTTTTATGAAACTTTTTTCTCCACATTCGGTAGGTCTGAGAATAATTTGTAGGCTATTTTTTGTATACCTACCCTTATTCTTCGCAGACGGAGTCGCGGGCAACAGCTAGTGAAAAATAAAATACATAGTTTCGAGCCCATAAAGTATACCTCTAGTTGAGAATTCTTCATGACTCATGGTCTCTCAAGGCCAAGCATTTCCGCAGATATTATTACTACATAAACATGTCTGTGACACCTTAACAACGGTAAACTTTTACACCCTTTTGACTATGGAGCTGAAAAAACCCTTATACACACTGAAAAAGTGTAACAGTAAATCAAAATTGCTTTGGCTACAATGTAAAACACGCTTCACGCGTTGGCAATCAAATACTCATCATGGTGAATTGCAGTGTACAATGCCGCTGTTGAACGTTGGTTTAACTCATACACTCGGGATTTTTAGTACTCCATATTCGTAAGCCGTATTGTGTAGTAGGTACATTATTTTGTAAAAAAAGCCAAAGAAATTAACTATATACATTTTTAGGGTACCGTAGCCAAATGGCAAAAAACGGAACCCTTATGGATTCGTCATGTCTGTCTGTCTGTTTGTCTGTCCGTCCGTATGTCACAGCCACTTTTCTCCGAAACTATAAGAGCTATGCAGTTGAAACTTGGTAAGTTGATGTATTCTGTGAACCGCATTAAGATTTTAACACAAAAATAAAAAAAAACAATAAATTTTGGGGGTTCCCCATACTTAGAACTGAAACTCAAAAAATTTTTTTCATCAACCCATACGTGTGGGGTATCTATGGATAGGTCTTTCAAAATTACATTGAGGTTTTTAATATCATTTTTTTCTAAACTGAATAGTTTGCGCGAGAAACACTTCCAAATTGGTAAAATGTGTGTCCCCCCCTGTAACATCTAAAATAAGAGAATGATAAAATAAAAAAAAAATATATGATGTGCATACCATGTAAAATTCCACCGAAAATTGGTTTGAACGAGATCTAGTTTGTCTGTCTGTCTATATCAGTAACCAATCTACAATGATCCCACACTGTGCACACTTTGCTAAGGAGCAGACGTCTGCTAAGACTGGATGTTCATAGACACATATAAATTTGTACGGAACCCTCGGTGCGCGAGTCCGACTCGCACTTGGCCGGTTTTTATCACTTCAGTTTATTTCATCGGAGATAGATTCTGAGAGACAGGGGGAGAGAAACACATATTCAATACGCAAAAATCCATGGTAGCCTAGTGGTGTCACCTATGGCCTCTCAAGCAGAGGGTCGTGGGTTCGAGCCCGGGCTTGCGCCTCTGAGTTATTCGGAATTAGTAGGTATGTGCGAAAATACGTTTGAAATTTACCATGAGCTTTACGGTGAAGGAAAATATCGTGAAGAAACATGCACCTGCGAAGAAATTCAATGATGAGTGTGAAGTTTTCATTCGGCATTGGGTCCGCGTGGGAACTACGGCATGAGCCCTCTCATTCTGAGTAGCCCAGCAATGCGACATAATAATTATAAGCTGATATAATGATGATGATAGTTCCGAAGGAGTGTTGACGTTTCTCGATGAGAACATTAACATAGATGTCGCTAGTTTTGCTGCGTAAGTGACTATAAGTAGAAAAACAAACTGAAAAAATGTCGATATATATATAGGTAAAATTTGTGTCTAAGCTTTTAACCAGTGGTGGTGTACGGGTTTGGCATGCAGCACGGAATACTGAGGACCTGGGTTCGATTCCCAGCGCTGGTCTCTTTTTCTGGATTTTTTCTGTGTATCAATGTTTCAGTTTGTATTTAGTATGAAAGATATTAATAAATAAATAAATAATGATGTAGTCACGGTTTTGATTCTTTTCTCTCTATTCTCTTTTTCGACCTTTTTCTACCCGCTGCTGAGTATAGGTCTCATCAGGTCTCATCCAATTTTTTCCATGTTGTGCGGTTGCATGTTGCGGTTGCGGTTAGCGACCGCTTTAGCCTAGTTGGTAGTGCCCCTGCCTACGAAGCAAGAGGTCCTGGGTTCAAATCCCGGTAAGGGCATTTATTTGTGTGATGAGCACGAATATTTGTTCCTGAGTTATGGATGTTTTCTATGTGTTTAAGTATATATTTATCTATATAAGTATGTTTATCGTCGTCTAGTACCCATAGTACAAGCTTTGCTTAGTTTGGGACTAGGTCGATTGGTGTAAGATTGTCCCCTAATATTTATTTATTTATTTATTTATTTATTTATGTGTTCGGTGTCTAGTCTTTCCCCGCCACTCGTGACAGACCGTCAGTCCATCTCACGGGCTGCCTTCCCACATTTCTGCGCCTTTGATCAAGTACACTTTAAATATCGATCTATAAATGGAAATACTTTGTAACCTTTATTATACTTTACTAGCTGATCCCGCAAACGTTGTTTTGCCATGTATCACCTAGGGGTGTAATAAAAATAGTCTACGACCAATAGGTTTTTCAGACCTACCAAATATAGTCAAAGAATTGGATAAAAATCGGTCAAGCGATTTCAGAGAAGTTGGATAACAATTTCTTTCTGCTACAACAAAATTTTATAAGATAATAATAGTATATTGTGCATCAAGGGCCGTAAGTAGGGGATTACTAACGAGAGCCTATTAGAAGCCCGACGCCGGAGGCGGAGGGCTTTTAATGACTCGAGTTTGTAATCCCCTTACTGCCCGTGATACACACAATGATTTTCATCACACTGCGAAGAAAAAAAATCCAAAAATGAAATTATTTTGTCTCCAAACACTTAAATTAAATAAATAATGGCTACCCGCCAATATAGATTGTCACTTTTTTCAAGTCATCTACCATATATAATGTAAACTGTGTTTAGAATTCGAATGGCCATACGGCCACATGCTCCCAACATGTTACAAAAATACTTACTAAAATTATTACAAAACTATTTGATATAAATTTAAAATATAAAAATAACGAAGTTACATGAAGCGTAGACAAGTTTTGTGTAGTAAAATTGGGTTATAGCTAAGTTTTAAACATATAAATAAAACGTTGGCTGACTTGAAACCTCCTTAGTCTGTTTGAAAATTTTAAAACTAAAGTTAGAACTCCCTTGGGAAGAAAAACTGTACTTAAATCCATAACGCCCTTAAGAACAAATTAGGCCTTTGACATTTAGTATACAGGCATGGAATAACAATATTGATGAGCAAGTGTGATGAAAAAGTATAAAAAACATATAAAAGAACATGGGAAGGTATATAATAATATCACATAGTCAACAGGGTAGAGCCGCACCGTCATCAAAGCCAAATAATTTGGTTAGTGGCTTAAATCGGTGCCGTGTACAACCACGAATGCAGTGGAGCTACCGTAAGGCAAGCGGGGCAGTGCACCGGGGCCTCCAAGCTCAGGGGGCCCCTCGGACTCTGACTTACAAACTATTAACGCGGACCTATGAGAAATGCGGCTATAAAACGCTACTAGTGAATTTACAAGCGCGCGAGTCTAGTGAATTTAAAGTGCATTCATCCTTACTTGTCTTATCATGTAAACAAACATGAGTTGGGTGGGGCCCTAGTTTATTTTTGGCCCCAGGCCCTTTGGTTAACTAGCTACGCCACTGCACGAATGCACATGTTCGATAACACATATACCGTGACACGAGATTTTTATGTATTAGAAAAAAGAAGACTAAAATATATTATGTACAAATGTAATACGTTTTTATCAGGTCAAACTAAATCTGCTAAAATAGTATATTATCAATATTATCATTTTAAAACGCATTGTATCTTTCCACATCGTTGGAGCTCAGATAAGATTTTGAAAAGTAACATGGTGCGCGCTGAAAACTCCCAACATACTCCACAGCAGGCCGCCACAAATGTCTTCGATTGTGTATAGGTACTTACAATTTAAATGGGTTTAATACTGAACCTCACCTCGATGTGCTATCGATCAGTGTCTTGCCCTAGAAACCAGAATGGAAACTAAAAGGGTGCGGTGGGATATCAGGATTGTAAGTCGCTGACTTGTCTCGGCAAGGTTGATTGGAATGAGCCGTTTGTATCTTTTATTAGCCTCTGTATTTCTATTCGCCTGTGACTATTTCTGTTCAAATATATTTTCATACTAAATACAAACTGAAACATGGACACACAGAAAAAAACTAGAAAAAGAGACCAGCGCTGGGAATCGAACCCAGGTCCTCAGTTTTAGGTTTTGGTTTAGAGACAAATTTCTCCTATATATCGACATTTTTTTCAGTTTGTTTTTCTATAGTCACTTGCGCAGCGACCTAGTGTCGACATCTGTGTTAATGTTCTCATCGAGAAACGTCAAACACTCCTTCGGAACTATCCGCTCACCCGGACAAGAGATGGCGCTCTTAAGCAATCTTATCAAGATTGGTTTTTTTTTGGAGTCTTTTTGTATTTTTATTTTTCAACTCCAAATTTTTTACTTTTACGGTCATCCCGTGAAATTCATATATTCTTTTTCTGTTGAAATGTTTAACCGTAATCGACCATAACTTGAGACGACTGGATGGCCTAGTAGTTAAAGAACCTGACTACTCTAGTACTAGGCCTGCGGTCCTGGGTTTTAATTCCCGGTCGGGGCTAACATTTGTGTGAAAAATACGAATTTTTGTGCTCGAGCCTTGCATGATTAATATCTATTTAAGTATGTTTATCCGTTGCCTTGTACCCATAACACAAGCTTTCCTTACTTTGTGGCTAGGTCAATTATTGATGTGAATTTTGTCCCGTGATAATTATATAATACTTGATATAACTCATCATCAGCATGGGCAGGCAGGGTGCGGGGGATTGAGAGGGCTTTGGTCGTAGTTCCCATGCGGGCTCAGAGCGGATTGAGAACTTTACACACACTATTGAATTTCTTCGCAGATCTGAGACAGTTCCTTTATCATGTTTTCTTTCGTCGTAACGCTCATGTTGCAAATATAATTTCTGGGGTAAATGTAGCCTAAAATGAAATCCACTACACGGATTGGACATTGGACATGAACTGTCTAATCAATTAGGAGTGCTTTTTCTGCTAAATTGGAAGACAAAGAGTGCAAGATAGATTTCTTACAAGAGATGAAAGCTGCAAGTAGTCAATTTGCATGGCAGACGACTTTGCAAGTCTGTAGTGGAATAAATTTGTGTCGGTTTTGCTAAGTGATAAAGAAAGAAAGGATTAGATTATCGACTGTTTCTTAGTTGGTTAAAAGGCGTGGTTTCAATTTATGTAGAATAGCTGCTACCCTACTTTGAAATGTGGGCGTATAGACGTATGCTTGCTATCAGCTGGACTCAGAGGGTTACGAATGAGGAGGTCTTGCGGCGTGTTGGTAGGAAACGCGAACTTTTGCAGACTGTCAAGAGGAGGAAAGTTGCATACTTAGGCCATGTGTTTCGGCATGATAGGTATGGGCTGTTGCAACTCATAATGATGGGCAAAGTCGCTGGAAAGAGGAAAGTTGGGCGAAGAAAGAAATCCTGGCTCCGTAACATCAGGGAGTGGACGGGGATCGCGAGCGCTGCCGAGCTTTTCCGCCTCGCTAAGGACAAGAAAAAGTACACGGAGCTAACGGCCAACCTTCACTAGTTGGAGTGGCACTGAAAGAAGAAGAAGAAGCTGCTACCCGCGACTCCGTCTACAAAGAATTCGTTTATCACTATCCCGCGGGAACTAAGCAATTTTTCGGGATAAAAAGTATCCTATATGTTAATCCAGGTTATAAACTATATGTGTACCAAATTTCATCAGAATCCGTCAAACCGTTTTAGCGTGAATGAGTAACAAACATCCATCCATCCATACATACTTATAAACTTTCGCGTTTATAATATTATACATAGTAGGACATATAATTTTATTTCAGCTACAGCTTCGCTTTTATACAGTTTTTTTAGCTTCACCCCATGTCTGTGTTTTTTAACCCCCGACACAAAAGGAGGGGTGTTATACCTAAGTTTGACCGCTATGTGTGTGTGTGTGTGTGTCTGTCTGTGGCATCATAACTCTTAAATGGGTGAACCGATTTGGATGCAGTTTCTTTTATTTGAAAGCAGGTTTCTTGGCAATGGTTCTTAGACATTGTTCATAAAAATTGGTCCAGCCGTTTTTAAGTTATCAGCTCTTTTGTATGCTGCGGAAGGGATCATAGATTTAAAATTTTTAATTTATAGTTATTTGGTTCATTAATCTGTAACTTTAACTTAGATAAGCTGCTGTTGAATTCAAAACACTGTCATATTTGACACTTACTTTTGGTTACTCTAAAAAGCCTTATGCTATTGAATGTGAACACAATAAAAAAAAAGATTAGGCAAAAATTTAAAAATTAAGATAAATTTACAGTAGTTTCTACTGATTTACTGAACCATTTGTTGAATTTAACGATTTTTTTATACGATATAGGCTTGCGTTTGACCACAATCACGCCTGATGGAAATAAATAAAAACACGGTGAATATGCTCCTTCCGCTGTAGCATAGTAAATAACTGATAGTTCTACTCACTAAATACATCAATGACCCGATCTGCTACTAATCTGGACCACGTATTGATCTGACAGAAGTGGAAACCTTGGTGTTTTGCGCGCAGCAACTGGATCCTCAGTTACCACTGTCCAACACAGTATTAGAGACCAGAATGGAAGAGATGATCTTGTTTTTGACTCAGAACTATCCCATTTTATATATGACTTAAGTCTATGATCGAGTTTACCTCGACAATGACATGATACGTGCTAATCCGTAGCCCTTCCCCTTGGAGCACACGCCACGGCGGCTGCTGCCAAACGCGCACTACGCACCACCGCTCTGCTCGCGCGGCTACTCGATGAAACTGATACCAGCACACAACTACCCACTTATGCTTCTCCTGCTTTTACACTACGGATTATCAAAGGTCTACTCACCGAAGACGTCAATACACCCGATCTGCCACTTCATACTGGGCTGGGTGTTGATCTGACACATGTAGCAGCCGCGGTCTTCGGCCCGCAGTGGCCGGATTCTCAGCTGCCATGTGCGAGGAGAGTCCCGACTGACGGAGTACCGAGCGCCCAAGACTGCTCGGTCGTGCATGGTCAGAACAGTCTGGTCTTCTGCTCTGAGCCAGCCGACCTATGGAGAAGGAGAAGAGTTAAATGTCAAGACACTGACTGCAAGTATTGGGTGTTGAGAAATGGGTAGTTCTACCAGAGTTTCAGCTGCTATTACTTTCCTGTTCTTGCCAAATTATGATTTCCAATAATGTTCTTTTCTCTTTGATCATATCAAGAGTCATTTATTTAATGCTTACGGTACCGAATGAATAATTTGCGAATGTCGTGTAGACCGTGTGTGAGCCACAAAATATCGCGTGGAAAATTTTTATAATTTATTTTTCTTGAATACTTGTTGCAGTATAAGTTATTTTCTTAGTTCTCCAACAAAACCTGTTCGCAGTGTAAAATAAGTTGGCTTTAATATTACAAATATTGGCAATTTTATTTTATTTTTGTTCTAAAACTGCGGCCAGTAATAACGGAGGACAGAGAGCAGCGTCCTTGATATTTACGGTATAACCTACTGCGAAAGATTGCCAATCCGCCTGCCAAGCGTAGCGATTACAGCAACAACCCCAAATCTAATACCTTTAAACGAGCAATTCTTGTATATATATATATATAATCAGGATCTCGGAAACGGCTCCAACGATTTCGATGAAATTTGGTATGTAGGGGTTTTCGGGGATGAAAAACTGATCTAGCTATGTTTCATTTTCAGAAAATCGCTTTTACTCGTGTTTTCCGGCTATTTTTGTTTGCATTAGAATATAAAGCTAAATTTCGCCGACTTCGAGCAGATCATAATGGCACATTAGAAATCGGGTGGTCGCGGATCCAGCCGACCTCGGTTCGATTCCACGTTTTTTTTCAAGATTTTTAGTTTTTTTTATAAGTTTATTTTTCATGAGAAAACGTCAAATTTCTTCTTTGTGAGAAAAAGTTACTTTTTTGTGAGAAAAAGTTACTTTTTTGTTAGAAAAAGTATTATAGGGAACGTGCAATAACTATAGGCGGCAGCACTAATGCGACAGACAGAAGAGACACTATGCGGACAGTAAAACAAACTTATCAAGGTAAAACATTCAAATTGATGGCACCCTTATGGCACCAGTTGGCAGCACCGTCTATGTGCACGTTCCCTATTGGGAGCACAGAACAGGAAAAGCCGGTTGTCTGTAAAGTCGGTTTACGGACGATAGTTTAACGTGACTTAACCCCCCCCCCCCCTCCGGTGTTTTTGTCAAATATCTTGAAAACGGTGCATCCTACGGCAAAATCAATGAAATTTTCATCCCCCCTTTAATAACCCCGCGCTCCCTCCCCCGCATCCCCTCCCCCCTCTCACCCCCCCCCCCCCCACCCCTCCGGTGTTTTGATCTCGGAAACGGCTCCAACGATTTCGATGAAATTTGGTATTTGGGGGTTTTCGGGGATGAAAAATTGATCTAGCTTGGTCTTATCTCTGGGAAAACGCTTGGTACCAAGTTTCTGCCCGAGCAGAGCTCGGTCGCCCAGGTACTGGTTAGGTTAATCATAAAACGGCACCTAGTCCCCTGCGGCCCCGCTGTTCCAGGTTATGGTAGCGGTCAAGGTAACGGCAGGGCAGGGGGTGCAAAGAATCCCAGGAAGCTTTCCGGCTACCACTACCGCCGGGAACACATTAAATGCGGATGATGCAGAACCGGCTGGTTTAGCGAATCTTAGGAAAGGCCTATGTTCAGCAGCGGACGTTTTTTGTCTGAAATATTGATGATGATGATGATAAAATATTAGCAACCCTTGGTAGCCACGACCAACATAATTATGGAGTTTTAGTTATGCCCCTTACATTACCTACTGGACGTGTAGTCGTATAATGGCCTCCATTAGATGATTTATTTGTTCTATTTTAGGTCAACTCACTTTAGAAAACTAACTTTCTGTAATGGCTTTGGGTCTGGGTTGTATCCCTAGGACCTTTAATCAAAATCTAAATTAGGAGTTTGGTTATTATTACTGTTTAAGTTTCACTGTTTCATTCATTTTTGCTGTGGTTCGTCGGTGCTAAATTAATTTTAACGGCTAATATAATAATTGACGTAGTTGATTGGCGTAGTTGTATATATTGACGACCGGATTGCTTAGTATAGTCGGGGTAAGAAAAGGTTCGTCACTTTTCGACTCTATGTCAACGAGTTAAGGTCGAAAAGTGACGAACCTTTTCTTACCCCGACTATACTTAAGACCTTAAGTACTTTTGTTTAAATCTCGGGGAAACAGACATTCGTGCGTTGAAGATGAATACGAATCATCATCATCATCATCAGCCTATGTTCGTCCACTGCTGGACATAGGCCTCTCCCATGGCACGCCACTGAGCACGATCCTCGGCCACCCTCATCCAGCTCTTTCCAGCAGCCTTGCGAAGATCATCGCTCCACCGAGTCTGAGGACGTCCTACGCTACGTTTGCCGATCCGTGGTCTCCACTCAAGAACTATGCTCGGAGTTTCTCTAAAAGATCGAATTCGTAACGAAGTGATCCGACAGAGAACCAAAGTTATCGACATAGCCCACCGTATTAGCACGCTGAAGTGGCAATGGGCCGGTCCTATAACCCGAAGAACCGATAACCGTTGGGGTAGAATAATACGAATGTTTGTCCTGAAATCATGTATGTTCATGCATATGCATTTATGAATGTTTAACTGTTTTCTAACTCTTATGGCACAAATTTTATGGTCATCCGTCATCAGACGGAAGACGTACACTTGTAACAGTACAGACATCCATCTGTAATGTTCCATCTTATATAAACATAGTTTTAGGTATATTAGTTAATAATATATAATTAAAATAGCTAATAAAATTGTTTCATACGCCAATAGGGCGATGTTATTTTTAATTCATTGATCACAAACTACCTATTTGCATACTGAACCTTTTATTGTAAGAATAGGCCTGTATGAAGCTTATTTGGGAATGTGGGACTGACGACAACGATGTTAATAAGGCTAATTAACAATTACATTCGGAAAATCCTCATTTGTAACCCTTTTACTTGAGGAAAGGCCTGAGATGATGATGATGATGATGAAGATGATGCAACACTTTCGCTTACTAGACGGCATACCTGTAATTTTGCCAACAAACTGGCTGACCCAATTTGGAGGTAAAACAGGCAAATCTGCACCTTAAGTGAAAAGCTTAGAAGCTATTTCAATATCAAGTTCGGAATGAGAATTGTCGGGTAGACTGGAGGCACGCGCTCGAGATACGACCTTTTCACAGTTATTCGGGCCCCTTTTGCACCTAGTGCTCCGTGTGCACCATATGGTTTGAATGGACCAAGTGCTCCAAATGCTCCAATGGGATTGCTTGGGCTAAGTGCGCTTAGTTCGCTATTGGAACGATAGATGGCGTATATAAGGCGACGCGCGGACAGAGAACGGGTTCTTCGTCTTTGCCACGGGCTCGGAAACGGTTCTCCCAGTGTGTTTGAGGTATCATTTTTATCGTGACTTTTACCGTATTTTCTCTTACTTTATTGTGTTTTCTCTTGTGTTTTCTTTTATCGTGTTTCTTTTATTGGGTGTTTAAATGTTTCTTGTGTTAGTTAATGGGGGTTTGTGTGATTGCCCGGCTTTGTGTATTTATTGCCAAATATGGTGATGGAATATTCATTGTCGGATAATTACATAGTTGATGTTAGTTAAGATGGGGTAGCGGGATTTTGCGGGAATTTCGTATGGGAGTTTAATTGTTAGTTTCTTGTGATAGTTAATGGGGAGGGGTTTAGTGTGGTTATCTGGCTTTGCGTATTTATTGCCAGTACATGGCGATGGAATGCTCATCGTTTGGATAACTACATAGCTGTGTGATAGTTAAATTGGGGTTTAGTGGATTTTGTGGGGTCAGTGTAGGGGCTAGGTTGTGTTAGTGTTGGAGAACCTATTCGAGCATCAGCTGAAGTAATAGCTGGACTCTGAGAAGGGATAGTCCCGAAACCTTGCGGTGTTAACGTAACGATTAGCCCATCTCGGAGGCGTTTTAGTGTAAATTTACCACCTCTTGGAGATGGGTGGGGGTCTGTATTATAACTCAAGAGTCGGACCTAAGTTCTCCCTGGGTGTTGAAGGGTTTGGAGCGCCATAACCGGTGTTTCAAACTCATCATCTACCTAGTCCGCTTATCTATTTATATATATATTACACACTGGTATTCTTCTATCCCAATCCCCTCAGAAGGGTACCAGTAGCACACGGGTATAGAAAGTAAGTCTTGAGCCAACCCACTCAACGTAGGCATTAGCTTAGGATAGGCCCTCTCTTATCAGTTGGAGAGGGGCCCCGCGGTAGTTGTAAATGTGGAATCCGGATTCCTAGCTTTTCAATTTCGTGTAGAATAGATGGATAGTTTAGCTGGTAGGATAGGATCTTCGGGGATAGGTGTTATTATCATTAACTATCTTCAGTTCTTCATTATACTGTAGTGTGTCGGGGGGCTGAAATATGCCACCTGACATACTTGATATTATTATCATTAACTATCTTCAGTTCTTCATTATACTGTAGTGTGTCGGAGGGCTGAAATATGCCACCTGACATACTTAATATTATTATCATTAACTATCTTCGGTTCTTCATTATTCTGTAGTGTGTTGGAGGGCTGAGATATGCCATCTGACATACTTAATACTATTACCATTAACTAAATACTACCTGCTGTTCGTCATTATACTAATTGATGTAGGAGGGCATTACTATGCCTTCTGACTTACTTAATACTACTACCTAAACAAGACAGTTCTTCATTGAGCTATTTTGTGTTGTGGGAAAGGGCTACATTTGATGACATAACTACTAATGCCTGAGGCATTGACTGACTTTGACTATGACGCTCTAGACTTCCGACGGATGAAAGATTTCAGGGTTTCCCTTTCATCCATATGTCCTATCTAGTAAACCCTAGTAGACTCAATTAAGTGAGTAAAAATAAAACTCAACAAACTCACTATGAATATTTATTTGCTGAAAAGTAGAATCTCCTTTGAAGTCGGCGGTCGTCCCTGGTGAAATAACCTTGGATTATCTGGTCCTGTGGTGGCTGGTTATACTTACTGAATCTAAATGGTAAAAGCTTACCAAATACTTGTTTTACAATCCGTCATTCTGACTATAACTGAGGCAGATGCAAGTTAGTGGCTTACTGGTACCAAAGGATCTGGTAGCTACTCAATAGTCATTATGATCATTCTTCGAAGTCTACAATTACTACCGAAGTTTCGGCTAGCTATTGCAGAGGCAATATGATCACAGGTTGGACCCAAGAACGGCCACAGACTGTAACTAATATCCCTTTGAAATGTCCTCTCATTTACTTAAGGTAATGCATTCATTACCTAAACAAGGAAAAGGTATATGCTTCTTCAAAGCTGTGGGGGAAGCCCTACCCAAGTCTGGAAAGTCGCGGGGCTACCTTTTGAGGCGGATGGCGGGGCCTCAGAACTCTGCCACATAAATAATACCCTTTCCTCATGAACATGACACAGACTATGGACATATGACATTAATAAAACTACAGACAATTATCTTTCTTCAGCCATTCTTCTTTTGATATCTCTACAGGTTTTATTAACTATATGCGATCACTTAAAACTATATGCGATCACTTAAAACTATATACAATTACTTGAAACTACAAACAGCTTAATTATCCTACTTCAACTATTCATCTTCCTCAATGACTTTTATTAACTATAGGCAATTACTTTCTTTAAAATTATCCATCCTAACCATATCTTCATTATAAACTTGAATTATATAGCAGTTAACTACTACCCATACATACAAAAAAAAGAACTGTCGGGTTATTCTTCGGACTCAATGTAGGATCCTTATTACGTAGACCGCTAACGATCACTGGCCAATTCTGTGACTTAAACAAGGTAAATCAGCTTGAGTTAGGAGCTAGACATCTCTCGGTTATCTTCAGAAAAAATTAGGTGCTATAGGTTTGCATATATAGGTAGGTTTCCCTAGGTAGGTCTTCTTAGAGTTATATAGGTAGATACATATAAAGTAATGTAGGAATTTAGGTAGAATATATAGGAGGTAGGTCTATATAGGTAGGTAGCTTTAGTATATAGTATAGAGTATATAAAAGAAGGGGTAGGTAGAGCGTGGGGGGGGTGGTACAATTATGATGCCGAATAGACCAGGATAATTATTACTATTTACGTTACTATGCTTAAATAATTCTTTATCTTATTTCATTAAGTCCAAAAATAACCATAGCATCTTTGTTACTTAGTCAAATTCATTCGTGTAGGAATAGTATAAAGAAGTTGTTTTGCCTTGTTTCGGTCAAAATGTCGTTGTAAGCGTTTGCCACGTGACATTCGGTTACAGCGACAATTTTGTTGCCGCGAGAAATAGATTTGTATATACGGGTAGTAAGTAAGTAGTTCATAGTCATTTATTATTATTCTAAAGCAGAAGGTCGAAGTCTTTTCGTATCGGTGTGCAGTTTCTTGTACTTGTAGTTCTGAAAAAAAAGAAGAGTTAATTTTAACATCCGTCATTAAAAATAGTAATTAAAAATAAAGAGCTTTTACCAACTTTACACTTATAACACTAGCTTACTGATAAAAGAAATATATATCAAAATCTATACATTGCGATACCACTTTTAAAACTAACAGAGATAGTTGAGGGAGCGCGTAATTATAATAACCTGCCCAGCGTTATAAGGGGCATAAAGTCATTAGCAAGTTTTAAACATAAACTCAAAGTCCGCGTTTTAAATAAAATTCCGATCGCCTGATTACGGCCCTGTACTCTGCAAGTCTGCATACTTGCAAGAGTAAACTCATTTTATTTCTACCCGTCTTACTCAATAACAAATTCGTATTATCTAGCAAATGTTTTGTTATCGGCTCGGCGCCGGATTATGTAGTTACGCTATTTATATCTACCTACTCGTTAAGCGAGACGTAATTCATTCTGAAAAAAAAATAGCACTTTAGCTCGAAAAATCGTACAGCCTAGAGAAAAAAAAATAGCACTTTCGCTCGAAAAATCGTACAGCCTAGAGAAAAAAAATAGCACTTTCACTCGGAAAATCGTACAGCCTAAAAAAAAAAAATAGCAATCTTAGGAAGTTATTTAAAGCTTAGACAGACAGGGCACAAACAGATAAAAATAGATGCTTTGATTAAGTGAAGAAACCTATAGAGTACCTCAACTTTAAATAGTAACACATCGGAAGTGGTAGTGGTGTCTTGGTTAGCTAAATAGAGTTATCTCATGATAATTAGCAATAGAGCTTAGAATATCCTAAGTAGTTATAGGTTAACTAAGGTCAGAGAGATTACATAGTTAAATATAGGATAGGGGGCAAACGAGCATGCGGGTCATCTGATAGGGGGGCAATTGCCGCAGCCCTTGAACACCCGCAACATTTAGGGTATCGCGGGTGCGTTGCCGACCTTTTAGAGAAATAGATAGGCTTATTTAGCTCATATCGACATAGGTTTCGTTAGGTAGGCAAAGCAGTCTTTCTCGTTTTATGTTATACAACTGTTGCCCGCGACTTTGCCTGTAGGGAGATCGTTTATCACTGATTTGTAGGAGTCCGTGCTCTTCCCCGGGCCACATGACTCACATGCTGTCTGTGTGCCGTATTTCATCCGGATCAGTTTAGCCAGTTTAGCAGACAGTTTAGGGGGTAACAGACAGACGGGCGGATAGACAAACGGACGTACTGTCCCAATTATGTTATTGGTATTATTTTGTTAATTTAATTCATTAAAGCCGGATTTCATCCGGATCAGTTTAGCCAATTTAGCATGAGGGGCGGATAGACAGACGGACATACTGTCCCAATTATGATATTGATATTATTTTGTTAATTTAATTCATAAAATCCGAATTTCATCCGGATCAGCTTAGACAATTTAACGTGAGGGGGTAGTGGACAGACGGACGAATAGACAGACGAACACGCATTTTCATTTAAGTTATTGGCATTATTCTGTTAATTTAGTTCATTACATTTTACAACATAGCGGTTAATTAAATTTAAAAATTTAAGTACAATATGGTACACGCACAGTATGGTTTTATAGATAAGATCAGACATATAGGATAGATAATTAGGCCACTGCTTACCTTACTAAAATGTTGGTCGGCTATATTCAAAACATCAGCGCTGTATAGTATTTAACCACAGAATAAGTTCAGGATATCGGAAGGGTCGGGTTATCTGAAATAAAATTTAGTTATTAATTTCACTAATAAATAAGTAAATGCCACGTCCCAAACATACAATTGACTAAATCTCATTTAATTATAGCGACCAGAAATTACCCTATCTATACAATACAATACAATACAATATAGATATTCTTTATTGGTCTCCAAAAGCGGTACAGTGACGTTATAGGAATGGAGATTTAGGTAGATATTAGGCGGTCTTATTGCTAAAAAAAAAATACTTCTACTCTTGTCTATCTACTAGGTAGAATAATTGTTCGTCAAATTGAGGTATGTTAGTTAATTAAAATTATTAGTACTTTGACAGAACGGTTTGGTTATGGATGTTATTATCAATGACATAATATTTATTACGGGTTGGCAAGTCGATATACCATAGCGATGAGGTTTGAAATGCATTGGACAAGGGACCTTAGATGTCAATACGTGCTACAATAGAATCAGGGTATAGAAACGTCTAGGGAACTAGTGATATTATTAGGTAATGACAGATATGTCATACTCGGCAGACTGCGTAAATAATAATTGATTATATTGCCAAGGTTTAATTATGATAATATATTACTTTATACTACGTCTAAGCACAGTAGATAAACACTATTTTATTTCATCAGTTGAGAGGATTCATTATGACGCAAACACTTTGTAAGTGAACACAAGTTCATCACTCGTTAAATAACTAATTAAATCGTATTTCAATCGGATCGTAGCGATGGCGTTTTCATATTAGTCCATACTTAAGACTAAACAGTTGTCTATTTATACTTACATTGTTAATATCGATAGGATTTTATGAGTGGAATTGTACTAAACGGACCGCATTGCGTAATCAAATCAAGCTAAAAATAGATGGGTACTTACTTGGATAAGATAATAATAAGCATCCTTGACGTCACAGCCTTGACGCAGTAAACATAGATTGAAATCTGTCTTGAGGGATGTTTTGGAGTGAAATAAATGGTTATTATTATAAATTCCAACACACTTTGCAGTTAAACTTGGATAAAAGTAGCTTGGCACAAGAAAAAAAATTCGATGGCGTCGTAAACAAAGTTCTAATTTTAGCCGGTATATAAAAAAATGTACTCTGTGCCGCAGACTGGCTGACGCCTAAGCTGACGCTAGGACGAAAGTTGCTAGGGTAATAAAATTCAGTTATTATAAAGTTGGCTGTACACGGTCAAACAAACTGCCGCGATGAAATGTAGGAAGATTTATCCAATATCGAAGTATTATAAAATCTTGCTGTATGTTAATTAAATCAGTTATTCATATTACAATAAATAAATGGTAGTGTTTGAAAAAAAATTAATGGGAGGAAATATAAAAGTTTCTAAACAGCGTTGTTACTTAAAATCATAGTAAAAGGGTCAAATAGATTAATGCATTGTTTGTTTAAGTAGGGCAGTTGTCTTTGCCTGGGAAAAAAAAAGATATAAATGTAAGGGGACAAATGCTCTGCGTAACCAAGAAATTTAGACGAAGAAAATTTAGGGATCGGTTGTAGATGAGTTCGGTGTGAGCATGCCTTTAAACATAGTTTGTTTTTTTCCTAATGTAGATTAAAGCAGATAAGGGTGGTGTTGCCAACCGTGCTAGACAGACTCTTACCGGTTTTATAATTACCTTGGCAGGAAACAAAATTACATCCGGATTTTAAGCCGTCGTTAAATTAAATCAGTTAGTAGTATCACAATAGATGAAATTTATAAAGTTGTCGTAAAAATAATGACTCACTACGTGAAGTGTGTGTGACGTTTTGGTTAGGCGGGAAAACGGTTTCGGTAGCATTAAGCTGTCAGAACGACGGACTGATTTGACAGTTAGTGAAGTGTCAAAACAATAGAACGTTGAGAGTTTATTTTGACTAAGTATTTAACTATAAATTCTAGTGATTCTAAAACAAATGTGCGTACATAAAGTTAAAAGTGAGATCGGATATCAAGGTGATAGCAAGACAATTGTATTATTGAAGTGAGACCGTCCGTGAGTGAGTGAAATTTAGGACTCGACAACCGACAATGTTGATAGGTATATCTAGCAAACTTTTGACGGTGGTATGTGTTTAAATTAATATATATTAAGCCAAGGACCTGGGTTCGATTCCCGGCATTGCTCATTTAAGTAGGAATTTTAAATTTAAGGGTTCGTAGTTTAAACTATACTTTATTGTGCGGCGGAAAGTTGTAGCGTAAATAAGACTGATAAATCGACGATCTAGGAATGTCACTCGGTACTTCGTTAATTACGAAATAATAAGATAAACTACAGTAGGTAACGAGCTTACTAGGTACATAGCGTGTAATTTAAATTCATTAATACTTAAAATGGGTTGTTGCCATGGAATTGACAGTTGGTTGTTTGCATTTTAACCTCTATTGACATATGAAACTTTATTGTAGGGAAATAGTTAATATATAATGCAGGCTAGAGTTATGCGTTATGTATATGAGTTAGGCTTATGATAGGAATGTTAGTTGTTTGAAGACTGAATGTCTGTTTATAGAAATAAAAATTAGCACAGGTTTTGTTAACAGTTTGATCTCTTGATTGGTTATGCTTGGCTTTAGGTCCGGCCAACATGTGTGTGTGTGTGTGTATGTATTTTAAATCTCTTTATCTAGTAAACAAATAAGATTAACACAATCGGTGGCAATGGGTTTTAGTAGTGTGATTATCTAGCAGAGCTGCGCAGGTCAATATAATAGGGCACAGGTTAGAATTTAGGAAGGGTGGGTTTAGTACTTACACAGACAGTGTACATCAAATTTCATGGATAGTTTGGGTAAATAGTATTTAGCAACTATAGGATATGTAGAAAGTTTAGGTATAGACAGGTGCGAGATAATTATTATTCTGTCTTAAAGAGGATGTTTTCTATATGGTATCAACTAGTGTATCTATGACTGCCTAAGTGTCTGGGGGGCACGGTAGTGCGCCTTGCCAAGCCGGGTAGAACATTTAATAAATAAGTGAATATTCATAGGAATAGGAAACACAATACTAATAGTTACGTCGTGTAATTTACATTTTCGTTATAGGCGGGGCGCTAAAGATAATAGTTACCTTATTCAGATAAATTTTGACAAGCTTACTTATTTCCTTGGTTTCTAGTGGTTTTGTATAACGATGTACATACTATACTATTGCATTGTATGTTCATAAGGGGCTTTTTATTCAATAGGAATTAATATTATTATTATGAGTTGGTCAGAGTAGGACGGGGCATTGTCACTTTAGGAAGTTACTTGTACTGGCCGTGGTCATCTGGTAGTTAGGACCCTACGCTATGTGTCCTAAATTTAATATTATATCTAAAATTATATATCCTAATGTTTTATACTAGACATTGAAATGCTCTAAAATTACTGAAACTAAAATTCTTAAACTAAACTATTATTCTGAACTATTATTCTTAATTATTAGAAGACTATTAATAGGCACTAATTGTAGGACTATTGGGAGGTACTAATCGTTGGTTAGGCGGTAGGTACATAAAATCGAATACTCGGTTAGGTAGATTATACTTACATAGGATAAATTAGAGTGATGAAAGAGGCGATGCGCCTTACCTACTTGAATAATTAGTAGCTCCGCGTAGCGATGGTGATTGCTGTTGTTTAGATAGTATAATAATGTTCAGTGTTCAGAGGAACTAGGTAAATAATCCATATTCATATTCGTTATTGTGATCATGTTCATTTGTACAATTATTATAGGTCATAGATTAGATATAGTAGGTACATGTTACCCTGCTAGGGCGCTGCAATTACCTTATTTTCTAAATGTTTACTTAAGTACATACATTATTTGACCTGACTGGGGGAAGATAATTAGTAACTTGAAAATATAAATTAAAATTAGATAAAATATAACTTAAGGTCTAAAAATTAAATTAAAAATTAAAAAATATATATATGACAGGTTTAAAATTGTATAAATTGTAAAATTAAAAATTCACAATGTATCAATAAGAAAAAATGGGAAAAAAAAATATATGTCTATATCTACCTAGACCAAATCGATAGTAACCAGTAATCATAACATATCCAACGCTTTCTACAATTTATCATTCAAATAATTGAATATTTTATAATATCATTTCAGAATTAACAAGCCTTAAACTAATTTTATAAATTTAATGTCGCTAGATTCGTTTCTATATTTTAGACAGTCTGTTAAATATTATTATAGCCATTATATAGTTGCTACTTGGGTGCATTTTACAATTATGCCATAGCGCAGCCATGCGTTGGCGTAGACAGATTATGCGTGTAGGGCTGTTTTAAAGTCAGACATTTATTTAATTTCACGGAGCGCATAGGTAAAACTAGAAATTTTGGATTTCACTTGTTTTGTTGTTTTAGTAATAAGGAATTAGATATAAGGAAGTAGATATAGCGTGAGTTCGGGATTCTACGGGTGGGGAAATCAATGGGTCAGTTTTGTTGTTAGTACTGGTGAAGGTGGTGGTGGTGGAAGTAGAATTTAGATTTTTAGGAATTGTAGTGGAAAGGACTTGATGTCTAGTTGAAAAAAATAGTAGTACTTAGCTATAGCCATTTTGTTCTTTAGAAAAAATTTACTAAGAATTATGAAATAAGAAGTAACTGTTATTGGGTAGAAAGATATATATATATAAAATAGGACATATGTTTACTGAGAAGAATTTTTATTTGCTCAAATTAATTCTAAAAATAAAAATAATAATAATAAAAAAAAAAAAAATGTTTTAAATAGAATACAAATATTATTTTAATGTCAAGGTGGGGTGCAAGAGCGGAGGGGAAGTATGGTTGTGGTTATAGTTAAGGGAGGGGGTAGTCGATTAATAATAACAGTATGAATGAGCGAATGAGGAAGGACGTAAGAGTGGGTTTGTGAAAGAGATGAGTGAGCAAGTTGAGTATCTCGTGGGAAAGAGGCCTTGATATTGAAATTTTATTTAACTTATTAACATTTTGACTGGAACATTACACTTTGCAAACAAGTAACATGGTTGTAGATGTTAGGAGTAAGCCAAAAAAAAAAAAAAAAAAAAACGGCATCATGCAGTTAAAAGCCTTCCATGTAACTTCAGACTTAGACACAACATAGGACCATGACTAAATACACGTGACAATGTAGATGCGTAATATTGTATTATCCTTGGAAATAATATTGTAATGATCATTATCATTGCATACTGGCGCGAAAATAAAATAAACTGATATGCGCCTGTATTTTGCTAAAGAAATATCTACATGGAAAATGTAATTTATATAACTCTTATTGTAATTCATTTGAAAAGAAATTTTACTGGACATAGTCCGAAATAATAGTCATAACAAGTCAAAGATTGGGAGTGAGTAAGATGAAAGAGGATCAAAGACTATTCATGCATACATACATTCGTGGATATTTTGTGTGCGGTGCACATAAATGAAATTTACCTCTTTGAGCGTTCAGGGTGGGACTTTGTTAACGGGGGGGCACATCTGCGAATGATCATGGTCGTTAGAGGCAGATGCAAGACCTGGTCACTAGCTTTTGTGTATGAACCTAGAAGGTCTCATTTCCCTTGCTGCGACATTAGTTCCTCGTGAAGCTCTTTTTATCGTTATTTTGGTTGCTGAGGATTAGTTAATGACCCTTTAGTAATTCACTCCTGGTCGAATACATACAAATTAAATACAATATGACGAACTTTATTGTTGCAACATTCACCAAGTTGGGGGTGTGGTATTCGGGGGGAGAGGGTTAGGTTGCGCTGTTGGGATTGGTTATTTAATGGTTATGTCGCCGACGGCTGGCATTATCTTTTGAAGGGACGTATTGGTGATCGATTTCAGTCGACAGAGGCAGATGCAAGATTGTATCCATCACTAAATACGTTTCTATTAGAGATGAAGTGGACCTAGCACAGCCACTTTCCCTGATGAGATAAGAGTCAGTTCGTGTAACTCTTGAATCGCCATTCGTGACATGCGAGACTTGGCTATTCGCCCCTTGAGTGTTTCCACTTCTATATTTGGTCTAAAAACACACCTCACATGAAAATTGCCTGAAGAAGGAGGAGAGGCAATCATAGAAGGGAAAAGTGTTAATAAGTTTAATGATAGATGTTGTTTTATTGCAATTAACAAATTCTACTTCAGCTAAATATATGTCCGCTTCCATAGAATTTGGGGGGCAATTGTAACAGTACAGACATCCATCTGTAATGTTCCATCTTATATAAACATAGTTTTAGGTATATTAGTTAATAATATATAATTAAAATAGCTAATAAAATTGTTTCATACGCCAATAGGGCGATGTTATTTTTAATTCATTGATCACAAACTACCTATTTGCATACTGAACCTTTTATTGTAAGAATAGGCCTGTATGAAGCTTATTTGGGAATGTGGGACTGACGACAACGATGTTAATAAGGCTAATTAACAATTACATTCGGAAAATCCTCATTTGTAACCCTTTTACTTGAGGAAAGGCCTGAGATGATGATGATGATGATGAAGATGATGCAACACTTTCGCTTACTAGACGGCATACCTGTAATTTTGCCAACAAACTGGCTGACCCAATTTGGAGGTAAAACAGGCAAATCTGCACCTTAAGTGAAAAGCTTAGAAGCTATTTCAATATCAAGTTCGGAATGAGAATTGTCGGGTAGACTGGAGGCACGCGCTCGAGATACGACCTTTTCACAGTTATTCGGGCCCCTTTTGCACCTAGTGCTCCGTGTGCACCATATGGTTTGAATGGACCAAGTGCTCCAAATGCTCCAATGGGATTGCTTGGGCTAAGTGCGCTTAGTTCGCTATTGGAACGATAGATGGCGTATATAAGGCGACGCGCGGACAGAGAACGGGTTCTTCGTCTTTGCCACGGGCTCGGAAACGGTTCTCCCAGTGTGTTTGAGGTATCATTTTTATCGTGACTTTTACCGTATTTTCTCTTACTTTATTGTGTTTTCTCTTGTGTTTTCTTTTATCGTGTTTCTTTTATTGGGTGTTTAAATGTTTCTTGTGTTAGTTAATGGGGGTTTGTGTGATTGCCCGGCTTTGTGTATTTATTGCCAAATATGGTGATGGAATATTCATTGTCGGATAATTACATAGTTGATGTTAGTTAAGATGGGGTAGCGGGATTTTGCGGGAATTTCGTATGGGAGTTTAATTGTTAGTTTCTTGTGATAGTTAATGGGGAGGGGTTTAGTGTGGTTATCTGGCTTTGCGTATTTATTGCCAGTACATGGCGATGGAATGCTCATCGTTTGGATAACTACATAGCTGTGTGATAGTTAAATTGGGGTTTAGTGGATTTTGTGGGGTCAGTGTAGGGGCTAGGTTGTGTTAGTGTTGGAGAACCTATTCGAGCATCAGCTGAAGTAATAGCTGGACTCTGAGAAGGGATAGTCCCGAAACCTTGCGGTGTTAACGTAACGATTAGCCCATCTCGGAGGCGTTTTAGTGTAAATTTACCACCTCTTGGAGATGGGTGGGGGTCTGTATTATAACTCAAGAGTCGGACCTAAGTTCTCCCTGGGTGTTGAAGGGTTTGGAGCGCCATAACCGGTGTTTCAAACTCATCATCTACCTAGTCCGCTTATCTATTTATATATATATTACACACTGGTATTCTTCTATCCCAATCCCCTCAGAAGGGTACCAGTAGCACACGGGTATAGAAAGTAAGTCTTGAGCCAACCCACTCAACGTAGGCATTAGCTTAGGATAGGCCCTCTCTTATCAGTTGGAGAGGGGCCCCGCGGTAGTTGTAAATGTGGAATCCGGATTCCTAGCTTTTCAATTTCGTGTAGAATAGATGGATAGTTTAGCTGGTAGGATAGGATCTTCGGGGATAGGTGTTATTATCATTAACTATCTTCAGTTCTTCATTATACTGTAGTGTGTCGGGGGGCTGAAATATGCCACCTGACATACTTGATATTATTATCATTAACTATCTTCAGTTCTTCATTATACTGTAGTGTGTCGGAGGGCTGAAATATGCCACCTGACATACTTAATATTATTATCATTAACTATCTTCGGTTCTTCATTATTCTGTAGTGTGTTGGAGGGCTGAGATATGCCATCTGACATACTTAATACTATTACCATTAACTAAATACTACCTGCTGTTCGTCATTATACTAATTGATGTAGGAGGGCATTACTATGCCTTCTGACTTACTTAATACTACTACCTAAACAAGACAGTTCTTCATTGAGCTATTTTGTGTTGTGGGAAAGGGCTACATTTGATGACATAACTACTAATGCCTGAGGCATTGACTGACTTTGACTATGACGCTCTAGACTTCCGACGGATGAAAGATTTCAGGGTTTCCCTTTCATCCATATGTCCTATCTAGTAAACCCTAGTAGACTCAATTAAGTGAGTAAAAATAAAACTCAACAAACTCACTATGAATATTTATTTGCTGAAAAGTAGAATCTCCTTTGAAGTCGGCGGTCGTCCCTGGTGAAATAACCTTGGATTATCTGGTCCTGTGGTGGCTGGTTATACTTACTGAATCTAAATGGTAAAAGCTTACCAAATACTTGTTTTACAATCCGTCATTCTGACTATAACTGAGGCAGATGCAAGTTAGTGGCTTACTGGTACCAAAGGATCTGGTAGCTACTCAATAGTCATTATGATCATTCTTCGAAGTCTACAATTACTACCGAAGTTTCGGCTAGCTATTGCAGAGGCAATATGATCACAGGTTGGACCCAAGAACGGCCACAGACTGTAACTAATATCCCTTTGAAATGTCCTCTCATTTACTTAAGGTAATGCATTCATTACCTAAACAAGGAAAAGGTATATGCTTCTTCAAAGCTGTGGGGGAAGCCCTACCCAAGTCTGGAAAGTCGCGGGGCTACCTTTTGAGGCGGATGGCGGGGCCTCAGAACTCTGCCACATAAATAATACCCTTTCCTCATGAACATGACACAGACTATGGACATATGACATTAATAAAACTACAGACAATTATCTTTCTTCAGCCATTCTTCTTTTGATATCTCTACAGGTTTTATTAACTATATGCGATCACTTAAAACTATATGCGATCACTTAAAACTATATACAATTACTTGAAACTACAAACAGCTTAATTATCCTACTTCAACTATTCATCTTCCTCAATGACTTTTATTAACTATAGGCAATTACTTTCTTTAAAATTATCCATCCTAACCATATCTTCATTATAAACTTGAATTATATAGCAGTTAACTACTACCCATACATACAAAAAAAAGAACTGTCGGGTTATTCTTCGGACTCAATGTAGGATCCTTATTACGTAGACCGCTAACGATCACTGGCCAATTCTGTGACTTAAACAAGGTAAATCAGCTTGAGTTAGGAGCTAGACATCTCTCGGTTATCTTCAGAAAAAATTAGGTGCTATAGGTTTGCATATATAGGTAGGTTTCCCTAGGTAGGTCTTCTTAGAGTTATATAGGTAGATACATATAAAGTAATGTAGGAATTTAGGTAGAATATATAGGAGGTAGGTCTATATAGGTAGGTAGCTTTAGTATATAGTATAGAGTATATAAAAGAAGGGGTAGGTAGAGCGTGGGGGGGGTGGTACACACTGTTGAACAAAGCTCACATTTATAACCAGTTTTATGCCTCGGTTTTGCACGTATTAATCTATGAAAAAGGTACTACAACATTAGCTTGGACTAACACCATTGGACTGTAAACGAAGGTACCTACTTGAACATGTCATCTTGAAAGCCGAGCTACTTCAGTATTCAGTACAATGTCCTTTATTATTGTTCAAAGTAAAGTGATATCCTCCCACGGCAACTCATTACTGGAATTTTAAGTACCTATTCTATATCTCAATCCAGTTCTTTGTCCATCTGTACGACAAGTTTCGTATAAATCTATTCAGCTGTTTTTGCGTGATTTATTTATTTAATGGTATAGCACAATATTAACTACAGGCATTAGAAAACACTTAAATCGCCAAACCATGTGGCTGCATCATGATTGACATTCAAACATCCAAACAACTAAACGTCTTCACAAACAATCTCATTTATAATATTAGTTACGATTCTAGTAGGAATCTTATGTAGCTGTGGTGGCTTAGCGGTTTGACCTATGGCCTCTCAAGCAGAGGGTCGTGGGTTCAAATCCCAGCTCGTACTTCTGAGTTTTTCGGAATTTAGGTGCGAATTTACATTTGAAATTTACCATGAGCTTTACGCTGAAGGAAAACGTCGTGAGGCAACCTGCATACACATTCTGAGAGGTGGCCTAGTAGGGACGTACATAAATAGGCTGGGATGATGATGAGGATTTTCATGTGATAATTCATAAATGCTTACTTCACAAGTCTGCGAAATTATTCTCAACTTACCAAAATACTTTACACAAATTTCTACCCTTCATTTATATGTATGATCGGTTTGTGCTTGCACTATTATAAGGAACATTAATTAGCCATATCAATGCCATCGCGTTTATCAATTGCCGTTCGCGCTGGCAAGCTGCCAGTGCTAAGAGGAATGACTATTAACTTGGGCTTCCCGCCATCAGAAAGCTCAATAAAAGAGCCATTAACAAGCTAATACGGAGATGAACGAATGGATTAGAATATCTACGGTTCACTTAAATTTAATGGAGAGGGGGAGGTGTGCTGTAACTTACAACCCTATTCTTACTAACATTATAAATAATGAAAGTTTCTTGTGTACTGGTAACTCTTCCACTTTAAAATGGCTGCAGGAATATATGAAACAAGCAGCAACCCGACCCTTCGGCTGCGTTAGAAATGCGGTTCACTACAAACAGTTCCATAGAGTTGGTCTGGAAAATTTTACGGTAACAATTTTGAAGCACTGCATTCGCTCGGACAGCGCCATCTATTGGTTGCAGAGGAAATTAGCGCGTCATCTTTACAGGTGCATGAGGTGCATCATTGGAATACGACCTCTATTCTTGTTTATCCCACGAAAAGGCGTTACCGTAATTTGGGATATCGTATGTCTCAATACAGATTTTTGTCTATCTGTATGTCACTTAGTTAAGACGTAATAGGGTCAGTAGTCTTCAAATTATAGTATAATTCATTCAGAAATATCTGAGAACAGCACTGCAACAAACAGCTATTCAATTAATCGAGTAATTTTTACCTGTGCAGTTAATTAATTTAATAGCAAATGGGTAATGCTACTCCAAGTTTCATCCCAATGTCTGCAGCCGTTATTGCTTGATTAAGTAACAAACATTTAAACATCTTCGCTAGTTTAATTATAATTATTTATTAGGGTGATTTGTTATTTAGATAGGTGGATCTTGGGAATATCACTAGGCTACTTTTTATGCTGAGAAGATGTTCCTACGGGATCGAGATTAATGAAAGTAAAATCTTCAAATCTAAGTCTATGTATAGACATTAATTTTTGCACGCATGTTTTTTAAGCAACTTTAATAAAGACTACGATGTAAATTTGAAAATTTCCATAGAAACTAGCTAATTATCTTGGAAGAACTATGCTCACTCTGATTGGAATTAACAAGAACAAAGCGTCATTATTTGAGCTTTTGGTACGATTCACTTTCGTGATCACATTTTTGTAGAAATAGCAGCAGACTCTGATACAATTAACAGATCTGGTACGTCCTTTAATAATAAATTGAAAACGGCATCAAAATCCTCAGCAATTCGTAGAAATCGTGACAACGAAAGTAAGACGGGTAAAACGCTCGTATAATGACCCGAAATCGATGCAAGGATGGCATCGAACGCTGATAAAGAAAAAAATATTCGTTGTACAGCTAAAAAACATACACAAAATGAACAAAATTACACTAACATTTAAAGAAACAGAAACTCCGTCTGCAAAAAATGTGCTAGCAATTTGTTTCGCCAGGCTAGAACTTTTTACAACAAACAATAGAAATACCTTTGTCTTTTTAAATTAAGGCCACAAAAATTCATACAGATTACGGTTAATTACAGTTTCGGTTTTAGAATCCTCTGGCTCACGTGTTGGGTTCCGTAGCTAAAAGGCTTATGTGCACTTTTTAGGAGACAACATACGTCGTTTTGGTATTGGAAAGAAGTCTTGGCTCTATGCCTACAGCGCAACAATGCACAAAAATCAGCCTGCACCTAGCAAAGGTGTGGTGTGAATTTTAATGTACCTAGAATGGATAGTACGAATACTTGGTATTTTTAAAGTATTTTTACTTGGAGTACAAATCCCTACTAATATTATAAATGTGAGAGTATGTCTGTGTGTTAGCTCTTCACGGTTAAACCGCTGAACCGATTCCGATGAAATTTTGTATGAAGAAAGTTTTGGGACCCTTATCATCCCGGAAAATTGTATAGTTCCCGCGGGATAGCGATACACGAATTATTTTCAGACGGAGTCGCAAGCAACAGCTATTTTTTCATATACACGCTTTTTTAAGCCTTCAATTATAACTTCATCATCATCCCAGCTTATACACGTCTCTCTGCAGAGCACAAGCCTCTTCTCAAAGTGACAGGAACTAAACACACACCGTTGATTTTCGACACAAATGGAAATTTAGTAAAATTTTCAATTCAACTCTCAGACCTAATGGTTCTTGCGAGCAAAGCCGTGAGTAAAAACTAGTTAATTATTTGTTAAAATAATGTAACGTCAAGTCTATTTCAAAGGACAACATGCAAAGCCTAGTATTTATACCAAAACGACAAGTAAAAATACGTTTTAATGAAAACTTCGCGTACGTTTCTCTGTATCTCATTGTTTTCTTTTTTATCTGATTTCTTTACCGGGCCCCGATTGTATGCCTTTGTCGCGGTTTTCCTCGTAGCTTATAATAAAATCTAATTCGGTCCTTGTCATACAATCTTGGATTACGTGTTGAGATTACGCTTTGACCCTATGTTGTGAGTTGTTTGTATGAATGTAAGTTTAGTGTATAATAATTGAGATAGGCTTTGTAGGTTTTTATCCGACATTGCATTTTACATAATGTTCATACGATTGACGAGAGCAAAAATTGTACCAGTGCTAGTGATGCATTAATTAAATATTAATTTATCGACATAAATAAAAAACAATTTTTATCATCATTATCATAACTAATGGCCAAGTTTAAATTGCATGTCGATCTCGATAATATATGTATGTACAATTGCACAAAACGACACTAAAGTATTATCAATACTTAAATTTATTTAAAAATTGGCTAATAAAATAATATTTTTTCTCTATCGACGAAAATTTAAACGTTAATTAGCTACGAAATTCATTATTTGATCAAGTTAGATTATAATTAGGTACCTACTTCTCGTCAATATTTAGTTAATAAGTCACATGGAAATATTTTTTTTACTAAGATTATTTTACGTATTTTTTTTTGTTCTTGTTCTGATGTTTGCAGGGTAATTGTTATTAATATATATTATTATTATGTATTATTTTTATTACGCCAGTTGCTGGAAGAATAAGTAATTGTATCTTTCATAATAATATATCAAAAACCTACTTAACTTTAAGATAAAATAAAGTAATTTGTCTTTGAAATTACCTACTTAAATGAGACGCGAATTGACATAATTTAATGAAACTAAGAACACAAATATTAAAATAACAATGAATAAAACTTAATTATAAACTAAATATCTAACTTAAAAACTACTAGATTGAGTCTAAAATATTACTTAAATTGTACAAATTTGCCCTGTTCTGCTTAAGTTTGTAAGACCTTTTTCTGAAAACATAATTTCCAAATTATTTCATCGCCAAGTTATTTACTAAGTAAATATCTTTTCCAAACAAAAAGCTCAGACACCGATAAAAACCTCGGTGGCGTTTATGAATATAATAAAGTTTTCTTCGTTTTAATGAACACGCCCTTCGCGGTTTGTTTAGGGTATTTATCCAAAGCGTGGAAGACAATGTCCAGCACTTAAAAATTACTTAACTTGTTAAGCTTTTTAAATATTTTGACTGGCTTTTAAAACACAATAATCATCATCATGATCCCTGGCTTTTACACGGCACTCTTCCGGGCAAAGGTCTTCTTGGTTAAGCGGGTTTGGGCTGTATGTATGTAAACCCTTAATTGCACCAAAATAAAGAAAAAAAAAACACTTTTGACAACAGTTTGCTGATGGGCAGTGTAGATTGGGAACTTCATCTTACACCAGTGATACCAGTGTAGTCTAAATCAATCCTTAGGGGTCTAAAAAATCTTGCGAGGCTCCACATTCGCCTAAAAGATGTGGTATCTGATATAAAAGCCATTACTTCGTAACAAACCAATATTAAATAGGTAAGCAGGGCGTCTAACTGAAACAAAAAGTATGGCTAAGAGTTTACGAGACAACAAAAATATAGGGAACAATAATTATGCACAGAGGTAGAGGTCAAAGATACCCGGAACCAGCGAGCAGGTATGAAAAGACTATACGTGTTGTGGAAGCGAAAGTAGTTCAGGATCGTAGCAGGTGGAAACAAATAGTCTCTGCATACCCCTTTGCTGGGAAGGATGCGTGATTGTACGTACAATAAAATTACATAAAGTTTACCAATGACAGATGGTTTGCCTTCATTTCATATTCAACTTTATCGACCTACAAACAAAGCCAATTTTAGAATACTGTTACCCACGTTTGCAGATTTTGTAATAGCTACTTTATTTGTATGGTGTTAAAGTTGGAAATGACATTAAGGCAAGCCATCTGTCAGTGGTAAACTAAAAGTAAACGTATTGTATGTATACGCAGAGTCTGGGTTCATCCAGCATTCCGAAAATAGAACACAAAAAATCAGAAAGTACACCTGGAGCTTGGAATTGAATGCAGAATTCTTTATTGTACACAAAAATACGAAATTAACAGGTGAAACAGATGTACAAAAGCGAACTTATCTCTTGAAGGGATCTCTTACAGTTAACCTTAGAACGATTGACAGGACATCAGAAATAAGAGTAGGCATGCAGGTCTTCAATTTTGTGTGATGCGTGCTAACCCGTGATGACACTCAACGTGTTAAAACTCAACACGCTCTTAAACGACCTCGTAAATTCACCTCGGGATCTTAAAAACGAAACGCCTGATGAATGTCGGCACCTGCTGAATAAATTGGTGCAAATTTTGCACTTGAACCAACTTAGGTCATCTTGGGACTTAGAGAGGGTCATATTTTACCCGAAGCGGTAAAGTTTGAGACCCGTTGTAGCGCTGTTAGTGGGCGAGTGAGTTACTATAGCTTACCTGGGACCATCATCATCATCATCATCTCAGCCTACCACCCACTGTGCTTGTAGGGCACAGGCCTCAATACAGAATGAGAGAGGTCGGGCCGTAGTTCCCACGCGAGCCCAGTGCGTATTGGGAACTTCACACACACCACTGAATTTCTTCGTAGGTGTATGCAGGTTTCCTCACTATGTCTTCCTTGACCATGCTTATGGTAAGTTTCAAACGTAAATTCCGAAATACTCAGTGATCCGAGACCAGGTTCAAATCCAAGAGCCTCTGCTAGAGAGGCCATTGGTCAAACCAATACAGCACAGCTTCGAAAGAGAGCGATCGACCTGAAAACGAATCATGGAGGTCGACTCAAGGAGGAAGAAAAGTTTACGCCCAAAATTTTTAAAGTTGCTACCCGTGTAAAGTTTTTTTAAAACTGTGTTTCAATTAGAAAAGTAAAGTTTTATTTCACGTAGCCTGTGGCACCTGGATGTTTCCGTCTGAATAAATTACAATGCCCTTGTTAAGTTGAAGTATTAAAGGTAATTTGAACTTTTAAAACGGACGCCTATTTTCATAATGTCACGCGAAGATATGTCACATGGTCGAATTTGTCTTGCGCTTATGGCTAAGCACCAGTCGGTACTCGTAGATTGTCCACACAAGCCATTACAAAATAATTGTCACTAGTACACCTACTGTGGATGGGTTCGCCTCTATTGGCATAAAATTTAAAGTGCAAATTCATCATTTGTCAGAATTCATCATTTTGCCGAACTCTTTTCTCAAAAAGCATTGATTATTCATTCAGGAATTTTGAAATGGTTATCCTGTCTAGTGTTCTATAGGTTAGGTTAGGTTTGTTTTTATAACAATTCTGTAGGTACAGTTAATGAATTCAGAGCTTAGATTATATATATTACATAGATACATAATCAGCCGGAATAAATGGACACTACAAAACTCGGAACTTTTCGACTGTGTTCCGAGTTTTGAGATTAGTCTTGTTTTGACCATAGACCGTGTCAGTTCTCAACAATGGCTAAATGTTGCGTCAAGAAATGTGTAAATACTGGCTCAAAAATGAGAAAAAAGGATGGGATGTCTTATTTTTCATAAGTTCTATTGATTCATTAGCAAATACTAGTTACATAAATAGCAATTTTATTAATTTTAATTATTTATTTCGTACGTACAAAATAATGGTGTCACATGGAACAAAAATATATAGAGTAGCTATTATTATTATATTATATTTTCTCACTATAATCATAATAATTAGTTTGACTAACGACAAAAAAGTGTAGGAATAAAAATTTAACATATATCATAATTTTTATAATTAAATTAAAGTTTTCCATGGAATCTTAAGAAAATACACTTATACTTTATTCGGAAATAAATATATTATTATTATTATTATTTTCTTGTTTCTTATCATCTCTCCTACTTAGGAGGTAAATATTGCACGGGCCTAAGCCAAGTGCGTTTCTTTTAAATGTTAATTTATGACATGGATAAAAATTTACGTACTATTCGGCATGGTGTTAAGGATGACTGCTTTCTGTAGGGGTCAGTGGCGAAGGGTACTAACAACCCGAATCCCGGCGGGTTGCCTAAAATTTTGAAGTAACCAAATGCTTCTCTTAGTAACCGATTGTTTGTATAGAGACTTACTCTTCCTTAATAAACTTTTAAGTATTTTTCAAAATGGTGCAGTAACAAAGCGCATCAAAATATCCACAAGACCAATCAGTCATTCATAAATTCAGTATGCCGTCAGGAATCTTACACTCACACATGTAAATATTCATTCATAAAACCATAGATTCACTACATAAGCGTCTACTGTAAGAATACGCATGGAATAGGCTCAAAATAAGCCGGTCTCTATCGGCTTATCACATTGAAAAAAAGACTTTCTATATTGTGCATAAGACTTAATTTCACTTTGACAGAAGATTTTTTTTTAATTAATTTATACCACTTGGAATAACCGACGGAATTGACATTCATACAGCCATTCGTAAACTTATTTAAAATTACTGGAGCGAAATTGAATTTTAAAATATCGAGTTTTAGTGTAAAACAAAAAGTACGATATTTTATCTATTTATATAATAAGATTTATAAACAGACAAAATTAAACCGCCACAGGCAGTGCTCAGCGCGCTGCACAAAACCAAATCGTATACGCTGCGCCGCGCTGCCGGAATGTGGCACTGTATGTACGATTCGGAGCCATAGAACGTGCCGGACGTGATCCGCTAGCGCGGTCGATTTGCTTGTGGTGTGGTATTTATTGAAATGGCAACATTACGTAATGTCATGTCAATCGCTCAGTGTTTTGTCGTAAATAATTAATGTGAAAAACTTTAAGATAAAACACAATATTAGATCAGTGTTGATACGCAATATTGGTGAAATTTAATCGTACATATTATCGTCTGTCAGGTTAAAATCTGATTATAATTCAGTGTCTAATTCATGTATAAGTAACATATTGTTTTGATACTGATATCAGTGAAAGGATAAGTATGCTGCAGTCTTATGGACCGAATTACTACACGCAAGTAATATTTCTCAAGAATATAACCTAGTACTAAATGGGGTATGATTTTTGTTAGATTTTGTTCCGTCCGGCTTTACCTGGAAAAAAATTCACGCCTCGCCACTGGTAGGAGTAGGTATGTATGTGGATGGGTGTAGGTCTAAGGTCCGGAGGCTTGTATGGAGAGTTTTTGGGATGACGCCTGTTGTGGAGAGGATGATAGGTACAGTTTTTACGCAACGGGCTTGCCAATGTGTTTTAATCTCAATTGATAGGTGATTTGTATTTGGTAATTTTGTCTGTGTGTATAGTTAACAAGTTGTGAGTGTTGCAGATAGCAACAGAGAGTACATTATATATAGGAGGATAGAGATATCACTCTATTCAACGGCACAACGCCATCTAACGCAAATTCCCGTAACTACTATTAGGAACCATACCTATAATATCAAGGACCAATAATCACACGTACCAATACCAGCCCTGTTGTGCCACTGCCCATGGGCCACTGCCACAGCTTTTTTTGAAACTAGAATTTAAAGTTGTTTACATCTATTTTCTACATGATTTGATAAATAATATCGCCATCTAGTGCAAATTGATGGAACTAAAAATAGACATTGTTGGAAGTGAAAGGACCGTGGATAGCAATGTCTATAAGAATTACTGTTTTGCTAAGTTTATCTAATATAGTTATTGTCTGGTCTGTTGTAGTGTATTGTTTTGTCTGTTATTATGGTTCTGTCCCAGTATATCCTGTAGCTTTCATTTTCTAGAACTGATTGTGGTTTATATTTATAGTATGGTAATTTCTCGGAGATAAATTTGTGTTTGAAGACTATGTATTGGTGAATTATAGCGGCTACTTGATCACGTCGGTGTTTGTAGTCGGTTTGAGCTATTGACTTGCATGCACCGGTTATATGTTGAATGGTTTCAGAGCTACTATGGCAATATCTGCAAAAATCTGCTGTGAAGTTTGATCTGCGAATGATGTGTTTCTGGCAATTTTTAGTATCAATAACCTGATCTTGGATTGCGATCATGAAGGCTTCGGTCTCAGGGAACAGCTCGCCAAGCAGCCACGCGTTCGACGCTTTTTTGTCTACATGAGGTAGCTGCAGGTCGTGACGATGTCAATTATTATTATTATTAAGCGACGTGCAAAATGGGCTGCAAAACTAGCACGAGATAGGCGTGATGAACTACTTAAGCCCTATAACTGGTCCGTTGTGTGCTCGACACATTTTCGCCCCATCGATATCCTAGCTCAATCGATTATATTCGCACAATAATGTTCGCCGCAAATGTAAATATAGTGTAAATAAATTGTGTCTTAGTCTTAAAACGTGTAAAAAGCATTCAAAAACATTTTATAAATTTTATTTTATTATAAAAAATATCAACTATTTTCCAGCGAATCGAGACTCCATTCATTTTATGTTTCGTCCAGCATCACTTTGAAGTTGACAGTGTGTCAATATCGTTAGAATGGCTAATTCAGTAAAAAGTATTCCACATTTCGATAAGAATGTTTGCAAATTTGATATTAAATACTCATGAAATTGAGTCGTTTTTTGCATAAAATATTTATCTCAATATAAGTTGTAAATAAGTGATGTTGGCATCTTCCTGAATACAGCTGCAAATGTCACTTTAGCCGTGTTTGTTTGAAAATTTTCTTCGCGACTGGGTATCTTGTATATATATAATCTAAGATTCAGAGTAAAAAGAGTTCTGAAAAACCCGATATAGAATGGACCCACTGTAAATATGTTAAATTCGTAAAAACATGAAATAAACATAAACATGAACGCAAATAAGTAAGGACAAGAAAAAACTAGGCAAGTGCAGGGCGAAATAGCGTAGGAAGGGTTTTGTACGATAGAATATTTTTTTTTAACTATTATTATTTTTTAATCGTTAATTTGACGGGCTATTAACTGCGTTTGCTGTAATTTGGTGCAAGTTCTAGATTTCATATCCATTAAAAGGCAGCCATTTACAAACGAACCTTCTACGCTGAAAACGGGAATAGTTTTCTGATACCCGTAATGGCTTTTATCACGCTACTGATCATTAAGCAAAAACGTTAGTTTTGATGTTATTTTTGAATGCTAATGGTTATTACCTTTCACTTAACGTATTGAGGATAGTTAAAGGTGTAATGGGATATTTAATTGGACATTTAATGTCAGTTTTTCCTTTGTCGTCATCCTTGCTCTTTACTGATATTATAAGAGCGTAAAACCCTTACTTCGGTTTACCTATTAGTTGCCTCTTCACGCTTATACCGCTTTTCACCCGACTGTCAAAGGAGGGTTTTGGTTTTCGAGCGTATGTATTTATTTATGTATGTATGTGTATATCATTCTTTGGCACGCCCTGCAGCCTAAACAGCTCAATGGATTTTGAAATGTGAGGTATCATTAGATTCGTCTCAGTTCCGCGAGTGACATAGGAATAAATATTTTCTCGGAATTCCCATGGGAACGGGAATTAGGTACACAGGTGGTTTTTTTCATCTAGTATTGAAATTAAAGTTATTACAAGCTTTTATTTAACTTGTAATGTATGTTTGTTTGGGTGGAATCTATCAACTCAATTTTGAAGTAGATATCTTCAACCGATTGAGCTGAAATTTTGCATGCATGTGTGCATAACAACGCAATTATTATGACATAGCGCTGATCTGACGATGGAGCTGGAAGGTGGCTATAGGAATTCCGTAACAAAACGCTCCATTGAGTTTGATCTCGTTCGATCCGACTTGACGAGTACTAAGGCAAAAAGTATAGTCAGCAAAAAAAAGCTTAAGTATTAAAAATATAACTTTTAACAAAAAAATATTATTTTTACCGCATTTGAGACCCTATAAAGGACACAGGATTGTTTTCGCGGGATAAACAAATTCCACGTAGACGGAGTCGTGGGAAACAGTTAGTTATCTATATATGTCTCACGGCTGAGCACAGGATACCTCACAGAATGAGAAGGCTTGGGCTGTAGTATCCAGTCTTCTTCGTAACGTTTTCTTTTAACAGAAAAGTTCATGATACATTTTAATTGTAATTTTGCACTTAATATCCGAGTCAGAACGTTTCTTGAATTATATCACTATCAGAACTGACTGAAAACTCTACTTGCTTCCACAATTTCACCGAACGTGGCAGGAATTGCCGAAGAAAACGTACAGTAGTAGTGGACCGCCATTCATCAAGATGACGATGGAATTTAGACTTTTAGCGGGAGGTGCGATGGTGAAATTTTGCAGCAGGCAGCAATTCAAACAATTCTTCGGAGCACTCGCCGCAGTAGAGCCTATATACTATGTAAACACTTACTTTGTGTTTCCCGAGGTTGGTAACAGCACAGCCCAGCACGGCTTCTCGACCCAGGAAGAACGTGTGGTTCCCGATAGGCCGTTCGAACTCCGGGTCCTCTGTGAACTTCTTAGTCGTCATTTGGGCATCTGTAACAAAGGAAAATAATTTAATAATCTAACTGGAAGTAAATTGAAATGTGCCCTTTCAAAGATTTCCCCTAAACCTATAACCACAGAATATATAATAGTACTGACGTACAGAATGAAAACGGTCCGCCCCGCACCGATTCGAATTACCCCACCCCTCAAGGCGCAGATAGCCGGAAACCGCCAGAAACCAGAAGAGTGCGCGCGCGATGTATGTAGGCGTACGCGTGTACAGACGTCGTCGTGCTTATGTAGATTCAAGAACGCGTATTTGTACGTCGTGTCCGCCGCGTGCTATAACAAGGGTTATCAGGTCATCTCACCGTATGTGAGTAGTAGATGCGTGCGTGCGTGAGTGCGTAGGTAAATATGTGTGTGTAGGTATGGTTATTACTTTTTCACGGTTCAATGACTTAAGGTGAAATTAGGCATCTAGATTACTAGATATCAGCAAAAAACCATTGTTTTTATCTATCCCGATATTCCCAATTTACTGCCAATTTTTTTTCTGATTTTTAATGTAAGTACCTATCTTCTTTTTCTTTCGGATAGTTGTAGGTACAATTACTTTATTCAATAAAGAGCGGTTTGACCTTATGGCCTCTCAAGCAGAGGGTCGTGAGTTCGAGTCAGGGCTCGAATCTTTGAGTTTTTTCGGAATTTATTTGCGAAATTACATTTTCGATTTACCATGAGCCTAACGATGAAGGAAAACATCCTGAGGAAACCTGTACACACCTGAGAAGAAATTCAACGGTGTGTGTGAAGTTCCCAATCTGCTCTGGGCCCGCATGAGTAATACGGCCCAAACCCTCTTAATCTGAGAGGAGGCTCGGCTGGGACGATGATAATGATGAAAATCTTTAAGTTAATGATTTATTGGATACTAGCTTTTGCCCGCGGCTTCGCTCGCGTGTACCACGAGTATTCCAAAGATCTAAGATATCAAGCAAGCAAGCATGCACGCAAGCAAGCGTGCATGAAAGCGTGCAAGTATAAGCGTGCAAGCAAGCGTGCAAGCAAGCCCGACTAAACTTCAGGTAGATACGGTCCTTTACAGTATTTCTTTAAATACAATGTTTTTCACTAATTCGGAAGCGGGCACTAAAATAACCAGGCTTGTTAATAATATAAAACCTATTATTACTTTCCCCTGTCCTGCATTAGGTATAATTCAATGTTTTCTTACCTTCTACGGAAACTTGAGTAACTGGAAGCGCTGTGTACCTACTTAGCATTGTTATTATACATATTATAGTATTTTGTAAAGGTGTTGTGTGACCTAACCGCTAAAGAGTTATACCCTCCATCATCAGCTCATCTGAATAACCGGAAAGAATACAACTAAAGTTCTATATGTGCATATGATATTTAAATAAACTTCCTAAAACTCCTAACCGTTAAGGAGTTTAACCTTCCATCATCAGCTCATCAACATGAGATGATGTCTACCAGACGCAAACACTTAAATAGCTTGAGAAAATATATGAAAAACGTAATGCGTGCCTACAAAATTTGAGGGTTGCCCTCGATTTCCTTGAGATCCCGTCATCAGATCCTGATTTGGTGACAATGGGACCATCTCAGGAGTATATTGTATTCTTTCGAATAAAAAATAATTTTTATAATCGGTCCACAATTGACCGAGAAATCGGTGAACATACCTACATAAAAAAATACATAAAGTGGAATGCATAACCTCCTTTTTTTAAGTCGGTTAAAGAACCCTTTGCGGCCTACTTACAGCATAAACTTATGAATTTTGAAATTTTAGCTTACATTCAGTAAACCGCAAAATCCCGTTTTTTCCCGTTCCCGTAGGAATTTTGGAAAGTCCTCTCTCAATGCTCCTCTACACTCCCCAAACAACCTACATGCCGAATTTCAGCTTTCTACGACCAGTAATACGAAAAATCCCGTTTTTTCCCGTTCCCGTAGGAATTTTGGGAAATCCTCTCTCAATGCTCCTCCACACTCCCCAAGCAACCTAAATGCCGAATTTCAGCTTTCTATGACCAGTAAAACGAAAAATCCCATTTTCCCGTTCCCGTAGGAATTTTGGAAAGTCCTCTCTCAATGCTCCTCTATACTCCCCAAACAACCTACATGCCGAATTTCAGCTTTCTTAGACCAGTAAAACGAAAAATCCCGTTTTTTTCCCGTTCCCGTAAGAATTTTGGAAAGTCCTCTCTCAATGCTTCGCTACACTCCCCAAGCAACCTAAATGCCGAATTTCAGCTTTCTACGACCAGTAAAACGAAAAATCCCGTTTTTTCCCGTTCCCATGGGAATTTTGAAAAGTCCCCTCCTAATCCTCCTGTACACTCTCCAAGCAACCTAGATGCCGAATTTCAGCTTTCTACGACCAGTAAAACGAACAATCCTGTTTTTTCTCCCGTGGGAATTTCCAAAAATCCTTAAAACTGTTTTTTACTATTATAATTACCTACTTCTATGCCAAATTTCAAGTGTCTAGTAATTATAGTTCATAGGATCCCGTTGAACTGAATATATAAATCCCGTTTTTTCCTTATCCCGTGGGAATTTTGAAAAATCCTGAATTACGTGTTTTAAATAATGTAATACCTACTTGTGTATCAAATTTGAAGAGTTTAGTTATTATAGTTACTGAGATAGGGTCACTCGGAATCGAATATATAAATCCCGTTTTTTCCCGTCCCCGTGGGAATTCCCAAAAATCCTTCCTTAGTGGATGCCTACATTGTATAAGGTATCTATGTGCAAAATTTCAAGTCTCTAGGTCCAGTGGTTTGGGCTGTGCGTTGATATATCAACAGTCATTTAGTTTTTTAGACATTTCAACCCCATCGCACCCCATCCAGGGAGATGGTATTTTACGTCCGCCACGTCGGATTTTAAACCCGTTGTTGTTTTCATAACCAGCAACCCGATAAACCATAGAAACAACACCCATGTTGATTTTCAGACTTTGTTACCCCTTTTCCCCCTTTTAGGGGTTGAATTCTCAAAAAACCTGAAACACGTGTTTACTCATTTATCATTAGGAGTACTTCTGTGAAGTTTCGAATAAAATAGTCGAACGAATCTTGTTTCCCCATACAAACTTTGGACCCCCGTTTCACCCCCTTAGGGAGTGAATTTTGAAAAATCCTTTCTTAGTGCACCCCTAGACCTTATAAGGAACCTACATGCCAAATTTGGAATTTCTAGGCCCAGTGGTTTGGGCTGTGCGTTGATATGTCAGTCAGTCAGTCAGTCAGTCAGTCAGTCAGTCAGTTTCTTCTTTTATATATATAGACTAGTTTTTTACTATTATAATTACCTACTTTTATGTCAAACTTGAAGAGTCTAGTAATTATAGTTCATAGGATCCCGTTGAACTGAATATATAAATCAAATTTTTGTTCAAATTTTGAAAAATCCTGAAATTAATGTTTTAACTAATATAATACCTACTTGTGTATCAAATTTGAAGAATCTAGTTATTATAGTTACTGAGATAGGGTCACTCGGAATCGAATTTATAAATCCCATTTTTTCCCGTTCCCGTGGGAATTCCCAAAAATCCTTCCTTAGTGGACCAACCAAAAATAACCAGGCTTGTTAATAATATAAAACATATTATTACTTTCCCCTGTCCTGCATTAGGTATAATTCAATGTTTTCTTACCTTCTACGGAAACTTGAGTAACTGGAAGCGCTGTGTACCTACTTAGCATTGATATTATACATATTATAGAATTTTGTAAAGGTGTTGTGTGACCTAACCGCTAAGGAGTTATACCTTCCATCATCAGCTCATCTGAATAACCAGAAAGTATACAACTAAAGATCTATACGTGCATATGTTATTTAAAGAAACTTCCTATAACTCCTAACCGTTAATGAGTTTAACCTTCCATCATCAGCTCACCCGGATAACCAGAAAGAATACAACAATCGGTCTATATGTACCTATAATATTTGAAAAATTATCCTCAACTCCTCACCGTTAAAGAGATTTACCTTTCAACATCAGCTCATCAACATGAGGTGATGTCTACCAGACGCAAACACTTAAATAGCTTGAGAAAATATATGAAAAACGTAATGCGTGCCTACAAAATTTGAGGGTTGCCCTCGATTTCCTTGAGATCCCGTCATCAGACCCTGATTTGGTGACAATGGGACCATCTCAGGAGTATATTGTATTCTTTCGAATAAAAAAAATAATTTTTATAATCGATCTACAATTGACCGAGAAATCAGTGAACATAGTACATACCTACATAAAAAAATACATAAAGTGGAATGCATAACCTCCTTTTTTTTAAGCTGGTTAAAGAGCCCTTTGCGACCTACTTACAGTATAAACTTATGAATTTTGAAATTTTAGCTTTCTACAACCAGTAAAACGCAAAATCCCGTTTTTTCCCATTCCCGTAAGAATTTCGGGAAATGCTTTCTTAATGCTCCCCTACACTCCCCAAGGAACCCACTTGCCAAATTTCAGCTTTCTATGGCCAGTAAAACGAAAAATCCCGTTTTTCCCGTTCCCGTGGGAGTTTTGGAAAGACCTCTCTCAATGATCCTTTACACTCCCCAAACAACCTACATGCCGAATTTCAGCTTTCTACGACCAGTAAAATGAAAAATCCCGTTTTTTCCCGTTCCCGTAAGAATTTTGGAAAGTCCTCTCTCAATGCTCCTCTACACTCCCCAAGCAACCTACATGCCGAATTTCAGCTTTCTACGACCAGTAAAACGAAATTCCCGTTTTTTTCCGTTCCCATGGGAATTTAGGAAAGTCCTCTCTTAATCCTCCTCTACACTTTCCAAGCAACCTAGATGCCGAATTTCAGCTTTCTGACCAGTAAAACGAAAAATCCCGTTTTTTCCTTATCCCGTGGGAAATTCCGAAAATCCTTAAAACCGTTTTTTACTATTATAATTACCTACTTCTATGCCAAATTTCAAGAGTCTAGTAATTATAGTTCACAGGATCCCGTTAACTGAATATATAAATCCCGTTTTTTCCTTATCCCGTGGGAATTTTGAAAAATCCTGAAATTAATGTTTTAACTAATGTAATACCTACTTGTATATCTAGTATCTAGTTTGAAGAGTCTAGTTATTATAGTTAGATAGGGTCACTCGGAATCGAATATAAATCCCGTTTTTTCCCGTCCCCGTGGGAATTCGTAAAAATCCTTCCTTAGTGGATGCCTACATTGTATAAGGTATCTATGTGCAAAATTTCAAGTCTCTAGGTCCAGTGGTTTGGGCTGTGCGTTGATATATCAACAGTCATTTAGTTTATTTAGAAATTTCAACCCCATCGCACGCCATCCAGGGAGATGGTATTTTGCGTCCGCCACGTCGGATTTTAAAACCATTGTTGTTTTCATAACCAGCGACCCGATAAACCATAGAAACAACACCCATGTTGATTTTCAGACTTTGTTACCCCTTTTCCCCCTTTTAGGGGTTGAATTCTCAAAAAACCTGAAACACGTGTTTACTCATTTATCATTAGGAGTACTTCTGTGAAGTTTCGAATAAAATAGTCGAACGAATCTTGTTTCCCAATACAAACTTTGGACCCCCGTTTCATCCCCTTAGGGAGTGAATTTTGAAAAATCCTTTCTTAGTGCACCCCTAGACCTTATAAGGAACCTACATGCCAAATTTGGAATCTCTAGGCCCAGTGGTTTGGGCTGTGCGTTGATATGTCAGTCAGTCAGTCAGTCAGTCAGTCAGTCAGTTTCTTCTTTTATATATTAAGATTTTAACGACCGCTTTAGCCTAGTTGGTAGTGACCCTGCCTACGAAGCAAGAGGTCCTGGGTTCAAATCCCGGTAAGGGCATTTATTTGTGTGATGAGCACGAATATTTGTTCCTGAGTTATGGATGTTTTCTATGTATTTAAGTATTTATTTATCTATATAAGTATTTTTATCGTCGTCTAGTACCCATAGTACAAGCTTTGCTTAGTTTGGGTCTAGGTCGATTTGTGTAAGATTGTCCCCTAATATTTATATTTATTTATATTGTTTGATGTTTAAAATACTGCCAGATCTAATATTATGAAGCCGTGGGCAAAAGCTATCTTTAATAAACCTCTCCAGTTCTTGTACATATTTGAGTTAAACACTACTGTGAGAGCTTTGCCAAAAGATCCGCAAAGTACTAAGCCCACGTGGCATGTTTACTGCTTTATTAGGGGCAATGTGTGTTGACTTTGCCAGCATCATATTAGGCCAAGGCTACAACGGCCCGGTGGTATACTTAAGACTTAAGTATAACAAAACAGATTTTTGTTTGGTTTTACATAGTTGCTTTCTAGACATCGAATAAATTAATAAATAGACGAGTAATACTAATACTACGAGTACTATGAAATTTTAACCAATTTGCCAGTAATTACTTAGTTAAAATTTTGCACGGATGCTCGTCATACAATGTAAATAACTTAGAAGAATTTTGGTCATCTCCATCGAGAAAATAAAACCTTGTCACGTTAACTAACTAGACTGTAATAATTACAACGTCAGTGCGGGTGAAAGGATTATAAAAGAGTCAAAAGTGGCACCAAGTGGTTCGTGTTTACACTCGGCGCTGGCTAGCCAGTTCCTTTGCTTGAACTTGGCTTGACACGCTGCCGCGTGTCTAGACCAACTTTCCGATCACAACTTGCAGTACACTTTAAGAGTTTATAAACGTTTTCGCTCCATGACATGAGAAGAAAAAGCAGTTTTGACAGACTCCTTTCTTATTCATTATCGTTGACACACGTTCGCAAAGCTCGAGTTAACATCATGACATACATCACGCAATAATCACTGTCATAGAAAATAAACAAATTGATTCATTTTGACTTGGTTCTATAGTGGCCTAGGAATCAAATTGGTTGACTGTACAAGCTTTTCGTAGTTTGGGACTAGGTCAATTATAGTGAATTGTCTCGTAATATTTATTACCTACTTATTTTATTTGTCGGACGAAGTCGCGGACAAAAGCTAGTTTTGTAATATTCCTCCATTTACCGTACACCGCATAGATTTTTTTCTCTTTGTCTGTAAAAGAGCTTACTTTCAGAGAGCTTTATAACTGCGCGAAGGAAGATTGCGCGCATGATACAATATGCAGTAAGCTTCTTTAATGCAAGAGGTAGCCATACCTCGGACACAAAGACATATTGATTTTACATATAATTGCATTGTTTGCGTCTTAACCGTACGTCGTAACATGAACCTATTTTAAAACCCTACTTCCTATTAATATTATGAAAAAAAAAAGTTAGTGTGGATGTTTTGAAAGAAACAAAGAAAGAAAACACTTATTCGTGATATCATACTGAAGCAGATCTGGGGTTTGAAACTATTAAGATCGCTTAGCTCACGTTTTTGTGGGAGTTTTGAAAAATGGACTGTATCTATAACTAATATTTTCGAGAATTTAGCCCTGTGAGGTCCAAGAAAACACTCACCTTCTTACTGCTGTGTCGGAGCTTGGTATCAGCCAGGTACAGGGCCACTGGACTTTCTCGCGCTGGCCAGGCTTACCTTACGGTCCTTGGGTTACCTGCTACCTAGGCTAAACCACACGCGAAGCAATCGAAGCAGATGTATTTTCCTGAATCCACAAGGCACTACACGAATGTATATTATACAAAGTAACGACAGCGAAAAACTTGTACGAGAAGCGAAAACTAGACTTTTACGAGCGAGAGGCGACACTAGACCCTACTCTTTTTGAACTAGACTGTTAGATACGAAAAAATGACAGTTACTTGACAGTTTTTTAATGTTGCTATATCAATAAACTTGTAACTTTAGAGAAAACGGAACATTCCGCCCACCAAAATACAGGGTATTTTCGAAATTACAACTAACTAAACTTAATGAAAATAGTTTGATAGTTCGAACTCAACCGAAAACGACAATGTGTTAAGTTCGAACTAAGGAACTAACGAGATACGATAACGACACGATATACAACTAATTTGCCAGTGGTAGGCAACAGAGCTTTACCACTGGTCGCTTGTATTCTCCGGTTGCAGTGCGGACGGTTACTACGCGACAAATGCCATCGGCACCCGGATGCAGTTGAACTATTCTTCCTAAACTCCACTTTAAAGGACTACATTGTTCATTTATAATGAGAACCATTGTTCCTACAACGAGATTGTTCTCTTGGTTGGTCCATTTCTTTCGCTGATGAAGCGTGTGCAGGTACTCGAGATGCCATTTACACCAAAAATCTTGATGCATTTTCTGCAAAAGCTTCCAACGATGAAGAGGACCAACGTTGACGTCAGTTAAGTTTGGTTCAGGGAGAATAGTCAATGGCTCTAATGTTAAAAAATGACCCGGAGTCAACACAGAAAAATCGTTAGGATCTGAGCTCAAAGGCGATAGCGGGCGCGAGTTAAGTAGCGCCTCTATTTGAGTTAACAGAGTATAGAATTCTTCAAATGTGAGGCGTTGCAAACCAATAACTCGCGACAAGTGAGTCTTCAACGACTTAACTCCCGATTCGACCAGGCCCGAGAAGTGCGGACTGCCAGGGGGGTTGAATATGAACTCAACATGCTCGGCCTGTGAAGCTTCAGACATTAGATCCTTGAGAATATTGCTTGCACCAACAAAGTTTCTACCTTGGTCAGATATCAATCGAGAACAACGACCTCGACGAGCAATGAAACGCCTAAGCGCTGCGAGATAGGCTTCCGACGTTAGCTCCGAAGCGAGCTCTAAGTGTATTGCCTTTGTGACAGTACACACAAAAACACATACGTAAGCCTTATACGATTTACTACCTCTAGCACGCCCCAAGGAGACGTTGAAAGGCCCAGCATAATCGACAGCGGCTGATGAAAATGGTTTTAACTGACTAATACGAAACGAGGGTAAATCTCCCATGAGAGGTGGTGGAGTCACTCGTGGACAGACACGAAAACATTTGATACACGAAGATATCACCGAACGAATAGCCCGCTTTGACGATAAAATCCAGAACTCTTGAGCGATAAGATTTTGCAAGGTTTGCAGACCAGGATGCAGAAACCGATGATGATATTCTTCGATGATCAATGAAGTTAGTCTATGGTCACGAGGTAGCAACAAGGGATGCTTCTTTTCATAACTCATATTGAGACTATGAGAGAGCCGACCGCCCACCCTCAATAAACCATCTTTATCAACGAATGGACACAATTTACGGAGAGGTTTAGGGAGCGAGTTAGTTAAACCCTTTTGTATAATTCGGATTTCAGTCGAGAAGACACATTCTTGGACGTGTTTTACTAAAAATCGAATAACGGAATTGGTCTCATCAGACGATAGTGCTACACCAATTCTCTTTTGGTTAGGATTCTTCAAATTATGAAGATAACGACAACAATACGACAAAACATTGACGATACGACGAAAAGACGAAAAACGAGATAAAATTTGGTCAACGAAATCAGAGTTCATGGCGCTAAACAAGGTCAAAATCTTTTCCTCTTCGAGAGCAGATTCATCAATTCCAGTCAGATCCTTTGGCCAATAACTTTCAGGACGCGACAACCACGAGGGACCCGCCCACCATGACTCACACCGCACCAAATCAGCTGGAAGCAAACCGCGAGAGCCATGGTCTGCTGGGTTGTCCGTAGTGGAAACATGCTGCCAAGAATCAGGAGCGATCTTTTCCTGAATTGAAGCAGTCCGGTTAGCGACAAAAGTTTTCCACCGTGAAGGACAGGATTTGATCCATGTGAGAGCGACAGTGGAGTCTGACCAGGCGTACGTCATGACAATCTGGTGGAAATCCTTCAAGGCATGAGCTACTGACACCGCAAGTTCCGATAACAGAACTGCTGCTTGCAATTCCAAGCGAGGAATTGAGAGTTTACGAAGCGGTGCTACCTTTGACTTTGCACCACAAAGACGAACGACAATTTCATTGTTGTTTGTTACAACACGACAATACAATACAGCGCAAAACCCACGCTCCGAAGCATCACAAAATCCATGAAATTGGATTTCTTTAAACGAATCTAACATTCTGCGAGGAATAGACAGCGAACCTAATGATGGCAGCTGAGATTTAAATTTAAGCCACTCTTCAGCGATAAATTTCGGTACGTCATCATCCCAGCCAACACCTGATAACCACAGAAGTTGCATCAGGTATTTTGCGAGAAATACAACAGGCGAGAGAAGACCCAGTGGGTCAAAGATCCGAGCGATGTCCGAGAGGATGGATCGTTTCGTGTATCGACCATCCAACGACGTAGTCTTAAACGAGAATGTGTCAGATTTAGGTAACCATAAAAGACCTAAAATCTTCAACGAGACGTCATGAACGTCCTCGAAGTTACGAAATTGTTCTGAATACAAATCAGAGTCCGACAAACCACTTAAGAATAGTTGACTGTTCGATGTCCACTTCCGCAAATGAAGGTGCGCCGACGATAAAATTTGCAATAATTCGTGCCTAATACGTATAGCGTTCTCCACTGTGTCCGCGCCTGACACGATGTCATCTATGTACGTATCTCTATCTAGAACTGCAGAACCAAGAGAAGCAGTTGAAGAAAACTCTTTTGCCAATTTTGAGATACACCATAAGGCTTGATAAGGAGCACAGGACACGCCATATGTGACTGTGAGCAAACGAAAGTCCTTTGCAGGTTCTTCTGGAGATGATCGCCACAAGATGCGTTGATAGTCGCAATCTTCAATGTCAACGAGAAACTGGCGATACATTTGCTTAATATCCCCAGTGAAGACGACAGTGTGCCAGCGGAAACGGATCAACAAATCGAAAATATTCTTTTGTAATTTAGGCCCCGGTAATAGCGCATCATTCAAAGAGTTTCCTCTAGCGTCCTTAGCACTTGCATCGAAAACGGTACGCAGAGGAGTCGAGATAGAGTCAGGTCGCAATACTCCATGATGTGGCACATAGTAGAAATTACCTTCACTCGACAAAGGGGGCTCTACTTCCTCCATATGACCACACTTTAGGTAGTCATCCATAAAGTTGACATAAGCTGTCCGAAATTGAGGATTTATACGAAATTTCCTCTCCAAACTTTGAAGTCGCTTCAGAGCGATTTCACGAGAATTCAAGAACCGAGGCTTCTCCTGAGGATCAACAAAGGTTAATGGAACGACCATCCTTCCTTCAGGATTTCGACGATAAGACGCCTCCATATGGCTCTCACACGACAATTCATTTTTCGACAAACTGACAGATTTAGGAGCTTCAACAATATTTTCTATCTCCCAAAACCGTTTAATATTGTTGTCCAGCGACAAACTAGAGACGAGAAAACAATCCTTGGTACCGACATTGACACAAGGATCGCTTTTAGAACGACAACGAGAAGAATCAATGCCAGGAGCGCATTCACCCATTACTATCCAGCCGAAAATGGTGCTGACAGCAATAGGCTGACCTGGCTCGCCTTTGACAAGACCAGGCTGAAGCGCTGACGCGAGAAAGCTGACATTAACTAACATATCGACAGGTCCTGGTTTATAGAAATGAGGATCAGCAAGATCCAAATTCCTTATGTGATTCCAGGTCGAAATATCAAATTGCCCAGATGGCATATCTGAACAAATACGAGCCAAAACGAAAGCTTCCAATGAAAAGTTATACGAGCCATCTCCATTAGGTGGAAAGATTTCACAAACAACAGACCCAAGTGTCACTGCTGATGTCTGACCAATGCCATTCACCGATTGCTGACCGTTATTTATAAGCAATCCAAGGCGATTCACAGCCTTTTTTGTAATAAAGTTGCAAGCGCTACCGGAATCTAAAAGAACACGGATGGGAACCAATTTCCCTCGACTGTTCTTAATGTGAATGACAGCAGTTGAAAACAAAACCTGAGTAGTACAAGTCTGAGCCGATAAAGTTGTCAACTGAGGATTTGATTGTGAATTATTCGTAGCTTCCATATTTTTTGGGAAGTGTAGCAATGTGTGGTGACGATAGTTGCATTGACTACAGCGAGCTATTGATTTGCAATTCCTCACAATATGAGATGAACGCAGACATAACAGGCACAATCCTTTGTCCTTTACTATTGAAAACCTGTCACCCGGAGATAAATTTATGAAACTAGGACACTTTTCCAACTCATGACCTGTGGCAGCGCACATCGGACAAATGCACACAGGTACCGAAGGCACCACAAATGAAGACTTTTTCTTTACAATGGGTTTGCTTTTATCCACATTTAATCTAACATTTGAGTTCTCTAATGCCCTACTTCTCTTTTCAATAAAATCTTGTAAATCCTCAAATTTAGGAATGTCAATCTCAGAGCCAAGTTGCAATTCAAACGCTTCACGTGTTGCGATATCCAATTTTGACCACAACAAGTAAAACAGCATGAAATTCTTATTGGGCAATTCAAACTTCGACAATATACTTAAGTTTTCACTAAATATCCGAAAAACCCTATCTAAATCACCTTTGCTTTTAACCGACTCACAATGTAACAACTTTTCATAATAAGTAACTGCAATTTGTCTCTTTTTATTATAGTACTTAGTCAAGGTTTCATATGCACTAATATAACTATCACCCGACAATGGAAAAGTTTTTATTAGATCATAAGCAGAACCCTGAACACAAATCAACAAATAATGTAATTTTTCGACATTAGGTATATTCCTACTATGAATTAAAGAATCAAATAACTCCTTGAAAGGTACCCAGTTCTCAAGTTTGCCATCGAAAGGCTTAATCGTAATTTTAGGCAACTTAGCTAAGTTCGAGGAATCATTCGAAACCACAATTTTTGTATCAGTTTTACTCTCTTGTCTAAGTCTACTTTTAACAGATTTCATCCGCAATTCAAACAACTTAGTCACTTCGTACTCCGCGGAACGTTGTTCAAGACTTAGAGGACGCAAAATTCTAAGTTGAGCACAGTGAAAATCTTTCTCAATATCTTTAAAATCCTGTTCATTATAACCAACTAAATCCGAACTTTCAATGTGCTCCAACCGCATAATTGCGTAGTCCCGATCTATTCTGTAAACATCAACAGTTGCGGGCTCAAATGTTTCATCATCGTGGTCACTCATTTTCAACAATTAACGAGCTAAAAACCAAAAAACATACGACAATTATGATTAAATACCGCAATGTTATTAATATATCAAAGTCAATTGACGTTTGATGTATGACGTTTCACAGATTCGATAATACAGATTAACAGATGCGTTTCGTTACACGGGTGGTTTACAACAATGTTTCCGTTTTATCGATAAATTTCAGATCACGAAAATAAATTTATATTTAATAAATTTATTACTAAACAACAAAAATAATTAATTAAATTACAAAATTTAACTACTATTTATTAAATTACACTAATATTCGATACAAATTAATTCCGCACACAAGGTCTGGAACTTTCGAACAAATGATTCTAGGCATACCCTACAATTTGGTGGACGAAAAAAGTTACAACGAAAAACGACAAATTATACACCAAAATGCAAGGAATCTACTAGAAAACAACGAATTTAACGCGAAATTAACAAATTACCATAGATCGCCTCTTCAAGATACGGATCGATGGACCAAAAATGAAGCAGATCTGGGGTTTGAAACTATTAAGATCGCTTAGCTCACGTTTTTGTGGGAGTTTTGAAAAATGGACTGTATCTATAACTAATATTTTCGAGAATTTAGCCCTGTGAGGTCCAAGAAAACACTCACCTTCTTACTGCTGTGTCGGAGCTTGGTATCAGCCAGGTACAGGGCCACTGGACTTTCTCGCGCTGGCCAGGCTTACCTTACGGTCCTTGGGTTACCTGCTACCTAGGCTAAACCACACGCGAAGCAATCGAAGCAGATGTATTTTCCTGAATCCACAAGGCACTACACGAATGTATATTATACAAAGTAACGACAGCGAAAAACTTGTACGAGAAGCGAAAACTAGACTTTTACGAGCGAGAGGCGACACTAGACCCTACTCTTTTTGAACTAGACTGTTAGATACGAAAAAATGACAGTTACTTGACAGTTTTTTAATGTTGCTATATCAATAAACTTGTAACTTTAGAGAAAACGGAACACATACAAATTAAAATAAGACAACAATAAAAATAAAATAAAAAATGCGCATATCATTAAATGGTCCCAACAAAGCAAAGTACCGATCTTGCAAACGGCGCAATCACACAATAAACAGCCGAATGGATTAAGATGAAACTTAACCTACAAATAGACAAAGATCTAGATTGAAGCATAGGATATACATATCATTCCGGTAATAAGTTCCCGTGGGATAATATTTTGCTTTTAAACAGGAATAGAGGGCGCTCTCTGAAAACGTTGAAGGCTTTCCAAAAGATGACATTCTAACTTCGTCTGCAATAGGGATGTTAACACCACACAGTAATCCAACTTCATACTAGAGCACCCGAATCGACGCACGCACACCGCCAAGCGTCTTACACGGCGCGAGTGTGGGAACTGCATTGTTTTGTCTAGCGAAGATTATTAGTTAGCGGCCGTGTCAAGACGCTTGGCTGTTTGCGTGCATCGTTCGGGCACTCTAGTATGAAGTTGGATTACTGGTTTCATATTACTTATTAAATATAAATAAAAAATAAATATTAGTGGACAATCTTACACAAATCGACCTAGTCCCAAACTAAGCAAAGCTTGTACTATGGGTACTAGATGACGATAAACATACTTATATAGATAAATAAATACTTAAATACATAGAAAACATCCATAACTCAGGAACAAATTTTCGTGCTCATCACACAAATAAATGCCCTTACCGGGATTTGAACCCAGGGGGGTTACTACGAAATTCGAAGTTCGAAGTTCGGATCGTGCGGTCCCTCTTACTCTCGTAATAAATACCATTAGCGTGAGCGGGACGGCATGAAACGAAGTTCGAATTTCGCGCTTCGTAGTATAGGGCCAGGACCTCTTGCTTCGTAGGCAGGGTCACTACCAACTAGGCTAAAGCGGTCGTTAACACCACCAATCAATTGACGTACTTTTTATGAGCTGTCAAAAAACAATTCTCCCATAGAGTTTTAATGGCAAGAGCAACATAAATGACGTCACTTGTTCGCCAACTTAATCAACTAACTATTTTATTTGTTTCGAAGCAACAAAAAATCTAATTTTGCAGTTAATCGAAAATTCCCTCCATTTTTTCCAATCGTCCCAATCTTTACCGGTATCCTTCCAGTCCGTAAGGTAGCGTGTCTAAGTAACTCCCATGTACGGTCAAGTGCAAAAATAAGTATCGATTTAATCCTCCCAACGTTACATACCTATACCTTAATTCGACGACATAAGAGCTGTGGGACATATTTATGAGCAAGGTTGTGTGCACCCATATTTTTACACTTGACTGTACGCGACAAAAAAAACTGTTACGGTCAAACAAATGTTACACTCCAACCCTCTGTGTCTGTGTCTCTGTGTAAATACACAGGTAGTGTCCACACAATATTATTACAGTAAAGGTCAATAATTAGCAATTCAAATACGCTTACCCATTCATCATGGTTGTTAGCACAGCTAGTCGGAACTAATGTTAATGCGGTTATTTTAGGTGATGCTTTACTGATTAACACACTATTATGTGGTTTAATTGTAAAAATAAATAAATATTAGGGGACAATCTTACACAAATCGACCTAGTCCCAAACTAAGCAAAGCTTGTACTATGGGTACTAGACGACGATAAACATACTTATATAGATAAATAAATACTTAAATACATAGAAAACATCCATAACTCAGGAACAAATATTCGTGCTCATCACACAAATAAATGCCCTTACCGGGATTTGAACCCAGGACCTCTTGCTTCGTAGGTAGGCAGGCTAAAGCGGTCGTATAAATAACTAACTTTTCGACTAGTGGTTAGAGAACCTGACACCGAAGCTTGAGGTCTCGGGTTCGATTCCCGGTCAGGAAGATATTTGTGTGAAAAATATGAATGTTTGTGCTCGACTCTTTGATGTTTAATAATGTATGTATCTATTTATATATAACTATGTTTATATACGTTGTCTAGTACCCATAGTACAAGTTTTGCTTAATGTGGGACTAGCTCAATTGGTGTCGATCGTCCCATGATTTTTTTACAAATATATTTACAATACTTTAAAGTTCCCGTATTTCACACGCGGGCCCAGTGCGGATTGGGAACTTCACAAACACCTTTGATCTTCTTCTCAGGTGTATGCATGTTTCCTCACGATGTTTTCCTTCACCGTAAAGCTCATGGTAAATTACAAATGTAATTTCGCACATCAATTTATCAAGCAAAAAAAACACGTTGGTTGTATGGGAGCGCCCCTTAAATATTTTTTTTATTTTAATTTAATTATTTATTTTTAAAGTAAATAATATATACGGCCCAACTCCTCTCATACTGAGAGGAGCTCTGTGCCCTGCAGTGGGACGTATATAGGCTGGAATGATGAAAGTAAATATATAACTAAATATTCTGTGAAAATTTCAACTGTCTGTCTGTCTGGATTCATAAGATACAGCCTGGTGACAGACGGACGGACAGCGGAGCCTTAGTAATAGGGTCCCGTTTTAACCCTTTGGGTACGGAACCCTAAAAATTAAATAAAAACTGTCAAATCGTAACACCGTGTGTGTGTGCCGTCGTGTGCGTGTGTAGTATGCGGTGCATAATTGCAATTAAAGTTTTTAAAATAAAAAATATTAAAGAATCTTAATAAAGAATCTTAACGACCGCTTTAGCCTAGTTGGTAGTAACCCTACCTACGAAGCAAGAGGTCCTGGGTTCAAATCCCGGTAAGGGCATTTATTTGTGTGACGAGCACGAATATTTGTTCCTGAGTTATGGATGTTTTCTATGTATTTAAGTATTTATTTATCTATAATATATAAGTATGGCTATCGTCGTCTAGTACCCATAGTACAAGCTTTGCTTAGTTTGGGACTAGGTCGATTTGTGTGAGATTGTCCCCTAATATTATTGTTATTGTTGTTATTGTTATTTTCTTGAATGTTCATGCCTACGCATTGAAATAATATTGTCTATTAATATCTGTCATGAACTATGTCATTCACCTCCCTTTAAATTGACATAGTTATAGACACAACCTTTAGAATAATAGGCTTTAATCAGCTAAAAATATGAGGTACAGAAATGACATAGTTCGTGACAGATATTAATAGACAATATTATGTCACGCATTACTTTTTTAGCCAGGATGTTCTAAAATTGGCTCAATCGAATCAATCAATTAACTCATCACCTACTTTGGAGTTTAGCAACAAAACCACTGAGCTTAAAATAATACTAGGTAACTACCTACGCAATCAAGCTATTCCGTCGTACTCTACGGATATTAATGGTGTATTTTGAAGCGTGTTACTTAATCAGAGTAATTTAATATTCATTTCCTATTATTATATTATTAATAATGCGCAAGGCTTTCCTGTTACAACGTCTGGATAATCTGAGATGACTGCGGGATTATTATTGTAATAGACGTTAATAATAAAGTGGGATATCGTGTAAGATAACGTCTGCTGTTGGCCGTGGCTTGGTTAGCATTGCGTTTAGGTAAAATAAGAATTACAGGCGTGGTAGACTAGAGATTTGACATGGTTTCTGCTTGACATGATAATGAAAAACAATGATATTGTTTTGTTCATGTTAGGCGCAAGCCATGAAGGTCATGTCGAAAGCCCAAGTTGTACCAACTCCCGTCGTAATCGGAGAGACTTTGCTCGAAATTGTTGACGACTATATCTACCTGGGACATACAATCCAATTAGGTTGGTTCAACTTCGAGAAAGAGGTCAATCGACGAATCAGACTCGGCTGGGCAGCGTTCGGGAAGCTCCGCAATATCTTGTCATCCTATATACAGCAGTCTATCAAGTCAAAAGTCTTCGACCAGTGTGTGTTGCCGACCAGTTATGAGACGAGGCCGCTAACGATGGGCTTCATAAGAAAGCTCAAAGTCACTCAGAGGGCAATGGAGAGTGCTATGTTTAGAGTTTATCTGCGGTATCGCATTAGAAATGATGATATCTGCGCAAGAACTAAAGTCACGGACATAGCAAGAAGAATCGCTAGACTAAAGAGGCAGTGGGTAGGGCACATCCCTCGTAGAACTGACGGCCAATGGGGCTGAAAGGTTCTCGAGTGGCAACCGCGAACCGGAAGACGCAGTGTAGGTAGGCCTCCAACGAGATGAAGTGACGACTTGTTAAGGTGGCGGGAACGCAATGCATGCGGATAGGGCAGGGCCGATCTGTTTGGTGAGCCTTGGGGGAGGTCTACGTTCAGCCAGTGGACGTCATTTGGCTGAAATGCTGAGGCGCAAACCACACAGAAGAGACGTGGTACGGAAGCGTCGCAGTCACGGCGCCGCTTGAACAGTTTTCATAATAAATGTATAGAAGCGTCGCGATCCAAAGCAGACAGAAGAGACGGGGCGGAAACGCGATACCCTGCCCACTACCATTGCGCTGTTGCTACGAAATTCCATGCAACTAAATTCAGGAAAACGCCACAGACTAGTTAATTTTTCCACTACCCAAAGGATTCGTTTTAAAATTCTATACGTGTCCGTGCTAATAAAAATTACGCTATAACGAAGTCTGGACGAATTCCGCATGTATGATCAATCAAAATTCAGGGCGACGACCAAACTATGCACGTAACTCCATTTTACAGCCGAACTAAAATGTTCGAAGCCTGTTTTATTACTGAACTTTAATGTACCATGAAATGTAAAGGTATATCTGCATTAATATTGTATCAGACTGTACTAATATAAGAGCTTCACGCACGATATACTATCCTACTAATAATATATTTATATTCTATCTCATTTGAGAAAGTTGGTGATGATGTTTGGATATTTGTATGTTTGTATCTTTGAATGTTTGTTAGGCATTTATACTTAAGTTAGTTAGTTATGTATTTATCATCATCATCATCAGCCTAACTTGGTATATGAACCACGAGATGAGCCACTCCGCGTAGGTTTTATTAGGTTGGTAAAAGGTTATTTTTCGTGTAACTCATGTGACACATTTCGGTGGTTTTAAATGTCTCCAACAAAAAGTGTCATAAATTTGTCAAGACAATCCTTCAAAGTAAAGTTTTTTTGGTGCAAAGATTAAATATTGTAGGTCAATACGTGGAAAGAAGATATGTTTGATTGATATATTGAAAACCTAAACGTTTCCCGAAACTTAAAATGCATAAGTAATTTTTTTTCAGCTGATAGATAGCTTTGCGTAAAAAATATTTTTATATTCTTAAAAAAAATCTGTCCTATGTTCATCATCATCAGCCTATGTTCGTCCACTGCTGGACATAGGCCTCTCCCATGGCACGCCACTGAGCACGATCCTCGGCCACTCTCATCCAGCTCTTGCCAGCCGCCTTGCGAAGATCATCGCTCCACCAAGTCTGAGGACGTCCCACGCTACGTTTGCCGATCCGTGGTCTCCACTCAATAACTCGTATACCCCAACGGTTATCGGTTCTTCGGGGTTATATGGCCGGCCCATTGCCACTTCAGCGTGCTAATGCGGTTGCGGTATAATGTATTTATACTTAAGCCAAAATGTAAATGTGTCATCATCTGATGATCATCTGGATCTCAGCTTTTATACTTCCCACTGCAGGGCACGGGCCTCCTCTCAGAATAAGAGGGTTTGGACCGTAGTTTCCACTCGGGCCCAATACGGATTGGGAACTTCACACACACCATTGAATTTCTTCGCATGTTATGCAGGTTATGCAGGTACCCTCGCGATGTTTTCCTTCACCGTAAAGCTCTTAGTAAATTTCAGATCTAATTTCGCACATAATTTCCGAAATACTCAGAGGTGCGAGCCGGGATTTGAACCCGTGGGTTCCCCTTACGACCTTCTGCGTAAGAAGCCATAGTTCAAACCACTAGGCCACCACGGCTTTTAAAAGCTGCCATACAATTAGGGGACAATCTTACACAAATCGACCTAGTCCCAAACTAAGCAAAGCTTGTGCTATGAGAGAGAGAGAGAGAGAGAGAGAGAGATGTTTATTTACACATATTCGATACAAACACAGAAAAAAAAAATACATTTGACAGGAAATTTACAAATTAAAAAAATATATCGAATAGTATAAATTGGGCCCCACTCAGCATAATGTTGTGGCAAGCCACAACGCTGTTTTTCAGTGGGACCCATTTAAAAACTAAACACAAAAACATACACACTGTGACGACACGAACGCCAGCGAATAGTTCGCAACAAAAACCAAATTAGAAGCTGGAAGTAAATATGTATGGCAACACTTGATCGGCTTAATCGCATTTGAACTTTTAAACCGTAACAAATTAAGCCAAGATTTGTTATGTCTCCAACCTGTTATGGGTACTAGACGACGATAAACATACTTATATAAATAAATAAATACTTAAATACATAGAAAACATCCATAACTCAGGAACAAATATTCGTGCTCATCACACAAATAAATGCCCTAACCGGGATTTGAACCCAGGACCTCTTGCTTCGTAGGCAGGGTCACTACCAACTAGGCTAAAGCGGTCGTTAAATCATCATTCATTCATTCATTTTAAATTAGACAAGCTCTACTTGGGTGCAATTTTGTGGGAAAATAATGTTATTAGGGTTCCGTAGTCAACTAGGAACCGTTATAGTTTCGCCATGTCTGTCCGTCTGTCTGTCTGTCCGTCCGCGGCTAAGCTCAGAGACTGTTAGTACTAGAAAACTGTTATTTAACACGAATATATATATCAGTCACGCTGACAAAGGGATTAAATAAAAAAAACTTATAAATTTTTTTTAGGGTAAAGACGTAAAGTGGGGGTGATTTTTTTTCTCGACTATCCCTATAGTTTGGGGTATCATTGGATAGGTATTTCAAAATAAATAGGGGTTTGCTTTAACCACTTTTTGATAAAGTGAATATTTTCGGAGATATTCACTCCGAAAGTTAAAATTAATGTGTGCCCGCCCCTCTAACTTTTGAACCGCACGTCTAAAAAATATGAAAAAAATCACGTAGGTAAGTTAACTTAATAAAAACTTTCTAGGAAAATTATTTTCAACTTAATCAGTTGAGCAGTTTTTAAGTTTTTAAAAATATATATTTCTAAACTAAGATTGTAATTTAACCGCCATTGCAAGCATTTTTTTTCTTTAAGTACCTATAAGATCACGCTAACAGTATACCTATTCTTTCAAAAATAAAAAAATATAATTATTACATCTGAAAAACAATCAACATACTAGTTCTAGTAGACTAGATTAGTTAGCCAATTCGCCAATAGATGGCGCTGTACCGCCGACGTTAGGACCAAAACAATCACATTGATAAAGTAGGTATGCAAAGATTTTTTCGTACCTGCTACGGAACCCTATCTTGGGCGTGTCCGACACGCTCTTGGCCGGTTTTTTTTCTTTCCTTTCTATAGGTAGGTAAGTATTAATTATCAAAGCAAAAACAAGCACATAGTTTTCAAACAAAGAATGCTGTATTTTTTTTATATAAAACTAACCCGTGATTTACCTCTATCTCACCTGGCGAAAAGTGTAGATGAGTCCAAAAGTGTATCTCACTGATTCAGTAACAGCCTATTCACTCTAGCCTTAAAGAGCCCTTCATCATCATCATTTCACGCGAAAGAGGTCCACTGCTAAACATAGGCCAAAAGCTCGCCAAACAGATCGGTCCCGTGTCATCCGCATGCAACGCGATCCCGCAACCTTAACCAGGTCGTCGCTCCATCTTGTTGGAGGCCTACCTACACTGAGTCTTCCGGTCCGTGGACACCACTTGAGAACCTTTCGGCCCCATCAGCCGTCAGTTCTACGAGCGATGTGCCCTGCCCACTGCCACTTAAGTCTAGCGATTCATCGAGCTATGTCCGTGACTTTAGTTCTTGCGCGGATTTCATGATTTTTAATGCGATCCCGCAGAGAAACTCCAAGAATAGCCCTCTCCATCGAGGCCCATCGTTAGCGGCCACGTCTCAGTGCCATAAGTCAACACTGGCAACACACACTGGTCAAAGACTTTTGACTTGAGACACTGCGGTATATTGGATGACCGCCGAGTCTAATTAGTATACCAGGAATGATTAAGCGAACCTCTTCGTGGGGGATAATGCAATACTAACCATAAATGAAGTCGCTCCCCTCGCCACCAATATTTATCCAAACCGTAATCATTAAAAAAACCCTAAACATTGAAATCGAGAAAAGGTATAAAATTAAGTACCTACTCAATGCTGGGTTATAAACAATTGACAGTCGAAAGCCGACTTTGTAGAGCTCCAGTTAAATACGTAATGTTCAATTGAAAAGCTTAAAGTTGGAAGACTCTTTTGTTGAGGGACTGCGAACTTCGTAGAAAGTTGATTTCTTCATACTTTAGATCGAAATTGTGTTTTCTTCCGTTGAGAAATGTCTCGTAATTGGTTCCGGGACAGTTCTTAATACAACCTTTAATCTTCGGCTTTGCCCGTGCCAGAAATTTATAGAAGGAATTATACAATTTCATTGTTTAAATCGGTTATTAACCTTTTCGACGTCAACGACACAAATATGAGTATCATGATCATGATTGTTAATTTAGACTCTTAACCTCCTAAGACCCCGCGTACAATTTTTTGCAGAAATTTCAAAATTGACTTTAAATTTTAACTAAATAACAATGAGCATGTATTTATTCGCGAATTAATCATCATCATAACATAATTTCTCGTTGGTGATATGGTGATACAATATGTCAAGATGATACGAATTGAACTCAACTCTGTTTTTTTTTTTATTGACAAAACCTTGAAAAGACGCTCGACAGTCGGATAGTGAATAGCACACCTACAACTGACTTAATCCGTTAAGAAATTTAGACACTACCCACATGTATTAAGACTTATTTTAATCCACACAGCGATCAAAGGCCCGCCACTTTTCACTTGACATTCATTATACGTTAACACGTCGGCTGAACAAGCTGTATTTTAATTACATTAATTTATTTTAATTTGGCTGTCTTTGAAACGCGACTTATTAATTCGTTTAATTATTAAAAGACCGCAAAGAATATTCGTCGCAATTAAGGAAAGAAATGTACGCTTGCGTTATATCTCGTTTTTTTAAGAGGGTACGATGGCTGAGAGACTTTTGAGAAATAGGTATTTTAATGAAATGTCGCTGTCTCGCCCGAACCCCTCCGTGTCAGTACAGCGAGAGCGGGACAACTGCAGCTCAGACCGTTAATAGGCGCGTAAAATTGATCAAAACAGCATTTCGTAATCCCCTGTTTTCTTCTCGAAAACTGGACCAATAAAATTATTTTTTTCAAATATAATTAGAGGATAGATTTAGCTATGCCCCTATGTTTTCCTTTTTTTGTTTATATGAGGGATTCTTTTCTGATAAGTGTCTGAAAATAACGTTGAAATTGGGCAATTTTTTCAGTTTTTGAAAGCTCATATTTCTTATGTTAATTGAAATATGGAAAAAAACGAAACCTAGGGGCATAGCTGTGGTAGATACAGATTACACAGTAAAAAAAATTTGGCTCTAAAGCCATTATCCAGGGAGGAAACAGGGGATTACGTTTGTATGGAGAAATGGTGCGCATCGTATCCTCTTAAAAGCTTGTTCCATTTAAAAGATAATCAAGTATTAAATTTAATAAATAATGCATGGTTAACCAGTGTACTGTTTTCTTATTTAATGACCTAGTATTTTATTTTTAAGTTTCGAAGAAGATTAAACACGTTGGTTTGTTTAACATTTATTTCTTTTTCTTTGATGTGTCACATAAATTTCATGTAACAATTATTTTAGAGCATTAAACATACTGGAAACCAAATAACTATACCTAAGGTGTCCTTATACATTGTTTATGCACTGAAAACGGAAATGAAATTCCGTTGGAAAAAAATAACGATTTACCAGGTAGATTCTGTTAGTGTATCAAGTGTATGAAAGTTAAAGGAAAAACGAAGGATCGAAAATCGCAATTGAAGACCACGATTTAATTTTTAGGTATTCTCATGAATCCAGTTTTGCATGGAAGCTGGGCTACGGATGATGATTAATTAATATACAATACATACAAAATTATTCTGACAGGTTTTTTTTGTTTTACTTACAATATAGGCGTTTGGGCCTTTGTTGTTTCATCTTGTTTTAAAGGTACTCCCTTTGATGCCAAATCGTCTATTGGGATCCTGGGTGTCGACATTTCGAGTGATGTTCAGTTTCGTGGTCATTTGGAAGGCAAAGCTAAGTTAGCTTCAAAAAAATTGGGGGTGCTTAGCGGGACAGTACTTCTCGCCAGCCCATTGCTTACAACTCTAAAAGGCGCAGGTTAGGCCGCACATGGAGTACTGTTCTCATCTCTGGGCCGGGGCACCCAAGTACCAAATTCTTTCATTTGACCGCATCCAACGTAGAGCTGCTCGATATGTCGATAATCAGGCACTCTCTGGCCTACTCGATCCCTTGGCTTTGCGGTGGGATGTGGCGTCTCTCTGTATATTATACCGTATTTATCATGGGGAGTGTTCTGACAAACTGTTCAAATTGCTGCCTGTGGCTAAATTCTACTACCGCACTTCGAGGAACCGTCTGTCTTTCCATCCTTGTCCTTGTCCTTGTCAGTACCGTGCGTTTTAAGTGAAACTTTTTTCCTCGCACGACGAAGATCTGGAATCAGCTTACTGCGGCATCATTCCCGGAGCGTTACAACTTAGGGATCTTTAAAAAACGAGCCTAACAATTCCTAAAAGGGTCGGCAACGCACCTGTGATTCCCCTCGTGTTGCGAGTGTCCATGAGCGACGGTGATCGCTCTCCATCACGTGACCCGTCTGCTCGTTTGCCCCCTCTTATATATAAAAAAAGGCGTGCGTTTGACCACAATAAAATTACGCCTGATAGAAAGCGAAGATGAGGCACGCTTGCCTAGTAGTTAAATGCTCATTCACCCTAGACTTGAAAGCGGCTAAATAATTATAGTGTTCAGAGAACACAGTCGCAGGCAGAAAATTCCACTTGTTAGCTGTGCGGTTGATGAAGGAAGAGTAAAAACTCTAAAGAAAGATAGAAAAACAAACTTTACTTAAAGTAATAAAAAAACTAAACCTTATCACGCTCCAAAATATCCAGGCGCCATCTTTTCTCAAGCAATAAAAGAGTTCATCCAAAACAACGTGCCTTGATAATTCATAAAACTTTTGCCAAAGTACCGTCGTCAAATTAAGCCACATTCGTGCTGAATTCCAAAGCCACCTAAAACTGTAATAAAATGTGTATAAAAAAAAACTAAAGTCGTATTGGGAACGTCAAAATATGGCGTAAGGGTCGGACCGGGTCGCACCTGTCACCAAATGCTAATGCCAGTTTCACACAAAAACGGCATTTCTTTCGCTTTTCGAATCGTTTTATGTGCTATGAGAAATGGGCTTGAGGCGTTAGTAAGTAGTACGGTTCCGTGGGCTCAGGGAAGTTGTGAGCCGGGCTTTATGTGTCTCGCTGAGTAATAGTATTTTGAGATGAACGGTGAATTTGTAGGTCAAGGGGCATTTTCTTTTTATAATACACCATTTACTTTTTTTAAATGAGGCAATTTTGGGGTTTTCTTACTCAAAATCTAAAATTAGTTACCCTTTTGAACGCTCTGTCAAATACAGCAGCTCTCACTCGTACGCCATGACATCGGCATGTCAAACGCAAATTTGAACCCTGCAGAAATGCATGTAGATAGATATCGCTCTGCACGCCGTGACTGATATATCCGTTGTTGGCGTAGCACCTGTGGTGCGGGTATATGCGTCGTTGGCGTCGAACAGTGTAATACCAGAAGCCGAATTGTGTAACGCGCGGGAGCTTGGTATCCCATTCACATTTCTTTCTGTCAAACGGTATAAGATGGTCACAGAAAACCATGGTGGAGACAGACAATATACGGCCTCTGGCCAATTTGTTGCCTTGTAGGTAATTTGTCAAGAGTATTCATTACTTGGTTGAACTGGTTATACAGTTATACTTTTATCCAGAGCAACTATAGTATAAATCTTCCCAGGTGAATTTTTTGCTTCGAGCCATTACATTAAATTTGAACCTTAATACTATGAGGATACAGTTTGTTTTGAAAGGTAAGGGCTCGAAGCGAAAAGTTCAACCGGGAAGATTTATACTATATCATAATGATGTCTGTATAGTTAATCTGACTGAATAAAATTATATTTTAGGCGAGGTACGGAATTCTTAGCGCCAGAGTCCGACTTGCAGCTCACTAGTTTATTGACTAATAGCTTCAACCCAAAACAGCGCAAAGCCAAAGGAACTTTAAACATTCTAGTGTAGCCATTCCGTCTGGCACGAGCCATTTGTTTCCTCCGCTATTTGCCCAAATTCAGAATCGCTGGGCCATCTTATTGAGAACAAAATATTACTTACTGTGCTTTAGTTTTAAATTATTCACTCGTCAATGACCACAGAACTATTAACAATACGAATAAATATGTCACACTTTAAAACCACAAAAGCTAAAAAGCCATTAATTTCTTGCTCTACAACGAAGTTAGTTGCCCATAAAATGGAATATTGTAGACGTAGTAGAGAAAAAAATTACATTTGGTGAGTTCCACGACCTATTAAAACCTTCTTATTCTCTTTTTCTTAAGCACGTTTTTGCCCAACGGTGGGCATACGCCTCTCCAACCTTTTTCTTAAACCTACAAATACACAAAAAGTGTGCTCTTGGTCGAATTGACATTGACTGTGACATTTTAATAACCCTTTATTAGTTCTGAGCTAAGAAATGTCCCAGCTTCCAAAGGAACCCTAAAATATTCTGGTGTAGCCATTCCGTTTGGCATGAGCCATTTATTTGCCCCGCTGTTTGCGCAATTCCGGAATCGCTGAGCCATCTCATTGCGAATAACATTTTAGTGTGCTTTTATAGATTTGAATGATTCATTCGTGTATGACGTTGCAGTGTACAAAGTGCATCCGTAACGATACTAGCATAGTATTTACTGTTAGCAGTTTTTTTTTTCGGATTTCTGCTGACTTTGTTTCTGTTTCAAACGAGTAAAAGTGTTCACTTGTTTTTCGCTTAATGACTTAAACGCATAAGTGTTTATAGTTGCTTATAGTGGCGTGTAACTGAACGCTGTGAGCTTTGTGTGCTGGAATGATATCCCCCCTCCCGTCCTAGCAGTGACTGGCAGGTACACCTTTGGGCGAAAGCTTAAAGGCTATTTGTTGTCAATTTAGAAGTCTTAATTCCTCTCCTTTCCATCACTATTTCACAAAACTTCTTTGTTTTTATTGTCGCGGTTATTTCATTTTTCGTTTTAAACAGCGAGGCAATGCCGCTGGGGAGATGGGTACCTTGAGCCAAGTGCGATACGGATGGGTAATACCTAGGTTTTATTTGATGGTTTGCCTAACTTGGCTTTAAGTTTTACTTTAGCATTAAGTCAAATCTATATTTTACTAGCTGTTGCCCGCGACTCTGTCTTCAAAGAATTCGTTTATCACTAACCCGCGGAAACTTTACAATTTTCTGGGATATACACTATCCTATGTCCTTTCCTGGGACTCAAACAATCTCTTTACCAAATTTCATCTAAATCAGTTCAGTGGTTTAAGATCAAAGAAGTATCAGACAGACAAACGGACATAAGTACTTTTGCATTTATAATATTAGTATGGATGACATTCTAAATTACTATATGTAATTTTTATTCTAATAAAGCTTAGTATGCAAACATCTACATAGCGATTTTAACATAGTTATTATTAAATCGAATATAGATACAAAATTTCAAAGGTATTTCCCAGCAGCTTTGCATATATTGTATACCGCGAAGGTAGAAGGTCGTATAATGTCGCATAAACGGCTTGTACGCCCTTTCGATCTTGATACGCCAATGTGTGTCTTCACTAACATTATCAATTTGAAGCCGGGTTTGTTTGTTTGTCCTGATTTCACACCTTAATGCTTTAATCGATCGAAGAAAGGCTCACTGAAATTTTGGGACGATGCGTGCGATGTTGTGAATATGAATCTAGTTGCCTTATACTTTTTTAAGTAAGGTCAACACAGTAGTTATAAAAATTCCACTTGACTAAAAGAATAGATACCACACATGTTTCCACTTCAAAATATGTATTATATGGGTCAGAAAAAAAAAGTATCGTAGGTACAAGGAGGGGGTCAAAGAACTCGCAACGAGAAACAAATGCAAAGCGGTCTTGCGCACTGAGAATTCTGTAAAAAGTGTAAAACCTTGCAAAAAATAAGTAAATAGTGATACGCAGTGTTTAATAGGTTCAGTGTATTTTTTTTTACTTGTGATATGAGGCCTTAATATATTCTATATTAATGGACAACACCCTATTATTCTGTTCTGCGTGCTGTATGGCCTACCCATTGTCATTTCAACGAGCTAATCCGTTTGACTATGTCGGTGATCCCGGTTCTTCTACGGATCTCCTTGTTTCTGATTCGATCCCGTAGAGAAACTCCGAGCATAGCCCTCTCCATAGCTCGCTGATCGACTCTAATAAGCATTCATAGCATTAATAGGCATTCATCAGGCCCATAGTGAAGCACCACGTCTCGGATCCATATGTCATCACTGGCAACACACAATGATTAAAAACTTTTGTTTTGAGGCACTGAGCGCGCAGAACGCTGATATAGCACGCAGAACAGATGGCCGTTGGAGGCCAAAAGTTCTGGAATGGAGACCACGAACTAGCAAGCGCAGCGTGGGACGTCCACCAACGAGATAGACGGACGATTTGGTAAAGGCCGCAGGGTCAGGGTGGATGCAAGTCGCTTCCAACCGTAATGATTGGGCATCAATGAGGGAAGCCTATGTCCAACAGTGGATGTCCTACGGCTGAAATGATGATGATAATGATGATGACCCTATTGTTTGTCTCAAAGATATTAAGACCAAGATAGATCGATTATTCTCCCCCAAAAACCCCTCAAATTGAATCGAAATCGTTGCAGCCTTTACCGAGATCCTCAAAGTAAATAAATAAATATAGAATAATTAATTTGTCATAGTGCTCGTTTAGAGTATTACATACCTCCAAGCATTCCTGATAAAGTGTCGTAACAGACAGACAGCAAATCAAGCTAAAAAAGCAAAAATAAAAAACACCAACCAAACAACCGACCAAGTAAGTGCTTTACAATTTTATGACAGTTCCTACATCAAAAAAATAAACAATGAGGCTGATTGCCACATTAACTTGTAAGTAGAAATAGTCTGTGATGTTTTAGGCCACACAAACGACATTGAACCTTGGGTGGTAAAGAAATTTCTTGGTCGACTATACCAAGCGTCAAATGAAATTAACCAATCTACATTTGTTTATGAAGTTAACCGAACCGCCTGAAGTTGCCCGTAACCACTGATCAAGACCTGATTTCACTGAGATTATTCCCTTGGTACTAAATGGAGGTTAAACTCATGAACTCTAAACTTATTTCATCAATATTCCTAGGTCCTCTTAAGTACTCCGGAGTACTTAATTATTATCAAACAAGCTCAACTTTTCTGCATTACCAAACTCACAGTAACTAACTACGTTTAATATTAAAATCAAATTCTAGAGTTTAAAAATACAAAATACTTTTGCTTGTTTCTACACAATTAATAAACGTGGTAGCTCTCCTTTTTAGGGTTCCGTAGTCAACTAGGAACCCTTATAGTTTCGCCATGTCTGTCCGTCTGTCTGTCTGTCTGTCCGTCCGCGGCTAAGCTCAGACACTGTTAGTAGTAGAAAGCTGTAATTTGGCATGAATATATATATATATATATATATCAGTCACGCTGACAAAGTGGTTATATAAAAAAAAAAAAATATATTTTTTTTAGGGTACCTCCCATAGACGTAAAGTGGGGGTGATTTTTTTTTCTCGATTAACCCTATAGTGCGGGGTATCGTTGGATAGGTCTTTTAAAACTATTAGGGGGTTGCCAACATGATTTTTGTATTCAGTGATTTGTTTGCGAAATATTCAACTTTAAAGTGAAAATTTTCATTAAAATCGACCGTCGAAAAATTCAAAATGGTAGTAAATATATTAAATTTACAAGGAAAATTATAGCGGCTAAGATTGCTTGGGAATTATTTGTAGTTTAAAACTAATTTTTAATCCATATAAGACGATATCAAAGATCGAACGCAGATGCGAACCAAAAAATAAATTAAAAAAACGCTTATATGTTTACTGATAAGCAGAGCCCGTACTTTTCATGCCGATGACATCAATTTGACGTCAGGCTGCATAGGCTGATCCCAAATAGTTTTATTGTAATTATTAATCATTATAAAGAGTAATCTATTCACACGTGGAATAATAAATACATACTTGATACGTGAAAAGTAAATGAAACTATTTGTTTTGTTTTTATACATACATTTTATTATAATTTATTGTTACCACATTTCAATAATTACTTAAAAAGAATTCCTCTCTAACTTGAAGTACGTCCTTCCTACGCAGAGAAAATCTAACTCATCTTCGTGTGCATAGGTAATGCAATATTCACAAAAATACATTTGTTTTGCAATCGTCAATTGGTTAATTTTTAATGATTGATGATTAATGATTGATTATCTCAACTACTCAAATTGCAATCATCCCGTTAGCGGCGTGACGACATCGGCATCAACTGTACGGGCCCTGCTGATAAGGTAAAATATCTACTTACATTTTGGTTTCTTGTCATTGTTACAGACTACACTTGCGAGTATTTACGTAACAGTAAAGCAAACATTTATGAAGTGTAATTCTAGTACGATTGTAAATGTGAAAGTTTATGGGAATGTATGTGCGTGCGTGCGTGTTTGTGTTGTTATGTTTGATGACTTTTACGCTTACGCTTTACGGATTAAAATTAATTTTGGTGAGTAGATAGCATACAAAACACATACACACACGTCTAGACACTTGGTAACTGGCAGCATAGTGAACGGTTGTGATACTCTAAGGATGAGCTCTGATTGAGTTAGAAACGCGTCAATGTAGTTTGGTGGTGGTGATAGTTGGGTTTGTTTGATTTGTGTGTGTTCGTACAGTGTGGAGGTGGAGGAACTGTATGAACACACATTTCTTGCATTAACGTAGCTATTATAAAGTCGTGGGTGAGCAAAGTATCCAATCATTTCAGTTCATTCAATAAATTAGTAGATAGGCTAGTTTTTACCTCGATATTCATAGATTCATGTAAAATCCCGAAATTTTAATCGTTGATACTAGAAACGTGAAATTTTGCACGGGTGGGTGTACAACGTTTATGAAGACCACGATATAAGTTTTCTAAATTCCCATGGAGTTTTAGTAAAAACCCCCGGGATTTCAATTCGGCTAGCAGATCTTTTGTTAAAGATTTGTCAAATATGATTTCCGGACTTACCTTTTAAAGCCATAGTGGGCAACAGAGCCAAAGCCTGCAGCATGGACCAAAAGCATGTTCTCTCGAACTTCATCTTGTTCACTTCACGCAAAAAAAGTGCATTTTCCCATCAAAAGTCATCAACAACAAGAGTCATTTTTGCGCGGGCCCCTGGAGATGTTCTTTTGTTTTTTCCGTTTCACTTATTTCTCATCGCGTTTTTAATTTCGCGGACATTTGTAAGTTGCCAGTATCTTTTGTTTGGAACATCGAAAGTTTCTGGTCTAGAAAGAATTGAGATTTCTGTTTAAAAAATTTCTGCACTAGCTAGACTACCATAGACAATGAGGGTAAAAAAAGTATTTGTAAACCCTAAACCGTAGCTTAATATTTAATTTACTAGATTTTTTTTAAATTGATGAAAAATTTATTTAGTAGTTATTTAAAATCAGTTAGTGGTATTTTAAACTCAATAATTTATTTGGTGTTTATTACATCAACGCATAAAAAGATCACTTACTTTAAGAAGAATTTAATAGGCAACTTTAAGGTATATTGTTAGTTGCTATTTTTTTCAATTTTGAAATAAATTGATTCAAGGTACATTATCCATTGGTCACAAAATAATAATAGTGTACATTATTTTTGTAATGTTATATTTCTGTGGTAAAATACGTTAAGTCCCTAGTCCTGTGACTTCTGCTATGTGATTATAAGGTTGATAGAAAAAATCGAATCCCAGTTCCTTTGTATCTTTGTATTTGTATGAATTTAATTTGATCTTACTGCCTCAAATATTACATCAAAAAACGAACACAGTCGGTTTTAGTTTCGTTCGTTTTTACACTCAAACAATGTACGAACTATTTATAACATAAAATAGATTTTAGCTTTAGAAAATTATGTTAGGCTGTTTTTACATTAACATCGAAATACGACGTAGATATAGTTTTACAAAAAAATTGTAATTGTGAAATTTCTGTCCAAAATCACGAATTGACCATTTCTCAAAACATAAAATTCTTAATAAAACAAAGAGGCAAGATAAATACAAACTCGTTGTTACTTCACGAATCAATTTCAGATTAAATCATCCGAGACCAAAATCACTGCAATTCAATTTAAAAAAAACTTGTCCACAAAAAATACTGGCCGGTCACACTAAACAATTTAAAACCACAAAACAGCGCGCACTCAAAAAAAGAATACTTTAAAATTCGCGGCATTCGGCAACAAGTCGTTGGAACGCGCGGCACTCGCGTCCGCTCCGTAGCGGCTCCCGTAGCACACTGATCTAGCTCGTAGCACACAGCTACGCCGTAGACACGTTGCGTCATGAAAAGGTTGGCACTCAAACGTTTAGAGCCTTGCGCCTTTTGCATGAATACGGGTACGACTGTATTTTTGTTTCCTTTCGCCTGGCGTTCTATTTTTGTGGAACAAAAGACTGTTTGGATTTCCGTTGATACCGTGGAATGGAATATGCTTGTGAATGGAAGCTTCTAGTCACAGTGTCAAGTGATGGTGTAAAATTATCACGAGATCAGTCTATCTTTTTTCTGTTTTTTACGTCCTGGACGCTTTTACCAAGCTCTTGCTTTACATAATTTTTCCAGTGTGTTGAATAATGGACTCTCACTTGTCGATTTTTTACTCGGCCACTGTTTAAGTTATACTACCAATACCTTGTTCACGTTAACGAGTTATAATAGCCAGTCTTATTTGCACTTTTGTATGTAAATGAAAGTTGTTTAATGAAACATAAGCACATATTACCCCTACAGCTAGGAAGCAGTGCTTGCGGTATGTCAAAGTCAAATATTAAAAAAAAAGTAAAAGAAGTAAAAGTTTTTTATTCAATTTAGAACGTCGAATAATCTACCGCCGGTTCGGAAAAACCCTGTTGAGAAGAAACCGGCAAGAAACACAAAAAGTTATATTTTTTCAAACATATCCACCATATTATTAAATGGTTGAACATGGGAGGTCAGACATAAAAGAAATTTAAATATAAATAGTATTTAGTTTTTAGTATTTTTTGTGCGAGTGCTAAAGTCATGGATATAGCTCGAAGAATCGCTAGACTTAAGTGGCAGTGGGCATGGCACATCGCTCGTAGAACTGACGGCCGATGGGGCTGAAAGGTTCTCGAGTGGCGTCCACGGACCGGAAGACGCAGCAGTCCAACAAGATGCAAGAAGCAGCGAAGATGGAGTGACGACCTGGTGAATATAGCGGGAACGCATTGGATGTGGATGGCGCAGGGCCGATCTGTTTGGCGAGCCTGAAATGCCGATGATGATGATTTTTTATGGAAAAGTATTTATGAATATGTTTTATGGAACATGGGTGTCTAAGGTCGGCCACTCTTTACATCCGATAATCCACCAGTTTGTTTTTCTCATCATAAAATTTGATTTTTATTTGGAAATTCTTCCTATACATTTTGGACTAGAATGTTTAAAATGTCTTACTCGCATCATAATTACTATTAATTCCGAAAAAGAACTTAGATTCTAAACGAGTCGTATCCAAACATCCTTTATAAAAACAGATGGATATTTAAATTCTCTAAAGTCATAACCTCCGTTATGACCGCAATTTTAATATAGACCTTGCAACGATACGTATTAAGGTCCAAACTTCAAATAATTGCGACTTCCGAGTAAAACAGTCGAAGATGGATGAGAACACGTGCTATTATCGCAATATCTGCTTACATAGGGTGTAGTAAACACGTATTACTTTATTTGGGTAATGTGCTATCGGATAACATAAGAAAATGATGTAAATATAAAAGGAAAAATAACCGATTGAGTCAAAAGTCTGACCTGGACCTGGCAGCAAACGATGGGCCTCATAAGAAAACTCAAGGTCACTCAGATGTCTAAGGAGGGTAATGCTCGGGGTTGCTCTGCGGGAACACGAAATAAAGAAATCCGTTGAAGAACTAAAGACACCGACATAGCTCGAAAAATCGCCAGACTCAAAGGGCAGTAGGCAGGGACCATCCATCGTACAACGGGAACCCTTGGTTATGCATAACTAAATAAGTCATAATGCATCATCCTTTATAATCATCGTTAGTCATATAGTGATTTATTTCTGAAACAGTATTTTTTTTCAGGACTTTTTTAAATTCCATCTTATATGCTGTAGGTTAGGTTAGGTTTGTTTAGGATTACTTTATGACTAACGCTGATTATGAAGAATGATACATTACTACTTGTTAAATTATACTAAACCATAGAGAGCCTCGTAGAACTGATGGCTGATGGGGCCAAAAGGTTCTTGAAAGGCATTCTCGGACCAGCTTCCAACAAGATGAAGTGACGACCAGTTTGAAGTTGCGGGAACGCGTTGGATATCGATGGCGCAGTACCAGTCTCTTTGGCGTACTGAAGGGGAAGCCTTATGTTCAGTAGTGGACGTTTTTCGCCTGAAATGATGTACTGATTGACTCAATCCAGAAGATAAATTCAGTAGGTAACAAATAATTTCTGCAAAATTTACACGTCCTTTATTACTAAGAGCCTCTGAGCTGAGGTGCGAACAGACAAACGGACATGACGAAAGTATAAGCACGCGGCGGACACGACGTACAAATACGCGTTCTTGAATCTACATAAGCACGACGACGTCTGTACACGCGTACGCCTACATACATCGCGCGCGCACTCTTCTGGTTTCTGGCGGTTTCCGGCTATCTGCGCCTTGAGTGGTGGGGTAATTCGAATCGGTGCGGGGCGGACCGTTTCCATTCTGTACGTCAGTACTATTATATATTCTGTGGTATAAGGTCTTTTAACTAAATAGGTACGTACCCTAAAATAAGCGAAACAAGTTTAGGTAAGTAAGTAAATTATATACCGTAAACTGGGGCTACTTTAGAAAACAGTTTTTTACGCCATGTCTTATTTTTTAGACCATCTGTGGCAGTGAAATAACTACCTTGATAAATCACCTAACTTTTTACGTCATTTCGACGGTCCCCACGAACATAGTCGTATGGAAAAATAAGACGAAATAGCTTTTTTACAGATTTAAACTAAGCATCAAACGAACTACATGACTACATTTTTAGGGTTCCGTAGTCAACTAGGAACCCTTATAGTTTCGCCATGTCTGTCCGTCTGTCTGTCTGTCCGCGGCTAAGCTCAGAGACTGTTAGTACTAAAAAGCTGTAATTTGGCATGAATATACATATCAGTTACGCCAACAAAGTGGTAAAATAAAAAAATAAAAAATATTTTTTTTTAGGGTACCTCCCATAGACGTAAAGTGGGGGTGATTTTTTTTTCTCGACTAACCCTATAGTGCGGGGTATCGTTGGATAGGTCTTTTAAAACCATTAGGGGGTTGCTAACATAATTTTTCTATTCAGTGATCTGTTTGCGAAATATTCAACTTTAAAGTGAAAATTTTCATTAAACCCCCTCTAAAACCTAAACTGTGGGGTGGAAAAATTTGAAAAAATTCAGAATGGTAGTAAATATATTAAATTTACAAGGAAAATTATAGCGGCTAAGATTGCTTGGGAATTATTTGTAGTTTAAGAGTAAATAGTAGCCTAAGGTATAAAACATACCTAAACTTGGAAGATTCCGTACACATACGAAATCCTTAGAAAAATATTACTTGATTTTTTCGTAATGGCTACGGAACCCTATCTTGGGCGTGTCCGACACGCTCTTGGCCGGTTTTATTTATTTATTTTGTGTTATATTTACTGAGATACCCAATTGAACATAGTCTTAAATTAAAAACGTTTCGACGTATACTGTGGCATGAACGCTTACGATCTTGTTCAAAACAAGACGTACCGGCCGCGTCGCGGTGCAACATCATTTGCACCGTTGTTCTGCGGAGATCGTTAGAGTTAGAGTGAACATTATTTTTTGTCGATTGCATGTAAATTAATTGCGTTTTTATAACCATTTTAAATAAATAAAAAAAATATATATTAGGGGACAATCTTACACAAATCGACCTAGTCCCAAACTAAGCAAAGCTTGTACTATGGGTACTAGACGACGATAAACATACTTATATAGATAAATACATACTTAAATACATAGAAAACATCCATAACTCTGGAACAAAAATATTCGTGCTCATCACACAAATAAATGCCCTTACCGGGATTCGAACCCAGGACCTCTTGCTTCGTAGGCAGGGTCACTACCAACTAGGCTAAAGCGGTAGTTAAAAATCTATCATAGTATCCCCAAAATTTCCTAAAGTAACCCCAGTTTACCGGTACCTATTTTTTATTTGTTTATATTCCATAATATCATCATTACCTTCTTCGTGTATAAATGTTCGTCTCGTAAATACTAAAACAATATTTCGAAAAGCTTTTCCTTGACGTATTTGCAAAAATAAAAACGGATAACGTAGAAAGTAATATATCAAGAAAATAACAAGTTTTTCACTGCCATATATTTTTCTTAGCGCTGTGAAAATAAGGCCTAGCCTAAATAAGTTGGTATGTATTATTTAACTAGGTATTCCTAGTTTCTTGTGCCCGAAGGCCCAGAAATAGGAGGGCTGACCTCCGACGATTAACAGCTTTAATCGAAAACACTATGTTAGTCGAATAATAAGAAAAATACTTCCTGGGTAATGGGCTAGACGACTAAAAAAAACTGTTTAGTCCGTCAGTTAGATTATTAAAAAATATTGTACACGTATTTTTTCTTTTGTTTGACAAACAAAAAATGAGGAGGATACAGTGTTTAGAAGTTTCGAGTGACGTCACTATATGGTACAATTTTTACCTAAGGGTGACGTCACAAGCCCCCACTCCGGAAGTTTGATGATCTATATCTTTGTCGTTTTTTAATAATTTGATAAACCAAAAAATACGTGTCCCATATTTTCCCATAATCTAAATGACGGACTAATTAGAATGACCAATTTTTAACCCAGTCGTCATCCCTATTAAGAGATTAGAAAAAAAGAGAACAGTAAAATTAAAGTGATAAAAAAACTTGTGTCACGGTGTTTGCTATCGAACTCCTCCGAAATGGCTTGACCGATTTTTAAGATTTTTTATCAGTAATACAATGATCCCACACTGCGCACAATTGGCTTAGAAGCGGGGGTCTGCTAAGACTGGATAACATAGATACATATAAATTTGTATGAAACTCTCGGTGCGCGAGTCCGACTCGCACTTGGCCGGTTTTTTTGTAAAAATATAAAGATAGTCTTGTGTTGTTGTAAATAATGTAAGTATTTTCTTTCTTTCTTTCAAAGTAACTGTTTCAGTTTGTTAATACTTAATCTAAGGGTTCTCCGGTCTTTGAGTGCTTTGTCGCGACCATTTCAGTAATACATAAGTGGCATAAGACCGTCTATTTGTTTCGTAACTGTAGTGTTGCGTGAACCGAGACCCTAATTTCCCAGGACACCTGGACAAATGGCTGGGACTTAGTTTTGCGGTGCTTTTGATTTATAAACATTAGGTACTCGCCTTCACTAGCGACTTCGCTCGCGGAATCCATTATTATGTACTTGTAAGTCTTACTAATATTATAAACGTGAAATTTTGTAAATATGATAAAGATAAAGATAATTTGTACCTACTTGGGCGATGGAGAGGGCTATGCTTGGAGTTTCTCTGCGGGATCGCATAAGAAATGATAAAAATCCGCGCAAGAACTAAAGTCACGGACATAGCTCGAAGAATCGCTAGACTTAAGTGGCAGTGGAACTGACGGCTGATGGGGCCGAAAGGTTCTCGAGTGGCGTCCGCGGACCGGAAGACGCAGTGTAGGTAGGCCTCCAACAAGATGGAGGGACGACCTGGTGTAGGCGACGGGAACGCATTGGATGCGGATGGCGCAGGGCCGATCTGTTTGGCGAGTCTTGGGGAGGCCTATGTTCAGCAGCAGTGGACGTTTTTCGGCTGAAATGATGACGATGATGAAAGATAATTTTATTTGTAAAACATATTGTACTCGTATTGACCCAAGCGTTACTTTGCGGAGGCCCATATTAACGAACTGAAACAATTACTTTGCTCTCCCGCGACCTATAAGGTATTAGTACGTCTATCCTCCGGATTGGATGTTACTACTTCACGCTAAAGCGGATTGGCGGATTCTGATTAAATTTGGCACACAATATATAACATAGATTAATAAAATAATCTGTTGATGTATTAAAAAGGCCTTAACTGTGACAAAAAAAAAATAATAATTTGTGTATTTGGGTACTTTGTTTTCTAGAGATGGGAAGTGTGAGAGTGACATTGAGGATAAATGCAGGTAATATGATAAACGGAGCGCTGCATGTCTTTATGAACAGCCTGAGGGTCTCTCAGAAGGCTCGTCTGGCTGTGCATAGGGGGGTGTTAGTTCCGACACTTATGTATGGAAGTGAAAGCTGGGTTTAGCAGAAAAAAACATGAAAGTAGGATAAATGCTTTGGAAATGAGAGCATTGAGGAGTGTGATTGGTAGAGAGCGGATTTGAAGTAGCGATTACAAGTTTAGTATGGATAAGACTAGTACAAGTATTTATTTTTCACATCAACTGTATAAAAGTTATATATCAATACAAAGGATTTATGATGATAAGTAAATAATTATAATGGATAATCAAATATTTTACTGGGTTTTCATTTTTAAATTATAGTTTGTTACAAGAATAACATTAAGTCAGTAAGTAATAAGATAACTGTAAGACCAATAAACAACATCATATCTAATAAATAAATCTATCTAACCAATCACACTAGTCATATCCATATTAAACTCGTAATTACTACTCAAATACGCTTTCTAGTGATTGGTGTGAACTTGAGCGTCTGAATGAGGAGTAGTCTAATAAAGGAACGTTGTGGCATGAAAGATGATGTTGTGACTCGTATAGAGAAAGGACAACAAATATACAGCTATATTTAAATAAATATAAATTAACTATAATTAATATTCATGTACAAAATGACAGATACAGTTAGTACTCTCGACTTGAAAATTTTGTGTTTGTTTAGTTTATTGGTGATAATGTGATATTTTTCTAGGTAATATTAACCTTTTTTTATCATCCCATCATCCTAGCCTATATATACCATTCTCTCAGAATTAGAGGGCTCGGGTCGTAGTTCCCACGCGGGCCCAGTGCGGATCGGGAACTTCACACACACCAGATTTTGTCAGCTACTTACAAAATAATCCTTTAATCAACCCGCTAAAACAATTCAGGAATTGCATACAGATTTACCTCCCTTAGGAAATATATACGGTATTGAAATATCGTATTATGTATCGGAATTCCCTCCCTGCATGCATAGAAGACCAACTAAACTTGAGCTCCCCCGCCCCTCTTGGATGTGACACAGTGAGACGTAACAAGCGTTGTTGAAGGGGGCTGAGGGATCAGATGATACTGGTGGCTGTAAACGTTCGATAGGTTGAAGCTACTTATGACTATGAATATTTATAACGTATTAGCTGAACGTCGCTGTAGCCACCGTCGCTGTTAAGGCGAAACGTACAGCGTGAAAAAATCCTACTAATATTATAATATGCGAAAGTTTGGTGTGTCTGTATGTTTATAATCGTAGCTTGGACAGGTCATCGCAAAAATAGATACGGACAACAAGATTCAATAAATAATATCACGGGACGATTCACACCAATTGACCTAAGTAGTCTCTAACTCTAAGCTTGTGTTATGGGTACTACACAACGGAAAAACATACTTATATAGATAGATCCATATTTAACACCTAATGCTCGAGAACAAACATTCGTATTTTTTATATAAATATCTCACCCGGTCGGAAATCGAACCCGCGACCATTTCTCTTACCACCAGGCTATTTGGTCGTCAATAGAATCGTAATAATGTACAGTCACCATCATAAACATCGGAGCACTCAAGGTGGTCAAAAATATCTGAACATGACAAACCGTATTGTCTATATATATCACGTATGTGCGTGTTCAGATATTATAAGCACTTAACCGCTCAGATGTTTATGATAGCAACTGTACCTAAGATTATGATTATCTAAAGCGGATATTACCTCAGGCGGGAATAACTTGGTACAGGTACATAAATATTTTTGAATATATATTGTATTCCAAAACAATATTTTGTTCCCCCGTTCATATACAGCCGGTTTAGCGACCAAAAAATGTATAATACTTACATACCTACAAGAAACGTGTAATTTGTGATGTGGTGTTACGGAATCTTACACGAGGGGGTCCGACTCGCACTTGGCCCAATTAAAGTTTTCCACAACTTAATTAAAGTTTCAAAAACTTTACAATAATCCCATTGGCATTCGCGCGCTTCCGCACCACGTTGCCCCTTAAATGCAAATTATAAATGTTTATAAAGAGTTCAATTTATATTCTAATTCAATGGGCTCCCGCTAGAGGGCGCGATGACGGCTTTTTCAGCTAAATAAAGACGTTAACTCTCATACCGGGAACTTCTATGTATGTGATACGTTCAAATTGATTCAGGACTACCTATTTGACAATGTGTAAGTTACTGTCGTTTGCCAAAATATTTTGGGTCAAATTTAATTTCCCAAAAATCTTATTGCATTAGTTTCATTTCCTAAATGAATCTTTAGCTTAATCTACATTTCGCATTCTATTCATTTGGTCAAATTATAATTTGGCATATTTTCATTTTGTCAAGTTTTATTAAGTCAAACATTAAATGTTTAAATGCTTATTAAATAAGCATACTTAAGTGTTATTTTGGCAAATATTATGTTCTAAAAAAATCTTTTTCCAAATTATGAAACCCGGTGCTGGTAGCGAGCGAGCGAAGCGAACGAGCAAGACTTTTCAGGGCAGAAGTGACTCGGATAGGTTAGGTTCAGAAGAGGTTAGTTTTTTTTTGTAACAGCACAGAAAATGATTACTTGCATTAAGTACGCAAATTAAAATGTAAATCGTATTTTTGCTATGTATTTTCGTGCAACAACTATGGAAACTAAAATGTATCTCTATGGAACACATTTTCAAAAGGTTGTCTCATTTAATTTTTTTCTGAAAACGCTTCACAAAGCCTTTTTCTCCAAACTGTTTTCGATTTATTATAATACGTTGTCAAAAATTGGGACATCTCAATTTTAATTCAACTACCATACCTAACGAATCACGCGAGTACAGACGCGGGTAAAAACTAGTTATCTCTAAAGCAGTTAACTAGTTTACCTACTTAGCAACCCAAACCCCTCAAGTAATAATAATTATATGGTTAACGTCTTATCTCTCTCATAATAATTATGAGTCATAAACAAAATTTCAAGAATTCATAACTTGGCCTAATGTAGAATGTCGGTCTTAAAAATAAGGCACGTAGTACATTGTAGTAAACAGGTAGTCGCATGTTCCCGGCGGGATACGACGTGCCTGCCTGTCCCAAGGGACAAGAGGTGGTCTTACTTGTTAATTAGTCAAATTAATAGTTGTAGCACCCTTCTAATTATGCTAGTATTAGGGGCTGTTTCACCACCCATTGACTAATTTTAACTGACGGATAATAAATGTTATGCCGTCTCCATCTATTCGAACAAAACAAACAGAAATGGCATCACATTTTATCCACCAAATAAATTTGATCAATGGATGGTGAAACAGGGGGTTAATCTCTTTATTGTAGTTTCATCATCATTATTGAGACGTGGCCGCTAACGATGGGCCTCATAAGAAAGCGCAAAGTCTTTCAGAGGGCGATGGAGTGGGCTATGCTTGGAGTTTCTCTGTGGGATTGCATTAGAAATGATGAAATCCGCGCAAGAACTAAAGTCACGGACATAGCTCGAAGAATCGACGATTCATTGTCATCATCATCATAATTTCAGCCGTAGGACGTCCACTGCTGGACATAGGCCTCCCTCATTGATGCCTAATCATTACGATTGGAAGCGATTTGCATCCACCCTGAACCTGCGGCCTTCACCAAATCGTCCGTCCATTTCGTTGGTGGACGTCCCACGCTGCGATTGCCAGCGCATGATGATTGTAGTTTGCTTTTATTTCAAATAAATAAAAGACTATAATAGTAGGCGATTTAAAAATATCGAAATCTGTATTTCGCTCGCCAAGGCAGCGTGCTTAGCATGTTGGCAGCGTTTCCTCTACGCATGGCTATACAGTCTCTGGGCGAAAAAAGACCCGGTCCTGAGGTCGCAAGAGGCAACACTCGCGAAATATTTTTATTAATTTTATATTTATTTTAATTCATGTAGCTAACAATAAGGGTTATAAAATAAAAAGCCGTGGCCTCTCAAGCAGACAGTCGTTGGTTCGGGGCCAGGATCGCACCTGCGTTTTTCGAATGTGCGTTTTTAAATTTTTGGTGAAGGTAAATATCGTAAAGAAGCTTGCTCACACCTGCGAAGAAACTCAATGGTGTATGTGAAGTTCCAAACCCGCACTGGATTTGCGTGGGAACTACTTTCATTCTGACAGGAGGTCTATGCCATGCAACGGGACGGATATCTAAGCTGGAAGATGATGATACAAATAAAATATTATCATCATCATCATCATTAATTTAAGAGCTTAGCTCTTGTCGGTGGAGTAAACGCCACTCTTTTCGGTTCTCTGCCAGCGTTTTCAGCTCCTGATACGACATGACATTGACTTTTTCCTTGGCTTGGTCTATAAATGACCGTCTCGGTCTTCCCCTGCCTCGCCTGCCTTCTATTTGCCCTTCCAAAATAGTTTTTATGTAACTGTCATGTCGTATCAGATGCCCCAGCATATTCCCTCTCCTATTTTCAATCGTCCTTAACAGCCGCCTTTCCTCTTCCACCAACTCTAAAACCTCCTCATTAGTTCTCCTTTCAGTCCAGCTAATCCCCTCCATTCTCCGCCAGCACCACATCTCAAACGCACTCAATCTGTCTCGGTACTAATAGTACGTATTTTAAAAAATATAAAAAATCTGTAAGTCGCCTACCCAGGGCAGCGTGCCTAGCATACTTGCGGCATTCGTTAGTTGTACGGCTACACTCAGTAATACAATATCGGCTAAAGAGATCAGAAAATATAAGAACACGATAATTTACAATTGTTATTTTTTTTAGGATGTTTACATAAATTTTCTTAAAATAAAAAAAAAATAAAATAAAAATCCATTTATTGCCACAACCATACAAAATAAAAAGAAACACAAAGAACACAAAAAAAAGAAGAAGAACAGAAACACAAAAAAAAAACTTCGTGGCAATAGGCTCAGGGTTCTTTTTGGGATTCCAAAATCAAAATCTAAACGTTTTATTCTCTTTTACATTACTGTCACTTTTTTAAAACTACCAGCGCTTTCGTAAGGACCATCGTTGTCAAATTCCAAAGATAATCATCCACTAAAATCCCGGTATTTTCATTTAGCTGTCCGAATTAAGACGCTGTCAACACCAACGTCGGCGCACACTGTCTATTTGTATCGGAGTAAACGAGATGCCGCTATGACTGGGCAGCCGGGTATATTGAAATTTATCGGGCAAATATTGAATTAAAAAAAAACTGTGGATTATTTGTGAAATATGACTCGTTAGCGGTTTAGGTATGAATATGTTCACTTCATGTTTTTAATTGCAGACGCATACGCCAAAAAAATAAAGACATAGAACCGTTTAATGATGATTTTAAGACCTATCTTTGCAATTATTTTCTATCGAGCCGATTTCGTCCAATTATGTATCGAGTCCGTCCACGGTCTTTGAAATATGATGAATTATTAACATATAATTTTTTGATGTGCTAGAACAAACAGTTTTTCTTAAAAAACTGTTTAAATGACATCAATTTCAACAAAATTAGGTGTTGTCAGCCTCTTAACGATTCACGCAAACCAAGCCACGGATAGTGACTCGTTTTATTAATAATTGGCAAACCGCCGCAAGTTCAATTAATAGTTAGAAATCGCCATAAGTTCGTGTGTTACATTAAAAGCCTTAGCGGTCCCACCTGCCCGTCGTTTGCGACCATAACGGCCCCTCCACACTTACAGAGTTGCCCTTCGCTAATGACTAAAGTTTTCAGTGTTGCCAACTTAATACGGAATTACCCCGACAGTAATAGAACAACGGCTTATGTGGGTGGAGATTGATTTTAGGAGTAATGTGGTTGGTGCCGTTGGAATTCTAAACTTAAATCAAAATCGAAACGTTTATTTTTGAAGTAGGCTGGAAAGTGTTTTTCAATAACGTTGCTCAAAAAGTGCCCTTTTTTTGGCTGTATTGCGTGCGCAAAGTTCGTTTTTGCGAACTAGTGCGATTTACTTTTCTATTTTTTTAAATTTGTACTTGTTCCAATTCACGACTACTTACCGAAGAGTTATTATAATGCCAGTTTGTACCAAAACGTAATAAAACTAAAAACCTATTATTAATGTAAGAATATCAAAATATTGAGATTTTATATTTTATTACTAGCCTCTTCATCATTATTTTTTATATATTGGATTCCTAAAAACAGTTCTTATTAAGGGTGTCTGAATGGAACGGAATAGCGTGGAAATAGCTGCCGAAACGCCTGTCAAAGTGGAGGCGTTTTTCCAACTGCAAGCATGGTTTTTGAGGTTTTAAAGGCAACAGCAGTTTTTGTGTTCATACAATTTAAATATTTCTATACACAAATAATTGAACATAATGATACTAAGGTAATAATAGTAAAGTGTTATATATTATAAAATTGTTTCCTCCTTATAAAAAACGTAAAAAAAAATTCATTGAGTTGGCTGAATAGCAAAAAGCCTAATAAAAAAGTCGCAAATTATTCTGTTGTATTTTTTTTTCGCAACTGTATTAAAAAAAGTCGTTCGATACACGCGCGGAAATGTCATTCTTCACTCGTCCCGAGTCTTGCCACTCGCCTTCGGCTCGTGGCAAGATATCTCGAGACTCGTGAAGTAATGACATACTTTCCGCGCTAGCATCGAAATGTACTATTTTGTGCGAGTAGAGCTCTGAAGCCTATTGACCGGCGTATGTAACGACAATCTAAGGATAATCATCATCATCCCAGCTTATATACGTCCCACTGCAGGAAACAGGCCTCCTCTCAGAATGAGAGGGCTTGGGCCGTAGTTCCCACGCGGGCACAGTGTGGATCGGGAACTTCACACACACCATTGAATTTCTTCGCAGGTGTATGCAGGTTTCCTCACGATGTTTTCCTCACCGTAAAGCTCGTGGTAAATTACACATTTGGTAAATTACAATTTATGCACAAAAATTCCGAAAAACTTAGAGGTGCGAGCTCGGACTCGAACCCACGACCCTTCTGCTTGAGAGATAGGTCAAACCACTAATAAAAAATGTCTAAGGAAAACCAAAATACCAAAATCAAGCTTATCAAGGTGAGATAGCAAAAACATACGTTTCATAGGCGAGATTGAACCGAAGATGTAGGAAGTTTTGTCCAGCAGTCAAGTGGTACACAAAATTTAAATTCAGTGTACTGTTGATTTTTGTTCAAACATAATCTTGAGACTTCACGCGACCAATTATTGTTATTATGTGGAATCCTATTTTCTAACGGGTTTACGAGAAAATAAATTGATTAATTCCATTACTTTATCATCTTCTGAAAAAATGTACCGTATTTATAACATATCAGAAGCCTGATAGGTACGTTGAAACCGAAATGGTGAAAGACAGCGCGGACACTTTTTAAAAAACATTTCGATGTGGTAATTTTTACAAAAGTAGGGGAAAAGCAGGTATGATTTGTACACTTATCAAAAGAAAACTATTAGCTATTACAAAATTATTTATAGGTACATACCACTATATTGTCCATAATATATCTGGCTTTATTACTGTGAAGTGTAGTTTTCATATAAACAAGCATGAAGAAGCTACGATGATTTTCCTAAAAAATTAAAAACGTACGAAAGCACCCCATTATTACATAGTGTACCTTCGTACAGTAAAAGAAAGCCATTTATTAAATATATTAGAGTTATTTATTAAGGTTAAGCTCAATCTGAGAGGAGGCCTGTGCCTTGTAGTGGGACGTATATAGGCTGGGAGGTCAAAGTGATCACAGAATGAGTCTTCTTCATGTAGATTAACAAAAAATTAAACTGCCGAAAAAACTGAAAAGCAAAAAATAATACCTTTTTTGTTTGACCTTAATCTAGGTACCAGTTTGAAGTCAGTGCCTCAGCACTTAGCCAGGAGGAGTGGACCTATAATCGTCTACCTGATTGGCTTCTATCACTCCTCCTGGCTCGTGCTGAGGCACCGACTTCAAACTGGTACCTAGATTAAGGTCAAACAAAAAAAAATATTTTTTGTTAAAAAGTTTTTATATTATACTTTTTTTCCATCCTTGGAGTAATTTTTTTCCAAATTTATAATACTAACTTCAAGGTATACCCTATCTATCCAATAAAAAAGAATTATGAAAATCAGACTACTCTGTAAAAAGTTAGTCAATCATCCCCTGTTTTCCTACCCTTAAAGTAGGAATATTAATTCCAAATTTAAATGAGACCACCCTTGCGGTATACGCTTTCCAATAAAAAAAGAATCATCAAAATCCGACTACTCTGTAATAAGTTATGCGTGGTCATATAGTACAATCAGTAACTGAACAATCCATCATCCCCTGTTTTTCTACCCTTAGGGTAGGAATATTTTTTCCAAATTTAAATAGGACCACCCTCGGGGTATACGCTTTCCAATAAAAGTAGAATCATCAAAATCGGACTACTCTGTAAAAAGTTATGCGTGATCATACATAAAAAAATATATATATATATATATATATATTTTTTACGAAAACAAAAGGAGTAGGTTCTCAATTCGACGTGTATATATATATATACACACACGTCGAATTGAGAACCTCCTCCTTTTGTTTTCGTCGGTTGAAAACTGACAAGTCTCATGCGTTTTTTTTAACGATTCGCTGAGCTGTTCTAGTTTACGTCGCGTAGGAAGTCATCTCATCAAAGAGGCTGTATAAATGAGATCACTTCCTCTCAAATTCTGTATTCCACCCTCCGCCTCCACCACGCATCAATTTGTTGCCAGAAAATTGATGAAATAAAAATGTCCCTGATATTTCAACCGATCGCTTCTTTCCCGTTTTCCTGGTATCAAGTTTGTTCCTTTTTTTAATTAAGCCATTATTAAATGGCGTCGACTGGGACTTGGTTTTGGTCGCTGCTGGATTTTATTATATTGTTATCTATGTGCGACAAATGTGCGATATCACACACAACTAAAATAAACTGAAGTAGTAGTTACATTTATTGTTGACACATTCACTCTTCACAGTACATATTAAATTTAAAAACCTAAAATATAAAATATGAACTATTTACGCTTGTATTAACTGTAACAATTGACTAGATTTAACGATTTCTTTCAAGCTACTTAATTGGGATTGCGCAATATCTGCGTTTGCACTTTCTTCTTTAGCTTCTGTATTATGGATATTTAACGACGATGGCTGAACAGGCGTTTCTTGGTTTGTTCTTCCCTCTGTTTCTGCATTTTCTTCTCCTGTTGCTCCACCATCATTCTCTCCACTATTATCCGGGTTTCCTTCAGGTGTTTCTGCGCCGTTATCCGGGTTTCCATCAGGTGTTTCTGCGCCGTTATCCGGGTTCCCTTCAGGTGTTTCTGTGCCGTTATCCGGGTTTCCTTCAGGGGTTTCTGCGCCGTTATCCGGGTTTCCTTCAGGGGTTTCTCCGCCGTTATCTGGGGTTTCTTCTGGTGCTGGTGCAGGCGAGGTAGTGGTGGATGTAAGCGCGGCTCTTGCCTCATTCAACTCATCAGTCAGTCTGCCTTTCTGGCCTGATAGAGCCAAGGTGGATACGAAGAGACAGAACGAAAGTAAACTAAGAAAAACGATCATTTTATTGTTTAACATCCACCCGAGGACCCTCTCGGTGTAGTAGCGACAATTCATTTTGATTTTTGTTTTTTTTTCAACAACATAAATTAAAGCACTTGTCTAGTCGACCAGAGTTCATGTTATAGTATCGACTGATTTGTGCGTTATCGTATATTAGTTTTAATCTATCGGCCGATATCAGCTTATCTCTTGTTTGTCTCTAACCAAGTAAAATGAAAAAAGACCTTATATCCAAGGTGACACAGTTTTTTTTTACAACGTATAGTGATCTGATGATGTTTTCAGCAGGTGACTAAGATATGTCATTATTAATATTGTTTTTGAGATGGAACAGTTTTTGAAATATTCTGTGTTAATAATATTGAGGTTTCCGGATCTAAGATTAAGACGTAGATTATCATCTGCACTTGGCCATTAAGCATAATTGAAATACGACAGATTTAAACAATCATCTGTAGAATTGCAACATATTTTGACAACATACGAATATTAATTACTTTGCTATCAAACGTAAAATTATTACGAAATAAAATGAAACTAATTGCGTCTTTGCACGATACACTGGTATCAGTAAAAATATAATATGATAAATAAAAACAACTTACAGTCATCATCATCATCATCATTTCAGCCGTAGGACGTCCAGTGCTGGACATAGGCCTCCCTCATTGATGCCCAATCATTACGATTGGAAGCGATTTGCATCCACCCTGAACCTGCGGCCTTCACCAAATCGTCCGTCCATCTCGTTGGTGGACGTCCCACGCTGCGCTTGCCAGTCCGTGGTCTCCATTCCAGAACTTTTGGAACTTACAGTGCTGCGGCTGATTCAAAGTGACTCATTCTAACATCTTAGATTAAAATGGTCTTTACCCTTCCTGATTAAGGGCCTCGAGCTTGAATAATGTTCAAGGTTTTTGTTTGAAAGCGAATATTGTTATTTTTTTTATGCTTTTTCTGTTTTTTAACGTTTAAGCAAGAGAATACAAACGAAATATCGGACAAATTTGAGTCGGACGGAATAAGTTTGTATTTCGTGTTATTTTTAATTTAAGTAATTTTTGCAGATCTGTGATCCGAGGATTATATTTACTTTTGAGGTAAGGCCACTTGCCTTACTTCTTGCCGAATTTTGTTACCACGGTTATTAGAGCCTTTATGTAGGTAACTTCCAACGTTCATAATGTAACTAAGTGTGTTGTAGTTTGAAAATTAGTAAATCGTATTTGGACCAATATCTTGGAATTCGATTAAGGTCGGAACTCTTCAACAGTTAATGGCATCTACTTGAAACTTGGTACGTTTGAATGTCAATACAAGCACAATAAACAAAAAGTGGTGCAGTTGTTTAATACGTGTCCCGGGTTTACGAAGAGCCGGGTTCGATCGCCGACTCCAGCAGTTATTTTTTGCTACATTAAATAGTGTTCTAATTACAGTATTAGTAAAAATTAATCTCTCTCTCTCCTTCTCAATCAATTTGACGGAGTATTTTGGTGTTAAAAATGATTAAAACTATAATAAGCGTGACTCAATATGCTCATACAGGTGCACACAAAGAGTATCCGTAACCACAAATGATAAGAACACTTGAGATTACAATGGCATAGATGAATGAGACTGTAATAAACATATATTACGTTTTATTGATAAAATCCGAGCAATAACTAAAGTCACCGACATAGCTCAAAGAATCGCTAGACTCAAGTGGCAGTGGGCAGGGTACATTGCTCGTAGAATAAATCCCGATGCGTTAAAAAGGTTCTCGAGTGGCGTCCACGGACCGAAAGACGCAGTGTAGGCAGGCCTCCAGCAAGATGGAGTAACGACCTGGTTAAGGTTGCGGGATCGCGTTGGATACGGATGGCACGGGACCGATCTGTTTGGCAAGCCTTGGGGGAAGCCCATCTTTAGCAGTGGACGTCTTTCAGCTGAAATGATAAATGATGATGTTTTATTTGTGCAGACTGCCACGCGTCTCGTTCGTATTTAGACGATAGTCTACTCGTAAGAAGTGATGTGACTTGTTTCTTGCCTGATTATCCATCATAATAATGCATTATCATAGGTACATACCCATTCAAATTTCACATAGTTATTTGACCTACCAAAGAGCAATAAAGCGCAGCATATTAGGTGTGAAAAGGCTAGAGAGAATCCGGAACACCACACTGCGCTCAAAAACACGCATAATCGATGTTGGGAAAAAGACTGCTAAGCTAAAATGGGCCTGGGCCGGACATGTCTGTCGCATGCACCCACAAAGATGGGCTCACACAGTCACTTGGTGGGTGCCGGAGAACGGCCAGCGACGACGAGGCAGACCAAGAAGGAGATGGCGGGACGATTTGGACGTGTACGCAAAGGACTGGCCTGACATTGTGCCGGACCGGGAGTTGTGGAGGTCAAGAGGGGAGGCCTTTGACCAGCAGTGGGACACTATAACAGGCTAATAAAAAATTGGACCTGGAGATTCTATACTTACATCTCTCGGTCAATGAAATCGTGCTAGTCAGTAGTGAAGTTCTGTTCTGGTTTTGCTGTGCTATTTACACTTTATTGTAAAATGCTGTATTGTAACTATTTACTAAGTTTACTTTTTATGAAAGAAAGAAGACATTTATTCACTTTTACAAAACACACAAATACAAGAAAGTACACACAAATTCATACAAATAAACAAAGTTCACAAAACAACGAAGTAATAAATACACAGATCTGCATGTGTGTCCATTAAGTTTCCTATTTCTATTTGTTAATTTATGTAAAACTTGAGACAATCTTGTCTAATGTAAATCTCAAAACTAGATGAGGTTTTTATAGTTTATAGTTTGGATAGATTCCACTTTATTATGTAAGTACCATTTTTTGTTATGGAGGAGCAGTGTCTCCTGACACAAGCATGCCTAATGCTTAATAGGAGACTCCAACCTCGTCTGTTACAATGTGTAAAGAATGCAAATAAACATTTTTTTCATTTTTTTTTCATTTTTTCAAAAGTGAAACGGTCGCTGACTCAGCATTATGCTGAGGCGTTAGACGCCTGCAGCGCTGATTTTCTGCCAGAACTGTCTGTGACTCACGGAACGATACACAAATATACTATATAAACTACTTAATAAAATGATAAATTCATAAAATGTTAATGAATTAAGACATAATTTAGATTTATTATTGCGTAGCGTAATATATAAATACAATAAAGAAAAAATAATATAAGTATTTATAATGTATTTGTGGTTGTTTGTGTATTATGCAAGTTGCTTTTTCTTGGCATCATGGTTCTTTCCTTGCGCTCGTGTCATAAAAGTAATCGCTGCTTCTCATGAACAGTGTCACAAAACAAAATGGAATGCAATTCGATTTCAAATCTTACTAGTAAAAGATATAATATTAAATGCAATAGCGTTTCATTTTGAGTTGTGCCAGTGTTTTCCATAAGCAGCGACTCATGTAAAAGAGATCTTAACGGCCTACTTAGAGAAACAAACTTTTGATCTTGATTGCCTGTGACAAGTACATCAAAGCTTGTGTATGTATACTAAGATGCATCTGAAGACACAATCGCACTTCTCTCACTCTTTTGGTTCTCTAAGGAGCACGTTCACTCCATTCTACTGGTTAGAGTACCTAATTGCAAAATTTGATGTCAGCGTCGGATCCCTGGTGAGAAGAAAGCATCGTCATCATCATTTCAGCCGAAAGACGTCCACTGCTGAACATAGGCCTCCCCCAAGGCTCGCCAAACAGATCGGTCCTGCGCCATCTGCATCCAACGCGTTTCAGCAACCTTAACCATGTCGTCGTCCCATCTTGTTAAAGGCCTACTTGCACTGCGTATTCTGGACCACGGACGCCACTCGAGAACCTTTCGGCCCCAACGGCCGTCAAAGAAAAGAAAGGAAATCTAACAAAAATGATAAAGAATATAATCATAATGAGTTTACCTATAAATAATGGTTACAATATTCCATAATAAGTTCATTTTGTAAAAATAAATTCAATGTATTGTTTTAAACTATTGTAAAAAAAAAGTGATAAATGAGAAAATTTGTTGTTTGCATATCAGATTTTTACAACTAAAATGGTTACTATTTATCGCGAAGGTGATGGCAAGGCCGCGAGTTAAAATTAAGAAATTATACAGTTTAAAACATAAACTTTTCTTATTTCTGCCCGAAACAAAGCACAATCGCAATAGAATTAACATTCCATCAGACTCAATCCAAATACTACTCCGTAAGAGGCATTTTAGTGGATTCCGCAAGGCTGCCGCACCATTATCTTATCCGAGACGCCCATCCCTTACATCGGGCGCGACAGTCCCGCATTTGTCACCCAAGTAAGGGTAGGTATGTGAAAAATTTGGTCACACTGGATTAGGTAAGGTTTAGTTTCGAATTCTTCGGCACAAATTAGGCGATCAGCTTGGCGGTCGTTGGTTTTAAAGATATTATTTCAGTTCTTTGGTGTTGGGTTATAATCAATAACCTTGCTATTGTCTTTTATACAGAATAAGAAACAAAAGTGGTATCTCCTGTCAGTAAAAAAAAAAATATTACGGGACAATTCACGCCAATTGGCCCATTCCCAAAGTAAGCTAAGCAAAGCTTGTGTTATGGTATGGGTACTAGGCAACGGATAAACATACTTAAATACCTACATTATTAAACACCCAAGACCCGAGAACAAATATTCGTATTTTTCATACAAATATCTGCCCCGACACGGGAATCGAACCCGGGCCCTCAAGCTTCGTAGTCAGGTTCTCTAACTAGGCCATATGGTCGTCTAAAACTTAAGATTTATTTAAACTTTTTAATCTTAACTTATAGACCCCGGTTATCGTTGACCTTTGAGGACAATCTGTCCTATTACTGGGCGGGACCAGTTAGTACGGATTGGTAACTTGACATAAACAATTGTAAATAATGAACTATTTTGCAAGTAGGTATATGCGAGTTTCCTCGCGAGGATGCGAATTGCGAAGGAAATGCAAAAACGCAATGTAAATTCGCACTTAAATCTAAAAAAATAACGCTTTAGTTTATAAGAAGTATTTAAAAAAAACGCTAACAGCACTACAAAAAATTAAAACTAAATCCCCCGAAACCCCGACAAATTTTACTGCAACAGAAACTTCCCGAATATCTTAAATAAGAAAAATAAAAGCTAATTTTCCATCGGACGGTGTTACCCCGGGGAAATTATTGTGATACAGCACACGCTTGACACCTGGCTTGGGTCTGACGTGACTATGAGATGTTTGATGGAATGATGCTCAGGTTTAATGATGATTACTTTTGAACCCTTTCAAAATGTACACACGGCTCTTAGGGTGGGACAACTTTTTTTAAATCATGGATTTTTTTAAGGCCGCACCGAGCTTTTTGCATTCATCTGTATTTAAATTGATTTCAAGCAATAAATTAATAAATGAATGCATAAATGAATGACGACCGCTTTAGCCTAGTTGGTAGTGACCCTGCCTACGAAGCAATAGGTCCTGGGTTCGATTCCCGGTAAGGGCATTTATTTGTGTGATGAGCACGAATATTTGTTCCTGAGTTATGGATGTTTTCTATGTATTTAAGTATGTATTTATCTATATAAGTATAAACATCGTCGTCTAGTACCCATAGTACAAGCTTTGCTTAGTTTGGGACTAGTTCGATTTGTGTAAGATTGTCCCCTAATATTTATTTATTTATTTAATGACCGGTAATTTTCGAAACACAATTAATTGTAGTTCTCTCTATAGAAAAAAAAATCCAAACTCGTCCCTAAAAAATAAAATAAATCCTTAGTACGGCCCAAATACTGAGTGATAAAAAAGCTACTTTTTTTTAGAATATAGGCTTGTGTTTGACCATAATCACGCCTGATGGAAAGCGAAGATGAAGATACTTGTATCTAATTATTGACCTGCTCATAAAATTTCATGAGACTCGGTTAAAAAATGCGTCCTGTCAAGGAGAAAATCAGGATATCTGGAAATCTGAACAAACAAATAAAAAGACATTTTTGCCTGGCGTTCGCTCAATGGAAGAAACATACAGATACCGTAATAACATCGCGTCTCTTGCGCTACCAAAATTAACTGATTAATCCATGAAACCCTCGCATTAGCTACAGGAGGTTCGTTTTAAAAAAAATACATAGTCAAGGGCTTAATGAGAACAAAATCACGATCGCTTCCTTTGTGTAACGAAAGTGAGTCACATAAACTGTATGGGTAACTTTCGTGACACAAAAGGAATCAAGTTTTAATTAATAGTAGATTGAGTGACTTATACGAGTGTGGTATGAAGTATCTTATTGTATTTATTTTTCAACTTCATTTTTTAATACTTTTACGGTCATCCCGTGAAGCCATATTTTTCATACTAAATACAAACTGAAATATAGATGCACAGAAAAAACCCCAGAAAAAAGACCAATGCAGGGAATCGCACCCAGGTCCTCAGCATTCCGTGCTGCGTGCTAAACCCCTACACCACCACTGGTCTAGAGATTAGACCCGAATCTTTTCTACACATCGTACATTTCAGTCTGCTAGATAATCACCTTATGCAGTGATAAACGCACATCTATGTTACACCCTCTATCGAGAGACTTTAACACTCCTTTGGAGCTAACCGCCCACCCGGACCAAGAGATGGCGCTACAGGGCCAACTTTTACGAGTTTGGTATGAAGTATCTTTTTGTATTTATTCTTTTTATATTTCAATTTGTATTTAGTATGAAAAATATGGTTTCACGGGATGACCGTAAAAGTAATAAAAAATTAAGTTGAAAAATAAATACAAAAAGATACTTCATACCAAACTCGTAAAAGTTGGCCCTGTAGCGCCATCTCTTGGTCCGGGTGGGCGGTTAGCTCCAAAGGAGTGTTAAAGTCTCTCGATAGAGGATGTAACATAGTTGTGCGTTTATCACTGCATAAGGTGATTATCTAGCAGACTGAAATGTACGATGTGTAGAAAAGATTCGTGTCTAATCTCTAGACCAGTGGTGGTGTAGGGGTTTAGCATGCAGCACGGAATGCTGAGGACCTGGGTTCGATTCCCAGCTTTGGTCTTTTTTCTGGGGTTTTTTCTGTGCATCTATATTTCAGTTTGTATTTAGTATGAAAAAAAAAAAGAGTGACTTATGGCACTGAGACGTGGCCGCTAACGATGGGTCTTATAAGGAAGCTCAAGGTCACTCAGAGGGCGATGGAGAGGGCTATGTTTGGAGTTTCTCTGCGGGATCGCATTAGAAATGATGAAATCCGCGCAAGAACTAAAGTCACGGACATAGCTCGAAGAATCGCTAGACTTAAGTGGCAGTGGGCAGGGCACAGCGCCCGTAGAACTGACGGCCGAAGGGGCCGAAAGGTTTGTGAGTGGCGTCCGCGGACCGGAAGACGCAATGTAGGTAGGCCTCCAACAAGATGGAGCGACGACCTGGTGAAGGTAGCGGGAACGCATTGGATGCGGATGGCGTAGGGCCGATCTGTTTGGCGAGCCTTGGGGGAGGCCTATGTTCAGCAGTGGACGTCTTGCGGCTGAAATGATGATGATGATGATAAACAAGGGTCGTAAGTGATCAGTTACATCCAAGATTATTAAGGCGCACGAGCGAGCAAAGCGAGCGAGTGTATTTATAGTTCGTAGGTGTAATTGATCATTTACACTCGAGTTGAACACTCTAATTTTTATCACAAATGCGAGGAAATAAAGAAAAACCGTTATGTTAAAATGTATACGCATTTTGTAACAGAGCGGAAGAAAATTTATCGCGCCAAACCATCTTTTGTTTTTTTTTAATGGCCTCGCGCTCTTTGGCTTTGGCACATTCAGCCAGCACTGGCCAGCAGCATTATGCCAGTATGGAGGTTTGGAGGTAAGTATTACGCATTACAATCTCCTTGTTTACCAGTTCGTGAATACAAAGGAGCACCATTCGATTTTTAAATTTACTTACATCCCTAAAGATGTAAATCGAATTTACAGCACGGATTTCAAGTTAAAAATCACATAACTTTGTACAAATTATTTGATAACGACTCATACGGCCACACGGGCATAAAACTTTTTAGCGTTAATAACATTTGTAGGATTTATTTTTTGTTTATGTTAAAGAAAAAAAAACATATAAAATAAGGTTCTACAAACGATAAACCTTTATGTCCCAAACACCGTCCAATATCCGATACGCAAATACAGCGTTGATTTAAAATTAGCAGTTAAACAGACATTTTGATGTACCTAGCCGAACGATACTATCAGGATTTGGGTTTATTGCCTTTTTCTACCGAATAAAATTTATATAGCTGTCGGATTATTGAGCCTTTTGATCTCGCATTGGTTTGCGATATATTTATTAGAGTTTGTGGATTATTAGCAAAAGCAAACGGAATTGTACACTTTCTTTAAAAGTCACATTCCGCATAATGTATACTTCTGAAATTTACATTTTCTCAATTACGGCGCGTTCTCAAAATATTTACAGACTTTGCCATACATGCACTTGGCCAGTAAGTGCATACTTTCCCAAAACGTACACGTACGTGTATAAGACGGCCGTTTATGTAATATGCACAAATACAACTCTTTAGAAAAAACGTACCTTCTAGGAAAATGTATCATCATCAGAAAAATTTATTTATCTGAGAATGTGGACTTTTTGGGAACCATACCAGTATCATGCAGGAGCAGTAAGAAGAGATTTTTCACTTCTCATGCTCTTAAAATGTTACTTTAGTCTCTGCATATCGGGACTAAAGCTCTTTTTTGATCTGTAGGGATTAAAGCAATTTTTTTTTAATTTACTTTGGAAACCCCTAAACTGCCAATCACGGTGTTTGCGGATGCAGGATTATTGCCATTTTCAGTGACTGGGCATAGACAATTTTAAAGCTTTCCACAGACCGCAGCGCGCTGCGGACGCTCCGAAGCGCTCCGTAGCGCCCGCTCCGTAGCGCTCCGTAGCGCCGTGCGCTTCAGTCTGTGGAAGCCTTTAGGGTGTGGAAATAACCTCAAAATGACAACTGTATAAAAAATATTTTAAAAAATAATAATTTCGTGAAACACCATGAATAATTACGAATATTAATCTATAAATTTAATTATATTAAAGATGAATTCATTTTATTATGCATACTTAGTCCAATTAGCTATGAAATAATTTTCAAGTTTGAATCTGTTGGCTAAATATGCAAACATTTAAAGCGTCACTCAACAAAGAAAAACCGCGGAACAAATTTAAATTGCTATTTGAATTCTGAACAGACGTCCATTGCTCGTATTGAGCGTACGTTGTATAAAAGTAATATTGTAGATTAGTATAACTAAAACATCGTTTTTTTCCTCGCATTCAAAGTGAAAAGTAGAGTGTTTAACTCGAGACTAAACTGCCATAATGACACGCGAATTATAGCCACCCTCGCTCTGCTCGGGTGGCTAAATATCTTGTGTCATTATGGCTTGTTTTAGTCCCTTGTTGAACAATCTACTATTTAGAGATATTCGGGAGTTGACATAAATGTTACGAAAGCTTACATACATACTCACATGAACCTTGAAGACAGTACCCTCTTTATGTTTGAGCGGTCATGTAAATATTAATCCTTGTGTCCTAAAGCTTGTACTATGGGTAATAGACAACGAATAAACGTAACGCACACACATACTACATATCAAAAACCCAAGACTCGAGCACAAACATTCGTATTTTTCATACAAATACCTGCCCCAATCAGGAATCGAACCTGAGACCTCAAGCTTCGTAGTCAATTAACCACAGAATAATTAATAATTATTCACGAAATACCAAATAAAAAAAATATCGCGTACGTCGTCAAATATTTATTACTCATTCAAGTAGAGGAAACGAGATTCGGCGTCTCGTATAAAAACAAATGCAAGCCTAATAAAGACAAAGTAATTTCGCTGGATATCTGTTGATTCAGATCGGTTTTGCTTCAGTTTAACAGATTAAATTGTATCCAGAGCTATCTTAATTTGACAGGCGACGCGTTTAAACGGAGTTAGACTTAAGTTAGAGCTTAAGACAAAGTCAATATGAGAATTGAAGGTTGTTTAAATCGGGGGGAGAGTGTTGGAGGTTTGTTTGCTTTTTATATCGCAGAGTTTGTTATAAAAAGTTTTTTAAAAACATGTTATTTTTTCTGACAGCACTTACTGTATTATTAAAATTGTAAAAAAATTTGTACCCACCAAATTTCAACGCCAAAAAGACAGCAAAAACAAATCTTTGGTTACATTGTTAGTTACACGAGAAGCTAATTATAACTTTTTTAAAATCGTAAACTCACTTAAAACTTGAATGAAAATAATAATTGGTCGTAATAATTGAAAATTTATTTTTTCAAATTGGACTACAGTTGTGGATGTTATTGGTAACAAATTGTACAAACGGAAATAGAACCTCGCTCTTTGTTGAAGGTTTTTTTTCTTGTGCTACTGAGTGTATTGCAACAAAAAGATATATAAAAGCTTGTTAAAAGCTTATTGTTAATGTGTTAGCTTAAAATGCTAACGTGTGATGTTGTTATCTGAGATCTTTTACCAAAACATATTTACAAAACAAACATATTAACAAAACAAAACAAAAGTCAAACAAAAGTCTTTAATCAGTGTGTGTTGCCAGTGATGACATATGGATCCGAGACGTGGTGCTTCACTATGGGCCTGATGAATAGGCTCAGAGTCGCTCAGCGAGCTATGGAGAGGGCTATGCTTGGAGTTTCTCTACGGGATCGAATCAGAAACGAGGAGATCCGTAGAAGAACCGGGGTCACCGACATAGCCAAACGGATTAGCTCGTTGAAATGGCAATGGGCAGGCCATATAGCACGTAGAACAGATGGCCGTTGGGGGCCAAAAGTTCTGGAATGGAGACCACGGACTGGCAAGCGCAGCGTGGGACGACCACCAACGAGATGGACGGACGATTTGGTGAAGGCCGCAGGTTCAGGGTGGATGCAAATCGCTTCCAATCGTAATGATTGGGCATCAATGAGGGAGGCCTATGTCTAGCAGTGGACGTCCTACGGCTGAAATGATGATGATGATGATGACTAACACAGATGATTGTGTTCTCTTATTTGTTTTATATCTCCTAAAATACCGCAACTTATTGTTTGGCATCAAAAAGCCAAACTAAAATACAGTTAAAAATAATTCAACTCGTGACAATTAAAAATATTAAGTCAAGTGACAAGTAAAGTTATTATTTAAACGAAAATTAAAACAATTAACGCCCAGAAATGTCAGTATTGTTTAAAAAATGTATACATGGAAACAAATTTATTTTCAATTTCCAAAACATGGCCATCAATTAAATAGTTACTACAAAAATAAAACTAACAAAACATAAAATCGGTAAATAGAATTTTTCGGGGGATTAGTGGATGAAAAGAATAAAGGTATTTAGTACCCTTGGGGGATGGATTTAGGATTCCGCACTACTGCGTAAAAACAAAAACTCTTTTAGGACCAGTCTGTCAGATAAGTCTGTTAGGACCAGTCTGTCTATCACACACAGCATATTGGCTCCAAATCTACAGAACCGATTAGATTAAAATCATCCATGAATTTGCGTGACCCAAACAAAGCCAAATGGATAGCTCGTTGAAATAGCCATGGACAGACTAGTATACAGGGTTATTTTTAATTCACTGACATCCTCTTAACCCTGAATTCCTATCACTCAAACAATTTTTTTTTGTTTTACGACTTTTTAAAATGAAGCACTTTTTTTCCCATACAAATACACAGAGTATCGTAAAAATAAGAAGAAATCTCAAATTTTCAAAACGTTATTACACCAAAAATATTAAGTTACTAGCTTTTGCCCGCGGCTTCGCTCGCGTGTACCATGAGTATTCCAAAGAACCAAGATATCAAGCAAGCAAGCATACAGGCAAGCATGCAAGCATGCAAGCATGCAAGCAAGCATGCAAGCCAGATGCAAGCAAGCATGCATGCACGCAAGCAAGCAAGCGTGCAAGCAGGTAGATACGGTCCTTTACAGTATTTCTTTGTATACAATGTTTTTCACTAATTCGAAAGCTGGCACTAAAAATCTGAATAACCAGAAAGAATATACCTAAAGGTCTATACGTGCATATGATATTTAAAGAAAATTCCTATAACTCCTAACCGTTAAGGAGTTTAACCTTCCATCATCAGCTCACCTCAATAACCTGAAAAAATACAACTATCGGTCTATACGTACCTATAATATTTGAAAAAATATCCTCAACTCCTAACCGTTAAGGAGTCTTACCTTTCATCATCAGCTCATCAACATGAGATGATGTCTACCAGACGCAAACACTTAAATAGCTTGAGAAAATATATGAAAAACGTAATGCGTGCCTACAAAATTTGAAGGTTGCCCTCTATTTCCCTGAGATCCCGTCATCAGATCCTGATTTGGTGACAATGGGATCATCTCAGGAGTATATTATATTCTTTCGAATAAAAAAAGAATTTTTAAAATCGGTCCACAATTGACCGTAAAATCGGTGAACATACCTACGTAAAAAAAATACATACAGTGGAATGCATAACCTCCTCCTTTTTTTGAAGTCGGTTAAAGAGGCCTTTGTGGCCTACTTACAGTATAAACTTTTGAATTTTGAAATTTTATCTTTCTACATCCAGTAAAACGCAAAATCCCGTTTTTTCTCGTTCCCGTAAGAATTAAAATGCTTTATTATTGCTTCCCTACACTCCCCAAGGAACCCACTTGCCAAATTTCAGGTTTCTATGATCAGTAAAACGAAAAATCCCGTTTTTTCCCGTTCCCGTGGGAATTTCAGAAAGTCCTCTCCTCCTTTACACTCCCCAAGCAACCTACATGCCGAATTTCAGCTTTCTACGACCAGTAAAATGAAAAATCCCGTTTATTCCTTATCCCGTGGGAATTTCCAAAAATCCTTAGTTTTTTACTACTATAATTTCCTACTTCGATACCAAATTTGAAGAGTCTAGTAATTATAGTTCATAGGATTCCGTTGAACTGAATATATAATCCCGTTCTTTCTTGTTCCCGTGGGAATTTCGGAAAGACCTCTCTCAATACTCCTCTACACTCCTCAAGCAACCTACATGCTGAATTTCAGCTTTCTACGACCAGTAAAACGAAAAATCCTGTTTTTTCCTTATCCCGTGGGAATTTCCGAAAATCCTTAAAACTGTTTTTTACTATTATAATTACCTACTTCTATGCCAAATTTGAAGAGTCTAGTAATTATAGTGCATAGGATTCCGTTGAACTGAATAATTATATAAATCCCGTTTTTTCCTTATCCCGTGGGAATTTTGAAAAATCTTGAAATTAATGTTTTAACTAATGTAATACCTACTTGTGTATCAAATTTGAAGAGTCTAGTTATTATAGTTACTGAGATAGGGTCACTCGGAATCGAATATATAAATCCCGTTTTTTTCCGTTCCCGTGGGAATTCCCAAAAATCCTTTCTTAGTGGCCTACATTGTATAAGGTATCTATGTGCAAATTTCAAGTTTCTAGGTCCAGTGGTAAAACGCAAAATCCCGTTTTTTCCCGTTCCCGTAAGAATTTCGGGAAATGTTTTCTTAATGCTCACCTACACTCCCCAAACAACCTACTTGCCGAATTTCAGCTTTCTACGACCAGTAAAACGAAAAATCCCGTTTTTTCCCGTTCCCGTGGGAATTTGGGAAAGCCCTCTCTCAATGCTCCTCTACACTCCCCACGCAACCTACATGCCAAATTTCAGCTTTCTATAACCAGTAAAACGAAAAATCCCGTTTTTCCCGTTCCCGTGGGAATTTCGGAAAGTCCTCTCTCAATGCTCCTGTACACTCCCCAAACAACCTACATGCCGAATTTCAGCTTTCTACGACCAGTAAAACGCAAAATCCCGTTTTTTCCCGTTCCCTTACGAATTTCGGGAAATGTTTTCTCAATGCTCCTCTACACTCCCCACGCAACCTACATGCCAAATTTCAGCTTTCTATAACCAGTAAAACGAAAAATCCCGTTTTTCCCGTTCCCGTGGGAATTTCGGAAAGTCCTCTCTCAATGCTCCTCTACACTCCCCAAGCAACCTACATGCCGAATTTCAGCTTTCTACGAACAGTAAAACGAAAAATCCCGTTTTTTCCTTATCCCGTGGGAATTTCCGAAAATCCTTAAAACCGTTTTTTACTATTATAATTACCTAGTTCTATGCCAAATTTGAAGAGTCTAGTAATTATAGTTCATAGGATCCCGTTGAACTGAATATATAAATCCCGTTTTTTCCTTATCCCGTGGGAATTGTGAAAAATCCTGAAATTAATGTTTTAACTAATGTAATACCTACTTGTGTATCAAATTTAAAGAGTCTAGTTATTATAGTTACTGAGATAGGGTCACTCGGAATCGAATATATAAATCCCGTTTTTTCCCGTTCCCGAGGGAATTCCCAAAAATCCTTCCTTAGTGGATGCCTACATTGTATAAGGAATCTATGTGCAAAATTTCAAGTCTCTAGGTCCAGTGGTTTGGGCTGTGCGTTGATATATCAACAGTCATGTAGTTTATTTAGACATTTCAACCCCATCGCACCCCATCCAGGGAGATGGTATTTTACGTCTGCCACGTCGGATTTTAAAACCGTTGTTGTTTTCATAACCAGCGACCCGATAAACCATAGAAACAACACCCATGTTGATTTTCAGACTTTGTTACCCCTTTCCCCCCTTTTAGGGGTTGAATTCTCAAAAAACCTGAAACACGTGTTTACTCATTTATCGTCAGGAGTACTTCTGTGAAGTTACGAATAAAATAGTCGAACTAATCTTGTTTCCCCATACAAACTTTGGACCCCCGTTTCACCCCCTTAGGGTGTGAATTTTGAAAAATCCTTTCTTAGTGCACCCCTAGACCTGATAAGGAACCTACGTGCCAAATTTGGAATCTCTAGGCCCAGCGGTTTGGGCTGTGCGTTGATATGTCAGTCAGTCAGTCAGTCAGTCAGTCAGTCAGTCAGTTTCTTCTTTTATATATATAGATGACAAAAGCCGTAAAACAAAAAACATTTGTTTAAGTGGTAGGAGTTTAGGGTTAAAAGGATGCTAGTGAATTACAAATAACCCTGTATATAGCACGTAGAACAGATAGCCGTTTGGGGTGAAAATTTCTCGAATGGAGACCACGGACTGGCAAACGCAGCGTGGGACGTCACCAACGAGGTAGACGGACGATTTAGTAAAGGCCGCTGGATCATGGTGGATGCGAGCCGTTTCCAACTGTAGTGATTGGGTATCAACGAGGGAGATCCATGTCCAGCAGTGAACGTCCTACGACTGAAACAATAAATATCACGGGACAAAATAAATAGATAAGTAGATTAAATTTTTTACCATTCCTCACTCGTAGAAGAACGTATCTCAAAATGATGATGAAATCTTCCTGGATGACCTTAAGGTTCACTTACGTTTACACATCGATTTTAGATACGTACTTTTTTTAAAGTACCTAGAGATGATTTGTCTTACGTAACCCTCTCCACGCGAGTTAGTCTAATAATTGACCGATTCATCATCATCATCATTTCAGCCGAAAGACGTCCACTGTTCAATAATAGGCCTCCTCCAAAGGCTCGCCAAACAGTTGGTCCTGCACCATCCACATCCAACGCGTTCCCGCAACCTTAACCAGGTAGGCCTCCTTTTTTCTGGAGGCCGGAGGAGGTTGGGTAATTGACCGGTTAACTTTAAAGAAAACCCTACCTAACCTATCAAATAAAAATAATTTGTATCAGATTAAACCGTAAAAAGTTACGCGTGGTTATTTAAAAAAAAAATACAACACTCGTCGCTTTTAAATCCTCTACATTTGATCATCGGTAGAGACATTGAAAATTGGTAGGAAATCGGAGCATCTGTATTTGATTTTATCATTTAAATTTTAACTAACTAGTATTTTTGGATTTATACGGTTCTGTGCGCGCGCATCGAAAAGCCCTGTCTTTGCTTGAAGACATAAGCCCGACGTGAATTCTGAGACGCTCGATATTTTAAAATATTTTTAAAGGTCTTCGTCTATGGCTCTATAACCCTACCCTATTATAATTTAATATTACGAATCGAAAAATCAAATGCAAATGAGAAGACTGAATCGCTTACCAGGGTGGAACCTTTTCACAACCAATTTCACGAATGATTTCTTTGGCAGATGTACGGAATGTCAACATGACATTTGCAATGAAAAGGGTTCACCCTGGTACGTGATTCAGTTTCCTTGACTGTACTTCAAATTTTATAACGCAGCGGCAGTCGCGTTATTCATCCGTTTGACAGACAATAACGCCAAATGTCATACTTTTACTTTCAACTTCAAACGTATCGCCAAGCTTCAGTACGCCTCGCCTCATTTGAAGTAGAACATTGTTCTAGTTGAGTGCCAAAAAGAGGCTACTCTTACAAACTCTTTTTCAAGTCATGTCCTACCCAACACTTATTATCATGAACAACATCTTATACCCTATCTATACTCTGTCTATTTAACAGAGTTAGTACTAGAAAACAGAGAATGCACGTAATTGGTCAGCGATAAGGACAATGCACCGGCACATACGTCCCACTGCAGGGCACATATTTAAATATTAATATCTACTACTTTAAATTACATAATTATGATTAATAGATGAATAAACATGCCATGTAATTATTTCAGGTGCCACGAGTTAAATCAAAGAATCACGAGAAATATTACGAATATTCCAACAAACGGCATGTACGATTGTTGACGCCCACTGACAGTTTCTTTGTCCCTTTCATTTGCATACAAAAGTGCAACAAAGAGAACGCCTTGCTAACTCTGTTAAATAGACAGGGTATAAAAGGTTTAGCTATATGAACCACTGACACTACCTGTGTTGGAGCACCGTTTGTGGCTCCAACTTCCAATCTTACATTTGCCTTCTCGTCTAACAACTGTTCGTATGCAAAATCTTTCACTATCCACTCAGCTGTCAAGCTGCGTAACGAATTAGCCATGTCCTTAAGGGAGTCTCCGTCTGTGACTGCGTTCAGAGAAAGCCTGAAGACATTGTGACTTGGCTTCTACACACCTGAGACGACTTTATTCACCTTTGCGTCATGTTTTTAACCCCCGACACAAACAGACGGGTATTTATAAGTTATGATATTGTTCATAAAATGATTTTCTCAAACATGCTTTGAAATGTATGCGTTAATGTCACGAAATGAAGCCATGAAGTTTGTTGTTTATGGCTCTCTACATTACTTCTTGGCCTAGGCCATAAAAGTAAGTATGAAAAACCATTATTGTCCGCTGCTGTAACTTTTTAAATTTGCTTACTAATACTAAACTGACAAAGGAAAGATTACATACAGCCAACTTACGAATTAAAAAAAATCTATCTTCTTTTATTTCTATAAAACCGCCTAAACTACTGGTGATGGATGGATGGATGTATGGATGTATGGATGTATGGATGGATGTATGGATGTATGGATGGATGTACGGATGTATGGATGTACGGATGGATGTATGGATGTATGGATGGATGTATCGAAGTATGGATGGTTGGATGGATGGATGTATGGATGGATGGATGTATGGATGTATGGATAGATGGATGTATGGATGGATGTATAAATGTATGGATGGATGTATGGATGTATGGATGGATGGATGGATGGATGGATGGATGGATGTATGGATAGATGGCTGTATGGATGGATGTATGGATGGATGTATGGATGGATGTATGGATGGATGGATGGATGGATGGATGTATGGATGGATGGATGTATAGATGGATGGATGTATGGATGGATGTATGGATGGATGGATTGGATGTATGGATAGATGGATGGATAGATGTATGGATGGATGTATGGGTGGATGTATGGATGGATGTATGGATGGATGGATGTATGGATGGATGTATGGATGGATGTATGGATGGATGTATGGATGGATGTATGGGTGGATGTATGGATGGATGTATGGATGGATGTATGGATGGATGGATGGATGGATGGATGGTTGGATGGATGGATGATGATGATGATGATGATGATGATGATGATGATGTTGATGATGCATGTTTGAGAAAAGCTATACCCCAAACCTCGTCCATCAATCCCTTACTTCACGGCCTCTGCAGTAATGTACTATTATTTCAATGAAAAACAACCAAATCAAACAAAACGTTACAATTGAATAAATTATTGTTAATAATAGAGTCCCAATTTACATGTATAAATCAACAAACATAAAGAACCGGCACAATCATAAAATGATTTCGTCGTTTCGGCTTAGATTTATCGATTGTCTTGAGAATAGCCCCCATCGCTATCTCTGCAGACCGCGCGCTTGTTGGCGCAAACACTTAATTACTTGTGGCTCAAGCGAGCAATATCCCATAATTGAGCTGCAAAAATTTCGAGCGATTTAGAATAGGACGCCGACTGCAATTTTCAGTAGGTTTTAGTGATGATTTGGCACTATTCTTGTAGTACCGTAAAACGGGGTTACTTGAAAATGCAGGGGCTACTTTGGAAAACAGTTTTTACGTCGTGTTCTTATTTTTTAGACCATCCGTGGCAGTGAAATATATATTTGCGTTTTTATAACCATTTTAAATCTATCAAAGTAGCTCCAAAATGACCTAAAGTATCCCCAGTTTACCGGTAATCGAGGAATCATTTTGTAGTGGTAGAGCCATGTTGTAGCTAGCCGCTGCATCACGAATGGGCCGGCTCGTCCGGGGCAGTACCACCCTCTCACAGAACACCGGCGTGAAGCAGCAGTAATCCTGCTTGCGTTTCGTACGGTCAGTGAGAGTGCCGGGGGCCCAATACCTCACCCCTTCCCTCTCCCCCTTCCCCTATTCCCTCTCCTTTAGGGCCGACAACGCACTGGCATCGTGTAAAGCGCTGCGGGTGTCTATGGACAGTGGTGTTCATTTAACATCAGGTGACCCACTAGTTCGTTTGTCTGGCCTATCTAACATATAAAAAAAAAAAAAAAAAAAAAAAAAAAAAAAAAAAAAATCATAAGAAATTTAAATTCAACAAAAAAACCATAAATTAAAAAATTGAGCTGCAAAAAAATTCGGATTATTTAGAAATAGGCCGCTGACTGCAATTTTAAGTTAAGTAGGTTTTAGTGATGTTTTGGCACTATTCTTGTAAATAGTACGGACCAAGCAGATATGTATTTGTGTTTTGTTGCTACGTATATACGTAGTAATAGGGATACGGATGTGTGGCTGTTTGGATTGGTTTTTTGGAAATGTTTTTAAATAAAATATGCTGTTAATTAGCAGAAATATAGGAACAATGTCTAAAGTGTTTAATTGTAAAAATAGCCCTCTGATATTGCCGTGCCCTTACGGGGCGTCACATGTATACCTAATCTATTATTCCAGCTTATGCCTGTAATGTGATATGCAATAAATCATTTTGACTTTGACTTTGACTTTGATAGTAATCGAGGAATCATAAGAAATTTACATTTAACAAAAGAACTATAAATTAAAAAAAAATAAAACCCCCAACCCCCAATTAGGTGACATATTTTATATGTTTGAAAATAAAGTAAATGCCCATTATGCGTCTAAGATCCCTTTCGCAGCTAGCAAAAGAGCTGATAACTTTAAAGCGGCTGTACCAATTTCGATGAAACATGTCGAAGAACCATCGTCAAGAAACCTGCTTTCAAATAAAATAAACCGCGTAAGAATCGCTTCAACCGTTTCAGAGCTATGATGCCACATGCAGACACACACACACACACACACGCTAATAGTGGTCAAACTTATAACACCCCTTTTTGTGTCGGGGGTTAAAAATAGGGTTATTTTGAACTAACTGACTAGACGTCGCTGTTGTAGAAATTTGGTGATTGTTAGACGAAATCCTTTAGGATCATTTGGAATTATTTAATTTCCTGCGGAATAGAAATCGTTATTTAACCATGAATTTTATCTTTACACAGACGAAGTCGCGCGCAAAAGCTAGTATTTATGATATGCATCATCAAAAGGCAGTGTAGGTAGGCCTCAAGATGGAGCGACGACCTATTTAAGGTTGCCGGAACGCGGTGGATGCGGAAGGCGCAGAACCGATCTGTTTGGCCAGCCTTGGAGGAGGAGTGGACGTCTGTCGACTGAAATGATAACGACGATGATGATCATCAAAAAACTCTTACACAATTGTATTGTAATATATCCCAGATTTCAAATAGCTACACTCCCCTCCACAATCGTCTAATGCGGCATAATTTTTTTTATGAAAATTTACGATCCAATCTCTTCCTTCGCTACGGTGCAGTGAATTTGTCTTTTATGTTTATGGTAATTTTATTAAAAGGTTTGTGAGATGAATAATAAAAAATTGACAAAAAATTGCCCACGATGAGCTTAATTTGAAATGACAGGTTCTCGATATCGAATTGCAATTATCTTCACGGATATCCGTATTGAGTAACTGAGGTCGATATTGATTTTTAATATTGGAAGGGTTAAAAAGTGGGATTTAATATTCTATATACGTGTTTTTTTATGATATAGTAAGGGCTTAGAAAAGTTTTCTAAAGCTTTGATTATGATTTATTGAGCTGTCCCTCAAACCACCTCAATGGGGTGCTTTTTTTATTTATTTAATATAATCAAGAGCACATTATAAACGAGATTGGAGTTATTATGCCACTATTGGAAAACCCACTAGGGGTTTATGTAATAGTAGGCGAGTCAGAGCGGTTCAGTACAAGTTTTAATTAACTAAACTAAAGTACCACTAAGTAGGTACTTTATTGTCAAAAACACTTTGTTTTAGTCTTGAAACCCAGATTAGTTTTCAATTAATGTAATTTATTGAATCAGGCGTTACTTTGCGGAGGTCCATATTAATGAACTGAAACAATTACTTTGCTCACCCGCGACCTCGCGGGTGAGCAAAGTAATTGTTTTAGTTCATTAATTAATGTAACATTACATTTTAAGTTGGTTTGAACCAAAGAGATTTTACGGTCCCAAAACTACCGCAACTATTAAAAATATAATTTAATGTATATATTAATAGTTTAATTAATTGACAAGCAAGTGAAGTCACAGCTATTATGGTGGCTATAACTATATTTATGGTGGATCGCATTTTGTAAAGTCCTAAAAAGTACTTCATTTGATTAGTGGTGTCACATATCCTATTAAACATTCTAAGTATCAATAACGACATGTACGAGTATTATCAAAATTCTTATCCCGTCTTCCTGCAAATGTATCCCCGTATTTCGTAAGTCCAAGACAGAAAATTGGTCATGTACTGAGAAAGGAAATTTTTCGGCAATCGACACAAGTGGCGCTTGAAACGAGTGATGTGTGAAGGAGATAGAAGAGGGGACGAGTGCCTTCGGCTCCGGTCTTATTCACCGAAGGCATGCCAATAAAGATTTTTTTTGAGTATTTTTAATTTCGTAATTCCTAATTTATCGAATCAGGGGTTTCTTTGCGGAGGTCCATATTAATGAACTGAAACAATTACTTTGCTCACCCGCCCCTTGCCCTTGCCGCGACCTTGCGGGTGAGCAAAGTAATTATTTCAGTTCATTCATAATTCCTGACTATTTATTACAAACGTAGGACTCCAGACCGCGCCTAGAATTCCCAGTTTAGTTTAGTGTTTTACGGTAAAGAGAAACGTCGTGTGAAACCTGCACATACCAAAGAGGACATTCAATGGTGAATGTGAAGTACCAAATCCACACTGAGCTACGTGGGAACTATGGCCTAAGCCCTCTTATACTGAAAGGAGGCCTGTACCCTACAGTGGAACGTATATACCTAGGCCGAAATGATAATCAACATTATTTAGAGATCTTATTTCTTTTCGAAATTTGTACTTCACTCACATAGTACATTGGGCATTTATTTTATTCTCATAATTTATTGTTTTGTACTTTATAGAGTACGCTGGAACTAACGAGGTTGAAATTTTTATTGCGTTAGGATGATCTTACACTGAGAGGGAGATGTGCAAAATAAAAAAATCAGATTGCTTGAAGTCCCACAAAAAATGTAGATTTCCATGCTGAAATGCTTTATGTATGGCTATCAAAATATATAACAACTTGCCTAGTCATATAGAAAAATGTCATACAAGTAAATTCAAATCAGTACTTACTGAATGGCTATTAGATAGATGTTTTTATTCCGTTAAAGAATATTTAAGTAATAAATAGTATAGTAGACGTCAGTAAACTTTATAAATTATAATTTGATCTCATTTTACTAATTGCTGTGATAATAGTGTAGCTATAATAGGTACATATAATGCAATATATCATTAAAATAATATATTATATTATTTTCACGATAGAAGTGGCATGTTCTCTTCTAACTATTAAGTTTAGTTTGTATCGTTAAATGTTTAAGTGTACTAATTATACATATAGTTTGTTAAAATGTTTTACAAATTCTGTCCAGCTCTATATTCTATATGTCAAAATTTTTGCTTGCCTATGAGGCAGAGCATAGTGTAGTTATATTATATAACTTGTTAACTGTGTTCTCGCAATAAAAGTTTTACATTTCATTTCATTTCGAAACAAAACAATTCGAAGGATATCCCAACGCAGTTTTTCTTGTCACTAAGAACAGATCTTTGCATGTCTTATAATTTTAGACTTACCTATATAATAGGTACAGTACACGGCCATACAGATTGCACATCGGTCTTTGGAACAAGACTCGGCAAAATGTCGGCTTCGTAGAGCGTTGTCTCACATTACTTGGAAGTAGCGTGCGAGAACGCTCTACGGAGCCGACATTTGCCGAGTCTTTTTCCAAAGACCGATGTGCAATCTTCATGGCCGGGTACTGCACTGACCAATCTAAATGTGCCATCCTATACATATATCTACAAGTGTTTAGTGTATTTGATTGTTTATTATCAGATAAACTACACAGGCAAGTAAATGCCATTCAAATTAGTACTTTTTTTTATGTAAGAAAGGCCAGACAAACGAACTAGTGGGTCACCTGATGTTAAATGATCACCACTGTCCATAGACACCTGCAGCGCTTTACGCGATGCCAGTGCGTTGTCGGCCCTTAAGGAGAGGGAATAGGGGAAGGGGGAGAGGGAGGGGGAGAGGGAAGGGATGAGGTATTGGGCCCCCGGCACTCTCACTGACCGTACGAAACGCAAGCAGGATTACTGCTGCTTCACGCCGGTTTTCTGTGAGAGGGTGGTACTGCCCCGGACAAGTGGGCCCATTCGTGATGCAGCGGCTAGCTACAACATGGCTCTACCACTACTAAAACCCACTACTTCTACCCACTACCCGCTACTTCCCACGAAAATAACGATAAAAAAGCCTTTCCTTAATGATACGATATCTTTTATCGTCGAAATAACGCTTACAAACCCTTTTCAACATGATCGTTTGAAAATTATTTTAAACAATCCAATGCTAAGGAACGGACGTCATTCCCAAAGGGACATCCTAAGGCTCCAAGCGGACCATCATAAGGAGACCTCCAGTGTTACCTTTAACGTGGTACTTTGTGTAAAAATTGGCGGCGAGCGAAGGGTCAAGTAAGGCTGGGGCCTGTATACATAACAATTGGCCCGTCCCCTTATCTAAAAGGATAATTTTTCACGTCACTACAACCACGGGGCGGTGTTAGTCACAACTCCTTCAAGGCTTTTTATGGGCCAAAACGAGGGAGACAACACTATACAGAAATAGAAACAGTACGCGATACAAAAACAAATAATTATACAGAATTTAATACCAAGTAAACTTATTAAAAATCCTTTCCTATCCTTCTAATAATGAATAATTTCATGAGTTTGTGAATGTTAGGATGTTTTTAAGTCAATTGGCAAGCAAATGGCAGTAACTTTGAATGGAATTTGGCGTACAAAAATCTGGGATGAGACATAACCGTAAGATACTTAAAATACCGGAACGCTCTGGGATAATATTTTGATTTTAATCAAGACTAGAGGGCGCTGTCCGAGATCGTTGAAGTACCTCGGCTTTCAAGGTGGCGCATCAACTTTGTCTGCAGTCAATAGATGGCGCTGATTGAGCAAACGTTGTGCTTTAAAAATGTCATCGTAACCTTTTTCAGGCCAAACGCTATAAATGTTTTCCATGACAGTTAGTCAATATTTTTATCATGACGTGTATAAATATAGAGTTCACAAATAGTACATTACTGCAGCGGCCGCGAAATAGGGGATTGCCGGCCGAGTAGTTATAGATGGCCGAGTGTTAACGAGGCCATCTAGAGATACGAGGCCGGCAATCCCTGTTCGTGGCCAAGGCTTGTATAGAGTTTTTCTCAAACATGCATCACCGTCACCACCATCATCATCATCACCATCATGATCATCATCAACATCATCATCATCATCGTCATCACCATCACCATCATCATCATAATCATCATCACTATCATCATCATCATCATCATCATCATCTCATCATCACCATCATCATCATCATCAACATCATCATCACCATCAACATCATCATCACCATCTCATCATCACCATCATCATCATCATCATCATCTCATCATCACCATCATCATCATCATCATCGCCATCATCATCATCATCATCATCATCTTACCTTACCTTAAATAAGCGTAGTGGCAGAATGTCTTAATGAACCAAAACGCAAATATTGCTTATAGTTTTTTTTTTAATGGCTAATTGCTATGATGCCATAGACCTATAAACGTCATGGTATGAAACAATAGACGATCACTTTGCTGGCCTTGGCCAGCAAAGTTGTATGAAATTCCATTATTGACCTCTCGTCTAGGCGGTCCCCCAGCACCGGCTGCACCTGGACCTGCAACGTGACACTTCGTGGCGTATTATAAGGAACATAACGTCAATATTTCATAGCATGTTTGAGAAAAAAATATTACCATGCAGTTTCCATTGATGCAATGATGTACTAAATAAGCTAAAAAAAGCACGGTGTATTATAATTATGGGTCTTTGTAAATCATCCTGAAAATACAAATTCAGAGTTGGAATGTGAACTTTTTTTTTTTTTTAATGGCAAAGAACAAGTTCGGTTAGAACAAACGATTGTGCCAAGAATGTGAACTTATGTATACCAAATTACCTGGAATACGCATAGCACGACGGCATGATTACCTAAATAAATCTAAAGATAAATTTACTACGCAAGAGACCGTCTAATTAGTTTTATCGCATTGTTGTGCAAAAGGACTTACCTAATTAAAAAATAAACATGATATTGATGAAATAATATTCATGATGATTTTAAATTTTACTTCATACCAATTCTGCATTTAAAAATGGTTTAATACCCAAACATACTATTATGACTAGAAAACTCAAACTCATGTAAAAAATAATCAGAAAAATCGGAGGACACTGTTAAAAAGTTATATTTTTGCACAAAAACCAAACGTCGGTGTAATTTTGTAAACCTAACGCGATTAGATAAAATTCTTTCCTTGTTTACGCTCTTGACTACTAGTGTTCAGTTTGTTACTATAGATACGATAAAAATTACTGATATCTAGCTACTTACCAATTTACTCGTTATTTCTATTATATTAACGGTTTTATATAATGAAATGACATAAATAAGAATAATAATAAAACATCGTGAGGAAACCCGCGTGGGAACTACAGCTCAAGTTCTTTCATTCTAAGATGAGGCCTGTGCCCTGCAGTGGGACGTATACATATAGGCTGGGATGATGATGTGATAAAACCGTTCCGTTATAGAGCTTGTCTAATTTAAAATGACGCGCCCCACCACCGCATTTACGCACAGGATTTGAAACTCAATTTAAGCTACAATAGAGAAACATTTCTCTTGGCAGATGTGCGTAAAGGCGGTGGTTGGGCGCGCGTCATTTTAAATTAGACAAGCTCTACTGATAATTTATGTTTACTGTTTACCTCTCGCTGTCCAGAACGAGGATTTATTCTGTGCGTGCCTCAGGAGCGAGTTGAATCGAATTTGGCTACCGATTAGTAGTTTTGGCCATTTTGTGCTTTTTGCAAAGTTTACTGCTGAGACGTGTAAAATAAACATGGCCACCAGAAAACTGGCAAAGTGCGGACCTGATGGATTCCAGACCACCGTTTAATAGTGAATAATTCATTCAATTCATTCATCATCATCATCATCATTACCAGTCTGTATACGTCCCACTGAATGAGAGGGGTTGGGGCGTAGTTCCCACGCGCGCCCAGTGCGGATCGGAAACTGCACACACCACTGAATTTCTTCTCAGGTGTACGCAGGTTTCCTCACGCTCTTTTCCTTCACCGTAGAGCTGCGTAAATTTCAAATGTAATTTCGCACATAAATCCCGATAAGCTCAGAGGTGCGAGCCGGGATTTGGTCCTACTATCCTCTACTGCGTATGAGTTATAGCCTAGCAACCGCCGCCGGAGATAAAAACGCTGAATAAAACACGTTTCTTGTATCACGAGCCCCTTTAATTTTGAACTTTACTTTGATACATATTTTATAAATGCTAACGATGGGCCTCATAAGGAAGCTCAAAGTCACTCAGACGGCAATGGAGAGGGCTATGCTCGGAGTTTCTCTGCGGGATCACATTAGAAACGATGTATCCGCGCAAGAACTAAAGTCACCAACATAACTCGAAGAATCGCCAAACTCAAGTGGCAGTGGGCAGGGCACATCGCTCGTAGAACTGATGGCCGATGGGGCAAAAAAGTTCTCGAGTGGCATCCACGGACCGGAAGACGCAGTGTAGGTAGGCCTCCAACAAGATAGAGCGACGACCTGGTTAAGGTTGCGGGATCGCGTTCGATGCGGATGGCACGGTACCGAATTACCGATCTGTTTGGCGAGCCTTGGGGGAGGCCGATGTTCAGCAGTGGACGTCTTTCGGCTGAAATGATGAAGTGTCTAGCTATTACGGTTCCAAAGATATGCCCCGTAACAGACGGACGAACAAACAGACGGACAGCGGAGTCTCAGCAAAAGGGTCCCGTTGGCACTCTTTGGGTACGGGACCCTTAAAATAACAACTGTGCAGAAGGTTGATACAGATCACGACAGAAATCACCTTGTGGATTCACGACCCGTTTCTTTTGATCTAATTAAACAAGACTTAACATACGGCTTATAGTGTAGAGTCTGCCGACTTGCAGTAAATACTTGCAGCGCAATCAAATGCAGCAAGCATTTGAGACTGCACCGTGTGACCGAGAAAAATATTGGATGTGGCAACATTCCTATTTACGTTTAGACGATAGCTAAGTATTAATCTGAACTTCACTTCCATCCGGCTTGAAGTTAACTCGTTCCCAGAATGTAGTAGATTGATTAACAAGGGTCGTGGGTTATCAATTACACCCAAGATATTTAGGCATACGAGCCAGCAAAGCGAGCGAGGGTGCTTATAGTTCGTGGATGTAATTGATAATTTACACTCGAGTTGAACACTATACTTTTCATCACAAATGCGAGACAAAAAAGAAAAACTGTTATGCCAAAAATGTATAGGTACGCAATTTGTAACAGAGCGGAAGAAAATTTATCGCGCCAAACCCTTTTTTTTTTAATGGCCTCGCGCTCTTTGGCTTTGGCACATTCAGCCAGCACTGGCCAGCAGCATTACGCCAGCATGGAGGTTTGGAGGTAAGTATTACGCATTACAATCTCCTTGTTTACCAGTTCGTCAATACAAAGGAGCACCATTCGATTATTAAATTTACTTACATCCCTAAAGATGTAAATCGAAGTTATAACACGGATTTCAAGTTAAATGCAACCTACTTTCAGAGCGTAATGAAAAAATATATACGTTACTCGCTAATACGTTTATCCATTAAGAATAACGAATAAAGAATTAAAAATAATAGTTTAGATTAGATTAGGTATACTTATAAAAAATAAAATAAATAACGCATCCATATTTTTTTTATTTCAGCAACCACCGCAACATTATTATGAAAACATAAATCGCACTCAGCTTATTAACTTGGCAACAGTTTGTTTGCTTCATTAAATTGATAGTTTAGTCGCGATTTAAAATGATAAACGAGGTTTTTCTGTGCTCCATATTATCATAGTACTGGTAAACTGGGGTTTCTTTAGGAAATTTTGGGGCTACTTTGATAGATTTAAAATGGTTATAAAAACGCAAATATTCATAGCTCGATTGAGCAAGTGACGTAAAAAGTTAGGTAATTTATCAAGGTAGTTATTTCACTGCCACAGTTGGTATAAAAAAATAAGGACACGACGTAAAAACTGTTTTTCAAAGTAACCCCGTTTTACGTACATCACAGGAGACAACAACGTCAGATTTCTTCAACAAAAATATGACAGGAAATAACTAAGTACCTTCGTTTTGGCACACACTAAGTAATATTAAATATCGCCGCTTAGTTAACTCTCTTTTCTCTTTTTCAATCTGTATCTACAGTAACGAAACACGGTAGATGATACCATAAAAAAACAATTACAAGATGCTACCCCAGTAAAAAAAAACATTTTATTAAACACCCAAAACTCGAGAGCAAACATTCGTGTTTTTCATACAAATAACTGCCCCGACGCGGGAATCGAACTCGGGACCTCAAGCTTCGTAGTTAGGTTCTCCAACCTCTAAGCCATTTGGTCGTCAAATGAGATCAATTTACAAGTAACTGAAAATTAAATTTAAGTAGCTTTAAATAGTAGATTGTTCAACAAGGGACTAAAACAAGCTATAATGACACAAGATATTTAGCCACCCGAGCAGAGCGAGGGTGACTATAATTCGCGTGTCATTATGGCAGTTTAGTCTCGAGTTAAACACTCTACTTTTCACTTTGAATGCGAGGAAAAAAACGATGTTTTAGGTATACTAATCTACAATATTACTTTTATAAAACGTACGCTCAATACGAGCAATGGACGTCTGTTCAGAATTCAAATAGCAATTTAAATTTGTTCCGCGGTTTTTTTTTTGTTGAGTGACGCTTTAAATGTTTGTATATTTAGCCAACAGATTCAAACTTGAAAATTATTTCATAGCTAATTGGACTAAGTATGCATAATAAAATGAATTCATCTTTAATATAATTAAATAGATTAATATTCGTAATTATTCATGGTGTTTCACGAAATTATTATTTTTTTAAATATTTTTATACAGTTGTCATTTTGAGGTTAGGTATTTCCACGCACTAAAGGCTTCCACAGACCGAAGCGCAGGGCGCTACGGAGCGCTACGGAGCGGGCGCTACGGAGCGCTTCGGAGCGTCCGCAGCGCGCTGCGGTCTATGGAAAGCTTTAAAATTGTCTATGACCAGTCACTGAAAATGGCAATAATCCTCTATCCACAAACACCGTGATTGGCAGTTTAGGGGTTTCCAAAGTAAATTAAAAAAAAATTACTTTAATCCCTAGAGATCAAAAAAGACCTTTAGCCCCGATATGCAGAGACTAAAGTAACATTTTAAGAGCATGAATAGTGACAAAAATAAAGAGTCCTTCGAATGAGTTGGCAAAGCCATATTATAGGTAAGGCTCTCATAATCCAGTTTTTTCATTGATAAAACCCTAACAATTTTCTCAATCACACATCAGATAGAACATGGCAAACTCGAAACTTTATTCTTCGATCCCAGCCTTGACCTGTATTGAACCTCTTTCCGCGAAATACCGGTTATCCGGGTTACCGGTTTAATCCGGTAATGGGCAAATTACGTGGCGTAATCCGCATCCGGGAAAAGCAATCAGTATTAAATACGGAGTAGGTATGACCCCGGCGACGCTTCGATATCCATACGATATGTGTGGCGTCTTGAACCTTCACTAGTGGATATCCATAATTTATAAAAGGGAAGGTCATCATCATCATCAGCTTGTGCTCGTCCACTGCTGAACATAGGCCTTCTCCCATGGCACGCTACTGAGCACGATCCTCGGCCACTCTCATCCAGCTCTTGCCAGCTGCCTTGCGAAGATCATCGCTCCACCGAGTCTGAGGACGTCCTACGCTACGTTTGCTGATCCGTGGTCTCCACTCAAGAACTGAAGGAAGAAGAAAGTGAAGGTAATTTTAATGTATAATTGACAGAGTTATGAAATTCTCAGCTAATAGGTTCAGTCAACCAATTTGATTCCTAGGCCTTACCGCATTAACTACTAGACAATTACGTCAGTGCGAGTCAAAGGATTACCAACTTTCCGAACACAACTTGCAATAAGTAAACGTAAATAGTTTATAAACGTTTTCGCTCCATGACATGAGAGAAAACGAAGTTTTGACACGCGGCCAGTGACAATTCAAGTTATTAATACACAAGCAAACTCCTTTCCTATTCAATATCGTTGACACACTTTCGCAAAGATCGAGTTTGTCATCATGACATCACCCAATAATCACTGTCGAAGAAGGAAAATAAATTTATTCATTTTGATATGGTTCTATAGTGTCCTAGGAATCAAATTGGTAGACTGTACAGTCAAGTGTAAAAATATGGGTGCACACAACTTGCTCATAAATATGTCCCATAGCTCTTATGTCGTCGAATTAAGGTATAGGTATGTAACGATGGGAGGATTAAATCGATACTTATTTTTGCACTTGACCGTACCTATACTTACCTGGTGTTAAGCACAGTTTAGACTTGGGAAGATTAAACGGTTCCCATTATCTTTCCTAGTTGATACGATCTGCTAATTTATTGAATCAGGCGTTACTTTGCGGACGTCCATCAATGAACTGAAACATTGAAGACGTGAGTGGATGAAGGGAAGGGGGTATGTCGCATTTTTTCATTTTCGGTTTTATGCCATAAATGAAGGTGCTAAGTCATAATGCAACACCGAAAGCATTCAGTTCTCATGTTTTTAAGCTATAACAGCTTTAAACCCAGCGTATGAAGGACCTATGTACAAGAATAAGTTACGTTCTTCGTGAATGAACGTGTTAAGGGCACATGACTCTAGAAGTGGTTACCAGTTTGCGAGTGAATGTAATATAAGTAAGTGTTATGTACGCACTCCTCCATCAATGTTATGAGACAAACTTTTATTTCCTCTTATTCTGACATCAACGATATCCAAAGAAAAAAAATAAAACATTAGGGATCAGCTAAAATTTATATACTCTGAATGCAGGTATTTTTTTACGAAGAAATTCTACTAAATCAATAAATTTTGTTACAATAAACACTTTCATTAATTTAACTTATTTTCTTTGCAGAACAGCTTAAAGGAAAAAGAAAGGGTTAAGTACTTTTTTACACGCTTTATATTAGCTTCACCTGTATGTTTGTATGTTTGTAACCGACTCCTTAGGGCGCGATTTTGACCCACTTCCCGGTTTCCGATTGAGCTGAAATTTTGCACATATGTGTAAATTGGATGACAATGCAGTAATATTGTAACATGGAGCTGATCTGATGATGGAGCTGGATGGTGGCCATAGGAACTATGTAATAAAACAACACAATCCCGTCGTTTTTGGGCTCGTTTGATTCGTCTTGACGAGCACTTTGATCTCAGCTGGTAACCATGGTCTGATGATGGAGCTGGAAGATGGCCAAAGGCACTCCACAATAAAACGACACGAGCCCGTCGAGTTTGGGCTCGTCTGATTCGTCTTGACGAGCACTTTGATCCTAGATGGTAACCAGGGTCTGATGATGGAGCTGGAAGATGGCCAAAGGCACTCCACAATAAAACGAAACAATCCAATCGAGTTTGGGCTCGTTTGATTCGTTTTGACGAGTACTTTGGTCCTAGATGGTAACAAGGGTCTGATGATGGAGCTGGAAGGGGGGTAGGTGGTGGGGTGGGGGGGAATGGGGTGGAGGTAAGGGGGTCGGGGGTTTAGAGGGTTGGGGGTAAGGGTGTGGCGGTTGTTGGGGGGTTCGGGGGTTAGGGATTTTGGGGGCTGTGGGAAATGGGGAGGGGGTAAGAGGCCTAGATGGTAACAAGGGTTTGATGATGGAGCTGGAAGGGGGGGTAGGTGGGGGGGGGGGGGGGGGGATTGGGGGGAAATGGGAGGGGAAGGGTGTTGGGGGGTTCGGGGGTTAGGGAGGTTGGGGGTTGTGGGAAATGGGGAGGGGGTAAGGGGGTCGGGGGTTTAGAGGGTTGGGGGTAAGGGTGTGGCGGTTGGGGTTAGGGGTGGGGGGGGGGTTGGGAGAAATAGGGTGGGGTTGTTGGGGGGTTCGGGGGTTAGGGATTTTGGGGGGTTGTGGGAAATGGGGAGGGGGTAAGAGGCCTAGATGGTAACAAGGGTTTGATGATGGAGCTGGAAGGGGGGGTAGGTGGGGGGGGTTGGGGGGAAATGGGAGGGGAAGGGTGTTGGGGGGTTCGGGGGTTAGGGAGATTGGGGGGTTGTGGGAAATGGGGAGGGGGTAAGGGGGGTTAGGGGTTGGGGTTGGGGGGTAAGGGGGGTTGGGGTTAGGGGTTTGGGGAAAGTATGAGAAAATGGGGTGGGGGTCCGGGGTTAGGGGGGTCGGGTTTAGGTGGTTGGGGGTTTGGAAAATGAGGAGGGTGGTAAGGGGGGTTTAGAGGGTTGGGGGTAAGGTTGTGGGGGTTGGGGTTAGGTGTTTGGGGGGGGTTAGGGAAATGGGTTGGGGGATGTTTGGGGGTTGGGTTTAGGTTTGGTTGTAGGTGAGGGGGGTAAAGTTAGAAAGAAAGAGGTTTACGTTTAGTAGTGTAGAGCAGTGCGCGCGCACCAAAGACCAAGTATAAGATAGACTGATTCTATTTAAGAAGAGTAAAAAACCGTTTTGTGTCTCTTTTTAGCACATGGAAACTCTCACTGTGAAAAAATGCAACTAAAAAATAGAAAATAAATAATAGTTTAAAAAAACTAAAAAACACGCTTTAAAAAATAAAAATAAAAAATAAAAATTAATAAATTTCAATTCACTATTCTTATAGTGCAGTAAAAATCTTAATAAGCAATTATTATATTGTTATATCCAAATCAAAATTTGTAAACAATTCTAAATATTGATAAAATAAATAATAATAGTTTAAAATATTTTATTGTAAAAAAAGCGTGGGGTGCTTTTTAAGATGTTATCAAAATGATAATCCTTGACAATTGACACCATGCACCCCACGCTTTTTTTACAATAAAATATTTTAAACTATTATTATTTATTTTATCAATATTTAGAATTGTTTACAAATTTTGATCTGGATATAACAATATAATAATTGCTTATTAAGATTTTCTACTGCACTATAAGAATAGTGAATTGAAATTTATTAATTTTTATTTTTTATTTTTATTTTTTTTAAAGCGTGTTTTTTAGTTTTTTTTAAACTATTATTTATATAAAAAAATGTGGTTGATTTTTATAAAAGTAACAATACCCTATTCAATTTAAAACCAAAACTACAACGTAAAAACCTATAACTGCGATTTACTCGAAATATTGTTTTGTGACATACCCCCTTCATCCACTCATGTCTTCAATTACTTTGCTCACCCACGACCTTATTATGATAGCTACGTTTATGCAAGAAATGTGTGTTCATGCAGTACTTCCACTTCCATACCCAGAGTTCCTCTTCAGAGCAACTCAAGCGTTCACCGTGTTTGTAATGCTTTTGTTTCACCATGATTCTGTGACTGTATTTTAATTAAACTCGTCCAATGCCAAGCCGTGGTGGCCTAGTGGTTAGACCTAAGGCCCCTCAAGCAGAGGGTCGTGGGTTCGAATCCGGGCTCGCACCTCTGAGTTTATCCGAATTCATCTGCGAAATTATATTTTAAATTTACCATGAGCTTTACGGTGCGCATACCTGAGAAGAAATTCAATGGTGTGTGTGAAATTCCCAATCCGCAATGGGCCCACGTTGGAACTACGGCCTTAGCCCTCTCGTTCTGAGAGGAGGCCTGTGCCCTGCAGTGGGACGTAATATAGGCTGCGATGATGATGATGAATGCCCACGTCTGCAGTGTTTAAGCCATTTTAAACATGTTTACTTATACTTTAATAATGGCTCTTTTATACTTTGAAAAATCTAGCGTTTTTAATTAATCCTTTACGTCGCTGCCCGGCCGCAAGCACTGGACAAAGTGGCTGCGCTACGAAAACTGTGGAACTCCCGCTTTTATACAAAAGAAATATTATTTTAATAAGAGGAGCAAATAAATAAATAAGTAAAGTTTGATTTATTGAATCAGGCGTTACTTTGCGGAGGTCCATATTAATGAACTAAAACAATTACTTTGCTCGCCCGTTTGCTTTATTTACAGGTGAGCAAAGTAATTGTTTTAGTTCATTAAAGTTTGATTGTTGAAAATACATTGGACACGTTTTAATTTGTCCATTGAATAAAGACGGAATTTGTATTCACTAACTTATCAGTCGGAAATGACGTATTTTCGAATATTGCTTTACCGGTTAAACCTTTATCATTTTGAATTCTACGCGGACGATGTAATGGGCAAAAGCTAGTCTTTTATACTTGTGAATGTAACGGTCTTACAATGTAACGGAACTCCAACCTTTTTCGCACCGTCTAAGATTATTAATTATTTGAGCGTGTATCCCAAATTATTCATTTTTATAAAAATACTAGCTGAACCGGCGAACTTTGTTTCGTCTTAGAGTAGTGGCAATAAATGAGCAGATTTTATTTAATTAACTTGATTTTTTTATTAGGATTAAAAAACATTCAAAAAACCAAAATGAAACCCCTTTAACACCGCCGCACCTCCCCCCGCCCCCCCAACCCCCCGCACCACGCATTGTACATCCTGGGCCCTGGCGGTCGCCGCTCTCTTGCAACTGGCCTTCGCGGCTCATGTACTTACATTGCCTCATCCTTTTTCGTGTATGCAGCCGGCGTTCATCGATTTGTTAGACGTTGCACGTTGTCACGTCAAAAATTAGAGGTGACCCAATCTTAACATTTAGGGGTATGAAAAATAGATGTTGGCCGATTCTCAGACTTACCCCATACCTATGCACACAAAATTTTATGAGAATCGGTCGAGCCATTTCGGAGGAGTTTGGTAACAAACACCGCGACACGAGAATTTTATATATAAGATCAGAAGATAATACATCAGTTATTTGGTAAAAATACAGGGCCCCTAATAACCGAAAACGCCACCAAAAACATTCAGCCAATTCGTAAAAAATGTAACTTCGAAAAGCGGTTCAAACTAACGCTCGGACAAATTGCCTTTCAATTTAAGTCCACAGGCTTAGTGGCCTCACTGTTTACTGAACGCCCTCATTAAACGCGCAAAGAACTTTTCACCAGTTAGAGGACTTAAAACGTTGGCAAAATACCACGGGATTTTTAATTTATTACCACTTTTTGAGTAAAAAACAAGTTTGTGTGTAGCTTCGCGCTATCTTTTAGATGGAAATTGAAATTCGCTCAGCGTGAAGTGGACTGGTTTTGCAAAGGAATATGTAGGATACGAATTGCGTAGAAACGGTCTGTTCGAAAAGCTGCGAAAGGCTGCTGGCAGAAGCTGGATGCGTCTAGCCGAGGACAGGGCGCAATGGCGCTTATTGGGGGAGGCCTATGTCCAGCAGTGGACTGCTATAGGCTGATGATGATGATGATGATGATGGTCTGTTCGGCGAACATGATGTAATAGGCCTATTTTTAGAAGTGGACGTCTTTAGGCTGAAACGATAATGATGATGATAATTGTAGGAGAAATTGATTATGTTATGATACTATCTAGGTATTACTATTCCTATTTGACTTTTTTAATATTTTGATATTTCGTATTTATTAAATTAACAATTGTAATTTATTGAATTATCTTCTTCTAATATATAAAAATCTCGTGTCACTCCGAGACGGCTTGACCGATTTTTATCAATTTTTTTTCTCCATACCTGCTCGGTAGGTCTGAGAATAGGCGGTAGGCTATTTTTTATACCCCTACTCTTCGCAGACGGAGTTGCGGGCAACAGCTAGTGATATTATAATAATTTGCACGCCTGCTTGCAAGTTGAATACACTGGACATGAATGCGGTGACACATGTACCTTAAATTGTATTCTAGCTAGTAAACATTTCTATTTCTACTATTTTCTTATGTTTGTATCGGAATATTTTCACAAACTTTCTTATCTCTAATACTAGTATCAATTCATAAATTCGTTCCGTTTTCGTCTAATTGCGTCGTTTTTCCTTCAAAATAACAAAACAGCCAAAAAATACACCAATTACGGGAACAAAACTTTTTCCACTTCCAAAAAATTCGTGAATATCAAACGTGTTGTCCAACAAAAACCTTTTCTAAATCTTGCAACTCCGCGGGACAACAGAACTAATTAAAAAGGCAAAGGCAGAAACAAAAAGGGCAAGCTTAAGCGGCTAAGATAAATTACTAAGTTTCTTCTAAAAAGCGACATGGCCACTTTTCCTCTGCGCCTGCGTTGGAAGTTTTTTCCTCGCGAATAGGGATGTGGTTGCTTTTAAACTAAGTAACTAAAACTGGATAAGATATTACTTGCAGTCCACGGCCACATTTAAAAGACACATACAGGAATTAATCAATTTAAGGTGCTTACAAGTTAAATTCCAATACTTTAAGACACGTTAACTTACATCAAAATAAGTTACTTTAAACAAAACAAAATTAAAACTCTGTCCAAACAGGGTGTTATTACGTGGCACAGTTGTTTTCCTAATTTTCTTCAGAAACTAAAATTAACTTTAAATTTGTTTTATACTTAAGTCTACGTCTAAGGACGAGTAAGGTTAACGTCCCTGTGTTCGTCACTGACCCAATACATTGCACCTTCAATCTTATGTCATAGTAAGAGAGGTGACAGATAGGTGTCATCTACGGGGCGTTGAGGTGTCGCGAGCATTGGTACGGTTACCTTACCTACTTACCTACTATCAGCTCTAAAAAAGTATTAGCATCTAATTTGTAAGCATCTTGTTTAGTGGAACGAGCTTTTGGCCGTGATTTAGACTTATTTGTAGTAAAGCTTCTTCGTATCTTTCATTGAATAAAACAGAACTCCGGCAAAGCAAACAAAAATCCATCATCATTAATTGGTATCAGTTAGTGAATTATTATCCCATTTTTTTCTTTATCCCGTGAGAATTCCCAAACATCCTGGTATCAATTTTTACTGGTATGATCACCTACATGGCAAATTTGAAGAGTCTAATCATAGTTACGGGGATAAAGGTCAGTCTGAATCGATTATTTCTCTCTATTGTGGTATATTATAACAAGTTTAATACCACATGTGTTTATTCCTTCAGCCTCACAGCCTGATCAGCAGCCTTCTTTAAGCTTATTCCCCTAAATTCAACTCTAGGATGAACGAGCATTTACTAGGCAAGCGTGCTCCATCGTAAGCCTCATCTTTGCTTTCAATCAGGTGTGATTGTGGTCAAACGCAAGCATTTATTGTATAAAAAAAGATTATTTAAATCCTGTTTGTTTTCTATCCCATGGGGTTTTCAATAAAACTGTCCATAAGGACAGTAAAGGTAAGGAAGGGTTCAGGTAAGGATTAATTCTTGCCTGAAGCATGACATCAACATCTATGCGAGCTTTCAGCTTTCTGAGGCCAATGGTTTGGTCTGGGCGTTGATGAGTTAGTCAGCGAGTCAGTCAGCCAATCAGTCAGGACTTTGTTTACTTATAGATTTAAACAACAGTAACAATAATAAAATATCTGGGCATCCCTATTCGTTACGACGGCAAATCTTTGTTATTCTTTTAGTAGGTAAGAAATCTAGGAAAGTCACAGCAAGATAAACTGACTAGAAAAAGGTGTAATTCCGTTTACTAGTTAACTTAAGCAATATTTTATTGAATCAGGCGTTACTTTGCGGAGGTCCATATTAATAAACTAAAACAATTACTTTGCTCACCCGCGACCTTACAATAGTTACGTATAAACGTAACTTAGCATAAGCAGGAAATGTGTGTTCATGCAGTTCCTCCACCTCCACACTGTACGAACACACACAAATCACATAAACCAACCTTCACCACCACCAAGCTACACTGACGCGTTTCGAACTCAACCAGAGCTCATCTTCAGAGTTACCACAACCGTATGCTATGCTACCAAAGTTTAACATTTGTTACTTTATAAATAAATAATTAAATAATTAAAATAAAACAAATATTTTGGGGGGCGCACATACAACAAACGTGATTTTAGTTTGCCGTTTTTATAGGTAATGGTACGGAACCCTTCATGCGCGAGTCCGACTCGCACTTTGCTGGTTTTTTTTTGGCATGCCAACTCAAAGATGCAGTTAGGTTGGGTTAGTATAATAACAACTGTCAAGAAAATACTGTTTCAGAAATAAATTACTTTATGACAAATTAAAATTATGGAAAAAGACACGATATGTCATATGAAATTCGGACAAACATTGGAAAAACAATGGAATGGGTTATATAATATAGATTACAGCTGTACTAATAAAAATGTATCTTTCTTGTTTTTAGGGTTCCGTACCTCAAAAGGAAAAAAACGGAACCCTTATAGGATCACTTTGTTGTCCGTCCGTCTGTCTGTCAAGACCCTTTTTCTCAGGAACGCGTGGAGGTATCAAGCTGAAATTTATATCAAATACTCAAGTCTACTGTCCCCTAGAGCTGTGAAAAAATCAAACATCTAAGCCAACGCAATCAAAAGATACAGCCGTTTATGACGCAAATTTCCGCATATTTTCGAAACTCGCAAGGGAATCAAAATCTACAGGGTACTTCCCGTGAACTCAGAATCTTGAAATTTGGTACGAAGCTAGGTCTTGTAGCACAGATAAAGGAAAAATTGCGAAAAGCATTAATTTTTTTGTCTGTCTGTCTATATCAGTAACCAACGCACATTTTCGACACTCGCAAGAGAATCAAAACCTACAGGGTACTTCCCGTGAACTCAGAATCTTGAAATTTGGTACAAAGCAAAGCCTTATAGCACAGATAAAGGAAAAATTGCGAGAAGCATAATTTTTTTTGTCTGCCTGTCTATATTAGTAACCAATCTACAATGATCCCACACTGCGCACATTTTGCTAAGGAGCAGGGGTCTGCTAAGACTGGATGTTCATAGATACATATAAATTTGTATGGAACCCTCGGTGCGCGAGTCCGACTCGCACTTGGCCGGTTTTTTTAGTCGTTAAAGTTGAATATGAAATGAAGGCAAACCATCTGTCAGTGATAAACATTATGTAATTTTACTGTACATTGTGTTTGAAGTTACAATACATGTCTAAATTATATGCTAGTAATAAGTTAAAATTACTTAATAGTTCTAAATTCCATATCATAAAATTCATAAAAACCAAAAATTTGGTAACCAGTAATGTCAAATAAACGTCAGCAATTCGGAACAAACATCATTGCATTTCAGATGTTCCATCCAAACGGATTACTGCTTTAGTATGGAAAATCGAGATTTTTTCTTAATTTTAAAAAGTTGTTACAATAAAAGTAAAATTATTTTGATGAGTAGATTAAGCCATAGAAATATTGAACCAATTTGTTAGCACCCTGTATACAGCCAGATCTGGGACGTAATAACTCCCAGAACTGGCTGTATAGATCGTAGCTGTTAAATAATTTCATTGTTTCACTAAGTCTTTTTTAAAACCATTTAAAAACAGATTTCCCGGGTACACAGTAACTTAATACATTACCGGGTTGTTTGCTTGTCCGGACAATAGAGGGTGAAATTATAGTATCCGGCCCATACATCCGGGAGGGTACGGAAGCGAACCAAGGAAAGTGGTCAGTATGTTCGCCATTTTATGATTTTGATATTTTTGGTGTTACATTTTGGCTTTTGTTTAAAGCAAATGTCTTGCAACACCAAGTTCATCATCATCATTTTAGCCGAAAGACGTCCACTGCTGAACATAGGTCTCCCCCAAGGCTCGCGAAACAGATTGGTCCCGTGCCATCCGCATCCAACGCGATCCCGCAACCTTAACCAGGTCGTCGCTCCGTCTTGTTGGAGGCCTACCCACACTGCGTCTTCCGGTCCGCGGACGCCACTCGAGAACTTTTTTGCCCCATCGGCCATCAGTTCTACGAGCGATGTGCCCTGCCCACTGCCACTTGAGTCCAACACCAAGTCTATTTATCAGAAATTTTAACAACAATTTATTCAGAATATTATCAAGTAATACAATAAAATCAATAAAAATACTACCGAAACGAAATTAAATTTAACTGCCGCTTTAGTTTTTTAAGAATAAGTTCTTATTATAATATTGTAACGAACGCAGACTATAATCTGAGAAATGTTCTATTTTTTGGAAGAACGGGGTCTTCTGCTACAGGTAATCTGCTTGCCTGCTAGAAGGCCTCAACCTCAACGTGTAAAATGATACAGTTGTATCATAAATGATTATTATTATTAAGTGAGGAAGAGAAAGTATATATTACCGTGTTGAAGACAAAATAGGTATTTAATTATGCTAGCGTCATAGGTTTTTATACAGAATAAATAAATTGTACAGTCACCAGCATTAATATCTGCCGCAACAGAGCGTGCAAAAATATCTGACACGTCCTTCCGGCCCTAGAAATAGGGTCGTATCAGATATTCATGCACGCTTGTTGTGTCAGATATTGGTGCTGGTGACTGTACGGCGTTTCTTAATCCAGAAATTTTATTTGTGTAGTAAGACTTATCTTGGTGTTACATTTAAAGGGTTTTAGATCAGGAAGTACCCTGAAGGTTTTGATCACTGAGTCAGAGTAAAATAAACTAATTTCAGGAATTAATATTTGTCTACAGTATACGTAGGTATGTATACTGTAGTCAAATATTAGGCAAAAACTGCCGAGCCACTTTTTGATAACCCAGCAACTTTGCCCTAGTAAAACTAGGATGACTCCACAGTAAAGTTCAGAATTGGTGTGTATTTAATAATATTAGGGAGCGTAGTCACGAATGAAACTCACGTATTTCGAGACTGTTCTTTATTTTGTACGGTAGACATAACTCCAGAAACAATCTACCCTCATATACAGCAAGAATAAAAACCAAGCTTCTATCATTATGTATTTTAGGGAAAAGTGGCTAGGTTATCAAAAAGTGGCTCTGCAGGGCATGCGTAATATACCCAATGCTGTGTTGCTTAGTTATGTGCAACATTGGCCTAACACACTACCATCATCATCTTTCAACAATTTCACCAATCATATTCTCTCAATAGCTTAATGATATGTCCAAATAAATACTTGTCTATCTCTTTACTCCAAGTGAAGTCAGTGTGGCTCCACTCTTTTTTTTCTATTGGTTTCATATACACAACATTAGGCAGTACTCTTGCGAGATGTGCAACATTGTTTGGTGTAGCTACTAAATCACTTTCCCCATACATCAACGCTAGTTTAGCAGTAACTTTCGGTAAATCATATTCCGGAGGTTCTGATGTTCCATAAAGAAGCATATTCTTTTCAACATCGTAATCATATTGAGCAAATTTTCCAGAGAGAGCCACTTGATTGTAATGCTTTAAAGTTTTCTTTGAAACTCCTGCTGGGTGCTGACCTATTATTATAGGTAAAAACTCTGGTTCAATACCGTCTAGACCATCACCACTGAACCAAGAGTTTATTCCTTCTCTGCAAAAGTCTTCCGTTACGAACCCTCCTGTACACATCAATTGCAGAAGATTTTTTTCTATTGAATTTTCCGCAAACAGCTCATTGATTCCAAGAAAATCTAATAATTTAAAAATAACCTGACCTGCATTTACTAACTGTGTAAATCCTGGTCCAACTTTGTTCAGGTAAGCAACTGCACCTAAACCGATATTTAAATTAATTTTATCATTATATTCAGGTTTTGTAGATAATAAAACAAGCAATGACGTTACGGCTTGCGAGTGTCCTATTGCATTCAATTTTGTTTCTCTTGTTTCTTTCAATACACGGTCTATCATAGCTCGCCAGTCATAAAGACCCATTTCGTGCCAGCTAAAATTCCAAAATTGGTCGTCTTCATCTGGATTAAGACTAACGTGCTTTCTTCCATATTTATTACCTCGTATGTTACCGTACCAGACGTCATATCCCTCAATTGCCAATGCTGCTACTAAAGATTTCTTGCCTCTTAAAAACCAAGTGTTAGATGAACCACCCATCCCATGCACTACAAGTACAGGCTTCTTCTTTCCTGGTATACGAAATATTGTTATCAAATAACCGTCTTCAGTTTCCACTTCTATTTCTTCGGCGCGAAAGCCATATTTACGAGCAAATTCAGTAAAGTTCAATCGTCCATCTTCAGGAATTTTTCTCTCACTAACTGTCACTTCACTTGTTATAGTTTCAACAGAATCGGATGCAATTATTTGAAGTAAAATAAATAAAACAATCACTATCATTTTACAGATTTATTATTTTAATTATATTAAAAAAAGGTGTTATTTCAGTTAAATTACCTTTGTTAATGGCACAGGTTTCAAAAAGATAATGCACATTGTTATTCTCATTGACGTCATTCGTTGTTATTTATACAGGTGTCACTAGATATTTGTTCCTACTTCAAATTAAAATGCGACAAGTATGTGACTTGCCATTTCCCGCAACTTTGTTTACGGCCCGCTTACTACTGTTGCTAAGCAATTATGGATTATATCTTTTGGTCCCTACTTTTGTTGTGTTCTTCTTTGCTTAAAATTTGAAGTAGGGACAAATATCTAGTGACACCTGTGCGCGGTTTTTGGATGAAATTGTATATATAAAACTGGATCTTGGGAGTAGGATATAGGCTACTTTTTATTCCAATAACCGTACGTCCGTAGGCCGTTTAACATCTCGTAGTATATTGAACAGTTGCGATATTCTAAGGAGGAGCTCTGGATGACTTCAAAACGCGTCAGTGTAGTTAAAAGGTGGTGATAGTTGGGTTTATGTGATTTCTGTGTGTTCGTACAGTGTGGTGGTGGAGGAACTGCATGAACGCACATTTCTTGCAACGTAGCTATCATAACACACACACACACACACACACACACACACACACACACACACACACACACTTTATTTAGGTTTAAGTTTTGTTTAGTTATAGTCTTAGTAATATTTTTTTTCTTGGAAGAGCGAGGCCTCCTAACACAAGTTCCAACTTAATGGGAGGCCTCAACCTTTTATGCAAAACATTCTGTTAAATGCAAATAAAGTTTTTTTTTTTTTTTATAAGGTCGCGGGTGATCAAAGTTTTTTTGCCTCTTTTGTTAGGGACCTCCGCAAAGTAACGCCTGATTCAATAAACTATTGAATCATTTTTAGGTAAATCAACCAATTCATTAGTAAATACGTTAGTTAGTTAGTTAATTACGTTATCGTGCGATAAAACGTTATTGCGACGAAACATTGTTTGTGGCAATAATACTTATTATGTATATTATATTGAATGTACCATCTGTGAATATTACGTTTCGACAAATTGGTATTTATTCCTTGACAGGTAAATAAGTTGTTTCGTTACGCAATAATTTGAAACAAATTTGAAATGATTGACCATGAAAAGTTGTTCGCTTATATAATAAACCGGTCAAGAGCGAGTCGTAGTCATACATGAACAGTTCCATCCCCCGTACAATGTTTTAAAAAAATACTCCATTTAATTTAGAATTATAAACCACAACAACAATATATTGCTGCTCGTGAACTGTAATCTCTTTACAATTTGTACTAGAGTAACAATTGACGACACGCAAATATAGTGACATTAAAACAATTTTATTTTGCGGCTCCCAGACTATTGTACTGTACTATTTGCTAGGTAAGAAATAGTTGACGAGACGCAATATAATGATGTTGTGGTTTTCAATTCTAAATTAAATGAAGTATAGTTAAGTAAAAAAACAAAATACTCAGATAGATAACTAGTCAATGCCATTATTAAGATAGAGTTAAAAATGCTGTGTTTCTTATATGATTTTTAACTTTATTTTATTTTTAGTGTTTTTTTTTGTTCTAGCGGCCACAGTGTAAAAGTTATTAAGGTTAAAGAGATAGAGCACTGTGACAGACGGACGGATGGATGGACAGACAGACAGCAGAGTCTCAGTAATAGGGTTCCGTTGGCACCCTAAAAAGTAATGCATTCATGATTATTAATATTGTTATATTTAAATTGTATGGATCTTTGGATCTCAAATAAAAGATTATTGGGCATTTATTCGACCGTTTCAACCGCCTCATTTATCTGGTCACATTCTTTAAGAAATAGCTGTAGATTTTGATGGGGGTTTCGGTTATAAATTCGAGTTCCTGTACGTCTACCATATAACTAGAATCTGCATTAGAATCTTCTGCTATTTCTTAAAAAATGTGACCAGATAAATAGGTTGAAAACGCTCGAAAAAATGCCCTATTATTATTACGTGATTACAAAAAAAAACGTATGAAATTCGTGGAATAGTTTTCGGCGACATGAAAATCGATGTATGAAATTTCGATAAAATGATGGAGACACCTTTCCGTAAGCACTGGTAATAGAAAAAAAGTGACATGTCAAAGAGCTGTTTGCGGAGTACATACTGAATAAACGTTTTGATTTTAATTTTGAACTGCAGACCTAATAAGTTCGTGCGAGCAAAGCCACGAGACAAGACTAGTTTGTAAGTAAACACAAATTGGCGTAAAGAAGGATAGTCGGTGTGTCCGGGTCGACAAAGTGCTGATCGAGTACTCCCCGGACTGAGTGAGGTCGCTATTGAAGAACCGTTGTATAGCTACGGACATGAGACCGTTTCCTTATTTATTTTATGCGCGGTTTCAAAGCGGGTATAGTATTGCGTAAATCTAAGGCAGATTATGTTAGGATGAGCTTGGAGAAAAAGGCCACCATTACCGAAGAAGTATCCTAGTAGAATTGGAAGTACCACACCCCTGTAAGCTATAAGCGTGAAGTACTTTTTCAGTTGCTTGCCACAGGCTGCCACTCACTAAAAATTGGTGTGTGGCAGCATGTGGTAAGCAACTGATTAAGTACTCTATGTCTATTACTAAAAAAGGATAATAATCGGTGTGTCCGGGTCGACAAAGTGCTGATGGAGGAATTTTCAAATAACATTTAGCCAACTTTTATATTTCAAAGTTTTACTTCAACAAACTGTTATGTTAGCGAGCGCTATTAAGCATTTCACTTGTTTATTGAAAGTCATATCAGCTGCATATTTTTTTGCGTAACCTTGAGCTTGAACTTGTATGGAACAAACATAAAACACATTCTTAATTCCTTCATAGTATAATTTTAGGTTAGGTTAGGTTAGAACTGCGTCCCCTTAGAAGGTAAATGGCTGGCAGAACAGTAGGTTAGGTTAGAATTGCAACCCGTTAGAAGATAAACGGCTGGCTGAACAGTAGGTTAGGCTAGGTTAGAACTGCGACCCCTTACAAAATAAACGGCTGACAGAACAGTAGGTTAGGTTAGGTTAGAACTGCGACCCCTTAGAAGATAAAAGGCTGACAGAACAGTAGGTTAGGATAGGTTAGAACTGCGACCCATTAGAAGACAAACGGCTGACAGAACAGTAGGTTAGGTTAGGTTAGAACTGCGACCCCTTACAAAATAAACGTCTGACAGAACATTCACTATCAACGATTACTCGAGAATAAAATACTATTTTGAGCCACAAAGCATGTAAACAAAAGTAATTCCCTCTGAATTTAGCTGTATGGTGCATCACCCTACCCATTTAATGAAATAAAATCATACTGCGATTTGAACCTTGCATTCTGACAAACTAGGTTAGATTTTATAATGCCATTCAATATGTTGCTAAATAACGGTATGCCAATCATAAATGACGTCTTAAAAAAAACCATGTAATAATTTGCATAACAATAATAAATTTATCAAAACATTAGTTGGGAAATGAAATCAGTGCGAACATTTCGCCCTAGTAAAAATATGGGATAAAAAGTTTAGGAAGCAATAATTTGTGAAATAATTTTCGCCGAAACATTAGTAAACCGAACAAAAACACTTTTCCCTTATTTATAGGGCCAATGTAAACGTTATCTAGTCCCGCGTAGCTTCCCACGTTTGGTTGGATCACCTAGAACGATGGTAAACAATGTTTCAGCCTTGGTTTCAGCTCACCGACGTCATTGTAGTTATTTCGTATGTTAGTATAAGATTACTACACAGAATCAGAAACGTGCATAAAACATTACATTAGAAACAAACGTACAGAAGCAATGTAAACGTATCCCATAATAACTATAAATTAAAAAAATTAAAAACCTCCAACCCCCTATATTTGAAAATAAAGTAAATGCCCATTATTTATGCTTCTAAGATCCTTTCCACAGCTAGAAAAAACGCTGGTAACTTTGAAATGGCTGAACCAATTTTGATGAAACATGTCTAAGAGCTCTGTAAAAAGTTATGCGTGGATGACCGAGGAGGTATTCAAGGCGACGCTATATACTTTTTTTATGTATGAATATAAAAAAAATTTAATACGCGTTGACTTGAGAACCTCCTCTGTTTTTTTCTTCGGTTGAAACAATGCATTAGGAACATTTGGTCTAATCATAAATCGATTGTGCGAAATCGGGGGCAAAAGCTAGTGTTGGTTAAAATTGGAAAGGCAACGAAGACGACTGCATATTCGGCGATACTGAAACGAATTCTGATAAACGTCTCGTCCCTTATAGAAATGAATAGTGCAATTACGAGGATTTATCGTTATAGCATTAGTAACGTAAGCTAAGCACGATAATAGTGTTACGAGGGGGCGGGGGATGATGCAGATGTGTGGGTTGTGTAAGATCATTTCTCAAAAACTCTGCAAATGCAATTTTGGACTCAGAATTGAATAAAAATTTACAGGTACCTAAGTAACGTGAACACAACTGAGCCTAACTAACACAGCCTCCCAAAAAGATAGAAAATTATGACTTTGATTTTTGATGTTTAAGTAAACTACTATAAATTGGCATGATTTTAAGTCCCAGATGTATGCTTGTCTATTCTTCATCATTTCAGCCGAAAGACGTCCACTGCTGAACATAGGCCTCCCCCAAGGCTCGCCAAACAGTTTCTTCAACCTTAACCATTTCGTCGCTCTATTTTGGAGTCCTACCTACACTGCGTCTTCCGGGCCGTAGACGCCACTCGAGAATCTATCGAGAAGAGGTCAATCAACGAATCCGACTCGGCTGGGCAGCGTTCGGGAAGCTTCGCAATATCTTGTCATCCAATATACCGCAATGTCTCAAGTCAAAATTCTTTGACCAGTGTGTGTTGCCAGTGATGACTTATGGCATTGAGACGTGGCCGCTAACGATGGGCCTCGTAAGAAAACTCAAAGTGTCTAAGTATTTATTCTTAATTGAACACAATTGTTCTACATTTCCAACCTGGTTTACACTCGCGTAAAAGTGGCGAGACGAACTGCGAGACGAGGCACGAGACGAGAGTGTGAATAGGCTCGCCTCGCGCCTCGTCTCGTGATTTTCAGGCTCGCGTCCGGAGCGAGACGACGAGACGAAGCACGAGACGAGGTAACGAGGCGAGAGTGTAAATCAGGTATGAGTGAGTGACTAGCTTTCAAAAACGGTACAATCACGTTCAGTTTTCGCCACATGGCAACAACCCTAAAATCGGCTGAATTTTTAACGTGCTTCGATCGGCCATCTGGTGATTGAAATAAAGCCATACACAGAGCTAAACATAGAGTACCCGGGGGAAATCAGAGGGCACGACAAATCTTCCTTCTGATCGCATAAAAATACCTCCGGCCTGAAATAAATTCCGTTTATTGCGACCGGCCAGTGACATGTGCGTATTGTTTAAACTACGCAACGTTAGATACGTCCAGTCTAAAATAGTGGAAGCATTATGTGATCTAGTGGTGTCACGTGCTGTGAGCGAAAATGGCCCAATCCAAAAATTCGCGTTAATTATATGAAAAGATCTCTAAAATCATATTTAATAGCGTGGACGATTGAAAACAGCTCTTTTGTTGTAAGAAAAGTACAGAATGAGATCATTAGTACTTGTACTTGTCACGTACTTTTATAGATAAAATACGTACATTTTTTTTCACCCGACTGCCGAAGCAGCGAGCGCATGTATTTATGTATCATTATTTGGCACGCCCAGCAGCCTGAATTGCTCAATGGATTTTGAAGTGTGAGGTTTCATTAGATTCGTCTCAGTTCCGAGAGTGACATAGGGTATATATTTTCCTGGAATTCACATGGGAGCGAGAATTATACATTCGGGTTTTTTTCATAGCTAGTATTGAAATTAAAATTAATATTTTTAGTTTTTGAAGCATTTCTGAAGTTTTTTTTTATTGACCTAATTTAAATTCTATAAAGTTATTTTCATCTCTAGGTGGCTTTAGAAAAACATCAAGAAAAATGTGTAAAATAATATAACAGGAATATTACTTGGTAATAACTTTTGCCATTTATATTTAGGTTTCGGCATTCACCCTGAGGCTAATGTCGCGGTCTATTCCACTTTCTCCTATACATTACACAATGTTACTAAGGTTTTTTTTTTCTTTTCATAAATTTGACAAAGTATGTATTTAATAAACAAATATGTTACTAATTACTATATGTGTGGGAACCGACCTGTGCAGGCGATCGGAGCAAAACCAAAAATCAATTCTTTCGAGTGACATCGTACGGTAAACCGGTAGTTACACCGACGCAGGTAATCTCTCCGGCAAACCGTAACGTACTGTACGTAACTTTAGTGGTTTGACCTATGTCGTCTCAGAGGCTCATGTATTCAAGCACTTGCACCTCTGAGTTTTTCGGAATTCACGTGCGAAATGACTTTTGAAATTGACCATGAGAAATTCCGTCAGGCGCACCTAAAAATTTTTTTCGTTTTCAAAACAAATTACGTTCGTTGGGTATGTGTACTGGGATAAAAACAAATGATAACAATCATTCCTATACCTACTGAAAGATTTTAGGCCGGCAACACACCAGCATGCAGCAGTCAGAACTCATGCCTGTGTGATGGTTTTCATGTAAAGAAAGACGTCAAAAATCTAAAATTTAGTTCACATTCCTTTAGGAACCGATATTGTGGCGTTTGCGCTTTGCATGCTATTATTAAGCGCAATATTTTTTGTTGTCCTTATCACGTTACTTATTAGTGAATTAATATGTATAGTGTAATCCTTTAGTTTATGAAGTAGAATAACTGCAATAAGTTATCTTTTGAGAGGCAATCTAACCAATGAACTAGCGGAGATTTCTCTTTTAAAAGGCTATTGGACGTCTCGAAGGCGGGCAAAGGCAAAAGAAAAAACCGGCCAAGTGCGAGTCGGACAAGCGCACGAAGGGTTCCGTACAATTATCTATAAAAATCACGTTTGTTGTATGGGAGCCCCCCTTAAATATATTTTTTATTTTAATTTAATGATTTATTTTTAAAGTTAATACATAATTAAATATTCTGTGAATATTTCAAGCTTCTACCTTTTGCCGCTATCAATATCGAGCAAAAACGAGTAAAAAAAATCACGTTTGTTGTATGGGAGCCCCCTTAAATATTTATTTTATTCCATTATTTAGTATTTGTTATTATAGCGGCAACCGAAATACATCATCTGTGAAAATTTCAACTCTCTAGCTATCACGGTTCTCGAGATACAGCCTGGTGACAGACGGACGGACGGACGGACAGCGGAGCCTCAGTAATAGGGTTTCCGTTTTTACCTTTTGGGTACGGCACCCTAAAAATTATAAGATTTTGCGAAGGACAGAAACGGATGGAAAGAAAAAGGGATCGGAGACTAACCTAGGGAAATGAATACATGGCTTTTAAGCCAGATAAACGCTTTTTTCTCGTACCATTTCTATCATCTCATCATTAATTCCGTGAGCAAGTTGTAAAAAAATAAAAAAATTGAGATGGTAGAGTCGGGTGCGGCCCGAATCAATAATTATATTTGTTCAGCTCCGACAATATTTACTTACTGACGTAATTTCTGAATTTTTGCTCTCACAAACTTAATAGGATTCTTCATAAATAACTTTTCCCTAGTTAATAACAGCGGGAAATTTATTTATTAGAAAAGTTTCATCTGCTAAGAGTTTAAGTTTGTTTAAAATTAATTTATTTTCACAGTAACTATTTCGGGTGTAACGTTGTCTTCAGACCTATTTTATTTATATAATAAAATAAAGTTCGTCGGGTGAAACCCTGAGTAATAAAATGACTAAAAAAAATAAAATGGCCTCCTGAGAAGAGAATCCAAAGTCAAAGTCAGCATTTGGGGATGTCTATTTTTTGCAATGTATAGTAAATCGAAAACCATTTCGAGATAAATGCTTTTTAACTCTTATTCTGTAGTTATTCAATTTTAAAATTATGTAATGAATTGGCAAATAAGCCTTTATTTGACATTGGTGTACCTAAATTGCGTGACCGGTCCAAGTCGTACTTTATTCTGTGTGGTTAGAATTCATCACAATTTACGCGTGGATTATACTACGGAGTTTATTATTATTATTAACAACCGCTTTAGCCTAGCTGGTAGTGACCCTGCCTACGAAGCAAGAGGTCCTGGGTTCGAATCCCGGTAAGGGCATTTATTTGTGTGATGAGCACGAATATTTGTTCCTGAGTTATGGATGTTTTCTATGTATTTAAGTATGTATTTATCTATATAAGTATGTTTATCGTCGTCTAGTACCCATAGTACAAGCTTTGCTTAGTTTGGGACTAGGTCGATTAGTGTAAGATTGTCCTCTAATATTTATTTTTTATTATTTTATTATTTATTTAAAATATGGCTTCTGTCCCATTACAGGACAATTTCGCCACTGTCAAAGTAAGCTCTCTCTCTTTGGGAGCGACGTTGTACGGTGATTGTAGTTTTTGCAACTTGATAGTAAAATTCCAGAAACCACGTGGAGACAACTTACGCATTAAAAAATGTCAGACACGAGAGCAATATAGAATTTTGTGATCACTGTTAATTAAGTTTAATCGCCGTATAAAACACTATCAAAATTATACTTCAACTAGCCAAAGAAACAGAAATACCAAAATTATATACTTTCTACATCCACCATGTTCGAATGCTACAAATCGAATCCTACTACGGAGTTTGATTTGGACCCGCTGTCTGACATCTAGCACTTTGACAGCGCCAGTAAAGTGACACTAGTTACAGTGTACCACTACGCAAAAAATAATTAAAAGGGTTGCCTTATCGTACGCATTTAGATAGTTTTAGAAATTTGGCAGTGTGGGAGCCCTCATTTATAATCTGACGTCATCAACCAAAATAGTTCCAATAATTAAATTTTGAAAAAAGTAGGGAACTAAATGACAAAATAATAAAATTAGTTTCTTATAATTGACTTTTCTATACACAAAAAAATATAAAAACCACTGGTAGTTTTTTTAGACATCCCAATTGAAGCTCTTATGAACTTTTTCTTCGTCGTCCTCTTCACGTGCCATCTTCTACCGGAGGTCGGCTATCATTAGTGCTATCCTTATCTTTGACACAGCAGCTCAGAACAAGGATCTTGTGCTAAGGTTGAACCACGTCCGGAGATTTTTAAGCCAAGAAGTACGCCTTCTACCGGGTGGTCACTTTCCCTGGATTTTCCCTTGCATAATGAGTTGGAGTAGGTCATTTTTTTATAAAGCCTCCAAACGGTTGTTCATATAAAGTTATGAACTTTACTTAGACTAGGACGTAACAAACTACATGCACAATCACCCTATATAATTCCGTCCCTTTACAATGGAACAAATCACACCTATCGGCAACAAGATTCAGCGTGCTTATCGCACAGCTCAGGGGTGCGTTCCGAAGCAGGTTGGTCCGGGCGAGCGGCTCCGCCAGCAGGCGCGGCATCCGCCGCCGCGCTGCGTACCCGTCGGGCACTCGCAGGCTCAGCTGCTGGAGTATGCATGAATTGCATACTTCCCCCCTCAGTACTTTGACGACATACCCAGCCAGGGTCACTTGTCTACGTACTTCTAATTTGTTGTACCCCACCATGCCAAGCACAAACAATGTAGGGTACATCAACGGGTAGAAAGGATACACTCCATAAAGTTTCCAGTACAAATACCGAGTAAACTTATTCTGTATCCTCTCTAGCATATGCTTGTACTTGCTTTCCTGTGGAGCCCATATTGCCGCATTGTATTCCATCTGACTTCGTACCAGAGCATTGTACAGAGCTGCAGTTGCTTTGATATTCTTAAATCCCGCCGCTTGCCGAAGCACGAAGCCAAGAACCCTGTATGCTTTTTTGCACGACATACATTACTTTTTTTATGACGACAAAGGGGACCGGGAGAGGTGTGAGCGGAGAGCGCGCTTCGTGTGCCTGCCGCCCGCACCTCTCTCGGCCCCCTTTGTCGTCTACCCCCGCGCCTCTGTACCGCGCGTGTGAGGACACATTTAGGCCCATACTACACGGGCGGTTTCCCGCTCGACGGAGCTGCGCAGTGTAGTATGCAGCATACAACTTCCATATAAAATTGTGTCTAGTGGCGGTTCAGAAGCGGTTTCCCGCGGCGGGAGAACCGCCCGTGTAGTATGGGCCTTAAGCGGTTTGGCTATAACTCCAATTAAGTACCTACATCAGAGCGCGCCCGAGCAATGCATTCGAATAACTTGATCAATTGGATATCTATATAAATACTACACCATATAAAAACAAATTCAGATTTCGCTAAGCAACCGTTTGTTCTAATATAATAAAAACAAAAACTTTCTTCATCCCCACAAACATTATAGCTATTTCTGTTTCAGTGAACTTATTATTATAATTTAATCATATTTCTCGAGGAAAACCTAGCACTTAAGAGAAATAGTGAAACAAACATTTTAATACCCTAGTTTAATTCAAAACAGCTCCTTGCAATTCAAAATGCAAATAAAATTATCGCAGAATTTTCTCCGTGGCGCCACTCCAATTTTACTTAACTGCTTCTAGTATTTACTCTAAGTAAAATACCAAGTATTTCCTGGGTAACTAGTATTAGTAAGGGAGGCCAGATAGTTTTTCTTGAGTCCCCTGAGATCTAAAGAAATAATATTAGGGAGAAAATCTCATACAAATCGACCTAGTCCTAAACTAAGCAAAGCTTGTACTATGGGTACTAGACGACGATAAACATACCTACACTAATACTTAAATATATACATAGAAAACATCCATGACTCAGGAACAAATATTCGTGCTCATCACACAAATAAATGCCCTTACCGGGATTTGAACCCAGGACCTCTTGCTTCATAGGCAGGGTCACTACCAACTACGCTAAAGAGGTCGTTAAATAAAAATTATGGGTTAGATAAAAGAAAAGAACAGTTAGTTGTCAATTTGTAAACCTTTTGAACGCCACGCATCGTTTTTGTTAGGAACAAAAAATTGATTCTTATGCGGCTGCGGGTAGGTTTAATTTTGTATTACCGTACTGTCGTCTATAGCCGACGCTGGCGTTCAAAAGGTACACCAACTTAAGTTTTCCTTAGAAGGTTTCGCTCTGTCTTTTTCCTTGCATATCATTTAAACCGTAAAAAATAAAGTTAAAAATGTACGGAGTTTCCATGCAAGATACGTTTTCTTCGGTGTGTTAATTGTAATAATGGCAATCAAAAGTAGTTAAAAAAATTGGTCGTCTAAAATCGGTAGATAAAAATATTACTCGTAACTAATGTAGTTTCCTTTGTGTCTGACACTGATACTGTTACTATATTAACAGCCGTCAAATCTAAGTACAAGCTGAAATTAACTTGAAGTATTTATTTAACTTGTAAGCTAAATAATATTTAAGGTAAATAAATAGTATGACAAATTTCTAATCCAAGATGGCCGCCACAGCAAAATGGCGATTTTTTTTTTCAATAATGATGTAAGGTATTTTCGGCGTAAAATGGAATTATTGTTAGCTGTGGTAGCTTAGAAATCTTACACTTAAAATGGGTATTTACTTTAATACTTAAAAAAATGTAACTTAAGTAGTAATCTATGAAAGTTAGGACCCGCGAGGAGTTTAAAAAGAATGAAATAAAAATAAAATGAAAAAAAAATAAGTAACCCCCAACAAAAACAAAACTCTAAAAAGCAAAAAATTAATTTAATTTAATTTATTAATCTAATTCCTTTAAACGAGCAATTCTTGTATATATGTATATATATATATATATATATATATATAATCAGGATCTCGGAAACGGCTCCAACGATTTCGATGAAATTTGGTATGTGGGGGTTTTCGGGGATGAAAAACTGATCTAGCTATGTTTCATTTTCAGAAAATCGCTTTTACTCGTGTTTTCCGGCTATTTTTGTTTGCATTAGAATATAAAGCTAAATTTCGCCGACTTCGAGCAGATCATAATGGCACATTAGAAATCGGGTGGTCGCGGATTCAGCCGACCTCGGTTCGATACCACGTTTTTTTTCAAGATTTTTAGTTTTTTTTTAAGTTTATTTTTTTATGAGAAAACGTCAAGTTTCTTCTTTTGTGAGAAAAAGTTACTTTTTTGTGAGAAAAAGTTATTTTTTTGCGAGAAAAAGATACTTTTTTGTTAGAAAAAGTATTATAGGGAACGTGCAGTAACTATAGGTGGCAGCACTAATGCGACAGAAGAGACACTATGCGGACAGTAAAACAAACTTATCAAGGTAAAACATTCAAATTGATGGCACCCTTATGGCACCAGTTGGCAGCACCGTCTATGTGCACGTTCCCTATTGGGAGCACAGAACAGGAAAAGCCGGTTGTCTGTAAAGTCGGTTTACGGACGATAGTTTAACGTGACTCACCCCCCCCCCCCCCCACCCCCTCCGGTGTTTTTGTCAAATATCTTGAAAACGGTGCATCCTACGGCAAAATCAATGAAATTTTCATCCCCCCTTTAATACCCCCGCGCTCCCTCCCCCCCACCCCTCCGGTGTATATAATCAGGATCTCGGAAACGGTTCCAACGATTTCGATGAAATTTGGTATTTGGGGGTTTTCGGGGATGAAAAATTGATCTATCTTGGTCTTATCTCTGGGAAAACGCTTGGTACCGAGTTTCTGCCCGAGCAGATCTCGGTCGCCCAGGTACTAATTTTTATTTGTAGAACCTTTTGCATCCGCAATCGCAATTAGCCGATCTTTAGCTGCTTGAGTTTACTAAAATCCTTCCAGCTCCTAGACTACGGGTGTAATCCAACCATAAGATAGCATCACCTGGTCTACGTTTGTAATACGTTCCGTAAATAATGAACCATTAATTTGGCGGGGGAGTATCTCGCGTAAAATGGTATAAAATGTGGTCGTTAAAGCGTTTTACACTTGCTTGCACGTGGGTAATTTTATTAACCGATCAAAGGAGAAAAATGAGGGTGTAATGTTGATGGTTCAAGCACTTACAGCAAGTATTTCATCATCATTTCAGCCGTAGGACGTCCACTGCTAGACCTATGGCCTATGCCTTTGGAAGCGACTTGCATCCACCTTAAACCTGCGGCCTTTACCAAATCGTTCGTCCATCTTGTTGGTGGACGTCCCACACAGCAGCAAGTATTTGACTAAAGATTATTTTCTTTTGCAGATGAATTTCGAAAAACTAAGAAAGCTCAAAGTCACTCAGAGAGCCGATGGAGAGGGCTATGCTCGGAGTTTCTCTGTGGGATTGCATTAGAAATGATGATCGCGTTGGATGCGGATGGCGCGGGACCGATCTGTTGTTCCTATGTTCAGCAGTGGACGTCTTTCGGGTGAAATGATGATGATGATGATGATGAAGACATGCAAGCCCGACCCACGGTCCTCTGCTTGAAAGGCTTTAGGTCAAACCACTAGGCCACGAAGGTTTTATATTCTTCTTAATTTTAATTGTTTTATTTGACTTTATCGACTGGATAATTTCATAATTACGGATAATAACCCAGAGTTTCGTACAAAAGGGCTTCGTTAGCCATTACAATGTACGGTTATGATTAAAATGGAAACGGACTTTATTTAATCGAATCTAACCGCCTCATTCTGAGTCCGCAATTATCTCTAATGGATCCTAAACTCGTGCGATTTTCAAACGACTTCAAATGGTGATTTGAAAGTTTTTCAATTACTAGGGCGTCGCTGTCAGTCTGTTTGCCACATGGCTGTGTCTTTTGATTTTTAATATACACACCTAAGCTATAGGTAACGCCACAAGAGTTGAGGCGAATGATTACACACACAGCTACAACATAAAGTACTGATTGCAAAAAAAGTAGTGAATGAATGAAATGAGTGAGCAAATGAAAATGTGATTTACCTATATGATCTTATGATGAAATACCTACGCAATACTATGCATATTATAATTTTAAACTAAATCACGTAATAGGGTGAACCCTTTTAATGCAAATGTCATGTTGACATTCCATACATCTGCCAAATAAATAATAATAATATGATTAATTATTTGATTGATTATTTGACATAATAATCATCGTTAAATTGGTTGTGAACAGGTTCCACCCTGGTACGCGATTCAGTTTCCTTGACTGTATACTTTATTTAATTTAGAATTGAAAAACAGAACATCATTATATTGCGGCTCGTCAACTATTTCTTACCTAGCAAATAGTACAGTACAATAGTCTGGGAGCCGCAAAATAAAATTGTTTTAATGTCACTTTATTTGCGTGTTGTCAATTGTTACTCTAGTACAAATTGTAAAGAGATTACAGTTCACCAGCCGTAATATAATGTTGTTGTGGTTTATAATTCTAAATTAAATGGAGTATACATGAGGGTACATCATGGCGTCCCAAACCTACACGCGACAAACTCGCTGCGTGATCGCGGCGAATACGTCGCGTTTGCAGCGAATCTGTGGCGCGCCCATAGCGAACCATGGCTTCTACGTTCGCAAAGTGTGATATGGCTTTAACCCTTAATGAGGTAGAGGCGATTTAGCGACCACATGCACAGAGTTGGAAATTCAACCTTATCGATTTCACTATACGTCATAACTTCCATTGTAATTATTGAAAATACGACAAGCTATAAAAATATCCTTTGTCAGGTATGTATTCGATTGCTGCTTTTGTTTCTGTGGTCGTATGCTCCAGTAAATGGGGCCTTTTTAAGCAAGAGTAAGCAAAAGCAACAGACGATGACGTCAGGAGTCGAGTAGTGTCACTTGTTTGTGAAGCGCAGAGACTTCTATTACAGTATACGGCAGTAACTGTGGGTCGTACGTCTGTGTTTACATCTAGCGCTTGGGGCTTACGTTGCAATGTCTTAGGCGGTGAAACAATCTACGTAGGGTTGTCAAGTATAATAGTTGGTGTAGAATTTTTGTAGTGTAAAGGTATAAGTTGGCAGCCGACTGCACGCAGCAGCAGCAGACGACGTGTCGCTAGCTACGGAGGGAATTTCATAGAAATAAGGTATAAGTTGGCGTAGCTAGCGACACGTTGTCTGCTGCTGCTGCGTGCAGTCGGCTGCCAACTTATACCCTAAAGGTAAGGGAATAAGGTCAGTCTATAATTATGCAACTTGTACGGTCGCCCTCACAAGTCAGTGAACACTGTAGTATTTTGTCATTACAAACTTACTTTCTTACTTACTTTATTATTATTTTTATTTTCAATACATGACATAATTTCAAACTTCACAGTACAACATAACTGGTTATTGCGACAATGTACTGAGGCCGACTGTACTTGTTGTTTTTAATCAGTTGGTATTTGAATATACATCGTGTAGCGACAACCAGATAGTATAGTGGTATTTTAATAACACTAAAAAAACGAAGAAAATATTGAATTCAAATGAGAAGCTGTATAAGGGGTTGAAAGATCCGCCTTGATGCTTGAGATGGACGAATAGTGAACGTTATTAAAAAGGCAATGTTCATTCTTAAAACAGTTAATATTAGAAGTCATTGAATCAGTCGTTACTTTGCTGAAATATCTATGAATAAACTAACCCACCGAACAACTGTCAGTAGTTGTCTCCTTAATTCCTACTTAAAATTAAATAACAACTTCAAGTGCCAACCCTAATCAGCGAATCGTAGGAACGGATCCGAATGTCGACGAACTCTAGAATAAATAAGGGCGCTTGCCGTTTGTCGCGAACACAAACAAAACAGTGCAAAGGTCCTTATACAATGTTATAGTTCGGGCATTGCGATTTGTCTTGTATCTAGATGGAAAATTTTAGGGTTGCCACCTCGTTACTGCAATATGTGGAACTGTTAAAGTACGGTCGCGGAGCACGAAGAAAATCGCACAATGACCTTTACTTGGAGCCGGGTGGCCTATTGGTTTTACCTATGGTTTCTCAAGCAGAGGGTCGTGGGTTCGAGTCCGGGCTATTACATTTGTAATTTACCATTGAGCTTTACGGTGAAGGAAAACATCGTGAGGAAACCTGCATACACCTGAGAAAAAATTCAATGGTGTAAGTTCCCAATCCGCACTGGGCCCGCGTGGGAACTACGGCCGAAGCCCTCTCATTCTGAGAGGAGGCCTGTACCCTGCAGTGGGACGTATAGTATAGGCTGGGATGATGATGATGATGATTGATGATTACTACTTGTCTCTGTTGCTCTCGCGTGAATATTTGCTGTCGCATTTGTACAAATTCAAGATTGGGAGCGCAAGGGCGAATCTTTACGTGCGAGCGACACCAGACACATATTACATACAGTAAAATTACATAAAGTTTACCACTGACAGATGGTTTGCCTTCATTTCATATTCAACTTTAACGACCTACAAATAGAGTCAATTTTAGAATACTGTTACCCACGTTTGCAGATTTTGTAATAGCTACTTTATTTGTATGGTGTTAAAGTTGGAAATGAAATGAAGGCAAGCCATCTGTCAGTGGTGAACTAAAAGTAAACGTATTGTATAAGGTCATTGTACTTAACATTTCGTACTTCGCAACCGTGCTTCATTTGTTTATTAAAGGATTGGCCTGACATTATACCACACTGGGAGTTGTGGAGGTCTTGAGAAAAGACTTTAGCCCAGCAGTGAGACACTATACCAGGTTAGTAAAAAAAAAACAAAAAAAGGATAAAAAAATCACAATTATTAAAATAGAAGATGTCATTTAGGGATTTTCAGGTTCGTTTAAAGCCATGGAACAGCACACCCTCGAGCCAAGAGTCGGAGTTCAGAAAAATCTGCGAGACGAGAGTAAAATGAGCTGGCAACGCATTTTGAATTATTATGACCGTTATTTTTTACAAAAAAAATATATACGAGTACGATAGAAGATTGGCAACGTTGCCTATCATCAGTATAATTTTAGAGCAGAATTATTCAAAAATATTTATTCCTCTACACTAATTGTGAACCAAATCCACCTGACTTCACACTACATTTTTGGGTTGAAATAACCGGAGTAGGTACTAATCTGTTTTAAATCTGTTTAGTTACTTGTACTTCACTGTTAATACTTAAATCGCGTAAGTGTAAAACATTCATCATCATCATTTTAGCCAAAAGACGTCCACTGCTGAACACAGTCCTCAAACAGATCGGTCCCGTGCCATCCGCATCCATCACGATCCCGCAACATTAACCAGGTCGTCGGTCCATCTTGTTGGAGGGCTACCTATACTGCGTCTTCCGATCTGTGGATTCCACTCGAGAACCTTTGAACCTTTAGTGTAAAACATTAAATGGTACCAACTAAAGATACGAGACCGGCAGATCACCCAAACCTTTTACCGCCTTTCTGACAAAACTCATAATTATATTTCTCATAAAATTGCCAAAAAACGCGACTCGTTGCGGATTACACACGCTCTGTTGAACAAAGATTCGGGGTGGCCAGGGCTGATGAAATTTAATAACACGGGTGAGGGCGTCTGTTTGCGGCTATAATTTTTGCTCGAAAGACTTCTACGCTTAATAAATGTTATTGGTATTTTGTTTTTGGTCCTTATTAAATATTAAACCGCGGGGTCAGTGGTCCAGTTCAAGGGGTATTTTAATTACTTACGGTGAGATGGATAGCTTAGAGTTCCGTATCTCATTTCATTTCATTTATCTGCATAATCATAAAAACCGGCCAAGTGCGAGTCGGACTCGCGCACAAAGGTTCCGTTCCGTACCATCAGTATCGAGCAAAAACCAATAAAAAAATCACTTTTGTTGTATGGGAGTCCCTTTAATATTTTATTAATTCTGTTTTTTGTATTTGTTGTTATAGCGGCAACCGAAATACATCATTTGTGAAAATTTCAACTGTAGCTATCACGGTTCCTGAGATACACTTTGGTGACAGACGGACAGACGGGTGGACGGACGGACGGACAGCGAAGTCTCAGTAATAGGGCCCAAGCCCTCTCATTCGGAGAGGAGGCCTGTGCGCTGCAGTGGGACGTATATAGACTGGGACGATGTTGATGATGAACTGTCACAATCTTTTTTGAGTGAGCGAGAGGGGCCACGTAAATGCCAGTATGTCACGAAACAATCAACATAAGTGAACTAATTGATTTCGAGCTCCCATCCGTCGAGCATTCAATGATTTAAAATCATAAAGTACGGAATTGAATGTGGCTGCGACATAATCGGTTTTGGGCTGCGCAGAATCATTGGTTGTTTCGTTAATGAATTAATGAATGATTTATTTAATTAGTTGCCAATGAGGGTTTAGTAAAAGGTTAAGGTTATGTTGCTGGTCTATTTAATGGGCGGTAATACGACGATGATACGTAGTTGTTAACCAGTTGCATTTGACTGTGTCATTATTCGAGCGTTTCAACCGCCTCACCTTCGTCGAATCGCTTTTTTTTATGTTAGAGAGGCCAGACAAACGAACTAGTGGGTCACCTGATGTTAAATGAACACCACTGTCCATAGACACCCGCAGCGCTTTACACGATGCCAGTGCGTTGTCGGCCCTAAAGGAGAGGGAATAGGGGAAGGGGGAGAGGGAAGGGGTGAGGTATTGGGCCCCCGGCACTGTCACTGACCGTACGAAACGCAAGCAGGATTACTGCTGCTTCACGCCGGTGTTCTGTGAGAAGGTGGTACTGCCCCGGACGAGCCGGCCCATTCGTGATGCAGCGGCTAGCTACAACATGGCTCTACCACTACAAAAGATTTTGATGTGCTTGTAGATTTTGATGGTGTTTTCGGTTAAGTATTTATAAGAGGACCTGTACTTCTACCACATAATTAAAAACTGTATCAATATCTTTCGCCATTTCTACAACAAAGTGTCCACAAAAGTTATTCGGAACAAACGCTCGAATAAGTGACCCGTTTAAAGCTAGCTAAAATTCCTAGTAGATAACAGAACTGTCAACAAGAACTAAAGAACTAAAGTCACGGACATAGCTCGAAGAGTCGCTAGACTTAAGTGGCAGTGGGCAGAGCACATCGCCCGTAGAACTGACGGCCGATGGGGCCGAAAGGTTCTCGAGTGGCGTCCACGGACCGGAAGACGCAGTGTAGGTAGGCCTCCAACAAGATGGAGCGACGACCTGGTGAAGGTAGCGGGAACGCATTGGATGCGGATGGCGCAGGGCCGATCTGTTTGGCGAGCCTTGGGGGAGGCCTATGTTCAGCAGTGGACGTCTTTCGGCTGAATGATGATGAACAGAACTGTCCTACTAAGAGAATCCTGAGGGCGTTAGCAGATTTTCATCACACTTGCTCGTCAATGGTGTTATTCCATGCCTGTATACTATATGTCAAAGGCCTAATTTGTTCTTAAGGGAGTTATGGATTTACGTACAGTTTTTCTTCCCAAGGGAGTTCTAACTTTAGTTTTAAAATTTTCAAACAGACTAAAGAGGTTTCAAGTCAGCCAATTTATATGTTTAAAACTTAGCTATAACCCAATTTTACTACACAAAACTACTTTAAATTTATATCAAATAGTTTTGCAATAATTTTAGTAAGTATTTTTTTAACATGTTGGCACAATGTGGCCGTATGGCCATTCGAATTCTAAACACAGTTTACTTTATCTGTGGTAGATGACTTGAAAAAAATGACAATCTGTATTGGCGGGTAGCCATTATTTATTTAATTTAAGTGTTGAGACAGAATAATTTCATTTTTGGATTTTTTTTTCCTCGCAGTGTGATGAAAATCATTGTATGTATCACGGGCAGTAAGGGGATTACAAACTCGAGTCATTGAAAGCCCTCCGCCTCCGGCGTCGGGCTTCTAATAGGCTCTCGTTAGTAATCCCCTACTTACGGCCCTTGATGCACAATGTACTATTGATAGTCAGCATTGGAATCAGCCACCTTTCTTAGTTTCCAAGTGAGTGAGACGGATAACAGGTGCATTGCACATTGCAACTATATTTTTTCCTGTGCCATCCGCATCCAATAACGACGACGATGATCTGATTGGCGAGCCTTGGGGGAGACCTATGTTCAGCAGTGGACGTCTTTCGGCTGAAATTTTGATGATGATGAACTATATTTTTCAGGAATTCCTATTGAAATAAAGTAATCTGAGGTTCAAACACATTTTTTTGTTCGTGTTTGTTTTGTGGACATGGTAAAAGTTAAGAGACTACATCCTACTAATATTATAAACGAGAAAGTTTATAAGTATGGATGGATGTTTGTTACTCTTTCTCGGTAAAACGGTTTGACATATTCTGATGAAGTTTGGCACACAGATAGTTTATAATCCGGATTAACATATAGGATACTTTTTATCCCGGAAAATTGCATAGTTCCCGCGGGATAGCGATAAACGAATTCTTTGCAGATGGAGTCGCGGGCAGCAGCTCGTAGTCAATATTTTTAGTTAAGTCTTCTTCGGCGTATGGGACGCCTGGCCAGCTTCGCTAATCGCAGTCCCTAATTCTATTTCCACAGGAGTAAACTTTTGTTTCTTGTGCTGCGTATGACTGTTTTGTCCTCCTATTATTATGTTAGAAAAAACATCCTATGATGCAATGAATTATGAATAGATGTTTTCGCTGGGGGACACACTCTGAATGAGAGAAGCGTGCACCATATTTGCTAAAAGTGATTTTTTTTTTTTATGTTAATGAAGCCAGACAAACGAACAAGTGGGTCACCTGATGTTAAATGAACACCACTGTCCATAGACACTCGCAGCGCTTTACGCGATACCAGTGCGTTGTCGGCCCTGCAGAAAATTGTACACTCGCCTCTTAAAGGCACCCAGGTCGTAACTCGATGGGAAGACCCCAGCAGGAAGCTCGTTCCAGATTTTGCAAGTTCGTGGCAAAAAAGACCGCTTAAAACGCACCGTCGAAGACTGCCATTCATCAACATGATGTCGATGAAATGAACGCTTACGACGGGAGGATCTGTAATGGAACCCCACAGCTGGAATGAGGTCAAAGAGTTCCTCAGAGCATTCCCCGTTGTAGATCTTATAGAACACGCAAAGGGAGCTAACGTCTCTGCGGAGAGCAAGAGGATCGAGTTTAACGGAGAGTGAGGGGTTGCTGACAACTCGGCACGCCCTGCGCTGTATGCGATCAAGTGAAAGCAGCTGATATTGGGGTGCGCCAGCCCAGAGATGAGAGCAATACTCCATCCTTGGCCGAACCTGGGCCTTATATATCTGATTGCACTGATTGCAGATTATAACTTATAAAAAAAAAATATTATGTTAGAGTCGCACTGGGAACTACCATGCCCTATCATTCTGAGGAGGCCTGTGCCCCGTAGTGGGACATATGTAAGCTGGGATGATGATGATGATGATATGTGAGATACGTCGTATCAGATTTAAGTATGGCGGCATGACCACGGAAACAGCTGCGCGTCGCGCTCCGTGGACCGTCAATTCACAGCGCGCTGATTTATAGCTCGCAACCATTACTCCGCGCGCGAGCGGAGTTTCGTGAAATGTGCACAGCCATTTTGAAATTTGAAATCCTTGTTTCGTGACAGTTCTGCGCTTTTTGCTCGTGGCAGTCTGAAGGTTTTAGCTTAGTCAGTGTTACGTTAGCTCCTAGGTGGTGCAGTAATAAATTAAAAAATTTAAAAACCCCGTACGCAATATGGTCACTTATACCTATGTTTGAAAATAAAGTAAATGTCCATTATGCGTCTAAGATCCCTTCTGCAGCTAACTATGATAACATAGAAGCGGTTGAACCGATTTTGATGAAACATGTCACAGAACCATCGCTAATAAACCTGCTTTCAAATAAAAAAATTGCATCTAAATCGGTTCACCCGTTTAAGAAGTATGATGCCACACACACACACCACACACACACACACACACACACACACACACACACACACACACACACACACACACACACACACACACACACACACACACACACACACACACACACACACATAGCGGTCAAACTTATAACACCAATTTTGTAATTTTGTGTGTCGAGGGTTAATGAAGCAATGATGCTTGCAAGCATCGCAAGAATTTTCCAAATCAGTTCATAAATGACGGAGGTCTGAGGTAACACAAAAAAAGAACATACAACCGAATTGAGAACCTCCTCTTCTTTTTGAAGTCCCTTAAAAATGCACATAAACAGATTTTTCTTTGTTTATTTTCTGCGGACCAGAAGACGCAGTGTAGGTAGGCCTCTAAAAAGATGGAGCGACGACCTGGTTAAAGTTGCGGGATCACGTTGGATGCGAATGGCACGGGACTGATCTGTTTGGCGAGCCTTGGGAGAGGCCCATGTTCAGCAGTAGACGTCTTTCGGCTGGATGATGATGATGATGATTTTCTGCGATATTCCTACAAAATTCTATGAGCGCGACTCTTTGAACGTTTGACAAAAAAAAAAAATAATAGACGTCTCCCGTCAAATCCTTTTACACTCACAATCCAGATTGGCTGCGAATGTGCAGTCGAGGCGGCGGGTAAATCTACCAATCACGCAGCAAATATCTAGCTAAGCCGCGCACTGAGCCGCGAGCTGGCTCACGAGGGTTTGCTCACTTGGAAAATCAACAAACAAGGCTTGCCTGTTTTGAAGAACTGGTTGTCTGTAAAGTCGGTTAACGGACGATAGTTTAACGTGACAACGTCATAAGTTCATAACAAAACATTCAAAAAACAAACATGAAACCAGGCGGTCACCCATCCAAGTACTGACCGCGCCCGACGTTGCTTAACCTCGCCTCGGTGATCGGACGAGAACCGGTGTTTTGTGAAATATCTTGAAAACGGTGCATCTTACGGCAAAATCAATGAAATTTTCATCCCCCCTTTAATACCCGGGCGCTAGTACCAAGAGTACGTGTACGAGACATGTACGGGACATTGCGTCATCCTTTTACGTGCGTGCAGCCGGCGTTTATCGATTTATTAGACGATAGCAAGCGTTCGCGCGTAAAATAATACGGCCACATGTTAACACCACCAGCACCACACGCCACATGTTGGCTGTATGTTAAGCCAGTCACATTAATTTTAATTAAAGGGTGCCTTTCTACCAGAGATGTGCTATGCAGCTATGCTGCGAAGATGTGAAAGCTACGCTACGAAACTGTGTGACCGTTTCCACCAATGCTAAGCTATATAGCTGTGCGACGAAGATGCGCTTTGTCGATGAGCAACCGCGAGGCAGCTGTGCGAAGAAGATGCGCAGCTCGAGCTATCGATGTATCGACACGGCGCGCGGAGCGGCAGCGCGGTGAAAGGGGAGACGCTTGTACCGCCTCGCGACCATCCATAGCACGCATCCATGCACGCATCCAGGGCTCGCATCTTTCCATATACAGGGTTATTTGTAATTCACTAGCATCCTTTTAACCCTAAACTCCTACCACTTAAACAAATGTTTTTTGTTTTACGGCTTTTGTCATAACTTAATATTTTTGGTGTAATAACGTTTTGAAAATTTGAGATTTCCTATTATTTTTACGATACTCTGTGTATTTGTATGGGAAAAAAGTGCTTCATTTTAAAAAGTCGTAAAACTAAAAATATTTGTTTGAGTGATAGGAATTCATTAACCCTGTAAAAATCATAGCTTAGTTGAACCCGTTTCAGCCAGTGCTATGCTATGTGGACCAATGAACATGATTGGTGGATATCAGACACATCCATAGCAACGTAGCGTAGCACATCTCTGGTGGAAAGGCACCCTTAACATTTTGAGCTGTCTGTTTAGTCGTCGGAATAAAAAATACACTTTAGGATGCGCCGGTAAGTCTTTTTGTGCCACACTTCAGTGCAGATTACTGAACAGTTTCAGCGCTTGTTATGTCGAATCAAATCAATCTTTGATCGTAATTAGTGCGATTAACTTATTAAGAGCGAGGCGCGGTAGTGTGCTTAACCTGAGATAAGTGAGTTTTTAAGGTTCCGTTTCCGTACATAAAGGGGATTAGGAACTCAAGGTCCCTCAGAGGGCGATGGATGGCTATGCTCGGAGTTTCTCTGAGTGACTTCGAGCTTCCTTATGAGGCCCATCGTTAGCGGCCACGTCTCAGTGCCATAAGTCATCACGGTCACACTATACTGTCATACCATAAGCAATGTAACTTGACCGATTACGTTGAAATTTGTTTCACATTATTATTTGTGACCACAGAGTACATTATATATAAATAGGAGGATAGAGATATCACTCTATTCAACGGCACAACGCCATCTAACGCAGATTCCCGTAACTACTATTAGGAACCATACCTATAATATCAAGGACCAATAATCACACGTACCAATACCAGCCCTGCTGTGCCACTGCCCATGGGCCACTGCCACAGCTTTTTTGAAACTAGAATTTAAGCTTGTTTTCATCTATTTTTGACATGATTTGATAAATAATATCGCCATCTAGTGCAAATTGACGGAACTAAAAATAGACATTGTTGGAAGTGAAAGCACTGTGTTTGTGACCCAATACCGGCGTGTAACGTAAATTAATACCAACTACGGAAGTGGTTTTTGGGGTGGAAAATTAAAAAAAAATGTATCCTGTGTCATAATGACCTTGATGTATTATCAAGGTATACATTTTCAATTATTCTTAAGTTATATAAGAAAACAGACTGTAACACGGCAAACCTCCGTGGTGCGCAACTGGCCGCTTACAGAAAAACAAAATTCTAAATTCTGAACTATTGATTTTCTTTTGTTTTTTTTTCACGTCATTGGCTCTACAATTTGGCAAGGCTTATGCCGAAATTTGATTTCCTCAATATATAATTATAATTTATACTCGGTAATAATACTAATTTACCGAGTTGCTTGTATTTTAAAGGGCTGCCGCTATTGCAGGTACTGTAAATATTATTTGTTAAGTTCTTTCTCTGTATTTTCTTATACATAAATTGTGAAACCTAATCCAAGTCTCGTTTAGTTTTCTTTCACTGACCTAGGCACTAAAACGAGACTTGAATGGGTGCTTCAAGCAAGCAGTAAAGCAGGGTATTTCTTCCAGCCCTTCTTTTTCCGCTTCTACCTACGAACGTTCTGCTCTACTGCCTCGGAGCAGACCGCCGGTGAAGCCTGAACCGCCTATTGGACGCTCCGAGGCTACTCGAATACCCTGCCCTGCCTTCCCACCTGTCCAGAAAACCTAGGCCAGTGTTTTTTTATTATTTTATTAAAGAGCAGTGCTGACTGAAACAATTTGTACATACATATTTTATACTGTATTATATTTTATTTACCTACTACATAGTCTCTTATTTCTCCGACCGGCTAGCCGGTTACAAGATGAGAATTCACTTTTTCAACTTTCGTTAGTCCGCTAACATTTGTTTTCTTTTCATTTAGGGCCCTATTTTTATTTCCTCTGTGTTTGAAAAAAAAAGTCATGTGCTAAGTCATGACGTGCCATGCAGTGGGACGTTAATAGGATGACACCTAAGAAATAATCTTACAATACGTACCTAAAATACCGAAAAGAGAGAACAAGGGCACGGGTGTGGTGATATTTATTTAAGGAAAAGTGAAACAGCTATCCTAATATTAGGAACATTTTACTCGTCATTTTGCCCACTTTATTTCATACAAAAATATACTAAAGTGTCGTAGGTGGACGGCTCACCTACGCTTCCTAACTTGCCCTAAGAAATAGCTAGTTTGGCAAGTTGGAAAAGCGATTAAGTGAAAAGCTGAGTACTTTTACAGAGTTGATCTTTTAGGGTACCGTATGGAGCCAGTGGGACTTTAACACTAAGAATTCGCTGTTATTGCGACCTTATGCAATATGGCTAGTACGTCGTTTGGAAGGTCGCAGGAGTCTGATGGATGCGAGAGGTACGTCACCTACATCAGCCTATGCTCGTCCACTGCTGGACGTAGGCCTCACCCATGGCACGCCACTGAACACGATCCTCAGCCACACTAATCCAGCTCTTGCCAGCCGCCTTACGAAGATCATCGCTCCACCGAGTCTGAGGACGGCCTACGCTACGTTTGCTGATCCGTGGTCTCCACTCAAAAACTCGCCTACCCCAACGGTTCTTCGGGTTATAAGGCCGGCCCATTGCCACTTCAGCGTGCTAATGCAGTGGGCTATGTCGATAACTTTGGTTCTCTGTCGGATCACTTCGTTACGAATTCGATCTTTTAGAGAAACTCCGAGCATAGCCCTTTCCATAGCACGTTGAGCAACTTTAAATTTGTGGACCAGCCGTAAAGTGAGTGTCCATGTTTCGGCACCGTATGTCATGACGGGTAAGACGCTTCTTCGGGTTAGGTATATGGCCGGCCGAACTTGGCGCAGTTTCCCATACGCTGACCAGCCCAGCCGTATTCTTCTGTTAGCGAGAGGTACATGAGTTACATGACTGGTCATTGTAGTTTAAGATGTTGGTGTTCGAATATTGTAACATGTGCAAATGTCGGTGAATAAAATCAAATCAAATGACACAAATATAGTACTTAACTAGCTTTTGCCCGCGACTCCGTCCGCGTGGAATTAGTAATTTGGGCAGCTTATTTTTTTTATCCAATTTGCTTTTTCATCAATTATGGCTCTCCTTAGTTCCTCGATATAAAAAAAATTTCTGAGATTAGCGCGCACAAACGCACAGACAAACAGACAAACAGATAAACAGACAATAATTCTAAAAAACATTGTTTTGGGTTCTATTGCGCTAGTAAATAGCCCTAGTGACAGTTTTTCTCAAATATCTTCAATGTACAGACACCGACTTGTTACAGATTTATTATATGGCTTATAATATCAATTAAAATATAATAACACATAATGTCATAAAACTACGACTGAACTTTATTTTTATCATTTTCTTCATGATCGAGGCTTAAATATCTGAAATCACCCTAACAAAACAAAAGAATCGAGTTACTTCCGAACATAATCAAACCAAAACGTCATGCATAAACACGGAAGAATTAATGAAGACCAGTCCATTAAGATACATAATTTATTTATTCTAATAACCTAAATCAAACCAATTGACCGGAGCTATTTGCATTTCAATAATAGATAGGTCAGTTAGTGAGACTCCCTTTAGATATTTGTAAAGGGTCCAACAATTTTCCAGATTGATCGAATAACCAACGATAATAACGCAGTGGATATTCGTATTTGGATTGCTGATGGTAAAAAACAAATCGCACCTTCAGAAAGAGACTTACCCAATTCGAAAAATTCTCATTCCAAAAATAAACTTTGTGTAAAAAGAATAACAGATTTAGTTTTGAAATGAGAATAGTTTGAATGTGTCAGTCTCGTTCAGAAGGTGCGAAATATAACTAACTGTGTTCACGATATGGCAAAAATTGAAGGGAATAACATTGGCTGTACAACATCTTTCTGTAAAAAAAACGGGTTGGCGGGTTGTCAGGCGGTGCGTGCTTACTGTACGTGTACGTTTGTGACTCTTTCACGCTAAAATGTCTGGACGGATTTGGTTGGAATTCTGATATAACACATCAGACTTTTTCCTATAACTCCACGGAATCAATGACAAATTTCAAAATTTTAACCGCTAAATCTAGAAAAATAAAATTTTACAAGTTTCTGGAATTTCAATTCTACTTTCAGATCTAATGGTTTACGCAAGCAAAGCCGATAATACAAGCCAGTACAATATAATTTCCACCAAACACCATATTCTAATCTTTTTAAAAACATCGAGATTTAATTTAAAACTTCGCTGTCTCACTTTAATAATCCAAGTTCTCTTTCTCACAACGTCCACACTTTATAACCACCTTAGCAATCCAAAAAGACAGGATCATGATTGTGATCGATCACCTATCCGCGACAGAGGGTATCAATCAACCTTTTTGTCAATAACCTTCGTTCAACACCCTTTGAACTGATGGTTTCTTTGGTTAAGGACGGGAAGACAAAATGGGGCGCGATGGAACGGCTTTCTAAATAGGTGCGTGTCATCTGGTAGAGAAATTTGGGTACGTATCAAAATATATAAAGTTTAAAACAAATAATGGACGAAATACATAATGTTCATCTGATATAATGCAATTTTCTTGGAAAATCTCAACATTACAGGATTTTCATAAAATAAACCTAACCTAACCTAAACCAATCTGTAGATTACACTATTAAAAAATTCGTTTAATCAATATTTTCATCTTTGATCAATTATAACTGTAGATCCACAGTCGCGCGCCCGAAAATGTCCGAGCCAAATGAGCGCCACTTTGATAAAAGTGGCCTTCTTTTTTCTCAGTACGTTGCGTGAAATTGACAAGTTTAGCTGTCAAGTGTCAACCGAAATTCGACTGTAATCAAGTAAAGACTAGGTTCAAATTTCTGTGTAGGTGATGATTTTAACTGTTATGCAAATAAATAAAAAAGTTCGGACATTCTTTGAAGGGGATTTTGTTCGGCAATGTGTATCTTCGGTTATAATTGATCAAAGATTTTCATAGAAAATTTTAGTATGTATTATGACCATTTTTGGTCCATTATTTTGTTTTAAACTTTATATATTTTGATACGTAGGTACCTGAGAAATTTTGGTGATGTGACCAGGATCGTCTTCGTAGGAGATACGCACAACAAGAACGACCAGCTAGAAATACAAACATAAAAACAACGCAACAATAAAAGAGCTTACAGTAAAAAAAATGAACAGTCAAAAAAAATCAAAAACGTATCATAAGCTTTTATTTAACTTGTGATATTTGTACGTCTGGAAGTTGTCTTCTAATCTTCCAATTTAAATTTCACACACTTTTAGGAATCGTATAATTTGAAATTTGTACGAATGGATGATAATGCATGTTTAGTCAGTAAAAAGTAAAGTCAGCAAAAAAAACTTGATGGTTTATTATTTGGGTTACTTTTTGAGAGAAAACAAGTTTTTGGTAAATGATTATTAACAAACCCATACCCCCCCCCCCCTTACTTCAGAAACTAGGTAGTTATTTTCTTAGGGTGCTAAGGTTAAAATATTAAAACTTTATCCATGACAGATCTATACGTTTTGATATTATTTGACCAAGGGTAAGGGTTAAGTTGGGCAAATCCGACTTAAAGATCAGATCGATAAATCTCTTATTGTTCACACATGCCCTCGGTGCGCTTCCGACTTAAACTTGGCCGTATTTTTTAAAGCAACGTCAAACTCCATCAATTTAATCGCGCTGTCTATTACAGCCTTTATTTGAGCTCGTGTATTCGTGTCGAGCCCCCGGGAGTGCACGATGTGCCATGCATCAATACGCTGAGCGGATAGTAAACGGCAAACGTGGGGCATAGCACACTGCGGACGGCCAAGTTTATTAAAAATACCTGCCAAGTGCGTGAAGAGTCACTCACAGTGTAGGCTTTGCGATAAATATTCTTTATTAATATAGTTAAACGAATGTGTTCCAATTTTAAATAAACGCAATTTGTACATAATGAATAATATCGATGCAAATAAAACATGCAATTACTCACAGAATTTTAACTAGTTTAAAATAAATACCATTTTCATTCAATCTAAAATCAACGCCATTCTTCTTAATACAGATTTCGCTATCTCTTATAGTTTCTGACTCATTTGGATTAATCACCCAGCATATTGTAAAAAAATCGAGCCTCTATGATTTTAGAATAACTGGGTAAGGCTGTACTTGTACGTGCAATACAGAACCCTTGGTACGTCAGTAGAGGGTCCAAGCTCGCACTTGACTTTTTTTTCTATGGACTATTTTCTTAAATCAACGCCAAGTGCGTCATTTTTATTTGGGCTCGTGTATTCGTGTCGAGCCCCCGGGAGTGCACGATGTGCATCAATACGCTGAGCGGATAGTAAACGGCACACGTGGGGCATAACACACTGCGGACGGCCAAGTTTATTAAAAACCGGCCAAATCCATGTCGGACCACTCATAGTGTACCAAAAGCTTCAACAGTTTTTGAAGTGAAACTTCTAATGCGACTTCCAACAAGCGCTGCGTTAAATACACAACGCAACGCAACGCAAGTTGACGTTTACGAGACGTTCGCATTGTATATATACTAACGGATGTTAAAAACTTCGTCAGGCGATCCAGAACAATTGCGTGCTTTAGTATGCAAACTTGTAAAAATCAAAACTATTTTAATGGTAGATCGTAAAATAAAGTATTTTAAACGTGTTTAGTAAAAAAAAGTATCGAATATCTTTGAGAATTACGAAAAATCAAGAAAAAATATTGAAAATAACGTGCGCACGAGGAGCAACGCCATCTAGCGACGAGTTATGTAACTTGTTTCGCTAGCGCTGTAGTTGGTGCTTGCCAGCCGCTTCTTTGCTTTGGGTTATTGCAATAAGGTTCATATTGATGTATAAGTGTCTTATTCATTTCCACATTACGAAGTTTCACTTCTTCCGCGCGGAGGAGCTGCACACACGATTTTTTTATTAAGTTTTGATCGACTATCATCAACCTGTGAAGTCACTTGTCCAAGTTTATTAAAAACTGGCCAAGTGCGTATCGGGCCACTCACAGTGCAGGCTTTGCGGCAAATATTCTTTTTTAATTTATGATCTTCTCTCTCTCACATTTTTAATCCTTGTCTACCAACTCCTGTCCTCCTGTCCTCTGTGTTTTCTGTCTGTCTCTCTCTCTTTCAATTCCCTCCATGTTGTACAATCACGTGCTTTCCGCATCCAGTCTCTTTCCGCCACTCGTGACAAATCATCAGTCCATCTCACGAGCTGTCTTCCCACCGGCATATTACATATGGGTAGGCGAGACAAAGATATGTAGATTTAAAAAGAATAATAAGGATCAGTCGATTGCTTGAACCTGTGTTTGCTTTGTCGTGTCCCACATTTCAATACGGTTGAGCGGAGAGTAAACTCCACACACAATAAGTGCTTTATTAAAATACATTTGGTTGTTATTCTTACTGTTAATTTGTTCTTTATAAACAAACATAGGAATTTAAGGCGCAAAATTTAATGACAGGTAGGGAGTTCCTTTATCGATAAACTCAACTATCGATGCTTTCTCCATATACTACTGATCGCTCTAAGTTTTTTTTTGTAAAAATATAATTTTATAGTACTTAAGTATAAAAATTAAACAAATTAATAATTCACTTACAATACAAATATTCTTTATTGATCACCAAAAACAGTACAGTAACATTACAAAAATAAAAATTCAGGTAGACAATAGGCGGTCTTATCGCTAAAAAGCGATCTCTTCCAGACAACCAATTACTCAGAAATTAATAATTATCAACAGACTAATGTAGGTGGCAGAAATAACAGACAAGAGAAACTTAGTATTAATAGACAATAAACAATAAAATCAATACAAATATAGTATAAATTTTATAAATAAACACATATATTCAATATAATACATATACACTACAAATACTTAATACAAAATATCAATCTCTCTCTCTCTCTCTCTCTTCTTCGTTATCCTCGTAAAGCCAAGGTCAAATTTCGACTATCATAATTTGAAATTTATTTTCAGTCAAGAAAAGTTGACATTTGCATTGACACGTATAAATTTAGCTAAGTGGGCCTTACGAGTTTATTGTAAATATTTTGTAGTGCAATGGTACTCATTACCCAGCTATCATTTAAAATACGCATTGTGTGAACTTTATCATATTTGTCTCCGAAATAAGACTTACAAAATAATACAAACTTCAAACAAAGCTGGGGGTGATCACTACCATACGGGAAAAGCGTCGATAGTTGAGTTTATCGATTAAGGAACGCCCTACCTGTCATTTAATTTTTCCCCCTAAATTCCTATGTCTGTTTATAAAGTAAGCGAGGGTAAGGTCAAAAGAAAATTGCTGACGTGGCCAGCGTAAGCGCACCTCGGTCAGCAAGGTAGTAATTACCTCCCGGAGGCTTAATGCGTCGCCGCAATGCGGAGCGGTCACCGGGTTCCAGTTGATTCGACGAATGTGAACACAAGAAGTTTCCACAATTAACTAGGGTGAGCAAACGTTGATTTACCGCCCGAGTTAAATAATGACATCGTGAAAGTTGAATGACCGTTTGAAAGATAAAGTAAACTACTGAAATGTAATTAAGTAGTTTTGGTGTAGAAAAATCTTTATCCCATTCGGTGCCTAGACCCCTATATTTGATTTATTGAATCTAGCGTTACTTTGCGGAGGTCCATATTAATGAACTTAAACAATTATTTTGCTCACCCGCGACCTTTTAAAAGTCCTTTTTAAAGGTCAAAGTAATTGTTTCAGTTTACCCTATATTTGAGTCCTTTCGCTTTATCGGCCGCTTTAGAAGCTGCACCAGGTCTTTTGCAAATTCCATGGAGATGAGAATGAGCCAGCGTGTCTGAACAAGTAGCATCCGATACCAGCACCCGACCCATCTTCCATGGTAATGAAATGCCTATCTTGAATATTGTATAAACTGCGTTGAACATTATAGCTAGTGCTATTCACGAAAATGCCCGAATTTGTCAAAAAAATTTATTAAGTTAAAGGCGCGTTCCACGTCTCTTCTATGTGGTTTGCACCTAAGGGATACGTTCGCCTTTTTACATCAGTAGAAAGCGTTGTATGTCTGTTGTCTTTGTAATCTGTTAATTTCAATCTGATTGGAAGTGGATAAGCAAGGTAAAAATAATAGGTCGGGGCAAAAGTATTTTCGTATTTTTAATGTATTATTAGAAATCAAACCTCTTTGGCTGTGCTGAATTTAACTAGCTGGTTTTAATACCATTAAATGTTGACATCTGAAGATGCATTAAATAAAACAACAGAACTAGTTCCCGCCATTTTTCAATTATTTTTTCAAGCAAGCAAAATGAACGTATACGTAACGAAGAAATTCGGTACATTTTAAAGTTTAAAAAAAAAAAGGTAAAAATGCGACGAACGCCGAGACTAAAATTTGTGCGGTTTATGGACCTAATGCGGTATCAAAAAGAGTAGCACAATGTGGTTCAAGCGTTTCAAGTCTGGAAATTTTAGTGTGAAAGATGAGGTTTTTAGTATGAATCATTTTCCTTTGTATGAAAAATACGAAAATACTTTTGCCCCGACCTAATATAATAGTTTGCTGACATGGAACCTCCGCAAATTAACGCTTGATTATTTTTTTTTCATACAATATACATAGGCTTGCGTTTGACCACAATCACGCCTAATGGAAAGCGAAGATGAGGCGTACGATGGAGCACGCTGGCCTAGTAAATGCTCATTCACCCTAGACTTGAAAGCGGCAAAATTACAGTGTTCAGGGAACACAGTCGCAGGCAGGGAATTCCACTCCTTAGCTGTGCGGTTGATGAAGGTAGAGCGGAAACTCTTTGTGCGGATTTGATACTTAATATTAATTAAGAAGTGTTGACACTTGCTTAAAAATATTTTCGAAATTTGACACAATCAAGGGGTGCATTGGTGCATACCACTAGCGACTTGATCATAAAATATGTCCCACAGCTCTTATGTCGTCGAATTAACGTATCAGTACACAATAATGAGAGGATTAACCTTTTCAACGCTTTGTCAAATACAACAGCAGCTGTCTCTCTCTCATACGCCATGACATCGGAATGACAAACGCGAAGTTGAACCCTATAGAAATGCATGTAGGTATAGGTGAAAAACTTAAGAAGATGACCTGTTGTATGTAGTATTACAGTAAAACTACATAAAGTTTACCACTGACAGATGGTTTGCCTTCATTTCATATTCAACTTTAACGACCTACAAATAAAGCCAATTTTAGAATACTGTTACCCACGTTTGCAGATTTTGTAATAGAACGGCCCAACACGGTTTGCGAGCGATAATTCAATCAATCCAATCGTTTGGGAGAGGATAGGAATGGGTTGAGCTTGGGATGAGCCTTATTTTCCTGTTAATTCGCTTTATAAATAAATAAATATATATATTTTTTTAATTATTCCTACTGTTTCACATATTGCACTCCAGGGCACAGATACAGGCTCAGCCTAGTTTGGGGTCCGTCAGGAATACTTACTCTGTACACTTGTGAATTATTAAGCAAATAAATATTTTTGTATTTTTATTTTAAATAAACAAATAAATAAGTCTCATCCCAAACTCAGCCCAAACCTCTCGCAAACCAGTGATTTTTGGCGTTCCTGAATAGCAGTTCAAACCAAACCTAACCCAACCCAAACGATTGAATTACCGCTTCTCAAGTTTTTCACCTATAGATATAGCTCTGCACGTCGTGACCTATCAGTCGTTGGCATAGAACCTGCGGTGCTATATACCTGAGGTTCTATATACCTTGCGGTGTTATATGCGTCATTGGCGTCGAAAAGGTTAAATCGATACGCATTTTTGTACTTGGCAGTACGCTATGGCATAGGTTAATGGTCTTAGTTAATTGAAAGAGAGTGTACTTGACCTCCACGTCAAGTCTAGGTCCGTATTGAGCTGAGCGCTGTCCTACGTCAGCCATGATTGAAATCACTGTCGTGGTGAGGTCGGTCTGAATTGAGTGCGATTCGGACAACGAGCTGCGAAACAATGGACTTGGCAATGAGAATCTGATATTTTTAGTATTTTATGAAACGGTTGTATAAGTGAGGTCTTAAAAGGCGAGTGGCGCGAGTTGCGATATGAACGAAGTGAATCTCGCAATGAAAGACGACACAAGCCGTTTAGACCAAATTTTACACCGTTGCATACATAATTTTTTCTACTTCTTCATTCATGTTTTCTTCTATTAACTTTAATTCTGGCAAACTATGGCAAAAACAAACGAGCGGAGTCACTAAAAAATATAAAAATGTTTGACATTTGACAGATTTGATTGTTTATGATAAACTTCGTTTTTAATTGACGTTCGATATTAAAAATACATTTTTATAATTTTGTATCACCAATTTGAATTCACTCTGTATGTGCTTGTATGTGTGTCTCTGTCTTTGGCATTATAGCTCTTAAACGGGTAAACCGATTTGGACCCTTTTTTTAAAAATGATTCTTAGACATATTTCATTAAAATTGGTTCAACTGTTTTGAAGTAATCAGCTCTTTTGCTAGCTGCGGAAATCAGTTCTTTTGTTAGGTTAGGGATGTTAGGCGTATAATGGGAATTTACTTTATTTTCAAACATACGACGTGACCTGATTGCGTTGGGGGTTTTTAAAATTTTTAATTTATTGTTATGTTCGTAGCTCTGCAATTCTGTGGGTTCTCGAACAAGTGACGTTTATTCGGCCCATCATTTACCCTTGAACGGAGCCGAAACCATCGCCCGCGATGACAGCGCGTCTGCAATATCGGACGCATGCGATATCGGACGTATGCAATATCGGAAGTCTGCAATATCGGTCCGGGCGTGCTCTACCGGACGCCTGGAACGGTTGCCACTCGAATTAAGACTGAAGTGATTTCGAATGAAAGGCAATTAGGGACAGCAGGGTTTAATTATTTGGCATAGCATAATAGTATCCAAGCGTTTTTGTTCTATGGGTTTACGAGCAAAAATTCAGGCTTTCAAGGCTCACACCTCTGACGGTTTTGGAAATGATGTGCCTTTTGGGCACGATGCCATGTGGACCTTTTTAGACTTAATGTAGTAGTTATTAAGTTAGATATTTAGTTAATAGTTATTTAACAAATGAAAGTATAATTTACATTCAAAATTGAAATTAAACATCAAAATAAAAAAATAGTTAAATTAATGGTTAGGTTTATAGTTAAGAAGTTTTGTTCGTTATTTTTTTTCTTAATAGTTGTATTCTTTGTGTGAATTAGTTTTAAAATTTATCAAGAGTTAGTTCCCAATCTGCACCGGGCCCGCATAGGAACCACAGTCTGTAAACGTAGACAACCGTTAAACATGTCATTTTAAGCATTTTATAAGCTAACAAAACAGAACCATTTCAAAAGTTATAATATAAGTTTAAGTACTTTACCCACACAAACAACGTTTTATCCCGCGGCTGCATTTCCGTTTTTTTTTGTGTTTATTTGTGTTCTATTTACAGTATTATTAAAGTAAACTGTTTATAATCTACTAGCTGTTGCCCGCCACTCCATTTGCAAAGAATTCGTTTATAGCTATCCCGCGGAAACTACGCAATTTTCCGTGATAAAAACTATCCTTCCCAGGGTCTCAAACTATATCCATACCAAATTTCGTCTAAATCGGTTCAGCGGTTTAAGCGTGAAGAGGTGACAGACAGACACACTTTCGCATTTATAATATTAAAGTATGGATTCAATTAAATAAATAAATAAATATCACGGGACAATTCACACCAATTGACCTAGTCCCAAAGTATGCTAGGCAAAGCTTGTGTTATGGGTACTAGGCAACGGATATACTTACTTATAATAATTCAAATTCAAATAATTTATTTCAAGTAATTAACAAACTCATATTCAAAAATAAAATAATAATAATACAAAATCAAAATCAAAATCAATAGAATAAAATTAACAATCATAAAATTAAAATTAAAATTAATACTTACGTTCTACCTTACTTACTACGCCGTGCCTATCACAGCAGTGCCGAATATAAGGGCAATCGTACCTCTCGGCGATCATGACTAGAACGGCGTTGCGGCTGGCCCGGACCCTACGCACGAGCGCAGCGCTGCGCGCGCGCATGCTCGCGTGGAAGCACGCCACGCGCGCCTCCGCGAACATGCCCGACGCGCTGCAGTACCGAGGCAGCCCCACCACCGCTCTAAATGCGTTATTAAACTGGACTCGAAGAGCGCCATATGCTTTCAGAGTATAATTCGCCCATAGGCTGCATGTGTAAAGGGATGTACAGTAGGCTCTGAAAAGCGTTATTTTCACATCCCTGGAGCACCTCGCAAACCTACGGGCGATCATGTTCGCTCTGACACACAGCGCCCTTCGTTCCCGCTCAATGTCAGTGTTGTCCCCAAGGTCAGATGTAACTATGTGGCCCAGATATTTAAATTGTTCCACCCTTTCCAAGGCCACCCCATTCAAAAGAATAGGTGGCACACTCTCCACGCGACGCGTGCCGGCCTCGAAGACAACATACTGACTCTTGGTCACATTGTACTGCAACCCATGGTCACACACATACCTCTCACATGACCTCAAAAGTGCCCTCAGACCACAAATTGACGCGCTCAGCAAGACCATATCGTCCGCATAGCTCAAATTATTGACACATATACCGTCAACGTGGCAGCCGATATGCTGGTTGCTGAGCTCCTCAATAAGCGCATTTATGTACAGGTTGAAGAGCGAGGGAGAAGTCAATCCCCCCTGCCTCACCCCGCACTCCAATCTGTAGTCTTCAGACATTTCCCCAGCCCATCTGACGCTATTGACCTGGTGTCCATACCAGTGCCTGAAAATATTGACCAGTTCCCGTGGAAGATTGACACTCTCTAATTTTTTCCAAAGCAACTCGTAGGACACCATGTCAAATGCCTTGGATAAATCCAAGAAACATGCATAGATGGGCGTTTTACGATCATTATAGTATCTGACGACATGCTTAAGTGACAGTATCGCACTCTCCGTTGACAAATGCGACCGGAACCCAAACTGGTTGTCATGAAGAGAGAGACACCGGCTTAACTGCACATTAAGCATCGAGTCAAACACTTTAGCTATAACGGTCGCAAGCGATATAGGCCTGTAGTTGTTTGTATCTGATAAGTCTCCAGTTTTGTTCTTCACTATAGGCACAACCACAGTCCTCATGAGGTCAGAGGGAAGATATGAGTGACTCACGCACAGTGAGAAGAACATGGCAAGTACTCGCGAGATATGTGGTCCGGCATTTTGAAGATGCTCTACACTGAGTCCATCGTGTCCAGGGGACTTACCTCTTGTCATAGACTTAATCGCTTTCTCCACCTCTTTAGCAGTAAATCTTGTCAATCCCCCTTCCACTTTGGTCTCAATGTCAAACACGCTCCTTACAGGTTCAGCCCGTGGTTGGACGCGGAAGTGACTTTTAAAAAGTTCCGCAATGTCCCTCGGTTCACTCACGCCCTGGACGCTCGCCGGGAGGCCAGGCCGAATATTAACCCTGTTGGTACCTTTCCAAAAAGCCTTAAAATCACCTTTGGTGTGTTGCTTTGCAAGATTATCCATTTTAATTTGTTCTTGGTGGTCCTGGCACCACTTAAGCCGCGATTTGAAAATTTTCCTACTTTTACACATCTCACTGTACAAGCGTCCAGACTTAGGTTTACCACAAGACACCCATTCTAAATATTTTGTCCTGGCCTCCCTATGAGCCACACTCACATGCCTATTCCACCCCATAATACGAGGACCTCGCCCACTACGCCCTTTACTTCTTTCGCTTCCAACCATGGCCGATACACTCAAGGTCCCCACGATCTCAGTATATAAATTGTCAATGAGCACACGATGAGCCAGGTTGTCACAAAACTGATCTGAACAATTTACAAATTCACAATTAAAATCTATATCTCGTAAGCGCTTATGACACTCACGAGAATACAATTCAATTTGCTCGTCTGTTCTATTTCCCCACTTTATCTCGTTCTGTGCAGTGTTAGGATTAGGATGTAAAATCGTAGGCAATAAAAGCTGCAGATTGCACTCAATAATGAGAGGAAAATGATCAGACCATAAAGTGTTATATTTAACATAAACATTTTGAATAGACAGCGCCGCAGACTGAGTGACAATACAGTGGTCTAACCAACTACATGAACCATGCACTTCACTTATAAAAGTGTAGGTACTGGAGTCCAACCCCAAAGCATTAACATCTGCGCACGACCAACATTGCTCATTACAAAAATCAATTAATTCATTAAAAAATAATTCTCGCGGATGCGCATTGAAATCACCCATAATAAACACCGAGTCGACAGAGTACTCACTTATTATGGCACTAACAGTACCGAGGCAATCCGTGAAATCAGGTAAGTTAGCTGGCGTATTTACGGGCATATAAATGCTCACCACTATTATTGGCCGATCGCACGTTTGTATTTTCACCGCACACACTCGATTGTTATTACATTTTATTACCGACACATTATAAAACATACTAGTTCTCCAAAGTAAAGCTACGCCACCGTAGGGTCTTCCTCGACAGATTCCCTCAGAGGTATCAACCGCCGAAGTTCCCGTATAGCCAAAGCCTGCCTCGATTGTGCCTAAGAACGGTATGTCTTCAGGTAATAACCACGTCTCCTGCAGCGCTATCAAATCACAAATCTTGCATAGTTGTCTGATACCGTCAACAGATCGCTTAACGCTTTTGCAGTTAAAACTAGCAAACTTATATTTATTATGCATATTATTATTGCTCCCCAATAATATAGATAGATAGGTACATACTTAAATACATATTAAATACCCAAGACCCGAGAACAAACATTCGTATTTTTCATACAAATATCTGCCGACACGGGAATCGAACCCGGGACCTCAAGCTTCATAGTCAGGTTCTCTAACCACTAGGCCATCTGGTCGTCTAAATTACCATTAAATTGAAGCGTGTTTAGACACTTTACTCTTCTTCTGAAATAGAAATTGCATACAAACTCTATCACAACTGCTTTTTAAATATGCAAATTGAAATGCGATTAGTGCGACAGAGTAGGCTACGATGCATCTGTTATTATATGAGCATACGAGTGAGCAAGACGAAAATATATTTGTAGTTCGGATCTAAAATCACCCAGATGCATATTTTAATCATGCTCTACTTAATCATCGATTTAATATGCGTTAGGTAAACGGATTATTAATGGTTAGGGCGTTAATTTTTTGTGGCTGATGTTACTATGAATAGACGTTATTATACTTCGTATTTTTTTAGCATTCGAGAGAATGTAAGTGATCTTAACGTGTCTTTTTATTGAAAAAAACTTGTGAAAAATAAGTCACAGCAAATATGTAACAATGAGCATGGACATACATTCTTCTGGTTATACAAGTAATAGTTCTGTTAGTAATATTTTTTTTCAAAAATGCATTGGAGGATATGTTCAAGACGCTGGACTGGAAGAGGCGCGACATTAACAACATCTTCAATGAGTGCGTCCTACCCGTCATGACATACGGAGCCGAAACATAAATATACACGGTAGGGCTAATCCACAAATTTAAAGTTGCTCAACGTGCTGTGGAAAGGGCTATGCTCGGAGTTTCTCTGAAAGATCGAATTCGTAACAAAGTGATCCGAAAGAGAACCAATATTATCGACATAGCCCACCGCATTAACACGCTGAAAGTGGCGGTGGGCCGGCCATATAACCCGAAGAACCGATAACCGTTGGGGTAGACGAGTACTTGAGTGAAGACAACGGATCGGCAAACGTAGCGTAGGACGTCCTCAGACTCGGTGGAGCGATGATCTTCGCAAGGCAGCTGGCATGAGCTGGATGAGAGTAGCCGAGGATCGTGCTCAGTAGCGTGCCATGGCAGAGGCCTTTGTCCAGCAGTGGACGAACGTAGGCTGATGATGATTTTTTTAAGCGTTTTCAATAAAAAGAATCATCATTATTGTTTACCCTATTTCTAATGCTAAAAAAATACGAAGTATAGCTGTTTCCCATAATTCGTCTATATCCAGTGGGATTTTTACGCGTTTCCGGAATAAATAGCTAGCTAGCTGTTACCAGCGAATCCGTCTGCGAAGAACGTTTATCGCTATCCCGCGGAAACTTTGCTATTTTCCGGGATAAAAAGTATCCTACGTTCTTTACAGGGTCTCAAACTATCTCCATATCAAATATCATCTAGATCAGTTCTGCAGTTTCAGTGTAAATTTATTATTTGGTGAAGTGGAACTGATGAAGAAGACCGCAGGGTGGCCGCCGGAGCTGTTCAAAAACAAGCAGGTATTTCACGGATTTCAATTCGATTACTGAAGCCGTGGGGCCTAGTGATTTGACCTATATTATCACGCAGAGGGTCGTGGGTTCGAGTCAGGGCTTGCACCTCTGAGTTTTTCGGAATTTATGTGCGAAAATGCATTTGTAATTGACCATGAGATTTACGGTGAAGGAAAACATCGTGAGGAAACCTGAGAAGAAATTCAATGGTGTGTGTGAAGTTCCCAATCCGCACTGTGCCCTGCAGTGGGACGTAAGGCTAGGATGATGAAACAAAGATTATAAACAATGGAGTAATAATTATGTCCATACACAATTGCCTTTGGTTAGAAAAAAATTTTTCTTTTTCTTACAGATTAGGCTAATTTGAGAAATTAATTTGAATATTTTAAAATTTGGTAGCGTATTTTTTTTTTAATTTAATTTGTTAAATGCCGGATATGGGTGACCGGATATACGTCATCGGTAGCACGAAACTCTTGATTTTCTTTGCCCATCTGCTTAGAGAAAAAATACTGTCATCTGTCATTCGTACGTCGTCATGTCGTCAATAAGTTTCTAACCTTCTGGTTCTGAAAGTCTATTTTCCACGATAATTTTGCTTACCAGTGGAAACTCCGGTGAAAAATTTGTCTAGGCTGACACGCTCAATCTACCCAAATTGCGAAATAGGTCCATTTACTTACATCAATATGGTCTTCGCAGCAGTACAAGAGAGATATCCTAAAATATTCAACATTTGCAAGACGACACCAGTTCTCACGTAGATCTTCCCTAACACGGACGAATATTTTGCCGGGGCTATTCATGGAGTCATTTGAATAAATAAAACTCTTTCTATAGTTCATTTTTTAGATTCAAAAATGAAAATAGCCTTTTTGTTTTGTTTCCTATCCTATTGACATCAGTTAAATTTAAATGACATTATGACAGATATTGACATTATTTTTTTAAGTGAAGCATGAGAGCAAAGGTAAAAGAAAAATGCCTTTGAACCTTTGATGACGTCATTTGAAGATCAAATGAAAGACATCAGTTTTTTTGGAATGTCTCCGCTATTAGCTGTTTATTTTTATGTCCAACTACAGAAAATGGTTGTATAACATTATTCCACAATGATAAAAATATTAAAAAAATACAAAAAAAATATATAAACAAAAGGAATTCTGCATGTGTGTCCCCGCAAAAGTGAAACGGTCGCTGACTCAGCATTACGCTGAGGTGTTAGACGCCTGTGCTGTGCAGCGCTGATTTTTTGCCAGAACTGTCTGTGACTCACGGAACGATACATACATATATCAAATAGTATGAGTGAATTCATACAAAATTGACAAGACAATTAACCTGTCTGTATATAAAATCAAGATTGGTTTTTTGGAGTCTTTTTGTATTTTTATTTTTCAACTCCAAAATTTTTTTACTTTTACGGTCATCCCGTGAAATCCATATATTTTCATACTAAATACAAACTGAAACATGGTACACAGAAAAAAAAACAGAAAAAGAGACCAGCGCTGGGAATTGAACCCAGGTCCTCAGCATTCCGTGCTGCGTGCCACACCCCTACACCACCACTGGTCAGGAGTCCAGACACAATTTTTTCTTATCTATCGACATTTTTCAGTTTGTTTTCTAATAGTCACTTACGTAGCGACACTAGCGACATCTATGTTAATGTTCTCATTGAGAAACGTCAACACTCCTTCGGAACTATCCGTTCACCCGGACAAGAGATGGCGCTCTTAAGAAATCTTATCAAGATTGGTTTTTTGGAGTCTTTTTGTATTTTTATTTTTCAACTCCAAAAAAAATACCATTATAAAATATACCATTGGACACGGTCATAACGAGTTAATCGAACGTCAACGATAAACTACGTGTACCTAAATTAAACCTAACCGGGTGTTTTAGGATAGCGCTACGCTCCATATATTTCTGTCATTCATTTCGAATGCTACGAGTACAGATAAAGCGAATTTGTGGATGGCGTAAACAAGCGGCGGTATGGCGTTATCGACAAGATAAATTTGGAGGTTCTGTGACATGATGTAGAGCAAAATTGAACTTTGTTCAATGCACACGTTTATATATTACAGATACACGAACTCCATTGACCAATAGCCGACAAAAACTTCCTTATTTTTAAAATAGTAAATAAAATCCTTAAGTCTTAGTGCCGCTAGGCCTGTTGTGGTCGTCCGTGACATTATTTTAGATAAAAAACACACTCACTTGCTCTGTTTATAATAGTTATAATACACGTATATATTCAGGTACCTTCGTATGCAAAAATTGTTTTGAAAGCCATTACCTAACATATGACGTGGGCCGCAAAAATACCGGCTGTGGGCCGCAGTTTGATAACTACTTGACTGCTCTGGGCGAAAATTGTTAACCAGTGTGTGTTGCTAATGACTATATGACTACATACGGAACTAAGACGTGATCTAACAATGGTCCTCATAAGAAAGCTCAAAGTCACTCAAAGAGCGATGGAGCGAGTTATTCTCGGAGTTTCCTTACGTGATCGAATCAGGATTGAGGAGATCCGCGCGAAAACCAAAGTTACTCATGAGAGTCACCAGAATTAAGTGGTAGGCAGGAGGCAGGGCCCATTGCTCGTAGAACTCGAAGTTGCTGGCAGTAAGGTTCTAGGATGTCGATAAGATATTTTGACTTCAGGTGCATCTTGGTTTCCCATTATTTAATAAGTCATAATGACTGTATCATTCTCCATAATCAACGTCAATCATAATTGTGATTTATTTCTGAAACAGTATTTTCTTCAGTTTTTTTTTTTTAAATGTCATCTTATAGAATGCAGATTGGATTATATTTTATAACAATTCTGAAGAAAATATCGTTTCAGAAAAAAACACTTTATGTCTAACGTTGATTATGAATAGGGTACATTATGACTTATTAAATTATGGGAAACCACAGAGATTACATTTTCGTAACGCACGGGATAGGGCTAAAATGCTTTTGCGTCCCAACCAATTATTAAACAAAGTGAGTAGGTATATCAATGTCTAGCTCAAAATTTTAGGAATAAAAAATCTTTACGATGGCTTTCTCAAAATTCCCACGGGATTTTCACGGGATAGATACTTTTGCAACGGGATGGAATTCGAGGACGCAAGCCTGTTAAGTATCCGTAAAGTTAATAAAAGATCTCTGTGACCTAAAAGAAGATTATTATAATCTTCGCCGCGCCAAAATTTTACCTTCATTTGGCTTTACAAGAATATCCAATATCAGACATCAGTTACGAATTATCTTCAATATAATTAAGCTTAAGAGCACTTAAATTAACTTGTAAATCTTGAGACTTGGAAAGTAACAAACTTCGATATTCGATAAAAGACTTAAACAGTTTAATGCCTTATAAAGTTGGGGGCCGCCATTTTGATTTCGATTCTATTTTAATTTAACTTTTAGCACGTGGCGAGTTGTTGCAGATATTTTACCGGCGTTAGGAGGAATTGCTTTTAGGGAGGTTAATTGCTTGTAGACTGTTCCAAAGTGGTTCCATTCTTGTTCGTAGTTCGAGGATTTAAGAAAACACAACTTAAAGACAAGGCACTTGAAAGTAATGTCCCGTTAGCACGCGCAATAAACACAAATTAGTATGCGGCATATAGCTCAAATGTATAAAATCCTATCTTATTCTATCCTATCCTAGCCTTTTTTTTTTACGTGTGGAAATCCTCATGGATACCCACCGTCCTCGGGAGAGGACGATGGGTTATGTCAGACTCCTACTGACTAAAACCCCGCGGTGTTCTCTCTCTCCGCTTAGGTAGGGGCTACGGGAACGGTTACGCCATCCGCGGCCCCCACCGGCGGTTGCCCTTGCGGGCCCACCTCTGTTTAAGGCGCTCCGAAAACACCTGGAGCGCCTTACAACCTCGGGACATCTTTGGCGGGTAACGGACCCCCCGATCCACCACCCGATGTCCATCTGATGGAAGCTGGGAAAGCTCGCCTCACTGGGGCCAGGAAAAGGCTCTAGGAATCCTTGGGCCGCCCGGGGCACTCAGGCCCCGGGATACTTTTCCTCCAGGAGGCCCCCGGAGCTACCCCACACCACACCAGACCACACCTCGGCCGCAGAGGATAGGGCAAGCGGCGCACCGCAATACCAACATGCCTCTTCCTCTGCGGCCCCACCAGTGCCGTTTCGACGGAACGGCCCCGCCAGCTCGCAGGGGGTAGGGAGAGTGGCGCACCATAATACCAACACGCCTCTCCCCCTGCGAACCCTCCACGGCCGCAGAAAATAGGGAGAACGGCGCACCGTAATACCGGCACTCCTCTTCTTCTGCGGTCCCACCTCCAGGCGCGTCTGCAGCGGACTTGGTCAGCCCGCTGGGAGCGCCCTCCTCGGGCCAGCCGGCGACCCAAACAGGCTGGCCCTGGTTGCCTCTTAGCTTCACCGTGGGGGGACCAGTCCACGGTTACTAAGCCCCCCCGCCACGACAAGGCGGGCAACCCTCGGGGGGGATCCTATCCTAGCCTATCCTATCTTACCCTAACATATCTTATCCTATCCTATCCAAACTATCCTATCCATCCTATCTTATTCTAAATCAAAACAAATAACTTTAGTTTAACGACCGCTTAGCCTAGTTGGTAGTGACCCTGCCTACGAAGCAAGAGGTCCTGGGTTCGAATCCCGGTAAGGGCATTTATTTGTGTGATGAGCACGAATATTTGTTCCTGAGTTATGGATGTTTTCTATGTATTTAAGTATTTATTTATCTATATAAGTATGTTTATCGTCGTCTAGTACCCACAGTACAAGCTTTGCTTAGTTTGGGACTAGGTCGATTTGTGTAAGATTGTCCCCTAATATTATTATTATTTGCTCAAGATATAAAGTAGTATTTACAGTGTATTCAGCCTGCATGCAAGTGTGCAAATATTTTTTTGAATTTAAATAATTAAACATGTCAATTTTTAATTAAATTAATTACTTAATACAAGTATAATCGAAAAGTCCTTTTAATAAAAGCAGATACAGTAACTAACAAAATAATAATTAATAATCATTAATTTTCGTTATAATTTTCATCGTCAGTAATTATAAAAATAAATTATAGTAAATTGTTCTAAAATTCTAAATAATTCCTAACAGTATAAAAACATTTATCCAGAAGCCAGTCAGTCAATTTGCGCCAAAAAAGGTTCCCTTGGAGCAGCTTTATGTCATCCGGTAGATGGTTATAAATGTCTATGCACAAGTTATAAACATTCCTACGATATATTATTATTATCGCCTTGTTACAACTATCCATCCTATCCTATATTATCCTATCATAGGATAGGTCCTATCTTATCTTGTTCTATCTTAACCATTCCTACTAATATTACGAATGAGAAATTTTGTGAAGATGTTTGGAAGCTAAATAAAATTCCGAACATTCAAACATCTGAACAACCAATCTTCACAAACTTCCTCATATACTTTATGTTTATTTATGGGTTTGTCTATTATCTATACCTTGTGCAAGCTTGTCGTCTTTTGATACAGAAAGCAAACCGTTAAGTTATTAAATTTGTTCAGCAACTCAGGTAATTGGATTTTGTTTCGGCTTCCTGGAGCCGTCACAAGACATTTATTTACAGATGACGTTAGATTGGGTTTACCCTTGAGTTTGTTAATCTTGAAGCATTCGCTCAACCCTACTTTCTTCTTACTTATACTAGCTTCACCCCGCAGCTTTGCTACCGCCGAAAAATAAATAACTTAAAACCGGCCAAGTGCTAGTCAGACTCGCACACGAAGGGTTCCGTACCATTATCTATAAAAACGGCAAAAAAATCACGTTTGTTCTATAAATACATATTTGTTATATTTTTTTGCAACACACAGATTTTTACCACTTTTTAATGGTATTTTTACGGATGTGATTTCAATAATCGGCCCTCTCTGGGTTCGGGTCAAAGTCCCAGCTTTAATTCCTGTTTCAGTGTGTTCTGGTTTGTGTTGAATTAAAAAATACTTTCACACAGGTTAAACAATTTAATGGTAGTAGGTTTTTTCTATACGACTTGCGTTTGTAGACAATCGATAAGATATGGTATAAATCTAGTAAAAGCAGTAAAAAAAGCAGTGTAGGGGCCTGCAAGAAGATGTAACGACGACCTGATTAAGGTTGCGGGAACGCGTTGGATGCGGATGGCACAGGACCGATCTGTTTGACGAGGCCTATGTTTAGCAGTGGACGTCTTTCGGCTGAAACGATGATGATGATGATGGTGATGAAAAAAAAATCTAGTGTAGGTCTTAATGCCCTACACCCTAAACTTGAAGCATTATAAGTTCAGAAAGAAAGCAGTACAGTTAAATCCTCTGCTACCTGAGTAATAAAGAACGAGCGAAAATGCTTTGTATGCATTTTGAGGATGCCGATAAAACGCATTCAATTTCTTCTCAAGTATGTCCAGGTTTCCTCGCGATCTTTTCCTTCACCCACATAAATTTCGGAAAACACAGAGGTGCGAACCCATTCTCGAACCCACGACCTTGTGTTTGAGAGGTCATAGGCTATCACGGATTAATTTTAATTCTATTGGCTTCTATTCCATGGTAATGTGTGTGTGGTAATGTAATGGCACACAAAGCTACTTTTATTCTTCATAAAACATTTCTCGTCATCGCCATTTACTTTATAAAACAGCCCGTCAACCCAAGAAACTGCAGCCAAGTAAAATAATGCGCAGCAGTGCTAGGGGAAATAAAAATGCCTTTAAATTCTAATATTTCGAAGACATGTTCAGGTGGCGGGGGAACTAATGTGCGAACGTGAATGAAATATTGAAGGCGGGGACCGAAATTTAATCGGAATGAAATTGAAGTGAAAAACGATTGCGATGGAAGCTTTTCACGTAGTGATTGAACGGGATTTGATTTGTATTAGCATTTTCAAAGCGTTGCTTTAGCTGTGTAATACTATTAATCCATACATATGTATAAAAAAAATCCTGGATGATTGATTGACTGACTCAATTACTCACTGACTCACTGACTAACTTATCAACTCCCAGCCCAAACCCTAAATAAGCCCAAGAAGGCTGAAATTTAACATAGAGGTAAGCAAAGAAGTGTGAGGTGTAGAGGAATGGTGTGCAATCACCATTCCTCTACACCTCACACTCCTCTTGCCACTCTTGTTAGGGGTCTTCTTTAGGCAGCAAGAAAAAACTCCTGAACAGAAATAAGGTATATAATTATACATAAGTTTTACAAATGGTATTTGGGCGCGTGCTGATTGCACCGCGACTGAGTTTGAAGTATAGGAGGCAGCGGAGATAGCGGAGCTGGCCGCCGCGCCGCCCGCGTCCCGCGCCGCGCCACACCCCGCTGTCGCCTCCGGTCGAATCACGTGCCGTGCGCGTGAACAGGGTCCCCGCCTTGGAAGCCCTGGCTTCCAAGAGATTCTTCCTTCTGGTTAGCGACAGGCAGAAGACATACTCGATTGACAGCTCTCTTAATGACTCCTCTAGCCGTTTTGAAGTCAGCCACCCGTGTGATGCCGTCTGGCCCTGGATACTGACGATGAACGCGCCCCAAGCGCCACCGCATCGGTGGCAGCGAGTCCTCCTTAATGACGACGAGGTCTCCGATCTGCAGTTCGTTCCTTCTCACTCGCCACTTTGTTTGGCGAGCCTTGGGGAGGCCTATGTTCAGCAGTGGACGTCTTTCGGGTGAAATGATGATGTAAGCAACTAATAGGAAGGAAGAAAAAAGAAGAAAGAGCCTGCATTAACTCTAGAAAGAAATATAGACGAAAACATTTATAGTCCCCTTATTAAGTTACACGCAACAATTGGGGATGTCTATTTGTTTGCAATGTATAGTAAATCAAAAACCATTTCGAGATAAATGATTTTTAACTCGTTTTCTGTAGTTATTTAATTTTAATATTATGTAAGGAATTTATTACATAACAAATAAGCAATGACCTTCATTTGACATTGGTGTAAATTGCGTGACCGGTCCAAGTCGTACTTTATTCTGTGTGGTTAGAATTCCTCACAATTTACGCGTGGATTATACTACGGAGTTTGATTTGGACCTGCTGTCTGACATCTAGCACTTTGACAGCGCCAGTAAAGTGACACTAGTTACAGTGTACCACTACGCAAAAAATAATTAAAGGGGTTGCCTTATCGTACGCATTTAGATAGATTTAGAAATTTGACAGTGTGGGAGCCCTCAATTATAATCTGACGTCATCAACCAAAATAATTACAATAGTTAATTTTGAAAAAAGTAGTGAACTAAATGACAAAATATTGAAATTAGTTTCTTATAATTGTCTTTTCTATACAAAAAAAAATATAAAAACCACTGGTAATTTTTTTAGACATTCCCATTTACGTAGGCAGCTAATAGGAAGGAAGAAGAAGGAAGAACGTTATTAACAACAGAGTCCGTATTGTCTAACGCTTCTGACTCCTGCTTGCGTTTTGTACGGTCAGTGAGAGTGCCGGGGGCCCAATACCTCACCCCTTTCCTCTCCCCCTCCCTCTCCCCCTTCCCCTATTCCCCTATACCCTCTCCTTTAGGGCCGTCAACGTACTGGCATCGTGTAAAGCGCTGCGGGTGTCTATGGACAGTGGTGTTCATTTAACATCAGGTGACCCACTAGTTCGTTTGTCTGGCCTAACTAACATAAAAAAAAAAAAACGAAAACTTTTAAATTCCTTTTAAAAGTACACACTTGAACAACGCACATTGAACAAAAAATCTTATAACTGCAACAATTTGCTATTTAGATCAGTTACCTAACTTAGTTAACTTTTTTATCGTCAAGAAAGGTATCTATTAAGTACACTTTCAATTTGGTTTTGCCTGTACCTTTACTAACTGATTGCGAATGCAATTGCGAGCGTCTCTGACCTTCCTTCTCGAACAATGTCGCAGAGTGAATATTCAGCGTTATCACGCAGTTTTATTTTCGTCATTACCGTTTCAGCGAATACTTTAAAAAGAGCTAATGCTCACGGTTAATTTTTTAGTGAAAATTATAAGTAGTACCGATACTAAATCTAGTTTGATCAAAGATCTTGCGAGGTCATTCCGTTGAAATCGTGGGATGGTAATGATGAATAACCGAGCGATCAAAACGCTCGAATATTGACCCCGCAATAGGATCTTAAATTTTGCTAATCATAAATTACGACAGCCAATATTGTTGAAACAACACCAAAATATCAAACAAGGTGGCATTGTACGATTTTTCCTAATAGGTTTAAGCCCAAAAAGACAAGACACCGAAACGAGTGTTTAAGGCAATAATGAAAAGGCGGGCTGAAAGAAAATATTTTTGTTTACCATGAATGTTTTTCTTTCATTATCTCTTCCTCGTCTTATTCCTGGGACATTTTTTCCATGTCTTTGAAATTTCTGGGAATCCTTGCAAGATATTGTCAATGAGGTGCTCTTTTGGTATGATTCAAAGGAACATTTTTTAACAGCTCTTGGAGATAGATTAAATTGATCGTGAAGTTGATTGATGCTTTTTATTTGAATAATATTCGTGTACAGTCGACCATGCTTTATCATTTTTTGTGGCAGTTTATACATCAGAAAAAAACAATATAGCTGATTGTCAGATTAAATTGTTAGTGACAATAGTCCTTAGGCTATGCTCGGAGTTTCTCTACGGGATCGGAAGAGAACTGGGGTCATCGACATAGCCAAACGGATTAGCTCGTTGAAATGGCAAAGGGCAGGCCATATAGCACGCAGAACAGATGGCCGTTGGGGGCCAAAAGTTCTGGAATGGAGACCACGGACTGGCAAGCGCAGCGTGGAACGTCCACCAACGAGATGGACGGACGATTTCAGACTCAGGGTGGATGCAAGTCGCTTTCAAAATCAATGAGGGTGGCCTATGTCCAGCAGTTGGACGTCCTACGGCTGAAATGATGATGATGATGAATAGTCCTTAATGTTTTAAAACTTACAACGGACATTGAACCCAAGGATAGTAGAGGTTTTTCTTGAAATTATTTATCTCGCAAGAACATACACAGGTGTTACAAAACTCAACTTTACAACAATACAACTCTGCAGGTAACTGAACTAAGTAACTTACAACAAGTACAAGTAGTAACTAAATGTACAAGTAAAAAACAGCCAAAATTTTAACTTGATTGCCCTTACTTTCGGCTTGAAAAAATTTATTAGAAAAAACATATGTGATTTTCCCACTAACGTCGATATGCCAAAGGCTACTAGAAACACAGGGAAGCTTAAAGTTCCATCTTACAGACTGGCTAAAACCAAAAAGTCGTTTCTGGGAAGATGCATGCGTTTTTATAATACAATTCCGAAAACAATAACCGAACAAACCGAAACAAAATTCAAATCCATTGTGAAGAAGACATTAATATCTAAGGCGTACTATAAAATTAATGGCAGTAAATCATGGACAGGGATGTTTGGAAATAATTCCGATCCGCATTGGCAATCCCTAGTCTCAAATAGTGTATCTACTGTGTTAAAAAATTTAATTGTATTAAATACTTTAGATATATGTAATTTAATAACAATGTAGATCTGATTGAAAAAAATATACCTTGTTGAGTTTCTTGCCGGTTTCTTCTCAACAGGGTTTTTCCGAACCGATGGTAGATTCTTCGACGTTCATAGGAGCATCAATTGATGCCTAAATTGAATAAAGAATTTTGACTTTGACTTTGATTTTGACTTTACTCGCATAAATCTGTAGATCTGACAGTTAAATTAAAATTTATTGATTTCGCTAAGTTTATATTCATTGTTACATCCGGGACTCGACCACAAACATTCTTATTTTTCACACAAATATCTGCCCCGTCCAGGAACCAATCCCGGAACCTCTTGTTTTATCTATTCGGTCAACGATATATTTCTTCGACGGATCATCATCATCATTTAGAAACGTCCACTGCTGAACATAAGCCTCCCCCAAGTCTCACCAAACAGATCGGTCCCGCGCCATCGCATCCAACGTGATCCCGTAACCTTAACCAGGTCGTCGCTCCTTTGTTGTCTTCCGGTCCGTGGATGCCACTCGAGAACCTTTTTGCCCCATCCGCCATCAGTTCTACGAGCGATATGCCCTGCCCACTGCCACTTGAGTCTGGCGATTCTTCGAGCTATATGTCGGTGACTTTAATGCGATCCCGCAGAGAAACTCCGAGCATAGCTCACTTGTTTAACCTTTATCCGAGTCAACTCTACCCCTCTAAAGATGGCTGTCACGTCCTTTGAAACTTCAGTCTCTAATTACTTTCTTATTTAAATCATAGAGCTTTTGCTCAAAAGCTTTCACTATCCTTGATCCCTGCATATAAACCCTTTCCCCTTGGAACACCCCATCAATCACGTCAGTAGGTAAGCTCTCTTTTTACCCCAAGCCTCCTGATCGTACCTACATCAACATAAATGTGAAATACATTGGATTTCGCTTAAATGTTGAAAGGCGTCGTATTTATTAGTTGTTTTCTTGGTGCGGTAACGGCGCGGTCGACGTTTCGTTTGATAAATCTGTTTATACTTAGACAAGCCTTACCCGGCTTCACCCGCGTAAAAAATGGTAACAGGTCATTTTAGTACAAATGTCTAAATATACGATTGTCCAAAAGGGTTCGACAATCCCTTTGTCAAACTGTACGGTTAGCTCCAGAGAAAAGGTATCCGGGGGGTGTGGATACTGCCGTTACATGGGGGTACTTTTTTTCTGCAGCTGACGGTACAAAAGTCAAAAAGTATATCGCACGTTAAATCCAATACCGGCACTATCCAAAATTGTATATTTGTTCAGGAGAGACAATAATAGATTTTTGATGAATAAGATTAGTTACAGCGAACTCATTATGTACACGTTATGCTAAATATTATTTTTATCTTAAGGATTAATGGTTGATTGTTTATTTTATGTAACAAAATGAAACATTCTACATTTCTTAGATATTTTTATTATATAAACAAAATTTTTGTGACATTCTTGCACTTAACATTTTTCATTTAATGCTAAAACTGTTACTGACTCGACAAAAATATATGAATAATCGAAATTTTTTTTGTAGCTTACGTTATTATAGCAATTTTTATCTAAAATATAAAAATCTCGTATCACGGTCTTTGTTATCGAACTCCTCCGAAACGGCTTGACCGATTTTTATGAAACTTTTTTCTCCATGTTCGGTAGGTCTGAGAATAGGTCGTAGGCTATTTTTATACCCCTATTCTTCGCAGACGGAGTCACGGGCAGCAGCTAGTCATTAAATAAAAAGAAAACAATAAGTTATCTAGTAAAAACAACTTAAAAATCTAATAGGTTCTGCACTTAGAAGTACTTTAACAAAAAATATTTAAGTTCGTATTTGACAAAGGCTGTTCGAAAAAGCAATTCCACGATCCAAAACATTGGAAGCCGAAGATGAAGAAGAGGAAGAAGTAGAGCTAGAACTCGAAGAACTAACTGACTGACTTCGCTTGTGAGTATTGGAAGTTGAAGCGTTGCGTACGTTTCTGTTAGAAGTGAACTTGAAAACGTACAGGCATGATCTTGTTTTTTTTAGTTCCGGATTAGTAATTGCATTTATATCTTGGAAAGTGTTAAAACTGAGAGAAAGGGATAAGCTGTTGGAAGTGTTGGAGCGTTAGCTTGAAAAGCTAACCGATCTTCGTCGTTTTGCATTCGCATTAATGTGCATTTCCGGAAGCGGTTGCGATATTGTAGAATTGGAAAAAATCATTCCAATTAAACTCGGATACCCTTGTTGAAACCTACGAATGTTCTTTGTTTTGTCGACTTTCTTGTGCTAGTTTCAATATTTTACTAGCTCTGGACATGCTTGATCCTTTAACAAAGAAAATAAAGCTTTATTTTTAACACTGAAAAACCATAATGTCATAAAACTTTAGTTTTAAAACTATTAATAAAAAAAAAAACTATCCATGAACTCAAAATTGTTAAAAATGAATAAATAATAACAAAATAAAGATAACTATTTTGTCTTTTTAGGAATAAGATTAATAACTTTCGCGTTTTTTCATTTTAAATTAACTGCAACAATGTATTTATTCGGGAATCGTCACTCATATTTTGGTATTTAGTTTTTATTTAAATAACCGCAAGAGTGCTCCTTTCCGTTACCTGTCCATATTACAATTAATTACACTATGAAACTATATAGATGAATAAGCTACAAAATGACATTAAGACCAAAATGACAATATTCTATCAAAAAACTCACAAAACTCACCTTTTGCTTCTATGGCACACCGTCATTAAGCACAATATGGCACTGTTCCACTTATAAATTTTACTAAATATCGCTGAGTGAAACCAACTTTAAACACAAAGTGACACTGTTCCTGTTATTATTTTCCTAATTGCCGCAAGTGACGTGTTGTTACCAGCATAAGGACAGCCTTGAACTACAAGCGTTGATCAATTTTGCGAAATGTCCTTTGGGTACCTACGCCATCTGGCGGAACCGATGCGTATTAGAGTGTTTCGTTCAAATGACAGTGTAGCTTTTCACAAGTGTCGTAAGATGGTGTAAAAAACAAAAAAAAATGCATTTTTTGTATAGTGACGGTATTGGATTTAACGTCCGATATGTCAATGAGCACTTTCAGCAAATCGCATTTTCTACATTTTGACCCCAGAGTATTCTGTTGTAAAAACTTCCAGACACAAGGACATTTAGACCACAGTCAATGCTGCCTTGAAAACATTTTGACTTAGAGAACATGTTGGCCAAAGCATGTTCTGCCCCTAAAATATACTTAGACAAAATGACTTGGTGCCACCAACATAAATTTGTATTTTATGCATTATGGCATTTGTACCAAAGTAACCTGTTACTTTATAAATACCCTAACGAGACACATTTACAACCTAATAGTTTACCCTAATACATTGTTACGGTAATATTTTTAAAGCCCTCTCAATCTGAGAGAAGGCCTCTGCCCTGCAGTGAAACGTACCTATATAGGCTGGGATGGATGGATGGATGAAATACACAGCATTGTCATTTGAGGTGCAACCGACACATACCGGTCTGACAATATAAAGTACACTGGCAGTAAAAAGTGTGTTCCGTTAGATTACACTCACGTTTCACTGAAACTGCCGTGTTTTTTAGTTTTGCCTTTTAGTTGGAGCCACTGAATCGGCGGGTTGAAAGAATATTTTTTTTTTAATATAAGTGGGGGCAAACGAGCAGACGGGTCACCTGGAGAGCGATCACCGTCGCCCATGGACACCCGCAACACGAGGGGAATCACAGGTGCGTTGCCGACCCTTTTAGGAATTGGTAGGCTCGTTTTTTAAAGATCCCTAAGTTGTAACGCTCCGGGAATGTTGCCGCAGTAAGCTGATTCCAGATCTTCGTCGTGCGAGGAAAGAAGTTCCGCTTAAAACGCACGGTACTAGACTGCCAATCATCAAGATGGAGAGGATGGAAAGACAGGCGGTTCCTCGAAGTGCGGTAGTGGAATTTAGCCGCAGGCAGTAATTCGTACAGTTCGTCAGAACACTCCCCATAATAAATACGGTATAATATCCAGAGAGACGCCACATTCCTCCGCAAAGCCAAAGAATCGAGTAGGCCAGAGAGTGCCTGATAAAATAAAAAAAAAATAAAACCGGCCAAGTGCGAGTCACGCGAGTCGGACTCGCGCACCGAGGGTTCCGTACACAATTTTATTTATGTCAAGATATACTTTCCTTGTGTTCTTTTCCAGAACTTTTGGAACCAAACGGCCATCTGTCCAAACGCTTAAGTATATCTTAATGAGTTAGACGAAAACACTAGTCTAAAGGAAATAGTCCATAGTATAGGGTCACGTGTTAGGGTGATGTCTGCCTTGCTGCAAAAATAACCTACACTTATTGCTAAAATAACCTTGACGTTTCCACCATATTGCAGCTACAATACAACACAATCGGTAAAATAGTTTGAGTCCCGAGAAATAATGAGTAAAAATTGCGAAAGCTTAAAACATTATACCATGAGACTTATAAAAACTTTATTTACAAAAAAATCAGTTTCTTATAAACAGTTCTTCATAGATGTATGACTTAAATTTTGAATAGTCATCGTCAGTTCGGTCTTCTCTTCTAGTAGTGCCTCTCTGAGTAGTAGAGGTTGGCAGTCAGGTCCGCATATTACCTCCGATCCTTCGCGGGGTTGAAAAATTCGGCAGCACCTTGCTACATGTCCGATGAAGATGCTCAACTAGGGCCCAATTGCATAACAAAGTACAACTTATATTACAAGCGGAACTCCCTTACTAGTTAATATAACTGAAGCGAGAGTTCCGCTTGTAATATTAGTTGTAGGTACTTTGTTATGCAATTGGGCCTAGATCGTGAATTGAAATATTGAAAGATTAGCGGATACATAGCATTGTTCGTGGCTCGACTTTAAACTGTGATAAAAACTAAAATGAACAGTGTAAAACTACAATGTCCGATATGGTTTGCGAGTGGTGACGGAATCAGAATATCTGGAAGCGTCTAGAGCGTATATAAATGTAAGGGAAAACAATATCGTTTATTGGTCACCGGAGCCCTTATTGTCTGACGCGCTTTTGAACTGTTTTTGCAACTAGTAGTCCATCATCATCATCATTTCAGCCGACGTCCACTTCTGAACATAGGTCTCCCCCGAGGCTTGCCAAACAGATCGGTCTCGTGCCGTCCGCATCCAACGCGATCCCGCAACCTTAACCTTGTCGTCGCTCCATCTTGTTGGAGGCCTACGTACATTGCGTCTTCCGGTCCGTGGATGTCACTCGAGAACTTTTTTGCCCCATCGACCATCAGTTCTACGAGCGATGTGCCCTGCCCACTGCCACTTGAGTCTGGCGATTCTTCGAGCAATGTTGGTGACTTAAGTTCTTGCGCGGATTTCATCGTTTCTAAGGCGATCCCGCTGAGAAACTCCGAGCATAGCCCTCTCCATTGCCCTCTGAGTGACTTTGAGCTTCCTTATGAGGCCATTTGTTAGCCGCCATGTCTCAGTACCATAAGTCATCACTGGCAACACACACTGGTCAAAGACTTTTGATTTGAGACATTGCGGTATATTGGATGACAAGATATTGCGGAGCTTCCCAAACGCTGTCCAGCCGAGCCGGATACGTCGACTGACCTCTTTCTCGAAGTATTGGTGGATTTTCCATTGTATTGGTAGCTTTTTATTTACTCATCGCTTCGCTCCGCTCCCGTGGACTGCCAGCCTTAGTGTGACTTGTCATAAATAAGTACATTAACATTGGGTGAATCAACTTTTTCTTGCCACCCATTGCTATCACCATCATCGTCGTCAGCCGTAGGACGTCAAGTGCTGGATTTAGTCTTCCCTCATTGATAACCATTCATTACGGTTGGAAGCAGCTTGCATCTTGAACCTTCCTTGAACCTGCTGCCTTTACCAAATCGTCCATGTCATTGTTAGTCCCACGCTGCGCTTACCGGACCGTGGCGTGGTCTCCATTCCAGCAGGCTTATTGTCTAACGTTTCTGACGCTTGCCTTCGCAATCACTATCTCTTTCTGTCAAACAGTATAAAAGGATGACAGAAAGAGATGGTGAAAGCGAAGGCAAGCGCCAAAAGCGTTATACAATACGGCCTCAGAACTTTTCGGCCCCAACGCCGTAACCCGTTTGCTATGGTTACACAAGTGTGGTCTAATAGACAACCAGAGGCCGTATTGTCTAACGCTTCTGACGCTTACGTTCGCTTTCACCATCTCTTTCTGTCATTATTTTATACGTTTGACAGAAAGAAATAGTGATTGCGAATGCAAGCGTCAGAAGCGTTAGACAATAGCAGGCTAATTGTCTAACTCCCTCGCAATCACCATCTCGTTCATTTTGATAGTTCTCGTATGGGCTGACAATTGGTATCGGAAACAGCCAGCTGTCACAGCCATACAAAAACTGTCATTTCAATCCGATGCTGAGAATTTATTGAATCAGGCGTTACTTTGCCGAGGTCCATATTAATGAACTAAAACAATTACTTTGCTCACCCGCGACCTTACAATAGTTACGATTATGCAAGAAATGTGTGTTCATGCAGTTCCTCCACCACCACACTGTACGAACACACACAAATCACATAAACCCAACCATCACCACCACCAGGCTACACTGACGCGTTTCGAACTCAACCAGAGCTCATCTTCAGAGTTATTCATCTTCAGAGTTAGTGGTTTAACATTTGGTAGCATAACATACGGTTGTGGTAACTCTGAAGATGAGCTCTGGTTGAGTTCGAAACGCGTCAGTGTAGCCTGGTGGTGGTGATGGTTGGGTTTATGTGATTTGTGTGTGTTCGTACAGTGTGGTGGTGGAGAAACTGCATGAACACACATTTCTTGCATAAACGTAACTATTGTAAGGTCGCGGGTGAGCAAAGTAATTGTTTTAGTTCCGATGCTGAGAGTCGAAAAAGTTACACAATTACCATGCCGAGCATTTTTCTATGAAACAGTATAAAGATTTTTAACAAGTTTGGATTAGTAGCGACATCTCTTGTCCGGGTGAGCGGGTGTTGGAGGGGGGAGTGTTGAAATCTCTCGATGAGGGTATAACATTAAGTAGATGGCGCTATATCACGCAAGTGATGATCTAACAGATTGAGATATGGATGTATAGGAAAAATTCGTGTCTAAACTCCTGACTAGTGGTGGTGTAGGGGAATGGCACACAGCACGGAATGCTGAGGACCTGGGTTTGATTCCCAGCGCTGGTCTTTTTTCTGTTTTTTATTTCTATGCCTCCATATTTCAGTTTGTATTTAGTATGAAATATACAGTTTAAAGATGTCACTTGGACAACCGAGGACTAAGTAAACAAAAAAAAAGTTGATTCAACCCACTTACACTTTCCAGTTTTCTTATTCCCTATTTATCGTAAAGTTGATGTCGACAGAGCATTTATTGCCGGCGTGACGGCGCGCATATTCCCTATCGGCTCCGTGTGACGTTTACTCCATTCATACGTTTTATTGCTCGTTGTTGTTATATGCATCATTCGCAAGCGACATCCAAAAAGAGAAGTTCTCAATTATCCTTGCATTTTTACGTCCGTACATGAAAACCATTCATCAGCATTTGAGCCGTAAGACATTCACTGCTGTAGTTACATAGGCCTCCCCCAAGGCTCGCCAAACAGATCGGTCCTGCGCCATCCGCATCCAACGCGTTCTCGCAACCTTAGCCAGGTCATCACTCCATCTTGTTTTTGGCCTACCTACACTGGGTGTTCCGGTCCGTGGACGCCATTCGACAACCTTTTAGCCCCATCAGCCATAAAGCTCTACAAGCGATGTGCCCAGCCCTCTGCCACTTGAGTCTGGTGATTCTTTGAAACCTACATACAGCTCCCTTATTTTCTTAATAATGCATTGTAGTCGTTTTAAACCAGACTTTAGAAATATGTAATCGACCTATATTTTCTTTACCATAAAAATAATTTGAAGACACAACTCCGGTAAAAAAACACCTTATTTTAGCCCTGAAAACCGATTAATTTTCGATTAACTGCAAAATTAGATTTTTTATGGCATAAAACAAATAAATAGTTAGTTGATTGAGTTGGCGAACAAGTGCCGTCATAAGTTGCTATTGCCATTCAAACTCTATGGAAGAATTGTGTTTTGACAGCTCATAGAAAGTACGTCAGTTGATTGGTGGTGCCAACATCCCTATTTGTATGGCTTAAAACTTCAATGGCTATTCACACTTGCAGGTCAATTTGACAATCAGCTTTATTGTTTTTATTCTGACGTAGGAACTATCATAATCATAAAAAATAGTAAAGCACTTTCTTGGTAAACTATATTTATAAACAGTATCACCAAGAAGCTAAAAAGCCAGATAGCTACATCCTGGATGCGTGGGAACAGCTTCATGCCGTAGAATAAGTACTTGTGATGATAATTATGTAATTTTGATCTGATTTTGGGGCATTTTCACATTAAATGTTACAGACAACTTATTTTTTAAATGATAAAATTCTGGTGTTTTCTTATTCAGGATCACACTTCTTTTTATCATCAAAATCTTGATCAAAATTTCCTCATTCAAAAAAAAAAAAATTTTTTACTTTTTGAAAATTCTCTTTAAACATAATTGGGTGGGGCTTAAAAGTGTTTAAACTGAAGTATAATAATATGTATTGTGTTAACATGAATGTCCGTCAAGTAAATATCCCAATGTCCACCAACACGGGTGGTGTGTGGTCGTAGAATTTATATTCAGCGTAGATAGGCGATACGTCAGATGACAAAATTAACCAATTTTTTTTTAACAGCAAATTTTTTTAGTAGTGGTACAGCCATATAGTTGCTAGCCGCATCACGAATAGGTTGGCTCGTCCGGGGCAGTACCACCCTCTCACAACACTGGCGTGAAGCAGCAGTACTTCTGCTGCGTTTCGTACGGTCAGTGAGAGCGCCGAGGGCCGAATACCTCTCCTTCTACCCTATTCCCTCTCCTTTTTTAAAGGATGGCAACAGATCAGTGACTCTCTTTGAGTTGTTGATATTTATGGGCGGCGGTGATCATTTCATCGGTTTTCATTTTAACGACCGCTTTAGCCTAGTTGGTAGTGACCCTGCCTACGAAGCAAGAGGTCCTGGGTTCGAATCCCGGTAAGGACATTTATTTGTGTGATGAACACGAATATTTGTTCCTGAGTTATGGATGTTTTCTATGTATTTAAGTATTTATTTATCTATGTAAGTATGTTTATCGTCGTCTAGTACCCATAGTACAAGCATTGCTTAGTTTGGGACTAGGTCGATTTGTGTAAGATTGTCTCCTAATATTTATTTATTTATTTATTTATGAAAAAAAATTATAAAATATATATTTTCTATCAGATGACCCGCTTGCTCGTTTGCCTCCCTCTCATTATAATTAAAAAAAACTTGAAGAAATCCATCAACAAATTTAAAGTTAAAGCCATCTCCTGTATAACTAATGTAGTGTAGATACGCGGTATTTCCGTATTGTAAATAAGCGAATTTGCACTCTCCTCAACGATAGGTACAGATACGGTACCTATGAATAAATATAGCTACTAACACACAGTTCGTAAACTGAACCATTGTCATTAACAATCTATGGATTTTAGTATATGAAAATAAACGATTTGAGAGATCGCTGTTAAGTGATAAGACTGCCTTTTGTCTACCACTCTTTATGTTTTTTTTGTTAGCGCACTGAATGAAGAATATTATTTTCATTAGTATTATTGTGTTGAGTAAATGACTAGTCAAATATGACAGATTCAATGGTGTGTGTAAAGTTCCAAATTCGCACTGGGCCCGCGTGGGAACTACGGCTCAACCGCTTATTCTGAGAGGAGGCCTGTGCCCTGCAGTGGGACGTATATAAGCTGGGATGAAATGACAAATCACTCTTATAAAAAAGTCTTTTTTTTTGTCATCATCATCATCATCTTCTACACTTTATCCTATACAGGGTTATTTTTAATTCACTGACATCCTCTTAACCCTGAATTCCTATCCTTCAAACAAATGTTTTTTGTTTTACGACTTTTTAAAATGAAGCACTTTTTTCCCATACAAACACACAGAGTATCGTAAAAATAAGAGGAAATCTCAAATTTTCAAAACGTTATTCCACCAAAAATATTAAGTTATGACAAAAGCCGTAAAACAAAAAACATTTGTTTAAGTGGTAGGAGTTTAGGGTTAAAAGGATGCTAGTGAATTACAAATAACCCTGTATATCAGAAATATAAGCAGACTTTTTCATTCATAGTACTTAATCCTAAGCGGTGTTAACCAAGTCTCTCGCTCAGCTAAATTTCCTTAACAGAACTACACCAATAATAACTGCAAAATGCAATATTTCCACAACAAAATCTTTTATCGCAACAATCCACGTTCCAAAAAACTCTTTTTCAATGCAAATACGTCCTTACCCGCAAATTGAGACGTCGTCTCTTAAAATATGCAAATATCTTTCATAACGAGCGGTGGCTGTTTGTCCAGTGCTTTAAACTAGTGATGCGCCAGATATTGTATCCGTATCCGGAATTATTTGAGAAGAAATTTCTTAATCTTTATTTTTTGAAGGATTTCTAATGGATCTTTTGGAATAAATTCCATTTAATTGAAAACAAGCGCTGTGGTTCGTTACTGCGTCACGCTGAAGGAGACTTTTTTGGCGCTGGTATTTATTTGTTAGTATTTCATTCGCTTGTATTATCGTGTATTTTTTTCTTTACGTCCTCGTAGGATTCGCGTCGGTAATGTATTTCTTTGTTTTCAATTGAATAATAAACAATTTAATTACTTATATACCAAAACTTTAAGGTACAAAAAGTTAAGTATTTAATAAAATTAACTTATGTATAGTTCGAAGTCACAGAATATTCAGTTGCTGTCATAAACAACGGAGCTGTCTTAGTGCTTCGACATATATTATTTAAGCACCACTTACGTAATTGACAATCACAATCAGTATTATTGAAATACTAGCTTTTGCCCGCGACTCCGTCCGCGTGGAATTAGTAATTTGAGCAGCTAATTTTTTTATCCAATTTGCTTTTTCATTAACTATGGCTCTCCTTAGTTCCTCGATGTAAAAAAAAATACCCGCCTACGCACCCCCCCCCAGACCCCCCCCACAGAACCCCCCATTCACCACCGTATCCCAAGTCAAGCGTGCCTATAGAAGTTTTACTTCAAAAACCCCCGATTTTGAAACATTCTTCCGCTCCGCTCCGCTCCTATGGTGTTAGCGTGATGATATGTCCTTTCTCAGGCTCTAGACTATCTCTGTACCAAATTTCATTTAAATCGGTTCAGTAGTTTTAGCGTGAAAGCGAGTTAAACAGACAGACAGAGTTACTTTCGCATTTATAATATTACTAGTTAGGATTTTTAGGTATCTACCTAGACAGCTACAACAGTGTTTATGATGGCGAATGTATATGTATGTATGTATGTAAATTTTATTATACATAAACACATTAAATTAAAACAGTTAACAAGAGAAACAGACGCACAAAGGGAACTTATCCCTTAAAAAGATATCTTCCAGTTAACCTCTGAGCAATTGAAAGGTCGCCAGAAACAAGAGTAGACATGCAATGAAGAGTAAAGGGAGCCTAACAGCCCGGCCAAGACTGCGGGACCGGCGGCACCGGCGAGCGTTTTATCAGTTCATTGCGTGTGCCGCCAGATAGTCACTGTGCGGCGAGCGTCTTGGCCGCGCAATGAACGGAGAAAACGCTCGCCGCTGCCGCCGATCGCGCGATGTCGTGGCCCAGCCATAAATCTAAAATAAGCCCAGACGAATAGTACATAAATAAAGAGTACACACTAAAATAATTAATTAATTAATATACAACCTTAAGTAGGTAGATCCCTAAGGAACTCAATATAATGATCCGTGTCTTAACCCGTCGAGCGTCCTGTGCGCACACGTGTGCGCACAACAGTTTAGAATTGTTACTACAAAAAAAAAGCGGGACGCTCGACGGGAATCCGTACTCGCATCCGCGCATCAATCTGACACATCACTACTCTGAATATTTCTGTGGAAAGGCTCAGTGTTATTGATTTGTGTGCAATGAAAGGAAATTTTTGCTCTAACGAACGCTTACGTTTGTTTTTAACCAGAAAATCTGGGCTGGGAAATCCGTGCTCTCTCTGAGTTGTTGATAATTATGGATGGTGGTGATCATTTCCCATCAGATGACCCGTTTGCTCGTTTCCCATCCTCTCACAATAAAAAATGGGTGTTTGAAAACGTAAAAATATCACATTTCAGCTATTTCAAAAAACTTCCCTAATCTACTATTTATAGAGCCACTAGTAATAAATTATTATTACGTTGACAACAAAATATGTATAATCTTGTATGCACTCAAAAATAAATCCTTTATTCTGTCTTAATTTAAAGTATTTCTTCAGCAGGCGCTTGAACTAGTTTTTACAATTGTATTGACAAATCGTTGACAAATCTGCCATACGGAAATACTGCGTATCTGCACTAAATGTTGTTTTACAGGGAATGGTTTTAACTTCATATTTGTCTTACTTTTAACGAATAAGAATTGACCTGCATGACCAATACGAACCGCATGCAAACCAAGACAAAGCTACTTTTTAGGGTTCCGTAGTCAACTAGGAACCCTTATAGTTTCGCCATATTGTCTGTCCGTCTGTCTGTCTGTCCGTCCGCGGCTAAGCTCAAAGACTGTTAGTACTAGAAAGCTGTAATTTGGCATGAATATATATATATATATCAGTCACGCCGACAAAGTGATTAAATAAAAAAAAACAAAAAAAAAAATTTTTGGGTACCTCCCATAGACGTAAAGAGGGGGTGATTTTTTTTCTTGACTAACCCTATAGTATGGGGTATTATTGGATAGGTATTTGAAAATAAATAGGGGTTTGCTAAAACCATTTTTTGATAAAGTGAAAATTTTCGGAGATATTCACTTCGAAAGTTCAAAATAATGTGTCCCCCCCTCTTACTTTTGAAAAGCAAGTGTAAAAAATATGAAAAAAATCACGTAAGTTAAACTAAATAAAAACTTTCTAGGAAAATTATTTTCAACTTAATCAGTTGAGCAGTTTTTAAGTTTTTGAAAAAAAATATTTCTTAACTAAGATAGTAATTTAACCGCCATTGCAAGCATTTTTTTTCTTTAAGTACCTATAAGATCACGCTAACAGTATCTTCTTTCAAATAAAAAATTAAAATTGAAACCTGTTCATGTTAAAGAATTATTATTATTTAGGGCCGACAACGCACTGGTATCGCGTGAAGCGCTGCGAGTGTCTATGGACAGTGGTGTTCATATAACATCAGGTGACCCACTGTTCGTTTGTCTGGCCTCTCTAACATAAAAAAAAATACATCTGAAAAACCATCAACATACATTATACTAATTCTAGTAGACTGCAGTTAGACTAGTTACCTAATTCGCCGATAGATGGCGCTGTACCGCCGACGTTGAAATTCTGCGCGCGGTGAGAGTTGGGACCAAAACAACCACATCAAATTAAAGTATGTAATGCAAAGATTTTTTCGTACCTGCTACGGAACCCTATCTTGGGCGTGTCCGACACGCTCTTGGCTGTTTTTTTTTTACTAGCCTAAAATAGTGTCCCACTGCTGGGCAAAGGCCTCCGCTGTTCATTGTTTATTGTTATTATTAAGCTAGTTATTTAAGTTTAATTTTCCAAAATGGAAACAAACTTCAAACACCCCGGAGAAGCGAGTTATCAGCCCTCAAATACGTAAGTTTACAAGTTATTAAGTATACTTTGTTTTTTGCGTTCGTCCTATATCTCTGTAAATTCTCCCAGCCTACATAGTCTAGTCGTCTTAATAACAATTATAGCAAATGGTATGATCGATAATTCTACAAACATTATAATCCTATTTTTGAACAGGCTGGGTTGCATACATATCTGCCCGTCATATACGCGGAATTATCTAATGCCAGTTAAGCGGATTTGCACTATCCGCGAAGAAACGTTCCATTACATTGATCGGTGTTCAAATTATACTTACCGTGTTAAAAAACGACTACATTTTGAATCAAAAATTACGATGAAAAACCTAATTAGGGGTATTCAGTCAAAATAACCCAACCACCAAACATCATAACCACGGAAATATTCCAGATAATTTAGAAACACCATGTGTGCCTTTGATCAATTATAACTGAAGATACACATTGCCGAACAAAATCCCCTTCAAAAAATGTCCGAACTTTTTTATTTGTTTGCATAACAATTAAAATCATCACCTACACAGAAATTTGAACCTAGTTCTTACTTCATTACAGTCGAATTTCGGTTGACACTTGACAGCTAAACTTGACAATTTCACGCAACGTACTGAGAAAAAAGAAGGCCACTTTTATCAAAGTGGCGCTCATTTGGCTTGGACATTTTCGGGCGCGCGACTGTGGATCTACAGTTATAATTGATCAAAGATGTGTGCTGATGTAATTTCCCCGAAAATTTTATGCCCCGTCTGTACTATTCTGAATCTAGATCAGTCCAGGACATACCGGATTCCTGACTCTGCAGCCAAGTTTTAACGAGACCCAAACTTTGTGCAATTAGTGAACGGAACATAATTATAACAAACGCAAGAGTTTTCAGTACGTCGCGCTAGATCGCGACATTTTTGGATCTTTTAAGTACCGATGAGAAGGATTCAGTGGAGGTTTTAAAACTGCATTATGCGGTAAGAACAAAACACGAAGAGGCTTAGTCGTAGCAAAAAAAGCTGATTTTATTCCCTCTTTCTTTTTCTTATTGGTAAAAAAAATTTCGTGTCACGGTGTTTGTTATTGAAGTTCTCCGAAACGACATCTGATTTTTATGAAACTTCTTTGTTTGTATTTGGTAGCGAGAGTAGGTCGTAGGCTATTTTTATACCCCTATTCTCCGCAGACGGAGTCGCGGGCAACAGCTAGTCTTTTTATAAAATTAAATGCAAGTATCACCAATGCATAGTGCATAATTCCTTGCACATTTCGTACAGAATATTCTCACAGTCACGTTGTAGGGATGCGGAATCAACCCGCCACCTTTGTTAACGTACGTACCAAACCTCTACGTGTACTTGGTGTGATACTCTCGGTAATGTTTCTTCTTTCACTGCCTTCTTAAAGTATTCAAGATATTTTTGACGTGACATCGTCTAATAAATAGACTAGCGCTCGGGTAATTTTCAATGCGAGGGGGTGCCGGGTGCGGGGGAGAGGGGTTGAGGGGGTGCAGGGGGTGCGGGAGTATTAAAGGGGGATGAAAAAATTCATTTATTTTGCCGTAGGATGCACCGTTTTCAAGATATTTGACAAAACACCGGTTCTCGTCCGATCGCCGAGGTTAGGCAACGTCGGGCGCGGTCAGTACTTGGATGGGTGACCGCCTGGTTTCATTTTTGTTTTTTGAATGTTTTGTTATGACGTTGTCACGTTAAACTATCTTCCGTAAACCGACTTTACACACAACCGGTTTTTGTGTGTTAAGCGTCAGTTGGCTGAGTACATTGTTCGTAGAACCGACTGCCGAAAGGGGGTAAAGAGTGGGGACCCCGAACTGGAACACGAGGCGTGGGAAAGAACTCAAAAGACAGACCGACGATCTGGTAAAAGTCACAGAAACCATTTTATCATCCCAGACTATGTACGTCCCACTGCAGGGCACAGGCCTCCTCTCAGAATGAGAGGGCTTGGGCCGTAGTTCCCACGCGGGCCCACTGCGGATTGGGAACTTCACATACACCATTGAATTTCTTCTCAGGTGTATGCAGGTTTCCTCACGTATTCCTTCACCTTAAAGCTCATGGTAAATTAAAAATGTAATTTCGCACATAAATTCCGAAAAACTAAGAGGTGCGAGCCCGGACTCGAACCCACGACCCTCTGCTTGAGAGACCATAGGACAAACCACTAGGCCACCACAGCATACCCACGGCTTAGAAACCATTTGGTTGCGAGTAACCTAGGACCGATCCTTGAGGTACTCTTCAGGGAGGCATTTTGTCCTTAAGGATCCACACGCGAATCGGTTTTGTGTTACCCACAGCTAAAGTTTTCCGTAATCATTTAATAAAACCGGCCAAGTGCGAGTCGGACTCGCGCACGAAGGGTTCCGTACAATTATCTACAAAAATCACGTTTGTTGTATGGGAGCCCCCCTTAAATATTTTTTTTATTTTAATTTAATGATTTATTTTGAAAGTCAATACATAATTAAATATTCTGTGAATATTTCAAGCTTCTATCTGTTGCCGTTATCAATATCGAGCAAAAAAATCACGTTTGTTGTATGGGAGCCCCCTTAAATATTTATTTTATTCCATTTTTTAGTATTTTTTGTTATAGCGGCAACCGAAATACATCATCTGTGAAAATTTCAACTCTCTAGCTATCATGGTTCCCGAGATACAGCCTGGTGACAGACGTTCAGACGGAAGGACGGACGGACGCACGGACGGACGGACGGACGGACGGACGGACAGTGGAGCCTCAGTAATAGGATTTCCGTTTTTACCCTTTGGGTACGGAACCCTAAAAATTATCCATCACCTTGCGGGAGGCCTACCAGAGTTTTGCCTTTCGATACGTGGTGAATACTCTGGAGCACAGAAATAATAAAGAGGATCCACTTTATTATTATTTCTGTGCTCTGGAGTCTTACAGCGTTATCGGGCATCAGTTCTACATCCAATTTACTACGCTCACTGCACTGAGCTTATGTAGCAACATAAGGTGTAAAATTAGCTGAGCTTTGCCGGTATCTTTAATTTTTCTACGGATTTCCTAACTTTTAATTCGATGGCCCAGAGGTACTCCAAGTACTTCTAATATTTTATACCTTTATTATGACACCCATTTTCGAATACACATCTCAGTTCCCTACTCATTGGTAACACAGTCCCTTCATTTCCTTTTCTTCTTATTCTTATAATTATACTTGAAAAATACGGTGTCCTAAGAAATCGCTGACACAAACAAGATACATCCCATCTTTGCCCACTGCAACATCGTAGCAATGGTTGCCAAAGCATCTAACGCCAAGTCCTTAACCGTAGAACTTTAAACCCCGAGTGCAAATTGTGATTGTGCCGCGAGAAAAGTTAACGAGAGGAATCCTGATGAAGCACGTTATTGTAAAGGAAACTTTGACTGTATTTAATTAAGAGTTTTAATTGCTTGCAGTTGGGAATGTAGTGTTAGCTGAGACGAATTATAATGATACTAGTACAGGGAATCTTGCGAAGTTTTGGAAAAGACACAACTATAATATATGTAAAGGAATAAATGAAGCGCGTGGTAACAATAGAACCAAGAGTCCTACATATTTCCTACTCTGTAAACGAAAAGGTTGGATGTTTGTTACATAGTTTCTCGAATAGGCAGGTTTAGATGGTTGTTACATTATTTCCGCTTTGGCACTCAGCAATTCTCGACATACATCGAGAGAGATCGGAAGTGCAACACTTAGGCTGAGGTTTGGTTATTATTATTAATTACATTAAATAGGTTTGGATATTTTATGTCATTAAATTTCAGGATTTTATTGAAGTACCCTTTGAGAAAAAACCGGCCAAGAGCGTGTCGGACACGCCCAAGATAGGGTTCCGTAGCAGGTACGAAAAAATCTTTGCATACTTTATTAATGTGGTTGTTTTGGTCCCAACTCCCACCGCGCGCTAGGGTTAACAGCGCGAATAGCGCGATGTACCTGGAATTTCAACGTCGGCGGTACAGCGCCATCTATCGGCGAATTGGGTAACTAATCTAACCTGCAGTCTACTAGAACTAGTATGTATGTTGATGGTTTTTCAGATGTAATTCTTTATTACCTATATGAACCGATTTCAATTTTTATTTTTATTTAAAAGAACATACTGTTAGCGTGATCTTATAGTACTCTAAGAAAAAAAAATGCTCGCAGTAGCGATTAAATTACAATCTTAGTTTAAAAATATTTTTTTTACAAAAACTTAATAACTGCTAAGCTAATCAAGTTGAAAAAAATTTTCCTAGGAAGTTTTTATTAAGTTTAACTTACGTGATTTTTTTCATATATTTTAAACGTGCGGTTCAAAAGTTAGAGGGGGGGGGGGGACACATTATTTTGAGCTTTACGGTTAAAACTGAGACGTCCCGAGTGTCAAAGTGGAAATAATCTTGCTGTATAACCTGAATTAACACATAAGATACTTTTATCAAACTAGTTACACGGATCACTCGGCTCGCGTATTAGAAGTGTGTCCGAAATGTTTCGAACCAATCCGTGGTTCTTTCTCAGAGTCGGTTCGAACCGGACGCCAACCATGAACGTGTGAATGTATCGGGCATACCTCTACTAATACTCATACTCATGGATTAAATTTTCAATCATTATCATCATTGCTTCAGCCGAAAGACGTCCACTGCTGAACATAGGCCTCCCCAAGTCTCGCCAAACAGATCGGCCCCGTGCCATCCGCATCCAACGCGATCCCGCAACCTTTACCAGGACATCGCTCAATCTTTTTGGAGGCCTACCTACACTGCGTCTTCCGGTCCGTGGACGCTGCTCGAGAACCTTTTTGCCCCATCGGCCATCAGTTCTACGAGCGATGTGTCCTGCCCACTGCCACTTGAGTCTGGCGATTCTTCGAGCTATATCGGTGATTTTACTTCTTGCGCAGATTTTCAATATCACTAGAGATATATTCTTTCTTTTTCTTATAAATCTTTATCGATATTAAAAAGACTCACGTTACAGGCATTATTCATGGTTATAAGTATATGGATAAGTTAAGTATATAAGAGTATGGGTTAATCGGCGATTTATGTTACAGCCTTTTCTAGATAGCAGCGGATTTATTAAGACTGTTACCAGATATCGATGATTTGGCGGAAAAATGGGGTAGGTTTTTTATGAAAGTTTGACTGAATTATGCGGAGATAAGTAGTAAGGTATTTGAGAGCTTTAAGTGAAATTATGTCGTCGCCTTGGCCTATTTAAGTCGCACTGCTGGCACAGGCCTCCTAAAATGAGAGGGTGTAGTTTCCACGCGGGCTCAGTGCAGATTGGGAACTTCACACACCATTGAATTTATTTCAAATTCAAATGTAATTTCGTACATGAACTCTGATAAACTCAAAGGTGCGCGTCTGGGTTTGAACCCACGGTCCTTTGTTTGAGAGGCTATAGGTTTAGCCACTAGGCTACCATTTGCTAGGAACCATGGTGACCTAGTGGTTTTAACTACAGTATTTCAAGCAGAGGGTCGTGGGTGCGAACCCAAGCTCTTTTCGGAATTCGTGTGAAAAATTTCGATGGCCCAAACGAATAAACGTGTAATCGTAAAACAACAACTTTACAGGAAAATAAAATCAACTTTAACAAAGAGAACTGACAGTTCTGGCAGCTGTTATAATAATAAATATATATGCTTATAATATATCATTAGATAGATAGGTAATTTTGATATAGAATAGAATAAAATTATTCTATTCTATTCTATTCTATATCAAAATTACCTACACAACTGCGTAAATATTTGACCCTTATTTTTAACTATTTTCCCGTAAATAGTGAAAAACCTCTTTATTTTTTATTCGAATCATAAATCTTCAGGTCATTTTGTGTTATGGCTCATTGCACCGTTATTCGTGTTAGAAAGTGTAATTGCTTTAAGCGCAATGTACATTAACGTCTATTTTTGTATTTTATTTGATTTCGCAATCGGCGTTTGCAATTTTGTTCGTGTTAATTTATTAAAATGATTTTTATTCTATGACTCAATCGTTAATGAGTAGTATGTGAAAGCTAGTATGACTAAAATTTGGCTGACAAGCTAATGCTAGTTTACACGAATCTTGTTAACAAAGTTTAATACGAATAAACGTGCAAAGTAATATTACTAAAATTGAAATAAAAAAGTCAATGTATAAAACCATTGCACTTTTATTCGTGTATAGTAACAAAATTGTTAAAACGGCAACACTCTCTTGGAATCTTATTCATGTTAATTTATATGGAAAATTACCAACGAATAAAAATTAAATACATATTTTTCATAAACGGTAAATCGGATTGGCTTAAAAAAAATTTACAACGTGCCTTAGGGTATATAAAAGCATAAGAAGCAAAAAATTTTTTTTTGTGTAACGGCCTTTGCACGTTTATTCGTTTGGGCCATCGATTTCATTTATATTATTTAACACCTGAAACTGTGTGAAGTCCGTTCGTTCTTCTCAACACCACCAGAAGAACACCGGTGGTGTCGTTTGTAATCAATAATCCGTTTAATACCACCGACTAAGTATTAATTAGTAATGTCTTGCGAATTATCATCTTAATATAGGCCGATAATACCAATCTACTCGCTTGGCGCTAGCAATTCAACACATCACTAGAATAGTGTCGAACGGAACAGTGATTCCAAACGATACCACAGATGGTTTCTAAATTTCCTTCCTATAAAACTTCATCAATGACCAGGATAAGAAGAAAACAAAAAATAAAATTTCTCTTTAATATGCTTCTAACAAAGACTGATAGCAAATAGTTTTCTAAGAAGCGTATCTCTAGAAAACTAACAATAAAATAGTTTTATATTTCTAAGCAGCCCGGAATGAACCCGCGAGACATCGGAATGCGTCCGTTGTCCCACCACGTGCTTTATTGCGTTAAGGATTCAACTTATAAGCTTTTACCGTTTGAAAACCTGTAATTATACTGGTGGCAAGGCTTTTTGCAAAATCCTTCGCAAAACAAAATCTAAAAGACCAGCGCCGTTCGCACGACGCATTTTGCTGATTTGGGACCATTTTTATGACGAGCGCATTTTTTTATTTCATTCTTGTTTTATTTTATTTTTCTTTTACTCCATGTTTTCACAAATAAATGTTTTCTTTCTTTTTTTTTCCTTGTTGCGAAAGTTTATTTTGTAACAAGTTTGGTATGAAGTATCTTTTTGTATTTATTTTTTTCAACTTCATTTTTTATTTCTTTTACGGTCATCCCGTGAAACCATATTTTTAATACTAAATACAAACTGAAATATAGATGCACAGAAAAAACCCCAGAAAAAAGACCAATGCTGGGAATCGATCCCAGGTCCTCAGCAACTGAGCATAGGTGCATCTATATTTCAGTTTGTATTTAGTATGTAAAATATATATATATATATTTTGTAAGTAGACCGGAAAAGGTTGTTTTTTTACACATACTTTCGTTTGGAAAAGCCATTATCATTCGGTATCCTATTCGGTATCTCGCCTCATTCGTTTTACGTTAAAATTATATTTCGTCTCATTCTGTATTCGTCATCCGTTCTTGTTCGCTATCCGTCATTATCTTATTTGGTCAAATTCTGTAACTTGTTTCTATCTTAAAAAGTCTTATTCGTTTTACGTCACGGTCTTCCTTGGATTTATTCGTCGTTCTTCCCTTTCGTTTTTTGTCTCATTTACTTACGAACATTTATTTACCAGCGCCGAACGTATCGAAATAATTTTGGCAAAAAAGTAAATGAGATCAAAAACGAAACGAAAGAACGACGAATGAGTCCAAGGAAGACCGTGACGAAAAACGAATAAGACGTACTAAGAGATAGACAAGATGCAGAATTTGATCAAAAAAGATAGTTACGGATAGCGAACGAGAATGAGGCGAAATAAGAATTAAACGAATAATGAATGAGGCGAGGCAATAGGATACCTATCATTCATTAGTTCATTACCAATAAGAATGCACCATGCTATTTCTTGATGATAAAAATATTTACTTAATTTTTTCGTGACGAGCCAAATAAAATACGTGAAAAAAGTCACAATACTTAAAAATAAGGATTTTTTTCTGTGTGAAAATTAACAATGCTCGTGATTCTGAGTAAGAAAACATCAAAACTTCCTCATTTAAAAAAAGTAAATTGCGCACTTCAAAGTGAAAATGTCCTTTTTACTTGAAAATAAGTTTAAAAATATACCACAAGGCACATTATTAGTGTAATCAAAAGTGTGGCAAATGAAAATTAGTAGCTCAGTGATAAGAAAAGGTATAATAATTTTAACTTGGTACCTAGTCAGTACTCTTGTTACTTGCGCCTAAGTTAGCTACGACTAGGGAAGACTTAAAGTAGTCAATTTCAAACCTACTCTGCATTGCTAACTGCAGAATTTAACTTATTCTACTACCGGTATTTCTAATGTTATGTAAATGGTTTTCTTGGGTTAAAAAATAGGTACTGTTAGTTTTTTACAGTTCATCATCATCATCATCATCATCATCTAGTTCTAATCGTATTATACATCCAGGGCATAAATAGGCCGCCTCCCTGAATGAGTGGGCTTAGCCTGAGGTACATAGTTAATACGCGGGCCCAGTGTGATATAAGAACTTTACGTACACATCTTATAGTAAATTCCAAATGTACATAAATTCCGAAAAATTCAGAGATAAGAGCTCAAGGTCGAACCTACAAGGCTTGAGAGGCCATAGGTGGAACCCTGGAACCACTACGCCACCACGAAATTTTACAGTTCCTTACCTACATAAAAAGTTAGAAAATTGCTGGACACCTTTAGTATTGGACAACTATGACATCGGGGCTTTCAAGAAAAGGGTTTTTACTTACTTTAAAGGCCGGCAGCAGATTGGCGACTCTCTTTGAGTTGTTGATATTTATGGGCGGTGGTAATCATTTTCTATCAGATGACCCGCTTGGCTCGTTTGCCGCCCTATCACATTAATAAACTTTATAGCATTAGTCAAAACTCAAATTAGTAGCATGCTTTTTTTAAGAGAATAATTTAAATTTGTTCAAAAAATTAAGATGAAAACGTTTTTGTCTTGCAAAGCTAAGCCAAATATTTTAGGTAAATTAGCCTCTTTTAAAAACGAAACGACCTTTTTATAACCTTATTATGTTAACAAACGTTTCACCAGTGAGTTAAATTTAAATCACAAAAACTCATGCTTCACAAAATGGCCGCTACGACAAAATGGCGGTCACACATAGACAAAAGAATGAAGGTCCGTTCATCCGCCGCTCTAATGCCGGTCCCGGTCATTTCGCGCTCATTTCGATGCAAATTTAAGGGTATTCGCAGCATTTAGAAGTCTATGTAAATACAGTGGGGCTTAAGTATCGGATGAAGACATCTATGCAAAAGATTTTGATGAAAATACCAAGCCACACTGGTATTAGCATCTTAACTCCGGCCGAGCGGGGTTTTATAGTAATTGAAAATTAAATTATACGGGACGCTGGGTTTAGGGGGCCGTCCACTGCGGAAGAATGAACGAGCGATGCGACACGATTAGAACATGGCTGATTTTGAGATATAGTCCGTTTAGGTCTACCATTCAGTCCTATTAATAGGAATAAACGGACTGAAAAATTCGTATATAAATATGTAGTGTCCGTTTCTTAAAATTAAGGTTTATGGAAAAAATGTCCATAATTTACTGGTGCTGTCACCCTATACGAATTTTGTTTCGTCAGTTAAATGTTTAAAAATTTGTCATAATTGTGAAGTGTATAATAGCTTAAAGAGCTAGTAGTTTTGACATAAAATTTGAAAATAACAGGTTAGTCGACGTCTTAGAAGACCGCAGAACACAGCTGCGCTGGGAGCTTCCTGGGGCAAATAATCAGCTCAGCTATTCAAAGAGGGAACGTTGCAAAGGAGACTTTTTTCAGAATAAGACTTAGTTATTCTTTTTCTTGATGTAAGTACTTACCTGTTTTTATCTATACATATAATAAATCTGTAACAAGTCGGTGTCTGTACATTGAAGATATCTGAGAAAAACTGTCACTAGGGCTATTTACTAGCGCAATAGAACCCAAAACAATGTTTTTTAGAATTATTGTCTGTTTGTCTGTTTATCTGTTTGTCTGTGCGTTTGTGCGCGCTAATCTCAGAAACGGCTTAACCTAGAAGGATGCGGTTTTCACTGATATGTTGGTATTTTCTTGGATTAAATAACATTTAGTGTTTGTTTCATTTGAATCGGTTCACAAATAAGAAAGATACGTCTATTTTAAGAATTTATAGAACAGTTTTTAGAAGTAGTGACTTGGGAGTAGGTACGGTGGTGAATGTGAACGAGGGTGTGCGGGGGGGGGGGGGGGTTCGGTGGGGGGTCGGTGAGGGGGGTGTTGCGGGGGGGGTAATTTTTTTTATATCTTGGAACTAAGGAGAGCCATAATTGATGAAAAAGCAAATTGGATAAAAAAATAAACTGCCCAAATTACTAATTCCACGCGGACGGAGTCGCGGGCAAAAGCTAGTTTTGATGATGTATGGGGACGCCTCGCTGAGCCAGGCGGGCTGTCGACCGTTTTGCACAGTCATTTAGCCCAGAAAAAAAAAGCTAGTTTTAGAACATAAATATGTTGAAATATTGTATAAGTACCTATTTATAATGATATCTTGCAGTGTGACTCCAGCTTCAGTGAAGTCTGTACTTTACACAGTTTTGTGAAACCGTTTTTACCCCCTAATGGAACTAGTGGTGGGAATTAGGAACGGTCAAGCACAGTTTGCAGCTTTGCACCACGAAGCCAAACGGAGGCGCCATTCTCGAAACCCTGAATGGCTATTTTCAACCTCCTGTAATTTTGTGCTGGCTAAAGCTAGAATCCTACATTTTCAATTACATGTAGACCAGAGATCAAGTTATGCTAGTTCTGGTTTTAAATAAGAAAAAATCCATTTCACCCTTCTTGTCACTTAGTTAATTGGCTACGCAGCCATTTTAAGACGCGTCAGCGCCGTAATGAATACACTTTGAAGTGACCATCATCATCATCATCATCCCAGCCTATATAAGTCCCACTGCGGCACAGGCCTCCTCTCAGAATGAGCCCAGTGTGGATTGGAAACTTCACACACATCATTGAATTTAATGTAATTTCGCACATAAATTCCGAAAAACTCAGAGGTGCGACCCTCTGCTTGAGAGGCCAAAGGTCAAACTACTTTTTTCACCACGGCTTTTTGAAGTGATTGCCGTGACCGAAATCGGTTGGACGGATTCATTCATTCATTCTTAGTAAACCCACCGTTGCCATCTCCGGTTGATTTATGCTCCAAGACTGCTTGGTTAGCTTTTGCATACTCAAAGCTGTGTTTATGCAATATGTGACCGCAGTTTTATGGCTAGCGTTCGTGATATATAAAGTGAATCCTTCTAATAATTTATAATAATATACAGGGTGTTTGGTAGCTACGTGCAAAGCTTTAAGGGGGTGATAGCCGAGGTATTTTTGAACATTTTTAGCCATATATGTCTTAGCCGAAATTTGTTTTTTTTTTTAAATTGAAGACTTGGAAATTTTAGGAAAATACCCAGAATTTGATAGTCACGAGTCAATATTGCCCCAATGAGCGTTAATTTGGAAATTTTAAATATGGCACAGAAAAATGACGCAAACTTGTCTTTATCACATGCTATTTACTAGTTAAATTTTAAGACTAGTGCATTCTTAGCGAGTGCTCCCTGAGTTTGGTTTTTACTTTTTATCTCAAATTCAGCAAGCAATGTCAATGAGTGATACCTTAAAAGAAAGAACAATAAACAGGCATGTTCCTAAAAATGTTTGAACATTTTAAGGGTTTTTTTTTTAATTTTTTTTATTCAAATTCAAATTCAAATTCAAATAATTTATTTCGGACTTTGAGTCCATAGTATTAGTAGTGTTAGTATAGTAGATAAAAATTACAATCTTATTGCTATGGTTAGTATTTTATAATTAGGTATACTAAACTTAAACTTAAATAAAAACTAAAGACTAAAAACTAAAGACGCCTGGGCACTGGCATTACAGGCGCGTGCAGCTGCACGTAACGCTGCAGCAGCGGCGAGTCCCAGCGGTGGGCTAACGTGCTCAGGATACTATTCGAGCTGCCAAGACTGCGGTTAAGGAGAGACGCACAACGTTTCCTCATAATGGTAAAAAAACAGTCCGTGTGCGACTCCGCGAACATTGTCGACGCACTGCAATACCGTGGCAGCCCGAACAACATCCTGAACGCGTTATTATATTGAACGCGCAACGCGCTGTAAGCCCGCTGAGTAAAGTTGGTCCACAGACTGCACGTGTAGAATGTTTGGCAAAAAGCCTTAAATAAAGTTAATTTAACTTCCTTACCACAGCGTGCAAATCTGCGGGCCAACATATTACAGCGAACGCACAGCGCGCGGCGCTCGCGCTCGATGTCCCCGACGTCCGACATCGTTTCGGTCACCCAGTGGCCCAGGTACTTAAACTTATCGACTCTCTTTAAAGGGGTACCACAAAGTGAGACCGGTTCCATTCGGTAGGTTTTGTTACCAGCTTTGAATTGCATCAATTCACTTTTAGATGCATTGTACCTGAGCCCGTGGACCTCCGCGTATGCCTCACAAATGCGTAACATTTTTATTAACCCCCCCATCGAGGGGCTCAACAGCACCATGTCGTCAGCGTAGCTTAAATTGTTTACACACAACCCTTCTATGTGACATCCGACATGAGAACTGCTGAGCTCCTCGATCAGGCCGTTCACGTAAACGTTGAACAGTTTAGGCGAGCTCAATCCCCCCTGCCTAACCCCACACTGCAATACATAAGAATCAGAGAAGGCGCCAGCCCACCTCACACTATTTCTTTGATTGTTATACCAGTACCTGAACAAAGCGGTAACTTCTTGCGGAACAGATGTATCATCACGCAGTTTTTGCCACAATAGGTCATACGATACCATGTCAAAAGCCTTTGACAAGTCCAAAAAACAGGCAAATATCGGCGTTTCACGAGATGTATAATATTGAACCGTTTGCTTGAGACACAGAATGGCGCTTTCGGTAGATAATCCCGGCCTGAAACCGAACTGGGCGTCGCTAAGCTGAACATTACTCCTTAGTGTGTCATCAAGCAAACTGTCCAACACCTTCGCTATAACTGTGGCTAACGATATCGGCCTGTAATTGGACATGTCAGAGGCGTCCCCAGTCTTATTTTTCAAAATAGGCACCACTAAGGTGTACATGAGCTCGTCGGGTAAGTAACTATGATTGATACATAGGTTAAATAATACAGACAGTACCCTCGGAAGATGGTCACCCGTATACTTGAGATGCTCGATGCTGAGGCTGTCTTGTCCCGGTGACTTCCCTCTTTGCATTCCATTTATTTTACTAGCAACTTGACTAGCAGTAAATCTAAGGGATGGAGAACCAATCTCAACCCCAGCACCAAGACCCCCGGCAGACGGGAGAGGAGATTCCACTTTAAAATGCTTTTGGAAAGCATTCGCGATATCCACTGGGTCATGCCTATCGCCCACGCTCACCGGAAGACTGGTTCTGGGGTTTAACTTAGCAGTATTTTTCCAAAATTTTCCAAAGTTCTTTTTAGCATGGTTTTTAGCAATCATATCCATTTTAATAGTCAGCTCGTGATTTTGGCAATATTTTAATTTGTTTTTAAAAACCTTTTTGGATTGTAACATATTATCATAGACATATCCGGCAGCAGGCCTACCATAAGATACCCACCATTGGAACCAGAACCGCGCCTCCCGGTGCGCACCGGCGACGTGCATGTTCCAGCCCGGTATGCACCTATGCCTCCCGCGTCTAATTTCCTTATGAGACTCCACGGCAGCTAGTTTAAGGATATTCATTATGTTAATATACAAATCTGTTATCCTCTGTCTATGCTCAATGTTATAACACATACGATCAGCACACTCAGTAAATTCTGATGGAAAATGAACATCCTTAAACTTGCTGGAACAAAATTCAGTATATTTATCTATTTGGCTCACATCACGCTCGCCCCAAATTACTTTATTACAACTAAACTTATTAGATAGCAAAACTTTCGCCTTAACTAAATTAAAGTTACATTGCAACAATAACGGATAGTGGTCGGACCAATAAACATTATACAACACTGACGCACTCACGACAGCAGACCTCGCCGCGCTCGTCACCACGCAGTGGTCGAGCCAGCGCCTGCAGCCGTGGGCGTCACTAACGTACGTGTAGGTATCACTCGGTAATAGGTCTATATCAACACAAGTTAAAAACTGTTCATTACAAAAATTTATAAGTTCCAAACCAAACGACTCACCCGGGTGGGCGTTGAAATCCCCGAGCACGAACACTGACTCCACGTCGTTACTTTCCACTATAGAATAAATTTCACCCAAACACTCAGTGAACTCACTCAGATGGTCCGCCGAGTCAGTGGGCATGTACACCGACATCACAATCACCGGCCGGTCGTTAAGGACTAGCTTGATAGCCGCTAGCCGTACGCTGTTGCACTGTATGACCGAGACACACGGAAACAAAGCCTTCCTCCACAATAACGCGACGCCGCCGTGGGGTCTACCTCGAAGTAACTGCACTGACGAGTCGATTGCTGATTTTCCCATAAAGGCAAATTCATCATTTATGGTGCTTAGAAAAGAGATATCATGCTCCATCAACCATGTTTCTTGCAGCGCGATAATTCCAGCAGTGAGACACAAGGTACGTACACATTCCACTGATCTCATTATGTTCCTACAATTAAAGCTTATTATATTTGTGGTATCAGCCATTATGAGTAGGTGGGTACTATTAATTAAATTAAACCATTAGGTATTTTAACTGTCAACTTTTCTTAAAATTCACGAATCGGCGATATGCAATACCGTCCGGCCAAAAGTCATCTTTCAAAAATATACCTATCTTGGGTTGCGGTACGAACACCTTATAAGCATTGTAATCTTTTTCCATTTTCATAGTCACTTTATCCAGCGCAACTGTAATACTAGTTTTATTTTTTATATAATCAACTATGTCACACATGGATACTTCCTTCGAAACATTATAGATATATAGCGGGACTCTAATGTCGGCTGCTCGAAATTTAGTATCTGAAGATACTATTGCTTTTCCATGGTGACCTATAAATCTATTCTTGAGTCTTTTTCTCTGAACCGTGGTCCATTCAACATTGGGGACTGGAGATTTAAAAGTACCACCCAGCGCCTTATCAGAGTATGACATCTCCCGCTGCGTGACGTCCGCCGCATCAGTGTGTCCCGGACCTGCAGTGATCGCGGGCGCAAGTACTCGCTCGGGCACAGCGTGAGTCATGCCGGCAGCGGCGACGGCCTGCAACGCCATCGCCGCGCGGCCATCGCCCGCGCCCACGCACTCGCTAACCTCTGATGAGGGTACTTCAACGGTCGGCGCAGCGCAAATTGTTAGCAAACCCGCTTTGCATGATGAATTATACATTTGATCACACTTATTTGAATTTTCACATTTAGACGTATTTTCAGCATGTGGGGACACCTCAGTTTCATTCGACATAAATTGCAGGCCCATAGGTCCACTATGACAATCGAAACTATTAACTAAGTTATTAACCAGCGATGCTTTTTTAAGATTCTCGAGCTCACTTTTAACCAAATCTAATTCATTTTTAGTGGCAAATTCATTTACAATCATTCGTAGATCGGCCAGATCTTTTAAATAAATATAAATAAATAATTCATTTATTGCATGAAAACGGGTACAGATGGAAAGATGGTAAAAATAAATTTAGCATGCACATGACCGTAATCTACCATAATGCATGGTGTACAATATTTTAAAGTTCATTTACAATTTATATAATTAATTATTTGACTACATTAAAAGCTAAATTACAAAATAATGTCAGAAACAATAAATTAAGTACTAGGTGACTATAAATAATGTCAAGAAGTAATAAACAATAAACATCAAACTTCATTACAATTGGCAATAATACATAATATTTAAAACTTACTTGGCAATAAATAACACATAATTTTTAAAACTTACTTAGTAGCTTCGTGGCTAAGATACTCACTGATTGTGTAAAAGCAGTTATACAACAGCCATTTATACAGCGCAGACCTAAATTGAGTGCCTTGTAGCACCCTTATGCTACCTGGCAAGGCGTTATACACTTTTATGCACATGTTATAGGCATTTCTTCTATAAATATCTGAGGAACAGAGCGGTCGAAGCAAAAGGTTCTGATACTGTAATCTTGTCTTATCAATACCAACACCCTGACGAACTTTGAAATATTCTGGATGCGCTTTTACAAAAATACAGACATTGCGCACGTACATGCAAGGAAGGGGTAAAATTTTTAGTTGCTTAAACAAGGGCTTACAAGTATCCCTAAACCAGGCATTTTTAATTGCACGTATACATTTTTTTTGAATTTTGAAAACTCTTTCAACTGTAACCGAATTCCCCCACAGAATAAGCCCGTAATTTAGCACCGAAGATACATGTCCGTGGTAGGCCGCGAGTGCTGCATTGACAGAGACAGTCCTTCTAAGTTTTCTCAAGGCAAATACGAATCTATCCAATCTGGAGCAAACAGAATCTACATGGTGCTTCCAATTTAAATGATTGTCTATAGATAAACCGAGAAATTTAAAACATTCAGTCTCCACCACATGAACATCATCACAGGTTATGTCTAGTTGCAGCGGTTTTGCTTGATACGAATGAAATTGCATAAATTTTGTCTTGCTCATATTAATCTTGAGTTTATTTTGGGTAGTCCATGAATATAGTTCAGCAACAGCATTATTTATGTTTGACTCATAAGAGTTCTTGACATCTCCCCTAATCAATATTGTGGTGTCATCAGCATATAGTATACATTTAGAGGTAGTAGCAAGAGGGAGGTCATTGACATAAATCAAAAATAGCAATGGCCCCAAGTTGCTCCCCTGTGGTACGCCCGAATGAACACCACGTAATTCAGATCTATAAACTACTTTATTGTATATATTGCCTACTTCAGTCATTTTTGTAATCTCCGTACTTTGCTTTCTATCTCTCAAATAGCTTTCAAACCAATCAAGAGCCAGACCCCTAACACCACATGAATCCAACTTGGACAAAAGAATAGAGTGGTTAACTAGATCAAATGCTTTTGACATATCAAAAAAAATTGACATAACTGGTATCCTTTTATTATTTGCCTCAGTTATAAATTTAACTAAGTCAAAACAAGCTAACTCAGTTGAAAAACCCTTGCGGAATCCATACTGTTCTGGTTGCAAGATATTGTGTTTCATTAAAAAGTTATTCAGTCTATTACACATAGCAATCTCCATAATCTTAGCCAAGACAGACACAATAGTTATTGGACGATAGTCGTTGGGGTCCTCTCTATTACCCTTTTTAAATATGGGTTTCACAAGAGACACCTTCAACTGATCAGGGAAAATTCCTTCATTGAAAGAAAGGTTTATAACATGTGCAATTGGACGACTCAAGAATTCTGCATTATCTTTGACTATTTTTGTTGAAATGTCATCATACCCAGTGGTGTTACTGTTTTTTAGTGACATGATTATTTTATATATTTCTTTTTCATCAACCGGCATTAAGAAAATTGATGATGAGATATTTTGTGTTTTGCTTAAGTAGGAACACCCTTTTGCATTTTTTAGATCACTAAGGTTAATAAAATAGTCATTGAGAAAGTCACAAATTTCCTGAGGGTTACTGTAGGTTACATTATTAAATTTTAAAATTTTTATGTCATCTCTTTGTGATATAGGTTTAATATTAGAAGAAATTATGTCCCAGGTAGCTTTGCATTTATTTTGATTATTATTTATGTATTTATTATTACTTATTTGTTGAGATTTATTAATACATTTTTTAAGTATTTTATTGTACCGATTGAGTTTTGTTTTTTGCGTATCCAGATTGCCTTTATAATTTCTAGTTTTTAAGTATAGTCTTCGTTTCACTTGACAAGATTTACGTATTCCCTTGGACAACCATTTGGCCTTACCTTGTGAATTTCCAATCCTAATCCTGATAACTGGAAAACACAGATCATAGAAAAGTCGCAAAGCATTATAAAAGTTGTCAAAGGCATCTTTAAGGTTATTTGAATTAAGGACATTAGAAAAAGAAAGGGCCTTTAAGCATTCCCGAAACTTACGCTTATTATCAAGGCTATAGTCTCTTTTGGATTCAAACCAGGATACACATGTCTTAACTTTATTAATATTCAAAGTAATTGTCTGCGCCCTGTCATGATCAGAAAGGTATAGGTCATGAGTACTGGATTGCACTTGTTTTATATTAGAGGCGATCTGGTCAATGCATGCATTAGCCCTTGTAGGGGACTGGATGTGCATTTCGCAATTATAATTATCAAGTACGCTGGTGAGATCCTTTGTTATGGAATTATTCTTCAGAGTGTCAATATTCCAGTCACCACAGATCACAACCTTTTTCTTTTTATATTTGGTTGTTAAATAGAATAACAACTCATCAAGTTTATGTAAAAACACACCTATATGAGCTTTGGTTTGTACGGGTATACGATAAATCACTATAACGATCAGATCAATACCCATAATTTCCATTCCAGAACATTCAAAGTAAAAATTTGCCGCCAATTTAGGAATCAACTCAAATGGTTTGGCGTCAAGGTTTTTTTTTACAAGTATAGCTGTACCACCCCTACTTTTTTCTCTGCAAAAAGATGTCACCAATTTGAAATTACATAATTTAATGTTACTTTCTGATCCCCGTTTCACAAAGCTCTCACTAATACAAAGTACATCCACATTACAGCTATCAGTACTAAGTACGTTCAATGCAATTTGCAGTGCATCTAGTTTACCCAGCAAACCACCCATATTTTGATGCATTATAGTAAGATTACCCTCACTCATATTACCACATTTCACTGGGTTCCTAGCGAAAAAACTGTTTAGGAGAACCCTGACAATCAGTAACAAAACTGGATCCGTCATTAGGCATGTTAAATTCACGCACAATGTTCCTAACTATATCTTTAAATATTGTCATTATACCGGAGTTATTGATCCGACCAGAGAATTTACAGAACATACGCCTGTCATAGAAAAGATTACTGTTACTGTCAATCAAATACGCATAGCCATTAGTAACCACGTCAGAATACAACAGTTCATTAAATGACTCAATCCTTCGGTTAAACATGTTAGCATAATTGGTACATCTAAAAGTGGGAGCACATATTATGATGTTTGTATGTTTTAAATTATGCAGTGTTTCTTTTACAAACGACACTAATCTAGCATAGTTTTTAGTTTGCCTAAAATCCTGTTCGCCTATAAATATCACACAATAATCATTCATCGTGTAATTAATCAATTTACTTTGTACGCCATGCAAGAGATCCATTATCCCTGCATTAGGAAAAAGGTGATGGCAAATTTCATAAACATCGCCCAAGAAACGACGAGAAATCGTTAACATCTTATTGTGTTTATTCGTGCTTAACATACAAATCCTATTCTTTAAATGCTCATTTCCAGAGACACTAGTACGATAGGGTGACGAAGACGCAATCTCTTGACTTGCAATGGGCTTAATCTTAATTTTTAAGTTTGAACTTTGATGACGGTTGACCTGTTCGCCCTTATCAACAGCAGTGTTTAACATACTTTCACTGTAATTTTCTGCACTTTCCGTATCACCACTATGGTTCGATGATGAAGAAACAATATACTGGAGGCCATGAAGCTGGGTGCTGCAGTCTTGGCGACTTTGATCACTTGCAGCGGTGTTTTTATCAATATATAAATTTAAGTCTCGGTAGCTGTTGTCCCGTTTATCTTCGTCCACATTTGGAGTAAAACTTAACTTAACCCTATGAAGGCTGCATCTTCTCTTCTGAGAAGATAACTCTTTTGAGTTAGATTTACAAATGTGCGTCAGTTTATTTATAGTAATAGCATACTCCTGCATGGTTTTCTTCAAAGAACAATTTTCACCCAGTAAGTTTTCTATTTCTCGCTCCGCACTCAGCAATTGTTCCTGTAAGTTGCTAATTTTCTCATTCATGAGTTCCATTTTCTCGTGTACACTTTCACCAACTTCTGGGCAACTTCGATTGAGCTTAGCATTAAGCAAAGAAGACGATGACAGGGAAAACGGCAATCTATCTTCATCATCCAGGTCAGACATGGATTCAAACGAGTTATGGGTTGGTATGTTAACAATATTTTTCCTGCGAACCGTAACATTGTCAATTGAACGAGACAGAAAGCTTCTGTTAATTTCAGCGAGTGTGGCATTTTGTTTATTTATACACATTTGGCAACTCCATTTGTTCCTCCGTTCCCGAGACATAAGATTGTAGTAACGCTTTTCAGTGACATTTGTACATACGAGATGGTAAACTCCGCTACATATGCAACATTTCAAGTATTGTCTATAAAGTATGTTTTTACCACACTTTGCGCAAACTTTCATTGATGTGTTCTCCATTATCCGTAAAGAAAATAAATTGCCTTAAATTGTCAAAAATAAAGTAGTAGTAACGTTGTCCACCAGGAACGACTTGATGCAACGGTTATAATTTCTAAACGAAAATAAATAGTAGGCAACACTGATCTTTTTAATTTTGAGGGTAGTAATGTTGATTTCACGTTGACAGCCAATCAGTTTCTGTGTAGTGTCTGTTAAACCGTTATCTTATTTATTACTCACAAATTACTTTTCCATTTCGTAAATAACAGACCAATATTCAAAAGTTAACGGTGAAGTAGGTTCTTACCCAGATGGTGAATATGTTTAATAGTGCGTCAGTTTGGCAGATAATAAGGATTTTCTTGCGTCTATTCCGATGTAAGTTTCACTTTTACTGTATTGATCACAAAGCCACTGATTTTAGGATAGTGTAATTATTTAATTTTATTAAAATTTCGCAGAGATATTTACTATTCTTGTTTACTTGGCGAGGGTTGCCAGTCGAGTTTAGTACTTTGGTCGCGTCCAAATGATTAAATAACACCGGTGGTAACTTATGTAGATCTCTCGCTACAAAAATGGGGATTTCGTCAACGCGACAGTCCTTCATTAGGCCGATATTATCATCAAGATCACGATTCAACTTTCCATCGCTCTTGCGTTTCTTCAGTTCACTTGACTTTGACACAGATTCAAATAACAACCGTTTTGCAGTTATTATGTCGCCTTCGGAAAACGCAGTAACACAGATGCGCCTTAAACTCGGCTCGTCCAGGAGATGTAACTTGTTGCTTATGAAAGCCAATAACTCGTTTATCACCACATTACAGGACTTACATTTCACAGTATTAGACATTATTAATAATGATAACAACGAAGCTCGCGCTCAGTACCGCCCGCATGCGCGCGCAGCGAGAGCGAGCGAGCGACTGATGGTACAGAAAAATGACTCTGTTCCAACCTAAGACATTTTTAGTAATTTCGAATGCCTCCATTTTGTTTTTGTGACAAGAAAGACACTTAAAAATTATTTCATTTGGTCCAATACACATTAAACTATCCGAAATAAAAGATTTGGTTTCCAAATTAACGCTCATTGGGGCAATATTGACTCGTGACTATCAAATTCTGGGTATTTTCCTAAAATTCCTAAGTCTTCAATTTAAAAAAAAAATATCAAATTTCGGCTAATACATATATGGCTAAAAATGTTCAAAAATACCTCGGCTATCACCCCTTAAAGCTTTGTACGTAGCTACCAAACACCCTGTATATTATAGTACGAGTATAGGTATAAGAAAGTTTTGTATGTAGGTGCGTGCATGTGTGTGTGTACCTGTTACTCCTTCACGCTAAAATGGACGGATTTGGATAAAATTTGGAATGTAGATAACTAGACGTCTGGAAAAATACGAAGGCTACTTTTTATCCCAACATTTTTTTGGAATGGAGCCTTTGATCAATTATAACTGAAGATACACATTGCCGAACAAAATCCCCTTCAAAGAATGACCGAACTTTTTTATTTGTTTGCATAACAATTAAAATCATCACCTACACAGAAATTTGAACCTAGTCTTTACTTCATTACAGTCGAATTTCGGTTGACACTTGACACCTAAACTTGACAATTTCACGCAACGTACTGAGAAAAAAAGAAGGCCAAAGTGGCGCTCATTTGGCTCGGACATTTTCGGGCGCGCGACTGTGGATCTACAGTTATAATTGATCAAAGAATGGAGCAGAAATAATTTATTTTAATGAGGAAATTTTTAATGATTTCTTATCAAGAGCGATATTGATTTTGGTGATACATAAAGTGTCCCTAATTTTCCATACAATTTTTTTGTATCCGTTTCGTAACGAGCCATACAAATTCAAATTTAATTTTTTTTATTGCTATAATGTGGTAAACTATACCTATGAAAAAAAATCACATAACTGACTCCAAAACAAGGACACTTTTTCTTTATAAAAATGAAGCACTAGATTGATTCTGAGTAAGAAAACACTAGAATTTTCTCTTTAAATAACGTTTCTGCGCCATTTAAAGTGAAAATAGCAATAATTAGGTAGATTATTTATTTATTCTCAAAAAGGCACAAAGTTTTAGTTAGGTACATCACTAATTTTGCCAAACTTCATGTGTGATCGAAGCTAGTGGCCTAATGGTTTGAATTATGGTCCCTCAAGCAGAGGGTCGTGGGCACAGAATATATAATAGTACTAACGTACAGAATGGTTACGCTCCTCCCCGCACCGATTCGAGTTACCCCACCCCTCAAGGCGCAGATTGCCGGACACCGCCGGAATCCAGAAGAGCGCGCGCGCGATGTATGTAGGCGTACGCGTGTACAGACGTCGTCGTGCTTATGTAGATTCAAGAACGCGTATTTTGTACGTCGTGTCCGCCGTGTGGTCGTAGGTTCGAGTCCGGGCTCGCACCTCTGAGTTTTTTGGAAATTATGTGCGAAAGTGTAATTTACCATGAGCTTTACGGTGAAGAAAACATCGTGAGGAAGAAGAAATTCACCGAAGAAATTCAATGGTGTATGTGACGTTCCCAATCCGCAATAAGCCCGCGTGGGAACTGTGGCCCTCTCTCATTCTGTGCCCTGCAGTGGGACTTATATGGGCTGGGATATTGATGATGATGGTGTTATGATGTATTGTGTTATGTATGTTTGTTATCAGCTCGCGTAACATTTCTTCTCTTATTATTAGATCTGTGACTAGCAGACTTTGTTTTTATTTACCGTCTGCAGCATTACATTTACAACGACACGGTTGTAAAATATAAGTACCCTATTTCCCGCGATAAAACCATTATTAGGCTTGTTTGTTGTTTACCACCCTTCAATTGTTTATTTCTGGGGTTCTATTGATCCAATGTTTGTTGAGTCGCTCATATCAGATTGTTTTGGTTTGGGAGACGAAAAATAAACAATTGAATAACGAGAAGTTGGGCTAACAGAGGTTTTGTTTTTTAAATCTAGATAATGATGATAGGTACTCCCCAAAATGCAATGTTAAATTACAACATTATCTTATATGATGTTTTAAAATATCGTATCAAATATTTTTACAATTATCGTGGAAAAAAAAAGAAAAGAATACAGTTATAAAATAAGTTTTGTGGGTCTTTTTCTACTAATCTAATCACTGTCGATGATCGATATGACATAAAGTTTCTGTTTATAATACTAGTCGTTACCCGCGCATGCGTCTGCACAGAATTCGCTTATTGCTATTTCGCTTATTGGGATAAAAAGTATCACATAAGTTAATTCAGGTTATTAACTATCTATGTGCCAAATTTCACCAGAATCCGCCAGACAGTTTTAGCGTAAAAGAGTACCAGACATTCATACGTCCGTCCACAAACTTTCCCATCCATAATATTAGTAAGATTACTCCTTAATTTTACTCAGTGTTATTTTAAACACAGTTGATAACTTCTCCCTTAAACATGTCCAACCACACTCTACCATAAAACGCTGTAAACATACCTTCAAACTTTTACACTATACAACCTTCTAAAACTCCTCTTTTATAGTTTCATTTCCTTGCATTTCCAACTGTACATTAGTTAAGCTAAAGTTGATTTTTGCAGCGTTTTTGTACATCAGATAGGAGTTTCTCAAAGTTACAATTGTACGTGATGTTCTAAAAAGTTCTCCTATATTTGCTAGCACATAAAAGGCGGCCAGGCGCATCTAGTACCGTTTTTACGAGCAACCACTTCCCACAATGTCACTTCTAGTTGTAACCGTGACATTTTTGCTAGTTAAAGGACGGTCCGTGGAATATTGTATGACCAGAGGATCTTTTGAAGCTGTTATGTCATACTGTGTTACTTGTAGTCACATTTTGCTGGGTTATAAGGGTAGCGGATAAAGTGGGTCCGTGAGGCACTGATGCTGTAAGTAAGCGAGATTACGTCATAACATACACTTATGCAGCACCTATGCAGCACTTACTTACTTTATACTAACTAGCTTTAGTCCGCATGTTTGTCTGCGTGGAATTAGTAATTTGGGCAGCTTTTTAGGGTTCCGCACCTCGAAAGGAAAAAGCGGAACCTTTATAGGATCACTTTGTTGTCCGTCCGTCTGTCAAGACCCTTTCTCTCAGAAACGCGTGGAGGTATCAAGCTTAAATTTATATCAAATACTCAGTTCTACTGTCTCTTAAAGCTGTGAAAAAATCAAACTTTTAAGCCAACGCAATCAAGAGATACAGCCATTAATTTATGCCGCAAATTTTCGACACTCGCAAGGGAATCAAAACCTCCGGGGTACTTCCCGTGAACTCAGAATCTTGAAATTTGGTACGTAGCAAGATCTTATAGCACAGATAATGGAAAAATTGCGAAAAGCATAATTTTTTTGTCTGTCTGTCTATATCAGTAACCAATCTACAATGATCCCACACTGCGCACTTTTTGCTTATGAGCAGGGCTCTGCTAAGAATGGATGCTCATAGATACATATAAATTTGTACGGAACCCTCGGTGCACGATTCAGACTCACACTTGGCCGGTTTTTTTTTAACTAATCTGATTTTTCATTTATCTGCTTAACTATTTTATATCCTACCTCACAACTCAAACCATCTCCATACCATATTTTCGTCTAAATCGGTTCAGCGGCTATTTATTCCACATGCAAACTTTCACCTCCCCCCCCCCTTTTATCCCCATCAAGGGTGATTTCCGAGATAAAAACTATCCTATGTTCTTTCCCGGGATGAAACTATCTATAGGATCTAATCTAAATCGGTTCAGCGGATTAAGCATGAAGAGGAGACAGGACAGACAGACACACTTTTGCATTTACAATATTAGTATGGAGAAGTTTTCAATCATTATCTGAGGTACCATAATTAAACAAAACTTTAATAGTTAATCGAAGTTTTTGCGAAATCACTAACGATTCTTTCGAAACTTTTCGATAAAACTATTTAAATTGACATATCTTTTTTATTTGTGAACCGATTTAAATGAAATAAACACTAAAATTGTTAACTCAAATAAAAGGTCAATACATCAGTGAAAACGGCATTCCTCTAGGTTAAGCCGTTTCTGAGATTAGCGCGCACAAACGCACACTTCTCATGTGTGTGCAGGTTCTCTCTCGATGTTTTCCTTCACCGTAAACACATGGTAAAATCTATACATATAATAAATCTGTTACAAGTCGGTGTCTGTACATTGAAGATATTTGAGAAAAACTGTCACTAGGGCTATTTACTAGCGCAATAGAACCCAAAACAATGTTCTTTAGAATTATTGTCTGTTTGTCTGTGCGTTTGTGCGCGCTAATCTCAGAAACGGCTTAACCTAGAAGGATGCGGTTTTCACTGATATGTTGGTATTTTCTTGGATTAACATTTAGTGTTTTTTTCATTTGAATCGGTTCACAAATAAGAAAGATACGTCTATTTTAAGAATTTATAATCAAAATAAGCAAATTGGATAAAAAAATAAGCTGCCCAAATTACTAATTCCACGCGGACGGAGTCGCGGGCAAAAGCTAGTTTAAAATATATTTAACATAAATACCGAAAACTCAGAGGTGCGAGCCCGGTATCGAACCCACGACCTTCTGCTTACTGGGCCACCACGGCTTATTCTAGTATCGTACGGCTTAATATCTCACGGATAATTTTCATGCGCATGTCTTTCTCTTGTTGTCATTGTGCATGTGATTTTTGTACAGGGAAGATACAAACACACTTAATAATACCTACCATGACTATGTAAACATACAATGTTAGACTTTTACAATCACATTGGTCGTTCACCGGCTCCGCTGGCAACAGCGCAGCACAAACAGCAGCTAATGTAATGTCAATAAACATTATTAAAGTTAATATAACTTTGTTCAAAGCGCGGAATGTCTTAGGGCACGAACTTATTTGTATGCGGAGATCGTAAATGCCTTATATTTAATACGTTAAATAAAACAAATTACCGCTAAGGTCTCCGAAGAAAGTGTAATTTTCTACGCTTAGCAGATAGGAATCTGCGGAGGACGGCGCTAAAATGCCGCCTGCATTTCAATTCTTGCCTCAAATTCGATTTATATTGGCTAGTACTTATTTGAATAAGGGAAAATGGAATAATTAATCAGATGCACACAATACGGGTATTTATTATAAATAAGTACATGACGAAGCTTGTAGCGGATGTTATATTTTTGTTTAGCTGATGAAGCTTGTTGCGGATTCCATTCTGTTGTTATGACGAAGGTTGTTGCGGATAACAATATGTTCGCCTGACGAAACCTGCGCTGCGGATCTGATTTTCCTGTATCCTTTATTATTACTAATATTTAAATAAATTATGAATACCGAAGTACGAAAGACCGAATGTAAATATCGAATGGGTCAAGAGACCGGTAAGGTTTTTTTCTGAAACCGTATACTTCTCACAATTTACTAGAACGGCATCGTCTAGAGCTCATTAGGTTAGGTAAGGTTAGTTTTAAAACAATCTTAAGTTAGTTTAAGTTTAAAGTTAGTTTATATTGCCATATAAATATAGTTTTCTAGCTCTATAAGCTCTAAACTAAACCACGGACACACAGACGGACATGGCGAAACTGAAAATGACGCATGCACCAATAAAGGTTCACCATCCGTGCCCTATATAGTGAAGTTTTATGCAATTTCGTTGTCTTATTAAGAAAAAAATATATCTAAAACCCTATCTACCACACGGGAGAAATTGGGGTCTGAAAAGTATGAAAATTTAGAATACTTAGCTGTGTCACATTTCATCCTAAAGTGTGTATTTTCTATGGCGAAGTGGCACGTTCGTGGCCATAAACACTTAGCTATCCGCTGAAGTTTATATAACGCCCGGAATACACACATGACTATAGCTTGCACATTTTTGTGCCAATAGCTGAGGTACGTACGTCAAACTACATACAAATATGACACAAAAATGTGCAAGCTGTATTCTTGGTCTAAGAATTTTGGACAATAATATTTTGAAGCACACAAGTTTCTCTTGTCACTAAAATCGATGGCATGGTTCCTAAGAGCAGATCTTTGTATGTCTCATAGTTACAGACATGCTCATAGTGACCGATCTTAATGCGTTTCCTGTATAGCCTCGGATGATGATAGTGAGATTCCTAACAATACAGAATCAGAGTATGCCCGTACCCATACAATTACGTGCATTTGTGAACATCACACTAATACCGCCGGTGTTCATTGAGCAAAATTCACTACCAACCTGATCCAGTACCCTGAATAGAGGGTTTCTCAAAGCGAGACAAGTGGAATTTTAGCCATCCAAGACTAATAATCGTGAGGCCAGGGCAACCCCTTTTCACCCCGGATTTATATTAAATTCCTAAGTCCCAATTTGTCGAAACAATTCCCTGGGCCGCTATCTGACCACCATTTTGCTATTCTACCGGGTATTTAGTGTAGTATGGATGTTATTAATTATTAAGCTAATGGTACAATTGCTGATCAATTTGGTTGCGTAGTTGTGTGTCTGTCAAGGGACTTCTTTGGGATTTATACAAGCTTTTATTAACCTCGTAAGCTCCGATTTTTTATAACAGACATAGTACTGCCACTTAAGTCTAGCGATTCTTCGAGCTATGTCCGTGACTTTAGTTCTTGCGCGGATTTCATCATTTCTAATGCGATCCCGCAGAGAAACTCCAAGCATAGCCCTCTCCATCGCCCTCTGAGTGACCTTGAGCTTCCTTATAAGACCAATCGTTAGCGGCCACGTCTCAGTGCCATAAGTCATCACTGGCAACACACACTGGTCAAAGACTTTTGACTTGAGACACTGCGGTATATCGGATGACAAGATATTGCGGAGCTTCCCGAACGCTGCCCAGCCGAGTCTAATTCGTCGACTGACCTCTTTCTCGAAGTTGCACCTACCCAATTGGATTGTATGTCCCAGATAGATATAGTCGTCAACAACTTCGCCACATCGCCCGTAGAACTGACGGCCGATGGGGCCGAAAGGTTCTCGAGTGGCGTCCGCGGACCGGAAGACGCAGTGTAGGTAGGCCTCCAACAAGATGGAGCGACGACCTGGTGAAGGTAGCGGGAACGCATTGGATGCGGATGGCGCAGGGCCGATCTGTTTGGCGAGCCTTGGGGGAGGCCTATGTTCAGCAGTGGACGTCTTTCGGCTGAAATGATGATGATGATGATGATGATGATAGTACTGTCGATTGCGCTAATAGGTAGGTCATAAACAAAATGTGTCTCTCCAGTGGAAATTAGCGACTTCGAGTCAGCAAACTTAAGATTTATTTCAATGGGCTGAAAATTGGCCAGGCGTCCCTCAAGCCGATGTAGACTTGACTAAAAAATATTGGCTATAGACCCTTAACTGTTGCCATGTCCACAGAAGAGACGCAAACAAAAAATGTGTATGATCTAGGTACGGTGTCGTGCTTTAATTTAGGACCCATTTCGAAAAAATATCCTTTGAATTCCTATACAATATGTCAGCACTTTCAACCTTAAGTGGGTCCCAAATTAAAGCTCGTGACTGTATCTCCGCTATCAAGATGATGCGATAACTCCGTCTGCAATCAATAGATGGCGGTGTTCAAGCGAACTGCTTTAAAAGGGAGCCCCTTTTCTCCCATAATCTTTTTTATCCGAATTTTGAAAGTCAGAAATCGATGTCGATAATATTCTTGCTCATAAATATCGATGGTCATAATTTTTTTAAAGCATATCGCTTAATAGTTCTAACTGCAATGATCCATAATCCTATTGAGCATAACTTTAAAAAGTCATAATATTGATATCAATAAAATTTAACGGAATATCGTTGATTATTCAGAAACATTGTAAGGCATATCGCTGGCAGCGAGCGAGCGAAGCGAGCGAGCAAGACCTTACAGGGCAGAAGCGACTCGGACAAGTTAGGTTCAGAAGAGATGTTAGGTATTTTTTTTATGACAGCACAGAAAAGGATATTACCTTTTATATTATGAAATGTCAAACAATCATGACACTGAATGTTGTTATAAAGTAATATTATGCCTAAAAATAATTATGACCTACGAAAAAAGGCCATGCAATAATTATTATGAGTGACATTATTACCTTTAACATTATGAACAGTGATGCATTCATGACACTGAATGATATGACTTTACTTATTGTTCCTTACAATAATTATGACTTAAGAAAATAGTAACTCCAATTTATGTTGTTTAATATTATGACTTCCGATAATATGACGAAGAAAAATTATGACAGAAAACGTTATGGCCTTGAAAATTCGGAACAAAAATTTTATGGGAGTCATTATAGACCCGCTTTAAAAATGTTACCAAAGCATTTAGGCCAAATTCTAAGATTGTTCGCGCACTAAAACCTCCTTTTACATTATATAGTTAGTGCAGGGGTGTTCTCTGGCACAAAAAAAGAAGAAAAACTACAACTGTCATACTTTTCGTGTCACCGCTTCTATCTTTTAATACTCTACCGTATACTCTTTTTAAATAATTGTGCTTCAAATCCGAAAACCTTACTACCACCGCATCTCCAACATACTTAATCATCACCGGCGCTCCAAACAGGTGAGTGCTTCTGCACTTATTCCGAATTCCCTTTCGCCAGCGGGCTCCTGCCTGGTTTAAGATAATAAATATGAACTTTTTGAGTTTAAATTAAATTTCAAAGAAAAGGTCGGCAATGCAACAATGTCAACAAACTCTTACGTACTACCATAGTTCTAAATCGCGAAGGTATAAGGACTACTTTTGTTCGTTTTCATTTTAAAAAGAATTCACATTAATACATGTTAGATACTGTCAAAATGCCCGGTACCAAGACATCTTACGACCGTAAAGCGACAATGTCGCAATGTGAAAATTCATTGATTGTAACTCTTAACTTTAAATGACTATTTCTCCGAACTTAAGAACTTTGAAACATTAGGACCACTTTGTAATAACTTTAGATACTTTAAGGAATCTCTATTTTAATTTTTATCCTTAGTTACAGGGCCCACTCTGTATAATATCTCAATCTGTTAGATAATCACTTAATAGCAGTAATACAGCGCCATAATAATATATTTCCCCTCAAATTATGTATTTTTTTCTAACCCGACACTAAAAGAGCGATGCTATAAGTTTGACTATGTGTGTGTAAACGGGTGAACCAATTTAGATGCAGTTTTTTTATTTGAAAGCAGGTTTTTTGGCGATGGTTCTTAGAAATGTTTTATAAAAATTGGTTCAGCAGTTTCAAACTTATGAGTTCTTTTGTTACCTGTGTAAGGGTTCTTAGACGAGTAATGGGAATTTACTTCATTTTCAATCATAAGTGTGATGTAATTACGTTGGGCGTTTTTTAATTTTCAATTTATATCTATGATTATGCGTATATTTTTTACTAGCTTATGCCCGCGACTCCGTCCGCGTGGAATTAGTAATTTGGGCAGCTTATTTTTTTTATCCAATTTGCTTTTTCATCAATTATCCTCTCTCCTTAGTTCCTCGATATAAAAAAAAATACCCCCCCCCGCACCCCCGCAACCCCCCCCCCCCCCCCCCACACACCCGGCGTTCACATTCACCACCGTCATTCTAAACACCTTCTAAAAACTGTTCTATAAATTCTTAAAATAGACGTATCTTTCTTATTTGTGAACCGATTCAAATGAAACAAACACTAAATGTTAGTTAATCCAAGAAAATACCAACATATCAGTGAAAACCGCATCCTTCTAGGTTAAGCCGTTTCTGAGACTAGCGCGCACAAACGCACCGACAAACAGATAAACAGACAAACAGACTCTAAAAAACATTGTTTTGGGTTCTATTGCGCTAGTAAATAGCCCTAGTGACAGTTTTTCTCAAATATCTTCAATGTACAGACACCGACTTGTTACAGATTTATTATATGTATAGAAGAAGATAGATATTCGCCACAGCCTTAAACCGTATGTCCTGCGGTAAGTAACTCTAGTACAAGTTTCCCCTGTTCTATTAGTGAGGCGTATGTTAAACTTCTATCGTCCATTAGCTAGCGAACCTTTACCAGTCTTGTAGCAATAAAAATAAAAAAGTCAAATACTTACGTATAATTTTTGTAGTTTTCAAGTATAAAAGTTTAGAAAGGTAAGGATAAATTACTTGTGTGGAAACTACTAAAGTTTGGCTTTCTTACGTTTGCCCGAAATTTTCATATGCCATAATGTATTGTATATTGGATCGCTCGTAGAACTGATGGCCGATGGGGAAAAAAGGTTCTCGAGTGGCGTCCACGGACCGGAAGACGCAGTGTAGGTAGGCCTCCAACAAGATCGAGCGACGACCTGGTTAAGAGGCTGACAACACCTAATTTTGTTGACATTGATGTTTTTTAAACAGTTTTTAAAGAAAAACTGTTTGTTCTAGCACATCAAAAAATTATATGTTAATAATTCATCATATTTCAAAGACCGTGGACGGACTCGATACATAATTGGACGAAATCGGCTCGATAGAAAATAATTGCAAAGATAGGTCTTAAAATCATCATTTAATGGTTCTATGTCTTTATTTTTTTGGCGTATGCGTCTGCAATTAAAAACATGAAGTGAACATATTCATACCTAAACCGCTAACGAGTCATATTTCACAAATAATCCACTGTTTTTTTTTGTTCCGAATTTTCAAGACCATAACGTTTTCTGTCATAATTTTTCTTTGTCATATTATCGGAAGTCATAATATTAAACAACATAAATTGGAGCTACGATTTTCTTAAGTCATAATTATTGTAAGGACTAATAAGTAAACTCATATCATTCAGTGTCAAGAAGCATCACACTTCATAATATTAAAGGTACTAAAGTCACTCATAATAATTATTGCAAGGTCTTTTTTCGTAGGTCATAATTATTTTAAGGCACAATATTACTTTGTAATAACATTCAATATCATGGTTGTATGACATTTCATAATATTAAAGGTAATAATCCTTTTCTGTGCTGTCATAAAAAAAAAACCTAACATCGAAGGCTAAGGCGGGAGCTACGCTTACGCTTCGCTCCCGCCTTAGCCTTCTGAACCTAACCTGTCCGAGTCGCTTCTGCCCTGAAAGTCTTGCTCGCTCGCTTCGCTCGCTCGCTGCCAGCGATATGTCTTACAATGTTTCTGAATAATTATCAATGTTCCTTTGGATGTTATAGAATTCAATGTAGATGGTTAGTGCATTTTAGGTAATGAAAAATTATGACTAAAAACAATTATTACTTTAAGATATATGCCCTATAACGTTTCTGAATAATCAACGATATTCCCTTAAATATTAATGATATCAATATTATGACTTTTTAAAGTTATGATCAATGGGATTATGGCTCATTGCAGTTAGAACTATTAAGCGATATGCTTTACAAAAATTATGACCATCGATATTTATGAGCAAGAATATTATGGACATCAATTTATGACTTTCAAAATTCGGATAAAAAAGATTATGGGAGAAAAGGGGCACCCCCTAAATTGGCATAATTATTTCCTATTATTAGTTATTAGTCCTAAGTGAAATTTTATAACTAACCACAACATCATAACTATTGTGGCCCCAGAAAAAAAAACATAAAAAAGTAGTCTTGTGTAGCTGTTAGTGTGCAGTTTATCTATCTATATATAGCGATCCGTGCGAAATTATATTTGAAACTTACCATGAGCTTTACGGTGAAGGAAAACATCGTGATGAAAACCTTGCATACACCGCGAAGAAATTCAGTGGCGTGTGTGAAGTTCCCAATCCGTACTGGGCCCGCGTGTGGAATACGGCCCAAGCCTATTCTGATAGGAGACCTGTGCACTGTGGGACGTATATAGGCTGGGAAGATGATGATGATGACTGTAGAACTATTGCCCCCACTGTAAAACCATTACATTTGAATTAGCTAAAATTACGGCCATTGATAGTGTCACAATGCAGTGTTCCCTTACGCCTCTAGATGGCGCTGCTTTAAATAATAGATTACTTTCCCTAATGATTGCTAGATGGCGCTAGTGGTGCCTTATATTAAAAACATTTTATGTTTCTTAATTTATTTAATTGAATTATCAATTAAATAAATTAAGAAACATAAAATGTATGAAACATAACTGTTGCGTTTTGAATGAGCATTTTAAGAATAACAAATTATTTATAATAGAAATCTGATCCGTATAACTTTGCCATAGACAAATTCTACATTGTTTATGAGTGATTTTTTTTTTACTAGAGGGTATGTGAGTGGATTTGTCGAATTTTGACGGTGTTTTACTTAAACAGCTGATATTGAATAATACGCTAAAAATTGGCATGAAAAGCTGCGCACGGTCAAAATTCGGCATTCTGCAAATCATCATACGCTCATAAAATAGAAAACAACTCCAGTCTTTCTATTTTCTTTTAATATTTTAAATAAAATAAATTCAGTGTCACTCTGCCCAAAATTTGGTAAGTCATTGGCAAATATCATTTTTTTAACTGTGTATTTTGAACTTGTGTTTTCTTTCGGATTTTTATTTTGTAACATAGCTAGATTTCATGTTCTTCTCAACTGTTATTCTTTGCTTTTAAAAGTGCTAGCAGTCTTTGTTTTATTTAATTCTTCTGGCCCTTAGATTTTTTATCTAAATAGTTTATTTTAACGCTTATTGCTACATTTTTATTTTTTAACCGTTGGGCCTTTTCAAATTTATAACGAACATTTTTCAAATATTGTAACGTACTTTCTTCCAAATTTATTTAGCTTAATTTTTCTTTTGTAATCTTCGAACGATTTTCTTTCTACCACCTCCAACGATTACGGCTGACTTGGTTAGGAAGCTTCTCTTCACGCCGGTTGGATGGATGGCAGAAAAAGGCCACCTGAACCCCTTGTCTAAACAAGACCTAATTTCAGGGCGGCACAGTACGGATTGCAATCTGGGTACCACTCCAACATCCGCACATCTCCTCTTGCGCTCTTCCTACGGCTGGCTGCCTGGAACCGAAGACCTCTCCTTGCTCCTACGGCAAGACCTACTCCTGCCACTTGCTGACCCTGGGGCCACTACCTGTCTCCAGCCTTCGTCCAGCACCGGCGGTCTACGCTTCGGATACTAATCCAGGGAAGCCTTGCCAAGAAGCGCATTCCAACTCAACTCTCGAATCCGCGACCCTCGAGATATAAATTTTCTGTCAGTTAAGCCCTAGGGGCTAAATATACGTCTTAAACCTTCATTTTGTTTCACTCAATCTAAACCCCTAGGGTCTCACCTGCTCTACCCTGACAATAGCTCAGGGCAATCCCTTAGACTATTATTCGGGCATCACAAGATTTCGAACACAAGTCCGAGAGTGAAACACTTGAATGAAAATTGTCTATAGTAACTTCAGCTGTTAATTTTCCACAAATCTTTACTTGACTCAACTATTAGCTATCATAATTCCTGTCTCTATCTTTCAGTATGGAACGGTAAAGGCAGCATGCTATTTTGTGATAAGTTGAGTAAAAGAAGCGATCTATGTCCAAGTCTAGGGTGGTTTTAGTTATTGTTATCTCTATCTGCGTGATTACAATGAAGAAAGATGCCATGATACGTTTTGTTACAAGGTATTAAATTACCGGAGGAGTTGTATTGTTTCAGAATAAATTTGTGTAAACAGTTTCAAGTAATTCGACACTTTTATTTTAGAAAGAAACGAGCAGAGTGAGAAGATTTCGGCTCTAGTTCCCACGCGAAATCCTGCGGATTAGGATCTTAACATACACCCTTGAGTTTTTTTATTCTTTTCCTTCGCTCATAGTAAATTTCAAATGTAATTTCACACATTTCATAATTTAAAAGAACTCTGAGGTCCGAACCCAGGATTTGAACCAACGGCTCTGCTTGAGAGGCCATAGTTAAACCACTTAGAGGGCTACCACAGGTGTTTGATGAAACTGAATTTTGGAGTAATTTTAAAACTTCTTACAAATGGTACAGTCGACAAAACCGAGGCCTGCCCAGTTTCAAAACAAATTTGCTTGCAGCCGTTGAAGTTCATTGGTATGGATTGGTATGTAAAGATGTCTAGCCACTGCAAGCAAAATGGACATTTAAGGTGTCAAGGCAACCTTTTTGTCAATGGTACAGTCAAGTGCAAAATCACGTATAGATTTAATCCTCTCGTGATTTTGAACCGACACCTTAAATCGACGACATTATTATTATAAAAACTTTACTATGGGTAATGTTTATGAGCAATTTGTATTTTTTTTATACAAAGGCTTGCGTTTTACTACTATCAAGCCTGGTGGAAAGCGAAGATGAGGTCTACGACGTGCACGCATGCCTAGTAAATTCTCATTCGCCCTAAACTTGAAAGCGACCAGATTGTAGTGTTCAGGGAAAACAGACGCAGGTTGTATGGAATTCCACTCATTAGCTGAACGGTTGGTGAAGAACGAGCGAAAACGCTTTGTACGGATTTTGGGAAAACTGACAACATAAAGATGAAGATCCCGCCTACTTCTGGTCTTCTGGGTGGTAATTAGATAAGATTAGATTAATTTACTTCAGATTGAAAATTACAATTATATTCTGCATTTCGAATATCATAAATATAAAGAATTCACAAAAAGATCGTCAAAAGAAATTGAAAAATATAACTGAAAAATACATTAATAATAAAATGTTATAACATGTGCATGTGCAAATGTCAGTGAACAAAATCAAAGGTCACAATGATAGTAACATTAAAAACAATAAAAGTATAATAAAACAAAAATGTCAAAGAAATTCAGGTGTATGCGTCCATATTTTCACACTTGACTGTACGACCTGTGGTGTGCCATTTTTCAGCACAGCAGATTGTTTACAGCCTCCTAAATTCATAAAAACAAAACAACAATAATTACCCCGGTCCTAAAAAAATCCGGTCCCGATTACCCTAAAACAGGGGTAATAAATAAAACTACCCGCAATAAACATGGAGCCGCTAGGGCAAAGTTTCCCCTTTGCATTTGAAAGCCACGTTTTTAATTTCCGAGCCGCTGAGCACGTGTCGACGTTAAAGGTTGCCTTCTAACGTTGCACACACTGCCGGAAAGGTCATTGAACAAATGCTTCTAGGATATTTTTTTTAATGAGTCGCCAGAGAGGCCAAAGACGCGAAGTCCATGCTGTTTTTTACTTTAGGGTAGGAAGGGTGACCTGTGTCCAGGAAAAATCCCTTCGGACGAACTGGGAATGGAGGGCTCAGACAGTGTCCGACTTGCGCAGACTAAAAAACCCGGTCACAAGTCCCCTTCTCTATTGATTGTCAATACTAAAATCATGTGCTTTTAATTTTGAGGATGGGAGGGTTAGGGAGGGGACTTAATCTACCCACAGTGTCCTGCCTCAGCCATTTGCTGGAAGGCCGGGAGAGGAGCATGCATTCTCCCGCTGGGCTGAGGGGGTGCTTAGGTCGGTCTTTTATGTTTTTACCCATTGGTTTCTTCCTTGACCGACCCTTGCCCATTTCTATAAACTTACTTAGAGCTATTGGTTCTAAGATTCATCACCACAGCCTTTATACATACACACAGACACAGGCCACTTCTCTGATGAGAGGGCTTATGCCCTAGATCTACGCTGGAACAGTGTAGATTAAGATCTTCACACAGGTGCATGTCGTATCGCATAATTTTTATTGTGCTAAAATTATTTGGCCGAGAATGTTTGATGCCATACTACTCGTTTATCGTAATCATTTTTGCGCATACTTACACATATAATTATGTGGAACCATGATTATGCCACACGATATTCGGAGGAAAGTAGTTATGCGACACAACAATAGGACTAAAAATGTTATCCCATCCAATATAGACCGTCTTCACACACATCATTGAATTTCTTGTTTGTGCAAGTTTTCTCACTAATGCTTCATGATCGCGATGGTTGCCTCACGAGGCTTTTTAGGATTACGTATTTAAAATACTTATTTTACATACCTACTTATAGACTTATCAAATCGTGGCCTGATTTGTAAAGGTCTAATAGTTTAAATAGGATTAAACTCATCAAATGTTGCCAGATTGTACATAAGTTTCGTTGAGAACTACGCTTTCTACTAGCATTAGTGTCGTATTCGTATTCTTCGCAGACGGAGTCGCGGACAACGGCTAGTAAAGTTATATGTTTACAAACCAAATTGGAGCTATTGTTATGGGTAAAACCCTTCCCCTCTAGGTTAAATATTTCCCATATATTTCATACTAAATACAAACTGAAACATGGATGCACAGAAAAAACCCCAGAAAAAAGACCAGCGCTGGGAATCGAACCCAGGTCCTCAGCATTCCGTGCCGCGTGCCATTCTCCTACACCACCACTGGCCAAGAGTTTAGACACAAATTTTTCCCATAGGTACATCTACAGGGTGGGCCCTGTAAGTGAAGCTAAAAATTGAAATATAGGCCCTTTAACTAATCAGTAATTAAGTCCAAATGGTTACAATTCATTAAAATTAAAAATTAATCTAATGTTATTTTCTAACAAAATTAATCGAGCCAGCAATGTACAGACATGTTGTGTCCAGTCGGAACACTTGACATTGACATTTACGATAGTTTTCAATAATAATAAAAATCCTACTAAAGACATCAATATTACTTAAACGTAACTTATGCAGTCCTTCCGATTTAAATAATCAATTCTTTGAACACGACGTAACAGTTTTTTTTTATCAAGTGTGTGGGGACGGACGAAATTAATAAAACACTTGCTAGTAAAAGTTACGACTTCTAACTGTTTATTAAGCAGTTCAAACAAAAATAGTGCACTATGATAAAATCACTGTTAATAATTAGGTATGGCAATCTTACTGGGTAATCCTTTCACAGGGTAACTTGCATTTTCAACAGTTTGTGAAGATGTTTCTTTTTCACGACCATGACTACGATGAAACGTCCTGTGCTTCGTTTGACATCGTTCCGACACGACATGTGGTGTACACATGAAGTGTAGTACTTTTCCAAATTAACGAATAATTTCAGTGCTGATCTGGCTGCACACCCGTGGTCACAATCAGAATCATATTCGGCGACCCCGCATTCGTTGCTCTGAGTTGAAAATAACGCAGTTATTATCTAACCGGAGGGTATTCCTTCACAATATTTAACACTAAGCTCGATTGGCATTAGCTCTTGTTTCGTCATAGCAATTTGTTTTCACGTGCATTGTAATTTAATTCATTAGTGCCATTTTGCATTACTTTGATTTGACAATTTGACGTACATTGTCAATACAGAGTACCTTACTCTTTGCAATTGCGAGATTTATGGTCTTTGGAGGTTTAAGATAATAAATATGAACTTTTTGAGTTTAAATTAAATTTCAAAGAAAAGGTCGGCAATGCAACAATGTCAACAAACTCTTACGTACTACCATAGTTCTAAATCGCGAAGGTATAAGGACTACTTTTGTTCGTTTTCATTTTAAAAAGAATTCACATTAATACATGTTAGATACTGTCAAAATGCCCGGTACCAAGACATCTTACGACCGTAAAGCGACAATGTCGCAATGTGAAAATTCATTGATTGTAACTCTTAACTTTAAATGACTATTTCTCCGAACTTAAGAACTTTGAAACATTAGGACCACTTTGTAATAACTTTAGATACTTTAAGGAATCTCTATTTTAATTTTTATCCTTAGTTACAGGGCCCACTCTGTATAATATCTCAATCTGTTAGATAATCACTTAATAGCAGTAATACAGCGCCATAATAATATATTTCCCCTCAAATTATGTATTTTTTTCTAACCCGACACTAAAAGAGCGATGCTATAAGTTTGACTATGTGTGTGTAAACGGGTGAACCAATTTAGATGCAGTTTTTTTATTTGAAAGCAGGTTTTTTGGCGATGGTTCTTAGAAATGTTTTATAAAAATTGGTTCAGCAGTTTCAAACTTATGAGTTCTTTTGTTACCTGTGTAAGGGTTCTTAGACGAGTAATGGGAATTTACTTCATTTTCAATCATAAGTGTGATGTAATTACGTTGGGCGTTTTTTAATTTTCAATTTATATCTATGATTATGCGTATATTTTTTACTAGCTTATGCCCGCGACTCCGTCCGCGTGGAATTAGTAATTTGGGCAGCTTATTTTTTTTATCCAATTTGCTTTTTCATCAATTATCCTCTCTCCTTAGTTCCTCGATATAAAAAAAAATACCCCCCCCCGCACCCCCGCAACCCCCCCCCCCCCCCCCACACACCCGGCGTTCACATTCACCACCGTCATTCTAAACACCTTCTAAAAACTGTTCTATAAATTCTTAAAATAGACGTATCTTTCTTATTTGTGAACCGATTCAAATGAAACAAACACTAAATGTTAGTTAATCCAAGAAAATACCAACATATCAGTGAAAACCGCATCCTTCTAGGTTAAGCCGTTTCTGAGACTAGCGCGCACAAACGCACCGACAAACAGATAAACAGACAAACAGACTCTAAAAAACATTGTTTTGGGTTCTATTGCGCTAGTAAATAGCCCTAGTGACAGTTTTTCTCAAATATCTTCAATGTACAGACACCGACTTGTTACAGATTTATTATATGTATAGAAGAAGATAGATATTCGCCACAGCCTTAAACCGTATGTCCTGCGGTAAGTAACTCTAGTACAAGTTTCCCCTGTTCTATTAGTGAGGCGTATGTTAAACTTCTATCGTCCATTAGCTAGCGAACCTTTACCAGTCTTGTAGCAATAAAAATAAAAAAGTCAAATACTTACGTATAATTTTTGTAGTTTTCAAGTATAAAAGTTTAGAAAGGTAAGGATAAATTACTTGTGTGGAAACTACTAAAGTTTGGCTTTCTTACGTTTGCCCGAAATTTTCATATGCCATAATGTATTGTATATTGGATCGCTCGTAGAACTGATGGCCGATGGGGAAAAAAGGTTCTCGAGTGGCGTCCACGGACCGGAAGACGCAGTGTAGGTAGGCCTCCAACAAGATCGAGCGACGACCTGGTTAAGAGGCTGACAACACCTAATTTTGTTGACATTGATGTTTTTTAAACAGTTTTTAAAGAAAAACTGTTTGTTCTAGCACATCAAAAAATTATATGTTAATAATTCATCATATTTCAAAGACCGTGGACGGACTCGATACATAATTGGACGAAATCGGCTCGATAGAAAATAATTGCAAAGATAGGTCTTAAAATCATCATTTAATGGTTCTATGTCTTTATTTTTTTGGCGTATGCGTCTGCAATTAAAAACATGAAGTGAACATATTCATACCTAAACCGCTAACGAGTCATATTTCACAAATAATCCACTGTTTTTTTTTGTTCCGAATTTTCAAGACCATAACGTTTTCTGTCATAATTTTTCTTTGTCATATTATCGGAAGTCATAATATTAAACAACATAAATTGGAGCTACGATTTTCTTAAGTCATAATTATTGTAAGGACTAATAAGTAAACTCATATCATTCAGTGTCAAGAAGCATCACACTTCATAATATTAAAGGTACTAAAGTCACTCATAATAATTATTGCAAGGTCTTTTTTCGTAGGTCATAATTATTTTAAGGCACAATATTACTTTGTAATAACATTCAATATCATGGTTGTATGACATTTCATAATATTAAAGGTAATAATCCTTTTCTGTGCTGTCATAAAAAAAAAACCTAACATCGAAGGCTAAGGCGGGAGCTACGCTTACGCTTCGCTCCCGCCTTAGCCTTCTGAACCTAACCTGTCCGAGTCGCTTCTGCCCTGAAAGTCTTGCTCGCTCGCTTCGCTCGCTCGCTGCCAGCGATATGTCTTACAATGTTTCTGAATAATTATCAATGTTCCTTTGGATGTTATAGAATTCAATGTAGATGGTTAGTGCATTTTAGGTAATGAAAAATTATGACTAAAAACAATTATTACTTTAAGATATATGCCCTATAACGTTTCTGAATAATCAACGATATTCCCTTAAATATTAATGATATCAATATTATGACTTTTTAAAGTTATGATCAATGGGATTATGGCTCATTGCAGTTAGAACTATTAAGCGATATGCTTTACAAAAATTATGACCATCGATATTTATGAGCAAGAATATTATGGACATCAATTTATGACTTTCAAAATTCGGATAAAAAAGATTATGGGAGAAAAGGGGCACCCCCTAAATTGGCATAATTATTTCCTATTATTAGTTATTAGTCCTAAGTGAAATTTTATAACTAACCACAACATCATAACTATTGTGGCCCCAGAAAAAAAAACATAAAAAAGTAGTCTTGTGTAGCTGTTAGTGTGCAGTTTATCTATCTATATATAGCGATCCGTGCGAAATTATATTTGAAACTTACCATGAGCTTTACGGTGAAGGAAAACATCGTGATGAAAACCTTGCATACACCGCGAAGAAATTCAGTGGCGTGTGTGAAGTTCCCAATCCGTACTGGGCCCGCGTGTGGAATACGGCCCAAGCCTATTCTGATAGGAGACCTGTGCACTGTGGGACGTATATAGGCTGGGAAGATGATGATGATGACTGTAGAACTATTGCCCCCACTGTAAAACCATTACATTTGAATTAGCTAAAATTACGGCCATTGATAGTGTCACAATGCAGTGTTCCCTTACGCCTCTAGATGGCGCTGCTTTAAATAATAGATTACTTTCCCTAATGATTGCTAGATGGCGCTAGTGGTGCCTTATATTAAAAACATTTTATGTTTCTTAATTTATTTAATTGAATTATCAATTAAATAAATTAAGAAACATAAAATGTATGAAACATAACTGTTGCGTTTTGAATGAGCATTTTAAGAATAACAAATTATTTATAATAGAAATCTGATCCGTATAACTTTGCCATAGACAAATTCTACATTGTTTATGAGTGATTTTTTTTTTACTAGAGGGTATGTGAGTGGATTTGTCGAATTTTGACGGTGTTTTACTTAAACAGCTGATATTGAATAATACGCTAAAAATTGGCATGAAAAGCTGCGCACGGTCAAAATTCGGCATTCTGCAAATCATCATACGCTCATAAAATAGAAAACAACTCCAGTCTTTCTATTTTCTTTTAATATTTTAAATAAAATAAATTCAGTGTCACTCTGCCCAAAATTTGGTAAGTCATTGGCAAATATCATTTTTTTAACTGTGTATTTTGAACTTGTGTTTTCTTTCGGATTTTTATTTTGTAACATAGCTAGATTTCATGTTCTTCTCAACTGTTATTCTTTGCTTTTAAAAGTGCTAGCAGTCTTTGTTTTATTTAATTCTTCTGGCCCTTAGATTTTTTATCTAAATAGTTTATTTTAACGCTTATTGCTACATTTTTATTTTTTAACCGTTGGGCCTTTTCAAATTTATAACGAACATTTTTCAAATATTGTAACGTACTTTCTTCCAAATTTATTTAGCTTAATTTTTCTTTTGTAATCTTCGAACGATTTTCTTTCTACCACCTCCAACGATTACGGCTGACTTGGTTAGGAAGCTTCTCTTCACGCCGGTTGGATGGATGGCAGAAAAAGGCCACCTGAACCCCTTGTCTAAACAAGACCTAATTTCAGGGCGGCACAGTACGGATTGCAATCTGGGTACCACTCCAACATCCGCACATCTCCTCTTGCGCTCTTCCTACGGCTGGCTGCCTGGAACCGAAGACCTCTCCTTGCTCCTACGGCAAGACCTACTCCTGCCACTTGCTGACCCTGGGGCCACTACCTGTCTCCAGCCTTCGTCCAGCACCGGCGGTCTACGCTTCGGATACTAATCCAGGGAAGCCTTGCCAAGAAGCGCATTCCAACTCAACTCTCGAATCCGCGACCCTCGAGATATAAATTTTCTGTCAGTTAAGCCCTAGGGGCTAAATATACGTCTTAAACCTTCATTTTGTTTCACTCAATCTAAACCCCTAGGGTCTCACCTGCTCTACCCTGACAATAGCTCAGGGCAATCCCTTAGACTATTATTCGGGCATCACAAGATTTCGAACACAAGTCCGAGAGTGAAACACTTGAATGAAAATTGTCTATAGTAACTTCAGCTGTTAATTTTCCACAAATCTTTACTTGACTCAACTATTAGCTATCATAATTCCTGTCTCTATCTTTCAGTATGGAACGGTAAAGGCAGCATGCTATTTTGTGATAAGTTGAGTAAAAGAAGCGATCTATGTCCAAGTCTAGGGTGGTTTTAGTTATTGTTATCTCTATCTGCGTGATTACAATGAAGAAAGATGCCATGATACGTTTTGTTACAAGGTATTAAATTACCGGAGGAGTTGTATTGTTTCAGAATAAATTTGTGTAAACAGTTTCAAGTAATTCGACACTTTTATTTTAGAAAGAAACGAGCAGAGTGAGAAGATTTCGGCTCTAGTTCCCACGCGAAATCCTGCGGATTAGGATCTTAACATACACCCTTGAGTTTTTTTATTCTTTTCCTTCGCTCATAGTAAATTTCAAATGTAATTTCACACATTTCATAATTTAAAAGAACTCTGAGGTCCGAACCCAGGATTTGAACCAACGGCTCTGCTTGAGAGGCCATAGTTAAACCACTTAGAGGGCTACCACAGGTGTTTGATGAAACTGAATTTTGGAGTAATTTTAAAACTTCTTACAAATGGTACAGTCGACAAAACCGAGGCCTGCCCAGTTTCAAAACAAATTTGCTTGCAGCCGTTGAAGTTCATTGGTATGGATTGGTATGTAAAGATGTCTAGCCACTGCAAGCAAAATGGACATTTAAGGTGTCAAGGCAACCTTTTTGTCAATGGTACAGTCAAGTGCAAAATCACGTATAGATTTAATCCTCTCGTGATTTTGAACCGACACCTTAAATCGACGACATTATTATTATAAAAACTTTACTATGGGTAATGTTTATGAGCAATTTGTATTTTTTTTATACAAAGGCTTGCGTTTTACTACTATCAAGCCTGGTGGAAAGCGAAGATGAGGTCTACGACGTGCACGCATGCCTAGTAAATTCTCATTCGCCCTAAACTTGAAAGCGACCAGATTGTAGTGTTCAGGGAAAACAGACGCAGGTTGTATGGAATTCCACTCATTAGCTGAACGGTTGGTGAAGAACGAGCGAAAACGCTTTGTACGGATTTTGGGAAAACTGACAACATAAAGATGAAGATCCCGCCTACTTCTGGTCTTCTGGGTGGTAATTAGATAAGATTAGATTAATTTACTTCAGATTGAAAATTACAATTATATTCTGCATTTCGAATATCATAAATATAAAGAATTCACAAAAAGATCGTCAAAAGAAATTGAAAAATATAACTGAAAAATACATTAATAATAAAATGTTATAACATGTGCATGTGCAAATGTCAGTGAACAAAATCAAAGGTCACAATGATAGTAACATTAAAAACAATAAAAGTATAATAAAACAAAAATGTCAAAGAAATTCAGGTGTATGCGTCCATATTTTCACACTTGACTGTACGACCTGTGGTGTGCCATTTTTCAGCACAGCAGATTGTTTACAGCCTCCTAAATTCATAAAAACAAAACAACAATAATTACCCCGGTCCTAAAAAAATCCGGTCCCGATTACCCTAAAACAGGGGTAATAAATAAAACTACCCGCAATAAACATGGAGCCGCTAGGGCAAAGTTTCCCCTTTGCATTTGAAAGCCACGTTTTTAATTTCCGAGCCGCTGAGCACGTGTCGACGTTAAAGGTTGCCTTCTAACGTTGCACACACTGCCGGAAAGGTCATTGAACAAATGCTTCTAGGATATTTTTTTTAATGAGTCGCCAGAGAGGCCAAAGACGCGAAGTCCATGCTGTTTTTTACTTTAGGGTAGGAAGGGTGACCTGTGTCCAGGAAAAATCCCTTCGGACGAACTGGGAATGGAGGGCTCAGACAGTGTCCGACTTGCGCAGACTAAAAAACCCGGTCACAAGTCCCCTTCTCTATTGATTGTCAATACTAAAATCATGTGCTTTTAATTTTGAGGATGGGAGGGTTAGGGAGGGGACTTAATCTACCCACAGTGTCCTGCCTCAGCCATTTGCTGGAAGGCCGGGAGAGGAGCATGCATTCTCCCGCTGGGCTGAGGGGGTGCTTAGGTCGGTCTTTTATGTTTTTACCCATTGGTTTCTTCCTTGACCGACCCTTGCCCATTTCTATAAACTTACTTAGAGCTATTGGTTCTAAGATTCATCACCACAGCCTTTATACATACACACAGACACAGGCCACTTCTCTGATGAGAGGGCTTATGCCCTAGATCTACGCTGGAACAGTGTAGATTAAGATCTTCACACAGGTGCATGTCGTATCGCATAATTTTTATTGTGCTAAAATTATTTGGCCGAGAATGTTTGATGCCATACTACTCGTTTATCGTAATCATTTTTGCGCATACTTACACATATAATTATGTGGAACCATGATTATGCCACACGATATTCGGAGGAAAGTAGTTATGCGACACAACAATAGGACTAAAAATGTTATCCCATCCAATATAGACCGTCTTCACACACATCATTGAATTTCTTGTTTGTGCAAGTTTTCTCACTAATGCTTCATGATCGCGATGGTTGCCTCACGAGGCTTTTTAGGATTACGTATTTAAAATACTTATTTTACATACCTACTTATAGACTTATCAAATCGTGGCCTGATTTGTAAAGGTCTAATAGTTTAAATAGGATTAAACTCATCAAATGTTGCCAGATTGTACATAAGTTTCGTTGAGAACTACGCTTTCTACTAGCATTAGTGTCGTATTCGTATTCTTCGCAGACGGAGTCGCGGACAACGGCTAGTAAAGTTATATGTTTACAAACCAAATTGGAGCTATTGTTATGGGTAAAACCCTTCCCCTCTAGGTTAAATATTTCCCATATATTTCATACTAAATACAAACTGAAACATGGATGCACAGAAAAAACCCCAGAAAAAAGACCAGCGCTGGGAATCGAACCCAGGTCCTCAGCATTCCGTGCCGCGTGCCATTCTCCTACACCACCACTGGCCAAGAGTTTAGACACAAATTTTTCCCATAGGTACATCTACAGGGTGGGCCCTGTAAGTGAAGCTAAAAATTGAAATATAGGCCCTTTAACTAATCAGTAATTAAGTCCAAATGGTTACAATTCATTAAAATTAAAAATTAATCTAATGTTATTTTCTAACAAAATTAATCGAGCCAGCAATGTACAGACATGTTGTGTCCAGTCGGAACACTTGACATTGACATTTACGATAGTTTTCAATAATAATAAAAATCCTACTAAAGACATCAATATTACTTAAACGTAACTTATGCAGTCCTTCCGATTTAAATAATCAATTCTTTGAACACGACGTAACAGTTTTTTTTTATCAAGTGTGTGGGGACGGACGAAATTAATAAAACACTTGCTAGTAAAAGTTACGACTTCTAACTGTTTATTAAGCAGTTCAAACAAAAATAGTGCACTATGATAAAATCACTGTTAATAATTAGGTATGGCAATCTTACTGGGTAATCCTTTCACAGGGTAACTTGCATTTTCAACAGTTTGTGAAGATGTTTCTTTTTCACGACCATGACTACGATGAAACGTCCTGTGCTTCGTTTGACATCGTTCCGACACGACATGTGGTGTACACATGAAGTGTAGTACTTTTCCAAATTAACGAATAATTTCAGTGCTGATCTGGCTGCACACCCGTGGTCACAATCAGAATCATATTCGGCGACCCCGCATTCGTTGCTCTGAGTTGAAAATAACGCAGTTATTATCTAACCGGAGGGTATTCCTTCACAATATTTAACACTAAGCTCGATTGGCATTAGCTCTTGTTTCGTCATAGCAATTTGTTTTCACGTGCATTGTAATTTAATTCATTAGTGCCATTTTGCATTACTTTGATTTGACAATTTGACGTACATTGTCAATACAGAGTACCTTACTCTTTGCAATTGCGAGATTTATGGTCTTTGGAGGTTTAAGATAATAAATATGAACTTTTTGAGTTTAAATTAAATTTCAAAGAAAAGGTCGGCAATGCAACAATGTCAACAAACTCTTACGTACTACCATAGTTCTAAATCGCGAAGGTATAAGGACTACTTTTGTTCGTTTTCATTTTAAAAAGAATTCACATTAATACATGTTAGATACTGTCAAAATGCCCGGTACCAAGACATCTTACGACCGTAAAGCGACAATGTCGCAATGTGAAAATTCATTGATTGTAACTCTTAACTTTAAATGACTATTTCTCCGAACTTAAGAACTTTGAAACATTAGGACCACTTTGTAATAACTTTAGATACTTTAAGGAATCTCTATTTTAATTTTTATCCTTAGTTACAGGGCCCACTCTGTATAATATCTCAATCTGTTAGATAATCACTTAATAGCAGTAATACAGCGCCATAATAATATATTTCCCCTCAAATTATGTATTTTTTTCTAACCCGACACTAAAAGAGCGATGCTATAAGTTTGACTATGTGTGTGTAAACGGGTGAACCAATTTAGATGCAGTTTTTTTATTTGAAAGCAGGTTTTTTGGCGATGGTTCTTAGAAATGTTTTATAAAAATTGGTTCAGCAGTTTCAAACTTATGAGTTCTTTTGTTACCTGTGTAAGGGTTCTTAGACGAGTAATGGGAATTTACTTCATTTTCAATCATAAGTGTGATGTAATTACGTTGGGCGTTTTTTAATTTTCAATTTATATCTATGATTATGCGTATATTTTTTACTAGCTTATGCCCGCGACTCCGTCCGCGTGGAATTAGTAATTTGGGCAGCTTATTTTTTTTATCCAATTTGCTTTTTCATCAATTATCCTCTCTCCTTAGTTCCTCGATATAAAAAAAAATACCCCCCCCGCACCCCCGCAACCCCCCCCCCCCCCCCCCCACACACCCGGCGTTCACATTCACCACCGTCATTCTAAACACCTTCTAAAAACTGTTCTATAAATTCTTAAAATAGACGTATCTTTCTTATTTGTGAACCGATTCAAATGAAACAAACACTAAATGTTAGTTAATCCAAGAAAATACCAACATATCAGTGAAAACCGCATCCTTCTAGGTTAAGCCGTTTCTGAGACTAGCGCGCACAAACGCACCGACAAACAGATAAACAGACAAACAGACTCTAAAAAACATTGTTTTGGGTTCTATTGCGCTAGTAAATAGCCCTAGTGACAGTTTTTCTCAAATATCTTCAATGTACAGACACCGACTTGTTACAGATTTATTATATGTATAGAAGAAGATAGATATTCGCCACAGCCTTAAACCGTATGTCCTGCGGTAAGTAACTCTAGTACAAGTTTCCCCTGTTCTATTAGTGAGGCGTATGTTAAACTTCTATCGTCCATTAGCTAGCGAACCTTTACCAGTCTTGTAGCAATAAAAATAAAAAAGTCAAATACTTACGTATAATTTTTGTAGTTTTCAAGTATAAAAGTTTAGAAAGGTAAGGATAAATTACTTGTGTGGAAACTACTAAAGTTTGGCTTTCTTACGTTTGCCCGAAATTTTCATATGCCATAATGTATTGTATATTGGATCGCTCGTAGAACTGATGGCCGATGGGGAAAAAAGGTTCTCGAGTGGCGTCCACGGACCGGAAGACGCAGTGTAGGTAGGCCTCCAACAAGATCGAGCGACGACCTGGTTAAGAGGCTGACAACACCTAATTTTGTTGACATTGATGTTTTTTAAACAGTTTTTAAAGAAAAACTGTTTGTTCTAGCACATCAAAAAATTATATGTTAATAATTCATCATATTTCAAAGACCGTGGACGGACTCGATACATAATTGGACGAAATCGGCTCGATAGAAAATAATTGCAAAGATAGGTCTTAAAATCATCATTTAATGGTTCTATGTCTTTATTTTTTTGGCGTATGCGTCTGCAATTAAAAACATGAAGTGAACATATTCATACCTAAACCGCTAACGAGTCATATTTCACAAATAATCCACTGTTTTTTTTTAATTCAATATTTGCCCGATAAATTTCAATAAACCCGGCTGCTCAGTAATAGCGGCATCTCGTTAACTCCGATACAAATAGACAGTGTGCGCCGACGTTGGTGTTGACAGCGTCTTAAAGTGGCGGGATCGCGTTGGTTGCGGATGGCACGGGACCGATCTGTTTGCCGAGCCCATGTTGAGCATTGGACGTCTTTTGGCTGAAATGATGATGATAACGGTAGAGCTGTCCGTGTTCAGTAGAATACTAGCCACATCCAAAACCCCGTGAAAATTAACTGACTTATCTAAGTTAGACGAGTTTTGGCAACATAGGAAAAATTATAATCGTTATGTTTCCTTCTCGTGGCGGGTCTCCAGTGCACCAGTGAAAACTGTTGGAGATCAGTTCTAGCTGGTCGCCGGGCTAAGTTCTAAAGGTATACTGTGGTTCAATTGACAAACGGTTGGCGTGTTGATTGGCTACCACTTAGCACTCATGTAGATAAGAAAATCGGCGATTTATTGTTTCTTGTATAAAAAAATCGGCTACTCGCGCATTGAGGATCCTGAAAAATTTACAGGGTGTACTGTAAGTAGTACGACAAACTTAGATGGGAGATAGGTGGGCAGGTTATCTACCAAATATCAAAAAATGAGCTCTGTAAAAGTCGCACCGTTTCGATATTTCTGATTTCTCCAAAAAATACCCATACTAAGATTTTGAGATTTTTTATTGAAAAATAGTCTTGAGTTGTGCAGTATCTCTATTTACAAAGTCAGAACCAACTATAAAAACACGACAGACAGTTTTTTATTAACTGCCTCATTTAAAAACAAAATTCAACGGTCCAACTTTTAAAAGTACCGCGTTCTCTTTTCATATAACCCATCGCATGGTCGCCTGAAAGCGTCGAGCGTTTATAAATCAAACGAGAGAAATGGTTCCCGCGCGCGACAACAGATGGCGCAAGTTCTGATGCTGGTCTTAACCGGCGCCTTTCAACTTTTACCATTATTGCTGTGCGGAGTGTGGACTGGGGCTTGTAAGCTTTTTCTGGTATTGTGGGTCATTCACTGTAAAATATGGTATATCCTGAAAGTTTTTGAACAAATTGGACGCAATATTGAACTAAAATCTGGTTGGTGGGGGAAAAAACTGATGGCTGGTCGTGCAGGTTTTAAGAAAAAGGTGCGATAAAGAAACTGTTGTATCTAACTCTAATAATAATTGTTTAGTATCTCAAAATGTCCCAGTTAATTTCTGTTAAAACATCCTTTTTACACGACTGCGGCAAAGCCAAAAGGAAGTTTTATGATTTGTTGCCATTTAAGTATTTCTTCAATTCGAAATTTCCAGGCAAAAAAAATAATCAAAACATTTTGACTATTACTAGGTTTACTAGGTTTTTTTTGCTAATCAGATTCAAAAATGCAAATAGCATACTTTTTTAGATCGCTCTTTAAGCCATTTTATCTACTGCCTTTACGCCCAGTGATTCAAAGTGTTGTACGTATATATTTTTAATTATTCTTCTTATTAATTATTCTAGATATTTTGTAAAATTCGTTTTAACTCCTCTCATTATCCAACTCCGTAATACTTACGCTCATAATGAGAGGAAAATTCAATTACAGTATCAAAACGGCAAAATTTTCTAATGATATCTGCTCTAAACATATTTCCCAAGACTATCAAGTATCAAAAGACTTGACAAAGCCTGGTGTGCCATTTTTTACTGCTCCCAACAACATACGACGAGACCAATTAACAAGACCCGAGTTATACGACTGACAACGTGTACTTTTGACTGAAGTCCGCAAAATAGAAGCTCACGATACACTGGTAAGTTGGCGCTGAACTTTACACGACGCATATTCTCAAAAGCTAAGGAATTTAAACTTTATTTCAATGCAGTGACGGGTTTTATGTGTGAATTGGCATCCTGGTTTTTTCTGGACGCCTGAAGCGTAAACCGCTTTTGTTTTAAAGAAACGAATGAGCGATTGTTTCGCGCCTTTTCTGATGTGCCCCATTTTTGTTTCGTAAATGTTTCTTTTTTTGAATTTAGGCTGCGATTCTGTTTTAACCCTGGCAGTTGGCTTCACGTTTGTAAAAAAAATCGTGTGTATTCTATTTTAAAGCCTTACAGAAAACGAAAGATATTGCACGAGTAATTCATGTGCATAGCTCGGACAGGTCATACATAACAATATAATGAAATATTACAAAATGTAATGAAAAATATAATTGAATAACTTCACGTGATACGACTCTATTAATCCTATTCTATTACCGTGTTGCGATTTTTATTGCGATGACCTGTGTGAGCTATGTTCATGTGTATATACTTACTGTCATGGTGTATCAATTTATTTTCAATCTATGAGCTGATAACTATGTTTCTCAACGTATTAGCATAGCTCCATTAAATATCTCCATTTTGATGAAAAACGCTGCCAGCGACTTATGGGGGCCACTCATCATCATCATCATCCCAGCCTATATAAGCCCCACTGCAGGGCACAGGCCTCCTCTCAGAATGAGAGGACTCGGGCCGTAGTTCCCACGCGGGCCCAGTGCGGATTATAAGTATTGTGTTGTAAATAAATAATTTCGGTGTGAAAAAAAATCGAAAAATGCCATCTAGAAGGATACATAGTTATCATCATCGTCATCATTTCAGCCGAAAGACGTCCGCTGCTGAACATAGGCCTCCCCCAAGGCTCGCCAAACAGATCGGCCCTGCGCCATCCGCATCCAATGCGTTCCCGCCACCTTCACCAGGATGAGATGAAAGGTTCTCGAGTGGCGTCCGCTGACCGGAAGACGCAGTGTAGGTAGGCCTCCAACAAGATGGAGCGACGACCTGGTGAAGCTGGCGGGAAGGATACATATATAATACATATACACACAAACATATAACTTAATATTATATATGTTATAGTGTGTTTGTTTGTTTGTACTTCTTTCACGTCGAAACTGAGCGACGGATTGCCGTGATTTTGTGTATGAACATAGTTGAAGGGCTGAAGAATGACATAGGCTACTTTTTACGACGGGAGAATATCTCATTCTCACGGGAAAATACGTTTTAACCTACTTCAGCGGGGGCTAAGCAGCGGAAATCATCTAGTATAGTCGGGGTAAGAAAAGGTTCGTCACTTTTCGACTCTATGTCAACGAATTAAGGTCGAAAAGTGACGAACCTTTTTTTCTCCGACTATACATACAAAAATAAATACATACGCGCAGAACCTTGAGCAGTCGGGTAAAAAGCGTATTAGGTATCCCACCAAAAACATAAATATGAAAAATGTTAGCCAAGTTCAATACTAAAAAATATTCTTGATTGTGGATTGCACCGACAAAACGATTGAGATCTAAATGGTAGCCAAGTTCTGCAGGGAATACTGAAATCTATTTGTAAGAACAAATAACATCCTAAACAAGTATAACACTCTATTTATTTAATTTTTCTACTGCAACAGTGTTTTATCTAATACCTTTAAACGAGCAATTCTTGTATATATGTATATATGTATATGTATATATATAATCAGGATCTCGGAAACGGCTCCAACGATTTCGATGAAATTTGGTATGTGGGGGTTTTCGGGGATGAAAAACTGATCTAGCTATGTTTCATTTTCAGAAAATCGCTTTTACTCGTGTTTTCCGGCTATTTTTGTTTGCATTAGAATATAAAGCTAAATTTCGCCGACTTCGAGCAGATCATAATGACACATTAGGAATCGGGTAGTCGCGGATCCAGCCGACCTCGTTTCGATTCCACGTTTTTTTCAAGATTTTTTGTTTTTTTTTTAAGTTTATTTTTCATGAGAAAACGTCAAGTTTCTTCTTTTGTGAGAAAAAGTTACTTTTTTGTGAAAAAAAGTTACTTTTTTGTTAGAAAAAGTATTATAGGGAACGTGCAGTAACTATAGGCGGCAGCACTAATGCGACAGAAGAGACACTATGCGGACAGTAAAACAAACTTATCAAGGTAAAACATTCAAATTGATGGCAGCCTTATGGCACCAGTTGGCAGCACCGTCTATGTGCACGTTCCCTATTGGGAGCACAGAACAGGAAAAGCCGGTTGTCTGTAAAGTCGGTTTACGGACGATAGTATAACGTGACTCACCCCCCCCCCCCCCACCCCCTCCCGTGTTTTTGTCAAATATCTTGAAAACGGTGCATCCTACGGCAAAATCAATGAAATTCTCATCCCCCTTTAATACCTCCGCGCTCCCTCCCCCGCATCCCCTCCCCCCTCTCACCCCCCCACCCCTCCGGTGTTTTGATCTCGGAAACGGCTCCAACGATTTCGATGAAATTTGGTATTTGGGGGTTTTCGGGGATGAAAATTGATCTAGCTTGGTCTTATCTCTGGGAAAACGCTTGGTACCGAGTTTCTGACCGAGCAGAGCTCGGTCGCCCAGGTACTATTTATAAATATAAATTCTTAAATTTAACTATCCAATAATTTACACAAAGTACAGTACCCGGCCAGAAAGATTGCACATCGGTCTTTGGAAAAAGACTCGGCAAATGTCGGCTTCGTATAGCGTTGTCGCACGCTGCTTACAAGTATTGTTGATCGAAGGTGACAACGCTCTACGAAGCCGACATTTGCCCAGTGGCGATCCTTACATAGAAGCCCAAAAGCCGGGATTGCCTTATAAATCTCAAATCAAGATTAAAAATAAAAACCAAACCTCGTCCAAACGACAAAAGTTCTAATAAAATCACTTTCATAATAACGCGCTTTATTTTACGTAAAATACCAAGAATTGCATAACAAATCCGCTGCGCGGCCCGGCGGCGCTGTACGGCGGCCGACGCGGCGATAGGCGATAGTAGCGACGTTATAAATAGCATGACATCTCGCTCGCTCTTGTGGGCTTTTACGGGGCTTCCAAACGCTCTCTTCATACTTAGGAAAACGTTAGTTTTGCAAATATCTATGTATAGCTGCATATACTGCGCTTTCTTTGCAATTTTGAATCTGGCTTACGGTGTGAAGTTTGCTGCGTTTGGTTTAGAACGCGAGTGCGCGGGCGAGATGAATAACTTCACGATTGTTTATATCGAATCGTGGGTCATGCCATGCAAGGCGTTGTAAAATGCGTGAATTTATGTAATTACAAAATAAATAGGTATTCTTGTTTTAGTGCGTTACGTGTGAG